>OZ005660.1:193978335-195420835 GCA_963930645.1 Salticus scenicus
TTCGTGCAGTTGAAAAAAGCTAGAATGAAGACGAAAATGTGACCGACTTAATGAAAATCGCACTTTTAAAACAGTGACACATTCTCCGTACATTATGGTACGGAGGTGCATAACTTTTCAAACACTCGGGGAAATTTTTATGCTCAAGGGATCAATTAACTCGAAATAAAACACAATCTGCATAAAAGTGGTGCCTGACCGACTATTTTGGAGGTATCTTAGACATTTCCGTAAACAGCATTTGAAGATAATAAGGCACCTTACTACACGGCGTCTGTGGTAAGTTTATTCACTTCAAATTGTCAAAATTTCTTATACATTCCCATGAGAACCTATAATTCTGTAAGTAATCATACTTTTTTTCACTTTAAGTTAAATACCACAAAGAATATAGTAGATTTTATTCTTTAGCAGACATGGAAATGGTCAAAATCGCGATCCGCTTGAAAATGTTTAGTCTATAAAAAGACGGGGGAGAGGGGAGAGGATTCGAAATTTGCAGCCTATAACTCTGCCAGAACTAGAAAAATTTATTTGTGATATTTGGCACACTGAAATTTCTGAGATTTATATTAAAACACTGTATAAAACTATGCCATTGCGCATTAATGCAGTAATTCCATATAAAGGTGGAATTAACCCAATGCAGAATACATATTTTTAACAAAAAATTGCTTAGATCTAACAAATAAATAGTTTTATTTCATATATTAAAATATAACTTGTTTATTTCATATAATAAATCATAATAGAATGCAAAGTGTATTGTTATTGCATTATGTTCAAAAAGAAAGTTGTATGCAGATTTTTAAAAAGTACTTCGTAAAGTGCAATAAAGCAAATTATTAAATCGAAAATAAACATACGTATCATTTCATACCTTTGGTATTATGCAAACAAGACAGTTTTATTTGTTTCAAACATTAATTTTAAAGTTATTACAAATAAAAAAGGCATAAGTCATTTTTTCTGCAGTGCGGCTTTTTTTTTTTTTTTTTTTTTTTTTGTCGCTTAGTGTATATATTTTACATTCTTTTAAAAAAAAATATGTGTGCTTTCTTTTGAGAAACAATTAAATAACTGCATTTTTATTTCATTTCATTTTAATATAATTGAAATTCATCGTTTTATTGAAGTATTATAAATGTAAACAAATGCATAGCAATGTTGCCGAAAACGCGAAAGCTTTATAATTTTTTATGAACTTATATGCATTTAAAATAAATATTTTAACGAATGTACTTTTATTCATGTAATACCGTTCTTGATTTTCGTTTTTGGGTAATATTTATATCAGATTATAGGATATATTTTTTAGTAAGTAATAGCTAGCTCTGGGCTAACAGCTGTATATCTTGTATCGTAGTTTGTTTCTGTCTTCCGCCTTGTGACGTTTCACTTCTGCTTGCTTCTGATTGGCTACTCTTCAAATGGCCCAACCTTATGACATGGCCACGGATTAAAAGAGAAGGATGTATTACTAATGTTACGGAAAGGTAGTAATTTTCATCTCACAGATAGAGGGCGACCAAATCTCGAAAATACACCAATCAGCGCGTTTTTACATTACTGGCTGTTCGTTCGTTGGATGACTGAAGCCGAAGGGGCGGGCTTTTCCTTTCTTCCGATAAGTTTCAAAGATACTACACCAGACGGCGATCGAATCGCTTACCTGGACTGGGCTTAATTAATGCGGAAAAGGAAGTTTCTGGTCCCGCGCTCGCTGCCCTATCTAGTTTTAATTCCTATTGATCTATAAGGCGTGTTCATTTCGCGAAAAAAGGGAGAAAAAAGTGAAGCCGTTTTCTCGTGAGGTCTGCCCCAATTTCCCATGATTCAGCTGGCTTTTGTTTACGTGTCTACGCGATCGCAAAGGTCGATCACTCTCAATCGTATATGTTTATTAAGTAAATATTTTCCGAAACATACTATAAATATTAATTAACAAATATTTCACATGTCATTACGTTATTGAAATACTTTATGTGTTATATTGTTCTAAGATAGAAAAAGAAAATGTTAAAGAAATAATGAAAATGTTTTTGAAGCTTAATATGACGTTTAAACAATGGCTTTACAAAAACTATGCTCTTTGTGGGTTAATTTAAAAATTGCTAGATTTTATCTAATTTCAGTTTTTGTCATTGATAATGAAACGTGAAATGTTATAAATTGTTTCTCACTTTACATGCATTGAAAGAAATTAATTATTTAAAAAAATAACTTTTTTGCTATTAAATTAAAAAAAAAAAAAAATTATAAATACGTAATGTTTTCTTTTTATATGTGATATATTTAAACCAATTTTGATTGAAGCACTTTGATTTTAGCAGCTGTTCCCATCGATCGATGGCTGTTCCCATTGAAAACTATAGCAAAATACGGGCAGGCTTTGAATTTGGTGCAGGCTCGCGAGCGCCCTCTACAAATAAAATTGGCTTCACCTTTCCGAGGCAAATGAACACGCCTTATAGATCAAGTACAAGTACGCCATGCTTATGATAGAATAACCTTGATCATACAGATAGGACAGTGAAGCTAAAACGCGAACCGGAAATATAGTAGCGCCACTAGTGTCAACAGAGGGGAACTACATGTGTTAAGTCTACATGAATAGTAGGGCTGGATTATTTACCAATATATCCCCAAGTATCGATATTTTTTTAATATCCGGATAACAATATTTAAGATCTAGCTCCGCCAATATATCCCTTTAACGATATTGCCTAGTGCGCACCCGAGTGAACGAAACTCGAGCGAATGAAACCCGATCAGCCAACATACAACAGCTAACGAGACCCGAAGAAAAAAAAGGGCCGAATATCTTATTCTAATACTCATTTTCCACTTTCCTCTAATTACTCACTGATAAACTAGAAAAAATAACCCCACGCCAATCTCTATTGCAATACATATACTTCCTCATCCTTCATAACCTCAAATCTAAACATCACTGCTTTTAAAAGGCCACCGCATAACAAAAAAATAAACCAGTATTTATTGAAAGCCATCTTCTTTGATTATCCCGTGAATAAGCTGACTTCGTTCAAGGTCACGGTTCTACCCCTTTAGAAAAAATTCATCAGACATACTCCAATATCACAATCCATTCACTATTAATGCGTATTCATACCTATAATCAGCAGGTATGTTTACTAGGATAGGAAAGAGATTTGATGTTAGTCGAAACGATATATCCCTATCCAAGATATCTATTATGGTTCTGATATATTACACTATATTGAATTCCCACTCTACATTCATGCATATCGTAGGTGATGGAAACCACAGAAAAGGCAATATGACGAATGAAAACAATATCTTCTGTTTTAGCTCCTTTCCTGCTATTGGTTCATTGATATCGGTCTATTTCAAAGTGTCGATATAAAATGGCCAATAACATGCTTCAACATGTGTTTAATAAAGATCATCAAAGCCGAACTGATACAGTGATGCCATATTGGGGATTTTGTCCCCATTTTGGGGAGTTTTGAGGCTTCTGGGGACAATTTTGGAGGCCAAATGTTTGTGGGGACATTTTTGGGGACAAATCTGGGGCGTTTTTCAACTTTCTGTCAATGTTGGTAACGTAATGATTTATCCCTATGACTAGAGACTTTCAATAGCTTTATTGTTATTTGGGGATTTTTTTCAAAAATTGCCTTCATTTGGGGGAAAATCTGAGCTTAAATCATAGAAAAATCAGCTTGATATTTTTTTTTTTTTTTTTAATTTTTATTTTCCCTTTTCAGTAGAAATCAAGTTGGGGATTTTTTCGAAAAAAAAAAAAAAAAAACCGTGATTTGGTGAAATTTGAAGACCTGTTTGGGGAAATAATTTTCGACCATCTGGCATCACTGAACTGATATCTACTAGAAGAGTTTTTTGCAAATTTTCTTAGCGTTTTATAAAAAAATTCTGAAAATATAAGCAATTATGGAATGTAATTTTTTTTTTTAATATTATTTTATTATTATTAAATATTTCGATAAAATATTTTTTTTATTAAGACTGTACATCAGTCAGATAGCTCCCTTTCTCCTTTCCCATGTTATCCAATGGGATTTTCATTGCTTCGTTTTATAAAAATATCTCATTCAAAAATGAAGTTTTTCAAATTCTGTTTTTTGAATATTACTCTTTGAACGGGTCGCCTTTTAGCTTAGTGAGCAATTTTTCGAAAAAATTAATTTAAATATTTTATTTCAATAAGTAAATTATGGACTCTAAGTGTGGATCTCTAAGTAAAATATTAAAATTTATTTTTTCGAAAAATTGCTCACTAAGCTAAAAGACGACCTATTCAAAGAGTAATATTCAAAAAACAGAATTCGAAAAAGTTCATTTTTGAATTAAATATTTTTATAAAACGAAGCGACAAAAATCCCATTGGATAACATGGGAAGGGAGAAAGGGTGCTATCTAACTGATGTAAAATAAAGTTTTATCGTCAGTAATTTTACAGTGACAGTTTCTTTATAGAATTATATAATATTGAATAGTTTATTACTTTTTTTATGTAGCATTTATTTTTTCTCTTTCCATTTATTTATTTATTTATTTATTTATTTTATTTTTAAAGCCGTAAATGCAAAATGAGTTACTTTAAGTAACAAAATGAAACTTCAACATAATTTTGTTTAAATAATATAATTTTTATACTGACAATGTGTACATACATACATACACACACACACACATATATATATATATATATAATATGTAATTCAAATTTCAATTATTGTGAAACTATTACGAATGTGAATGTATGTATGTATTGTCATTGTTCTTGTTCTTGTGTATTTGTTCTTGTGTATCTGTTCTTGTAATAAAAAAGCTTGTAAACCCTTTTGGTGTGGATTATTCGAGATATAAGCGGCCCTAGAGGCAAGTTATAAATCTCATATACTCATCAAACAGAACCAAACAAACGAAACTTCCGTATAAAAATTGTCTCACTGTATTTCTGGTTTGTAGTACTAAGGGGTTGTATCCATCTGATAAACTTCAAAAGAAATACTCTTATATGATTTTTTTCTTATACACTCCTTCTCAAAATTATAAGGAAACCCGTTTTTCTATATTAACTAAACACTGAACACTATTATCTAAACAAATATATTTTTTATTAATTTGAATTTCATTAAAATGTTTTATCGTTTTTACTCGTATATATTTAAAAACTTTAAATGTGGTAAAAATATGATTTTTCAGGTGTTCACAATTATAAGGACAGCTCGAATTTTAGTAATTTTTTCAGTTATTCTTTAAATTAATATTTTATGGGGTCATGTTTTAGAGTTAAATAGTCAGACATTCTCTCTGGTATATATATATATATATACATTATTTTTTTAATATTCAGTTTCAATATCTTTTAATATAGCATATATGATATTCTTAATACATTTAAACTATTTAAAATTGCTTTCCACTTGCATGCACTTTTCTAATATCATAAGTAAAGGATTTTTCAACTTTTAGGCCATGGGAAAGGCAATAATACAGAAGATTCTTTCTTCAAACTATTTCCTATTGCTCTAAAAGTAGAGCAAAAATGTAAGTCTTGTTGGAAAAAATATTATTACCTCCCAACATCTAACAAAAATCTGATAATTCCACGTTTAAAATATGCGGATATTCTCTTGATGTTCATAATAATAGAAAAAATTACTAAATTCATTCTGCCTTCAGTAGAAGCAGCTCACCAGAGCACCATAGATCCACCTTTAAAATGCCCGATTCATTGCCTTTAAAAAATCTGCTCTGTCTTTCGCTATCTTCAGATCGTGCCAGTAACTGTTAAAAGCATTTGGTTAATCAAGAATAAAATGTTTTTCATCCGAAAATGCAACATTTTACCATTTAATATTGTCTTTATTCAACTTTAACACAAACGTTCTTTCCCCCATTAAATGCTGATTGATTATTACAGGTTTTTTAGTCATTTTAATATATTATTAATTATGTTAAACATGCATAAATGTGGACCCTAACCTTTCGTTAAAAACTACGAGCAAATTCAGCAGCAGTCATTATGAGTAGAACAGTAAGAGGAATTATGAGTCTTCGATCTCTGTAAAACAATTCTGATTTTGCATCAGATCTCTCTCCTATCAAACCAGCAGTTCAACGTTTGATCACATTTCCTTCAGCAATTTTAGATCTTCGAATTTCATTAGAAATTCGGCAGATTGAAATTATCCCTCCACTTAAAAAACACATTTATCATACTTCACTACTTGAACGTTCTTTTTTTCGAGCAATTATCAGTAATGTCCGTTCAAGAAAAAATGAAGGTTTATGTATGAATTAATCTAGCCCAATAGTTAACAAATTCGCATGTCAACTGTAATTTATCCACTAGTAAGTTAAATAAAACGAAAAAAATCTGGATTGTCCCTATAATTATGAACATCTAAAAACGTGGAGAAAAACACACTTTGCATTATTTTTTATTAATTTTGTTTTATATTAAAAAAAATTATAACAGTTTTGGTTTTCAGAATACTAGATATATTAAGTGCACTTAGTATAATCTTGTTTATAATTATTTTTACATTATAGTTATTTCAAAATATAAAGTGTCCTTATAAATATGAGAAGGAGTGTATGTCTGTTCCTACGACTGACAAAGTTATGAGCTTAACACTTTTTTATATTAAAAAAATTATACAGACACGACATTATTTCATTATTTAAAACATGAAAATCTGACATTGACAGATTTTAATTTAGTGCCAGAGGCCTACTGCTAAACTTGTTAATATCGACAAATTCTTCTTTAGTTAATTCGTGACGATCTAAATTCCATGATAAAGTTTTCATTAAATCAAACCAATGTGTTTCAGCTGCAGATATTGTAACAAATAACGTTGGAAGTCCAAACTGTCTTATAGCCGCAAAACAAAGTTTTTTCTCTTTTTCCCAATGAGGGGGAGGTGTGCCTTGGGGGGGACTCATGTCAAAAGTGTGCCTTGGGGGGGGGACTCATGTCAAAGTTGTACCTTGGGGGGGACTCATGTCAAAGTTGTACCTTGGGGGGGACTCATGTAAAAGTTGTACCTTGGGGGGGGGGACTCATGTCAAAGTTGTGCCTTAGGGGGACTTCATTCAATAAATCCCCATTCAATAAACCGACTGAAATAGGCCCTCAGCACTATTAAGAGTGTATTATAAAAATTCGACAACGCTGTGAAATAGGGGTACCTTGGGGGGGACTCATGTCAAAGTTGGGCCTCGGGGGGGGGGACTCATGTCAAAGTTGTGCCTTGGGGGGACTTCATTCATAAATCCCCATTCAATAAACCGACTGAAATAGGCCCTTAGCACTATTAAGAGTGTATTATAAAAATTCGACAACGCTGTACCGACTGAAATAGGGGTACCTTGGGGGGGGACTCATGTCAAAGTTGGGCCTGGGGGGGGACTCATGTCAAAGTTGGGCCTTGGGGGGATTTCATTCAATAAATCCCCATTCAATAAACCGACTGAAATAGGCCCTTAGCACTAATTAAGAGTGACCTATAAAAATTTGACAACTGTACCGACTGAAATAGGCCTCTAGCACTAAAAATTATAACAGTTTTGGTTTTCAGAATACTAGATATATTAAGTGCACTTAGTATAATCTTGTTTATAATTATTTTTACATTAGTTATTTCAAAATATAAAGTGTCCTTATAAATATGAGAAGGAGTGTATGTGTATTCCTACGACTGACAAAGTTACAGTCGGCTGCAAAATTATTCGAGCACTAGCAATAATCCCTGTCTAAAAAAAGTACACTTAATACTGCTTTATTAAATAAATCCTTATCGAGTCATGTTCTTAGTCAGTCTAAGAACATGATTCGACAAGGATTTATTTAACAAAACAGTCTTAAGTGTACTTTTTTAATATAGGAATTATTGGCTAGTGCTCGAATAATTTTGCAGCCGACTGTATGAGCTTAACGCTTATACTTATAACGAAAAGTTGCAAGCTATAGTAGCCGTAGTTATCTGGAAATGATACGCAATTATTTATTTATTGAGTCAAGACCAATAATGGTCCTTAATAAATGCTATTAATTTTTGTAAATAAGTTTTAAAAGTCCTTAAAGATATTTTTATTTCTTAAATAAATATTTATTTTTTAACAAATATTAATTTTTTTGTCTGCCAATTCAAAAAACAAACAGTTACAAAAAAAAAAAAAAAAAAAAAAAAAAAAAACACTAACAAGAGCAACTAGATGAAAACGAAGTAGGAAAATTCAGGACTAGACTAATTATGTAGCTTTTCGCACGATCAACCCCATGGGTAAGTTCCGGACCAAACGTTGGTCCGAAATTTACCTGTGCGTGCCACTGTACTCTTGTAAACTGAGGGGTGTTTCACAAATAAAAATGAAATCGGTAACGATTGTCGTAAGTGATTTAACAATTTATACTGCTTAGAATTGTGTTCATAATTATAGTTTCAAAAAGTACTAATTCATATTAGTGAGATTATCCAATTACTGTTGTATACATTAAAATTAAAATTAAGTACTATAATTTTCCAAAAGAACTGAATATATATTTTTAAAGAGTAAACCATCAAACAAATATTTAAAATATACACATATTTTAGTTTAATATTAGTTTGAACATATTTAAAATTTTAAATAGTTAAACATATATATATATATATGTATATATATATATATATATATCAAATAAGGGCAAACACTTTCATTAAAATTAAGATTAAATATTTTTAAAAGTTTAAAATTAGAAAACATTTCGCGTGTATATCTATATATATATAAATGAATGTTTGTCTGTATGTCCTATATAAAATCGTAAACGGCTTGACCGATTTCGATCATTCTTTTTTTGTTTTTTTCCTTATAGGTCAGGGATGGTTTAGGAAAAAAAAAAAGAAAAAATTCGCCCCCCAAGGGGGGGGGAAGGGGGCAAAACGTGAATTCAAAAAATCCTGCATTTCTTAAACAAAAAAATTTTTGCTTTAAAATATAGCTAATATAAATGTCTAAAAACCAATTTCTGGAATTTTCGAAATTCGGTTCCCAAGGGGGGGACGGGGGGGGGCAAAACGGGATTTCACATGCGCAAAACGCGATTTCGCATAATCCTATATATCTCAAAAAAAAAAAAAAAAAACAGATATACGTGAAATTTTTGCTATAAAATATAGCTAATACAAATATCTAAAAACCAATTTCTGAAATTTTAAAAATTCAGCCCCCAGGTGAGGCAGCAGGGGGGGGGGGGAGCAACAGGAGCAAAACAATTAGAAATGCAGTTAGGACTTTCAAAATTGGTACAGATAGGTTTCAATAGCTTCAAGTCGAATGGGGATATTTTCGAAAGCGTAAAGTTATTAGGAGGGGAGACGGGGGGGGGGGGGCAAAAAAAATAAAAATAGAGTTAGATCGTTCAAATTTGGTATATAGAGGTTTTCGATACTTACAAATCGATTGCGGATATTTTTGAATTTGTAAAATTATTAGGAGGGGCGGTAAAGGGGTGGTATGGGCAAAAACAAATAGAAATGCAGTTAGGCCGTTCAAAATTGGTACATATTGGTTTTAGCGGAGTGACTATTTTCACCGCGCAATTATCCTGCTTTTCTAGTAACCCAGCTGTTGCTGCTCATGGAACGACTAGTAACCCTATGATGTTGTGGTCGTACTCCTGGCGTATTAGGATCTTTTTCGCCAAATAGCAACCGCCTGGCTGCGGCTGCTATATCGACATCGAGCATTGCATAGTGCAACCAAACCACGTGCTCAGTGAGGAGAGGAAAGGAAGCGTAGTAAGTAATAAATGTGTTTTAAGGTGGATTCGGTAAGTGTTTACTGCTTATTTTCTTTCTTATAACTATTTGTAAACTATAGTAGTGTTTAATTATTATTTGTTACTTTTGTTCTTTGTTGAAATAAAAATATGGCGGTAGCAGGCAATCTTATGATCGGATATCATTATAGAACGTTTGATGAAGCCTATTCTGCCATTATGAATTTTTGTGAACGAAATTTTTGCCCTGTTAAGGTGTCTCGTTCAGAGATAAATGATAAGGACAATCGGGATTATTATTATTCGTGGGTAAAATATGCTTGTATTCATGGGGGTAAATATCAATCCAAAAGTAAAGGTGTACGTTTAAATCAGAAGTCTTTTGCTGCAGAGTGTCCTTTCAAGATCCTGCTTAGGCTAATTAAAAAACCCGCTACCTATTACAAAATCACTCAATTAGATTTAAATCATAATCATGAAATTGGCCCTATACTATTCAGCTTGTATCCAAAACAACGTCGGTTAAATGATGAGGAGAAAATTTCTGTTACGGATTTAGTTTCATGTAATGTCAGTAATAAAGATTTGCGTCTATTTATTCAGGATAAAACAAATAAAAACGTGACTGCGTATGATGTTAGAAATTTAAAACAAAAAATAAGTGGTTCCGTAAATAGTAATTTGCATAATAGCGATTTGTTAATTAAAGAATTAAATAACTTAATTAGTAATGATCAGGAATGCAATATCCATTTAGAAACTGACCAAAATAATGTTTTCCAATTTCTGCTTATTCAGACTAAGATTATGAAAAGTTTAACACAACAGTTTTCTAATGTTTTATTTATTGATGCCACTTATAAAGTGAACATAGAAGGTTTCCCCCTTTACACAGTAATGTGTGAAGATGGTAATGGAATCGGTAGGCCTGTTTGTTACATATTTGTAAGGAATGAAAAGTCTAATATTGTTAGGCCAGCTTTAAAAAAATTTCTTGAATTGAATCCAGTTGTGTCTAATTCATGTAAAGTTATTGTTACAGATAAAGATTTAAATGAGATGAATATTATTAAAGAACTTTTCCCCTTTGCAATAAATATTTTATGTATTTTTCATGTCTTAAAATATTGGCGACAGAAGGTTTCAACTTTAGATATCAATAATGAAGGGAAAGAAAGTATTAGGTTAGTTTTAAAAGAATTGATTTATTCCTCCTCAGATGAGATTTACTTTCAAAATTTAGAAAAACTAAAATTGGTCTCCCCATCTGAATTTTTTTCATATTTTTTAAAGAATTGGGATAGCTGCAAAGAAAAATATGTTTTGGCTTATACAAAAAGACTTCAACACTTAGGGAATACAACAAACAATAGAATAGAGAGTCATAACCAGAAGATAAAAGCATTTTTGAGACATGATATGCGTTTATGTATTGCTGTAAGAGAACTTCTAAATTATATCAAAACTGTCACAAATTCTTTGATTCATGCATGCTTTAAAGAACTAAAAAGTACTGCTGTGCCAGAAAATTGTACTGATGCCCATGCTAAATTTGCAACCATATGCACTCATAAAGCATGTAGTTTAATTTTTGATCAAATTGATAAATTTAGGGAAGGGACTTTTTTCATTGAAATAATAAATGATGATTCAATCAATGTGATTTCCAGAGACAAAAATTATGAAATTAAAAATTTGTTATCATGCGCATGTTCTTTTTATTCACAATTTAACTTACCATGTCAGCATATTTTTGCAACTCGTTTTGGTTTAAATAAAGACCTATTTGATGAAAACCTAATTAGTAGCAGATGGCTAAAACCAATCATGAGTACCGACACTGCTTTTCCAAATTTAGTTAGTAGACAAGTTACAATTTCTTCCAGTCTTCCACAAACATCAGCACAAAAATTTTCATATGCCCGAATTCACACCGATAGATTAGCTACATTATTATCACAGTGTGGTCATGATGAATTCATAGAAAAAATTAATTTTCTTTCAGAAATTACACATGCTTGGGAAAATAATGAGGAAATTTATTTGTTTAAAAAGGGAGAAAATTCATTTGAACCTTATCATAGTAAAATTCCCAAGGAAATACCTGATGATGATCATAGTGTTAACAAATCCTCTTTAAAACCAGGTGTAGTTGAAACATTTTCATTTAATAATCTCATTATTCCTTCTGTGAAACATAGACGAGGAAGGGCAAAAAGTGCTTTCCCTCCATATAACATTTCATCAAAAAAGATTACAAAAAACACACTTAAAAATGAAGCAATGTCGAAGACTAAAAACACACTTAAAAATGAAACAACTTTGAAGACTAAAAATACACTTATAAATGAAGCAACTTTTAGGACTAATAGTATACAGCAAAACAATGTATTAAATAGCAAAGATTTCCTAGATTTGACTTCAAATCAAATGTTAAATGACACTATTATCAATGCAGGACAAGTACTAATTCAAAAAAAATTCCCTAGTATTAGTGGTTTACAAAATGTGTTATTAGGTTCTAAATTACAATATCAAGTAATGAAAAATGAATTTGTCCAAGTTCTCCATTGTGGTAGATTTCCACATTGGATTGCTGCAAGTAATATAGGTGCTCCCCCTGCAACAGTTTTTATTTATGATTCTTTAAATGAAATAGTCCCTAGAGATGCTATACCACAACTTTGCAACATAATGAATATACAGGAACCTCAGTTAACAATAATTTCAAAAACTATGCAAATTCAACCAAATAGTATAGATTGTGGATTATTTGCTTTAGCTAGTATTGTGTCCCTATTATTAAATGAAAATCCATCTGATAAAACATACAACGTATCATTAATGCGGGAGCATTTTGTCTCATGTTTACAAAACGATTGCATTGAAAGTTTTCCAACCTTGAGTAGTGCTTGTCCTAAAAGTCTTGAAAGAACTGAAATTATTTATTTAAATTGCCTTTGTAGACAACCAGTATTACCTGATACAATGTATAGTCAATTGAAACGTTGGTCAATATGTGATATTTGTAACAGCCACTATCATAAAAATTGCAAAATTAGGTGTTGCATTCCATGTTAGAAAGGTGAAATTAAGTATTCTTATTCTATTTTAGATTTTTTTTTTTTCCCCATGTAGTAGTTGCGTGAAGTTTGTCATGGTTTGAGGATTTTACAGTTGCATTTGTTGCCAAAAGATAGTGGATTTATGAAGCATATAGAAATTTCAAAATAATAATAGTAGGATTTGCATACATTTGGTACATGTCTTTTTCCACACCCAATCACATAAGGATCTTTAAACAATAAAATATAGTATTTTCGTACATGTGTGTTTTGCTCAATGTATGTTTTTCTCTATATTTTTTAACATGTCACCGGCCACAGCTAGTCAAGTAGAATGTCTTATAATGCAATTAGTTGAGAATTTAAATATGTATATCTTGCCAAAAGGAAGCAGTTAACTTTTCTCTTAATAAAAAATTGTGATGGTTTATTTCTTTTATGTTGTGCATTTGCCAGCATATTTCTTGCAAGAGCCAATTACATGTAGGTTATTTTTTTAAATGATGAATTATAGTATGTATTTTCATACATGTTGTGCGTTTTGCCCAATGTATGTCTGTATATATATTTCAATTTCAGGATATGCAAAAAAAAACTCACCAAATTGTTGTCCTCCTTAACATAGTCAAGCAGGGAAAGGGATATCATAAAATATCAGTTGAGAATTTAAATATGTATATGTTGCCAAAGGAAAGCAGTTAACTTTTTATGTTGTGCATTTGCCAGCATATTTTCTTGCAAGAGCCAGTTACATGTAGGTTATTTTTTAAATGATAAATTATAGTATGTATTTTCATACATGTGGTGCGTTTTGCCCAATGTATGTCTGTATATATATTTCAAATTCAGGATATGCATTAAAAAAACTCACCAAATTGTTGTCCTTAACATAGTCAAGTAGGGATATCATAAAATATGATCAGTTGAAAATTTAAATATGTATATGTTGGCAAAGGAAAGTAGTTAACTTTTCTCTGAATAAAAAATTGCGATGGTTTGTTTATTTTATGTTGTGCATTTGCCAGCATATTTTCTAAAAGAACCTGTTACATGTAGGTTATTTTTTAAATGGTAAATTATGGTATGTATTTTCATGCATGTGGTGCGTTTTGCCCAGTGTATGTTTATGTATATTTCAAATTTGGGAGATGCATTAAAAAAACTCACCAAGTTGCTATCCATCTTAATATGTCTCCTGCACAGCAAGTCAAGTAGGGATATTATAAAATATGATCAGTTGAGAATTTTAATATGTATATGTTGCCAAGGGAAAGCAATTAACTTTTCTCTGAATAAAAAATTGTGATGGTTTATTTCTTTTATGGTGTGCATTTGCCAGCATATTCTAAAAGAACCTGTTACATGTAGTTTATTTTTATTTATTTTTGATAAATTGTATAGTATGTATTTTCATACACACGGTGCATTTTACCTGATGTTTTTATCTGAAATGGAAAAAATAATAGAAATATCATATGTTTTGTACTACCATGAGCTTGTAGGATTGTATTTAAAATAAATTTTAGTGTATATAATATATATCCATTTCATACATGTGATGCATTTTGTTCTGTGCATCAGGTGTGAAACTTTTCAGGGCCTACCCCTTAATTCAGGTTTTTTGAAATTTTTGCTGTTTCTGATTTTCCTGTAAATTATTTTGTTTTTTCAGAAATTTCTTATTTTGAATGTTTAATTTGCTTTATATTGTATTAAGAACTCTCTAAATATCATTTAATACAGGTAGCCATATGATATTTCATTATTAAATCTTCTCTATTTCAATGCAAATATCAGTTTTCAGGGTTTTTGCATGCTAGGTAGTTTCACCCCTGGTGTATGTTTATTTTTTAATTGTATATTACATTTAACTTATCATATTTAATTATTTAGTTACATCTCTTTTAATCGTAATCCACTTTTTTTTTTTGGGGGGGGGGCTCATTAAGATACTTTATGCTTAGTTTTATCTATATTTTAGATTGTGTATTGACTCATTATTTTATAGATGTTTGAAGTATATGTTTTTTTCATTTATAGCATGCATTTCTTGAGTAATAATTAGTCTATTTTAATAGTTTGTATAGTATATTTGTGTAAAGTAGTGCTATTTGTTTGTATTTATATATTAGTGCAAGAATTGGGCCACAGCGAGTCGGGTGGCACCGATGATACCCCTGCCATTGAGCAGATAATACAGCAAAGCTTTGTAATAAAAGCATTAGCTGGGGGACCCATAGCTATTGCACATTTTTTTTTCTTTGTGTATGTATATTGTGGATGTTTTTTTAAGTATGTGTACATTTATAGTATGCATTTCTTGAGTAATAATTAGTTTATCTATGTTAATAGTATTTATAGTACTATATTTGTATTGGTTTGGTTTTGTATGTATTTATATACTAGTGCAAGAATTGGGCCACAGAGAGTCGGGTGGCACCGATGATACCCCTGCCATTGAGCAGATAATACGGCAAAGCTATGTAATAAAAGCATTAGCTGGGGGACCCATAGCTGTTGCACATTTGTTTTTCTTTGTGTATATGTTACCACTAAAACGCGAAATCCGTTAATCTGTAGATTACCTAGCTAATCTGCAGATTAACTAAAATGACCCGTTAAAGTGCGGAATAAAGAGTTTTCTGCATTTTAACTAGGTAATCTGCAGATTAACGGTTTCAGTATCGTTAAAGTTCAAATATTTGTTTCGAGCCTTAGTTTTTTTTACATTCACTATGACGTCAAACAGCCATGTGATACAGATACGCGGATGACCTTCAAACATAACTAAAACTTTTACCCCTTCACTTCCGCTACGCTATGATGATATTGATAAACAGATAAACGCAAAATGTGGAGGATGGAAGCCATGATTTTAGGTTTATTATTATGACTAACACAAAATTTAAAGTAACAAGTACGTTATAATTGTTTTAATTTTGATTTTATTTCTATCTTTTTTAATTCTGTCAATATAAGTTTGATACGGGTCTGTATTTTATTAATGAAATTTAATCTTAATTAAAAGCTGTCTCTCGTGAAACTCCATTTTGAATTATGACTATTAGATTTACATTACAGTAATTATTTCCTTCCGAACTAAAACTATTAAACCATAACTTTTTAAGACTAATTTATTTTAAACTTGATTTAAATTACTATTACTTACTGAAAGAAAAAAAAAAGATATATTAATTATTAATTTTGAAAAATATTATGGCATTTAATAAATACTTAATATGAAATTTTTGTATATTTTTTAGCATTTCATTACATTTTTTTTTTTTTTCTCTCTCTTTCAGTTTCAAATTATCTGTACATATTTTATACATCATGATTATATTATATTTATTTATTTATTTTGTTCGCTTTTTCAGGTAATTTCGTTGTAGTTCTTAAATAATGCTTCTGATTTGTCTAATTTAATATTTCTAGTAATATTTTATATAATTTAATATTTCTAGTATTTAAACAGTAATAGCAATATAAGTTGTTAATAAAACTTTTTTTTTTAATTTTAAATTGTTAAATATTTTTATTTTGAAAAGAAATCGTTACTGTATATTACAATTCTAACATTCATTTATAAAATAGAATTTATTGAAAGCTATAACATTTCATATTAAAAATGAATAACATCTTCAAACTTATATTGACAGAATAAACTAGTATGTTGTGGCCACCACAAGACTTTCTTCTATATTTTCCTATACATATTCAATCAGTAACAATATTTAAAAAAAAAAAAAATATATACGATTTTTTTTTCTAAGTTTTTTTTTTTTTTTTTTTGGTAAAAATTAATACATATTCAATCACTAACAATATTTAAAAAAAAAATGCGAATTTTTTTCTAAGTTTTTTTTTTTTTTTTTTTTTTTTTGGTTAAAAGTAAAAAAAATCGATAACTTTGTTTTAAATTATCACAGATTTATAGTTCAACCATTCGTTTTAATGGTGTTGACGAGATCTTTCGAATGATATCCATCTTCAAAATTTACCCCCCACGGGGGGGTACTTCCCCCCCAGGGGGGGAACCGATGCCCCCCCCATGCACAATTTTTTTTTCCTAGTTAACTACTACTATTATCAATAATTAATATTAATTTTACAATCAAAAGTTTAATATAACTCTCATTATGCCCATTTAAACGGAATTTTGTCCTATGCTGCCATGTTAAAAATTTGCATAAAATGCGATCACAGCGCCACCTGTTGAGCTATTGATCCCCAAATCTAATGGGCACCAATTCATGTCAGGGTGCAACTAAATACCAAGTTTGGTTAAATTTCATTCATTGGTTCGTGAGATACAGCGTCCACAAAAAAATGATACAGACAGACAGACATTTTTTAAAAACTATCAATTCGTGTTCAGGACATCCCAAAACGTGTAGATCCGTCAAAAAACGGAGGTCGAAAATTTTCACGAATCCAATACTTTCTCTATATTACATATAGAAGAAAGTAAAAAGATGAAATAAATAAAAAATGAAACAAATATAACTTTAAAAGATATAAAAATTAAAACACATACAGATTAAAATAAGTAAAGAAAGAAATGAAAAAGAAAAGAAAACTATTTTTTTTTTCCGAATGAAAAAACAAATACAACACAGCATGCTGTAAAATTGCAACACCAGATATCTTATTTTCACTTTAACTAGTACCTAGTAGGTAATCTGCAGATTATCTAGCTAATTCGTAAATTACCTAGGTAATTTGAGAAATAAAACAATTTTCTACACTTTAACGGATCACCCTAGTTAATGTGCAGATTACCTAGCTAATCTGCAGATTAACTGATTTCTGCACTTTAGCGGTTTTTTTTTTTTTTTTGGTTAAAAGTAAAAAAAATCGATAACTTTGTTTTAAATTATCACAGATTTATAGTTCAACCATTCGTTTTAATGGTGTTGGCGAGATCTTTCGAATGATATCCATCTTCAAAACTTTCCCCCCAGGGGGGGAAGCGATGCCCCCCCCATGCACAAAATTTTTTTCCTAGTTACGTACTACTATTATCAATAATTAATATTAATTTTACAATCACAAGTGTAAAATAACTCTTATTATGCACATTTATACGAATTTTTGTCCTATTCTGCTATGTAAAAAATTTAGATAAAATGCTATCACAGCGCCTCCTGTTGAGCTATTGATCCCCAAATATAATCAGCACCAGTTTATGTCGGGGACCAACTAAATACCAAGTTTGGTAAAGTTTCGTTTAAAAAAAAAAAAAAAAAAAATACAATTTTTTTTTCTACGGGTTTTTTTTTTGTTAAAAGTAAAAAAAATCGATAACTTTGTTTTAAATTATCACAGATTTATGGTTCAACCATTCGTTTTAAAGGTATTGACGAAATCTTTCGAATGATACCCATCTTCAAAATTTAACCCCCCCAGGGGGGAACCGATGCCCCCCCATGCACAATTTTTTTTTCCTAGTTAACTACTACTATTATCAATAATTAATATTAATTTTACAATCAAAAGTTTAAAATAACTCTCTTTATGCCCATTTATACGGTATTTTGTCCTATGCTGCCATGTTAAAAATTTGCATAAAATGCGATTACAGCGCCACCTGTTGAGCTATTGATCCCCAAATCTAATGGGCACCAGTTCATGTCAGGGTGCAACTAAATACCAAGTTTGGTTAAATTTCATTCATTGGTTCGTGAGATACAGCGTCCACAAAAAAATGATACAGACAGAGAGACAGACATTTTTTAAAAACTATCAATTCGTGTTCAGGACATCCCAAAACGTGTAGATCCGTCAAAAAACGGAGGTCGAAAATTTTCGCGAATCCAATACTTTCTCTATATTACATATAGAAGAAAGTAAAAACAACATAGCAAGAGCAGTGAGCACTGCAGATTGTTTAAAGCTCTGCAGAATAATTTAACTTCTCATTTGGAAATATCAGGCTTAAACAATACAAATGTAATATTATTTCCAGATTACTGTAGTTGTTGTATATTCTTAATTTATTTTTGTAGTATGCAAATTTTACATATTGGTTAAACTGGAGAACGTAGGTTCACTTTTAATTTCTAACAGTGTACCACTGCTTTTAGAATTGAATTTGGGTGTATTTTACACAGGATTAGTTGTATGCAATGAGGAATTGCCTACGGTCTGGGTTTCAGGTTTAAGCAATTTGTTTTTAATGAAAGATTTAGTGAAAACATTTTAGAATTTTTGTTCTTAAGCAAATTGGTAGTAGTCTTTAAAAAAAATTTTTTTTTTTTTTTTTTTTATGAACAAATGTTGAAAAGTTATAGAAAGACAAAGTTTATTTTTTAAGCAATTTGGCAAGTGTTTTTTTTTTTTTTTTTTTTTTTTTAATAAACTGTGCAATTTTATTTTATTTTTTTCATTTTAATGTAAAACTTTTGTGTGTGTGTGTAATAAACAAATGTTGAAAAAATTATGAATTGCTTTCGTTTCGAACTTTACTTAATTACGTTATTAAACTTTGAAAAATAAAAAATATCTGAATTATTTACTACTGGATAAGTTAATTTTACTGGCATGAACATGTATGTACATGATAATAGTGATTGCTGAGGAATAAAGTTTTATGCATTTTGAGATTCATGTGCGTGAAGCAGACATACATGCATGATAGTGATAGCTGCGATACCGAGTTACGTGCATTCTCAGACCAATACGTTAGGAGTTTTACGTGGTTTTCTCAGAAACTCGTGTAAATGCGGGCTAGAACCCCTTAGAAAGACCCCCACGGAGGGCATTCCACCTATTGGCCTAGGAACTTAGCGTAGGCAATCGGCCTTAAACCCAAACATTATTTTTTAATTATGTTGTTATAACAGGCACTCAGAGAATACTTTAGAAATTATGAGTACCAGGCAGCTATAATGTTGTTAAGGAAAAAGTATTATTTTACATGCAAGAAACAGTGGTATCATACTGTTTGTTGCAAAGATGGATGTTCATAGAATTACATTATCCAGTATATTTTTCATAATTCCATTTGCACATTCAGAAATTTTTCGACCATTAAATCTGTTCTAGTTCTTCAAAAATTGACTTCTTGATGCTGGTGGACGTGAAGTGTCGGGTTCGATCCCAAATCACGCTTATCGGTCTAGCTGTTCGGAGTTTTGCGCATTTTTTTCTTTTTCCTGAAACTTGCGTAATTGTGGACAAAGGCCCTTTAGAAGGACCGCCACGGTGGGCAGACCCAGGCCTTGGACCCTAATGCTGTCAGCTGGCTTTAATCTCCAACACCAACATTGATTTTAAGCTATAAAGTCAGATGAATGACCTAAAAGCAGTTTTCGAATCCTTTAGTAGAAAATATTCAGAATTTAAAAAATTTCCCCATACATTATTATGGGCTTTGGTTCCAAAAATAAATAAATAAAAAAATGCTCCTTTAGCTTTTTGAAAGGGAATGCTCAAATTATTATGATTGACTCTGCTTTTCATTACATTGGATTTTATATCGCACATATTTAAATATATATATAAGTTAATTTTATTTTTTGAAAAAATTATTTGCTTTAAATGAGTAGCAAATAATACAGATTAAAAATCTCTTTAAAGTGCAAATTTTAAAATGAAAAATATTGATAAAAATGAAAAAGTATTGTATTTCGGTTTATGGATTTATTGGATTTGGGAATAAGGTCGATTGACTACTGTAGGTCCTCTGAAGGGGAGTGCCCTCCGTGGGGGGTCTTTCTGAGGGATTCTAGTCCGTATGCACACAATTTTCGGAGAAAAACACGGAAAGCTCTGAATGACTAAGTAGACAAGCACGACCTGGAATCGAACCCAGGCACTTCCTGTCACTCAGCTTTGAGCGCAGAACCGCTCGACCACCATTGGAGTCTCGGAAGAAGGAAAAGGGCGACCTTTGTAAAAATATCATAATAAATTTTTCTTTTTTACATACATTTTTTTCGGGGGGGGGGGGGAGCGAATTGTTTATATTTATAGATATATTTACATACTAGCAGGCGACGCCCGCTTCGCTGGTCCCTATTTTTAAATGAATCACTATAATTACTGAATTCTCAGAATTGCATTAATTTTTATCACGTGAAAAAAAAAAAAAAAAAAAAAAAAAAATCTGATTAGGAAAAATGTCGCACCGGGTTCTCACTGTCTTCGGAAAAAATTCCCAAAATGCTCTAATTCTTATTTCTATTATTTTCCCCCTTTGCCCCCCCCCCCCCTCCCGTCTATCCTAATAATTTTACAAATTCGAAAATATCCGCAATCGATTTGTAAGTATCAAAAAAATCTATGTACCAGTTTTGTATGATCTATCTCTATTTTATTTTTTTTGCCCCTCCCAATAATTTAAAAAATTCAAAAATATCCGCAATCGATTTGTAGGTATCGAAAACCTCTATGTACCAATTTTGAATGATCTAACTGTATTTTAATTTTTTTGCCCCCCCTCTCCCCCCCCCTTCTCGCCCCCCTAATAACTTTACACTTTTGAAAATATCACCATTCTACTTGCAGGCCTCTTAAACCTATCTGTACAAATTTTGAACGGCCTAACTGTATTTCTATTTGTTTTTCCCCCATAGCCCCTCCTAATAATTTTACAAATTCGAAAATATCCACAATTGATTTGTAAGTATCGAAAACCTCTATAATCCAATTTTGAATGATCTAACTGTATTTTAATTTTTTTGCCCCCCCTCTCCCCCCCCCTTCTCGCCCCCCCTAATAACTTTACACTTTTGAAAATATCACCATTCTACTTGCAGGCCTCTTAAACCTATCTGTACCAATTTTGAACAGCCTAATTTTGATCTAACTGTATTTTAATTTTTTTGCCCCCCCTCTCCCCACCCCCACCCCCTTCTCGCCCCCCCTAATAACTTTACACTTTTGAAAATATCACCATTCTACTTGCAGGCCTCTTAAACCTATCTGTACCAATTTTGAACAGCCTAACTGTATTTCTATTTGTTTTTGCCCCATAGCCCTCCCCTTACCGCCCCTCCTAATAATTTTACAAATTCAAAAATATCCGCAATCGATTTGTAAGTGTCGAAAACTTCTATGTACCAATTTTGAATGATCTGACACTATTTTTATTTTTTTGCCGCCCCTCCCCCCCCCCTTCTTGCCCCTTCTAATAACTTTACACAATCGAAAATATCCCCCATTCGTCTTGCAGGCCTTTAAAACCTATCTGTACCAATTTTGAACGGCCTAACTGTATTTCTATTTGTTTTTGTTCCATAGCCTCCCCCCCCCTTCCCGTTGCTGCCCCACCTGGGGGCTAAATTTCTAAAATTCCAGAAATTGGTTTTTAGATAGTTGCATTAGCTATATTTTAGAGCAAAAATTTGACGTATATCTATTTTTTTTTTTTTTTTTTTTTTTTTTAGATATATAGGATTATGCGAAATCACGTTTTACGCGTGTGAAATCACGTTTTGCCCCCCACGCGGGGACCAAATTTTAAAAATTCCAGAAACCGATTTTTAGACATTTGTATTAGCTATATTTTAAAGCAAAAATTTTACGGATATATGTTTTTTTTTTCTAGATATTTAACATTATTTCATTTAATTCTCGCGTTAAAGCGCTCTTTCAAGTCTGAAGTGGAAAGGCAATCAATATGAGCGCCATCTTCTAAAAGCGACCAAAATGGGTCCATGGATAAATGTAACCGATAAGTATTCGTAAATTGCTTTGTTTTTAATATACTTCCTTGTAAAGTATGAATCAATTGTGTGAATTATTTTTATGATTGAGCTTTAATTAGGTGTTTGCCATAGAATAGACATAAGAAATATTAATGTTGTCTGCTAAATCTTTTTAATCGGTATTTGTATAGTGCTGCATAAAGAGAAAGGGATATTCCCATTCTGATTTGGTTCAAAATTTTCTTGTGCATGCCCAGGTCATACGATTTTGGTCTTGTAGAAAATGCTTTTTGTTTTAATAAATGCTTTGTGTTTTAATATTATAGATAATTTTACACAAAATTTATATAATACAAATCTATATTAAAACACAAGGCATTTTCTGTAAGACTAAAATTGTACGATCTGGGCATGCACGAGAAAATTTTGAACCAATTCGAAACGGGAACATTCCTTTCTCCTTTATGCAGTGCAATACAAATGCCGATAATAGAGTTCGAGCAGATGACAATAATATTTTATATGTCTGTGGCAGACGCCTAATTAAAGCTTAATCATAAAAATAATTCACAAGATTAATTTATTGATTCATACTTTCCAAAGCAGTATATTAATATAAACCAATTCGCAAATTCTTATCGTTTACGTTCATGTGCATTTTCGCCGAAAATTTCCTTACAGAGGATTGTATTTCAGGATTTTATACTGTGGCGCCATCTAAGGAAAAAAAAAATTACAATTAACAAATTCTCTGAGTTTATTGTTCTTTGAAAAGTGTCTCTAGGCCCTGCCACTTCAAAATCTACTAATTCTCACGAAGCACTCAAATCCTTCTTTCCTTCCCCTGTGGCACTATGCATTCAAAATTATTACTATTTATTTTTCTTTATTAATCTTATTGTTCTTCACTTCGTTCAGCATCTTATTCGTTAATCTTAAGTGTTGCCCCCTTCCCCTTTTCTCAATGGCCTCCACTTTGGGTTTTAAATATTGTGTGCACTACTGCCTATTGCGCCCCCCTCCCCCCAGCGATTTTTCCCTCCTTGCTTACATTCAAAATTGATTTTAATTTACACTTTCAGTTGTTCTACTTTCATTTAAACTCTCAGCTAGTAAGTGCACCTAGTCAAAATTTTCGTAGCATCCAGGAGCATGTCTGTGCGTTTCCAACATGGCTATCTTGGAGGGTGTGGTATGCAAGCTGATCTGTGTGTCCAAGAAGCAGAAGGCCTTGCCTTTACTGAGCTCTGGTGTTCCAGTAACATTGCTGACCAGAAGTTACATTGCAGTTCCATCCAGATTCTGATGTCGATGGATGAAGCTTGAATGAAGATCATCGGACACGGCTCATTCTATGTAGCGACTGAATTACTGTCTGGTTGTAGGCAGCTTCCATGCGGTGATCTGATGATTTTTCGCTCCGGCAGGTGGCATCCAACCCGTTAAGCTTGGCCAAGTCCAGGCAGGCAGGTTTCTGAATCTGAGTAAAAAGTTCATCACTTCTTTAGGCGCATTGAACACTTTTGGGTGATCAAAAATCATGAAACTCACGTCATCGTCAGCTAACGCTTTGAATGAAATTCTGCAGGCGTTCATTCCCATGACAACCCAGTCACAGAGAATCTGATCGGGAAGAAACATATTTTTTGCCAATTGACATCACGTGGTTTTCTACTAGGAATAAAAGTTGCAAATTTCAAAATGCTTCAATTTTCTTCTAAATTCTTTAAAACTTACTGTGCGCCATTAACAGCACATGGGATAGTTGCAGTTCAAATTTCATCGATTTTGAAAAAAATTTACATTTTAATTGCAAATTAAATTTTATTCTAATACGCGTATTTCAATTTCTAATTATGATTAAATTATTTTTAATACATCATTCGAAAGATATTTTAAAGTACTTTTATATTATCGAAAGTGGAATTCAAGATTTCACCTGATTTACACGTTTTGAGGTGTTCTGAATGGGTTTTCTTTTGTATCTAAGCTACCAATTAAAATAATTTCATAAGTAATCAATATTTTTACCTAATATAAGGCTTAGTTCGTTTAATTTGGGTAGCTACAAATATTGTGCCGAATCATATAATACAGATCATAAACACTTTAATAAAGCAAAAATAATTCGAAAATTATAATCTAATAGCTCGACGATACAATTCACAAGTTACTTAGTTTTCACTTCTATGGGCAGTCCCCAAAGGCTGCTTTGATTTTGATTTTTCATATTATACACTCTATAACAAAAATAATGACGCACCAAGAAGAAGTGGGGGACAAAAATTGGTAGATGTGATGTACATGTGGTGAAAAACAATTGATTACAGTTTCAGAATATTTGAATGATTTAATCAAGAGAAAGGTCCTCGCAAAGTAAACAAGTCAATAACGCGTTGGTCCACTTCTGGCCCTTATGTACGCAGTTATTCGGCTTGGTATTAATTGATAGAGTTGGCAGATGTGCTCCTGTGAAGTATCGTGCCAAATTCTGTGCAGTTGTTGCGTTAGATTGGTAAAATCCCGAGCTGGTTGTAGGACCCTTTTTATGATGCTCCTAATGTCCTCAGTGGAAGAGAGATCCGGGGACTGAACCACCTGTTAAGGGTATTTGAAGTAACTCAAGTACCAGTTGCACGTCGGATTGACGATAATGATGAATTGGTGCTTGATTCCATCAAAACCTGTATGTATATCAATTTGTGTCCAGTTTGCATTACTCCTTGGTGCGTCACTTTTTTTTGTTATAGAGTATATTTAACAGATGTCCAAATGCAGAACTTTTTCTTCCACTCCACTTGCATGTAACGTTACATTTTTGCTGTTTTCAGTGATATAAAACTCAGAAGGCGCATAGCTTTCTTTTTTTTTTCAGAAAACTTTTAAGAAGTTTTTTGAGTTTGCAGACAGTTTTACATTTTATCTAGGTCTGCTAATAAGTATGCCAAGAGAAAAGACGCTGCCCACTTTGAATTTTAATGAAAACCAACTTATTTGAAAGTTTGTATAATTTTCGTTAAAAACTCTGTAGATTATAAATAAAAACCATGTTGATTTTGTTGGGAGTTTTAAAACAAAGGCTTATATCTCCCTTATTTAACATACTATTGTCACACAAATTTAAGTAGGTCTATATTAACATATCCTAAAGTTACAATTCATTTCGTTTACTTAACAATACAGGGTGATCAGAAACATTATTAATTTTGCTCAATTTGTTACTGGCCCCCTAATTGCTGCCTTAAACCAATCTTCCCAGCAAAAAATTGAGGAAGACTCAGTTCTTTAAATACCCAATGTTTGAAAGCATCTCATTGAGAGAAAAGTTATTTAAAAAAAAAGTGATCGTTTGCAAATCTTGCTAAACTTTTGAACAGGAGTGTATATAGAGAAAACCCAAGATGTTGAGACCTTATAAAGGGCTATGTATACTAACAGTATGTGAAAGTGATTGCTGCAGAACTGAATTCATGCACAGAGAGGTAGGAGTGTCCAGTGATTTTTTTTTTTTTACGTGCATCATAGTGATTGCTGCGGAGTCGAGTTACGTACATTCTCATATTCATACACAGCGAAGTAGGGGTGTCTAGTTATGTTTCCTTTGTGTTTTTCATGTGCGTGAAGTGCACATACTGACATAGAGGTAAAAGAGAAAGGTTTTCAACTCAGAAGGAATCACTTGCTTTGGAGTGGAGAGATAAATTACAATTTTCAAATTTTCTGTCACTTTCACAGAAAATAATATTTACTCTGTACAGCACAAGATGAGGCTGCAATTCGAATTTCCTCAAATTCAGTAAATAAACAAAGAAGTTATATTTTTATGGAGAATTAAATATTTTTTTTTAATCACATGACCTAAAAAGATGTTAAAAATTTCTTTTTTTTCTTTTTTTTTTTTTTTTTTTTTAAGTATTTTAAATATTCATTCGAAAGTGTAAAATTATTTCGGGGGCAAGAAGGGGGAGGGGGCAAAAAATTAGAAATTCATTTAGATCCTTCAAAATTTGTATATATAGGTTTTGGGGGTCTACGACTCGAATGAAGATATTTTCGAAAGTGTAAAATTCTTCGGGGGGATGGGAATGGGTCAAAAAATTAGAAATTGAGTTAGACTGTTCATATTTGGTATATATAGGTTTTGGGCGCCTACAAATCAAATGAGGATAATTTCGAAAGTGTGAAACTACTAGAAGGTGGGATGGGGGCCAAAAAAATTGTAAATTGAGTTAGACCATTCAGAATTGGTATATATATGTGTTTGGCACCTACGAGTTGAATGAGGGTGAGTTTGAAAGTGTAAAATCGTGAGGGTGGTGGAAGGGGAGGGGCAAAAATTTTGAAATTGAGTTAAACCGTTGAAAATTGGTGTATGAAGGTTTGTGGGGTCTGCAAGTGGAATGAGGATGCTTTCCGAAATGTAAAATTATTAGGGGGGCAAGGGGGCAAAATTTTAGAAATTCATTTAGACCGTTCAAACTTGGCATGTATAAGGTTTTGGGATCTACAAATCAAATGAGGATATTTTCGAAGGGATATGAAGAAATCAAAAGAATTCGCGCACAGCGCGCGTATCCCCCGTTCGGGTGCGCGCAGGACTGTGCTGCCGAAGGCAGTGGGGTCCCAGTGCGAGTTTTTACCGGTTCACAAATGATTTTTTTTTTTCATCAGAATAAAAGTTTATGACAGATAATATGCAATTTTTATAATTATATATTATTAAGTGATTCATTTAAAAATAGTGACCTGCTAGTGGGCGAAGCTGGCTAGTTTTATGATGGCATGTCTCTGGACCTCCTCTAGGGGTGGATCTCAGACCATTGCGCAGCACTAGTGCGACATAAAACCCAACCAACCAGAGTTAATATGAGTAGAAAAATATTTTTTTTCACCCCATGAATTATAAATAAAACGAAAGATAAATAACAACATTTTGAATATTTAAGAAATTTTTTGAAAATTGGGGACATTTCGGGACGAACGACAGAAAATGTGATCCCCATCCCTGTTTTTATTTTTGGAGACAGATGGTCGAAATTGGAACACAATCCCTGGAAAATAGGGACGTTTGGTCACCCTCTCTAGGGTATAGCCCTTATTTTCAGTAGTTTGTCCCCAAATGCATAAATCCCCATTGGGACTACAGTAAGGTGACCATATTTTCAAACATTGATTTGGGGACAAATTACCGTTTGTCCCCAAATCGAAGTAAATTTCGAGGACATTGAAAACTCAATTTGGGAACTTTTTCGAGGACATAACAGACCAATACCTATAGGCAATATTAATAAAAAGAACTCTGATTTTTACATCACAAAATACTTTGAAAAACTGATCAAGTCTATTGAACCCATTTACACTTTATTATGATAGGAGCGAAAACAAAATAACAGCATTTCATTATGATCTTCAGAATCCCCACTCCCAGAAATTCAGAAATTATTCTCGATTATATAACTACAAGAAAATCATTTCTTTTTCTCTCCTATCAATGTATCAATGCAATTTGTGGTGGTCATATAACTGCCATTTCTGCCAAAATTTCATTAAACAAATTTTATTAGTGCTAGAGGCCTATTTCAGTTAAGACTACTATAGTAGACTTTTATAGTAGTCTTAATTTCAGTCGGTACAGCGTTGTCGAATTTTCATACGTCACTCTTAATAGTGCTAAGGGCCTATTTCAGTCGGTTTATTGAATGGGGATTTATTGAATGAAGTCCCCCCCAAGGCACAACTTTGACATGAGTCCCCCCAAGGCACAACTTTGACATGAGTCCCCCCCCCCAAGGCACACCTTTGACATGAGCCCCCCCCCAAGGCACACCTCCCCCTCATTGGGAAAAAGAGAAAAAACGTTGTTTTGCGGCTATAAGACAGTTTGGACTTCCAACGTTATTTGTTACAGTATCTGCAGCTGAAACACATTGGTTTGATTTAATGAAAACTTTATCATGGAATTTAGATCGTCACGAAATAACTAAAGAAGAATTTATCGATATTAACAAATTTAGCAGTAGGCCTCTGGCACTAAATTAAAATCTGTCAATGTCAGATTTTCATGTTTTAAATAATCAAATAATGTCGTGTCTGTATAATTTTTTTTTTTTTTAATTACTTTTCTCTTCACATAAATCGGGCAAGATAGAATTTATATACTGATGAGTAGTGCATGATTCTTTCTCTGCTCATGAAGTGTGAATGTGTTTATTTCAAACTTTTGATGATTTCCAAGATCCAATTACTTGTTGGGCCGCGGCAGACCAGTCGGTAGAGCGCCGGCCTCGTAATCGAAAGATTGCGGGTTCGATACTCGAGCAGGCCAAAGACCATCGTGTACACTAATGGTGGCTGGTGCACGTAAAATCTGTCGTGGCCGCAATGTCCTCCATGTTCCCATAAAAAATTGTACATCTGGGGGTCACAGAAGCGGGAGAGCCATCCCTTCCGTGGAGGATCAAAATTGTGATGGAATGTCTCCGGACGACTCCTAGGGGTGTGTCCCAGACCGTCGCCAATTGCCCATCTGCGCAGCACTAGTACGACGTAAAACTCAACCATCCAATTACTTGTTCATTAGATTGCGATTTTGATTGGATTGGATGGGCTGTACGTCGCACTAGTGCTGCGCAATGGGCAATTGGTGACGATCTAGAACTCGTCTTCCATGGAAGGGACTGCGATTTTGAAAGAAATAGATAAAAATATTTAAATTTGGGGACATTTAGTGTCCCCAAGTAGTCAAAAATTTTTGGGGACAAAAAATAAAAATGGCCAAAATTCGAGGACAGTCCTCGAATTTCGAGGACGTATTGTCGCCTTAGACTACAGTCGGCTGCAAAATTATTCGAGCACTAGCCAATAATTCCTATGTTTAAAAAGTACACTTAAGACTGTTTTGCTAAGTAAATCCTTGTCGAATCATGTTCTTAGACTGATTAACAACATGATTCGACAAGGATTTATTTAACAAAGCTGTATTAAGTGTACTTTTTTCTTGGCAAGGATTATTGCTAGTGCTCGAATAATTTTGCAGCCGACTGTACTTTTTGGAAAATTTGATTACAAATACTATTTTACTTGAATGTATTTTGTCCCCATTTCTCCTTTTGAAAGTGGGGACACCAAGATTTGTCCCCACTTTGCTTATAGAAAATTCAGTCTCCTTAAGTAAGACTACTATATAACAGGCTGAAGCATTCGCCGCCATTTGTCCGTCATTGCTAAACCTAAACCTACTATTTAATAGGGCAGTTGCAAACAGCTGATAACAGCATGGCAACGTGGACAGCTTGTCCTCCGACATTGGTTGCCATGGTGCTATGAGCTGTTTTCAACTACCATTTGCTTACTCTGCTAAAAATGGCTTCTACTTATTTTCACGTGGAGCTGATTGTCCTCCATCTCTGACGTCATATGAGACTTCCCTACAGTCTTGCTGTAGTCTTACATATATATATAGCCTCATATCATAGTCTTATATAGTAGTCTTAGGTTTAGCAATGGCGGCGAATGATTCAAGTAGTCTTATCCTTAAGTATAACTAAGGTGACCAAATTTTTGAAACCTAATTTGAGGACAAATCATCGCAGCGTCCTCAAATTGAAGGGCCATTCTAGGACACAGCTGAATTATGCTTTGAGGACATTTGTCCTCAAATGATTTTCAAATTGCTGAGTACATAGGTAGGATGACCAAATTTTCAGATGCTGAAATGGGGCAATGTCCCCATTTTTTACTTTGAAAATGGGGACACCATGTATTTCATTCAAATTATAGATTAAAATGCAGTAAGTATACACTTAGAATAGCTACGCAATACATAAGCATATATTTTCCTTCTAAGAGCTTCACGCATACATCTTTATCAGGATTATAACATCTTATCATAATGGAAGGACATTTTCAGGGTTCGAATAGTCAGAACATGAAGATGCGATTACAAATGATGTGCTTTCTAGTTCTAATATAAGTCCCTTCATTGCCCTAGATTCAAAAATCTTTTCCACAATAACCTCACATTTTGTTCGGCCACAAGAATCTGCTGGATAAACAGTACTTTCTTTAATATTTTGGGCAGGCAGTAAATTTCTCTGAAAGATTGTGCATGATAAGTAAAAATATGTTTACCCATAGCAGTCTTCAAACTGACATTATTGGCTGTCAATGTCATAAATATATGAGTAGAAACTTTTTTTTTTTTTTTTAACCACATGAATTATGAATAAAACGAAAGCAAGAAAATAAAGAAAAAGTAGCAGAATTATGAATATTTAAGAAATTTTTTGAAAATTGGGAACAAACGACAGGAAATGTGCTCCCCAATCACTGTATTTGTTTTTGGGGACAGATGAGAGGTGGTGCCAGCTAGGGGCCTTGGGGGACACAGGCCCCCCCATCGGGGCATATTCCTAAAATCTGTCGGGGGAAAAACAAAAAAAAATATTACAGTTTTTCTCCTTTTAGCAGTATTTTTCTTTCCTTTTACAAATTTGGAGCATTCCAGTTTAGGTATTCTATATTCAATTGAAGAAAGTATTGGATTCGTAAAAGTTTTAAAGTTCCGATTTTCCATGAATATACACGTTTTGAGAGGTCCAGAACGCATGTTGACCATGATATTTTTAGAAAATATCTGTCTATGTGTGACAAAAATTTTGTTCTAACCGCATATCAAGAACTACTGTACAGAATCACATATAAATTTTTATGTAGTTGTACCGTGATACACTGCTCAAAACAATTAAAGGATATTGCAGTTTTAGGTGGATTTTGTGGCTGGGAAACTTTTTAGCTGATTGATACATGGTCGACAGACGTAGTAGGTTATATGAGAATAAATTACACATGTTTGGCAAAAAAAAATGCATTTTATTGCGCATTTGTGTTCAAAATGAAAAAAACACAATTTGTGCATATGAGAAAAAAAAAGAATAAGAAAAGGTGTTTTCTTCAAAGGAAATCATTTTCAGTAGGGGGTATGGTTTCCACGGACGGCCAGCAACGTTGAACACCTTTGAGGCATGGAGTCAATGAGGCTATTAATCACGAGTTGGGGTATTCTGTCCCACTCTTCCAGAACTCTTTACAGTTTTTGGAGAGTTTGTGGGGGTGGTTGGCGTCCAGCAACTCGTCTTCCTAGAGCGTCCAAAACGCGCTGTATTGGATTCATGTCTGGAGAACACGCTGGCCATTCCATTCGTACGATTCCTTCCTCGAAAAGAAAATCCTCCACCAGGTTAGCACGATGTGGCCTGCAGTTATCGTCCATTAAAATGAAGTCATCTCTGATTGCTGCAGCGTAAGGGACTAACAATAGGTCTGAGGATCTCATCCCTATATCGGCGACCAGTCAGAGGTGCATCTCGAATGATGTAGAGGTCTGTGCGCCCGTCAATGGAGATGCCACCATACACCAACACTCCCCCACCGCCAAATCTGACACTTTCGTGCACGAACGCAGAATTATTCCTACTGCCACGGTCCCTCCAGATGAAAATACGCCTATTATCAGGCTGAACCGAAAAACGGGACTCGTCAGAAAAAAGAACATTGCTCCATTCATTTCTCCTCCAGTTCACATGCTCTGTTGCCCACTCCCTGCGGTCGTGACGATGCCTTGATGTTAGTCTAACGCATACCATCGGTCGGCGAGCATACAGACCTACACCATGGAGCCGGTTTCGGACAGTCTGTGTTGAAACCGTGGTGCCAGTAGCCGAGCGAAGGTGTTGTTGGAGAAGAGTAGCGTTCATATTTCGGTGTCTCCGAGCCGTTAACACTAAATAACGATCTTCATTAGGCGTTGTTGCCCGTTTACGACCTTGCCCTGGTCTTCGGCCTGCACTTCCAGTCTCCAAAAAACTGTTCCAGATCCTGGAAATCACACTTTGTGACACTCCAATGGCTTGCGCTACTTCGGCTTGAGTTTGGCCCCCTTCTAACCTACCAACAACTCTCCAAGCTTCTGAATCGGTTAAATGACTTGACTTCGCTGAGACATCGTGCTCATCGAAACAAAGCAGTCACTGAATGCCGATCATCCTTGTCTTCATTGTCTTTTATTCAATTGAAAGTCAAATTTCATTCACTGCCGCTGAAGCGACGTTTTTGACGTCGAACTCAAAATTAGCATACTCTACAGTTTGAAAATCAGAAAAATTTGCATTTCTGATTTTCTTCTTCCATTTTCAGCAAAAAAAATTCGCTTATATCTTTACTGCAGTTTCTTTCATGTAACGGAAGGCTATATCTCAGGTTCTGTTTTGTATAATAGAACAAAACCTGATATGTGAGAGGGCCATTATGAAACATCAGGCTTATTTAATTTAGATGCATATCGGCCGATAAGTTGCGCTGCTCTACTGCTATTTTTCTCGCAAAGAGGAAGCTATATCTCAGATTCTATTGAATATTATTGCATGTAACTTTGTATAGGACAGGGCAATTAAGAAACATTATGTGGAATCAGTTTCAGTGCATAAAGTCAGATAGGTGACGCTCCTGTGCTTCAATTTTTCCAAAGAATGGGAAGGCTATATATCAGATTCTATCGTATATAATTACATAAAACTTGGTATATGAGAAGGCTATTTTAAAACAGTACACTGATTCAATTTAAATGCACACGAGCTGACAGGTGGTGCTGATGTTCTGTAATTTACTCCGTGAATAAGAAGACAACCTCTATTGAAAGGCCACCTCACTGGAGAGCCAATTTTCAATGGCACGCTGGGTCCCCCCCATCCTTGGGGAACGGTGTTCAACGGATACGAAGATTAATTTTTTACTTTCTATATGTATATATAGAGAAAGTATTGGATTCATGAAAATTTTCGAACTCCAGTTTTCGATGGATTTACATGTTTTGGGATGTCCTGAACACGATTTGACTGTTTTTAGAAAATGTCTGTCTGTCAGTCTGTGCGTGTGTATCACGCTGCATGCACATATTCCTTCTCAAATCAAACTTTTATTCTTAAGAAATGAAAATGAAAATTAATCATTTCTCATCGGGTAAAAAGTTGGACCGGTTCCCTTCTGCCTTCGGCAATGCAGTGCCGTGTGCGCGCCTAATTCTTCCTCACCCTTCCAGTCCCTCCTAATTAACCTACATATACCAATTTTGAACGGTCTAACTCAATTAGCTTAGATGTAAAAGAAAATCTAATCAGGAGACCTCAAAACGTGTAAATCAGGTGAAATCTTTCGATAATATAAAAGAACTTTAACTTTAAAATATCTTTCAAATGACGTCTTAAAAAAATTAATTATGATTAGAATCTGACAGACAGAAACACACACACACTCGTACAGATTTTAATAATATAAGGAGATAAGACTCGTGAGCTTCGCCCGCTAGCAGGTCACTATTTTTAAGTGAATCACTATAATTAATGAATCACCATAATTTATGATTTCTCAAAATTCCATGTTATTAGACATAAGCTTTTATCCTTAAGAAAAGAAATAATAATAATAAAAAACGTCATTCATGATTGGGTAAAAACTCACACCGGGTCCCCACTGCCTTCGGCAGCGTAGAGCCGTGTGCACGTAGGGCACGGGATATGCACGAGAATGCATATATATGCAGGGCTGCAAGCGCGTATTCCTTCACCGCCCTTCCTAATAATTTTAGACTTTCAAAAATATCTTCATTCGACATGTAATCCCCATGAACTTATATACACCAATTTTGAATGGTCTAACTCAATTTATAATTTTCTGCCACCCTTGCTCCTCTTCCCGCCCCCCCCTAATAATTGTACACTTTCGAAGATATCCTCATTCGACTCATAGGCCCACAAAACCTATATATACCAATTTTGAACAGTTTAACTGAATTTATAATTTTTTCCCCCTTCTAATAATTTTACACTTTCAAAAATATCCTCATTCCACTTGTAGGCCCCTAAAGACTATACATACCAATATTGAACAGTTTAACTCAATTTCTATTTTTTTTGCCCATTTTGTCCCCCTTCTAATAATTTTATACTTTCGAAAATATCCTCATTCGACTTGTGGACCCCAAAAACCCACATATACCAATTTTTAATGGTCTAACTCAAATGCAATTTTTTTTGCCTCCTTCCAAAAATCTATTCGTACCAATTTTTAACTGTCTAACTGTATTTCTATTGTTTTTTTGGCCCTTTGTCCCCTCCTAATAATCTAGAATATTAAAACACAAGGGTATTTCTTTAACACCAAAATCACCCAATCTGGGCATACACAAGAAAATTATGAACCAAGTTGGAACGGGAATATTTCTTCCCCTTTATGCAGTGCAATATAAACATCGATGATAGAACTTGAGCAGACGACATTCATTTTTCGCATGTCTGTGGCAGACGCCTGATTAAAGTTCAATAATAAAAACAATTCACATGATTAATTCATTGATTCATATTTTCCAAGGAAGTACCCCCCCCCCACCCAAGTCCGGCAGATCGCCTCACCGTGGCAGGGGGTGTTCCTGGGCAGAATGGGCGATGTACGTCTGGAGTGTATGCTTTGTACATGGGGTGCATGCTCTGTGTGCGGAGTGTATCTCCTGGCAGGGTCACCCATGGTGTGAAGGTCATTCCAATTTGCTCAGCTAATCTCTGCAGGTGAAAAATTTGCATCATGGATTACACCAGTAAGTTTTCTCATACTGCATCGCCCGTTGCACAGTATAAAAAGAGGCGTCTTCAGGACTTAGGCAGAGGGTCCTGTTTGAAAAATTTGTTACAGTCTCCAGCATCTGGTTTACTTTCAGGTGTAACTAGTGCGAATGCTACCGTGGCTAATGGTTTACTTTCGTGTGTAACAGGTACCACTGTTTCAGCTTGGTCTAAGCACTAGTTTCAGGATGCTGATTCTGGTTTGGTCATTACCAGTAAGGCAGGTCCATCTTCAGGTGGAGGGGCTGGCTCCGTCTTGCAACCCACACATGAGGGTTTGCCCTGCGTTCAGGTTCTGACTAAAAGCCAGAAGAAGAATCTGAAGAAAAAGAAGAGACAATTATCTCGTTCAGCTGGTGGTGGTAGTGGAGGTGGTACTAAAAGGCCTCGGCCTGCTGGTTCTACACCATCCCTTATTGTACAGGTGACGCAGAAGAAGTTAAGGAAGAAGGTCCAACCTCGGAGGGAAGTTCGAACTGGGAAGGATGTTCAACTTTGGAAGGATGTCCAACCTTGTGAGAGCATCCAACCTGGGAAGGACGACCAACCTTTCTCCTTTGCTCATGCTCTCAAGACAACCAGGATAGCCATTGTTAAGAGGGATTTCCTTCTGACAAGTTCTCTCTGGATGATTCTGACAGTATTCAGCATGAGATTTTGGTGCTGATTAGGGCTGGATTATTTATCAATATACCCGCAAGTATCGATATTTTTTTAATATCGCGATAACAGTATTTAAGTTCTTGCTCTACCAATATATCCCTCTAACGATATTTCCTAGTGCGCACAGCGCGATCGATCCATATGCCGATAAACAGCGTCCAACGCCAACCACCATATCTTCAAATTCTGCTTCCCCGCCTCACCGCACCACCCCGTAAACACCCAACAAACAGACCGCCGAATATCTTACACAAATACACCTTCACCTCCTCCTATTTACTCACTGACTCAAGGTCACTGACTAAACTCGAAAAAATAACCCCAACCGCAAACGATCCGAACACACTTTCTCTTCCTTATTCCTGCGATGTGTCCCTTTGCTTCATTTGTTCGAACTCTCAAATCGAAACCACTACTTAAAAAGTATGACCTTGAACGATAACATATAAAATGTTTCATTCCTCATTCATCAAGTTATCGCAGTAGTATATTATTTCCCATTCGATAATATCCCCACACCAATAATATCGAAGCTGCTCATCGCTCGCAGGTGAAAAGTGATAACACTGCAAACAGTATATCGCGTTTAGTTCATCGCAGTAGTATATTATTTCCCATCCGGTAATATCCCCACACCAATAATATCCCTTTCGACGTTACACATTCTTTTCTATTGCTGCAATAAAAATACCTGAAAAGTTTACTGTATACTGCAAAATAATAACCGGTCTTTAGAATTCAGCGTTGTACTTCAGGAAATCTTAGAGTTGAGAAAAAAAAAAATTCCCCCCCCCCCCCCCACACACACACAGAGTTAGGCAGCAGGCTAATACCTTTGTTGAAAGGGCGTGTATCAATACAATGGAAATATCTTTTCACAATAGAAGTTGACAATCCTTTACCCAGATTTGCCTCTCAGCAAAGTTATGTTGATTTTTCAGGGAAAACTCAAACACTGCTTTATTTTTCAGAAAAAATAAGTGCATAGATATTTCTATATAGAGTTAAGACTGAAAATTTTAAAGAGTAATTTATGTATAATACTAATAAAACACCAATTTCATTTGGTACCTTATTTGTAACGAAATTTCGATTAGATTTTTTAAAATTAATTAAAATATGAAAATAATAACTCGGTAAAAGCTTTAAAAATGGACATATAAAATTTTAATTCTTGCCAAATAAATAAATAAATAAATAAAATTACGAATTATTATTATTATTACTTTTTTCTGCATAAAATGCACAGATATAGTATTTTATATAGATGTATCATCCCCATGTTATTGTGCAAAGATTTTTAGTGTCGAAAAAGGTTTGGGCATCAGACAATAGGAAGTATAAAATTCGAAAATAGCAATCGAGTAGAATGTTAATGAATTTTTTAAATGCCGGAATATTGCACGGCTTTTAAGTGTTTTAATAAATATATGAAAAGAAACGGGACAAGTTTTCATAAATAAGTTATATTCAAATAAATTATAAAAAATATCATTTTTATAATCAGTTCTTTGTTATTATTATGAAACAATTACTATCTTTATATTTAAGGAAATGCTCTCTTTAAATTTTAAGATTTTATATTAGTAAGTAATATGAAAATTTAAAAAATTCGTTTAAATGTAGTTAGCAGCCGTGGACGTTTTAATACATAACTAATATGTTGTGGCCACCACAAGACTTTCTTGTACATATAATCTTTTACAAATTTACGCAATACAAATTATTTATTAATTATAATTTATTAAAATTATTTTCCATGATGAATGCAGATGATTTTTACCTCAAAGAAGTACAATAATAAATGCCGAAAGAAAGTCAGTTTTTTGCAGATATGAGTACACTAGAGTATAGTTAATTAAAAAAAGAAAAAGAAAAGGAAAAGGAAAAGAATGAAAAATTGGTAGCTAGAGTTTTTAATTCTCTTTTAGTACATAAATTATTCGTAAATTTCATTAGCTAAATTATCTGTGCGTATTACCGTGTATATTAACTCGAGGAAAAATATCCATAAGAAAGTAAAATGGCCAGCTTCTCCCAAATGAAAAGGAATCACTATTTCAAATTCGATGATCAATCTATGTCTTATTACTATATCTATGATAAAATAAAATATGAAAAAAAAAAAAAAATGTTAAATAGTAAATTTGCTTATGCATGTGTAAATATGACGCTTTTATGGCTTTAAAATTAAATAATAATAATAATTTTAAAGGTTAGAAAGAAATAAAGTGCGAGAAATTCGCACTGGCTTGCTAGTTAATAATAAATTAAATATTTAGAGTTTAATTTCGTCGAGAGAAATGAATAATACAAATAAATAAAGGAATACATGGTTATATAATAAAGAGTAAAGAATTTCAGTTCTATTTTTCTTGGAGACGTTTCGAATTTATATAAATATCACGTGGTAAAAATTGAAGAAACTTGTTTAAAATTTTATGTAGATCAGTGTTTAGTAATTTGAACTGGCAAGAAGAAATAAATTTTGAAATAAATTTCTTACAATACAGCATGAAATTATTTTTTAGTCCATGGAAATTAATTTTGTTGTTTTTCAACTAATTTCAACATATTCGCAAAAAACTGCACATTTTGCTTTGTTAAATAATCAAATAAAGATTATTATTTTCTTTATTAATAAAATATTCTGTATTTATAAAATTAAATAAAACGTTCTTGATTTAAATTGATTTTAACCCTTTGTATCCCACCGGGACTTTAAAGTCCCATTTAAAAAAAAAAAAAAAAAAAAAAAAAAAAAAACTCAATATAGCCTAAATTTACCGCAGGATTTCAATGGAACTTCAAACTCCCTATAGTTTAATGTTTCCCTATAGTTAAACTATAGTTTAAGGTAAATTTAATTTGAGATGTTTCTCATGCAGCAATATATATATATATATAAGGTCATTGTGCCTAAATGCGACGTGATTTTGGGTAAGTTTATCGCATTTAGGAAACTTATGACATTTTAGTAAACAAATAATTATGAAAAGAAAGGAAAAATGGTTGAATATTATACTCATAGTTCTAAACTAGTGTTTTGAGTCATTTTTTTTTCAAGAAATTAAAAAAATATCAGTAATTTATGAAAATATATACCAGCGTCGCATTTAGGAAATTTTTGTCGCATTTAAGGTACTATATCCTAAATGCGATGTTCAAACTCCCTAAATGCGATAATGCATTTAATGCATGGGAGTTACTTTAATGTTATTAACACTTTCCAAAGAAGGTTGAAAACTGTTATTAACACATTCCAAGGTTGAAAAGTGTTTATGACTTCGGTTTGTCTGTCTGTCTGTCCGTCTGTCTGTCTGTCCGTCCGTCTGTCCGTCCGTCTGTCTGTCCACGCTCTAACTACCGTAAATATTTATGGAATTTTTTGAAACTGATATATGTTATTCAAGATTACTATTGGACATTCCCTATTGAAAATGGAGTTCATACCTCTACTAGTTTGTGTACAGGGACACCCGAAAATATTTCAAAGCATTGTGTTCTATGAGAGGTATTTTTACAAACCATATTTTCTTACCTTTACTGTAGACATATCTTAATGAAATTGCAATATGTTATTAAAGTTTACTATAGGATGTTTTCTGTATAAAATGGAGGAAATATCACCATCGATTTATGTACAGGGACACTCAAAAGTATTCCAAAGCATCGCGTTCTATGAGAGATATTTCTATAAATCAAATTTTAATAACTTTACTTTCCACGAAGTTTTTGGAAATTTTAATATGGTATTTATATGCACAAAAGAATGCTTTGCATAGAATATAGCATGATTAGCATTATATTTACAGGGTGGCACAAAAATATCCAGTTACATTAACAGCTATTAAAAAAAATGGCTAGAATTGTACTTTCGTTTACGTTAAGCGTTTTTAACACATTCTAACATTTTTTAAGGATGAATGTGATACCTCTTCTGGTTTGTGTACAGGGACACCCGAAAGTATTTCAAAGCATTGTGTTCTATGAGAGGTATTTCTATAAACCTTATTTTCATACCTTTATTGTAGACATATTTCAATGAAATTGAAATATGTTATTCAAGATCACTATCGGGCGTTCCCTATTGAAAATGGAGTTTATACCTCTACTGGTTTGTGCACAAGACACCCAAAGGCATTCGAAAGCATTGTGTTCTATGAGAGGTATTTCTATAAACCATATTTTCATACCTTTACTGTAGACATAGCTTAATGAAATTGAAATATGTTATTCAAATTCCCTATTGGATGTTTCCTGTATAAAATGGAGGAAATACCACCACCGATTTATATAGAGGGACACTCAAAAGTATTTCAAAGCATTGCGTTCTATTAGAGAAATTTCTATAAATCAAATTTTAATAACTTTACTTTCCACGAAGTTTTTGGAAATTTAAATATGGTATTTGTATGCACAAAAGAATGTTTTGCACAGAATATAGCATGATTAGCATTAGATTTACAGGGTGGCACAAAAATATCCATTTACATTAACAGCTATTAAAAAAAATGGCTAGAATTGTACTTTCGTTTACGTTAAGCGTTTTTAACACATTCTAACATATTTTAAGGGTGAATGTGATACCTCTACTGGTTTGTGTACAAGGACACCCGAAAGTATTTCAAAGCATTGTGTTCTATGAGAGGTATTTCTATAAACCATATTTTCATACCTTTATTGTAGACATATTTCAATGAAATTGAAATATGTTATTCAAGATCACTATCGGGCGTTCCCTATTGAAAATGGAGTTTATACCTCTACTGGTGTGTGCACAAGACACCCAAAGACATTCGAAAGCATTGTGTTCTATGAGAGGTATTTCTATAAACCATATTTTCATACCTTTACTGTAGACATATCTTAATGAAATTGAAATATGTTATTCAAATTCCCTATTGGATGTTTCCTGTATAAAATGGAGGAAATACCACTACCGATTTATATAGAGGGACACTCAAAAGTATTCCAAAGCATTGCGTTCTATTAGAGATATTTCTATAAATCAAATTTTAATAACTTTACTTTCCACGAAGTTTTTGGAAATTTAAATATGGTATTTGTATGCACAAAAGAATGCTTTGCACAGAATATAGCATGATTAGCATTAGATTTACAGGGTGGCACAAAAATATCCAGTTACATTAAGAGCTATTAAAAAAAAATGGCTAGAATTGTACTTTCGTTTACGTTAAGCGTTTTTAACACATTCTAACATTTTTTAAGGGTGAATATGATTGTAGTTTTGTGTATCTGCCTGTCCGTCTGTTTGTCTGCCTGTCTGTCTGTCCGAGCTCTAAATCTCATAAATATTTATGGAATTTCTTCAAAGTGATATATGTTATTCAAGTTCACTATCGGATGTTCCCTATTTAAAATGGAGTTTATACCTATACTGGTTTGTATACACGGACACCCGGAAGCACTTCAAAGCATTGTGTTCTATAAGAGGTATTTCTATTGGTTTTACTGTAGACATATCTCAATTAAATTGAAATATGTTATTCAAGTTCACTACTGGATGTTTCCTGTATAAAATGGCGGAAATACCACCACCGATTTATGTACAGGGACAGTTAAAAGTATTCCAAAGCATTGCGTTCTATGAGAGATATTTCTATAAATCAAATTTTAATAACTTTACTTTCCACGAAGTTTTAGGAAATTGAAATATGTTATTTATATGCAGAAAAAAATGCTTTGCATAGAATACAGCATGATTAGCATTAGGTTTACAGGGTGACACAAAAATATCCATTTATATTAAGAACTACTGATAAAACAATTCTAGAATTGCACTTTCGTTTACATTAAGCGTTTTTAACACTTTCTAACATTTTTAAGTGTGAATATGATTTCAGTTTGTGTATTTGTCCATCTGTCTGTCCGTCTGTCTGCCCGCGCTCTAACTCCTGTAAATATTTATGGAATTTCTCGAAACTGATATATTTTATTGATATTCACTATCGGATGTTCCATATTGAAAATGGAGTGAATATCTCTTTTGGTTTGTGTACAGGGACACCCAAAAGCATTCGAAAGCATTGTGTTTTATGAGTGTTATTTTTATAAATATTATCCCTATAGAATGTTCCCCATTCAAAACGACATTAATAGGTCCTGTACAACTAGTTTGTTTACAGGGACAACAACAACAACAACAACAACAAAAAAATGCCAATGCATTACGGTTTAGGACAGAATTTTTGAAAGTTAAGTCTTTCTACTGCAAAAATCATAAAAATATTGAAATGTATTGTTAATATTCTAAAATAATGTTTTGTATAGAATATGGTATGATTAACTTTCTGATTTAAAGGGCTACACTAAAATATTCAGAGAGATCAAAAGCTGTATTTATAATTTAATATATATATATTTACGACTTGTGCAAAGTAAAATCGTTAAAATTTGGTGCTTAGAAATACCTTCCATAGAACGCAATGCTTTTAAATACTTTCGGATGTCCCTGTATACAAACCAGTGATGGTATTTACTTCAATTTACATGGGGAATATCCGGCAGTGGACTTAAATGATGTATTTCAATTTCATTAAAATTTGTTTAAAGTAAACGTATCAAAATACGGTTTATAGAAATATCTATCATGGAACACAGTGCTTTAGAAAATTTTGGGTGTCCCTGTAGACAAATCAGAAGAGGAATTCCCTCCATTTTCAATAGGGAACATCCGATAGTGAACTTGAATACGATATATCAGCTTCAAGAAATTCCATGAAAATTTATAGGAGTTCGACTGCGGACAGACAGACAAACCGAAGTCATTGACACTTTTCAACCTTGCTGGAAAGTGTTAAAAAAAGAACGGAAAATCATGCAGTACGCACTGATTAATACTCTCCAATTGTACGTGCTTGTTGTATCGTATAACTTTCAATATTCTTTGCCTGCATTATCAAACAAAGGAGAGAAGCACAGAAAAATATACAGATTGACTAATTCAATTTAAAACCGCTCTCAGACATCGTTGAAGAACGTTAAAAAGGCTTAATGCAAAAGAAAATCCAGACGTCAGATTATAATTGATCCCTTAATGTATTTGAATATTTTAGTGTAGTCCTGTAAATCTGAAAGTTGATCATATCATATTCTATACAAAACATTATTTTAGAATATTAAAATACATTTCAATTTATTTATAATTTTTACAGTAGAAAGTTATTTAGATGTGATTTATAAAAATGTCTGTCCTAAAACGCAAAGCATTGGAAGTTCCCTGTACACAAACACGTTGTGTAGGACATATTAATGGCATTTTAAATAGGAAACATTCTATTGTGAACTTTAATAACATATATCAATTTTACAAAATTCTGAAAATATTTAAGAACTCTTGGGACGAGAGCCAGATAGAAAGACAGACAATCGGACAGAAAGATAACCAAATTAAAATCATATTCGCGCTTAAATATTGTTAGAAAGTGTTAAAAATGCTTATTGTAAAAGAAAATGTAATTACAGCAAATTTTTATTAATAGCTTATAATGTAACTTAATATTTTTATGTGGCACTGTAAGATTAATACTAATCATACTGTATTTATAAAAAGCATTCCTTTTTGCATATGAATAACATTTTTCAATTTCATTAAGATTTGTGCAAAGTAAAGTTATTAAAATTTGGTTTGCAGAAATACCTCTCATACAACGCAATACTTGTAAGTATCCCTGTACACAAAACAGTGGTAATATTTTCTACATTTCACATAGGAAACATCCAATAGCGAACTTGAATAACATATTTCAATTTCATTAAGATTTGTGTAAAGTAACGGTATTAAAATATGGTTTTTAGAAATGCCTCTCATAGAAAAAAAATAGTTTGCAGTACTTTCCGATGCCCCTGTACACAAACCAGTAGAGGTATTCACTCCATTTTTAATAGGGGACATCCGATAGTGAACCTGAAAAACATATATTAGTTTCAAGATATTCCATAAATATTTACCGGAGTTAGAGCGCCGAAAGACAGAGAGATGGGCTGACAAACAGATACACAGATACACAAATTGAAATTATATTCACACTTAAAAATTGTCAGAAAATGTTAAAAACGCTTAATGTAAACGAAAGTGCAATTCCAGCAAACTTTTCTTAATAGCTCTTTATGTATCTGAATATTTTTTTGTTGCTCTGTAAAACTAATACTAAACATACTATATTCTATAGAAAGCAGTCTTTTGTGCATATGAATAACACATTTTAGTTTCATTAAGCTTTGTGGAAAGCAAAGTTATCAAAATTTGGTTTATAGAAATACTTCTCATATAACGCAATGCTTTGGTATGCTTTCAAGTGTCTCTGTGCCCAAACCAGTGGTGGTATTTACTCCATTTAATATATAAAACATACGATAGTGAACTTGAATGAGATTTCTCAATTTCATTAAGGTTTGTGTACAGTAAAGGTATTAAAATATGGTTTATAGAAATATCTCTCATAGAACACAATGCTTTGTAAAAGGTTTGGGTGCCTCTGTGCACAAATCAGTAGAGATATTAACTCATTTTTCAATAGGGAACAACCGATAGTGAACTTAAATAACATATATCAGTTTCAAGAAATTACATAAATATTTACTGGAGCTAGAGCGCGGTCAGACGAACAGACAGATAATTAAATTGAAATTATATTCACAGATGAAAATTGTTAGACAATGTTAAAAACGCTTAATGTAAACGAAATTGAAATTATAGCAAATTTTTATGAACAGCTCTTAATGTAACTGAATATTTTTGTGTGGCCCTGTAAATCTAATGCTAATCATGCTATATTCTATGCAAAGCATTCTTTTGTGCATATGAATAACATATTTTAATTTCATTAAACTTCGTGGAAAGTAAAGTTATTAAAATTTGGTTTATAGAAATACCTCTCATAGAACGCAATGCTTTGGAGTACTTTCGAGTGTCCCTGTGTACAAACTAGTGGTGGTATTTATTCCATTTTATATATGAAACATCCGATAGTGAACTTGAATAACATGATTCAATTTCACTAAGATCTGTATACAGTTAAGGTATTAAATATGGTTTACAGCAATACCTCTCATAGAATACAGTGCTTTGGAATACTTTCGGGTGTCCCTACAGGAATTAAAACGCGGACAGGCAGACAGACAGACGGACAGAGGGACAGACAAGTCTAAGTCACTTTTAAACCTTGTTGGAAAGTGTTGAAAAGGAAAAAATGCTTAAACTTCCCTTAATATATCAACTGTAAAATTCGCCGCATTTAAGGGATAAAATTTGTCGCATTTAGGAAAATGGTGTAAACAGACCCTTAAATGCGATAAAAATTTAGACCCCTCTTTTTAAAAAAATGTAGTATTTTTTTTTTTTTTTATCTGGTAGGTATGAAGGGTATTCAAGCACATGACGTAACAGTGGTCATTTGATCTTGAAAGATGAAAGGATAAAATTACAGTTACTATTTGAAAATATTTTATCGCAATTAGGAAAAGACGTCGGAAAGCCATAATGGACAATGTTTACTGCAAAAGAAAATTCTACTAGAAAAAACCTTTAAAATTTAATGAAAAGTTTCGCGAACCGTTCTTGAAATGTGTATGTTCCATTATGATTTATACGTTTGTGATTTAAGCATTTAGATTTTCAGTAGAAGAACTTTGTCGCATTTATGGGTTATCGCATTTAGGCACAATGACCTTATATACAATAAAAAGTTTCAAACTATTTCTCCAAAAATAAGGTAATTTGGGATATAAAGGGTTAAGTAAAGTAATTGTTTGAAATATTTTGTATTTATTTTTTTAATGTTTATAATTTATTTTTTAATTAAGTACAGTATATATTTCTTCCAAAATTTTGACATTTTTATTTATTGAAAATTTATGATTTTTAATGGCATCAGTGGTTATATTAAACATAAATAAACACCTCTCAGTTGATTTGTTAGCTAAATTAATTCGTGCTTTGCTATCACTCCTATTTTAAAAAAAATGTTTATATATATTACTTTTGAAATAAATTTATGATTAAATATAAGATTTATTGTTTTATGGAGAGAAAGAATTGGGAATGAAAGGGTTGAGATAATTTGCAGAAAACATCAGATTCTTAATCGTAAAATGGCAAAATGAATAAACAAATTATTTGTTATTTTGAACGATAGAGTTTGTTAGATCGTCATAGTCCTGTCTTTTTTCAAGTCATTTTTATTGCTTCTTATTAATAATAAACTTCACTAGTCACCATATTAAAAAAAAAAAAAAAAAAAAAATCAAAAGAATTGAGCAACCGTTTTTTCCCCTTTTAATCGCTTAATAAATAAATAATAATAGTTATAAAAATAATTACATTGAAATCGCTCTAGAACTTTATTTGGGTACTGACTGCCTACTGCCACTTTTTTCCTTCCTGCACTGCATCGGTCCAAGTTCACACTATGTTCAGAAGGGTCTTTATTCAGTACTTTAATTTGGGTATTTATCGACGACAGGTGGAGCTGTTATTGTTTAAGAACTGTGATTTTAAAGACGACTGTGTCTCAGCATCTATTAAATATTTTTCTTCAAGCCGTGTATTTTATATCCTACAGTCTTCGCACTATATTACCATATATTTCCGACCAATATAAGACCATTTTAATAAATTTAATCTTTTATACTATATTACAATTTTTTTCTAATAAATAAAATGAACTAACAAAAAATCATTAAAAAAAAAAAAAAATCTTTTTCAAAGAATTTAATTGTATGAAAAGTAAAAAGTTGAGACATTATAAAAACTATGCATAAACATGAATTTTTAAATAGTTTCTTTAATTTAAAATTCAATATGTTTCGACTATTTTACAATTTGAATTCAATAAACACAAAAAAGAAAAAAGAAAAGAAAAAAGAAAAATCGCCCTCTAATTAAAAAAAAAATTAAATTAAAAATAAATAGCGCAATAGCTGTTGCTAAGGTACGCAGATTGATATGAATTAATAAATATTAGAAAAGAAAACATAAGTGTCAATGAATAAAATCAAAACCGAAAATAATTAAAATAATTAAAAAGAAAAAAAGAATGATGAAAACTATTTTAATGAGGTGCACTTTTATGGTCCAAGTTCTGCTAAGTTTTGTAGCTCTGCGATCAGTAGTTTAAGCACCAGAGAAAGACTGTCACACAGACACAGCGATATGCACATAGATACAAAGATACTTCTCTGGATTTATATACATTTATTTAAATGTTTATTTATTTTGTTTATTTATTTAATTTATTATTTATTTATTTATTGATAATTTTATAAATGGATTTTGTTATCCTTATTATTAGTTTTTTTTTCTTTTCTTTTTTTTTAAAGGGGGGGGGGGGGGGGGTGTATTTACTAGATTAATTTTTTACCTTTGTTTTTATCGAATGTCAAATATGCCAGTAAATTTTGTTAATTCTTCGTTTACACATCATTTGATCTATAATAACAGTAATAATAATGTGTTTGTGTAACAGCTGTCTGAAGAGTTACAAAAGTTTTCATACTTTCTGTTTTGACTCACAACGAAGCACTTGAAACCAGATTTCTGGATTTTTAAAAATTAATTGAAGTTGTTTCCATTGTCATTTTCAGTCCCCTCGCTTATCAAACACAAAGTAAAAAGAAATTAGCTGTCAATTAAAAACATTACCAGAGATAAACACTTTTTTTTTTTTTTTTTTTTTTTTCATAATACAACAGGTCTTACTATTTCTTTCAGACAGTGATTTTCCATTCTCGCCGTTTATCGTATTACACCTTGAAAAAATGCTGAAAGTTTGACATTGCATCTGTCCAGATTATTAAATTTTATGAAGAATTAGTACACCTATTAATCAGGACGATATCTAGTTAACGCGGTATTTTTTAATTCAGTATGATATTGGGTCAAATGATATTAAATAAAAATCACACTGTAAATAAAAAAAGAAAAAAATGACGAAAATAAAAATAAACAGATAAATATATTTCCTTTTATGTCGAAGAAAGAAAAAATAAACGTGCAAATGTGCAAATAATAAAATTGAAAAAATCTTGCTAGACCGACATGCTATATATATATTGCCCATTATCATTATATTATTTTTCTTTATGTTGAAAATAAATAAATAAATAAATAAAATATAATAAAGTTAACATACATGTATGTATTATAATATCAGAAGGATTTGACGCCTTTGTTTATATTAAAAAAAATATTTAAAAATATTTATAATTAATATTTAAAAGAATGTTAAATTTACTTAAAAGAATAATAATTTATTTAAAAGAATTTATAATTTATTTAAAAGAATGTTAAAGTTTCGTTTCTAAAATAATGATATCAGTTTTTATGAATTAAAATGAATGACAAATATTCAAATAAATTTAATAATAATAATAATAACAATAAAAAGGAAATTTCTGACGGTAAATAAATTTTTTGACATAAATACGACTTTAAAAAATGTATTGAAATTATAAAAACTATATATTCCTAGATTCTATGTTTCATGAGTTAAGAATATATAAATAAATATATAAATGTATTTTTTTTCATGTCGAAAAAAAAAAAAAAGAAAAAAAAAAGTTTTTTTTTTTTTTTTTTTTTTTTTTTTTTCTAATAGTTAAAATAAAAATTGGTCATAAATATGTAAAAAAAGAAAGAAAAAAAAGGAAAAGAAAAAGAAAGAAAAATAGCATTTTTAATTTTTAAGAAGTAACTTGTTCGAAACATGTACATGTTACACTAATTACATTCAAATATAATTAACCTGATAAATAAGTATCATTGCAAGGAAGCTTTATTAGTTGTAAAACTTGCAACAGTTTTTTCAAGTGAAAATAACAGTACATCACTTCATCAGGTGATAAAAGCTAGGCACGAATTCATTAACAAAGCAGAAAGGCGCTATCGCGCTTACTAAGATATTTAAAATGCCTTCTACTTATGGCTTTCTTAGAAACATCATTTGACGAATTTCGGAGTAGTGCGGCTGTCTAACGAAAAGTGTGTTGGGACATTAAAGCTAATTGAATGCGCTAGGCTAGGTTCCCAGATGTATGCCTTCCGTTGGATCATTTTAAGGATCCTAGCCCGTCTTTGCGCAAGTTTTGTAAGAAATCGCTAAAAACTCTGAACAGCTAAGCAGATGAGCGTATCTGGGATCGAGCGTAGACAACATCTCTAACAAACAGGAAAAAACAAATGTTTAAAAAATCAATTGTAATTTTTTTTTTTTTTTTTTTTTTTTTTTTTTTGCATAAAACAATGTTGGATGTTTAATTTCACTGCGAAGCTAATGTAAGTTAAAGGGTTAAAGGATAATATGTGTTTAGTAAAATGCATGGACTGAAAATTATTTGATAATAAATATGCTTTGCAGCTCAAGAAGTTAGATGTGATCATCTGCAGATAAAACTATTTTAATCAGTAATTGAGACATTTTATAGCTAAATTACACTACGCGGCAAAAAAAAAAAAAAGAAAAAAAAAAAAAAAGTTTCGAGATCTCACACCATTTTTGCTAATTCTTATGTGACCTCCTGAATCCGAATATGACTCCCATTTTGCCCAGTCACCCACCGTTTTCTAGCTACACCACCCCTTCTCACAATTTATTACCATGTCCGATAATTTTATGACCATGAATGTAATTTGAAGAATAAAAAATAATTAATTTAACACCTGAAAACGAAAAAATATAAAGTTAAAAAAATAACATTAAACATATTTAAAAAATAAAAGTTATGTAATGCATAATTTCAGTGGCAAATCCTCCCACCCCCCACCCACAAAAAAAAAAAAAAAAAAAAAAAAATCGCTTGTAGTCCATGTTTTAGAATTTTCCAACGCTGTAGCCCCTCAGAAGATATTTAACGACTAAGATAATCCCCCCCCCCCCCCCGCCTCCTAAAAATCAAATTTAGAGCCATACAATCACCGAAAAATGATAAAAATAGGGGGCCATTCCTAAAAAACCATGGGTTATAGGTCAAAATGGTCGTCCTATTTGGATTCAGAAGGTCATTTTACATAATGTATTTTACAATATGCTGAAGTTATGTCAGAGGCAATTTTCATGCCGAGCAGTGTTATTCATTATTTAATACAAAACTGCTGTGGTAATAAAATTAATAAATGACAAAGAAATTTCCATGATTATAATAACATATATTTGATTTTGTTTTCCACGGAAGAAATAAATAAAATATTTTCACCCTCGCGTTTGTTAGAAGTATGTATGTTAAACATAATATTTTAGTATTTTAATTTCTTTTTCTATTTTACTGAATAACTGTTTTTATTTATTTATTGAAAAAAATAATATTTCTTTATAGAATTTTAGAATTTTAACAAACAATGGATTAATTATATGGCTTTCTCTTTGCATCGCCCCAATCCTTTATTTAAATTTATATTATTTAATAGATTTAAAATGCATGATGATTGGATTACTCTATATCTGTGAATGGGAAAAAAATAAAATTTTGATGGAAGTCACACTGATTAACTTTAATATAAATTAATTTAAAAAATAAAGAATGGAGGAAAAAAATACAAAGAAAGACTATTTTTTCTATTGAAAGCAATTTGTGTATTTTACTTCTAAAGGTAGCTGATTATATATAATTCTATATTATACATTTAAATTTTAAAAGTACTTTTGTAATTAAACTGTAGAACTAACAAAGTGTAATCGTTTTTATTTAAAATGAATTAAACTAATATGAAGCAATTTTATTTAAAATATTGTGTGTAAGACATTAATTTGGACGGGGGCGGGGAGAAGGGGCTTTTCATACTGCTGAGTCTCGAGTGAGCCCTGCAATTAATCTTCGTTTTAATATTACGGAAAAACACTGGAGATAAAATAACATTTATCTAAAGCATTTCATGCAATGCAATGACATATTTTCCAAAGGAATATATATTCAATATTAGAGGTTCTTATGATTGTCTACCATGCATTCCAAAAAAAAAAAAAAAAAAAAAAATCAAAATGGACAAATTTCCGTTTTTAAGATAATCTTCAAATCATAAAGGATTCATCTGATAATTTAGTAATCTGTTTTAACATTTTATAGATTATATGTATTTATATTCTTAAAAAAAAAAAAAAAAAAAAAAAAGAGAAGAAGAAGAATGGAAGAAAATAGCATTTGCTTGTATGTATTATTAGTTTTCTTTCTTTCCCCCCCCCCCCCCACTGTTTTCATGCTTCTTGGATGAGTATGATCCTATACATTATTCTAATATCTTGACAGTATGAATGACTACCGTGCAATCCAAAAGACGATCCATTTATGATTATGATCTGATCATCATTCAGTATAACTTAACAGAGTTGATAATATTAAAAAATATAATATATCTAAAGGATTTAATTTATATAAGTTTGGTTTATAAATATCAAAAACATTAAAGTAATAATTTGTTTTCACGAAATATAATTGAAATATATAAATTAATATAGTCTAGTATAAAGAATATTATGGACAGTTTTGACAAGCATTAATGTTCACTATTATGTATGGCTATTTTAATTTATGCCCGCTTAATTTTAATTTTTTAAAATAAATTTTTCTAAATTTATTTACGGTAATTACTATCGACATTTTTACTTTTTACTTTCTTTTATCCATATGTATGGTAGATAAAGTTTTGCTTTTCGGTCAACTTTTCGAAATTGTGTTTTTGTTATATTTACACGTTATGAAGTTCCTTGAATCAGAAAAAACATGTTTTTCGCCTATTTAAAATTGTTTTTAATGAACATTTATTTTACAGTATTCGTTATTTTATTCTTTAACGTACAATCTGTCATTATGGTAATGAATTTCGGGTAAGAGAAAGTTATGTGATTGACACACTAGAATATTTCTTTTTTACCATATAGTCCTGCATTTTCCTCTTTATCTCTACTTAAATTTATACAAATATGATGGAAAAATTGTTTGCGGTCAAATTTTTTAACTTACGTTTTCTCTAGAAATATGCAGTCCCTTCCCCCACTCCCGTGAATTCAAATTTATTTCCAGTCAATTCTCTTTATAAATAAAATTATAAAGATCATTTTTTGATCATTTTTCCACCATAGTTATAACAAATTATATATTTGAAGCTTTACTGTTTTTTAAACTATGCTTAGGACTATGCAAAAGCAATCTGTCTAAAACTAAAGCTATAGGAAAGATTTTAAGAGCTACCTTTCTTTCTTTTTTAATTCTAATAAATATAAATGTTCTAAATTTATTTAGGTTTACTTATTTATATATATATATATTTAGCTTCTTTCACTTAGTTCTCATTTTATTCAATGTTAAAGTATGAGTAGCAGATTATTTAGTACTGTGAAAAGGATGTTGTATAATTATAAAAGTATTCTAAAATCTGCCATCTGAACTGCAGAATTTAAATGTAGTAATTTTATTTCACCCTTTTATATGTATGTTCTAAAAAAAAAGTAGTTTTTTTTTTAATAAAAAAATTTAAGTGTTAAAAAATGTCATCATGAAATATGTATATTTATATATATATATATATATATATATATATATATATATATATATATTTATATTGAGTTTTCTTAACTTAGTTCTGATTTCATTCAATGTTAGAGAATGAGTCGCAGATTATTTAGTACTGTGAGAAGGATGTTGTATAATTATAAAAGTATTCAAAATATGCCATCTGAACTGCAGAATTTAGATGTAGTAAGTTTATTCCGCCTTTTTTATATATATGTACTAAAAATATAGTGGTTTTTTTTTTTTTTTTTTTTTTTTTTTTTAATAAAAAATTAAAGTGCTAAAAAACGTCATCATGAAATATTAATTTATTTTAATAAATGAATTATAATTAAAAGTACAATAACAAACAGTCATAAATTGATATCACAGGATATCTGATCCTAACAATTGGAAAAATAAATATCCATTGCGCAAATAATAGTAATCAATATAGTTTACTTGATAAAAGTTTATATTTCATTTATTTATTTATTTTTTCTTGAATTATTATTCAAAGAAAGTATTTTATAAAGTGTTCTAAAACTCTAATAGTGAGATATTTTTAATCAAAGCTACTCAAAAATTGCGTGAAAAATATGAAAAAATGTATAGTCATTCACTTATTGCTCCATAATATAACTCATCCCTTCAATATTATTCAGGCCAAAAAATTTATGTGTATCAAATTTACAAATCTATTAATTTGGATAATAAATAACATGGTGCGACATTCACACTACTTTTCCTTACCCTGCATTTGTATAAAAAGAGATCATTATATTTCATCTATCTATCTAATTTTTCATCTCTATCCTCTTCATATATATATAGTATTAAAAAAAAAAAAAAAAATCCGCACACTTCGGGACCAAAAACTGTACATTTTTTTAAATTTTGTGGATTTCCGTTTTTTTTTTTTTTTTTTTTTTTTCCCATACAATTCTGAATTAGAGTTTTTATGATATAATGATTATTTTAAAATAATAGTGATATAAATAAGTATGTAAAATATGCATAATAATAATAATAATAAGCAATTAAAGATTAAAAAATATACGAAGTTTTATATTGCATAATGTTTTTTCAATTAAAAAATAAAAATTTGCCTTATTATATAAGATACAAAGTTTAAGTATAAAAACATTTGATATAATTGACTTGTGCATTATAATATATATATATATATCACTATGTTTAGAAATATAAATAAAACTTTTTTTTTCAGTCTTTGAATAGTTATTATTATTAATTTATTTCAAACATAAAAGACCTAGACCTCAAATAAAATTGCCTTTATCTGTCTCATTCGGCACCTAAAATATAACTATTGAATTAAGTACTATCTCCATTTTCTTTCCCTTGGAATCTTTACCGTGAATTTTATTTGTTTATATTGATTGTAATATGCGAATGTCTGGCAGTCTACTGTATATGCAGACTCCCAAAATCTTTCCTTCTTCTTCTTCTTCTTCTTTTTTTTTTATTCGATCTTTCTTATTTGTAATTTTTTCTATAAGCGTAAGAAGAAAGTATTTGAATCGTTTTTAATTTAATGTTAAATCTGGAATAATATTTATTCATATTATTTCACTTCTACTATCTAACTTCTACATTATTTAACTAACTATCTAACTACTAATTTTACTAAATTTTACATTTGCTGTTAGTTTAAAGTTTTCAACTTCAGTTAGAGACAAATTTTAAACGATATTAATTATTTTTCTTTTTTTGCTCTCCACCTCTTATATTTATTTTTATTTATTTATTTATTTATTTTATTTATTTATTTATTTATTTTTTTTTTTTTATTTTTTTTTTTTTTTTGGCACGTTCATTTCTTGTATTAGCCTGCAGTATGCTTATTCATAATATATATTACACTGAATTATAATTTATTAAATTGCAGAATTGTAAGGCAGAAATGACTCTGGCGTCAACCATAAACAATTTCATTTTAATTATAGTATAACTTATATTTTTTAATAATAATAAAAAAAAGTTATATAATTATAAATGATTTTTACACAAAAAATTATTAAAACAGAGCAAAATAAGTGATTTTAAATCATAAGATTACATTGTATTATTAAGATAGCATTATTTAAATGTAAGTTTTCGCCCCTACATATAGAAAATTCTTTTGCACTTATGAATGTAACATTTAAATTTTATTTCCAACATGGAGAAATATTTATTTCATTTCAAAAGAAATGTTGTGAACTTGTTTAAAAGCAAAGAAGTAAAAGTTATCTTTCAACTGCAGGATTAATGTCAAAACATACATGAGTATTGTTAAAGATACAACCCCAAAGATCTGGTTGGGAATCAATTGTATTTGCTTGTAAACTAATCTTATCCGTTCAACCCACATGTCAATCAAAGAGTCTGCGAAAGGAGGGAAGTGAAATCTGGAATAAAACGGGCCTGACCACTCAGCCCTGGAAATATGTATCTAAGAAAAGACGGGTTCAACGCTTCAAAGACGAAAATCTATATCAAGAAAAAGAAGGGCCTGACCATTTACGAGACACATTTCAAATTCGGAAAAAGACGGGCTTAACGCTTATAGGGATATCGAAGCTGCTCTTCGCTCGCAGGTGAAAAGTGAAAACACTGCAAACAGTATATCACGTTTAGTTCTTGCTATCGGTTCGTTGATATATTGTTCGGAATTACATGGATTGTCCGAAATATCGTCAAGTGGGTTTTTTTTTTTCTTTTTTGAGCAAATAATTAACTGAAATTGATTACTTATTTTATAAAAATTGGATTTATTATTCTATCTTCTGCATATATAAGAAGAAAATATTAGATTTGGATAAACGTTTTTCCGGTTTTCGATGAATTTACACGTTTTGAGATTTCCTTGCATTTCAATTAACTGAAATTGACTACTTATTCTTAAAAAAGTGGATCTATTATTTTACCTTCTGCAGATATAAGAAGAAAGTATAAGATTCAGAAAAAATTTAGATTTCCAGTTTTCGATGATGTTACAAGTTTTGAGATTCCTTGAACTCTAATTGACCATTTTTAAGATTTCCTTTCTTTTCTTTTCTTTTTTTTTTTTTTAGTTCGAACGCTCTATTTCATGGACGACTCGTGCCTATCGGCCAACAGGGGTCGCTGCTGTGCTGCAATTTAATTCCGTTTATAAGAAGGCAGTTGTTTTGCTTTGCTTTGCAAAAAGTGATTGATCTTCAACCACTGGGCGGTACTAGTATATAAATATAATACAATTTCCAAATGTTATAAAAACATTACAAAATATGAATTCAATATATATATCTTAAAAAAAAAAAAAAAAAAAATATCATGATATGGTAAGTAGACAAAAAATAAAATAAAAATGGCAGGTAATTGACCTTTAGAATACCTATGAGTTATAGGGTCTCAAATTAATATTACTCTACAAACGAGAAAGTTTATTTGGTGGCAATTCTATAGAAACTTTATAAACAGTATTTCTACTGTGCATTTCTTATTCACTGAAATTAATTTAATTACAACCATATCGCTATCAATGACTGACAGGACTATTAGTAAATGAACTTTCTTTATACTCAGGGATGGGAATTAGGCGCAAAACTCATACTAATATTTATTTTTAAAATTTCCGTATATAAGTGAATCATTGATATATATATAGAGAGATAGACAGATAGTTAAGTTACGACTTCTGCGCAAAATTTTATAAATCATCTACATTCTATATTCAACTTCATTTTTCTTAAGCTTATATTTTTATTATAATTATGTATCTTGATGATATACTTTGTGTAAATAAAACACATATCACCCATTAGCTATCTTAAAATGTGATTTTGAAATAATTAAATCTTGAAATAGAAAGAATGGGGGACAAACTATTCAGAAATATACTTAAAAGTAATGGTATAAATTAAAAGAAACACAAAACATTATGTTGCTATTTATGCATTTCTTTCTTTTTTTTTTTTTTTTTTTCTTTTTAATAAAAAAAGATTTGGAAGTAATATACGAGAAAATATAAATATACATATAGAAAACACTCCCCACTTGTATACATTAAAATTGGTGTTCATTTGTCTTTAAAAAGTAGCAAATATCTATTTTCCTTCTCTTGAAATAAATATCGCAATATATCACCAATATCGATATTAACTTGATGATATATCGCGATATTTAATTTCTGATATCGTCCAGCTCTAGTGCTGATTGACTCTATTCCTTTTGGAGACAGTCTGCCTGAAATTCTCGGCAATAACTTGGTCAAGGGAGCTTTGATTCTGCAATGTGGTAATGTGGCTACTCTGGATTGGATCAACTGCAAGTTTGACAAGAAGGTTTTGGGTGATTTGGTGCTCAGGGTTCTGAATGTGGATGAGTTGCCCAAGCCTGTTAAGGTCGCCTTCAAGACCAGAGATAAGTTCTCAGACCCTAGTTCGTTTCTGAGACGTCTTCAGCATTTCAATCCTGTGCTGAAATCTATAGAGTGGCGAGTCTTGCAGTTCTTTGCGCAACCGAGCTCTGTTAGATGGATTCTTGAGGTTGATTCCGAGGATGTCGATGTAATACGCAGGGCTGGTTACTGTACACTTACTGGTCTGGATCATGGAGTCTATAAGATTCTTCATGATCCAAACAAAAGAGAACCTAAGGAGACAGTGTCTACTGTTTCTGTGGTCCCTTCTGATGCTTTGGTTGCCTCGGACTCTGCTTGGCCCCATTTTCACATGGATCTCCCTGCTTCTGAGGTGTCTGCTGATATTGAAGTGGTGCCTTCCCCATCGGCTTCCGCTTCCTCTCAGGTAAACTCCTTGGGTACTGCTCTATGTTTGTCTGACCTTGCACTGGATCCTGAGTCGGAGGGCTTAATGCAACCCGACTCACCTTTGTCTGTGTGTGAGATTGATAAGGCTTTGGAGCTTTTGCAGGAGGACTCTCCTAAGATGGGCCCTGATGAGTAACCCTGCCTGGCTTTTCACTCTTTTCTTTCTCCTATTATGTGTCAAATTAGAGTTGGACAGTTGAATCTCCATCACAGCAAGGCTGCTTCTGCTCTTCTCTCTAAGAGGCTGACTGATAGAGAATTCGATATTGCTCTTATTCAGGAACTTTGGACCTGTGATGGTAAAGTCATTGGTCTTAGCACTAAGGGTTTCAATATCTTCTATGACACCTTCTGTGATACGCCCAGGGCTTGCATTATTGCTAGGTCTGAACTTAATGCCCTTAACCTTGTCAACTTCCTGAGTAAGGATCTGGTTGCGATTAAGGTTAAACAGAAAGACAGGGTTACTAATGCTGATATTGTCTTTGTTTCTGCCTATCTATCTTATGAGGAGACAGACCCTTTGACTGATTTGGCTAAGGCTATTTTCAGTTATTGTTGTTCAGGTTTTAAGCTCATCTTTGGCTGTGATGCAAATGCACACCACACTTTGTGGGATAGTAGTGATTGCAACAAGGGTGGAGATGTGCTGATGGATCACATTTTATTTCACGGCTTGTGTATCCTTAACAGAGGCAATGAACCTACTTTTGTTACTGTTAATAGAAGAGAGGTTATTGATCTGACTGTGTAACTCTTTATGCTTAGAGTACATTTCTGATTGTACATTTCTGATGCTTATCAACCTGGAAGATCTACTAATACTGCATTGTATGAACTTGCCTTTCTTTTAGAAAAGTGCATTAATAATAAAGGAATTGCCCTTGTTGCTTTTCTTGATACTGAAGGGGCATTTGATAAGGTCCCTTTTGACACTATCATTAGTGCTCTTGACTCGAGGGGTGTTAATCCTATTATTACCAGATGGATTGCTAATTTCCTATCCTCTAGATATGTTTGTGCCTCTTATATGGGTACTTGCATGAAGGTTCATGTTAGCTCTGGTTGTCCACAAGGGGGGGGGGGGGGGTGCTCTCTCCTATTCTGTGGTGCATTGTTGTCGACTCTTTGTTAGTCCATTTAGCCAACCTTGGTATTCCATGTGTTGGTTATGCTGATGATGTGGCTATCGTTGTCAGGGGCAAGTTTGGTAACTCTGTCTCTGATGTTATGAATGGTGCTCTTCAGCATGGTGCTCTGACTCGGGCTTATCTGTTTATCTGTCTAAGGTAAGCTTTGTTCCATTTCCTAGGAGAATATATCTAAATCTTGGTGATGTCTACTTCCTGGGTAATAGGCAGTTGCCTTCTAATGAGGTCAAGTTCTTAGGTGCATTCTTTGACACTAAGTTGAACTGGAGTAAGCATATTGAGTATTGCTTACGTAAGGCCATAAAGGTCTTTTGGGCATGTAAGAGTTCCATTGGAAGAACCCGGGGTTTATGTCCCAGGGCTGTCCACTGGATCTACCCCATGATTATATGTCCTATCATCACTTATGGCTGTATTGTCTGGTGGTCTCGGACTAGGCTGACTACTGTTAGAATTAGCTTTAATAGGTTGCAAAGGATGGTCTGTGTTGCTCTTTCAGGCTGTATTAAGACTACTCCAACTGCTGCCCTTGAGCGTTTGCCTGGGCTTCTTCCACTTCATTTGCGTATTGAAGCTGAGGCTTTAACCTGTATGAAGTGTTTCATGTGTCTGGGCTTGTGGAAGGATTACTCTAGACATTTGTCTTGGGGTTCCCTCATTTCGTTTGTTGCTGATCTTCCTTCTTTCATTATGCCTAGTGATTACATGGTTATGAAATATGCCTTTCATAAGCCTTTTAAGATCTTTTTCCCTTCCAGGGAGGATTGGCTTATGTATCCTAGTTGGCTTAATGGCAACTGTTTGGCTTGGTATACTGATGGCTCTAAGCTTGGTTCTCATTCTGGGGCAGTGTCCTGGGGATGAAACTCTGCTTTACTTCCCTCTTGGAAAGTTTGACACAGTTTTCCAGGCTGAAGTCTTTGCTATCATCTTATGCTGTAAGGTGTGCTTAGACAGGGGTTATCATAATTTAACCATCCGTATCTGTTCTGACAGTGAAGCGGCTCTCCTTTCATTGGTGAGGTGTAAGTTCACTTCTCTTCTTGTTTGGGAGTGCTACAAGGTTCTTTGTGAGCTTTCTTCCTATAATAAGGTTAGTCTTCACTGGGTACCTGGTCATATGGGTATATCTGGTAATGAGTTGGGTAGGTCTGGTTCCAGAACACGCTTTAGTGGCCCTGAGCGTGTTCTGGGTATTTCTCCTACTGCTTTTAGTGCATCTATCTTCAAGCTCCTTGGTAAGGAGCACTATAGGCAATAGCGTAATGGTCATCTGAACATTATGGGTATCAGTTCTAATCCCATTTGTTGGGGTTGGTGTCTGGAAGAGGAGACTGCTCGGCACATTTTATGCGACTGTGAGGCCTTGTCTGCACACAGGTTTGAGCATCTTGGTCGGCATCTTATTGAAACTTGGGAGCTGCAGGATATTCCTGTCAGGTGTCTGCTGAACTTTGCTTCAGCTATGAGAATTTTCTCTTAAGGATGCATTTAGGTCGGGGTACAATAGACCTCTGGGCGATGTGCCTAGTTCTTGGGTCCTGCTGAGTGCTGCCCTCCATTTCAAATCATAAGTCATTTTCCAAGGAAGTATATTAAAAATAAAGCAATTCGCGAATACTTATTGGCTATCACCCTATGCATTTTCATTTCACCGAAAATTTTCCTACACAGGATAATATTTTAAGAGTTTTTGTGGCACAATCTCTTATCAAATAAACATACCATACCATATTCCCAATATTACTTTTTTTCAGTTTCTTAAAAGAAAGAAAAATCTTTTAAAATTAATAAATTGTCGGTGTTTATTGTTCTATAAAGTTAACTTTTATCAATTGAAAACTTTGTTTAGAAAAAATGAAGGCAGATGTTTAAAATCAAAGGAAGTTTTATTTTATTTTATTTATTTTTTTAATCTAATTTTAAATTGTTCTCTTATATTTCATTTCTGTACTATATTACAGAAAAAAATAATTTAAAAAGAATAACCTTAAAAATATTGATATTTTATACAAGTAAAAATATGCATAGAATAATTTATTATTAAAAATTTAATGAGCAAATTAACTTGCTAAAGTATGAAATGCATTCTTATTTATTCGGGCCTAAGTAGCATATTTTATTTCTAAGGGCAAATAAATTGTAATTATAGAATGTAAAGAAAACGCAAAACACTATTAAAATTTATTTTAAATAAAATTATTTTGCCTTATAAATTTATATGATTTCAAAAGTATTTTTATTAAAAAAAAAAAAAAATTCTGAGATTTTTTATTTGACGCTGGTTGTTAAGAAATTCGACATTTACTTATTCGTAGCGGGTTATTCAAAAAGAGACAATCGAAAAAATAGAGAAATTTTGGACCTTTTTAAAAACATTTTTTAAAAATATAAAAAATCCATATTTTTAAAATAAAGTTACACTGTTAGAATCGGTAATAAATGCTCTTTCTCATGAAACAGACATATTTTCAATATCTTGAATCTTTGAGGAGAGATCTCTTTACAAAAACGAGCGAAATTTCACCCTCTGCGGAATGCATCTGGATGTGCTTTGAAGGTCAAAAATACAATCCGAACGCTATTTGATTAGACATAGGTCAACATTTTAATTAATATCTCTGCTAATTAGGGTTCCATTGAATAGCAGATGGTAAGTATGTCGAGGGGAAAAAATTCTACGTCTTTTGGTACCGGTTTCAAGCTGCTGCAACGATTGGTGCTGGAGCTTTAGCTGACATAATCTATTTCTAACAAACAGACACACACACAGAGATTTTAATAATATAAGAAGAAGATACACAGTAGAACACAGTAAATGATCACTTATTTATAAATCCAGTGAAGATTAAGGCTGGAATTATGATGCCTAGGTATTACAAAGATAATATTAACATCTTTATAAAAAGATTTGTGTCTGACTCATCCATGTTTTTTTTCCAAAACTTGCAGAATTTTGGGCTGTATAACATTAAAAATTCTTAGTATGAAATGTGAGTGAAAAAATTCAAATCTCTGCAAATTATAAAAGAATAAAGGCGTTCTGGGTTTTCCGTTGTTTTCTCCGAAATTCCCGTTCATTTTCTACATTTTTCCCCCTTCGTCCCTCTTAATAATTTTACACTCGAAAATATCCACAATCGATTTATCTTGCTTTAAAACCTAATACAGCATAGAATCCGTTATCCAGAAAGCTTGGGACCTGGGATATTCAGGATAAGGGGTTTTTCCGTAATTCGGAACACTTTATTATATGTATAAAAATGGTACAAAATAATTTCATAAATAGCAGTGATAAACATGAATAATATATATATAAACACTTTAGCTATATATTTGTTCATTTAATAAATTATTTCCACAAAAAAAAAAAAAAAAAAAAAAAACATTCTTAATTAGAATTTCAAACTATAAATAATAATAGTAATAATAAATGAAAAATAAATAAACATATAGAAAATTTAATTTTGGACCTGAGAGTAAAATCCTTTCATTTGGATTTTGCAAAATGATATTTTTTGCTTATAGTGTGTCTCTGGCTCTGATACTAATAGTTTATAAATGTTTCAAATATTTTTAACACATAGTGCTAAATATTTTATGAAATGAATTCTAAAAATAATGGAAATTAATAAAAACTATTTAAAAATTTTATAACAATTGGGACTTCTTCATGCATGCGACCTGAGTTCAAGGATAAAATTCATCTGCTATTGGGCACTATAAGAAGTATGTGTTATTAATGTTTATCTATTAAAAAATACAATAAAAATTCATTTTCTAACCTAAATTTGCAAAATTTTCAGTGGACAATTTTGTGCTCGCCATATTTCCTCAGAATAACACTGTAGTATTAAAGAAAGTAGGTTGTAAAACTATAATTTTGACCGCTGCTATTGTATGACTTTAATTCTTAAATTTTACGATAATTAAAAATTTTGGTAGTTGGCATTTTGCATTCTGGTTTTTGGAACATTCTGGATAACGGGTTTCCGGATAACGGATCCTATATTGTAATACAAATTTAAAATGCTGTAAAACTTTTTTTTTTCTTTCCCCCTCCCCCTTAAGCCTTTCCTAATAATTCTACACTTTCAAAAATATTCACAATCGAATCAATGGGCATTAAAACACAATTCTACGAAATTTCAACGGCTCAATTTACGAAATTATGTTAATTAGAAGCTGACAAGTAAACCTTCTCTCCTTTGATACCGATTTCCCCAGAAACCCATATATTTTCTGAAAGCTTATATTACAAGTAGAAAAACTGTGAAAACTTAGGGGCAGAGGGATAAGTGTTTAGGAGCTATAGGACCTACAAATTATCAGCAAAGTGTTGGAAACATGACACCAAAAGTTGCTAAAATTCTCGTTTCACGTATTTATATGAACTAATAATATGGTAAGAAGGTGAAAACCTCAGTTTAAAGGAAGAAACAACTTGTTGAAAAGAAACAATATGCATTGGGATGCTGAAAATGTGACTTGTTATTCACTTCAAACAAAATCTGTTACAAGAGACAATCAATGTGCAATTCATCAAATAAACAGTGAGACGGGCAGAAAGACAGTTCTCAATGGGCATATTTTACAAAGCGATAGCCGAACACTTGTCACACTCATCATTTGTCAATGAAAACGAAGCAGTAATCCATTGGCGCAATCCACATTCCAGGATCGTCATCCAAATATCCGCCCTTATAAAAAGCATCCTTAATCAAGTTCTTGAAACAAGGAGTGTTGAACTGATATAGGGAAAAAGGACTGCAGGGCTAGAAAACTATCGCAATGCCAAATGTTCTCCTGTTTTTCGATAATGATTGTGACCGTTATGTAACGAACAAAAGGTTTGTAGTGTCTGAAAATATGAATATCGGGAGGCTGGATATTTCCCATACATCCTTCAGATACCAGTTCTTTTTGTAGGACTTTAATATTAGGTACTTCGGAAGCAGACGATGCATGATCTATGTTAGAACACCATAAATCCACTAAAAGCAGAATGTTCTTCCTGTCATCAGGCATACTTGGTCAAAATACGTCACAATAGAAGTGAAGGACAGCGACTGTTGCAACGAGTATTGTTGTTCCTTATCGACACCATCATCTTCGAAGTTCATTTTCTCCTCCCATTCTTCTCCATGGCCTCCAGAAAATCCTAATGTCCGAATCTCTTCCACAATCTCCATGAGAGTAGTTATGTGTTTTACAATCTCTGATTTCTGGATGTTCGGAGACCGATTACTTGTTCCGAATCGGAAGACCAAGGCAGCCACAGTGACTTTAGGATCCATCTACAATGTAAAAAGAAGGCATACAATACATTAGTACTTGACAGCAACATACGGGAACATACAAGAAATAGAGACGTCATTATGGGAATATGTCCATCTATACACAATTTACTGATTTTTTTGTGGGTCCTACAGCTCCTAAACGCTTGTCCCTCTGACCATAAAATTTCACAGATTTTCTACTTGTGACATAAGCCTTCAGAAAATATATGGGTTTCAGGCAAACCAGTATCAATAGAGAAAGTTAACTTATGAGATACAAAGCTAATATAAACATTTTTATAAAAAGATTTGTGTTCGACTTACCCATGATTTTCTCCAGAACTTGCATAATTCCGGGCTATATAACGTTAAAAACCCTTAGTACGATATGTGAGCAGAAATTGGAATTCGAAACTCTGCAAAATATTAAAGAACTAGCTGCCTTTGGCGACCAGCTGGTTCGCAATCCTTGAAAAATCCGACTTTATGAAACTCCTGCTCGGTGGCGATTTTTCCCATTTCAGATCTTACAACAGCTTATTGATATATAGTAAAAATCTCTTTATTGAAAAATGTAATCGCAGTAAATTCCCGCTCGGTAGCCAGTGGCACCCTCTTCCACTTTCAACATCTGAAACAGCCTGTTCGCTCACCATGTTATGATCATTCAAATTTCTGACTTTAGCAAAGTTCCGCTCAGTGGCGACTGCGGTGCCTTATCCCCGTTTTAGAACATACAACACCTTCCTCGCTCATTAGAATTTCAAATATTGAAATTTGAAAATATTACAGCACCATCTGGCGGTAGAAATTTCTGTAATCTACTGTTCAATTCTAAATCAACAAACCTTTCAAATGATGTATTACTTATGAAATTATTTTAATTGGTAGGTGAGATACAAAAGAAAAACGATTCAGGACACCTCAAAACGTGTAAATCAGGTGAAATCTCGAATTCCACCTTCGAAAATATAAAAGAACTTTAAAATATCTTTCGAAGGATGTATTAAAAATAATATAATCATAATTAGAATTTAAAATATTGAAATTTTAAGATATTTCAGCGCCATCTGGCAGTAGAAATTTCTGTAATCTACTGTTCAATTCAAATTCAACAAAGCTTTCTAATGATGTATTACTTATGAAATTATTTTAATTAGTAGCTGAGATACAAAAGAAAACTGATTCGAGAGACCTCAAAACGTGTAAATCTGGTGAAAACTGTCGATAATATAAAAGAATTTTAAAATATCTTTCGAATGATGTATTAAAAATAATTTAATCATAATTAGAAACTGAAATACGCTTATTAGAATAAAATTTAATTTGCAATTAAAATGTAAATTTTTTCAAAAATCGATGAAATTTGAGCTGCAACTATCCCCTGTGCTGTAAATTGCGCACACAAAGTTTAGAAGAAAATTGAAGCATTTTGAAATTTGCAATTTTTATTCCTATTAGAAAAAGCACGTGATCTCAAGTGGTAAAATATTTCCTTCGTTTGGGCGGATATCGAATTCTCTCTTCTCTATCAAGGTCAGTTGGCGGTAGAAATTTGTGTAATCTACTGTTAGATTCCAAATCAACGAAGCTTTCAAAGGATGTATTACTTATAAAATTATTTGAGACTTAGATTTGATTGTAACTGAGATGCAAAAGAAAACCGATTCAGGAGACCTCAAAATGTGTAAATCAGGTGAAATCTTGAATTCCACTTTCAATAATATAAAATAACTTTAAAATAGCTTTCGATTTCAAATAATTTAATAATAATTAGAATTTGAAATATTGAAATTTTAAAATATTAGAGCGCCATCTGGCAGTAGAAATTTCTGTAATCTACTGTTCAATTCCGTCAGAGATTCAAAATATATACTCTTCAATTCCAATTCAAATAACTTTTAAAATTACATATTACTCATGAAATTATATTAATTAGAAGCTGAGATAAAAAAGAAAACCAAATCAGGAGACCTTAAAACATGTAAATCAGGTGAAATCTCGAATCCCACTTTCGATAATATAAAAATACTTTAAAATATCTTTCAAATGATGCATTAAAAGTAATTTAATCACAATCAGAATTTGAAATATTGAAAATAAAGGTGTTCTGGGTGTTCCGTTGTTTTCTCCGAAACTCCCGTTCTTTTTCTACATCTTTGTCCTCCTTTCCGTCGATAATAATAATTTTACACTCGAAAATATCCGCAATCGATTTACCTTGCCTTAAATTCTAAATATGCCAACCAATTTCAAACACTGTAACTCTTTTTTTTTTTTTTTTAATTTTTGCCCCTTTTCCCCCTCCTTGAAAAATATTCACAATCGAATTATCGGGCATTAAAATCAAATACTACGAAATTTCAACGGCTGCAAATACTGCAAAATATTAAAGAAAACTTAATCTTTTTTTCGAATAAATATGTCATTTTTTTAATTTATTCATATATTTTCATGAAAATTCAACAGTAGCTTTATAATATGCTGTCTAGGCTGAATATTAATTCAAATGTAACGTGAATGAAAATTTGAAAATTGCAATTTTTCCCTCCACTACAAAACACGTGACATCTTGATCGGTTACAATCATTTCCTTTTTCATGGCAGACGCCAGTCTCGCATTTCAAATGATGTTGCCACGAAAAATTCATACTTTAGTTAATTTTAAAAAATCTAATTGATATATCGATAAGCCGCTTGCACTCTTCGGAAAAAATTCCCCTTTCATTTGGTATCAAATTCGTAACGATCGGACTAATATTTCTAATTTATTTTCCATTTTTTCTGCTTTTAACTCCATTAAAATATCTATTTTTATGCAATCGTGGTGAATTCTGAGTAATTGAGATCGCTTTTTCATTAGACATAGGTCTACATTTTAATTAATATCTACGGAACTAATTAAAATTTTTAAATTCTGTTTTCACTATCAACTTGGGAAGGTTTCTGAGCACCCGTATGTCAAATTTTGTACTTCTGCGTTCAGTAGTGGCTGAACGTATAGATGCACAGACAGAGAGACAGACATCTTTTATTATTACAGATAAAGGTGTTCTGGGTTTTCTCTGAAACTCCCGTTCCTTTTCTACACCTTTGCCCCTTCCCCAATCCTTTCAGTTCCTACTAATAATTTTACACTCGAAAATATCTGCAATCGATTTAACTTGCTTTAAAACCTAAATATACCAATTTCAAATGCTGTAACTTTTTTTTTTTGCCCCTTTCCCCCCCTCTCTAATAATTCTATTCTTTCAAAAATATTCACAATCGAATTATCAGGCATTAAAACCAAATACTACGAAATTTCAACGGCATATCTCAATTCAAAGTACTGCAAAATATAAAAGAAAACTTAATCATAAATATTTAAATAATTAGAAGGACGAATTAACTTTAATAAACTTTAAGTACCTTTAAACGATCCTTCAACTTTAGCAGCTTTTAAATGATATATTTTGACGTGCTATCGCAGTCATCTTCAGATGTTGTTTATGCTGCATTACTGAAAGGTGTCTTCATCTTCCTCCACATCAGTCTCCTTCTCGCTTACGTCATTGTTTCGCCGGTGATTTCTTAGTACTTGTTGCCAATCCTTAGTTATTATGCTGTGCTCTCTCTCATTTACTGCCATGTTAGATGTTAGAATTTCTAAAGCTTCGCGTTTTAGAGCGTAGTTATGTGAGTTGTATGGGGCTATTTTGACGGTTTTTAGGGTATTAGTTATTATTGGGTTAATTTTATGTGTACGTGATAAGGCGGTGGAGCTTCTATTGACAAAGCGAAAAATAAAGGACAGAGAAATAGAACATATTAACGATCTAAAATACAATAGAAGCTCCACCGCCTTATCACGTACACATAAAATTAACCCAATAATAACTAATACCCTAAAAACCGTCAAAATAGCCCCATACAACTCACATAACTACGCTCTGAAACGCGAAGCTTTAGAAATTCTAACATCTAACATGGCAGTAAATGAGAGAGAGCACAGCATAATAACTAAGGATTGGCAACAAGTACTAAGAAATCACCGGCGAAACAATGACGTAAGCGAGAAGGAGACTGATGTGGAGGAAGATGAAGACACCTTTCAGTAATGCAGCATAAACAACATCTGAAGATGACTGCGATAGCACGTCGAAATATATCATTTAAAAGCTGCTAAAGTTGAAGGATCGTTAAAGGTACTTAAAGTTTATTAAAGAAAACTTAATCTTTTCTCAATAAAAATGTAATTTTTTTGTTTATTAATATATTTTCATGAAAATTGAACAGTAGCTTTATAATATGCTATGTAATCCAAATATTATTTTAAATGTAACATAAATGAAAATGTGAAGAATTTTGAAATTTTTAATCCCACTTCAAGAACATGTGATATTAATGATTTCCAGATGTTTTGTTTCCATTCCAGACAGCTAAAAAAATCGTCTGCTGATAGAATTTTTTTTTTTTTTTTAAGCTATTAACCATTGAATCCCGGTCATTTTTCGATCGACATGGGTTGACATTTTAATTAACCCATTAGGCGCCAATGTTCCCATTTTGGGAACATTCGCTATTATTATTTTTTTAAACTAAATATTAAAATTATTGTTACAAGGTTAATTACATTTCATTTTAGAATAAATGCGACAAGTTGTGTAATTTTTTTTATAAAGTTTCTCTCATAATTTGTATTTTTTATGGAATTTTAAAAAATGGGAAATTTCATCTTTCCATCATACTCAGTATGTGTGCTTATATTTTTTAAATGTATAAATAAAAAATTATTTTATCTGTTGCAATTTTCTTATAAATCTCCATTGTATCAAATAACATTGATTATGAATAAAAAATTGCAACAACTTGTTCTCAGTGGAAGATTAAATAGCTTGTTCCCATTTTGGGAACATTGGCGCCTTCTTTAGTTTTTTAAACCAATAATATTATACTGGTCGCTATTCTGCAAAGACGTACATGAGATCAAAACCCATAAAATTTGGATATAAAATGTGGGTTCTTGCATCCTCAGAAGGATGTACACTTTTAATTTGCAAATATATGTTGGTAAAGAGCAGACGCCAAACAATTCATTACATTTGGGAACAAGAGTGGTATTAGATTTGACTGCATGCATTTCATATCCTCCAAGAAATGAACTTTATATTGACTTCGGTGGAATTATTGGTAGAAATGAGAGCTAGAAATTTCCGAACAACTGGAACTATCAGAGAAAACAGATTAAAAAGTTGTCCTGTAATAAGTTCTAAAGAGTTGAAAAAGAAAGACAATCAAGTTTTTTGTTTAGCTTCAAATTTTGAACCACTAGAACCAATTGGTTCGGCAAAACGATGGAATTCTGTAGAAAAGAAAAAAACTGATATACCACAGCCACACGTTGTTGCCTCCTACAACAAATACATGGGAGGCGTCGATCTTCTTGATCGATTTTTGAGTCAATATCGGCCAAAAATTAAAGGCAAGAAACGGTGGTGGCCATTTTTTACAAATACTCTAAATATGGCAGTTGTAGCTGCTTGGCGGATACATAGAGAATGCAAAGGAAAACTCCCCCAGCTAGAATTTCTTCGGGAAATTACAACGTCACTGATGAAAAGAGAGGAACCGAGAACTGCGGAACATCTTCGTCCTGGCCTTTTTGGAATCATACCGAAAGATGTACGTTTCGACGGTATCAATCATTTTCTTGAAAATTGCAGAAAGACAATCTAGGTGCAGAGTATGTATGAAAAACACTAGACTTTATTGCAAAAAATGTAATGTTATGCTGCATAAGAACTGTTTAGTTTATTTTCATTCAAAGTAATGTAAAAATGTGAGGTGTGATTTATAAAAATAAAGAAGTGTGCATAAAGAAAATACAGGTAAATTATTTTTCATTCATTTTCTATTAATAAGTAATAATTAATAATCTGTAAAATACAGAAATTCTAATTTCTAATGAAAAAAATTGCATGATTATCTCTACCCCCATTAGGCGCCAATGTCCCCATTTTGGGAACATCGTCTAAATTTGAAATTTTAAAATTTTTTTGGTATTTTTTTGCGGAAACTTATTAAACCCTTAGTCTACACGGGAAAAAAACAATTCCTTTATAAAAAATTATGTTGGAACATATAGCGGCGCTTAATGGGTTAATATCTTTGAAACTAATAAAAATTTTTAAATTCTGTTTTCACTATCCGCTCGGGAAGGCTTCTGAGCATCCGTATGTCAAATTTTATACTTCTGCGTTCAGTAGGGGCTGAACGTATAGATACTCAGACAGACAGACATCTTTTTTTATCATTATAGATTAATGAAAATTTACATTTTCCCTGCATTCATTTAACATTTTCAACTCCAACAGCTCAGAAATCCTGTCTGTTGTAGGAACAGTACATAATCTATGTCAAATGTGCATATTTTCTAGTGCGTATGTAATAACAAAGCTGACATTTTACCTATTGGTAAGGATGTGGGTTTTCTGGAAAATTTTGAAACAGAAAATTTTCTGAAAATTTTTAATCTCTAAATTACGAAGGTTTTGTAAAATAAAACTAAATACATTAAAAACTACAAGTAAACAAAAATATTCAAAAAAAAGTATGAATAATTATTTAATTCAAAAAGAAATTAATAAACAAAACACAGAAATTATGATTTAATGGTTTATTAAACATTTATAAAGCTAGAAAGTTATAATTTTTAATGACTGTTTTACATGTGTAATGGTTGAATAATCTATATAAAAAAGGTGTCTGTGACCGTTCTGTAGCTGTCAGAGACCCTCACATATCACTGCCAACAGCTGAATTAAATAACATTACATCTATGGGTGAAATTTTGTACTGGTACACGAACTGAAAAGAAATGTCACAAATATATATTCAAAAAATGGTTGAAATTTTTTGTTTTGTGTTTGTGGTTTGAATCAATGCACACAAACCATAAACACTATGACATAGAAAATTATGCAAATAATTCCATTAACTCATAAATATTCCTACTAAATTTCAAGCCAACTGGATTATTATTATTGTATTTAAACCATTAATATGGTATATACATACAGACCAAAAATATTAAATCTGAAGGGGTAGGCCTCATTTAAATTCGAAAACTATACTAAGATTACAAAATTCCCGCCGTTTGAAGATTCCCATGGTTTTCTCCAAAGTTTTCATGAATATGGAATAAGACCTCTTAGAAAAATCACCTAACACAAAGGACCCTAGAACCCTTCAGTAGTACTAAATTCACTTAAAACTCCCACACATTCAGTCAGACCATTTATATTTATGTTTCGATTCTCTATATCATTTAATAAACACAAATATATATATATTTCTTTGAAATTTTTGCCATTTGGAGATTTTCCAGAGTGAAAACTTTTTTTGAAAAACCATTTAAAAATATTTAGCACACTCACGAAATGTGCCAAATATAAGTGCCTACCTAAACTAAAATTTATCCCAATCTTCTATAAAAGGTTTAGGAACTCAGCATCTAAACATCCAAATTTCTGCGATTGTGTCTTCTGTACTTTAGACATCCAGTTCAAACTTCTATTATACTGAAAGAATATTGTGTGCGTATATGAAACCAATGCAACATCACACACAGCATACAATATCCATCCAATGAGGTCTTTGGTGGTGGGACATCACTAAAATTAAAGAAAGACTTTTCACATTTTATAAATTTGAAAGAAAGCTATATATATATAAATTCCATGCTCACTGAAACATACACATATAAAAATAAATATTACAGAATTACAAAGTTTGATATACTGTATAAATTAACATAATGTTCTGAGTGAGACATATTAATATTTCTATACAAATAATAATAAAAGAAAAAGTGATACTATACATAATATGACATTTTTATTCATATAAGTAATATAGTCTTTCATAAATCTACATTTAGAAACTTAATAAATAATGAAACTTCTAACGTTTTCAAAGGAAAAAACAAATAATAAAATTCAAGATAGTGTACTAATTTATAAGACCTAGTCAGTCAGCGATGGGTTTTCTACTCATAATGTTCAGTTCTGTATAAAAGTTTATCACTCAAAAAAGCAAATAAATATGTATTTTTGGAGGTAAGCCTAATATTTTAAAATACAACATTTGTCTTAAACAAGAAATAACAACTGTTCTTGCAATCATAAATCTGCACGCTCTCTGGTTTCAAGCTGTGAAGATTTCTAGGAATCGACCATATACATGACTTCTAACAAAAACAAAATCTTAATTTCTCAACTATAAAGTAAAAATTTTTATATAATAGGATAAAATTTGACACAAAGAGTTATGTTACTTTTTTAAAATTTAAAGTTAAAAAAACAAAACAAACTATAATATCACATTTTAAAAGCTAACTTTACTTTTTATTGTTACATTCAGAGTACTTTTAGCATTAAAGGGTAAATAATTTATAAATTAATTGCACACTTTTATGTTCCTAATGAAGAATTGCTGTTTTTAAATATTTTATATATACTCACTTTAAATATCCTAAAAACACACAGTACCTACCTTTATCTAATAGATTAGTTTTTTACATTTCTTTGATAAGGAAGGCTAAGCTGTAGTTAATGAATAATTACATTAATGTGGTATGGCTAATCAACTATAACATATTTAAAATATAATTATAGATAAATATTATTGATTTTATGATAACTGAATTTTTAATCATGTTGATAGCAGGGCCTGAAATTTCAACTCAGACAACACTCGCAGTAAAAAATTTTGACTCGCCATAAAATAGGGTTGTCTTTTTATTTTTTTTACACATTTTGGGTTTTTTTTTTTTTTTTTAATCTTTTCTAACTATTTGAAATGCTTTTACAAATATATGCTTAAAATTATATATATTAAAAAAGTGTGTCGTATATCATCATGTCTCTTAATCATCTATGATTAAAATTCATACTGTGTTTCAGATTTGAAAAAGATTAAAACATCAAATAACATAAATGCAAATGACTTAAAAAGAAAAAAAAAAAAAAAAAAAAAAAAAAAAAACTATGTCAAACAATAGCCTGTGAAAAACTTTTTATTACGAAAGTTTAAGATTCCTTTTTACTTTCTCTTACCCATACAGTCGAGAAAGTATTGTTTCAGGGTCAAATTTTCGAATGTGAGTTTTTGTGATATTTATTTACATGTTCTAAGGTCAATCATGTTTTTAGCGAATTGTCTGTGTGTATGTCTGTCTGTGTGTCTGTTTTCAGCACATCTTAAAAACAAATAGTAGCAGAAATTCCAAACTCAGTATTTAAATGTGTATCATATAGGGATGCATCAGTAAGCTTTTTCGTTGAGATGAAGCAAATGGTTCGTGTACACTCAAAAGTATTCAAATACATTACGTCTATGGCAGAAATTCCAGGTAAGTAGAGTTTTACATCTATCGACTGCACTAAACCAAATGAAACGAATATATATATTTTGTAATAGAGATAGTCAACAGAGAAAAGAATTTTGTGTATGTAGGAGCCCCATCTCCCCCCTGGGGGGGGGGGAAGTTTCCCCTCATGGGGAGTAATTTTTCATGATGGGTATCTTTCAAAAGAGCTCGCCAATACCTTTAAAACGAATAGTTGAACCATCGATCTGCGAGAATTTAAAATAAAGTTATCGATTTTTTACATTTTTAACAAAAAAAAAAAAAAAAAAAGTAATATTGAGAATAAATTCAACTTTTTTTTGGATATTTAGTGTTATACTACTTCTCTAATATGGAAATCGTCTGCATTATCATAAAAGATAATTTGTTTGAGTAATAATTTTAATAAAGTATTTTCTAAAAACAGAATTATTTTTTAATAACCGAATTAAATTCTATATAAATGTAGGTGCATTAATGAAATGGGGGGGGGGGTTGAGGGAGACGGTAGCCCCCCTCACAGAACTAATTATCATATAAAACTCTTCCGAAGCCTAATTTGAATTGTTTAACATAGGTTTACATAACAGTTCTCGTTATCTTACCTCTTAATCTCAAACCTGTATTTATAGTATTAAATTTCAGGGTAAGAGAAAGTCGTGTGAGTGACACACCAGATTTTTTGTAATTAGACGGAATGTCAATGGGTATAACTTGTTCATTGTTGTCATTTGAAATAGCTGTTCCAGAAAAACTTTTTCGATAAAATCGTTGCTTACAAATTATTACAAGTGCAAAATCTTTGGCATTTCAGTAAAAAAAAAAAATGGAAAATGTTTACTGTTTTTTTTTTTCCCTTATTCAACAAAATAAACGTAGGCAGTATCTTTAAAAGGGCTTGCGCTCTTTTTCATGTGTCAATATCGCATTTCTCTTCTCTCAGATAGTAGGTGACAGGCAAAGAGGACCTCTGCTTGCCTATTTTCTCACTCTGCTCGGAAAAATCACAGTGAGAGAAACAAAACTGATGAAGATATTAAAACTTTTATGCGTGCACTAAGCATTTTTCCTTTCCCAGGCTGAGGCGATCGTCGGGCAATGCACACACAGACTTGTCACTCCCAGAAGAGAAAAAGGAGAGGTTAAAGATGAGGTTATAAGACAGCAAGATTTTGCCATATTTAAATCTATAAAATAGAGTTTTCTGTTACTGTATCGTGTAAGAATTCTATCTATAACTAGACCAAATTTTTACTCGCCACACTAAAAATTCCGCTCGCCATTTCGCATTCTGTTGATAGTAGTTATTAAAATTTTGTGAAAACAACAACAAAAAATTATATTTTTGAATTTACTTAAACAAAAAGAAGCTAAAAATCTTCAAAATCAGTATTTTATATCACAACGGCTTCCAGGGGAATTGCAATGAATAAACATTAGCCATTTGAGTTAAAAAAAAAAAAAAAAAAAAAAAAAAAAAGAGCTTTTTCCTGGCATAGATAACACTGTATAATTTCTCTTAGATATATTAGTACATAATTTTGTATGTCTATAATTAAATTATAGGTTTATTATTATGAGACTGACATTATCTATACTACTATACATCATGTCATTTTTATTTTTTGTCAAAATAAAAATGAAGCAAAAAGTAGCTCACATGGACATGAGATTGTAATTTATTTATCTTTAAATATTTTAATAAAGTTAACAGAAGAGTTTACAGTGCGTATGGTTCTGCTGAACATTATTTAAAAAAAAGAAAAAAGGGGGGGGGGGGGGGATAATATGACAATAGGATTTCGAAAGAGTTAGTTACCTTGAAAAGAGTTACACATGGACATGACAATGAATATTATTTATGTTTACTACGTATAATTATTAAACGCATTATAAAAACTTATTTCAGAAACATTAGTCGACACAAAATAGGAGATTAATAATCTGCGAATCATCTAATCTTCAATCACCAAAGTATGGAAATGTTCTTTTTGCCCTTTAATCTTAAACTAACTCTAAATTCAAAGAAAAAATATTATTAAATTCAACAATTCAAATTACATTTTTCATTTTAAATCCATGTAACATTATTTTGATAAAAGATAAAACAATATTAAGTGTATTAAATCGAGCTATTTTCGAGAAATTGTTTAGAAAGCAGATGAAGCATATCAAAATCAAGAAATGTTTATTTACTATCTTTAACCTATTATTCAAAATATGATTTTGGAAAATACGATAATATAAATTCCTTTAAACAAAAATAAAGTTTTCTAAACAAAAAATAAAACTTACGTTTCAGTCGATTTCAGCTAACCATAGTTCAGAAACAACCGGCAGCCATGTTTGTTTACTTTGTTAATCAATAAAAAAAATTGCAGCGTCGGAAATTTCAGCGGTGAAAATAGTGTTTTCTTTCTTGGCGCGATCTTATTTACACCGCGCAATTAACTATGCCAACGGCAACCATTTACATTCAACATCGTCCTAATAATAGCAACAGCAACCATAACGACAGCAAGCGTTGCTTAGTAACAAGCCCATATAAGCGGTGGAAATAGCGGCTGCCGGTTTTAGAGGCCTGCAAGTCGAATGGGGATATTTTCGAAAGTGTAACGTTATTAGGAGAGACGGGAGAAGGGGGCGGAGGGGCAAAAAAAATAAAATAGAGTTAGATCATTCAAAATTGGTACATAGAGGTTTTTGGATGCTTACAAATCGATTGCGTATTGGGAAGGGGGGGGGGAGAGTGGTGGGGCAAAAAAAATAAAAATAGAGATAGATCGTTCAAAACTGGTGCATAGAGGTTTTTGATAATTACAAATCGATTGCGGATATTTTCGAATTTGTAAAATTATTAGGATAGACGGGAGGGGGGGGAATAATAGAAATAAGAGTTAGAGCATTTTGGGAATTTTTTCCGAAGGCAGTAAGAACCCGGTGCGACATTTTTCCTAATCAGATTTTGTTTCGCTTTTTTTTTTCACGTGATAAAAATTAATGCAATTTTGAGAATTCAGTAATTATAGTGGTTCATATAAAAATAGGGTCGAGCGAAGCGGGCGAAGCCTGCTAGTATAATATATAAAAGGTAACAAACCACTTTAAAACACGTAGATAAAATATTTTTATTAAAAACTACACAAAGCTTTTCGCCATTATAACAATAGCATCATCAGGTGTAATTGCGTTACATAGAACCAGCAATATATAAAAAAGAGAAGTTCAAACGGTTTAAAGTTACGGTTACAATAAAAAAATTTTAAAGTTACGGTTACAATAAAAATATTTTCATTTCGATATCAGTTAATTTTTTTTTTTTTTTTTTTTTTTTTTTTAGAACTTGAGGGCCTATTAGTCTCAATCTGGGATTTTTGCGTTGTCGATTTCGATAGTTGGACATTTGTCGAAATCTAAAATTTATCGAAAATATAATTGAATAATTTGAAAGCGATGTTTTAATTTGAAAAAAGAAAAAAAAAAAAAAAAAAAAACACTAATAGTCCTCCGCCCTAAACTAAATTCTGCTTTTGCCAGAATCTCATAAAAATCATTTATTATTATTATTATTATTATTATTATTATTATTGTTGTTGAAAGAAAAAGAAAAAAAAATCAATAATAATCAGTATCGTTACAAGCGATATCGAAAAAGTTTTTTTTAATAATTTTGACTTAGGAAATAAAAAGTGCGCGTGAAATAATATGAAATAAAAATAAGTAAAAAAATGAATTTAATGATTTAATGTTTTTGTTTTTCGGGGGCTGCTCATGCATATAAAAAATGCGTATTAAAACGAGTCGAAGAAGGAAGCGAAATAAGTATTGAGTTATATTACGATAAATACGGTATATAATATCAGTACAAAAAACCCTTAACGGCTTAAAAGTTTGTGACGCCGCTACTTTGTGGCTATAAGAATTTGAAATATAAGTCTTAAAAAATAATGATATTAAATTTTAAGTGACGTTTTGCAATTAGTTAAAATATACATAGATTTTCTTATTTGATTATTCACTTTTATCTTTTATTTATATTTATAATGCAAGCGTAATATTTTTAACTTCAAAATCAGACAGATATATAAAATACACTCACTGATGCTTTTTCATTCGCATTTCAAATTCAAAATAACAGTTTTAAAAGGAATGATATAAAAATTCCAGTGGCGCCTCGGTGTTATTTTGAAAGATTTGTTTTTAGATTCCATTAAAATTACTTTTGTTTTGTCTAATAAAGTATATTTACACATTTAAACAGTGCTTTTAATTTTCAAATATACTGTCAAATAATTATACTTTCACTGAGTTAGCATTATAAAGTAAAATTATTTATTTCAATAAATTGATTTATCTTTTGCATCATGCTACCCAAAACATAGTATCATAGTTTCCAACTAAGTGAAAATTTGCTCAAAGAGGTAGTGTGACGTAAAGAAAACATTTACACAAATTTTACTTGCAGTTTTGGATAGCGTGACGCAAAAGATAAATCAATTTATTGAAATAAATAATTTTACTTTATAATGCTAACTCAGTGAAAGTATAATTATTTGACAGTATATTTGAAAATTAAAATCACTGATTAAATGTGTAAATATACTTTATTACTAGACAAAACAAAAGTAATTTTAATGGAATCTAAAAACAAATCTTTTAAAATAACACCGAGGCGCCACTGGAATTTTTATATCATTCCTTTTAAAACTGTTATTTTGAATTTGAAATGCGAATGAAAAAGCATCAGTGAGTGTATTTTATATATCTGTCTGATCTTGAAGTTAAAATTATTACGTTTGCATTATAAATATAAATAAAAGATAAAAGTGAATGATCAAATAAGAAAATCTATGTATATTTTAACTAATTGCAAAGCGTCACTTACAATTTAATATCATTATTTTTTAAGACTCTTATTTCAAATTCTTATAGCCACAAAGTAGCGGCGTCACAAACTTTTAAGCCGTTAAGGGTTTTTTGTACTGATATCATTACTTTTTAGTGGTTATTGATCAAAAAATTAAAACAAGTCCTTCTGGCTCCTAGTAAGGGTAAACTAATTTATCTTTTCTTATGAAGTTGTCACCATTTTTTTTTTTTCAAAATGGCAGCTACAATTTATTAATGGACTTAGTGGATTTATAAATGAAGGCTATGTATATATGGAGTTTTAAGCAAATCAGTTCATAAAACCTTTCTAATGTAAATTTGAAATTTTAAGTGTGCTGGCACAGGGAAACAAGGGTGGATTAAGTTGGCAAATGAACATATCAAATACATTTCTGAGATAAATCTACACTACAAATTTAGTGTGAATTAATTCAGTATTTCAAACGTTATCATACTGACAAATTTTCAAGTAGCCTGCCACTTGGAAACAAAATGGAGAAGCTTCGCACTAGAAACATTTATTGACTGGGATTCTCAAACTCTTAAAAAAAAAAAAAAAAAAAAAAAAAAAAAGAAAGAAAGAAAGAAAGAAAGAAAGAAAAATAAGTGAAAATTTTCAAATTTAAGTTAGAATTACGTAATTTACATTTTGCAAATTTCTTTTTAGAGAATTACAAATTAAACAATTAAAAAAAAAAAAAAAGAAAAGAAAAAAAATCAAGCAAATGTTAAAAATAGAATTTTATGTATTTTCTTTCCCCTTTTGAGGCTAAGTATACTGCTCCAATATTCACAATTTAAGTTTTCATCAAAAGTGCAGGTAAAAATTACTTCCTATATATTTATATATAAAACGTTTGGGGTAAAAATAGCAAAATATAAATTAAGCTTTACATTTCTATAATTTAAAAAATAAGATTAAATCACCTGCAGAAAAATTTTATGGAAAATATAAGTTAAGCTTAAAAAAAAAAAAAAAAAAAAAAAAAAAAATGAAATTTCTGCGTATAAATACTATTTTATAAATATATTTACAACTACAATAAACAAAAAACCCTCCTTTAATTTTAAATAATTATTTCTACATGTTTCGAAGCTATTAAAGTTTTTTCTTTCTTTCTTTCTTTCTTTCTTTCTTTCTTTTCTTTTCTTTTTTTTTTTTTTTTTTTTTTTTTTAAGAAAAATAAATTAAATGTAGTGGCGCCATCTAGTAGTTTATATTAAAATAATATGCATACAGATTTAAATTTTTTTTTTTTTTTCGTTTAAAAAAAAAAAAAAAAACTTGTTTAGAAACAGGTAGAAATAGTTATTTAAAACTAGCCGCCTTCGGCGACCAGCTGTTTCGCGATCCCTGAAAAATCCGACTTTACGAAACTCCCGCTCGGTGGCGCCTTTATCCCGTTTTAGGTCTAATAACAGCTTATCGATATATCGTGAAAATAGCTTATTGAAAGCGCAGTAAATTCCCAAAGCGGTAGCGCCATCGGCGCCCTCTTCCCTTTTCAATATCTGAAACAGCCTGTACGCTCACCATGTTATGATCTTTCAAATTTCTGACTTTAGCTAAGTCCCGCTCGTTGGCGCCTGCGGCACCGTATAACATTTTTTAAAAAGATTTGTGTCTGACTTATCTGTGGTTTTCTCCAAAACTTGCTTAATTCCGGGCTATATATGGTTAAAAATTATTAGTACGAAATGTGAGCGAAAATCTGAATTTGAAACTCTGTAAAATATAAAATAATAAAAATTTTCTGGTTTTTTCGTAGTTTTCTCCGAAAGTTTCGTACAGAATTTGAACGGCTTATATCATTTTAATAGCCTGCAATAAAAATACTTTAAAATATCTTTTGAATGATGTATTATGTATTACAATAATGAATATCTATGATATATTTTAGACTCAAAATAGCTAATCTATCAAGGGCGATTAACGATTTCTATTGAAATTCATCTAAAATTTAAGAATTCCAAAACTGCTTTTCTACAACCGAATTCATACAAAAAGGGGGGGGGGGGATCAATATTATTCTGTTAAAAGTAACTCATTAACAGATGAAATTGGGGAATGGTGTCATTAACAGATGAAATAAAAATGAATTTAAATAAATATAATATGTCTATTTATTTTATTTTTAAAGCTATACTTTAGATTTTTTAACCGCATACAGGTGAGCCATAATGACGGGCAATTTCGAAGTTCTGCTTTTAATCGATTTTAAATTGAAAAAATTCAAAAACTGCTTTTTTTATTTCCAGTATACTTTGTCACGTGGGGCGAAAAACAAAAAAGCAATCTTTCCCGACCTCTAGCACCTGGCACTGAAGAATCTTGTTCTCTCTTTTCTGTCAAGGTCAGTTGCAAGAGTTTCAGAAACGTCGATTCAGAATTTCATCGAAAACTGCCGCGATACTGAAAATTAAAAAAATTATAACTCATTTTTGAAATTTTCTCTCAATCTTTTGGGTATTCAATTGTTGAAGCGAGATCTATATACAAAAAAAAAAAAAAGATTTATCTCTAAATGCTTTTGAGTTATAAAATGTTTTGTGAAAAAATCGATGTTTCGTATAAGCTAAAAATATCGATCGCTAATCCGTATTTTGTAAAAATGTTTATATGGTTCGAAAGAGGATTAAATGTCCTTTCCAAATATACCAGTTGTTAAGGAATGGAACAGTTACTCGGTCGTACAGGGCGTTTCAAAAAAGACAATCGAGAAAAAAGAGAAATGTTTTACCCTTTTTAAAACTTTTTTTAAAAATATAAAAAATCCGTATTTAAAAAAAAAATTGTACCGTAAGAATCGGTAATAAATGCTCTTTCTCGTGGTACAGGTGTATTTTCGATATTTCCAACAGATCGGCAGCGATCGCTTTAGAAAAACCCGCGAAATTTTTCTCTCTCTGCTTTCTCTTTCGAGGAACATGCTGAAGGGCGAAAATTACGATCGGCTCGCTTTTTAATTAGGCATTGGTCGACGTTTTAATTAATATCTCCGGAACTAATTAAAATTTTTAAATTCTGTTTTCACTATCAACTCGGGAAGGCTTCTGAGCACCCGTATGTCAAATTTTATACTTTTGCGTTCAGTAGAGGCTGAACGTATAGATGCACAGACAGACAGACAGACAGACAAACATCTTCTTTTATTATTATAGATAGATAGCCGCCTTCGGCGACCAGCTGGTTCGCGATCCCTGAAAAATCCGACTTTACGAAACTCCCGCTCGGCCTTTTTCCCGTTTCAGGTCTAATAACAGCTTATCGATATATCGTGACAATAGCTTATTGAAAGCGCAGCAAATTCCCGTGCGGTAGCGCCTTCGGCGCCCTCATTAATAGAGGTGTTCTGGCTATTCTGTGGTTTTCTCTGAAACTCCCGTACGGAATTTAACGGCTTACATCAGTTTAAAAGTCTGTAATATTTCAAATGATGTGTTATAAGTAGACTTATTGAATTACTAAAATATCAAAGCGCCCTCTGGCGACAGAGATTTGCAATACATGCTCATCAATTGTAATTCAAATAACTTTTTAAATGATGTATTACTTATGAAATTATGTTAATTAGAAGCTGAGATACAAAGCTAATATAGACATTTTTATAAAAAGATTTGTGTCCGACTTATCCATGGTTTTCTCCGAAACTTGCATAATTCCGGGCTATATAACGTTAAATATTCTTAGTACGATATGTGAGCAGAAATTGGAATTCAAAACTCTGCAAAATATTAAAGAATAAAGTTGTTCTGGGTGTACCGTGGTTTTCTCCGAAACTCCCGTTCCTTTTCTACATCTTTGCCTCTTCGCTCTCCCCCCCTTCCTTTCCGTTGATAACAATAATTTTACACTCGAAAATATCCGCAATCGATTTACCTTGCCTTAAAATCTAAATATACCAACCAATTTCAAACGCTGTAACTCTTTTTTTTTTTTTTTTTTTAATTTATGCCCCTTTTCCCCCTCCCTCAAGTCCTCCCTAATAATCGTACTCTTTCAAAAATATTCACAATCGAATTATCGGGCATTAAAACCAAATACTACGAATTTTCAACGGAAAAGAAAATTTAATCTTTTTCCAATAAATATGTCATTTTTTTATTTATACATATTTTTTCATGAAAATTGAACAGTAGCTTTGTAAAATGCTGTCTAAGCCGAATATTCATTCAAATGTAAGGTAAATGAAAGTTTGAAAATTGCAATTTTTCCGCAGTATAAAACACATGATATCTTAATTGATTACAACCATTTCCGTTTTCATCACAGACAGATGTCTCGCATGTGTTTTGTTTCAGATTGAGACAGCTTAGAAAATCGTCTGCCTGTTGTCAACTAAATTTCATACTTTAGTTAATTTTAAAAAATCTAATAGGTGTATCGATAAGCCGCTTGCACTCTTAGATTCGGAAAAAATTCCTCTTTCATTTGGTACCAAATTTGTAACGATCGGACTAATATTTCTAATTTATTTTCCATTTTTTCTGCTTTTAACTCCGTTAAAATATCTATTTTTATGCAATTGCAGTGAATTCTCAGTGATTGAGATCGCGTTTTGATTTGACATAGGTCTATATTTTAATTAATATCTCCGCAACTAATTAAAATTTTTAAATTCTGTTTTCACTATCCCCTCGGGAAGGCTTCTAGGTACCCGTATGTCAAATTTTATACTTCTGCGTTCAGTAGGGGCTGAACGTATAGATGCTCAGACAGACAGACATACAGAGAGACAGACAGACAGACAGACAGACATCTTCTTTTATTATTATAGATTATTATAGATAAACACGCTATATTTTAATGTATGAAATAAAAGTATGAATTTGTTAGATCTAAACAACTACTTAATAAACATATGTATTCTGCATTGGAAATTTCCACCTTTATATGGAACTAACCGCCTTCGGCGACCAGCTGGTTCGCCATCCCTAAAAAATCCGACTTTACGAAACTCCCACTCGGTGGCGCCTGCGGCGCCTTTTCCCCGTTTCAGGTCTAATAACAGCATATTAATATATCGTGAAAATAGCTTATTGAAATCGCAGTAAATTCCCGCTCGGTAGCGCCTTCGGCGCCCTCTTCCCTTTTCAATATCTGTAACAGCCTGTTCGCTGACCATGTTATGATCTTTCAAATTTCTGACTTTAGCTAAGTCCCGCTCGGTGGTGCCTGCGGCGCCTTATCCCCGTTTTCGAGCTTACAACACCTTCCTCGCTCATTAGAATTTGAAATATTGAAATTTTAAAATATTACAGCGCCATCTGGCGGTATAAATTTCTGTAATATATTGTTCAATTCCAAATCAACAAAGCTTTCAAATGATGTATTACTTATGAAATTATTTTAATTAGTAGCTGAGATACAAAAGAAAACCTAATCAGGACACCTTAAAACGTGTAAATCAGGTAAAATGTCGAATACTACGAAATTTCAACAGCATATCACAATTTAAAATATTGCAAAGTATAAAAGAAAACTTAATCTTTTTCCAATAAATACGTCATTTTTTTTATTTATTCATATATTTTCATGAAAATTGAACAGTAGCTTTATAATATGCTGTCTAGGCCAAATATTAATTCAAATGTAACGTGAATGAAAATTTGAAAAAGGTCGAAAATTGCAATTTTTATCCCCACTATGAAGCACGTGATATCTTAATTGGTTACATTCATTTCCTTTTTTATCGCAGACCGTTGTCTCCATGTGTTTTGTTTCCGATCGAGACAGCTTAGAAAATCGTCTGCTGATAGAAAGTTTCTTTTTCTCGGTCATTTTTCCATCGACATGGGTCGACATTTTAATTAATATCTCCGCAACTAATTAAAATTTTTAAATTCTGTTTTCACTATCAACTCGGGAAAGCTTCTGAGCACACGTATGTCAAATTTTATACTTCTGCGTTCAGTAGGGGCTTTACACAATCGAAAGTATCCCCATTCGACTTGCAGGCCTCTTAAACCTATCTGTACCAATTTTGAACGGCCTAACTGTATTTCTATTTGTTTTTGCCCCATAGCCCCCCCCTTACCCGCCCCTCCTAATAATTTTACAAATTCAAAATCATCCGCAATCGATTTGTAAGTATCGAAAACCTCTATGTACCAATTTTGAACGATCTGACACTATTTTTATTTTTTTGCCCCCCCCCCTCCCCTCCCCCTTCTTGCCCCTCCTAATAACTTTACACAATCGAAAATATCCCCATTCGACTTGCAGGCCTTTAAAACCTATCTGTACCAATTTTGAACAGCCTAACTGTATCTCTATTTGTTTTTGCTCCATAGCCGCCCCCCCCCCTTGCTGCCCCATCTGGGCGCTAAATTTCTAAAATTCTAGAAATTGGTTTTTAGATAGTTGCATTAGTTAATTTTAGAGCAAAATTTTCACGTATATCTATTTTTTTTGTTTGAGATATATAGGATTATGCGAAATCACGTTTTACGCATTTGAAATCACGTTTTGCCCCCCCCCCCTCCGCCCCTCTTGGGGACCGAATTTCAAAAATTCCAGAAACCGATTTTTAGACATTTCTATTAGCTATATTTTAAAGTAAAAATTTTACGAATATCTGTTTTTTTGTTTGAGAAATGAAGGATTTTGTGAAATTACGTTTTGCCCCCCTCCCCCCCCTCTTGGGGGCGAATTTTGTAAAATCGCTTGCGGCGTTGTCTTTCTCGGGTCGTAAACATTAACCGTGCCAAATTTGGTCCCGATGGTGAAACGGCCTAGGTTTCTATAGCGGACAGACAGACAGACACACACACACACACACACACAGACAGACTCTGCTCTTTTATATATATAGATTTTGCTCTAATCTGCCATGTTAAGAAATTCGTAAATTTCCAATAACTTACGAAATTTTTATATTGGAGAATTCATAGTCATTAATATTCATGCCAGTGTCCTAAATAATGTTTCAAAAGTAGTCTGACATCTCTACGATGAAAATATCTCTCAAAATTGACGTTTATGTGAAATCTTGCCCTATACTGCCATGTTAAGAAATTCGTAAATTTCCAGTAATTTGCGAAATTTTCAAAGTAGCATATTTATAGTTACTGATGTTCATTCCGGCATCAAAACTGATATTTTAAAACTGGACTGACATATTTACAGTAAAAAGTTTACATTTAATGCACGTTTAAGTGAATTTTTGTCCTATTCTCTCATGTTAAGAAAATCGTAAATTTCTAATAACTTACGAAATTTTTAAATTCGAATGTTGCAAGTGAATAGGGTTCTTGCCAGTGTCGGAAGTAATATTTTAAAACTGATCTGACCTCTCTGCGACAATTTGTTCTTGAGATATCGTGTACACAGACTAACAAACTAACGGACTAACAGACACCCTACAGACAGACACCATACAAATTTTGTCATTTTCGGATTCATCACACCTGAAAACGTGTAAAAATGTCAAAAAACCGAGTTCGAAAATTTTCACGATTACCTAAGCTCCCCATACCTATAGTATGATGGGGAACTAATTCACGATTACCTAAGTTCCCCATACCTATAGTGTGATGGGGAACTAAAAAAAAAAAAAAATAATAAATTCGTTTTTTTTTTTTTTTTTTTTTTTTTTTTTTGCCGTTTTGGAACTAAAAAAAAAAAATAATAATAAATTCGTTTTTTTTTTTTTTTTTTTTTTTGCCGTTTTAAGGATGTACTAAGATGACTATCTATTGCGTAAGTAAAGCCATCGGCGAGAAACGTTGGGAATATTTCAGTGCTAAACTTGAAATTTCGAATTTTTTTATTTTTTTAACCTGTTTTAATTGCTAATTTTAATAAAAATGCTAGATTGACGATGCTTTATTTAGCATAATATGAAAAATGTCGCCGAACCTCGCCAAAGATAAATTCTTAATCCCTGAAACGGCGGAAAAGTAATGCCTTTGGAAAAGGGGGGGAAGACATTCGGCGGAAACGATATGGAGGTGTAACTACTGATAACATCTTGGGGGTTCGCAATGCTCTGCGGCGGAATCGATGTTCGCCCCTTTATTACATGACTCAAGTTTTTATCAGTCTATTTCATATAAAATTTCATAAACAGTACAAATAAACACATATAAATCAAGTACTAAGATGATTCATAATAGCTTTTAATGGTATCGAAATAAGTAAATAATTAACTTTTGATCTCCTTTGAAAAGAGCAAGATTAAAATATTGCTTTCAATATACAAGTTTTTATAAAGTAGGGGAGAGTTGTCTAAAACGGGGACGGCGGGTCAAATGGGGACGTTCAGTTTCTCATTGATTAGTGCTGTCCTCTTTGAATCCAATAGTCTAAGATAATTCTAATTCGGCTATAAGCAAGTTTGAATCTCGTTGTTGACATATTTTACTGTATCTGTTATTTTCTACAAAGTTTTAAAATTTTTGCGATTTTCATTTCGATTGTGGCCGTACACTGTATTGTATCTTATCAAGTGACCTTTGAACGTTCGGTTTTTGTAAGTACGTTATGGATCCGTCTAGATTTAATATACATTTTCACACATAGCTTTATAGTTTTGTCTGACACGTGTGTGAAGAGACACCACGTTTTTAGCACACGTCATGGTCGGCTCAAACGGGGACATTGACGGTAGTCCAAAACGGGGACGTCGAACCCCAGAAATGTTCAGCTTTTAACACTTCGCCTAAAATAATAATGCCTCTACCACAAAAAACTGAACGTTAGAAAAAAAAAAAAAAAAAAAAAGTGAATGACATGAAGAGAAGTAAAACTGTCATACTCACTTCATCACCTTACAAAGCAGAATTGAAAGCTGCAGAACAGGAGAAAAATGCAAAGCAGAATAAATAGAAAAGAAATTTGGTTAAGAAACCCACCGAATCTAATCCTAGGTATCCAAAAGCTAAAAAGGAGAAGAAAATAAATAAATTCAAAACACAATATTATCATCTGATGAGGAACACACTAGCGAGGACACTTGTATTTTTTGTAATGAACTTTACATTGACTCGAAAGACAAAAAGGGGTAGATTCAATGTAGCAGTTGTCGAAGTTGGGTACATGAAGTCTGTTCAAGTGTTGAAAAAAGCGATGTCAATTTCATATGTGACGTCTATGTTTGATTATTTTTTGTGTCATTCTAGTAACTGTTGAAAAAGATAACAAAATACTTTATCTGCATCTTGATTTTGCATTAACTTCACCTTTTCTTTGTAATCCAAGTTTTTCTAATAAAATTTCGCATTAGGACTTGAATTTACGTTATTTCTTAAGAGTACCCCATTTTACCCAACCAGTTGTCCAAAACGGGGACTTTGCACATTTTTCAGAAAAATGTTTTTTCTGCCTATACTAATGATATTTTTTTTAAAATAACTTTGCCACCTGATAGTCCAAGACATGTTTTAATCAGGAAATGCTTTGCCGAATTTTTCTTATTTATAGATTTTTTTCTGTGGACAGAGATATGTTAGCGTCCCCGTTTTGGACAACTTTCCCCTACTAAATGAATGGTTATTCATTTTGAGATAAAAACTTTGCATTTAAAGATAAAAACAATGACAATTATTTATAAACACCATATTTCAAGAATAAAATAAATATTCAAAATTGAGTAATTTTTAAATATAGGTGGGTTATTTTGCGTTGAAAACAGTTCAGTGAACGACATATTCGTCAGTGGCGGTAAGATAGCTTAAATGATTTACAAAATGACTGAATATGTCTGGCCCTATATTTGTGTCCCTTTCCCATGAGAAATTTATAACAAGGAGAAATCTTAATTTAGAAATTTTTCTAGTTATATTAAAATTTGCAGTAGAATATAGTCATGTAAAATAAATTAGAAATGGTTCAGAAAACTTATTATTATTTTTTTTTTTATACATTTATAAAATTAAATAATTGTTTTAAAAAATTAAATAATATTTAACAATAAAGAAAGATGTATCAGGCCTACAGGTAGCGCCCTACTCGGAGTTTCAATAAAGAGTCCTAGACCGAGTTTCAGAGAAAACCACGGAAAACTCTGAACGGCTAGGTCGATGAGCGCGACCATGGATCGAACCTAGCACTTCCCGTTTACCAGCTATGAGAACTGAAGCACTAATATAAGAACCTTTAAGATTAATAATTATGTTAAATGATATTCAAGTTCATATAAAAAAACAGAAAGTCTCGAGAAAAAAAAAAAAAAAAAAAGAATCAAGTTTGTCAGATTTTATCGATTTAAATAAGATTAAGACAAAATAATTATTCTCAATAAACTCTCGTCAAATGTTTCTATTTTAAACTATCCACTTCTATACCACAGACATATTTAGGTTCCTATGACAAATAACTGATCTGCTGCGCTTTCTCTCAACAAAAAAGATAATGCTGATTTACAACTGCCAACATTTTTAACTTTTAAATCAGAATGGACACCATTATTTCTAAATGGAATATGTTATATATATTTTCAACGATTAATATTACCAAAAGGGGTCGTCCCATTTCGTCCAAAAACTCCCCTAATGACCACATTTGATGGATCTCTAAAAACCGCAAAACATGCTATAAACCAAACCTGATAGAGCGCCATTTTTGAACGAGCTAGGGGAATAATGCACATCTGTTTGAAGTGATTTCTTCTCTCCGTAAATTCTTCCCCAGGTGGTCCACAGATAACTGGAAAAATTCCCTATTTTAAGAGGGGTGAATACTGACTACTCATTCAGTGGTTCATATTTGGGGGTCGTCCCATTTCGTCCAAAATAGCTATAAAAATATTCCGGTTTGAAGTCTCCCGCCAAAAACAAGAGACTTGGCACTTACGCTGATTATTAGTGTCTTTCATATAGCTTTTATTTGTGAAAATCATTTAAAAAATCACACTATGTCAATTTTTGTGTCTACGCCATGTGCCCCGGGTGTCCGTTCAATAACTAGGCCTTGATTAAAGTAGATTTTTCTTATATAAAGATGTCATAAATAAGCGGGGAAATATTTTTCATTTCTCAACGTATTGCAAAATCTTTGACCTTTACAAATGTTTAAAATTACTCATTTATTTTTTGATGTGTCAGACTTTTCATGTAAAAATATGATTTTAAACATTTTTTTAAATTTTGAAATGACTAAATGGTGACAAAACACTAAATGGTGACAAAAAATGAGAGGGGGGGGGGGGGTAGAAATAAGCTACACTCGCCGATTTTTTATACATTTAAGATGGCGGAGCTCCGACACCTTAAATGTATAAAAAACTAGTTTATAAATGTACTACTGTATAAATGTATAGAAAACTAGTTTTCACTGAAAATTGCATTTTAAAGGTTTTAAAATGCAATTTTCAGCCAAAACTCCGATTTTCTATTTTTGAGTTAGTATTAAAGCCTGATATATTAACTTTCTAAATCAGTTTGAAATTTTGTTTCTATCTTGATTAGAACTTGAGTTACAGGCATTTTAATATAGGTCACTCGCCAGTTTTTGAAACCGGAAGTGACCCTTAAATGTTTGTTTACATAAATGTTTTACTCAATATAAACATCAAAATTTGTTACTGAACATAAAATGAATTTAAAAAAGAAAATAAGAAGCTTTGAAATAAATCAGGAACTTATTAAAATTATTTTTTGTTTAATAGGTAAAATCTTGTTTTTAAATCTGTTTTCTGCTTTTTTCTCAAAATGAGATTTTTAGCATTTTGCTTTATCCCAAAACATCATAACTCCAAAAGTTATAATTGAAACGTTATGAAACTTTGACAAAATACTTTAGAGGAGTAGGGATTGAACTACGACGATGAATCTAGCTAAATTATTTTTTGTTTTTTTGTCGATAGAAGTTATGAACTGTCATGTAAATTTATGATTTTTTCAGCATATGTTATCGTCTCTAAAATATTAAATAACATGGTTATAGTTTTGAGAGTAGTTCACTCCCTTAAGGACCTTTCAATAATTTAAATAAAACTTACAGAATAAAAATATATTTAAATTTGACTTATGATGTTTTGCAAAAATGCTTTTTTTTTTTTTTTTTCGCAAATTTTACGCATATTTTGAGCCTAAATATCAAAGTATTTTAAAATTTGCATACTTTTTTCAGGTTATTCACTGTTTTTTACTATATTCTATCATATAATGCAGATAAATAGGCAATTTTTCAATTATTAAAAAATAATCACCTCCGAAGGTAGGCAGGCACCTTAACTCATACAAATATTTTTAATTAATTTTATTAAAATCAGTTTCATGTAGAGTCCTGCATGGTTCCGACCCGAACCCTACTAGTGAATTTTGAATCAACCCGAACCCGACAAATAAATTTTAATCGACCCGAAAACCGATCCGAACCCGCGCTAAGGAATTTTGACGACCCGAAACTCGAATCTAAATCAAAATTAATAATTCATCTAAAAATCATGGAAAACATTTTTAATTTATAAAAGCAAGTAAATTTTTATTGTCACAATGTGTGTGGTCGTAAATTATTTTAAAAAGAATTAAAAATATAATTATTAATACACTAAGTTAAAAATTAAAAAATCTGAAAAATGAATTAATAATAGTTTTTAACTATTTATGTGTGTTGTGTACTTCAAGCGTACAAAAATGGATTTCAAGCTTAGTGTTTGTACTTTTATTGTTTAATGATTATTTACACACACAATGATATTAAATTAAAATAATACAATGTTATAGACGCCAACTAAGCGTTTGCTAAATTCATCTAAATCTACATTCCTATAACTTCTTAAAAACGTCTGAAAGAGAAAAAACATTAATTGTCTGTTTAAATTCACAATCTATTTCAAAAGGATACGAGTAGTCAAAACAGATGAATCCTTCATCTAGTTACTGTAGGAGAAGTAGCCTATTTCCCACAGCTGAGTAATAACCCCCCCCCCTTTTTTTTTTTCTTTGTTCATTGCTTTAGTCGGATATGAATGTTTTACTATGATAATTTGGGTAAGCGTATATTCATCATGGGTATATAGAGCAAACTAACAAATTTCTGCTTTAGTAAGATAAAAAATTTTTGAAAGATGTTCTCAAGTCGACCCGGTTCGTTGAAAACTAAACCCCGACCCACACCCCACCTGACCCGCAATAAAAAAATCCAATCAACCTGACCCGAACCCGACTCGCACGAAAAATTGATCAGTCAATCCGACCCGAACCCGACCCACAAGAGAAAAAAATATATAGTCGTCCCGACCCGGGTAAAGTCGGGTTACCCCCAACCCGATGCCGGACTCCAGTTTCATGTTTTTATTTTCGTGCTACTCGTCACTACTTTCAATGCAATAATTCATATAATACAAGTTTATGTGAAATAGTGCCCTATTCTGCCATGTTATTTGAATAGCATATATTTAACAATATTCCTATAAATATAATAAAATAATAATTTTTAAAACTGATCCAACAAAGAAAATTATCCTCACAATGCAAATTTATGCAAAATTTTGCCCAATTCAATTTTAAGAAAAATTTAAGAAATTTTGAAAGTATAGGTCTACATAGTCAATGATATTTATGCAGAGATCATAAATGATATTTTGAACCTAGTCTGATTTTTAAAGTCCGTAGATGAAAGTAATCGTCATAATGCATCGTCATTTTGTTTTCTTGTGCCATATTAAAGGGACTTTGTACTTTTGGTTTTGACTTCGCATCATTGTAGGTTTCATATAAAAGCTTATATTTTCATTTGATATTTATAATTTGAATTATATTAGGTCTGTGTTCAGTAAAATATATATTCAGATTATTTTTATGGTTTCTGATATATATTTTACAGATTTGAAATCTTCAAATTGCGTTTTCTCAGTTTGCATTTTTTTATGAATCCACGATCGTCAAAAGACTAGCATTCAACAGATATTTAAGAAAAGGCTTCGTATTTTTTAAGATGCATTTCATAGGACCTGCGTAAAAGAATTAGAATGGATTTTGGGGGGTATTCAAAATGTATCTCTAAATTCTTTTTAAGTAAGTTCTATTAAACACCCCCCCAAAAGAAAATTAATTCTTAAACATGTATAGAAGTTTTAGGGTTTTGAAGATCATGATTTCTTTATAAAATATAAACCGAGAAAACGCAATTTAAATATGTACAATCTGTAAAAAATGTATTTTTTTAAAAAAAAGAAAGAAAGAAAAAAGAAAGTATAGTTGCCTGAATATATATTTTATTGATAAAACCTAATATAGCGCGAATTTATAAATATTAAACTGAAATAAGTATAAGTTTTTATAGGAAACCTTCAGTAAATAATCTACGACGTTTTCATATTGGAATGCTGAAAATCGATACAGTTCTTTCCAATATCATACGTTATATTTTACAACTGGTCTGATCTCTTTACGGTCGTTTGTTCTCTAAATAATATCTATGTAGACTCACATTTGCCAAAATCAGGTCCAATATTTTTACAGATAACTGTTATACATCATACATGTCTATAGTTTGGGGGGCTCGGGGGGATCTCCCTTGGAGATTCTCTAGCCGACCTCCAATTTCTCGTGCTGCCCCTTGACTCTGACCTAACGGAGACAACAAAAGCTCTATCAGTTTGTATGATTTGTGTTTCAGTGGGACCTTATTTGAATTGAGGCTCATATTCATGAATCACTGAAATAATAATTGGTGTTTGTTATTGTGGTGGTGCTCTGCCGTCGTTTGGTGGTTGGGCGTTGGGGCGCCATCTCGTTATAACTACTCCAATTCTTCACCCCTAGCCTTGCTCTGCTTATAGGTTCAAGTGTACTTCCAGATCCTGAGATCCGAGCTAGGTTGCTCGGTAAGCAGCCATTGCTTGCTCATGGCTGTAATGGCTGCTTGACGACACCAAGTGGAAAGGCATGTCCCCAACCAGGTGGTGCTTCTTGTCTATAGTTTGATGGGGAACTAAAAATTGAAACAGCATGTATACTAAATAAATTTGAGCCAAACAGAAAGAGAATGATTGTTGATAGTAACTATATTAAGTAAAAACAGCAATAATCTTGTAGATATAATAGGCAAAGTACAAAATTAAAATCTTCTAATTTCGGGAGCAGTCTTCAAGAAAGTACAGGATTTTTCTTCATTCCTTTAGGCTTTAAAGAATATTTGTGTTATCAGTATATATCCATCAATTTAAACATACAAAAATTAAATAGTCCTTTTATAATCCTCTTAATAAGTTTTTCTTACGAATTTTAAGAAAATGTGCTGTGAAGTGGCTACTTTTCGACAGAATATATATATATAGAAAACAAGTCCATTTTTAAACAAATATGCTCCTGATGAAATCTTCAATTTAAGAGAAGCATTTTTATTTTAAAAGCTTTTTCCTCCAAGAAAATTATCTGTGACATGTACTAAATGCAGGGGTCACACTGCCTAATATGCAAGAACCCTGAAACTACTAACTTATATTGCAGAATGAATCGCAACGGAAGATTTCTTAATGATATATGTAATAAAAAAATGTAATGAACAATACTATTTAAAATAGTCCCCAAAGTGTTCGATTTCTTTCTAATTAGTCTTATTCAACCGTTTACACATTGCAATAAAAACGATAACTTTTAATTAATCAGAAACTTAAGCCACCCGGCGTATTTTCAAAATATGTTTCCGTTTGATGAATGTATTACAATGGACGTCTATAAACATTCCAGCTAAGAATCGAAGGTATGACATTTTTGGCTGGAACGCTTTTCGCTCTGAATAAAAATTTTGAATGCTCAAGTCTGAACTTTCAATTTATTAATAGTAAATTTCAAGCCCCCCCCCCCCCACCTCAAAGAAAAAAAAAACTGTTTAATGTTCTAAGAATTATAAAATTATTTCTTATGCAAACGCAAAATTCTAGCAAATCACTTGATGATTTGAGTAAAATTAGAAGATTTGTAGAAACCAATAATATACTTTTTTTTTTTTTTTAAGACGTAATGTTTATATCTATGATAGTATACGGGAATTAATTTGACTTAGAGGGTAAATTTATTTTTGTTATTAACTTTTCTCAAATTGTACTAATTAATTATAATTTAAAACTAGTAGAAAGTATCATTAGCTGTGATCATTAACTATCATCATTAGCTGTGTATATGTTTATAATAGATTAGGTTCTGAGTTACTGGTTATGTAAACTACTAATAATAATTATTTTTTAAAAAAATATCCTTGAGAATTATATTAACGAAGATCGACTATACATTTATTTTATTTTTTCCCCTTTTCTCTTCACGCATACGTAGAACCAACAGGATAAATAAAGTAGAGTTTTGATTCAATGGATAAAGGATTAACTTTCCGTGGTTCAGAATGAATCACGTGATATGAACCAATAGATCGCTATATTTGGCATTTAAACATTCTGTTCAGCAAATTATCAATATTATTAGGCAACACGACTATCCTGTGACCGAAATAAATTGTTTGTAAAATAATTTTTCATATGTTTCACATTATATTAAATAATTAAATACATTTTTTCTCATCATTTCCCAATAAAGTTTATAAGTGTTTATAAAGAAAAAATAAACTTTTAAAAAAGCTAAATTTAACAATAAATAATAATTTATCAACTATTTTTAAACGTTTTGACGATTAAATTTCGACTACACAAAATAGAAAAGAAGTAAAATAAAAACTAAAATGATTTTGAACAAAAAAATATTAATCATCATAAGTAAACAAATATGGGTTATAACCACATGGTTATATCGTTATGATTATGGTTATATTGGAGGTTATGATTTTCGACAAGTACAATCTCCAAACCGTTGCCATAGAAATTTATTGAAAATAATCTGTTACCGAGGGAACCAACGCATAGATGGTTCATGTCACATGTCGGAAAATATCAGGGTTACCATTTACCACTCTACTCTATTTATCTCGTTACGTTGAACTTTAAATAAGTTTAGATGTTGCCGACTTAAAACAGAAAAAGAAATTTGCTGTAGGGAATAAATCGTCGGCTTAACAATCAAATATGATCAAGGATACTATTATCCTCTACATATTAACATGGCAATGCAACTTAAGTTATGTACTGACCTACTACCGATTATATGGATTCCTTTAAAATATTTGTCATTGAAGGAATTCGATGGCTATGCGACTTCGGTCCTTGTATAGCTCAACACCGCTCTTCGAGCGGTGAGCCGGGGCTGCTCCCCTGTTCAATTTTTACACAAGCAAATCATGTTTCACGTTTATGTAATTTACCTTAGTCCACTCATTTTATATATTTAGCTTTATTTTGCAGTATATATTGTATGCATACAAATATAATTACAACACATACAGCCATACTTTGGCTGTTATCTGACACTTTATAACGTATGTAAAACTTGTACACACTCTGAAAAAAATTCCATAAAATATAAAAATCAAATTGTTGAGGACGTGAAATTTTGAAAGCAATTATATCCATTGCATCATTAAAAATTTGCAGTATAAATGAATAAAGAAACAAGATTTCATAATGATGAAAGACAAGTAATAATTATAAGTTGTTATCATAAGAAAAAAATAAGCAAAATAATCAAGAGAAATTAAATTTTGCAATATTAAAAATCTTTAAAATTAAGAATTTTTCTTAATTATTAGCATTAGAAAAAATTAGAATGTCTCAATCAATCAAAACACTTTAAAAGTACTTTAACAGAGACATTTGCATAACGTATTGTGAAATCTTTCCACTCGGCCGATTTCAAAAAACCTTTATTTGCTGCAGCGAACGATGCGATGCTGTCTAAAAAATCCATGTCTCCAGCTTCATCAGCCAACAGTAGAACTTTGCAAACGATATCTTCTGACATGTTTTCTAAAATAAAAGAAGAGCATATTTTTTTCAAAATAAATACAGCGTATTTATCAGCTGCTTTATACAGTTGAATAGCAGTATCCATAGACATTTCCTCAACACAACCAGAATATAAATATCGTAAGAACTGTTCCAAAATATTTGAATCCAAATCCTCAATAACCACCGTTCCACTCTCCTTTTCTGACATATCATGTTTGAACATCGCCGAAAAAACTTCCGATCTTGTAACAAGAATGCTTCTATGAACAGCAAAGCTTTTATCACCACATTTCAAAGTGGCATCGGCATATTCATCGTTGTTAAACAGTTGAACGATATCTTTGGACAGACCCTCTAGAGACAGAGACTGGATTGATTCTTTAGATAATGTTTCTGGAACCAGACACTGAATTGATTCTTTGCCTGAAAAGAAAAGAAATAGATATTAGGTTTAAAATATTATCTTTTATTCTTAGGGCGATTGATACCATAGATTATATTTTTCGAAAATAAAGCTCGTAATTGAATAAAACATTACCTTTTATACTGTGTTATACTATTCACAAAAAATAAAACAAAAAGATTAAAAATGAGAAATAATACATTTTTAGAAAATTTGAAATGCTGTAGCTACTCTTATAAGTTCATTTCGGAGCCTACTATATAGTTGCCAACTTGTACGTTTTTTAGCTACCGGAAATTTTTTATCGAAATTTTAAATATGTTTTCTAAGCAGTATTTTCAGATTAAACATGATGCTTTTAAAAAGAATTTCTGGTGTTAAAAAAACCGTGCAAGTTAGCACCTCTGCTACTTATTTATCCTTAAAGTTTGATATTTTTCCACCCAAATCTACACACGACTTTTGCGGGTGCCAAAATGGGGGATTTTAAAAGAGATTCAATTTTTGGCTATGCATCGCCAGATTTATTTATAACTCTAACAAGGAAGGTCTCCTTAAAGCGAATAGTCAGAATATTGTGAGAGATACTATTTACATAGGTAATACAAGATCAGTCAAATTTATCAGCGGAATCTCGCTAAAAAATCTGCAAAAAAATAAAGTACTTTCGAATATTTGGAACAAAAAGGCAAAAAAAAGCACACGATTTGGCGAGCATCATATCCCGTCAAATGTAAGTAATTTTAATAGGTTTAAGAATTTCTTGCAAAACAAATCTTTCTGAATTATAATCTTAGTAAATATAGTTTGAAATTAATCGATGAAAGAGTTATCATTTTCTTATACAAGCTCGTATAGTATATATGTTACCGTTAAAGCTCGAAATCCGTTAATGTGCAGATTACGTAGCTATCTACAGATTAACTAATATGACCCGTTAATGTGCGGAATCAAGAGTTTTCCGCATTTTAACTAGGTAATCTGCACATTAGCGACTTCTGTATCGTTAAAGTTTAAGTGTTTCTTTCGAGCCTTAGTTTTTTTACATTCACTAAGACGTCAAACAGTCATGTGATACAGATAGGCGAATGACCTTCAAACATAAACTAAAACTTTTACCCCTTCCGTTCCGCTATGATTGATAAACAACGCAAAACGTGGAGGTGAAGGAAGCGATGCATGACTTCTTGTTATGACAAACACAAAATTTAAAGTAACAAGTAAGTTATAATTGTTTTAATTTTGATTTTATTTCTTCTCTTTTTAAATTCTGTCAATATAAATTTGATAAGGGTCTGCATTTTATTAATGAAATCTAATCTTAATTAAAAGCTCTCTCTCGTGAATTTCCATTTTGAATTATGAATATTAAATGTACAACACAGTAATTATTTCCTCCCGAAATAAAACTATTAAATCTCAACTTTTTAAAACTAATTTATTTTAAAATTGATTTAAATTACTATTAGTTAAAGAAAAAAATAGTATTAATTTTTTACTCTGAAAAATATTAGGGCATTATTTAATAAATACTTAATATGAAATTTTTGTGTATTTTTTAGCATTTTCTCATTACAATATTTGTTGTTGTTGTTGTTGTTATTTCTTTCAAGTTTCCTTTATACATTTTATATATCATGATTATATTTTTATTTATTTATTTATTTTTATTTTTTATTTTTTTTCATTCGCTTTTTCAGATAATTTCGTTGTAGTTTATCACGTAAAATGTGTTAATAAAGTTTATTATTATTATTATTATTATAAAATTAATATAATATATTTGCTAAACTTGTACAGATATACGTATGTATGCTGCAAAATATAGTTCAATAAAACATTGGAAAACAGCCATTTTAATTTTTATGCGTTCTAAAAAATATTAAGCAGTTTTGATTGTTTGAAGTACTTCCTAAATAACGCTTCTGATTTGTCTAATTTAATATTTCTATAGCGAATTAAAAATTGGTGCATAATTAACAACAAAAAAAAAATAATAATAATAATATAAGTTGTTAATAAAACTTTTTTTTTTTTTTTTTTTTTTTTTTAATGGTTAAATATTTTTATTTGAAAAGAAGTCCTTACTGTATTATAATTCTAACATTCATTTATAAAATAGAATTTATTGAAAGCTATTAAAGCTATTATATTTCATATTAAAAATACATAACATCTTTAAACTTATATTGGCAGAATAAAAAAGATTAAATAAATAAAAAAGTAAAATAATTAAAGAAAGAAAGAAAAGAAAAGAAAACTAATATATATATATATTTTTTTTTCTAATGGAAAAAAACAAATACAATACACCAGAGATCTTATTTTCGCTTTAACGAGTGCTTAGTAAGTAATGTGCAGATTATCTATGTAATTCGCAGATTACCTAGGTAATTTGAGCCATGAAACAATTTTCCTCACTTTAACGGATTACCCTAGTTAATGTGCAGATTACCTAGTTAATCTGCAGATTAACTGATTTCTGCTCTTTAGCGGTAACATATATATATGTCGTTAAAATATGGATTCAAACACTACCTCGTCTATGAAATGAGAAAAAGAAAGTAATTATCACTTATAAGCAATTTTCTAGGAGAAGAAGTAATTTCCTTGAGACTTTAATTATATTCAGTAGAAAAGTATGAAGTAGCTAACTTTAAATATATCTGTGAAAGGTCTGTAAACTGTAAACGCACTACAGTGTACTTAAATTTAGCACATTAAGAGAAACACATAACACCACTTGGAAGTATGCTTCAAGGGGACTTACAGACTTACTCCCCTAATAAATTGAAATTATCTAGTGTGCCCCTGTAAGCGAATGACGAATGCTTTTCGTACCATATTCCTTCTATATAAAACATGTTTATATGCGTAAAAAAATATATATATATTATTTATTTTTGTTTAGTACAGTCTAAAGATGTTAAAATGTAATAACAAATTTTGTTGATATATATAATGCATTTGAATACTTTTGTACTATTTGTAGCGCTGACTCCAGTAGTATACATATAGTTCAAGATAATTTTAACCCTTTCCTTCCCCGTGATTCCAATTGGAATCATAACATTTCAGATTTTCTTTCTTACCATCTAACACTCCCGCTGATTCAAAATGAACATTATTAAAATCTATATACATTTTCCCACCGAAAAATACCTATTTTGGATGACTTCACTATATTTGTTGATAATTGGAAGTATATTTTACGCTGTTCTGATAATAATATCGGAATCAGTTTCCTGTTTTGGGCAATTTAAGTAAATTAACTGTTTGAAATATTTTTTATTTTATTCTTTAATGTTTATAATACGTATTTTAATTAATTGCAATATGTATTTCTCCAAAATTTTGATATTTTTATTTATTGAAAAGTTATGATTTTTAATGGCATCAGTGGTTATATTAAGCATAAAAAAACATCTATCAGTTGCTTAGTTAGCTATATTAATTCGTAATCTGCTATAACTCCTATTTAAAAAAAAATATTTATATACATTACGTTTAAAAAAAAATATGACTAAATATAAGATTTATTGTTTTATGGAGGGAAAAAGTTGGGAATGAAAGGGTTAATAGTGTTAGCTGAAAAATTTTCCTCAATATAGAACTTTTTCTAATTTTCGCTTGAAAATTGATGAATTACCGAATTTGCATAACAAAGATGTAGTTTTTCTAGAATGATCGGTAAAAAAAAAAAAAAAATACTTGCATATACCAAAGGTCTGATTACCCAAAGGGCTCGGGAAGTAAGAGCTTCTTCTCTGAATTTTAAGGGGGGCGCCAAATTGACCAAAAAGTAATGCCTCAAAATACTAGTATCAGACATCAGTTTTTCTATATTGTCACTTCAAAAATTTTGGGGTGAAAAGGCAAAAGAAAAACACATTTTGGGAAAATTCAAACTGAGATTTTCGATGCTGGTAAACATATACAACAAAAAATATTACATGCTGATATGAAATGAATGTGATGAATGCACCATGTGAAAAGCAACCAATCTCAACAATTATGGCAGCTTGAAATTATTTAACTCAGCTTTTCACCTGTTTTTTTTTTTTTTTTTTAAAGAGATAAGCATGCACGTAACGGGATAGCAGAAAAGTTTCTGCAACGGTGCTTACTTTTTGTTTTTTTTTCCTGGTGAAAACTTTTGCAAATAATTTCAGCCCGAAACGATTGCTGCCGAATAGTTTGCGCCTTTCATGATTTCAATTTGCAAATTAATACAGTCTTGTGACATTTTTATACAAAAGTAGGGAAAGGGACTTAAAAAATCTGAATTCTGCTAAGTAATTTCTAGAAATAAAATTCATAGCATAAATTTCCTTATTTTTATATATACTGAGCTCGAAATTATCTCGCAAATGAAAGAGGGCCCCGAAATGAAACTGGGCTTCCCCTATCTTCAGAGATTAATCGAGCCCTGCATATACCACATTATACGGAATTACAGAAAGATAAATGAAATACTACTACTCCCTCCCTCTTACATTTTTTTTTCTTATTTTTTTACTTATTTATTGAAGACTTGCAAAAATAGTTAATAAACCTATAATTACGGCATAATAAATTAATATTAATGGATTTTGGTCTATAGATTTAAGAAAAATAACATTTTTCAGATATCATTTATATATTTAAACAAGTAACACATATTATACATATTATACATCTGCATAAATTATGTTTTCATAACATTATTTCGGTGAAATAATTTAAATTATTCAAAGAATAATTCTCACCTTTTTCAGATGCACGGATCAATGTTTTCTCACTCAAATTATATGGCAGTAAAACGAATAGTGCAGTTACTCGATCGTCACTGGTTATATAAGATGAAGACGATGATGATCGTTTAATTTCCTTACTGGAAATGCGTTCATAATTTTCCTCTGTTGTTTTCATCAAATACAGTATTTCAGTAATATTTGAACCAGCAGGAAACTGTGCACTAAACCACCATTTTTCCTCATACAAATTATCAGTAAAAGTAGCTGTAATCTGAAGCCACTGACAATTTAGATTAAAATAACAGTTTAATCCATTAAAACAAAAATCTGGACTTCTTCGATTTCTGTTTGGATGTGGCAGCTGAATATTTCTCCATATAACACAATTTGATTCAACTGTGAGGTGTTCCATAATCCTCCAGAATTCTACAAAACAAGATTTATTTATGGGAATCTCGAAGTTTGTAGTCAAAATGCGGAAGACTGTAACGCTTATCTTTGGCAAATAGTTTAGTATGCTTGTGTAATATAAATTCTTTGGTTTGATCAACGATCAAGAAGTAAAAGAGTAAAAGAGGCGATTTTTAACACTAGCAATTCCAAGCGACATTCGTTTAAGGTTGCTAAGAGAGTATTCACTCTACACAATGATATTTATCTGCCCGCTTTTATCGCACTGTTGGCGTGATTTATATCGCTTGCGAAATTTACAGAAGCCTTTTTAGAAACTTTTTATAAGAAATTGACTTTGTCATCGTTCGTTTCTTCGTGTCACGCTAGTAAACAAAAGGCGTCTTCATTTTAAAGTAAATTTAAACCATTCTGTTTGTCGCTCTTTGGTTCCCTTGGAAAAAAGTCCCAAGAAAATCCCGTAAGCTTGTAACTCTAACATATTTTTGTTTATTTACTATGATTTGTGAGATCATAATGGTTTTTTCCCAAAAAACTACCTTTGGAAAGCGGTTGAAATAATTAGATCTACAAATTAATTACACAGCATGTGAATAACCCCTTAAGAAATTTCAACTTTTGGAAAATATCAAAATCTAGCTCGTTCTTTTTCGTACAATTCACTTAATTTTTATTCTATTCAAATGCACTTTTGATAAAAGTGGCCCAATGCATCTAGCTTTCAACTTATGCAATAAAATATGTTTTACTTTTCGCACATGCGCAGTAAAAACGTTTTTCATAAACATGTTCATATTTCATGAGATATTTAAGATATTTGTATTCTGATTGCAGTATATTGTTTTAAAAATGTTTTTCCAACTTATCTGAAAGTGGGAATAATTTTCGTTAGAAACTCTGTATATTATAAATAAAAAACATGTTGATTTTCTTTCTTTCTTTCTTTCTTTTTTTTTTTTTTTGAGTTTTAAAATAAATGCTTATATCTCCATTATTTAAAATGCAAGTGTCACACCATGAAGATAGAAGAGCTTCTCTAGCTTCATGCGTCACACAAATCCATCTACAAAGTGAACTGGGTCTATATATTAACATATCTTAAAGTTACAGTTCATTTCGTTCACTTAACGATACAGGGTGATCACAAACATTATTAATTTTGCTCAATTTGTTACCGACCCCTAATTGCTGCCTTAAACCAATCTTTACTGAGAAACATGAGGAAGACCCAGTTCATTAAATATCCAATGTTTGAAAACATATCATTGAGAGATAAGTTTTTAATTTCAAAAAACTGATCGTTTGCAAATCTTGCTAAACTTTTGAACAGGGGTGTAATAACTTATACGTCCTCAAAATATAAAATAAACATTCGTCAATCTTAACATTTCTCTGCAGTTTTATCTAGGCATAATATAAGCATAACAATTTGTTCACATGTAAAATGTTTCCAATTAGCTATAAACGTTTCAATTTTAAAATCCGAAAAAGCTTATTTAGAAAACAGTTTTTTTTTTTTTTTACCTTTTCTTATACCCGCTCTGTCTGTCCGTGGCGGTGTCCAGATGTGTCACATCTTTTTGCTTATATCTCAGCAATCAGACCACCTAAAGACTTCGGGTTTTCACTAAAATATTAGTCATGTCTGAGACTACAATTTAACACAAAAAAAGTTAACATAATCGATTAGTTTCCTTTTAATTAATAAAAATATGAAAGTAATAAGCTAATAATAGCAAAAATTTAGCATCTAAATTTTATCCATAACTAGCTGTTACCCGCGACTTCGTTCATGTTGAAATTTTGATGTGTATGAGTGGAAACTGACGGTTTGATCATAATATGTAATGCAATGAAACCTTATCATTGTTGTAATAAATCGCCATTCTTCTGAACGGCTTCAAGCGAGTCTTCTCGACTCTTTGTAAAATGTGGATTGCAGGATCTTTCATTTTATCAAAATAATTATTTAATATTTTCAAATCATTTTAATTTCAGGTAATAATCTTCAAAATGATGTATGAAAATCTTCCTACCTGTAAAATTCTTCGGCGATAAAAAATGAAGACTAATAATATGCACTTGTTTCTCTAGAAAAACAGCTTCTTCTTTAAGACGAGAAAACAAATAGTTTATTAAATAAAATATTTACATGAAGAAAAACCATTATTTACAAAATATATTCATTTCGTAGTCTTAGAACATCTATTTCTTTCTACCTCTTAGCAATACTGTTTCTAATATTATACTTCGATAAAAATGGATTTAAAATAAAAACACTCTAACCTATGAGCCACTTTTTCTAATTCTTATTTCAAACTGTAGCTCCATGAATAATAAAATCAGGCCAAAAAGGGCCCGAGAGCAACTACTATTTCATGACTTGTTGCTCTCCATTCTATAACTTCAAACTAAACTTCTCAGCTCTCCAAACTAAACGTCTAAGTCCCGGGAGAAAACAAAAATGTTCTTCGAATCTCATCTCAACGGGACCTCTGGCGCCCTCTAGTGAGGCAAATTTATATCCAATACCTAACATCCTCCCACCTTTAATTTTCTAGGTGAGAGCTAAAAAATTAAACAGTTAATTAATTAAGAAAATTTAAACTTATAAAACTACGTACTAAGAAAAATTAAAGCTATAAACTACAAATAGTAAAAATTAAAGTTACAAAGTTACAAACTAATGAAAATAAAGAAAAATAAAAATAAAATATTTTAAAGTTCAATGCAATTTTTAAACAATTGTGATTGTCTTTGGAAAAGTTTTTTCTTTATAGTTTTTTTATCACTTTCAGTTTATTGTATCTTTTACTGCTTGTATCACTGGATCCTCAGCATCTGATATTTCCAAGGGATAGAGTTTTTGAAGTGGTCTAATCAATGTCCCAGAATGCATTTTCACTTCCACAACCCTTGCGCGGCCACCGGCTGGGAAAAATTTTCACTACTCTTCCTGTTGGCCACTGTAGTCTTTTCACACTGTTGATTTCTACTTGCACAATGTCGTCTTGTTTAACAGGTTTACATCTCTCTCTATTTCGTTGCACCAACTACGCTAGATACTCTTTTCGAAATCTACTTTGTAGTTGCTTTCGAACACTTTGGCAGTGCTTGTATCGTGCTCTCAGTTTTTTAGCATCAATGGCATCCAGATCTGGTACACCAGTTTCTTGAATGTCTTGCATAAAACAGGAAGGTGTCAAAGGAATGAACTTGTCTGGTTCTTCTGATAGGTATGTTAAAGATCGACTGTTCATTACGGCTTCAACTTCGCACAAGATAGTAGAGTTATCTTCAAAGTTGAGGGAAGATTTTCCAAGAGTTCTCAATAGGAGGTTTTTTTACACTTCTAATGAGACGCTCCCACCATCCGCCCCACCAAGCAGCGGTTGGGGGGATGTATTTCCATTTTATTGGAGCTATGTCATCCGTCTTTTGAATTTGATTCCAGTCAAGAGATTTAAAGAGATTGTTGGCACCGTGAAAGTTAGTTCCATTGTCACTGTAGATTGTCGAAATTCTTCCTCTTCGGGCTACAAATCTTCTTAGCGCTTGTATGAATCCCTCTGTTGAAAGATTCGTCACTAATTCCAAGTATATGGCTCGATATACTGCACAGGTAAAAATGACTATCCATACTTTGGATTTATTTTTCAGGAAAAGAGGTCCACATAAGTCGATGCCAATAACTTCAAAAACTTTTGAGTCTCTGACTCTGTCAAAAGGTAAATGATTGGGAGGAGTAACAAATGATTTGGAAGAAAAAATTTTACACTTTGTGCATTTTATCAATTCACTTTGGATGTTACGCTTTGCAGAAATAATCCAGTAATGTTCACGTAAGATCGAACCAACTGTCTGAAGTCCAGCATGACAATTCTTTAAGTGTCAGTCTCTAATTAGACACATTTCAACATGATGTTTTGATGGCAACAATAGAGGATACTTGAAAGAAAAAGTGTCTTCTCGATCTAACAACTTTGTTTTGACTCTTAGAATACTGTCTTGATCTTTCATAACAAAAAGTCATTTTATTGTTTCTCGGACATCACCAAAACTTTTTAACTGTATGCGTGACCAGAGAAATTTTTCCGCCTCTTGTTTTTCTTCTGCCGAAAGTTCAGCTGGGAAAATATGATTTCTATTTCTACATTTTGTTGCAAATTTTCTTATCCAACAAATAATATTTACAAGTTTACTAAATTTCGAAATTCTTTCATAATTCATAAATGGATCTACATTTGGACTCGAAAATAATGACACTGCAGTTTTCTTTCTTTCCGACATAACTAAGACTTCATTAGGGGCAATCTTCGGTTGGGGCCAGTTACTTTTTTCATCTTCTAGCCATTTAGGACCCTCCCACCATCTCGATCCAACAAGGTATTTAGGACTACAACCACGGGAAGGCAGGTCTGCCGGATTTTGACTTCCTGGAACTAACTACCACTGGTGAGGGTTCGTGAGTTGGCATATTTCTCTGATTCTGTTACCCACAAAGGTACCCCACTGGTCATTTTTTTTAATCCAGGCCAACACTGTCGAAGAATCAGTCCAAAAGTAATTTGGTACTGTAGGGATGTCCAAAGCTTCTATGACATACTTTGATAGTCTGGATCCCAACACACAGGCAAGCAGCTCGCAGCTCAAGATGAGGAATCGATAGAGCCTTTTTTGGAGCCAACCGTGATTTTGCTTCCAAAAATTGAATTGAAACTCTTTTTTCTTCTTCGCACCTTATAAAAATTACTGTTGCATAGGCACTTTGACTTGCATCGCAGAAAATATGTAGGGACCAATCTCCTTTAATTCCATAACCTATTCTTCTCGGGATCTTCAGTTCTGTTAGCTGTTTTAATTCGCTGTACCATTTCCGAAAGTCTCAGTGAATTTTCTCTGGAAGTGGAGTGTCCCATGCTGATTTGCTGGACCAAGATTCTTGAATTATTATCTTGGCTTGTAACAATGCTGGAGCTAGAAAACCGATGGGATCGTAGATTCCTTGAGTTATGGATAGAATTTGACGTTTTGATGGATTCACTATTTCTAAGTCAAATTTATTGCAGACCATCAAGCTATCATCTGTTCTGTCCCATTTGATTCCTAAAACTGGAATTGGAGTTGAGAAGTCTTCCTTTTCATTTTCTAAAGACAACTTTGCTATTTCTTTTACAGGACCGAATTGCCACAATCTTAGATCCATTTTAGCTTCAGCCATGATTTCTGTTGCCTTAGATTTAAATTCTTCCAATTCGGACGTGTTGTTTACAGATGTGACACAGTTATCTACATAGAATGACTTCTGAAGTTTCTGAGCAATTGCCTTAAGTTCTTCTGGACACCCATTCAAATGATGTCTGATAACTGCGCCAAGTAAAAATGGACTGGAAGTAATACCAAACACCATTCCATTATGCTGATAGACTTTTATTTCATTCGTCTTCTTCCACCACAGGAAGCTTAAAAAATGCCGATCTTCCTCTTTTATTTCGATCTGAAGGAAGGCTCTTCTAATGTCGGATACAACAGCGATTGCCTTTTCTCTGAATCTTAACAATATTGCAGGAATCTCTTCTAATAAATTTGGACCTTTAAAGAGACAATCATTCAGTGACGGTGCTCTTCCGACTTTTCATGATGCATCAAAAACTGCTCTGATGGAGGTGGTAGAACTATCAGAGTTGATAACTGGATAGTAGCATAAGTAGTGTTCACTAACTTCTTTCAATTCTCTCTGAGGGACTTCCTGTATGACATTTTCTCTTTGCCATTCCTTGAAAACTAAATCATAATCCTCAAATTTATTTAATTTTTTTAATCTTCGGGTAGTACTGAATAATCTTCTTTCTGCTTCATTTCTATTTGAGGGAATATTAACATTATTGCAAATCCATGGAAGACCCACTCGATAACGACCATATTCATTTCTGGTGAGTTGTCTAAGAAACATATCGTGGGCTTGCTCTTCTTCTTCTCTTTTGGACAAGGTTTGCGCAGGGTCGTTGATTCCTATCGTTTTGAGTCGCCACAAGTCTGGAACATTCCAATCTTTTATGTACAGATTTGTCATTAATACCGCTGTACCGTTATTCAAGCAACCCTGAGATGGAAGCCCTGATTTTCCACAAACTGTCCACCCAAGTTTGGTTTCTATCGCTGTAAGGCCATTTTCTAACTGCTTGACTCGACCCGTTAAGAGTTGACCATAAACGTCACTCCCGATCAGGATTTCTAATTCCGTACTACCAGGGCCGATATCGGACAACCACAGCTTACTTTTCTCGAGATCTCTGCACAGATATCTCTGTGGAATTCGAAGAATTTCTCCACAAATTTTTTCTTGGTCTAAAAGATCGAGCTCATGTATGGAACTGACCCGATTATTAGATGCACCTACTGTAACTCTAAATATATTATGCTATTTAGCTTCTATCTGTGCATCCCCAAAAACTGTATGGGCAATTATTTCTGTGCCAATGGGTTTGAGCTTAAGCTCTTTTGCATTTTTCTTTAAGATGTAACTTTTCTGAGAACAACTGTCCATAAGACAACGCAAATTTTTTGGCCTTTTTCTTCTTTTATATTTATTTCTAACGTCATAAGGGCTATTTCCTGGGAGCATTGTTTGGCGACAGTGTTCTGTATTACTTCGGGAGGTTTGCTTTTACTATTTTCACCCCCTTTCCTTATCTCTGGACAAAATAACTATGTGTGTGGTTTTGAACAAACGTGACACTTAATAAAAACCTTGCACGTTTTTGCCCGGTGTCCAAAACGTAAACACTTCAAACAGCAATTTTGTTTCTTTTACTTTATTTTTCTTTACGTCAAGGGAGAGCGATCTGGCTGTTATGCAGTCTTTACCCTCATGCGTTTTTCCGCAAAATATACAGCTTAATTCTTTTGCAGCGAATAAGCCTGTAGCAATGGGGACCCTGTTATCTCTCTTGTGTAATTTATTTTTAACCTTTTCCCGGGGTGATTTAAAATTCAAAACCTGACCTGACTAATTGTAACCTTTCTTCACCTGCCATTTCCCTTTTCAAAAAATTCAGCAATAGTGACAAGTTCGATTTCTGTGTGGTTTCCTTATCATCTAACTCAGTAGAATTTTCCCTGGCCCCAACATTAAGTCTTTGAAACGTTCTAATAATATCTTCGGGTAAACAGGATTCTACCATTGGGTACAGCCGCGCTGAGTTCTGATCAATGTTTACACCCATGCTTTCCAACGGTCTCAAGTGCGCATCTATCTTGGTCACTAAATTACACAAATTTTTGGTATTTCCCCTAGTCTGTACATTAGCTGTAATTAATTTCAAAAATTCCCGAACATATACTTCGATTAAGATATCTTTATCCCCATAGCGTTCTTCAAAGGCCTTTACTGCCTTTAAATAATTTTCCGATGTTACGGGGTAACTTTCGAAAAATTCTCTGGCTCGAGTTCCTGGTTCTACGCACTGTAAAAGGTACTGAAACTTATTAGCGTTGTCTAATTCCTCATCTTTATGAATTTTCTAAAATTGGGCCCAAAAGGGCAAATAATTTATCAATTTTGAATAAAATTTCTTGATAGCTAATTTTCTTGATAGCTAATCTTTAATTTATATCGCTTTGTTTTCAAATTTGTTTCGTTTTCCATTTTATTTTGGCCTGTGTAATTAAAATTTACATTTGAATTTAATTCTTCATTAATTAGTGTTTTAACTGTGATAAATTCATCACAGTATGCTTCGCTTTCTTCCGATTCTTTTAGAATCAAAGCTTCATCGCATTTACTATCTTCCTACATAATGTCCAATATCTCATTATCAAATGCTTTTAATTCTGTCATTAAACCCTCTAATTTATTTAAATTATCTAAAAGTATACCCTTCTCAAGATCTACTTTCTCTAGTTCTGTTTTTAAAATATTTAAAGTTTTAGTAAAGGAAGATCGTAATGGTGTTCTTCGTCTTTTTATTTTTTCCATTTCTGATTATTAAACAAGAACAGAACAGTTTTATGTTAATTAACCAATTATCCGTTATTTATGCATTTTATTGAAATGTAAAAACCTCCACTTTTCTATTTACCAAAAAGATTTTATTTTAAGAGCAACTCGGAAAAAATTCTATTTCGAGAACCATTTTTCTTTTCATAAAATGTAAACAAAAGAAAATAACATTTTATTATTTTTTATTTTACTCTTATAGCAATATTTATTTTCAACTGAATAATAATTTTTATTCATTTATTAACTGTAAAAATTTATTGAATTAAACAATCACAAAATCTTATAAAAGAACAAATTAAAATCGAAACTTTTATTATTTGCACACTCTGTTTTCTTTCACAAATTCTATCATAATACTTTATTTCATTATCATTGCGAAATACAAAATAAAACAATAAACATTCACTGCAATCAGTTTTTGATATCATCTAATATTTACCATGAAAAAATACTTTTTATTTTTTCTTTATCAAATGAATCTAATGCTTCTTTTTCAAGGTCAACTCAACACTTACTCGCAGTTTCTTTATTCTAGTTTTATTTATTTCTATCATAAAAAATAACTAATTTATTTTTACCTTGATAAGTTTACGTTTTAAATGTACAAATAATAGAGCAAATAAAAAATCTTGTTTTATTTCAATCAATCAGACAATTTAATTTTATTTACTTTGAAAAAGGAATATTCTAAATAGTTTCAATCTGATTCCTTTCGAAAAACATTTCATATAATAATAATATAAACTTGAAACCATTTTTTTGTTTCAAATGAAAAAAATTATTTTCCTTTGAGTTAATATAAACAACATAAGGTTCAGTGGCGGACGCCAAAAAAGATGTAATAAATCACATTCTTCTGAACGGCTTCAAACGAGTCTTCTCGACCCTTTGTAAAATATGGATTGCAGGATCTTTCATTTAATCAAAATAATTATTTAATATTTTCAAATAATTTTAATTTCAGGTAATAATCTTTAAAACGATATATTAAAATCTTCTTACCTGTAAAATTCTTCGACGATAAAAAATGAAGACTAATAATATGCACTTGTTTCTCTAGAAAAAACAGCTTTTTCTTTAAGACCAGAAAATATAAACAGTTTATTAAATAAAATATGTACAAGTTAAAGAAAAACCATTATTTACAAAATATATTCATTTCGTAGTCTTAGAACATCCATTTCTTTCTACCTCTTAGCAATACTGTTTCTAATATTATACTTTCAATAAAAATGGATTTAAAATAAAAATACTCTAATCTATTAGCCACTTTTTCAAATTATTATTTCAAACTGTAACTCCATGAATAATAAAATTAGACCAAAAAGGTCCCGAGAGCAACTACTATTTCATGACATGTTGCTCTCCATTCTAAAACAAAACTAAAACTTTAAGTCCCGGGTGAAAACAAAAATGTTCTTCGAATCTCATCTCAGCGGGACCTCTGGCACCCTGTAGTGAGGCAAATGTATATCCAATACCTAACAGATATCGTTTTCCGAATTTTGTTGAATTTGTATATTTTTATCCTTAGATTTCGGTTAACTGAAATTGACTGCATATTTTTTAAAAATCTGGTGTGAAACAACCGCACGACTTCCCTTACTCACTATTAAACTTCTACCATGCATTTTTTTTTCTTTTTTTTTTTTAAATATATTCCAGTAAGAGAAACTTGATACACGTATAAAGACATACTATAAAACAGAGTTTACACAGCGAGTTAAAAAATAAGAAAAGTAAAATAAAAAAATAATAATAATAATAATGGTAGTGCTATTTTTTTTTATCTCCGGGATCTAAAACTGAACTATTTAAGCAGAACTTTTAATTTTTCTGTAATAACCATATAATGCATGAAAAGGGATATCTAAAATTGATTTATTTAACAATTTTCAAGGAAATCATAAGAGCCAATTTTCGAACACCAACTTTTACTAAAACTTGGCACACTCAATTATTGCCCAGAAAACAATAATTATATACAAAAGGATATTTAAAAGGGAGTTAATATGGCGAGTTTGAAAAAGATTCGTGGAGCCATTTTTAAAGGAACTCATTTGTAAAACTTGAAATTGAGCTATTTATACAGGATGCCTATCAATTTTCCTGAACTACCCAACTTATATCATTCGAAAGGACATCTAATAGAGTGTATATATAGCAATTTTGAAAAAAAAAACGATTTTGAGATACGAACTTACGATCCCACTTCCGGTTTCCGATGACCGACTTCTGGTTATCCAATTTTCACCAAAATTTGGGAAATTCAGCTGTATATCAGACGTGTATCAATTCTGAAGTTTCGTAGCTCTATTTTGATAAGTTTCGGAGATATGATAGCCAGAAGATTACATACATACATACACACTGACCAATTGCCAAAAACTAAATTTTTGGACTCACTATGGCTTAACACGTATAAATCAGGTGAAAATTCGATATCTTATTTTTGGACCGAATTCAATACTTCCATTATCTACGGTAGCAGAGTAATGGAAGTAAAAAGTGGATTTATTATTCTATCTTTTCATATCTAAGAAGAAAGTATAAGATTCAGAAAAATTTTAGATTTCCGATTTTCGATAAAGTTACAAGTTTTGAGATTTCCTGAACTCGATTCGACTAATTTTTGAAAATATCTGTCTATCTGAATCTCTTCATTTACCAATGGACATAATTTAACAGAACTTGGTATTTATTTGGACCTTGGTTTGAATTGGTACCTATTAGATTTTTGGCACAGGGAAGTGCCCTCCAACAGAGGACTCTTCCATGTTGTGTTTTCCTTTCATTCCAGGAAAGACTGAGCACCTACAATGTGCCAAACTTAGAGATATACAAGTGTCTATAAAATGTTGGACACATTTTGATGTTTAATAAATCATAAAATAATGAAGATAAATTTAAATTAATAACACAATTAATGGTTAGACAGACACAGAAAGTTTTATGGTCCCTGTCAATGGACTTCCACATGTGCACCGTTCGTCGCACGAAGAATATCAAGACAATAGTAAATTTCGCGCTACGTACGGACGAGCATGACAATATTCCTAGAGGCTATTGCGGCTGTAATCCTGGGCTTTGAGTCATGAACATTCAACATTTTCCTCCTGTAAACGATGTCCTTTACGAATCCCCAGAGGAAAAAATCCAGTGGCGTTATGTCAGGTGATTCGGGTGGCCAAAGATTTGGGCCCAGGCCCCGACTTACGGCAGGGCATACGGGGCAAATGCCCTGGGCCGAATACAGAAATTCTGCAACCTAAAGACCTCTTATGCCACTGCAAGGGGGCCCCCCAGAATAGGCTTGCCCCGGGGCTGCAGGTAGTCTAAGTCGGGCCCTGTTTGGGCCACCTTGCCCAATCCATCTTTCTAGGAAATGGTCATTCAAAGAGCTATGAACGATGGTACCCCAGTGAGGTGTTGTACCATCTTGCTGTAAAAAGACACGTGGTTGAAGCACTTCGAATTGTGGAAATACGAAATTTTCTAACATGTTTAAGTAAATAACAGCTGTGAGTGTCTTTTCAGTGAAAAAAAAAAAGGGGGGGGGGCAATGATGCGGCCGTACACCATTCCTTAGTCTCCCAGATCACCTGATATAGCACCACTGAACTTTTTCCTTTGGGGATTTGTAAAGGACATCGTTTACAGGAGGAAAATGTTGAAGACTTAAAGGTCAGGATTACAGCCGCAATAGCCTATGTGAATACCCACATGCTTTCCCGTACCTGGTGCGAAATTGGCTATTCTCTTGATATTCTCCGTACGTCAAACGGCGCGCATTTCGAAGTCTATTGATAATAGCCATAAAATATTTTGAATCTATCTAAGCATTAGTATTATCAATTTAAATTTATCTTCATTATTTTAAGAATTATTAAGCATCAAAATGCGTCCAACGTTTTACAGACACCCTGTATATTAAATAAAATGTTGCTAATTCAGTTTGCTTGCATATCGGAAGTGTTTTGTTGTCACAGTGTTTCGTAGCGGAATCTAATTGCAAGAATGGCACCAAATTTTGTAGGACGATTAAACAAGAAAGTGCACAAAGAATTCCACAAAAAGTTCCAAAAGTGATCACTAGGGGAATATATGGCGATAGATAAGAGAAAATAGTTTTAAAAACTGTAGAAGTGATGACAAATTAGCGTGATGCCTCACTTTTAAAATAAGAAATGAGAAGAAAAACAGTACTTGAATAAAATGCACAATCATCAATTTTAGATTACAATTTGTGACAAAAGCTCTATTTAGAAAAATATCGCCACGTATTCCCCTAGCGGTGACTTTTGAAACTTTTTCTTTTTTTTTTTTTTTTTTTTTTTTTCCTTGGTCCGCCGGAATCTTCTGTCCCCTGTCTTCTTTAACCTTCCTACAAAATTTGTCGCCATTCTCGCAATTAGGTCGTGCTAAAAACACTGAGCACTGTCGGTGTATTCATAACCCCCTTGTACATGAGCAAAATTTACAATAAATAATTACTTACAAATTTGTGTATGTTTTTAAATAAAATGTAACAAATGTAATGTTTTGTAATTTAAAGGGGTTTCGTAACATCAAAAGAAATAGTAAATATTTTGTCCTTAAAAAGTAAAATTACAATATAATAAATGACAAATGTAATTCATAACGATAATGACCAAGTTTATTTCAATTTTTAATTACAAAATGTTATCAAAACACTAAATGTATACACAAACATATCAAAATATCAGAATTATTTCAGAATATCAAAACTCTCTAACCTTAAAGATTTTTTTGACCGTTAATAATAATAATAGAAGTAGACTACCTTAATTAACCCTTTCGCTACCAGCGTCAGATATATGTGACGAGTGTTCATTACCAGTTTATGATAAATGTTTGCACCAAATCGCATCGCACACAGACGGGATTATGTTATAAAACAATAAAATAGATACAGGATGTTATTGGTCTTAGAACGTTATAGATACATCCCACAAAAATAAATGACAATTGTTATCATATTTAAATAATAAGATGTCTGGGCTGTGGTGGCAGTTTTTCTCCTGAGGCTCTGGCAGTACATTTAGGCTCTACATTTTTAAAAGGGGGGTGGGGGTGCAGACTTTCAATTTGCCGCCCTCTAAGCAAATTTTTTTAGTAAATAAAATACTGAGACTTTTACAAAATTATTTATTTTAGTTATAAATTTATACGTAATTCTAAAGGTTTATTTTCCTCGAGTTTATTTCAGTTAAAATGTCATAATTGAGATTGTTGGCTATTTCACTTTCACAAGGAAACATTCAATGTCGTCCTCAAAAGATATTGAAAAAAATATATGTGATTCTACTCTTCATAAAGCACCAGAAAGTGGAAAAATTATCGGCTGAAATGAATTACAGCGACCACAAAAAACTACCAAAATTAAGCGTATTTGGTGATTTCACACTGTTAGGCGATTGATTTTGAGTACTTGGCGGAGAAGCAAAACACAGTTCTGTTCCTACACAGCAATCTTGGTGCTAGCGAACTTATCACCTAACAGCGCTAAATCGCAAAAATGCTTAATTTTGATAATTTTTTGTGGTCGCTGTAATTCATTTCAGCCGATGTTTTCCCTTTCTGGTGTTTCATGAAGAGTAGAATCACATATATTTTTTTCAATATTTTTTGAAGACGACACCTTTTGAATGTTTCCTTGTCAGTCGAAAATATTGCCAATTCCGACAAGTGCTCTTAGGACATTGTGGAACGTAATCTTTGGTGAGATTCATTTTTCTGAAGCTTCTTTTACATGAAACAGAAGTTGTAGGAAGAGTTGCATAAATTCTGAAAACTATGCTTATGTTAGGAAATGCATTCAGTAAAACGTTTTTACATATAACTTCTCATAAAGAAACAGGTTGTAATTCATAAATATTTGTAGATAAAAGTGGTCTTTGTTCTTTGAAAACTTCATATTCGGAAAAGCGTTTTTCTGAATTCAAGCCCTTGACATATTTTAGAGCCAAATTGAGTCTATATATTTTTTAAAAATCTGTTATAGTCATTTTCATCAATGCTTCGTCAGTCAAAAATTCAAAATAATAATTTATTTTCCTCGCGTTGTCAAGTCTGTGATTAATTTCGACTAAAATTCGATCTAATATAGCATTTGTTGGTTGTAGTGTTTCTGTTTCAAGTGTCTGCAACTCGTCGTCGACTAATTCTCCAGGCATCTTTCCCTTTCGGTACTCTACGTTCTTTAACTCTTTGAGGGGAATGAAAATTTTCCAATTTAAAATTAAATGCCACTGGAATTCTCCAACAACAATATTAGAAGAAAGAAAATAAATGAAGTTATTCCACTAAGTTATAAAAGTAAAATTTTATTTAAAAAAAATAATAATAATAATCTGGTGTGTCACTCACACAACTTTCTCTTACCCTGAAATTTAATACTATAAATACAGGTTGGAGATTAAGAGATAAGATAACGAGTACTGTTATGTAAACATAAACTAAACAATTCAAATTGGGTTTAGGGAGAGTTTTATATAATAAATAGTTCTATGTGAGAGGGGCTACCGCCCCCCACAACCCCCTGTTTCATTAATGTACAAAAAACAAGCGATGGATATTTAGCTTAAAACATACATTATTTACCATATCTCTATGAGGAATTTATTTCAATTCCTTAACAGCTTTCCTGCAAATGGTAATATATTATTAGTATATAGCACATCCACTAACAACAAATAACTAGTGTGTTGGGGCCACCACACGACTTTCTTCTACATTTTCCTATACAAATTCACTCAGTAAAAATAATTTATTAAAATTATTATTTAAAAAAATTATCTTCCATGATAATGCACACGGTTTCCATATTAGAAAAGTAGTATAACACAAAATATCAAAAAAAAAAAAAGTTAAATTTATTCTACATTTAAAAAAATAATAATTGTTAAAAATGAAAAAAATCGATAACTTTATTTTAAATTATCGCAGATCGATGGTTCAACCATTCGTTTTAAAGGTATTGGCGAGCTCTTTTGAAAGATACCCATTATGAAAATTTACTCCCCTCGAGGGAAGACTTTCTCCCCAAAGGGGGGGGGGGGTGAGGCTCCTACATACATAAAATGTTTTTCCCAGTTGACTATCTCTATTACACAAAATATATATTCGTTTCATTTGGTTTAGAACAGTTTATAGATGTTAAACTCTACTTACCTGCAATTTCCCCCATAGATGTAATGTATTTGAATACTTTTGAGTGTACCTGTACACGAACCATTGGCTTCATCTCGACGAAAAGCTTAGTGTAGCATCCCTATATGATACACATTTAGAATACCGTGTTTAGAATTTCTGCTACTATTTGTTCTTGAGATATGCTGATAACAGACACACAGACCATTCGTTAAAAACATACTTTTCGTATTCAGTGGACCTCAGAACATGTAAATATAACAAAAACCCACGTTCGAAAATTTGACCCTAAACAACACTTTCTCGTCTCTATAGGCTCCGTTTACAACCTCGCTTAGAATCAACCCGCATTTTAACGATGCTTCTTTTAATCCCCCTTTCTGTTTTGTCCGTTTACAACTATCTATCTCGGAATAAGGATGGAGAGGGTGACAACCGGTTTTCAATGGGGAAAGAAGGAAGTAAGGTCCCTTTAACTGAGATGTCCCTTTAATTCACAAACCAAAACATTCGCATAAATTCTATTGATGTTAGTTATAGATGTACAGAAAAAAAAAAAAAAAAAAAAATGCAGTCGGCAGCAAAGGTATCCGAGCACTAGCAAAAATTCCTATTTAAAAAAAGTTCACTTGATACAGTTTTGTTAAATAAATCCTTATCGAATCCTGTTCTTAGCCAGTCTAGGAATATGATTCGACAAGGATTTATTTAACAAAACAGTATTAAATGCACATTTTTTATGCAAGAATTTTTGCTAGTGCTCGGATACTTTTGCTGCCGACTGTTTTTAGTAAATTACCACAATCATGATTTTATCTTTGAAAAACGTTGAGATATGTTTTTGTTTAGTGTATTAATCTTAATATATATATATATATATATATATATTCTCTGCAAGGAAATAAAATAAAGAAGAATTTTAGCATTAAATAGTCCTACATTTTTCTTTTTCCATTCCGCAAAATTATATAACAGACAGAAATAATTTTCTTATTTAAAGTTGAAAAAGAAATAAAATTTATAAGAAATATTTGTTTAAGATTATCGCAAATATAAAATGAATTGGCAAGAGGTTAGATTACTTTCTATAAAATCTGAAGTTGATAAAAACAATTATTTTTATTATTTTTTCTATTCGCAAGAAGAAAATATTACAATCGAGAAAATTTTTGACTTCTGGTTTTCGATGCATTTACACGGTTTGAAATATCATGACAACAATTTGACCATTTTTAAAAGTGCATGCCTGTCTGTGTGTCGTGCATGGTTTATAAAAATTTTGTGGGCGCTGTATTTCGTTTAATAATGGGTGGAATTCCGAAAAACTTTAAATTTTTATATGAATTGGCGCTGATTATATTTACAGTAAATCGCCCAGCAGGCAGTATCATAATCACATATTACAGCCAGACCGTATCTAAAGCATTACTTTTTACAGGATAATTCCAAACTTTTTTTTTTTTTCCTTTAATTTTTTACCACTTCCTTTGTTGCTTTTGCGAAAACTTTTTTGCTGAAATATATATGAAATTAGCATATTCTTTACACTCCGAGAGTTTAAGGACAATTCATCAAGAATTTTTCTAGATATTTGACAAAGCGTCTGAAATCGTAAGTGTCCGGCCATTTAAGAAAAAGTAGTGTATAAATTTACGAATGAAAAGCACAAACGAAAATATTTCATTATTCTATTATATTTGAAGTATTATTTTTTTTTAACTGTAATAAATAGAAAAAAGGATCTTATGCACTAGAAATACAATTATGCGACTTATAAATCATCATCTTTAAAAGTACATTGAAAACACCAATTTATTCATCAGGGAGTTGCTCCCGTTTTTTATTGATTATACTTCTTTAGATAATAATATATATTTTTAAAGAACAATAAGTTTTAAAGCAAGTAAAACCGTGCTAATAAAATCTTACTTGACAAATAATTGTAATTTATTTATTTATATTTTCTATTGCATTCATTACTTCCCTCTTTTACTGCATTTTTTCCGAATAATAATCAAAGAATACTGTATGGCTCTACTCTCTTAGAAATGTCGGTTATTAAGAAAAAATAAAATATAATTTTTATGTAGCATTTAAATGGATAATCTTAAATTGAAATTAGTCAGTTAAATTATTAGAAAAAAATAAAAATAATAATAATGCATTCAAACTTCATTTGTTTTTGTTATTAAGGATTTTTGTAGAAATAAACAGTGAACTTAAATTCAGCAAAGCTTTTGTCTCTTCCTGAGACCAACGAGCATTACGCATAACTTTGCTAGACATCTTTCAAGTAAACAAACAAACAAAAAAACTTAAAAGAAAATAAGTGAAAGACAGCGAACAGAGATAAATTAAATCCAATACGGCGCAGCACACTGTTACATCCGAAAGGAATTGTGGGTAAAAGACGGGTTTTAGAAGGATTAACCCCAGTCCCGACTGGGGTAGTTTCTGACCCTAGTAATCAACCCCTCTTTTGAGGAATCGGTTCATTTGGAGAGAATTTGGGGTATTCAACCCCAGTAAAAGTGAGGTTGTGAACGGGGCCTATGGGTAAGAGAAAGTAAAAATCCGGGGTCAATTTTTGCAATTGAGAATTAAAATTTGTGTTTTCATTATGCCAACAGCACCCTTCTTAGCGTTAATAGTTGTATCTTTGACATTTTTAAACCATTTATCAAATCTAGTATTACGAAATTTTTAATGCATTTTCCAACTACCGACACAGTTGAACACTTTCAAAACATGATTCTATATGACTAAGTATAAAATAAATTCAAAATTCCTGGCCTCATTTCGTAGACTTTTTATTCTGAATTTGCCTTGGTGATTTGTCCCCATCTTTTAGATCTATCGAGGCATCACAAACTTATTTAAGCTTATTTTCAAACCGATAACAGCTTCTCCTTTCGCAGACCATCATGTCTGACCCTTTGACGTTATTCTTTGTGTGTTTTTAATATTTTGTAACAACACTGAAAATGGTTTATGGCATAGATTTGTCTATCTGCGCTCTATCTCCGGTAAATATTCATGGAATTCTCAGAAATTGATATATGTTATTCAAGTTTACTGTGGAATGTTCCACATTGAAAATGGAATAAATACCACCATTGGTTTGTGTGTAGTGACACACGAAAAAATTCCAAAGCATTGTGTTCTATGAGAGGTATTTGTATAAACCATATTTCAAAACATTTATTTTGCACCAATCGTAATGAAATAGACATTTAATATTCCTATGCACAAAATTGTTTTTTATAAAATATAATATGATTAACATTAGAAATAAACAAAGACCACAAAAAAATATTCAGATAAATTAAGGATTATGACTGAAATTTGCTGCAATTGCAGTTTTGCATTGTTTAAGCATTTTCCACTTTAATCAAAGCTTAAGAGTGATTATGATTTGAATTAGTCTATCTGTCTGTCCCTCTAACCGCCCTCCAGCGTCCGTAAATATCTTCAGAATTTCTTTAAAATGATCACTCTTAAAAAAATCTTTTCGAGTTTACTATGGGTTGTTCACCATTTAAAATGTTATTAGTAGCGCAGCTGGTTTGTGTATAGGAACACTCAAAAGAATGTCAATGCCTTGCGTTTTATGATAGTGACTTTTACTGCGCAAATTATAATTAAATTGAAATTCGTCATTTAGATGCTAAAAGATTTTTTTTTTTTCTTTTTTTGCGGAATATGAAATGTTTGGCGATAAGATTTACAAAGCTACACTGAAATATTCAGATACGTTATACAACAGGATACTGCTGGTGTTTCATTTTTCGTTTGTGTTAAGCGATTTTAACACTTTACAACAAAGTTTAAGGGTGAATATCAGTTCAATTAGTCTATATGTGTTTGTCTTTTTTCCATTCCGTCTGAAGGCTGTGTGACCAAGTAGCGAAAGTGCATTGACGATTAAACGATGCAACAGGATAGTTAAAAAGTTGATAATCTATGGGAACCGTATGTTAATTTTCGTTCTTCTTTCATAATATCACAGCATAAACTAATGAAACAAAAAGTTGTAAATTCTTTGAACAGCTAACTCCACATAGACGTTTATCCACGGAACAGAAAGAAGGCATGTACACCAACAAGTTTAAGGAAATGGGCAATGCATGGTGAAAAACAGCGTGTTTTATTATTATTATTATTATTCTGGCTTGGACGCATCTATACACTCCTGGCGTATTTGAATTATCGTAGGACTGACCATGACATTCCCTGTTGGATAACTTATCGTCCTCTAACTTTTTAGAAATTATGTTCGCCATGCATTCGTCACTTTTATCATAAACTTCAATTAAATCAATAAATCTCTTGAAAATTTTACATTCTTCGAAACTTTCGAAGAAAACTATAGAAAACCTAGAACGTTTTTATTCTTTTAGATTTTACAGAATTTCGAATTCCAGTTTCCGCTCACATTGCGTACTAAGGATTTTCAACGATATACAGCCCGGAATAAGGCAAGTTTTGGAGAAAACCACGGATAAGTCAGACACAAATTTTAATATAGAAAGTTTATATTTATTAATGTTTGTATCTCAGCTCCTAATTAACATCATTTCATAAGTAATATATCATTTTAAAACTTATTTGAACTGGAATTAAAAAGTAGAGATTCCAAATCTCTGCTTCCAGATGACACTTTAATGTTTTAAAATTTCAATATCTCTAATTCTAATTCTGATTGAATTACTTATAATACATCATTTGAAATATATTTTATTGGAGATTTTTAAACTGATATAAGCCATTAAATTCCGTGCGGGAGTTTCAGCACAAACCCCAGAAAACATAGAACACCTTTATTCCAATATATCCAATTCTAATTATGATTAAATTACTTATAATGTATAATTCGAAATGTATTTTGCAGTAATTTTATTGCGAACTTTGAAACTGATATAAGCTATTAAATTCAGTACGGGAGTTTCAGAGAAAACCGCAGAAAACCCGAAACACATTTATTCTTTTTTATTTTGCAGACTTTCGAATTCCGATACTCCACTCACATTTCTTATTAAGGATTTTTAACGTTACTTTGCCCTCAATAACGCAAGTTTCGGAGAAAACCACAGAAAAGTCAGACAATTCTTTTTATAACAATGTTTATATTACTTTTCCATCCCAGATTCTAATTAACAGAATTCCATTAGTAATATATCATTTTAAAAGTTATTTGAATTGGAATTGAAGAGTACTTGTTGCAAATCTTTGTCGCCAGATGGCGTTTTGATATTTTAATAATTCAATATCATCAATTACGATTTAGGAGACCGTAGCCCCCACCGGGTTGGGGATTTGCCAGATCAGAATTTTAAATGTTCCTTTACACGGTGAGCTAATAGACTGTTCCAAATCATGAAACGTAAAGGGGCGCCTTAGTCGTAACAGAGCAGAAATTTGTTACAGTTAAAGTTTTCAAAGATATTTGCACGATGAGCGAGAAAGCTGTTGTAAATTCTAAAACGGGGATAAGGCGCCGCAGTCACCACCGAGCGGGACTTTGCTACAGTTAGAATTTTCAAGGATGGAGATTTTCACGTGGTAAGCGAACAGACTGATTCAGATACTGAAACGGGAAGCGGACGCCGCAGGCACTACCGAGCGGAAATTTACTACAATTAAAATTTTCAATAAAGCTATTTACATTAATTAGTTAATAAGCTGTTGTAGGTCCAGAAACGGCCCAGGTCCAATATTAGTTAATAAGCAGTTGTAGGTCCAGAAACGGAAAAAAAGGCGGCGCAGGCTCCACCTAATGGGGGTTTCATACAATCGGATTTTTCAAGGATAGCGAACCATCTTATCGCTGAAAGCGGCTAGTTAATAATAAACTCGTATGTTTAGTAGAGACTTGGATAAAGAAATAATTAGTGGCCAAATATAGAATGACATCAGTTACAATACGAGGAATCGCTTTCCACCTATACTTTTCATTTTACATGGATAAGTCAACTGCTGCTGCCATGCCACCTCTCACGTACCGCACCCGCAATGATACGTATATCATCCTCGTTCAGATTTTAATGCTCACTCACTCGCGCGCGTCATGCGCTCATAAGTAATATTACGTTTTCATGTTTTCACTCTGTTTTGGTCATACGCACGGACTCGTGTGAGGAGAGGAGAGGACGGCGTTAGGTTGCTCTGAGCTTGTTACAGAAGATGGAATGTACTACGAAAAGGGTCTGGAAATCGGATCCAGCATAATACAAATAGCGAGACTAGCTGGACCTGGTGGCTGCTGCTCCTCAGTCTTCGCCGCCCGGGGCAAGTGCCCCCCCCCCTAGATCCGGCCCTTGCCTATGGTATCGGAAGGGTTAAAATACTTTAAAAATACTTTAACAGCGATATTTGTATTACGCAAAGCAAAATCTTCCCATTCGTCTGATTTCAAAAATTCCTTGTTTTTTACAGCAAAACGTGCAACGCTGTCTAATAATCCTTCATCCTCAGCTTCATCCGCCAATAACAGAACATTGCACATGTCATTTTCTGTCATGTTTTCCAAAATAAAAGAAGCACATAATTCTTGCAAAGCGTACACATCGTATTTCTCTGCTGCTATATGCAGCTGAAAAGCTGTATCCATCGAAAGTTCCTCAACACAGCCTGAATATAAATATCGTAAGAACTGTTCTAAAGTATTCGGATCCAAATCGTCAATGCTGACTGCTCCGCTATTGTTTTCTGCCATTTTAAGGGCGAACATCACCGAGAAAACTCTCGATCTTGCAGCAAGAATACTTCTGTGAACAGCAAAGCTTTTATCACTACATTTCAAAATGGCATCTGTATATTCACCGTTGTTAAATAGTCGGATCATATGGTTAGACAAAAATTCTAGCGATTGCACTGTTAAAAATTTTTTTGTGAATTTACAGAGAATCTATTGGTAATTAATTATATTAAGTCTTATGTAAATTTACGGAGGATTAAAATCAGAGATTCTGTCAAAATATAGAGAAACTACACTGTAAATTAATCATAGTCTCTGTAAATTTACATAGATCAAAATATTCAAGTCTCTGTAAATTTAAATCTGTGAAACATCATAGTCTCTGTAAATCTACATATGCAAAAATATGCAAGTCTCCGTAAATTCGATCATGTAAAAGCATATAAGACTCTGTAAATTTACCTTGTAAAAATAACCACGTCTCTGTAAAATTACATATGGTAAAACATCCAAGTCTCTGTAAAATTACATACGTAAGAACATCCAAGTCTCCGTAAATTTCGTATATAATATTATGAAAATCTCAGTAAATTTATCCATGTAAAAATACCTAATATCTGAAGGCCCCACCATTGGCTGAGAAGCTCTGCTCTCAACGTTTGAAGGCGGAAGGCGCATGGTTCGATCCCAGGTTGCGATTTTCGACCTACCCATTCGGAATTTTCCGCGGATTTCTCCAAAACTTGTATAAATAAGGGATAAGACATTTTAGAAAGACCTACACTTACGGCAATCCCCACAGGTCTAGAAACCTAGCACATCCAATCGGCTTTAACTAACGCCGATTAAACATTAGTATGTTTACAAGCGTATCGAAGACACTCTAAATTGGCATATTACTTAAAATAAATTTCATTATTATTAATTTATAAGTACAAAAATATCCAACAGTAAGTTTATATTCATGAATATTGGTAAGAATCTGGTAAATAAGTTACATAAGTACAGATTCTTATACAACTTAAAGAAAAGAAACTTAAAGTTGGATGTTTTTGCACTTGTAGATTCATAGCCTTGGGATTTATTTTAAATGCGCGTCAGTTTAGAGTGTTTTGAATATAGGCTTCTAAATATACTAATATTATTGTGGTGCTAAAATCACATTGGTTACTCCAGAGTTCTAGGCCTGTATAGAATGCCTTATGTGTAGGTCATTCTAAGGTGTTCTATCCCTTATTTACAAATGTTTTTAAGAAAACCTTTGAAAATTTCGAATGGGTAGACTGAAAATCTCAACCTGAGATCGAACTTCGCACCTCCCACCTTCAAACTTTGAGATCAGAACTCCTCGGAAATTGATGGGACAAGAAGTCCGGACTTTAGTATATATATAGACATACTATATATTTTTTATCAAAACTACATTAAAATTCAGAGGTATAAAATTGGTTAAGCTTGTATTACCTTTGGTAGGATTTGTATTGATGCGCTTTAACAGGTTTTTAACTACAATTTTTATTAATGTTGTGGTACATTTTGCATCCATTAAACTTTTAATAAAAATTTTAAAAAAGAAGCTAATTTATATTATGGTACTTCTAATAAAATGATCAGAAATAATTGCAAAATATATCATATGTTTGCTTAATATTGCTCGGTTATATTTAGTCCATACCAAAATAAAAACTTAATTCCCTCATTTAATATGACTCAATAGTGAAAGATCTCACAGGTCTAAATCTAAAATTTTGATTTGATAATTATGACATATTGATGGTTTTTGCTCGGCTGAAACCAAAACTAGATTTTACTCTATCACATACATATATTTATCAATACAAGGTGCGCTATTTTTTTCATGACTCTTCTACCAATATAAATATACGGTTACTTTTATAGTATGATTCCATGATTAATTACAATTAATCATGGAATCATACTAGAAACTACCGAAAAAGAAGGTATTGTGTCGGTAGACACCCTGTATTTGCAAAAGCTACGTGTAACAGAGGAAAATTGGCTTCATTTTCGGCTTCAGCACATTAGAAATATAGGTACACACTAAAATAAATAAATTAAATTTTGCCAACATTATATTTGTAGATCTGTGTTAACAACCTCAGTTTCTTTCATTCAAAAAATACATCCACTTTTTAAATACACTTTAAAAATAAATATTTTAACTGATATACATATATATATTACATTTTGATTAGATATTAACTTAAAACAATTAAGAATGTAATTAAAACACTAATCGTTTAAAATTCATTATGCTCTTAAAAAGGTGTAAACTTTCTAAATTGGGGGGAAAAAAAGAAAGGAAGAAGTACTAAAAATTTGTTAGGTACACTACCTTTCCATAATGACCGCACACTTTCGATTTCAGACACTTTTTAAAGTATTTCAAGAAATGTTAAACAGATCATTTTGAAACTTCAGGGATGTGAAAGGAGGATCGGTAAAAATAATTAAAGTAAAATGAAACCCTGTAATAATTAATGCTTGAAATACGATATGGCAGTAGCATGTGATTATAGGACTCTTTCTCATTAACTTATTAAGTTTATATGTCTCTAACGCATATAATCAGGGAAATAAAGGTTTCTTTAAAAAATTGCAAAAACTTTTTCTTTTTCTTTTTTTTTTTTTTTTTTAGCAATAACACGCAAAATATGAAAAGACTGTGCAAAGTTATTTTCAGTAAACTGGACATACAATAATAAACACTGTATACTGCAATCAGAATGAAAAAAATATTAAATATCTAATGAAATATGAGTATTTTTACTAAATTTCTAACTGCGCATGCGTAAATGTTCAGTGAAATTTCATTTTCAAAATTTAACAGTAAAATTTTTTGAGCTACTTATATAAAAACCCCAAACAAAAATCGTGTAAACTGAAAAAATTCTATGTCATACAGAGCTGCCAACCAAATCCGGCAAATTGTTAGTACCCCCCCCCCTCCCCCTTTTCCTACACCACTTAATTTTTAGAGTAATTCTCTTCAAATATATTTACGATGAATGAAGAAAACAAATACTCTAAAAATTAAGTGGTGTAGAAAAAGAGGCGGTAGTAACAATTTGCCGGATTAGGTTGGCAGCTCTGGTCATAGAATAAACTGAATTTCAGCTGTTCCCCAACAAAGAAATTGTTAAGAGGGTTTTCCCAATATTTATTTACAATCACAGAAAATTGCATTACCGTTCATCGAATTAAAATAAATATGTGAGCAAAACTCCTTATACTTTAGCGTTTCTTCGAGAGAAACTGAAGACCGGTTCATTCTTTGGCGAAGAAGTTTTGAGTTTACACAATACTTGTTTGGGTTTTTATATAAGTAGTTTAATGCATTTGGCTACTGAATTATACAAGTGAAATTTAGCTAAAACTTAGTCATGCGCAGTTAAAAATTATTTAGTAAAAATGCTCACATTTCATTAGATATTTAATATTTTATTCATTCTGATTGCAGTATGTTGTATCTAATGTTGTATATTGGGTTTCCCGAATATAGCTTTGTACTGGATTTAATACCTTGCATGTTATAGCAAAAAAAAAAAAAAAAATGTTCGACAATTTTTTAAAGAAATCTTTATATCTCCCTGATTACATGTGGTTGAGACTTAAAAATTTATACAGAAAATGAGAATGAGCCCCATAATCATATGCTACAGCCAGACTGTATTTCGAGCATTATTTTATACTGGGTGATGCCAAATGCTCTCATTTTTCTTTAATTTTTTACTGGTCCCATTTTCACTTTTGGTACAAACAAATAACTGAACTACATGAGGTATAACATGTCTTTTACACTCCTGAAGTTTCAAGATGATTTGTTAAGTACTTTTTGAGTTATTTTAAAACGCATCTGAAATCGAAATTGTCCGGTCATTTATGGAAAGGTAGTGTATTAAATGAATTTGAATTTTTAAATACTCACATTGATTTTTATATTAGCTAAAGAAAAGAAATTACTAATTCATTTCCATATAAAGGTCTCTCTTAAAAACTAGGCATACAGTTTTGGTAGTTTATTTAAAAAGTAAATTTGTGCAACGTATTAATGAAATGCGTAACTTGTCACTTAAACCAAGACTGACAAATTTGATGCAAATTTTATTTCAAACTGTAACAAATTTTGAACATTTTTCAATATTCTGTTTTTAATAAAATTGGTTTTTAAAAGTTATTTTATTTGAAAATAAAAATTCTCATTTCAGATCAGATTTCTAATACGTTATCGTAGAACTATAGGAACGTATTAAAAGTTTGATACCTAAATAGTTTTAATTTTTATAATTAATTCATTACAATGTGTAGAATAATTTCCTTGATTATTGTAGTTTCTGGGATATAAATATTTTTAAATAGACGGTAAGTGGAGAGAAAATGTTCTTACGTATTAAATAGTATATAAAAGAAATATAGAGCTTTTAATATTTTTAAATATTAATTTAGGGTTCAGTGCAGATGAAACTCGGGTACTCTTTTGGTTTTCGTCACTAGTTCCATAAATTCAAATCTTTAAAATATATAACTTTTTGTTAAAAGAAACCATTAAATTATTTTAAATTCAAAAAATTTCGACTTTTTTTTTTTTTTTTTTTACAAAAACAAATTTTAAAACATTTTTTTTTTCTACAAAATAGGATCTAAAGAAGAAACAAATTCTACGCTTTTATACATGAAATCAGCATCCCGGTAATTTACTAGAATCATTGCAAAAAGCTCACTAAGAAGAAAAACATCTTTGCTGCAAAGAAAACATACAATTAAAAATAATTAAAAATAAAACATACTGAATTAGATTAAAATTAAACTTTATTTTACTAACATAACACTGATCGTATCTTTTTTTTTTTCTAAATGACATTAACAAAAGATAAATGGTGAAAAACTCTTTAACAGGATAAATATTTGGTATTTGTAAATGTCTCTAATGGGGGTATTTTAGGGCATTTTCTATTTTCATATTTCTTAGACAACTTGTTTCATTTCTTATATCAGGATCAATTTCCATTACAACTAGAAAAAAGAAAAATTATGAAAAATTACTATTGTAGGAAAACACTTCAACTATAAATTTTTAAAACAAAATCTACATCCTATGACATTTTAAGCAAATAATGAAAAGAAAGGATCGTAATTACATGGCACTAAAAAGAAAATTAAGTATACATAAGCGAATTTTAAAGTGTATCTTAAATATTATTACTTACAAACTTTGAATAAACACCATAAAATGCAATAAACTCGCAACAATTGTTTCGGGTCGAAAAAACACACGACCCTTCATCAGGCGAACAAAGTAAGCACGAGTGCTGCAGTTAAAGCGGCAAAGGTGCGTTGCCGCTTTGACTGCAGCACTCGTGCTTACTTTGTTCGCCTGATGAAGGGTCGTGTGTTTTTTCGACCCGAAACAATTGTTGCGAGTTTATTGCATTTTATGGTGTTTATTCAAAGTTTGTAAGTAATGTTTTTTATAACGCCAGTTTTGTGGTGCTTTTTTATTAAATGTATCTTAACTACTCCATCTAAATAGAATCTAATGAAAAATCATCTAAGAAAATAAAAAGAGATAAACATGGTATTTTAAATCATTAATACAGGAAAAAAATCACTTATATAATGAAATCATAAGATATTTAAGCACCATTTTATGAACGCCAGTGTAACAGGAATATTTTTGAAGAATTTTATATTAAAAACAAGTATGAATTGGATTGTATTTGGGAATAAGGCCAATTGACTGCTGTAGGTTCTAGGCCTACTTTGAAATGTCTTTATCCCCAAGAAAAGATCCCCCCCCCGCAGTTCCTATATGAAATTTTAAAGTTTGCCCCTGAGTTCCCCCCCCCCCTTTTTTTTTCTTTTATCAAATGCCTTAAAGTTTTCAGAAATTCAGAGACATTCCCAAAGTACAAGGAGTAGAGTGGGACTTTGATAACTATATATAACGACATTTTCAAAAAATATTGAAAATAATTTAGACATTTTTAAGTAAGCCTCAATTTATTACCGAAAACCCCAACGTGGGTTGACTTTTAAGGGGTATTAGCCCATATTTACAGGAATTTCAGAGAAAACCTTGGAAAACACCGAATGACTAGGACAGCATGCGCGACTACGTATCGAATTCATCACTTCCCGTCTACCAGCTTCAAGAACAGATACTCCTGTCCCCAAGACCCACTTTTGTCTATTGGATCATTATAGTAATATGAAGTAATACATAGTTCTGCAGCAAATTATTTTTTACATAATTCAATTACGAAATATTTCCAGTTTATTAAATATATTTAAAAATTATTTTCTAAGTATTATTTGGTCTTTAATAATTACATAAACTAATATAAATGCAAATTACAGTAATTTTTTGTGGTCTTAAGCTACAGGTAAATTTTTTTAATTAATATCCTTCTTTATTTCCATTATTAATATTATGATAATTACTTAAATATTCTATCTCCAAAAATTTAAATATTTAATGAAAACACTTTCCGCTGGTGAAGCATTAACTCCACCCCTCTCCTCAAACCCCTGAAAAGAAAGAAAAGATAATTAAAAGTTATAAATTAAATAAATTAATTAATTAAAAATTGAATCACTTGATAAATAAGAATTCTCTAAAGATAAAATCTTTATTTTGTATTTCAGTTTTTAAATTTATAAAATTTTCAATATGTAAACTATTGTTTATACAATATGTAGGCGATTTATTTCAATTCTACTCAAATTCTTGCATTTTGATTTCGAAAATTCAGATAATGTTTCAGTCTTCACGTAGAAGATATAACGGTAAACATTTTTAATGGCATAGAGAGTTGTATAAAGAACATGAAAAAACTTGAAGAATATTAAAATAAAAATTGAAAACAACCGGTAGCAGATTATAAAATAATATCAGAGGTGAAAGTTTTCAGGGGCTATCTTTATTTCCAAATCCCTTCCTCCCCCCCCCCCCCACATTTCTAAATTTTTCCTTACAATGCCTTCAGAATTCTACAAATATCATTTATTATGGGAATAAATAAACATTTTAAATAATAGCCACGTAATAATAACCTTAATCTATTCTTCCAAGATTAATTTTGAATACAAATAGCAGTTTTTCGGGTTTTGTTATGTTATTTAGTTTTTCACCCTTTGAATATGGAAATAAAACTATTTATTGTCTCCTGAGAGAGTGAACTGCTCCTGAATCATCTTTAAACTGTACGACTCCATGAGTGGCCGTGCCATTCTACGCTCAGAGCTGATAAACGGGAAGTGCTGAGTTCAATCCCAGGTCTAGCTCGTCGACCTAGCTGTTCGAAGTTTTCAGTAGTTTTCTCCGAGACTCATAAAATCTGGGCTGGGCCCCCTTAAAAAACATCCCCCCCCCCCCCCTCAGAGGGCACACTACCCCAGACCTAGGACCCTCGAGTCCTAGGCCTGGGGACTCGCACATAGTTCCAAGCACTCTCTTAACTTTATAATACTCCGAATTAAAAACTGTCCAGTTATTAAAATCTTTCCCTTACAAAGAAGGAAAAGAAAAAACATGCTTAACGAAAAGTATTTCTGTCAATGCAAAAACTTGTCTGAAAGTTTTTTGACAATGTGTTATTAAGCAGAATCTATTAGCTATATTTCAGTGAAACTGTATTTTTAAATTGCAGTTGCTCCACAATCGTCTGCGTCCGCCTCCCTTCATAAACATGTAACCGCAGTCTTGGCATGCTTATGATTATGGTATATTCATCCAGGATAATTCAAAAATACAGTTGGATTTTGTACTTAAAAGTAACGTTTTATGTGGATCGGTTATTTTGAGATATAAATTAGTCCGCAACATATAACAGCCTGGATAAAATTTCGTATTAATTTAAACATTTCCTCACTCAATTTGATATACACTCTGTACTTTGAATCCTTAAATATCAAACTGTATTCTGAAAAATATTAACTTGTCAGAAAATTTAATTTGTCCCCCAACCCACCCCTCTATTACCATTGCTCGGCAACAGCAACAATAATTTTCTTTTTCTTACATTGTGGTTTTTTAACTTGTGCATATATATATAGGCATACATATACACGCGCAAGCAGATTTTCAAAATTTTCAGAAAGCAAAATTAATAACATTGGACGGTTTAGAATACACACCGTCCTCCCCTCCCTTAAAAAAAAAAAAAAAAAAAAAAGAAAAAGAAAAAGAAAAAAAAAAAAAAAACATTAATTAAAAAAATTGTTGGATAAAACTCCCATCTACAAAATCTTTATTTTGTATTTCGATTTTTAAATTTACTAATTTTTTTATTATTTAAACTATTAATTATATAATGTGGAAATGACTTACTTTTTCCTCAATTCCTAATATTTTGATTTAAGGTAATCTAGATTATTTTTCAGTCTTTCAGCAAATGCCAGCAAACACTTTTAATGACAGGAAGAGGCTGTAAAACGAATATATAAGAAAACATATAGAAATTTCAGACGATATTAAACTAAAAACTAGTATGATGTGGCCACCACATGACTTTCTTCTATATAATTTTACACAAAACTTATTCAATAAAAATTACTTATTAAATTATCAAATTCTTTTCAATTATAAATGCAGAAGATTTTTATCTCATAGAATTATTACTAAATGCCGAAAGATGTTTGTTTTTTTCCAAATCAAAAGAAATGACTTTTTTCCAAGTTTTTTTTCGTAAAAAGTAAAAAAAAAAAGAAGAAAAAAAAATGGATAACATTGTTTTAAATTAGCCCAAATCTATAGTTCAACCATTAGTTTTAAAGGTATTGACGAGAAGGTATTGACGAAAGATACCCATATTGAAGATTTACTTCACCTGGGGGGTACTTAACCCCCAGGGGAGAGCGATGCCCCCACATGCAAAATTTTTTCCCCTAGTTAACTACTACTATTATCAATAATTCATATTAATTTTAAAATAACTCTCATTATGTACATTTATACGAAATTTTGTCCTATATTGTCATGTTGAAAATTTAGAAAAATGCGATAACAGCACCTGTTGAGTGATTGATCCCCAAATCTAATCAGCACCAGTTTATGTCAGGGTGCAACTAAATACCAAGTTTGTTCACATTTCATTCATTGGTTCATGAGATACAGCGTCCACAAAAAAGGGATACAGACAGACAGACAGACAGAAATTTTTTAAAAACTATCAATTCGTGTTATGGATATCCCAAAACGTAAATCCATCAAAAAATGGAGGTCGAAAATTTTCGCGAATCAAATGCTTTCTCTATATTACATGTAGAAGAAAGTAAAAATAACCGCTAATATAACTAACATAAACAGTCATTGTTTTTGTTGATTATTAAAATAGGATAAAAGATTATATAAAATTTAACTTACCTAATTATGAATTCCAAATGAAAACACAAATTGCTTTAAGTTCTTCAATACAGTCAACAACAACAAACTCTTAATGAGTAGATACGAAGATAAACATCCCGCAGAAACAATCTAATTTTCCCAAACGTTCCCTTTTTTCTCCCTTTTTACGTAATAGTACACTGCAATGAAACAAACTATTCAGTATATTTCTGCCTTCAAAACTTCTAGTTAAATAAATCTATATGTATAAATAGGTATTTATTTTAATATAAAAATAATTTTAAGGTTATGTATATATATATATAGTTTTTTTATTTAATGTACCTATCAAAATCCCTACAGGGAAAACGTTGTTTAGAAAAGGGAAATATCTGTAAATTAAGAACTGAGTTTCTTGATTCAATGCTTTTAACAGAGAACTCATGTAAATTTACGGAGAGTCTCAATACTTTTTCTGTACTTTTACAGAAATTTTTAACAGCAAACTGAGTTTCTTGATTCACTGCTCTTAACAGTGAACTCATGTACATTTACGGAGAGTCTCAATACTTTTTCTGTACTTTTACAGAAATTTTTAACAGTGTGGATTGATTCTTTAGACAGAACATTTGGCAGTAGAGACTGTACTGATTCTTTGCCTAAAAAAGAAAAGAATTTCAAATTAGGTATAAATATTATCCTTTCTTCTTGAAAGAATAATGTCATACATTATAAAAAATTATTTTGTGGTTCAACACATTTAGGATCTAAATATTTTTATAGCATTTACTAAAGTGAAAACAAAAAGAAAGAAAAAGAAAAAAATATGCATCTGTAAGGAATTTGTATTTGGATAACCCTGTAAGCGAATGGCGAATCTTACATCATATTCAGGGTTGCTACAGCACCTGGAAAAAAGGGAAAACCTGGAAAACTCAGGGATTTTTCAAAATTTATTGCAAAAAAAGGGAAAATTCAGGGAATTTTGAAATTTTTTGGAAAAACATTGGATAATTTTTTCATAATCAAATATTTTTAAAATTTTTAGTGCTTTATAATGAACAATTATTTTTTTCCCCCTACTATAGTAAGTTAATAAAATTGATATACCCTAAATATGTTCAATTGATTTGTAAACATATTAGATTCTAATACTGCGTGATTGCGTGCTATCTATTTTACTTCTAAAAGGGACAGGGAAAACTCAGGGAATTTTTTTTCTTGATCTGTGTAGCAACCCTGATATTCAACACAAACATATTATTTATATGTTCATTTTATTTTGTAGTAGCGTATTAGCGTAGTATTAGCGTATTATTAGCGTAGTTGTATTAGCATAGCCTATGCATGTTAAACTACACCAACCATAATTTTGTACCCAAAGACATAGTGTATTTGAATTGTCTTGTGTGTCCTTGTACAGCAATCGTTTGCTTGATCTCAACAGAAAGCTCAGAGTAGCATTCTTATATGATACAGATTTAAAATAGCGAGTTTGCAGTTTCTGCTATACACTTTATTGTTGAGATATGTTGATAATTCACACACAGAGAAACCAGTGGCTATAGAAAACTGATTTTCGGATTCAGAGGACCTCAAAACATGTAAATATAACAAAGATTCAGGTTAAAAAATTTGACTGAAATACAATACAGTAATATCAGTCAATATTAAGTGGATCTTGTCATTTTTACTTTTTCTTACCCACGCATGGCATTCATTGTATTTAAAAGGGGTATAACTCCATATTGAAAAAAAAAAAAAAGTTTTTATTATTATTATTATTATTACAATTAAAGAGTCTTTAACTATAAGAGTGAAGCACCACCAATAATTGCATTAAAATCCTACAAATTAAGTATTTTTCAGGGAATAAACTTTCTAATTATTCATTATAAAAATGAAGTTTCTAAGCTAATTCCTATTGATATTTTTTATGTGGTCATAGGCTTAGAAATAATTCTATAATTTTACTGTAAAAAAATTTATTTTAAACTTACGTTACATACAGTATGCTTTTACAATTGCATAATTTACAATACTGACAAGCACAAAGCTAAAATGTAGTTAAAGTTTTTTAACCCTTAAATTCCCTTTCGAAAACATACCCAAATATGTCTTCTAAAGTATTATTAAAATAACATTGAAGCTTTAATGCCCCATGTGTGCCGATTGGTAACAAATTGCTTTTTAGCTGTAAACCATAGTTAAAATAAAGTATGATTATTTATACTATTTTTCCCGTGATTTATTTAAGAGAGGAAAGAATAAAACATTTTAAAATTGATTTAAAAAATAATCAGCCATTTAAGGATTAAATTTTCCCCTCAAATAGTTTTTTCTTTTTTTTTTGGTCGATACGCAATCGCAGCGAAGTACGATCGTTTCTATCAGCAGTTCAACGAACTTTTCATAACGTTCGGTTCTTAGTAATTAAATAGGGTCATTAGGAAGCGCTTCCATTATAGCATTGGTGCAGCTACAATCTCGGAATTTCTCCGATGGAATTTCTCCGATGTGACGTCACATTCCGATAGCCTTTCTTATTTCGCTAGAACGAACTCATCGAATTGCTTTCATTATCGGAATTGTCCGGTGAAATCGTTTTCTGAAATTTCGACAGGTCTTTTCCGAGTGAAATCGTCGTGAGATAAACAATTCACAGTTCCAATGGCGTCTATCTTGGCATTAGGTGTTATTCAAGGAAATGAAATAACAAGTATTAAATATATTTAAATCTTAAAAATTAAGTTAAATGAAAATTGTTATATATATATAGGTAACTAAAATTTTTATTTAAAAAGTATGAAGAATAAAATTTTTTAATACTTAAAGTTATTGAAAATTAATTAAATTTAATGAAAATTACAATAATTACCTATATATTTTTTCGGTAATTAAAATTCATATTAATCATGTATAATATTAATAACACATCTATTAAGAATAACAAGCCTTAATATTTAATGTTATTAAAAATTAAGTTTAAGGAAAACTGCAATTATATATATATTTTTTAAACTAAAAGTCTTATTTAAAGTATATCTATGAATGATGTAAGTCCCAGTATATAAAACATTAATAAAGCATATAAGAAATTATGATAAAGATTTATTTCCCTGGAACTAAAATTTTCCTTTTACATTTTATTATGATTGGATTATGTAAGCTTGAGATACAAGTCAATTCTATATTCATTTGCAAAATTTCATTTGTAAGTAGCTGTATAATAGAATCTAATAAGAATATCATTTCTTAGTGAGGGAAAAGTGAGCAAATTAAAAAAAGAATAATATTAATAATTATTATTATTTTAAAAATCTAAATTAGACATATTATGTAAACTCGCTTACAAAATGAAAATTAATTTTAAAAGACTGTTTTACTTTTTCTTACTTTCAAGAGAGATAATTTTTTACGATGCTTAAGGGTTTAAAATTATACAGTATATTTTATGGTATATTGTAAATTCTAAAAGAAATTCTAGAAACAGTACATACAAGCATGCAAATTACAAAAAGAAAAAAAGAAAGAAGAAACTGATAAGTATTCAATTATATAATTGATTTAAAAAATATCTCTTAAATAAACAATATTTTAATATCAATTGCTTTTATATATTTTTTAAAATATGCAATGCATTTAAATTTATAGTTTTCTAAAGCTTTAGAATAGATTAATAGTATAAATCGAAAACACCAAATTTGCGTACAGATAAGTGAATGATACACCATATTTTAATATAAAATTGCATCACAAAAGTACCAAATGAAAAGTAAGTGTTCCCAACATGTTCAAAAGACTTTATATAAAATAATAATTACAAGAATTAGTAAAGTTTTTAGAAGCAAATACATCGATTGAGATAAATTATTTCACTGCTTTCGAGAAATACAAATGTAAACACATCATTTTGTATAATCATAAAAATTTTAAACTAGAAACAACTGACACAACATTAATATTTCATAGCTGTCAACTATTTCATTTTTCCCTTAGATTAAGAAATAATATTATCATCAAATTGCAATTTTTTATTTGCTTTCTACAGTTAAATACTCCAAAAATTATTATTCGAAAAACTCTGATATTAAATCTTTTAAAAAATGCAAAATGTTAAAATCCTTTCTTTCTTTTTATGAAAGGGGAGGGGGGGGGGGGATTTGCAGATTTTTTTTTTTTTTTTTTTTTTTCTCTCTCTCTGGGGACTGACAGCATGATAAATTCTTTGAAAAGTAAAATGAAAACAAAAATATATACTATTACGTTTGCTTTAAGACATGTTAATACAATAAATGAACTATAATAATACATGTTCAAAAATAAATAAATAAAATAAAATAAAATTAAGAAATTAAAAAAATGATGATGTTGATGTTTATATGGACAAAGTAAAAACGTATTACCTGTATTGCATCCAACCTTTTTTTTTGTCCGTAGTAAATAATTCCTCGTTCGCAATTGTGTAAAGAAATAAATGCTAGCAACTAACACTTTTAAGGCGGAAAATCACTTACATTCACGGCCTTAAAAGTGCTTGTAACTGGCAAAGATTGAATTTCGATAACACTGTTTTACTATATAGAAAATACGTACGTTATTTATTAAAAAAATGAAGCTAAATACTCTTCTCTTATTAAATAAAATAGAAACACACGTTTACACTTTCGCAAGGAGAGGCAGCCATCTTTGTTTATCTGAAAAATCCAAGTGGAATCTCGGGGGAGAATGAAATCATCCTTGTCTGTGATTGGTCAACTTAAACCGATTTCGAAAGCAGTTTGGGTGCTTTGGAAGAAATTTCTATTCACCTTTCCGATAAGGTGGTTCTAGGGTATAAAATGCATGTCGGAATGATTTGGGTTGGAAGCCGAAGATTCCGCTAGCGAAATGTTTTCGAGTCGAATTCTTTTCGATGGGTTCGTTCTAGAGACCCAGGTCTGCATCACGTGATAATTTCGCTGGGGAAGCTACTTCATGTCGCAGACAGATAATGAGGGGGATGCGTGGTCTATCTATATAAGGCCTATGGAAGTAGGGGGGGGGGTGGCAGTTTCATTGGTTCCCTCTTATGAGTCTATCCCACTACGAGAGGAAATTTTCCTCCCATATGAAAGCAGCAGAAAAAGAAGAAGAAGAAGAAGATGATGATGAAGTATAACTTACGATAAACTTTTTAATTAGAGAAATTCTTTATTTAATATCAATAACAACCTGTCTGTTTTCATTTCAGTAGGATGATGCAAAAAATTATAGTTCTGTATGAAAAATCAATTAGGAATTGGAAATATTTCTGTCTAGCAAGTGAACGTTAATAGAACAATAATATTAAATGAAAGAGAATATACATATGTGTGTGTGTTTGTGTATATATTTGTTTTAATTATTCATTATTGCAGAAATATGCCACATCCTAATTTTTTTATAATCTTCAAGATTTCAAAGAAGCGTTATTATTATTATTATTATTATTATTATTATTATTATATATATTTTTTTCTTAAAATAATTTTAAGTTGTTAAATTTTTTATTTTATGTATACAGTAAGACCCCGCTTAACGCTGTTTCATTTAGCGCTGTTTCAGTTTAGCGCTCTTTTATTTCCCCTGTGGTTTCCCCGAAATTACTCGCAGCAGTACGGGGATTCCCTGAAATTGTGCGCGCGCTGTTTCGCATTACGCTCTACTTCGATGGAACGTATCCCCCGCGTTAAGCGGGGTCTTACTGTATATATATTTCTTCTTCTTCTTTTCCTGAATTTACAGAAATCATTTACTTACTGTTAAAGCAAAAGAATATAAACAATGGTGCATAATAATAATTATCAAAGTCCTTTTGTAATTTCGAAGATTCGAAGGCAATTTTTTCGTAATTTACAAATTATAATTTGAAATATATACAACAAAAAGCAATATTTTCAAAGATATGTACATGCGATGTGGAATCTCTGAATGAAATACCTAATTCAAGAAAAAAATAATCTGTGTGTCACTCACACGACTTTCTCTTACCCTGAAATTTAATACTATAAATGCAGGTTGAAAATTAAGAGTTAAAATAACGAGTACCGTAATGTAAACCTATATTAAAACAATTCGAATTACGCTTCGGAAGACATTTATATGATAATTAGTTCTGTGTGAGGGGGGCTATCACCCCCCTCACACAGAACTAATTTCGTTAATGCACCTTTATTTGTTTAGAATTTAAGTCTGTTATTAAAATTAAACGTTTACTTAATTTCACAGAATAGTTCATAGAATTTAAACCTGTTATTAAAATTAAAAGTTCATCTAATTCACTTAATTCAGACAACTTTCACGTGCAACATTCCTTGAAACTTATCAGTCTTGATCAAATTTTCCAGCAACAAATTTATATTAATTTGAAAATACATCTTTTGCTTCTCCTGAAATTATTCGTTTTTAAGTTACTCTAAGAGGCACAGACAAAGATCAAACTTTAAAAAACTTGACTTTGGTAATCAGAAAGCCTCAAAACGTGTAAATACACAAAAAACAATCAATGAATATTTAGCTTACAAACATACCTTATCTATTATATGTCTATGATGAATTCATTTCCATTCGTGAGCAGCTTTCCTGGGCATGGTAAAATATTATAGTAAAGCACTTCCACTAACAATAAAAAAGAATGTTATCTCTTAAATATTTGCAACCCTGAATATCCTTTGAAGAATATATACAAACCGTATAGTGCATCTAAATATAATCTTTTTATTCATATAACTAAGAAGTGACATTGTGTTTACACTAAACAGTTCTTGGGCTTTACTTAAACTGCACCTTCCGGTATTTGCTTCTGTTGCAGCCCTCTCATAATCTTCTAAAGTAGCTTTAGCTCTTTCAGTATGATTTTGTAATTTCGCAACATTTTTTTCTGAAATATAAAAACCTGCATTAAAAATCACGCCGGGGCAAGTAATGACTGGTAGTAGTATTAGGAAAGTTTACATACCTCACGACCCCTCGTGACAATGACGATTCCAACATAGGTCACAAAATTTACTTTTGCAATACAAAACAAGATAAATAATTTTATTTCGAAAACAACGCAACGCTATACTTCCAAACATACACAGTACACTACAATAATCAACCTATTCACTCACATGACTCGACTGGTTCTGCAGCCTATCGGCTCATTCAGAAAGCTCTATGGCACTACTTGCCCCCTGGTACAACTAACCCCGGTCTCCCCTAAATTTAAATTACAATATTCTGATTTTTTTTTTTTTTTTTTTTTAAGAAGAAGGATTATTATCATCATCACGGAGCTTAAAGGCTGGTTTTCACTATGGTTGAAGCTTCGAGGTTCAAAAAACTATTAACCACGCTTCCGACACAAAGAGCCAAATGTCTTGTCATCAGTTGTAACCTTTTTTTTTTTTTATCAGATTGCGCAGTTACTTCAAAGGAAAGCATGCAAAATTGACAAAGATATCTGCCTCTGGCCCCTCAATTATCTCAGCTGGGAGTTACAGCCAGGGACTTCTCCCTTTCAACCAACCCGACGAACCACCTCCAACCGCTTGACCTCACCAAAGGATTCTGAATAGCGCCGCTCGAAACAATCTCCAACCAACCGCAGTGGAAACTGCGCTGAGTTTCTACGACGGTCGCAACCGTCGCCTACCTCCACATGAGAAGGAGAAAAACCTGGAGCTGAGGTGCAAGTTCAAAAGCATCGGTACGTTGAACTTGAGGAGTTCAAAAGAACTCGGGAGTGATGATTTGATGAGCTAAATGACTGTGGGCAGAGGCGAAAGACAATAGGGAGTTGAAGGAGAAAATAAATGCAGTAAAAAACATATTCTGGCAAACCAACAAAAAAACCTAGCGCATTTTTTTTCCCCTGACAATTAATTAAATACCTATCATAGAAGAAGGAGAAAAGAATAAATACATAAAATTCTTCTAAACAAAACTTCTAGATCATATGAATGAAACACATTTTTAATAAGTAAATATAAATATGAAAACCTTAAAATTATATTTAATTTTATATTAAAATTGTATTTAATTAATTACATAAAGAAAAGAAATTTAGAGTGAAATTATTAATAATGAAACATGCATGATCTCTGATTAGAAAACTAATTTCAATGTAATGAAATAATAAAGGTTAAAATGTAACATTAAAAAAAAAACAAAAAAAATTAATAGTATTATGAAAAATAGAAACAGAAAAAATAAATAAATACATAAATAAATGAAAACCAGAAACACAGTAATATCTTAGCTGTTAAACATGTGTTAAAAAGTAATATGAAGCTGTTAAACAGGCGTTGAAAAGTAATATGTAAAAAACATTGATTTAACACCATAAAATACAAAGGGAGAAAAAATTGTTTCGGGTTGAAAGAAAACACGACCCTTTGTCAGGCGAACAAAATAGGCACAAGTGCTGCAGACAACATGTGTTTTCTTTCGACCCTAAACAATTATTGTTTTTTTTTTTTTTTTTGCATTTTATGGTAATTTTTACCTATTAAAAAAAATCTTTAATAAAAAAATTACCAACTGGCCTGTTGCAACATCAGTGCCTTCCCCCCATTCTTTTCCCTCTGTTTTTCGGCCACCTGTCGTGACAGCGGGAATGCTTTATTTTTATTTTTTATTCTCTTTTTGGTTTTATTAGAATAAGATGCACTTTCGACTCGAAAGTGGAGTGTTAAAAAAAAGAGATGTAGACTTCAAAGGAAAGGCACTTTTACGGTGTCTTAAAATTTATTATGATTCTGTTTTATCAAAGAAGAAGAAAACTGAATATTTTGAATATACAGAAAGTTATTCATTATGTGAAGTAGGAATAATTTGAAAATTGTTTTATTAATCGTCAAATTTTGTACATATATTTCATTGTACATAGACCTCCATCATCATCATTTAATTAAATATGTTAAAAGAAAAAGTTCCAGAAATATTATTTTGTGTCATCGATATTCTCTTCTAACTCCCTAAGTTTCAAGTCGGCCGTGAAAAGAAGAAAGGGTGAGTAACCTTTTCGATAATTAGTTGATAAATAATAAATATGATTATAATTTTAAAAGATATTTATCGCTAGTTATAATCTAATTTAAAAAGAACCCATGAATAACAAGATTATATTAAATTAGTGGCGCCCCAGAACAGGGACGGCCGACTTGATTACTTTCTCCAACATCGAAATAAATAAATATAAATGTTATTTTAATTGAATATTTGAAAATTTGTTCTTTTGATGATATATAAATAAAGAGAAAAAGTTTTGGTTTCAACGAAAAAGTTTCGTTTTCACTTACATTTGAAATAAATAATAAATGATATTTATATTATTCGTTTTGTTCTTGAAATTTGTTCCTTTGATAAAAATGAAACGAAAGAATATTTTAGTTTGGGTTTGTGCAATACTTTGTGTTTTGAATTATTGCATTATATATTAATATGATGAATGCATAACTTTGAAATGTTTTCGTTTAATAAACAACTCTGACAAGAAATTTTATTTGATAATTGATCAAATAATAATATTTTTAAAGATTTGTTATTTATAATTAGCATAATGAGTGTAATTCAAAAACAAAAAAGAAGTGTTCTTAGAGCGCAAACCACGAAGTTAATAAATAAAATCGAAGCCAGGTTATTAGAAATTGATGTTGGAGAAGAAGAGTTAGAACAATATTTAGAGGAATTGAATTTAAAAGATAGGGAATTGAATTCATTAGATGACGAGATACAGAAAAATATCAAAGTAGAAGAGGTTGAAGAGGAAGTTCTAAAATTCGATGAATATAATTCAAATATTTTGATTTGGAAAACTAAAGTAAAAAGTAAAATGATTAAAATAAAAAATAGTAGTAATTCTAACATTTTATCGACTAGCCCCGTAATAGAAGGTAATAGAACACCAAAATTAGATCAAGGTTATATTAATCTTCCTCGATTAAACATTGATAGATTTAACGGTGAACCAACCGATTTCCAAAGATTTATGGATCAGTTTGAAGCAGCAATCTATAAGAATTCAGTTTTATCAAATATTGATAAATTTAGCTATTTGAGAACATACTTAAGTGGTACAGCTGCTGATGCAATAAAAGGTTTCACGCTAACAAACAATAATTATTACGCGGCTCTGGAAACATTAAAAGATCGATTTGGTAAAAAAACATTATTAATTAATTCACATTTAAATAAATTACTAAATCTTTGTCCTGTAAAAAAATCCAACAATATATTTGAATTAAGAAAATTACTGGACACATGTCAGACAGAAATAAGAAATCTAGAATCCCTAGGGATAAAAGAAGAAAATTACAGCACGTTATTTTGCCCAATTTTCATAAAACTTTTACCAGCAGACATAGTTTTAGAAATAACGAAAAAATACGGCGATGATGATCAGTGGAAAGTTTCAGAAATGATTGAAATTTTAAAAACAGAAGTTGTTAGTCGCGAAAAAGCTACTGCACTAATTTCAAATGCCCAACACTCAGAACATATTTCCACCACATCAAATAAGAAAGAAAGTTATGAATCACCAAAAATAAACAAAATTCGTCCATCAACTGCAGCTGGCCTTTACAATAATAATTCAGGCAATAAACGACATTTCTGTAATTTTTGTAATAGCGAAAAACATCTATTGCAGGATTGTAAAGAATTCAAAACTAAAGAATTCAGTGAAAAAAGAGATTTTTTGATGAAACGTGGTCATTGTTTTGTGTGTTTCTCTAAAGGTCATTTGGCAAAAAATTGCCGCTGCTTTGTAAAATGCCGTATTTGTTCTCGCCGTCATTTCGATATAATGTGTCCAGAAAATAATTCTGAAAAACAAGCTACAAATGAGAATACCACTTTGTCCAACAAAACTTGCAATCAAGAAGTGTTACTCCAAACTTTAACGCTAAGGTTAATCAATAAAGATAAAGAATACATTATCAGAGCATTAATTGATTCAGGATCTCAGAAATCTTATTTGAAAAAAGAAATAATAAAGAAAATTGGTTATACACCTACAGGGCAAGAAAAATTAAACCATAGTTTGTTTGGTGGGTTACAACAAACACATGGTCATTTACGATATAGAATAAATTTAAGTGATTTAAATAAAAACTATTTGTGTAATTTTGAAGTTCTTGATCAAGAAAAAATTTGCGCAGAAGTACCTAAATTACGAAATGGGTCATGGATTAACGAAGCAAGAAGGCGGGGAATTCAATTTTCAGATTATGACAACTCTACAAAATTTAGAAGAAATAAAAATAGAGAAATTGATTTGTTAATTGGTGCAGATGTATGTGGGAAACTTTTTACAGGGAAAAGTAAATTACTCTCGAAGGGTTTAGTGGCCTTTGAAACAAAATTAGGTTGGACATTGATGGGTAAAACTGAAGAATTTAGTTCCAACGATAGTACAAATGTTGTTTTATCTCTTCATGTGGCCAATGCACAGATTTCAGATCTTTGGTCCCTGGATACTTTAGGAATTTTGGATTCAGGAAACAAGAACACGAGAGAAGAATTAGACATAGCTGCTGAAGAATATTTTAATCAAAATATTAAAACGGTTGAAGACGGCAGATATGAAGTAAGCCTTCCATGGATTGAAGGCCATCCTCCACTACCTAGCTGTAGACAAATTGCTGAGCGAAGATTAAAGAATTGCGTGGAATCACTGAAGAAATCTGGAAGATTAGAAGCTTACGAAGCAGTTTTTGACGAATGGCTTGCAGAAGAAATCATTGAAGAAGTTGAGCCATACAGTGATAATCTAAATGAACATTTTCTGCCCCACAGAGCAGTTTTTAAAGAAAATTCCACAACTAAAATTCGTCCAGTTTTTGATGGGTCAGCGAGAGAAAAGGGCTCTCCTTCTATTAATGATTGTTTAGGAAAGGGTCCCAACTTAGTGGAACTAATTCCCTCTGTAATTAATAGATTTCGATTTAAGAAAATTGGGGTAATTTCAGATATTCGTAAAGCGTTCTTACAAATTCAGCTCAGCGAAGTAGACCGACCATATCTTAGATTCCTGTGGTGGGAGGAGGGTGATCCTTCAAATATTAAGATTTTTCAACATAGAAGAGTAGTATTCGGCCTTACTTGTAGTCCCTACTTGTTAGGAGCAACTCTGAAGTATCACTTGCAACAGGTTAACGATGAACTAAAAGAAACTGCTGATAAACTAGCAGAATCTTTTTATGTAGATAATAGTGTTACTAGTGTAGAAAGTGCCGAAAATCTTGAAAAATTTATTTCGGAGTCTAAATATATCCTTAGTACTGCAAAATTCGATCTAAGAGGGTGGGAGCATAATAGTATCAATCCAACAGAAGAAAATTCTACTCCCTCCAAGAAAAGAAGTCTTCCAGTTTTGGGATTATTATGGGATTTAAACAATGATTCACTAAGTATAGACCTGCGAGAAAATCAAGAAGAAATCAAGACAGTTACCAAAAGACAAATATTGTCAGTAGCCCATAAAGTATTCGACCCCATCGGGTATAGTTGTCCAGTAACCTTAGCACCAAAAATTTTACTTCAAGAATGTTGGCAACTAAAAGTGAGTTGGGATTCTGAATTACCTGAATGTGTTGGGAAAAAATTTGAGAAATGGAAAAGGGGACTACATAAGTTGAATGACGTTGCTATTCCAAGACTCCTTGTACCTGATCCGGTGAATACGGAAATGAGCCTTCATGTATTCTGCGATGCAAGCAAAGCAGCCTATGCAACTTGCATTTTTTTAAGAGCAGAAAATTTTAATGTCATTACCTGCCAACTTGTGCAAGCCAGATCTCGGGTAGCCCCATTGAAGTCAGTCACCATTCCCAGGCTAGAACTTCTTGCCTGTACCATAGGAGCAAGACTAGCGCAAAATGTGAAAACAGATCTAAGACAGCCAAGTATTCCAACACATTTTTGGACAGATTCATCAAATGCTCTATTTTGGATAAAAAGAAATGAAAATTGGGCACCTTTTGTTTACAATAGAGTGCAAGAAATTAGATCCCTCAGCCATCCAGAGAAGTGGAAATACGTACCAGGGAGGCTCAATCCTGCCGATTTGCCATCTCGGGGCTGTTCTGCTGAATTTCTCCAAAAATCCCGGTGGTGGGAAGGACCTTCTTGGTTAAGAAGATCTTCAGAATTTTGGCCTAACGAAGTTTTAGAACCTGATTTAAATGTAATAGAATCAGAGAGAAGAAAAACAATAGTTTCTGCAGCCAATGTATCATCGAAAAACATAGACTTTTACGAGAAATGTTCCTCCTATAAAAAGATGTTAAAGGTCACAGCATGGATACTCAGATTTAAAGAAAATGTTAAAAAGCCTAAAGAAGCAAGAGTAATGACCAATTTAACAGTTGAAGAAATAGAAAAGGCTGAACTTACGATTATGAAGTTTGTTCAGAATCAAGATTTAAATTTTAAGAAAAACTTATCCTCTTTGCGTACATTTGTTGATGAAATGGGAGTCATCAGAGTTCAAACTAGAATATCAATGCGAAAAGATTCAGAAAATTTTAGATATCCAGTAGTTTTGCCAGCGAACCACAACGTAACCCATAGAATTATTGAAAATGAACATACAGAGATGAATCATGCAGGAATACAAATTCTTATGTCAGCAATTCGAGAGAAATTCTGGATAATAAGATGCAGGAAAACCATTAGAAAGATTCTGCATAGATGTGTCCAGTGTCAGAGATTCTCTTCGAAAGCTGCTGAAGTGCTGAGTTCACCTCTGCCTGAAGATAGAGTGAGAGAAGCTGGTGTTTTTGAAATTACAGGAACAGATCTTTTTGGTCCACTATTCTTAAAAGATGGCAGCAAATGTTGGGTAGTTCTGTATACATGTGCAGTTTTTCGAGCTATTCACCTAGAATTGACGACTTCCTTAACAACAGAGAATTTCATACAGACCTTGAGAAGATTCATTTCACGTAGAGGACGACCACGTATCATCTACAGTGATAATGGAACCAACTTAGTTGCGACAAGAAAAGAATTAAATTCTGTGGATTGGGCACAGATTGAAGAATTTGCCACTATAAAAAGAATTAAATGGAAACTTAACCCACCGGCCTCTCCGTGGTGGGGTGGATTTTGGGAAAGATTGATTCGCACTATCAAATCAATGTTGAAAAGAGTTTTAGGAAAAGCCCATTTGAACTATGAAGAATTATATACTACCATTTGCGACACAGAAAGTATGGTAAATTCACGACCACTTACATATGTATCTGAGGATACTGAAGATTTAACACCTCTCACACCTGAAATGTTTTTGAAAGATCTTCGTGAAACAGGAGTACCTGACTTGGATTTTATACAAAGAAATAACCTGAGAAAAAGATTTGAATACCGACAAAAACTAAAAGACGATCTTCGCAAGAGATTTAGAACTGAATATTTGGGATCTCTTCGTGAATTTAACAATGTAAAGAAACCTCCTAACAGCAATATTAAAATTGGAGATTTAGTTTTAGTGCAAAATGACAACTTGAAACGCATTCAGTGGCCATTGGCCAAAGTGGTGGAACTCTATCCTGGTAAAGATGGACAATTTCGTCTTGCCAAACTGAAAACCATGAATGGTGAAATTTTACGACCACTACAGAGGATTTGCCCTTTAGAACTTAGTGATACAATTGTAAACAAGAATCAAATTCAGACCTCTAGATTTGGTAGAATTATCAAACCAGTGAAAAAACTTTAATATCTAAACTGACTATATAACTTTAAGTCCAACATGACTTGAACATTTTTCTGAACTATTTTTATATTATATTGTTTATTATTATTATTTTTTTCTATTATTTTACTAAGAATATTTTAGAATGTAAACAGTTTTCCTTTTTCTTTAATATTTTGTTGAGCATGTACAGAATCTTTCCATGCTCAAGGTGGGAGGATGTTGCAACATCAGTGCCTTCCCCCCATTCTTTTCCCTCTGTTTTTCGGCCACCTGTCGTGACAGCGGGAATGCTTTATTTTTATTTTTTATTCTCTTTTTGGTTTTATTAGAATAAGATGCACTTTCGACTCGAAAGTGGAGTGTTAAAAAAAAGAGATGTAGACTTCAAAGGAAAGGCACTTTTACGGTGTCTTAAAATTTATTATGATTCTGTTTTATCAAAGAAGAAGAAAACTGAATATTTTGAATATACAGAAAGTTATTCATTATGTGAAGTAGGAATAATTTGAAAATTGTTTTATTAATCGTCAAATTTTGTACATATATTTCATTGTACATAGACCTCCATCATCATCATTTAATTAAATATGTTAAAAGAAAAAGTTCCAGAAATATTATTTTGTGTCATCGATATTCTCTTCTAACTCCCTAAGTTTCAAGTCGGCCGTGAAAAGAAGAAAGGGTGAGTAACCTTTTCGATAATTAGTTGATAAATAATAAATATGATTATAATTTTAAAAGATATTTATCGCTAGTTATAATCTAATTTAAAAAGAACCCATGAATAACAAGATTATATTAAAGGCCACTAATTCTTATTCCTTATCTTCAAAATAATTTCTTTTGCAATGCATAAACAAACAATTTTTATAATAACAAAACAGATATATGTATATATATATATTCCTTTCAGCCCCAGCCGTAACCGAGAGCAAGGACGTGTGGGGCACCATTATCTGACAGAAAAGAAAAATATTAATTATTTTTAGGCTGTTCAAAAGAAAGAGGGAGGCACCAAATCCTCATCTCACATCTGCAATGAATTTCTTTCACACTAGCTCTAATTAAACTAAAATTCGTTATTTATTTATTTATTTATTTATTTTTGTTGTTTATTTAAATAGAAGCAAAAGAATTTTTATTCAAGGGGTTGGAGATTAAAAAGAGAAGGGGAAGAAAGTAAAGAGAGAAAGAAACATAAAGAAAGGAAAATCAAGGCAGCATCAGTATAGTAAACATAAATTTTTCTTTAAACGGTAAATGTAATTATCAGTATATATGCGGCTGTTTAAATTTTTCGTAAGAATGTTTAAATTAAATCTCCCTTCAAAAAAGAAAAAAATATCTCACACATTCAGTGTAACATATGACATTTTTATAAATTGAAATGCACGGAATGTTTTGACATTGCTAATTGCAATTCAAATAATGTGGAATTGTATTTTTTTATTTACTTATATATTTATAAATAAGTGTCAACTAGTTTCAAATGACTGATATCTGAGAAGGATCTATTAATAATTCTTCTTACTTCAGTAAGAAATATCATCTTAAACCAAATTTTCTTAAAGATTATTTACTATCACACTGTTAAAAAAAAAAAAAAAAAAAAAAAAAATGTAAAACTACGGTATTTGACCGTATAATTTTAGGGGAAATGACCGTTTTGCTCCCTAAACGGTCATAATCAGTAAATTATTGTTTTGAAAGTATAATTTAGGAATTAACCATGTAATTTTTCGGGAAATGACCATTTTGCTAGCTAAACGGTCGTAGTCCGTAAATTGATGTTATGAAAGTATAATTGTGGGGCTCTGGATTTTTTTCCCCCCTATTCTGAACAGTCTTCTAATTTTCCGGGCAATACTATTTTAACACACAAGGCTCTATTTTAATTTTACGGGCAACACTACTGTTTTAACATACCAAGATACCTTCTAATTTTACGGGCAGTGCTGCTATTTTAACATACTCTGCTGCCTTTTAATTTTACGGGCAATACTAATATTTTAACTCTCAGTTGTCTTTTAATTTTACGGTCAATACTACTTTTTCTACGGGTTGGTTGTATGTTTCATCACAACGTAAAATTACTGGCGATACATCATTCATCGTATAAATGTTTTTTTACGGGCTATGTCTGGAATCTCTGCTTCCGGGCTTTGCCCGTAATTTTACTGCAGCATTTTTTACAGTGTACAGGAAAAAAAAAATCACAACCTATAAAAAGGTCTGAAATTTTTCATTTCTGTTTATTATTTAAATTAATTTTAGATGGAATTAATAATTAATATTGAAGTATTAATTGCTTTTTTAAGTGGCAATTTTATTTACAAACTAGCATATAACCTCGTCAAAAATGACAGAATGTAAAATCAATAAACGTAGTGAATCAACGAAGGCTTTGCCTGCTTCGCTGGTCACTATTTTTAAAAGAAACTCTTTTATATCGCTTTATATATGTATATATATATATATATATAAATCACGAAATTGCTCAAAAGCTCGCTTTCTGTTCCCGCTGCTATCGGCAGCAACCCACTCATTCGCAGACTTTCGGGTGCCTGTCCCGACTGCCTGTGACAACAGCTTAACAGTGGACTTCCATTTGGGTACCTATCAGATGACAGTTTAGAAACGGACAGTATCGAAAAAATTGAAGTAGTAATTTTATATTTAAACCCCAGTTAGATATGAACAATAGGATAAGTGGTGTACATAATATTTTCTTTCACGTTATTTTCTACATTTATTTGATTTATTCGATCAACTATAAAATGACAACAATTTCACACCAAGTATAATATTACAATATGCTATTGTTGCCGCTCACCTTAGTTTGGCTATATGCGCAACCTTGGCGCGCATCTCTTGTTCACTTGCATTCCCGCTTTAGCGGAGCAGTTGTATTGTTTTTCGTTGTAAGAGTAACATCTCTCGTGTTTATCTTGTTCGGTGATATGGTTCACCTTTTTTATAGTTTGCGTTGACTATGGTGTCAACATATTTGAATACGTTAATAATACGTCCTCTAATAACTGTAAATATGTACATACTATATGTATAATAGTTTAATTAAATGTTTGTGAAGTAATAGCTTCAGAATAGTAATTATTAAAATGATATACAGTCCACTCATAAAGTATCGTCAACATTTGGTCTAGTAGAACCGGAGGAAGATCAATCGTAATATAATGAAATAGTGGTGGTGCTCATTGATGAAAGTAATTATGGATAAAAATAAATTAGTTATCCTTAATCTCCAACGCGGAACCTTGAAAGGTCAATTGACTAAGATAGTGACATATTTAGAGACTGTTAATGACGAGGATAAAGACATTATAACTTTAGAAATAAAGAAGGATAATCTGCAAAAAATAGTAACAAAACTGGATAATTTGAAAATCCAGTATTACGAAATAGCTGATAAATCGGAACTGGAAGTTCAATTGAACGCCTTCGCAGAATTGGAAGAAGAGACAGAAAAATTAGAGGTAAGGCTTCGAAAATTCTTACTCTCTAATAACATTAGTAAAAATGAAAGTGTTTTAAATGAATCTAAAGATAATTCTATTATCAATTTTCGATTGCCTGAAATTCCTTTACCCAAATTTAATGGACAATATAATGAATGGTATAGTTTTAAAGATCAATTTATAACCTTAATTGATCAGAATGATAAACTTTCAGATAACCAAAAGTTATATTATCTAAAATCTACACTTTGTGGAAGAGCACTAGATGTAATTACCGAAGACGATTCATATATTTCGCTTTTTAAAGCATTGGAAGATAGATTCCAAAACAAAAGAATGATTGTAAATTCTCACTTAAATGAGATATTGAACGTAGAGAATCTCTCTCAAGATTTAGTTAAAAATTTGCGAACAATAACAGATAGCTGTCAGAAAAATATTCGAGCACTCAAAGGTATAGGATTGGAATTGAATCCCTTTACGGAGGCCTTACTTATAAACTTAGTTCTTAAACAGATTGATAAAGAAACTAAAAAACAATTTGAATTATCTTTAAGTTCTACAGAATTGCCAACATGGTGCGATTTCATTAACTTTTTACAAAAAAGATGTTTGGTGCTAGAAAGCTTACAATGCGTTTCGAATACGAAACCGAAATTAATGAATGCGGAAAAGAGTACTAGAATAAAAACTTTCTTTTCTAAAAATGATTCTTTTAACGATCAAACTTGTCCCCTTTGTAAAGGAAATCATTCTTTATCTAAATGTTGTGAATTCTTAAAATTAAATGAACACGAAAGATTCCTAACAGTAAAAAAATATTTGTTATGTATTAATTGCTTGAAATCCAATCATCAGGTATCAAATTGTAAAAATAATCAAATTTGTAATATCTGTTCTAAAAGACATAATTCACTTCTACATCGAACTTTGCCGGGAACAAAAAGTAATAATTTCCCACCAAAACAACAAAAACAAAATCCTGACTCCCTGACGGCGTCAGAAAAAGGCTTGCACCTGCTGCAATCAAATGATTCATATCCTGAATTGCAGAAAGAAAAAAATAATGTTTCGATGACATTATATAACGAGATTAATGATCCAATCTTAAAAAGTAAAAAACATATATTGCTGTCAACTGCTATAGTTTATTTGGAAAGTAGCAATAAAAAAAAGATTCCGGTTCGTTTAATTCTTGATAATGGGAGTCAATGTAACTTATTAGAGAGAGATTTCGCTAATTTATTGAATTTGCAAAAAATGAAATGCGATATTCATATTTCAGGAATTAATGGTAAAATGTCAAATGTGAAATCTTCAGTACGTACCATTATTTCCAATAAAGATGATTCATTTAGTGAACCAATTGAATTTTTAATTACACCTAAAATAACAGAATTCATTCCTTCACGCAATATAAACATAAGAAGTTTAAATCTACCACATGACCTTGAATTAGCTGATAGTGAATTTTGGAAAAAATCTAAAATAAATGCTTTAGTTGGTGCTGAATTTTTCTATGAAATATTAAAGGCAGATAAATTTAAAATAGGACAATTCACCTTTCAGAATAGCGTTTTTGGGTATATTGTTGCGGGAACCATAGACCGCAATGTATCTGAAAATACTTTTTGCGGTTTTACTGCATGCAATGATTATCTTAATGAAACCATTCAAAAATTCTGGAAAATAGAAGCTCCTGAAATTGACTTACGTCCAATTAGTCAGGAAGAAGAATTTTGTGAAAAGCATTTTTTAGAAACGTATCGGAGAAATAAATCGGGAAGATTTATGGTAGTCATGCCTTTGAAGGAAGATGCTAGTGTTCTTGGGGAGTCTAAATCTATCGCAGAAAAACGGCTCCAGCAGTTATGGAATCGTTTAGAAAAGAATCCAACAATGCGAAATCTTTATTGTGATTTTATTAAAGAATACACTAATTTGAATCATATGACAAAAATTGTTGATAATTTAAATGAATCTAGCTGTTATTACCTACCGCATCATGGCGTTTATAGGCCCGAAAAATCTACTACGAAGCTTCGCGTTGTGTTTAATGCTTCGAGTCCGACAACTAGTGGAATATCATTAAACGATATCACATATAAGGGTGTAGTTAATGAAGATTTATATGAAATCATGTTACGCTTTCGACAACACCGATTTGTGTTTTTGGCCGATATTGAAAAAATGTATCGCCAAATAATGATTACCGAGGATCAGAGAAAATTGTTAAGAATTTTATGGAAAAATAATGTGAACTCAGAAATTGAAACCTATGAACTTAATACCGTAACATACGGTACCGCTTGTGCCCCCTTTTTAGCCATCAGAACGTTGAAGCAATTAGCCCTTGAAGAAGCCGAGAAATATCCGAAAGCATCCGATACCTTGCTACATGATTCGTATATGGACGATATAATAAGTGGGGAAGAATCGCTAGAATCCGCTAGGGAGCTTCAAAAACAACTTATACTCTTGTTAGAAAGCGCTGGAATGAATTTACATAAATGGAATGCAAATCATATTTCCTTACTTGACTTTTCTAAAGAGACATACCCTGAGTACACATTCTCTGATAAGGAAACCAAAGCCCTAGGGGTTGTCTGGAAACCCAATTAAGATGCTTTCACATTTAAAATAAATTTGTGTCAGTTAAAGTCTATGACAAAGAGAAGCATTTTATCAGACATTGCTCGCATTTTCGACCCATTGGGTCTCATCGGTCCTGTTATTGTTAAAGCCAAGTTGTTTATGCAGGAACTATGGAAATTAAAATTGGACTGGAATGACCCTATTCCAAGCCCTATTGCTCAAAATTGGCTAGAATTCGCCACTTCGTTGAAAGCTCTTGAACAACTTAGAATAAATCGCTATGTTTTAATTCCTGAAGCACAACAAATAAACTTACACGGATTCGCCGACGCATCGTCATTAGCTTTTGGAGCAGCCGTGTATATTCAGTCTATTCATAATTCTGAAATTGTCTCCAATTTGGTTAGCAGCAAATCTCAAGTTGCACCTCTAAAAACTGTTTCTATCCCTCGACTCGAGTTATCTGGTTGTCTTTTGTTATGCAAATTAATTGTGAAAATTTTGAAATCTTTGAGGTTACAGATCAATAATATTTATCTCTATACAGACTCTCAAATAGCTCTTGCCTGGATCCAAACCGAGCCTTGGAAATTGAAAACATTTGTTGGCAACAGGGTTGCCAAAATTCAAGAACTGTCTAAAAACTTCACATGGAACCATGTGTCCTCTGCGGAAAATCCAGCAGACTTAAATTCACGAGGTCTAACTACCACCGATTTAATGGATAATCAGTTGTGGCGGCAGGGACCAGACTTTCTAAGTAAATCCAGTAGTATCATAAACAATGACTCTGACTATCTGTCCCCCAGTGATAATAGTATTGTGATTAGTGAGTTGAAAAATAATCACCAGGGTGACGCTAACCCTGCAGTGTTGTGTGGATTAATCCAATCCACGGATTCTTCCCAGAACTTTTATAATCATTTGTTTTCATTAACAAATAATTTTTGTAAATTAATTAGAATATGTAGTTTTATTTTTAGATTTATTAGAAATACAAGAGCAAAGGCAAAAAGAGTAACTGGACCACTCCGAAGCACCGAATTAAACGACTCTGAAGTACAGTTAATTAGACAGGTACAGTATACACAGTTTGCCGCAGAATTGATCTGCTTAGAGAAAAAGAAGCCCGTATCAGGTAAATTAAATTGTTTTAATCCAATTTTAGATTCTCAGGGACTCCTAAGAGTGGGTGGAAGGCTGGAAAATGCTAATTTAAATTTTGATAGTAAACATCCCCTTTTGTTGCCCCACGACCATAAATTATCTTCCATGATTATGGAACATTTCCATAAAAAATTCTTTCATGTAGGACCTCAAGCCTTGTTATACCACGTTAGGAAAAAATATTGGATAGTTAGTGGGAGATCTTTAGCTCGGAAAATATTTCGTAACTGCGTAACGTGTTACAAATTTAAACCTTTAACAGTCAATCAACTTATGGGAAATTTGCCAAAGGAACGAGTAAATGTGACTCATCCATTTTATTGTACCGGTATAGATTTCTGTGGCCCTTTTTTGGGCACGACGCAATTCCGCCGAAGCATAGGACAACTCCGCCGAAAATTTATCAGCTGTTTCCCCCAGTAGGACAAATCCGCCGCATTTCTCTCTGCCGTTTTCCCTCGATAGGACAATTCCGCCGAATGAGGGGGGAAGGCATTACCTTTGGCGAAGTAAAGTTGGCGACACTTTCCATGCTAAAACTTCAGGCATTCAACTTTTGTTAAAAATAAATACACAAAAGAATGGTAATAATCTATATATTAATTCGCAAACATGAAATTTGTTGTACATTTTTAACATATTAATTATGGGGGTAGAGGATTGAAAGTAGCATTGTTAGAAAGTTATGATTAATGAGAACTTAAGGGAAAAGAAAATCTCTTATTAGAATTTCAAAGAGGCATTCAAAAATATCTTTATTTCTATGCACTTTTTCATTTTATACACGTAATCTTTTGTATTAAAAATTTTTATAGAAGAAAGTTGTTCAATTTGTCAATTTCTTAAAATTCAGTAAAAAGTTTTTATTTCTCTTCATTTCAGCACGGTGTTTAACTAAATAATTTATAATCAGTTTAAAAAAATATATCGATATACAATAAATTGCATACTTATAATGCTAATATTTATTTTTTACAAGACAAGATCATGGATAATTGTGTTCAAATATTTTACTTGATTTCAGGCATTTATTTCATTTTCAATCCCAGAATGCTAGTTTTTCTGATAGTTAAACTCATAAAATAAGACTAAAAGATTAATTTCATATGACTGACTGCTAAACCTAATTAAAATTAATAATTTTTTTAATGACAGCACTAGATCTCCCTGCAACAAAGTACACGTTGTCTTGCCATACAATTTTTTTTCTTCCTAAAATTTGAAGTATTTTTTCATAAATTGACAATCACCCTGGATAATAATCACATGAAACTACGTTATTTTAATATAGCCATACAAAATATTTAGGTAAAGATTTTTTTTTTCTCCCTCATTAAACGTTAAGAAAAACATAATTAAATGTTAGCAATTTAAAACCAATAAGATTACTTGGTAATTTTTATTCAGTTTAAATAAATAAATAAATAAAAGTAACATAATAAATGAAAAAAGAAAAAGAAAAAAAAAAAAAAGTTTTTTTTAAAGATGTTGTTTGCGTGGCATAAATGACTTTCTTTTAAAATATAGGATTACATGTTTTTGACATGAAAATCGTCTGAACTTACCATGTAATATTTCTGATAAAAGGAATTTTAATAAACAATTTGCACTACGTGAATTTGTACAGAAAAGCATATATGAGGAAGTTTTGTGATGACCATATCATGATAGTTTTTAATATTTTTGTTTTTTAACTGTATTTTAAAAATACCTTTTACTTCTTTTGAAAATACTTTTAAAGTAAAAATAACAGTACTAATTCTAATTTGTGGAATATGCAATTTTGATTTTGTATAGCTAATGAATCTTAATTTATTGCTTTATCGTGCTTTTATTATACGCTTTTTGCAACGTTTATATCAATTTGTCTATAAAATATAGTTATAAGTGCGTTTTTATTAGAGTGATATTTTGATCCGGTATTTCATTAAAAAAAAAAAAAAAAAAAAAAAAAAAGGTTTATCCGTTAAAGCAACGAAATTGTCATGAATTGTCATCATGTGTAAGTGCAAAAGTTAAATTCTTTTAAAATTTCGGAAAGTATTTTTCAGATTTCCACACTGTTCTTTGCATTTAATATGTAAATGTCATCCAATAAAAGATAAATTCTTTCTAAAGGGGATTTGTCAATAATGTAAAGGATAATTGTTTTTCAAATTTCAAAAAGTATTTTTGAATTATATGATTATTTTGGGGGATTATATGATTATTTTGTATGACTATTGTACACGAAGATAGGGAAAAGGTAATATAATTATTCTTATTCCGTGAAAATGTCACAAACCTGTTATATTATTTTATCAAAGATTGCCTTTCTAGAGTAAACTGCAAAATCTGTAGTGAAACTATAATAATCAATTTATAATAAATAATCTCTAAAAAAAGAGTTAAATTGAACACGTGTCATTTGTTAAATATATCAAAACACTTTAAACCCACTTAAATTGAAATTTTATTTAAAAGATGTTAAAAAAAAAAAAAAAAAAAAATATCCAAAGCTTTTCGCTTTAATAGTGAAGCATCATCAAGGATTTTTATCCCTGAAGATGCTTTACTATTAAAGCGAAAAGCCTTGGATATTTTTTTTTTAACTTCTTTTAAATAAAATTTAAATTTACGTATGTTTAAAGTGTTTTAATATATTTAATCAATTTATAATTCTTATTACTAAAAGTCGTTTATTTAAACAAGTTATTTGCACACATTTCTGTTCCATAATAATCTGTCTTCCATCATCGACCTAGAATACCATAATAAAATTCTTTATACGTTAATGCATGGGCTCGTTTTCTGGATGAGGGGGGGGGGGGTATTTTTCGTGGTAAAATTTTCTGGTTTTTTTTTTTTTTTTTTTTTTTTTCCCCTCAGTCTCCCAACAAAATCAGCTATGTTACTAAAAATTTTCTTCTGAATGTTCCTTCAATATCAGCTAGTATGTTGTAACCACCATAAAACTTTCTTCTACACTTTTTTCCATACAAATTATTTAATAAAATTAATATTTATTCAAACTATTTTCCACGAAATATACAGTTGGAAATGATTTTTATCGCACAGAATTATTACTGTTGTTATAACTGTTATTTATCACTGTTGAATAAAAAATTTAAGAAAGTAAATTAAAGAAAATAAGTAAAGAAAATTTAATATCAGTTAATATAAGTTAAGTAATATATATTTGAATATTATGTTAAGTAAAGAAAATTTAATTTCTTATTTATCCTTTAATAATTTTGTAAATGTAATCGGAATAATTTAAACTAAGATGTAATTTTTTTCTTAAGTTAATTGTTACTTGAATTTTATGATATTCAAGTGCTACATGAAAATAAGAAATATATTTATTAATAGCAGAATTTATTAATACGATTAAATAATTGTCAAATAAAAGAACATATAATAATAATGAAAAATAAAATTAAATGCATGTTTATGAGTAAAATTTTTTACTCATAATTTGGTTAAAAATCTATGTTACTTTTACTCATCATTCCAAAGCGAGGGGGAAGGGCTCTTATATAATGTTCGATGTGTCGCCAAAGTGCAATGCGTCGCCAAAAATGGAAATACTGCTGCAGACCCCCTCTTCTCGTCTCAGGAAAATGGCGCGGCGGAATTGTCCTATGTGGGAAAAGGGGGGTTAAAATTCTCGGCGGAATTGTCCTATGTGGGGAATGGGGGATTAAAATCTCGGCGGAATTGTCCTGTTCCGCCTTTTTTAATTAAATATCGGGGTCAAAGAAAAGGAATCTATAACAAAATTTTTGTTTGTATTTTTATTTGCATGCCTACTAAAGCCGTGCATCTAGAGGTAGTTAGCGATTTAACATCCGAAGCTTTTATCGCAACTTTAAAAAGATTTTTTGCTAGACGAGGCAAAGCCCAAACATTATTCAGTGACAATGCAACAAATTTTGTTAGTGCAAATAATGAATTAAAAAGGTTACATAGATTAGCTACTCAGCCTGATGAAAACCTTACTAATTTTTTAAATTCAGAGAATATTAATTGGAAATTTCTACCACCCCGTGCCCCAAATTTTGGAGGGCTATGGGAGGCAGGCGTAAAATCGTTTAAGTATCATTTGAAACGCGCAGTAGGAAACGCTAAATTAACATATGAGGAATTCTTAACCGTTGTTTGTCAAATTGAGGGAATCCTCAATTCTCGACCCCTTACCCCCCTTTCAAACGATATCGAAGATTTGGACGTCTTGACTCCCGGCCATTTTTTAGTTGGTCGACCCATCGCAGCGGTGATCGAACCCGAGTTCTCTGGCATTCCAGATAATCGATTAGATACCTGGCAAAAATTAACTAAAATAGTTCAAGGAATATGGAAAAAATGGCAATGCCATTATTTAAGTACATTACAACAGAGAAACAAATGGAAAATTGAGAAAGATAACCTTAAAAATGGGGATATGGTATTATTAAAGGAAGAAAACTTGCCCATATGTAGTTGGATTTTGGGTAGAATAGTAGAAATTATTCCAGGAAAGGATAACAAAATACGCGTAGTCTCAGTTAAAACAAGAAATGGGACATATAAACGACCTATTTCCAAAATTGCTCTTCTGCCTTTGGAAAAGTAAAAAAAAAAAAAAAAAAAAAAAAATTGTTGAAAATGAATAATGTCTTTAGTTAAACATAATTTGCTTATTGTATTTCATTTGTATTATTTTATTGTTTACAATGTTATTAATATTTCTCTTGTATAAGTTTTATTATTTAAATTGCATATATAATATTTTCGTATAATTAATTATAATTTGGTATAACAAATAAGAACTGTAAATTTGAAACAATGTTTCAAGGTGGGCCGGTATGTTGCCGCTCACCTTAGTTTGGCTATATGCGCAACCTTGGCGCGCATCTCTTGTTCACTTGCATTCCCGCTTTAGCGGAGCAGTTGTATTGTTTTTCGTTGTAAGAGTAACATCTCTCGTGTTTATCTTGTTCGGTGATATGGTTCACCTTTTTTATAGTTTGCGTTGACTATGGTGTCAACATATTTGAATACGTTAATAATACGTCCTCTAATAACTGTAAATATGTACATACTATATGTATAATAGTTTAATTAAATGTTTGTGAAGTAATAGCTTCAGAATAGTAATTATTAAAATGATATACAGTCCACTCATAAAGTATCGTCAACAGCTATAATCGGCTATATTTATCGAATTACATAATTTTTTGTGGTTATAATAATAGTTGAGTTAGTTAATAGTAGTTGGTATATAGAAAAATAAATAATTAAATATGTAAATCTAATCATAGTACAGCCTTAATATAGCTCCCCTTGTCAATTTTTGAATTTTTATCTCCATTTCAGACAAAAATACATAATTTATGTGTTTATTTTTTCTCTTTCTTTCTTTTCTTTTTCCTTTCATTTTCTTCCTTTTCTGTTTTTCAATATTTTATAATTTATTTATATTTTTGATGGGCTAACTTGGCTTAAAGTGGCTTTTACAAAAGACGAGTTCTTGGCGAAAAATGTCCGATCTATATCAGCATCAAAATTTTAAAATTATCAGGATTATTAATGAATTTACCTTTCATGCCAAGCGCGATTCATCAGCGCCAAAAACGTTTAACCCTTTCAGGGGCGGTGGCTAGAGGGTCTATCCACCTACTTTAGAAATTTTTCTCTGAGTGCGCAGTGGCTACTTTTTTTATCCACTTTTATGAAAAGTTAATGTGTACTTCTAAAATTGAAATAGAGATGGCAGAACTACAGTAACTTTAAGCAGGATGTGCCTGTGACTTTTTTAAATGGACATGTTGCGGGAAATTTTTTTGAAATTTCTTTTATATATTTTTATGAAAAATAATTTTTTATTCAAAAGTATTTGGTAGTGTAAATATACTGTAGTGCACCTTTTAAATACAACAGATTTACATATTATCTTAGATCATTAATTTTAGTTTGATTTTTAGGAGCATCTTTTAGGTGGATAGACACAGTGGCTAGAAAGCCTAGCCACCACCCACAAAAAAATCCCCACATGCTGAATTTTTTTCTTCATCAAATGTGACTTGTAGGGGATGTTTACTTTATGATATATATATATTTAAAAGGAAATTCAATCATTTTTACTTAGTGCCCCTGAAAGGGTTAAACAAAACTATTTAAATAAACAAAAAAAAAAGGAAAAAATTCTAAAATTGAAGTATATTAAAAAAGGTTATGGTTGTTTTTTTACTCCATTTTCATTCTTTCACTTTTTTCATACGCATGAGCAAATTTAATCGATATAATATTTTTTTAAGGTGTCCAGTTACGATTATTTTTTTTACAAACAATACGATAGTGATTTAATAAAATACGCGAGGATAAAAAATAATACATAAGCTTGATCACTCGGACTCAGTTCAGTGATGTAATAAAAAATGACGATATTTGTATGATGATGAGATCATTTTATAGAAAAAAAGTATTTTTAAAGGTTGTATTTTTACAATCTTTGCAAGCGTCATTTTAAATCTAGCAAAATTTTAATGATATAAGCCCCATATGAACTTTTGTCATAAATTGACTAAAAAACGCAATAATAAAAGGTGTAATCAAAATAGGTACTAAGTTTTTTTAACAAAAAATTATGCAAAAATCTATATAAATAAAGAGAAGTGTCTCTGTGTATGTATCTGTCTGCGCTCTGGTGCTCACACTATTCATAGCAGAGCTTTCAAATTTGGTATATAGGTACCTGGGATCCTGAGGTGTGAAATATAAAAAAATAAAATACCCTGCAGAAAAATAAAAAGTTGTTATACTATAAAAATTATACGTAAACATAACAATTTATTTATATTGCATTACAATTTGATTTTCAATAAATATAATAAATTAAGAGAGAGAGAGAAAAGAATTTCGCCTTCAAATGAATCTATATAAATAAAGAGAAGTGTCTGTGTGTGTATGCGTGTGTGTCTGTCTGCGCTCTGGTGCTCACACTATTGATCGCAGAGCTTCCAAATTTAGCATATAGGTACCTGGAACCGTGCAGGTGTGCACCTCATCGAGATTTTTTCGAATTTCGAATTTGAATTTTTCAAATTAATGTTTTTTCGATTTTAAATATTGGCTTTAATGCTTCATTTTTCATAAATTTAATTCTTTGATTGTAATCGTTTGCGTATCTTAGCAACAGTTATTTCACTATTTATTTTTTATTTAATATACTAGCATGCTAAGCCCGCTTCGCTGGTCACTATATTTAAATGAATTTTCGAAAGAATTGAATTAATATTTATTTTTTTACACCACATTAGAGACAAAAACTTAAGAAGAAAAAAAAAAAAAAAAAAAAAAAAAACGGAAATTGCTCCAAACCTCGCTTCGGGTACCCGATGTCTACGGCAGCTCTTTTCCCGCCCGCACTGCATCAGGTCTAGGTTTCCCATGCCTGCAGAAAGATCTTTCCTGGGCACTTCAATCTGGATATTTATCGACGACAGGAGGGATGATCTGCTACTATTTAAGAACTACGATTTTAAAGATGACTGTATCTCAGCATCTATTAAATATTTTAGTTCTGAACCATGTATTTTATAGCCCATGCTATTTACACTATATTACGATTTCATTCCGACCAACGCAATAAAATAAAATAAAACAAAAAGTAGATTAAAAAATAAATATATATATATGAACAAATAAATTTTAATCAATTTAATACTTTTTACTATGCATATACCATTATGTACTACCATTTTTCCCGATAAGTACTGTAAATAAAAATAATTAATAAATAAAAGTTTTTTCTTTTAAAGGAATTAATTAAAAAATGAAAAATAAGAGTTGTTCTCCTATAAAAAATTAAACATAACTGTTATAAATACGTTTTTAAATTTAAAACTAATTATACTTAATTCTTTCTACTGCATTACGATTTTATTTTCAATAAAAAAAAAAAAAAAAAAAAAAAAATTCGCCTTCAAATGTATGTATGGGTGTAGGTAAGTTCCGGACCAAAATGCGGGAGTCGAGCAATTACATGGTTAAATTCCGGACCGATATTTGTTCCGGAATTTACCTATGCTTTTTAGAAAGGATAGAAGAACTTTTTTTAAAATTCGTAAAACGCGAGGGATCAGTCACAAGTTTAAAATGAAATTTTTGTTTTTTAAATGTTTTGTAGGATAAGTTTGATACAGTATTGTACTATTAGTTTAATACATGCATATGCATAAAATAGTGGTTTTGGTTATATTTTCTTTTCTTTTTAATTTCCGTATGAATGACCTTTCATCTATCAGTGTGTAGATAATACTCAGATTTCATAGAACTCAATTGCAGCAGTAATAATAAAGTGTAAATACATTAAAATACAAGCGTAACGCTATCTATGTATGATGCATTAAAAATATATTATTTTTTATAAACATACGTATACGATCAACATCAACAATTAAAACACATAAATTTCAATTGATTTATTAACATTTTACTATGAAATAGCAATACAGTAATAAAACAAGAATTTAAAATATACACTGCAAAATAATTATTAAGAGAGATATGCTTATATTGCAATTTATTTAAACATTGCCATATTCTCATGCTTCTAATTGTCAAAATCAACTCTATAACAGAAATAGCCGAACAAGATATAAAAAATATATGTAAAATAACAGAAAAATAATCCATCTGTCTGCTGAATACACACAGATTAAAAGTTGTGCTCTTATTTACAGCGGAAGATAACACACAAAATTCAAATAAATGAGAAAATTTTAAGATAGCATTCAGATAACACCACTTGTCGACCCGATATACACTGGTGCAGTTTTACACTGTAGAATCTGAGGTATAGCCTTCTCACAATCAAGGCAAATTGCAACATAACAGCATTGCCTGTCGGTCTATGTACACTTAAGTTAAAACTGGTGCAGTTACACACAGTAGAAGCTGAAGTACAGCCTTGAAATAAACCGAATAATTTCAATGTAGTAGCGCCACCTGTCGACTTATATATATTCTCAAATTAAAACTTATGCACTTATATGCTGCAGAATATGAGATATTCTACCAGTAAACAGGGAAAATTGGAGCCTAAAAGGGCCACCTACAGTGCAATAAACACTCAATTTGAGGTGCCTGGTTGGTAAGATGCTGCGTAAACAGTGGAAACTCTGATTAGACATAGGGTTGGTGGAAAAAGGGCGCAATATATCTTTCGCTATCGAAGGCAGCGGAGGGCCTTAAGTGGATTGTATGATTTCAATAATTCTTTTTTAGTTTTTATTTATAAAACGATTTAAAAAAAAAATCTGGTGTTAAACAACTACACGACTTCCATTACTCATTATTACACGTATTATATGCATTTTTTGGATTTAAGGTGTTTAGAAGGCGTAAAAATGACTTAACGAAGACGACACCTAAAAATATTTCGGTAAGAGAAACTTGATACGCGTATAAAGACATATAAAATAGGGTTTACATAGCGAGTTAAAAAATAAGAAAAAAAAAAAAGTACTTATTTTGTAAAACACCGATTTCTGAGATCTAAAACTGATCAACCCAATCGCGATGACTTAATTTTCCTGTAATAATCAAATAACATATGATAAAGGATATCTAAAATGGATTTATGTAATTTTCAAGAAAATCGTTTTAGCCGTTTTTGAGATAACAACTTTTACCAAAACTTGGCATACATAATTATTGACCAGAAAACAATAATTACATACAAAAGGATATTTAAAAAGGAGTTAATATGGTGAGTTTGAAAAAAAAAAAAAAAAAAAAAAAAACAGACTTACGGTCCCACCTTCGGTTTCGATGTTCCCCTTCCAGTTCTTCAATTTTCGACAAAATTTGGAAAATTCATCAGTACACCAGACCTGTTTCAATTCTGAAGTTTCGTAGTTTTATCTTTAATTGTTTCGGAGATATGATAGCTAGAAGATTCTAGTTTTTGGCAGTTGGTCAATGTATGTGTGTGTGCGTGTGTGTGTGTGTACGTATGTGGAGAATTTTCTGGCTATCATATCTCCAAAACTAATAAAGATAAAACTAAAAAACTTCAGAATTGTGACAGGTCTGGTGTACAGATAAATTTTCCAAATTTTGGTGAAATTTGGAAAACAGGAAGTGGAACATCGGAAACCGGAAGTGGGACCATAAGTTCGTATCTCAAAAATGGCTTTAAAGATTTTCTTCAACGTTGCTAACACTTTATTTAAATGTCCTTTCGGGTGATATAGTTGGTTAGTTTAGGAAAATTGATAGGCGTCCTGAATAAATAGCTCAGTTTCAGGTCTCGTAAATGCGTTCCTTCAAAAATGGCTGTACGGATTTTCTTCAAACTCGTCATATTAACTCCCTTTTAAATATTCTTTTGTATGTAATTATTGTTTCCTGGTCAATAATTGTGTATGCCAAGTTTTGGTAAAAGTTAATTTCTCAAAAACAGCTTTAATGATTTTCTTGAAAATTGTTACATAAATCCATTTTAGAAAACCTTTCTCATGTATTACGTGTTATTACAGGAAAATTAAATTTTGCCTAGGTAGGTCAGTTTTAGATCTCGGAAATTGGTGTTTCAAAATATAACTCTACCATTTTTTTATTTTATTATTATTTTTTTTTTTAACTCGCTATGCCGGTTTCACATGTCTTTACACGAGTATCAGCTTTTTCTTACCGGAAAATTTTTAGGTGTTTACTTTTTTAGGTGAATTTTCTCTCTCCAGATTACTTTATTTAAAAAAAAAAAAAAAAAAAAAAAAAAAATGCATAACATACATGTAATAGCGGGTAATGGAAGTCGTGTGGTTGTTTTGCACCAGATGTTTTTTTTTTTTTTTTTTTTTTTTTTTTTTAATAATAAAGCTAGCCTTAAAATGAAAGAGCTTGTTTTTATTTGACTTATTTAAAACTAGAATTTAAAATTTGTTCAAACTATTGTGTATATTTATTTCATTATTTAATCATAAAAAGCACACAGACCAACCGTCATAAACCTGATGTTTTGTTTTATTTTATCTCAAAACGTGCAGTTATAGCTAAAACTCAGTTTCGAAAATTTGATGCGAAAACGAAAGTTTATCTTCTATCATATGAATAGGAGAAGGTAATATTTAATTTGATTCAAGTTTATTATTTTTTTTTTTTAACTATATATTTTTTGTTTATTTATTTATTTAATCTGTCTTAACCTTTTAACGAAAGTGTTTGCCATTATTATTATTATTTTTTTTTTTTTTTACTATTTAAAATTTTAAATATGTTCAGACTAATATTAAACTTAAATATGTGTACATTTAAAATATTTGTTTCCTGATTTACTCTTTCAAAATGTATTTTCAGTTCTTGTGGAAAATAATAGTACTTAGTTTTAATTTTAACGTACAGCAGTGATTGGATAACCTTACTAATATGGATTAGTAATTTTTGAAACTGTAATTATTAACACAATACTAAGCAGTATAAATTGTCAAATCACTCGTTAAAATAAAACCTGACAATTGCTACCAATTTAATATTTATTTGTGAAATACCCCTCAGTTTACAAGAGTAGAGAGGAAACGCATAGGTAAATTCCGGACCAACGTTTGGTCCGGAACTTACCCATGGGGTTGATCGTGCGAAAAGCAACATAATTAGTCTGGTCCAGAATTTACCTACTCCGGTATGTATTAAATAAAAATAAGTTGCGTAATAACCGTTGCTAAGATAGGCAGACGATTGAAGCAAAAGAATAAATCTATGAAAAATGAAACAAAGAAGCCAATATTTAAAATCGGAAAAACATTAATTAAAAAAATTCAAATTCGAAAAAATCTCGAAGACGTGCACAATTACAGGGTCCCAGGTACCTATATGCCATATTTGGAAGCTCTGCGATCAGTAGTGTGAGCACCAGAGCGCAGGCAGACACACACACACAGGCACTTCTCTTTATTTATATAGATACTAGCAGGCTACGCCCGCTTCGCTGGTCACTATTTTTAAATGAATTTTTAAAAGAATTGAATCAGTATTTATTTTTTACATCACATTATAAATAAAAACTTAATAAAAAAAATTATACATAAATAAATAAACCTTGAAATTGAGACCTTGCTTCGAGTACCCGCTGCCTACGGCAGCTTTTTTTCCCGCCCGTGCTGCATCGGGAGGTTCAGGTTACCACTGTCTGCAAAAAGGTCTTTCCCGGGCACTTCAATCTGGGTATTTATCGACGACATGTGAATCTTCTGTTATTTAAGAACTACGATTTTAAAGATGACTGTATCTCAGCATCTATTATATGTTTCTGTTTTTGAACCATGTGTTTTAAAGCCCCCGTTATTTACACTGTATTACGATTTGATTCCGACCTGTATAACAAAATAAAATAAAAAGTAGATTTTCTTTTAAAAGGAATTAAATACATGAATAACAAATGAATTTTAATCAGTTTAATCCTTTTCCACTATATACTACCATTTTTCACTCAATAAATATTATAAAAAAAAAAAAAAAAAAAAAAAAAAAAAGGATTTTTATTAAGGATTTAATTTAAAATGAAAAATAAAAAAGTTGTTGTGCTATAAAAATTATACATAAACACAACAATTTATTTATATAGCATTACCATTTGATTTTCAATAAATATAATAAATAAATAAATAAACAATAAAAAAGAATTCCGCCTTTAAACGAATGCATTAAATAAAAAATAAATAGTGAAATAACCGTTGCTAAGATACGCAGACGATTACAATCAAAGAATTAAATTTATGAAAAATGAAGCATTAAAGCCAATATTTAAAATCGAAGAAACATTAATTAAAAAAATTCAAATTCGAAATTCGAAAAAATCTCGATAAGGTGCACACCTGCAGGGTCCCAGGTACCTATATGCTAAATTTAGAAGCTCTGCGATCAATAGTGTGAGCACCAGAGAGCAGGCAGACACACACACACACAGACACTTCTCTTTATTTATATAGATTCATTTAAAGGCGATTTTTTTTTTTTTTTTTCTTTTAATTTATTATATTTATTGAAAATCAAATGGTAATGCAATATAAATAAATAGTTATGTTTACGTATAATTTTTACAGTATAACATCTTTTTATTTTTCATTTTAAATTAATTCCTTTAAAATAAAAATACTTAAAAAAAAAAAAAAAAAAAATTATCATATTTATTGGGGGAAAATGGTAGTTTATAGTGGAAAAGGATTAAACTGATTAAAATTTATTTGTTTCTCATGTATTTAATTCCTTTTAAAAGAAAATCTACTTTTTATTTTATTTTGTTATACTGGTCGGAATCAAATCGTAATACAGTCGGAATCAAATTGTAATACACATGGTTCAAAAACAAAAACATATAATGGAGCTGAGATACAGTCATCTTTAAAATCGTAGTTCTTAAATAACAGAAGATCCACATGTCGTCGATAAATACCCATATTGAAGTGGCCGGGAAAGACCTTTTTGCAGACAGTGGGAACCTGGACCCTCCGATGCAGCACGGGCGGAAAAAGAGCTGCCGTAGGCAGCGGGTACTCGAAGCAAGGTCTAGAGCAATTTCAATGTTTATTTATTTATGTATGTATAAATTATTATTATTACTTTATTATTATTAAGTTTTAATTTATAATGTCGTGTAAAAAATAAAAACTGATTCAATTCTTTTGAAAATTCATTTAAATAGATAGTGACCAGCGAAGCGGGCGTAGCCTCCTAGTAAATAAATTAATAAAAATGTATCGCCAACATGGTGACAAAAATTTAAAAATTGCCATAAGGGTCTTGTACTAAATCTGTCCTGCCTCACGAAGTATGAAAATTAGGTCGTTAAACATGAATTTTATTTAGCCTTTCGTGAATGATATTGGTTTCATTATAGTTAGCATTTCATCCCACAATATTAATTTGTTTCTAATAATAATTTGACTGCTGATGAATTAAGATTGGGTGGGAAAATTGACTTATGGTTTATGAGTTTCAAATTTTAAAGGTAAACTAGCTGGCTTCGCCCGCTAGCGGGTCAGTATTTTCAAATGAATCACTAAAATTAATGAATCACTAACAGTAATTTTTAGTGTTAAGAAAAGAAATTTAAAAAAAAAATCATTTCTGATTGGGTAAAAAGTCGGCCCGGGTCCCCACTGCCTTCGGCAGCGCAGTCCCGTGCGCGCTGCGCGCGCACAACTTAAGGGATACACGCGCTGCGCGCGCGTATACCTTCCCTGACCTTTCGTGCCCCCTAAAAAAATCATTTCTGATCGGGTAAAAACTCGCACCGGGTCCCTACTGCCTTCGGCAGCGCAGACCCATGCGCGCGCACGTGTGAAGGTATACGTGCGCTGCGCGCACATATTCCTTCTGAAGTCATATTTTTATTCTTAAGAAAAGAAAACTAACAGTAACAGAAACAAAAAGTAACTTTTAGTGTTAAGAAAAGAAATTAAAAAAAAAAAATCATTTCTGATTGGGTAAAGAGTCGGCCCGGGTCCCCACTACCTTCGGCAGCGCAGTCCCGTGCGCGCTGCGCGCGCACAACTTAAGGGATATATATTGTGAAAAAATCAATTTTCACATATGTTAAATTTGCAGAGTTAGCAGTGAAATATACGATAGTTGCTCAGCTCTAATAAACTATAAAAAATGATAAATATGTGTGGCATTCATTGAAGACAAAAGTTTAATTAAAACAGTTTATTAAAGTTGAAACAAAATGATGAATAACATTAAATAAGCTGAAACAATTGTAGAATATATATTTTGCTGACGAAAGGTTAAATACCCTTAAAATACTGCCATATAGAGTTCAAATAGAAAACGACTTTTCATTGTGACATAACTAGATACACTAAACGTATCATTGAAAATATCAAGTCACAAAAACGTAATTTACAATCATAATAAAACTAAACAGTTTATAATTATATTGAAATACCAGCTCATGACTTTGAGCTAAACTGAAAAAACATAAAAGCTTAAGAGATTAAGGGCTTCAGAGAGTGATTACATATTTCTTACTTCCTTTTATAGCCGCAAACGGATTCAAAGTAACAGCTACTTGATGCTGTAGAATCGGAACGCCTCCCATAACTATAGCAACACGACGCCGCGAGCCTGCCGCCATCTATGGGCTAAGCAAGAAGACTCTGCAGTTGAAAAAATATAACATCTCCTTGCTAGGTAGCGATAAAACACTGAGCAATCCGTGAAAGGATTTAAACATATTTTCTTCAAGTTAATTTTAACAAAATATGCTTTTAAATATGAGGTAAGTAAATTAAAGTTATTTCAAATGACTTAAACATAAATATACTAATAAGGAATATAACTTTTAACTAAAAGTAATTATCATTAAGCTTTTTAATTTTAATATATCTTCAACTCAATGGCAGTATCAAAAAGATAATAGCACTAAACGCTATAATTCATTTAATTAATAATTTAAACTTTAAAGATTATAAAGTAAATTATTTAAATTATATTTAAGTAGTGAATGAATTTAAATTTAAATTTGAGAATCAACACGGAAAGGGTACAAATTTTACAACAAGGCCCCCCACCGTGTTGATTCGACAAACACAAACGTCAGCAATTACAATATAAACTTTATTAGAAAAGAAATAAAAAAAATTCCTTGAATATTTAGTGACTTTATGAGAGATTCACATATGTCTTCTACAGAATATACTTCACACAAAGCTAGAAGGTTTGTCAATCTTGTAAATCATATGGTAAGTCCACAAGTCCAACTCACAATTTCAAAAAAATCAGTAGCATTATCAATTTACTATACACATCTACTAAAGGAAAGAACAAGATATTAATACAGAGCAAATATGCACAGCATTTCAAGGAAACTTTTTTTCCCCCATTCCCCATTGTCAATATAAGGAAACGATGATATTCACAAATATATGAAACATTTATATAACATACACATAACCAATTACACGTAGCGCTACGAATTTCTCTCATACAAAAGTTAAACTAAACTATACATCACTACCTCGGAGGAAGGATAAGAATGGAGACGGCGAGAGCCGGTTTTCAATGGAGAAAGAGTGAAGTAACTGTATCAGGTCCCTTTAACTCGTGTCCCTTTAACTGTGCACCCAAAACATTCGCCGTTAGTGTTAAACGTACGAAAAAACGGTATAAATCACGGTTTATCCTTCAAAAATACTGAGAAATATTTTTTGTTTAGTGTATCAATACTATCAATCTTTTTTTTTACTTTCTCTTACCCATAAGTATTGTTTTTGGGTCAAAATTTCGAACGCGAGTTTTTGTTATATTTACATGTTCTGAGGTCCCTTGAATACGAAAATCATGTTTTTAGCAAATGATCTGTGTGTGTGTCTGTGTCTCTGTGTGTGTGTCTGTCTGTTATCAGCATATCTCAAAAACAAATTATGGCAGAAAGTTCACACTTGGTATTCTAAATTTGTATCATAGAAGGATGCTACACTAAACTTTTCGCTAAGGTCAAGCAAATGGTTCGTGTACAGGGACACTCAAAATTATTCAAATACATTACGTCTATGGGGGAAATTCCAGGTAAGAAGAGTTTAACATCTATAGACTGCACTAAACCAAATGAAACGAATATATATTTTTTGTAATAGAGATAGTCAACAGGGGAAAAAAATATTGTGTATGCAGGAGCCTCGCCTCCCTTCCTGGGGGGAAGTCCCCCCTCGAGGGGAGTAAATATTCATGAGGGGTATCTTTCAAAAGAGCTCGCCAGTACTTTTAAAACGAATGGTTGAACCATTGATCTGCGATAATTTAAAGCAAAGTTATCAATTTTTTTTTTACTTTTAACAAAAAACAAAAAAAAAAAAAACTTATTTTTATTTTATTTTTTTAAATATTGAGAATAAAATGGACTTTTTTTTGGATATTTGGTGTTATCCTACTTCTCTAATAAGGAAATCGTCTGCATTATCATAAAAGATAATTTTTTTAAATAATGATTTTAATAAATTATTTTTTAAAAACGGAATTATTTTTTAATAACCAAATTAAATTCTATATAAATGTAGGTGCATTAATGAAACAGCGGGTTGAGGGGGGCCGTAGCCCCCCTCACACAGAACTAATTATCATATAAATCTCTTCCGAAGCCTAATTTGAATTGTTTAACATAGGTTTACATAACATCGTTATCTTACCTCTTAATCTCCAACCTGTATTTATAATATTAAATTTCAGGATAAGAGAAAGTCGTGTGAGTGACACACCAGATTATTGTAATTTTTTTTTTATAATGAAATAAAAGCAGGAGCATTTCATCGTAAATATTCTTTTCCTTTTTCATGCCATTAAATTACACAACACAGCGGCCTGGAAAAACTTTCTTATTTAAAGTTAAATATCACATTGAAAAAGCTAAAAACTTATAAAAAATATAGTTTTTAAGATTATATTAAATTGGCGAGAACATAAGTTGCTTTCTATTTGAAACTCTGATAATGATAAAAATAATGATTTTTATTATTTTTTTCTATTCAGAAGAAGAAAGTATTGAATTCGTGAAAATTTTTGATGCATTTACACGTTTTGTAAAGCCTTGAAAATGATTTGACCATTTTTAAAAATACAAGTCTGACTGTGTATCGTGTATGTGTTATCAAAATTTGTGGGTGCTGTATCTCATTAAGTAATGGGCAAAATTCCACAAAACTTTATATTTAGTTAAATCTTCATATGAATTGGTACTGATTATATTTCGGAGTAAATCACCCATCAGGTGGCGCTACTATGCATATATGTATGTGTTATCAAAATTTGTGATTGCTGTATCTCATTAAGTAATGGGCGAAATTCCACAAAACTTTATATTTAGTTAAATCCTCATATGAATTGGTACTGATTCGGAGTAAATCGCCCATCAGGTGGCGCTACTATGCATATTACTCCCATTTAAGATAAAGCTATATTTCATTTTCTGTTGTGTGTAATTTCGTAAATTTTTATATTTAATTGGATCTTAATGGGATTTTATCCTGATAACACTTTGTAGTAAATTTCCCAACAGGTGGCGCTGCTATGCTGTGAGGCTTATTAAATGTAAGTGTAAAATTTGCAATATTGATTTTAATTATCTCAAAATAATTTTAAATGTTTGGTTTTTTTTAAATAATGCTTTTGTAATTAAATATATTTACATAGTCATTATGAGTGTATTTTCAGCAAGATAACAAAATTAAAAACTAAATTCTGATCCTCATTATCTGAAATTTAATGAAAATTTAATTTAAAATTGTTATGAACAATTTAATTGTTCTTTCCTTAATAAAGCAAAATCTGCTACAAATGTAAGGCGATATTTTTTTTGTCCTATTTTTGGGATTTGAAATTAATTCTTTAATATACATAATCTCAATATTTTATTTGAAAGATGGGCTAAAGAATATTACTATTTTTAGAAAATCTTATGTAAATATTCATATATTTTCCTTTTTATCAATTATATATTTATATAAATTCAGTCTATATTGTTTAAAATGTCAATTTTTAAAATATACTTTTTTTTTTTTTTTAATTAAAAGGTTGGCAAGTATGTAGAAGTTGATAAAACCCTTCTAAAATAGTTTTCTTGATCCCTGTTAGTTATAATGATATGAAAAAATTGTTTTATTTCATATCAATTGTTTTAAACCCTTGCACTTGAATGAGTTACTTGTGGCAATTTGTTTTCTTATCCAATAAAAACAAACAATTTTGTTTGAATAATAATAATAATAAATAATTTACATTGCAAATTTTTGTAAAAAATTAGAAATTAAACTAGCGCTTTAATATTCAATGCAAAAAATAACAACCCTCCCCCTCCCTGATGTAGATAATTGGGCCAATAATTTACCCACGCACCAACACAAATTTACTGACAATGCTAAACCAAAATTCCTTGTAATGTTAAAATGAAAGAGATTAACTATTTAAAAATTATAACTTCATTCGGAAAATATAAAAGTTTATTCAAAAGGCTTGTAATAAGGCATTATTAATTATACATATAATTATAAATACGCTAAAATTTTAAAATGAAACTTTGATTCGTAAGAAAAACACTAATAAAATAGATCATAATTTGCACTACTCAACACGTTTTTCGTAAATGTTTTGAGTGCACCAATATGGCTGAACCGGTTACAGTTGGAGCTTCACTTAAACGAGCTCTCGCCCTCTCCATATCTATCCTTCCTCCGAGATCACTACACAATGGAAAACGCAGGAAAAACCCACCAAGAAAATGCATACATATCCCTCTAAAACAAAAACTTGGACTTCTTCGATTTCCGTCTGGATGAGGCAGCGGAATATTCCTCCATATAATACATTTTGACTCAACCGTGAAATCTTCCATAAGCATCCAAAATTCTACAAAACAATATTTATTTTTAGGAATCACTAAATTTGCTGTCAAAATGTGGAATGCTGTAATACTTATTTTTCACAAATGGTTTAGTACGCTTCAATTATACATCAAATGCTCCTTACCAAGATAAAGAAAGCGAGATACATATACGTAACACACGACGTAACGTATACGTAAGTAAGATCTAAAATGCCTTGGTTTCAAACACTAGCGCTTCTTTTCCAAGCTCGATCCAAATCAAAAGTTTTTTAAAAGAAACTTAGAAGAGAAGTTCTTTTTTTAGCTCGATCCCTACAAAGTAATTATTTCGGGATAGATGTCAATTACTGGAGCATGCCAATCTCTAGAGCAGGTACCATAGTTTTTTTTTTCTCCCCCCCCCCCCCCCCCCCCAGGGACATGCCGACCCGTTGTGCGAAGTGTGCGGCGCACACAAGCGCTAAGTAAAAAAAGAAGCCTGCAGAAGAATTAATATTTGAAAAAGAAAAAAAGAAAAAGAAAGAAAAGAAAAAGAAAGAAAGAAAAAAGAAAAAGCTTTATTAAGCTGGGTCTTATAATGTTGATCCGCAACCACACGACCAATGGAGGCAACATGAGCCGCCTCGAAAAAATTACTGGAAAAGCTTGTGTTTAATATACAGGGTGTCTCAAAAAGATTGAAACGCGGTTTAATTCTTTACCTGTTAGAGATGAGATGGTAATGTAAATTGCAAAAGTGTACAAAATAAGATAGGAAATAAAACTACGCTAATAAAAATATCTTCCTGGTAACTTTCAAAAAATTACATTTTTTAAATTTTTATACGACCCCTCTAGACAAATTTGGTCAATTAGAAAGTTTTTATTTTCAATGCGACAACGTCATTGGGAAAAAAAAAAAAAAAAACGCATTCGTGTATCTTTAAAACTAAATTACTTATATTTAATTGAAAACTGAACTCTGATTATAGGGACCATATATCAGAATCTATATATATAAAAATGAATGTTTGTCTGTATGTTATTTATAAAATCGTAAACGGCTTGACCGATTTCGATCATTCTTTTTTTGTTTTTTTCCTTATAGGTCAGGGATGGTTTAGGAAAAAAAAATTTTGAAAAAATTCGAATAGTTTTCTTATTATTAATTAAAATACGAAAATAATAACCTCCTAATACCTTATAAATAGCCATTAAAATATTAGCTATAATTTAATTGTTGCCAAAAAAAATTTACGAGTTCATTTTCTTTCGACATAAAAATAAATAAACGTGATTAAATAAATAATTTAATTAAACGTGAGCTTTAAAAAATTGTAAAAAAATTAAATTATGTATCTCACAAAAATTGACGTCACTATCGGTTTAAAGATTTCATGCGCATTGATAAACTGCTAATGTAGTTAGTTCTATGATTCAACAGAAAATTTAAAAACATGGTTCATAAAAAGTTTTTTTCTTATAATTATTTATATTATTAACTTATCGTGACGTAGTTGAATTATATATTTCTTTTGTGCGTGTGTATGTCTGAACTCCTCCTAAACGGCTGGACCGAGTTTAATCAAATTTTTTGTGTGTCTTCAGGTGGATTCGAGAATGGAGATTTCGAGATTTACAATTCAGTCCAATTTAAATTGTTTATTTAATTTATCACTTATAAATTGTTGTTGATTTTGGAATGTTTCACATTGGATCCGGCAGACTGCGCTACGATCGTAGTATCGAATATTCAGTAATACGCAAGCGAAGTGATGACGTCACTGGCCGTCCGTGGATGCAAGAAAAATATTTCCTATGTTAATCGCCCATTGGATTTTTTGTAAAAAATTACAAAAAAATTTCCCGATTTTAATACCCATATTTGGGTATAGATATGTATTAGTTATCATGTGCATGCGTTAGATTGAGTTGTTTTTGCTGTAAAATTGATAAAATTTGAATTTTTAATCTCAAAACTCTGTCATCCTTGGCGGAAAAAAAAATCGCCATATCATCTGGCGAACATATTTAATTTCTATCAAAAATAATGGTTATTTCAACAACTTATATTAAGAGAGTAATTAATAATATGAAACAATTTCGTACAATACATATTACGAAAATATACATCTGGCATGTATATTTTCGTATTACGTTTTTGATCGCCAAATACAAAAAACGCCAAGGAAGACAGAGTTTTGAAATTTAAAATTAAAATTTTGTTAATTTGAGAGCAAAATAACTCAATCTAACACATGCATACGATAACTAATACATATCTATACCCAAATACGGGGATTAAAATCGAGAAATAATTTTCCTCGATTTTTAATAATTTTTTACAAAAAATCCAATGGGAGATTAACATAGGAAATCTTTTTCTTGCATCCACTGACGGTCAGTGACGTCTCACTTCGCTTGCGTATATTCCACTGTAATTCCAGTTTGTCCCGACAGTTGGTGCTGCGATCAAATTCAGGAAAATATTTTGTAACTTCGTGTGATTATTGTTATACCAAAAATTGTGTCCTAATTGAAATATTACATCAAGATGTAATTAGTGTTTGAAGAGTTTTGAAGTGTGCATAAAAAACTATTCATTTTGCAAATTTAGTGCGGAATTGGAGTGAGTATTTTATATAATTTTCTATCAAATTTACACGCGCGTTGATTAACAACCACCCTAACCTACAAATTTATTTATGTAGCTATTTTATTATATTTTATTTATTTATTTTTTGAATGGAACACCTTTAGTATCGGATCCCTTTGGCAAAATTTGAAATTTGGCACCGAAGTAGCTCCGACGCTTCTCGCCAAGATCTTTAGTTCCACAACTGAGATAGCCATTTCAATTCATCGCAAAAATGGCTTAACCCAGACAGCACATCGAATCCCCAGGATATCTTCAAGATGTCTTCTGGATGAAAAGACATCCCAGAAACCTCCTTTAGATGTACTGTGGATAAGTTAAGCCTAACTGTGCTGTTAGGGAAAATATTTAAAGTCACCAAAGGGGTTCCATATTTTTGTGCGTGTGTATGTCACTGATATTTTATTTATTTATTTTTTGTATGGGAAATTTGGCACCGAGGTAGCTCGAACGCTTCTCGCCAAGATCTTTAGTTCCACAATTGAGATAGCCATTTCAATTCATCGCAAAAATGGCTTGAAATATTTAAAGTCACCAATGGGGTCCCATACTTTTGTGCGTGTGTATGTCACTGATATTTTATTTATTTATTTTTTGGATGGAACACCTTTAGTATCGGATCCCTTTGGCAAAATTTGAAATTTGACACCGAAGTAGCTCGAACGCTTCTCGCCAAGATCTTTAGTTCCACAATTGAGATAGCCATTTCAATTCATCGCAAAAATGGCTTAAAATATTTAAAGTCACCAATGGGATCCCATACTTTTGTGCGTGTGTATGTAACTGATATTTTATTTATTTATTTTTTGTATGGAACACCTTTAGTATCGGATCCCTTTGGCAAAATTTGAAATTTGACACCGAAGTAGCTCGAACGCTTCTCGCCAAGATCTTTAGTTCCACAATTGAGATAGCCATTTCAATTCATCGCAAAAATGGCTTAAAATATTTAAAGTCACCAAAGGGGTCCCATACTTTTGTGAGTGTGTTTGTCCCTGAACTCCTCCTAAACGGCTGGACCGATTTTAATGAAATTTTTTGTGTGTCTTCAGGTGGATTCGAGAATGGTTTAGATTTACAATTCAGTCCAATTTAAATTGTTTATTTAATTGTTAATTATGTCTTTTACGTTATAATCGGAATTCACAGTCACCGTTCACAGCGCTCCATACCTGTTTCACTTATATACCACATCCTTACACACTTACAATAAGTTAGTTATTTTTTTCTAGCAAAATATTCTCTAGAAATAATTTATATGACAAAACAACGTTTGTCGGGTCAGCTAGTAGAAATATAAATTTGTGACATATTATAAAAAGTCGTTTTTAAAGAAGATGCTAAATTCGAAACACATTTTAAAATTCTAAGGATTAATTTAAATTCATTTGAGAATTTTTCGACACATTATGTTTTTGTTCTAAACATTTCCGTTATCAATATGTAAATGATCCCTATTCTACCTAAAAGCCTTTTAAATAATACGGAAAAATGAAATATTTTACTTTTTTTTTTTTTTTTTTTTCTGTATCATAATTCGGTTGGTTTTAAAGATATAGTTATGTGGTTTTTTCTAATGGTCTTGTTGAATGAAAAATAAAAATTTTTAATTGACAAAATTTGCGTAGAGGGACTGTATAAAAATTTAAAAAATGTAACTTTTTAAAAATTACTTGAGAGGTTTTTTTTTTTTTTTTTTTTTTTTCCCTTAATATAGTCGTCTTTCCTACCTTAATTTGGACGTTTTTTCAATTTACGTTGCCCTTTTATCTGTAACGGGTAAAGAAATGAATCGCGTTTCAACCTTTTTGGGACACCCTGTATAGTTTCAATTAAATTTATGAGCGAGTGTTTTGCTAAAGGGCGTTTTCAAACTGGCAGAATTTAGTAAGTATGTGTCCACACCAGAAAAATTTTCCTAGCTCTTTCAACTTATGAAAGCATTTTTTTTTCAAGTCTATAAGTGCTCCTTTAGGGGACTCTCTACCTATAGTCTCCGAAAGCCGAAGCCAATGTTATTCTATGGGAAATTTTGCTCCATTGTAATTCATCAACTAATACATATTTTTAAATTCCATTTTCACTTTCTGAAAATTCCCAACTATTAAACAATTTTTTGCTTTCTGTAAATTAATTATTTTTATTTTTAAGATTTCATTTTTAAGCTCAAAAATGAAAAATTTCACATTGTGAAAATTCGCATTTTACAACCTCAAAATGAAGTATTAAAAATTTTTAAAAACAATTTTTAGAAAGCGATAAATTGTTTAATAGTTGTAAAGTTTCTGAATGGGAAAACGAAATTTAAAAATATATATTAGTTAATAAGTTATAATGGGGCGAAATTCTCCTTAGAATAACATTGGCTCTAGCATCTGGGGACGATAAGTGGAGACGCCTCTTAATCAACCCCTGCTTTCCTGCTGGTAAAAAAGCTGTTGTGCAGACGTAAAAAAAAACTTTCATAGTTCGATTACAAAATGAAAACGAAAAGGCATCAAATCCAGTTATTTCATCTACAGCAATATTTCCTTTTACATTATCGATTGAACATTAGAATATATTCAGGAAACCTTTAAGACAAGAACATGCAATGCTAGATTTCAAGTTTGTTAAATATACTTCAAGAAATAAAGAATATTTATTACTTAATTGTAAAACGTTAAAATAAAAATCTGGAGTGATTCCACTCGACTTTCCGAACATTAAATAATTAACGGTTTTATAAATAAATTAAAGTAAGAGAAATTGTTAAATAAGCAATAGAGAAAATTATAATACGGTATATGAGTACTTTTCTTTACATAATATGTTGTTTAATTTTACGCTATTTCCCTTCAAATAATTTAAGCCCATAGATCTTAATGATAAGTTTTCGTTGTGTCCCTGTAAAAATCTATAAGGGCTAAACTCACCAAAAATCTATAAAGAGGCATCGATCGGAGAAGGGGAAGAGAAGAGATTATTCAAGAGAAATTTAGACGCTACTGTATTTTAAATAATTTGAGCGCATAAGCCACAATGATAGAGTATTTTTCTTTGTGTCGCTGTAAAAATCTATAAATCTATAAAATCTATAAAATTCACCAAAATCTATATGGTTTGTGCGACTGTGACCTGTAACATGTGTATGAGTTTTCAATTCATTCAAATGAGGAGTTTAGACACAATCGCACTTTAAATAATTTGAGCCCCTAAGTCATAATGATGAAGAATTTTTTTTTTTTTTTTTTTTTTTTTTTTTTTTGTGTGTCCCTGTAAAAAACCTATAAGTGCTAGATTCACCAGAATCTTTATCTTTCATGTGACGGTGACCTGCAGTACGTATGTAACTTTTTAGCTCAATCGGACAAGGCATTTAAAGGTTAATGACTTCAGCCTATAAGCCACATTGATAAAGAATTTTTTATGTGTTCCTGTAAAAACATTTAAGTACTTGCTTCATGAAGAGCTATTCAGTTCGAGCAACAATGACCTTTAACACATATATAAATTTTCAGCTTAATCTGATAAGATATTTAGACGCTATCACACTTCGAATAATTTCCGTCCATACGCCATAATGCTAAAAGATTTTTTATTGTATCCCTGTAAGCAAAGTATACGAGCTAAATTTACCAAAATTAATGCTTTTCGTGAACGGAGACCTTTAGCATATATATAAATTCTCAGCCCAACTGAATATGGTTTTAGCCGTTATCATAGTTTAAACATTTTTTGGTCCATATAGACTATAATGATAAAGAATTTTTCTTTGTGTTCCCGTAAAAAAACTATAAATGCTAGATTCACCAAAATTTATGCACTTTGTGTGACAGTAACTCGTAACATGTGTATAGATTTTCAACTCAGTTGAATAAAGTGTTTAGACGCTATCGCACTGTAAAGAATTTGGACCTGTAGACCATAACGATAAAAAAAATTTCTTTGTGACCCTGTAAAAAAAAAAAAAAAAAAAAAAAAGAACTACTAGTGCTAACTTTTCCAAAATCAATATGATTCGTGCTATCCCTAACAACACACTTGTCCACAATACATCCTTTAGACGTCCATAAGATGTGTATAGATGTCTTTTACATCCATAGGACATCCAGAGGATGACATTTGGAGAAGAGGTGCTGTTAGGAATGGTGACCTATAACATACGTACCAACTTTCAGCTCATTCGGAATAAACGTTAAGACACTATCGTGTTCACTCACATTACATACATGCATCACATTAAAAACGTAAATATGAATTCAAGGGATCTCATAACGTGCAGAAACACAAAATCTCAAACTCGGATTTTTGACATGATCACAATACTTTCCACGCTATAGTGTTCCGAAAGTAAAAATCAATTTACCAAAATCAAATATTGATGCTGAGGATTTATGTTTAGAAGTTTTACATTGCCATTTATTTATTTCTAACTAGCCATCTTCGCCGACCAAATAATTAGCGACACTTGAAAAGTCTGACCATTGCAAACTCCTTCCCGGTGACAACTGCGGCATCTTTCCTTTCGTTTCAAAAACATATAACTGCCTGTTTGCTTACCGTGCAAACGAAATTCTTGAAAATTCTGCAGTATTTGCCATCTTTGAAAAATCTGACAGTTGTAAATATCCGTCCAGGGGGCGCCGACTAGAGATGATTTCGGGCTCTATTTTGGCAATCCGAGCCCTCCCAGGCCCGAAACATTTTTGAACTGAGCCCGCCCGAGCCCGAAAAATTTTGTGTGATCAGAGCCCGATATTGAAAGTGGTACGCTACGCAACGCATACACAATAGTAAAATTAAATACCTTTTTCTTTTTCAAATTAATTTTCTTATTATCAGTCCTCTTTTCAACTAACTATAAATGTTATTATAACAATTTATAATGTCTGTGTCTCTGTATACATGTATATATTTCTCTGTATAATATATATTTATAGTGCAACCCATTGTTTACAACGCTTCTCTCGGGGGACAAAAAAAAAAAAAAGCCCGATTTATCCGAATGAGTGATATAATGAGGCCCAATATAACGAATAAGGAAGGATTACTGTATAACATTATGACATTCTGATAATATGCATCCCGTTGAAAAAAAGTTCTATTTAGAAAAAGGAAAATGAAAGCTACTAAGGTTTGCAAGATTATTCTGCGATTTATAACAATATCCCTTATCTATTTAAAACTGACTTTACAAGGAAATGCAAAATATTTTCTTTACGAAAGAAACAGCCTGTTTATTTCCCATAGAGCTACTGCCAGTAATTTTTTTTTTTTTTTTTTTTTACATTCTCTAGTTAGTGAAGTATAAAATAAACGGGGCTTTTAGCTTGAATCCGAGCCCGCCCGGAGCCCGAAGACTTGCGTGAGATTTCTCGGACTTACGGGCTCGGGCTGAGCCCGTCTCATCTCTAGCGCCGACGGCATTTAACGTGAACCTAGTAACACGGTTTTTATATAATCCCTAACTCTATTCTAAAAATTTTAAATTCCTGCCCCACCCCCCATCTTCCATCCATATAACTGTACAGCATCGAAAATATACACATTCAATTCCTGATATCCAAAAATTTATTTATACGGTTTTGTATCTTGTTTTGCTGTATTAAAAAAAAAATCTGGAGTGATTCCACTCGACTTTCCGAGCATTGAGTAATTAACGGTTTTGTAGAAAAAGTAAAGTAAGAAGTTAAATAAACAAAAGAGAGAAAAACATGATCGGTAGTTAGAGTATTTTTCTCCATATTATGCACGATATTTAATTTAACGCTACTGAACTTTGAGCCCATAGATCATAAAGAATTTTTCATTGTGCCCCTGTAAAAATCTATAAACGCTAGATTCAAAACAATGCTTTTAGTTAATGCAACAGTGATTTGTAATATTTATATAAATTTTCAGCTCAATTGAATAAGTATTTAAATGCTATCGCACTTTTAAATATTTGTTCCCATAGGCCATAATGATAAAGAATTCTTCTTTGCGTCTCTGTAAAAAAAACTGTATGTGCTAAATTCTCCAAAATCTATACGGTTCGTGCAAATGGGACCTATAACAGATGTATGAATTTTTTGTTCAGTTTTATAAGACGTTTAGACATTATCACACTTTTAAAAATCTGACCCCGTAGGCCATAATGATAAAGAATTTTTTTGATGTACCTGTAAAAAAGACTATAATTGCTAGATTCACCAAAATCAATAGGGTTCGTGCTACGGTGTCTTACAATATAAATACCAACTTTCACCTCATTCGAGCAAAGCGATTAGATGCTACCATGTTCACTCACACACATGCACATACGTCATAGTATAAATTATGAAAATGGACTCAGGTCACCTCAAAACGTATAGAAACATCAAAATCTCAAATTCGGATTTTTTACATGATTACAATACTTACCTTAAATATGTTTGTTCAAAAGTAATAAATTACCACTTACACGTCTGTTTTTAATTTTACAGCCTGCAAACGTATGCGTAATCGATTTCCCGTCTCAACATGAAAAATCTAAAAGCATAGTTTTCCAAGTCCTTAGTTCAAGTAAAGGGATTCCAACAAGAAAAATGATTTAAATAAAATGATCTAATTAAATTAAATTTCTGTAAAATTCTTATTTCTTAGCGGATTGAGATTTTAAAAAATTACTCTGAAAATTGCTAAACATTGTCGATTACAATTTTTTGTTAAAATTTGTTTGAAATTAAAGAAATACAAAAACTGCTTTATAACTCGCCAGTTCAAAATAGAATAATAGGGGGGAAAAAATCCCTCTTTGAAATTAATTTTTCTCTCTTTATATGAGCAGATGTTTCCGAATGTCGATGGAAGTCTGACATTAGTTCACTACGGCATGTTCCCTATTTAAAATGGTGTGAATACTACCACTGGTTTGTGTACTCATACACCCAAATAATGCCAATCCATTGTGTTTTATAAGAAACTTCTTTATAAAACATTTTTAGATAATTTTATATTGAACAACCCATTATGAAATTGGCATTTATTTTACATATATTAAAAATAGTATTTTCTACAGAATATATGTTTAGCGTTAAGATTTACAGGGCCACGCTAAGATATTCAGATACATTAAGGGCTATAATTTGAGATTAGTGAATTGAATTTTTGTTTAAGATTCATTATGAAATCATCTACTATACTTACTATCATTTTCTCTGTCCGTTGTGTGATTACGTTGTAGACAAATTATATTATTAGTCTAAATAATCAGATAATGTTCAGTTGAGCCCCGTTGGCTCTTACCAGCGACCGAGCGGTTCTGCGTTCAAAGCTGATAGATGGGAGGTGCCGGGTTCGATCCCAGGTTGCGCTCATTGACCTAGCCGTTCGGAGTTTTCCGTGGTTTCCTCCGAAACTAGCGTAAATACGGGCTAGGACCCTTTAGAAAGTCCCCCACGGAGAACATTCCCCCTATTGGCCTAGGACGCTTACGGAGTACACCACCAACCCGTTGGCACTGTCGTCAGAGTACGCAACCAAAGGTTATGAGTTCGATCCTCACCGATGGAAAATGAAAAAGAAAAAAAATGTATATACACTAAGCGAAAAAAAAAAAAAAAAAAGCCCTGCTTGATATTTTTCTTTTCACCTTCTACAGCCGAGAATTTTATCGTTTAACAAGCAAATTTTCGAACAGATTTTATTATGTTGTCCTGCACATACACATTAGCATTGAGTCCAGTGTTAAGAACAAAATACAATTGTTAAGAAAAAACTGTAATTTTAGGAATCATTTCAAAAATGGTAATAATAAAGCAGTTAACGATGACACAAGAAGTATTAAATTTTTAATGAAAATCAAAAAATATTTTAATATGTGAGATGGCAGAATAATTAAATGTTAACAAAATATTGGTAAAATGGATTTTGGCAAGATATACAATTTTTTGACCGTTTAAACTGGAAATTTGGCTTTAGGTGGTCATGTTGCTCACCCAAGTGAGATTACCGTAAGTTAAAAAGCCATTGCTTGTAAAATCGGTTTGAATTACATTTAGAACATAAAAGAGATTCAGAAAAAGTATTTATCAGATTAATTTCTTTAACTTCAGTGCAGGAACTATTAAACAAAGCAGGTTTAAATGACAAAAAATTTTAAAAAAAATTCCATTCTTAGTGAAGAAAATTAGGTAAGCAATACCTCAGATTGTTAAAAAATTGAAAAAGTGATTGATTAATTATTGGGCTGAACTGGTTCTCTCTGATGAGCCAAGTTTAAGAGGGGACAATACCTAATCTCGCCGGCAGCCTTCGCCCATGTTATTCTATGGGAAAATTTGTTGCGACAATTACACATTACCTAATGAATATTTTTTAATTCTGTTTTCGCAGTCAGAAAATTCATAACCGTTAAATGAGTACTCATTTTTGAAAAATTCATTTTTTTTAATTTTTACATTTTAATTTTGAGTTCAAAAATGCGATTTTTCACAAAATGCATTTTTCTCATTTTCGAGTCGCAAAATGAAATACTAAAATTTTAAAAAATCAATTTTTGGAAAAGAAGTACTAATTTAACGCTTATGAATTTTCTAAATGTGAAAACAGAATTGAAAAATATTCATTAGGTAATGAGTAATTATGTGAACAAATTTTCCCATAGAATAACATGGGCGAAGGCTGCCGGCGAGATTAGGTATTGTCCGCTCTTAACTTATTTCGAGCTAAACAAAACAAGCAGATCTGACAATGAAAATATGACCGACTTAATGATAATCGCACTTTTAAAACAGTGACACATTCTCCGTACATTATGGTACGGAGGTGCATAACTCTTCAAACAGTCAGACAAATTTGTATGGTCAAGGAACCAATTAACTCGAAATAAAACACAGTCTTTATAAAAGTGGTGCCTGACCGACTATTTTGGAGGTATCTTGGACATTTCCGCAAACAGCATTTCAAGACTATAATACACCTTACTACACGGCGTCTGTAATAAGTGTATTCACTTCAAATTGTCAAAATTTCTTATCTATTCCCATAAGAACCTAAAATTCTGTAAGTAATCGTATCTTTTTTTTACTTTAAGTTAAATTTCACAAAGGATATAGTATAATTCCTTATTTACCAGACATGGAAATAGTCCTAATCGCGATCCACTCGAAAATGTTTCGTCTATAAAAAGGCGGGGGAGAGAGGAGAAGATTCGAAATTTGCAGCCTAGAATTCTGCCAGAACTAGAAATAGTTATTTGTGATATTTGACACAGTGAAATTTCTGAGATTTATATTAAAACACTGTACAATACAATGCCATTGCGCATTAAAGCAGTAATTCCATATAAAGGTGGAATTAACCCAATGCAGAATACATATTTTTAATAAAAAATTTCTTAGATCTAACAAATAAATAGTTTTATTTCATATATTAAAATATAACATATTTATTTCACATAAAAAATCATAACAGAACACAAAGTGTATGGTTATTGTATTAAGTTAAAAAAAATGTTTTATAAAGATTTTTATAAAGTACTTTGCAGAGTGTAATAAAGTGAATTATTAAATCGAAAATGTACATAAGTATCATTTCATCACTTTGGTATTATGCAAATAAGACAATTTTATTTGTTTCAACCATTAATTTTAAAGTTATTACAAATAAAAGAGGTATAAGTCATTTTTTCTACAGTACGGCTTTTATTACTTTCTTCTATATGTAATATAGAGAAAGTATTGGATTCGTAAAAATTTTCGACCTCGGGTTTTTGATGGATTTACACGTTTTGAGAGCTGTAGAACACGATTTGACCCTTTTTAGAAAATGTCTGTCTGTCTGTCTGTCTGTCTGTCTGTCTGTCAGTCTGTGTGTGTGTGTGTGACAAAATTTTGTGGCAACTGTATCTCAGGAACTACTGCACAGAATTTCATATGAATTAGTATGTAGTTGCACCTTGACATAAATTAGTGCCTATCAACTTTTGGTAAAAATTGTCTTACAGGTTGCGTTGCCATTCCGCTTTTTCTAAATTTTTAACATGGTGATATAGGACAAAATTTTGTATAAATGTGCATAAAGAGAATTATTTTTTAGTAATCATTATGAAATTTACAAGAATTATTTATAATAGAGGTAGTCAACTGGGGAAAAAATTTTGTATGCGTAGGAGCCTCGTGAACCCCCCTGGGGGGGAAATCCCCCCTCGAGGGGAGTAAATTTTCAAGATGGGTATCTTTCGAAAGGTCTCGTCAATACCTTTAAAACGAATGGTTGAACTATAAATCTGTGATAATTTAAAACAAAGTTATCGATTTTTTTTACTTTTAACAAAAAAAAACAGAAAAAAAATCTTTTTTTTTTTTTTTTTTTTTTTCTTTTCTTTTCTTTTAACGAAATTTAACCAGACTTGGTATTTAGTTGGCCCCTGACATAAACTGGGGCTGAGTAGATTTGAGGGTCAATCACTCAACAGGTGGTGCTGTGATCGTATTTTTTCTAAATTTTTAACATGGCAGTATAGGATAAAATTTCGTATAAATGTACATAATGGGAGTTATTCTTAACCTGTGATTGTGAAATTAATATGAATTATTGATAATAGTAGTAGTTAATTAGGAAAAAAATCTCGGTCATCGCTCCCCCCCCCCCCCCCTGGGGAAAGTACCCCCCGGGGGAGGGAAGGGTAAATTTTCAAGATGGGTATCTTTCGAAAGGTCTCGTCAATATCTTTAAAACGAATGGTTGAACTATAAATATGTGATAATTTAAAACAAAGTTATCGATTTTTTTTTTAACGAAAAAAACTTTGAAAAAAAATCGTTTTTTTTTTTTTTTTTTTTTTTTTTTTTTTTTTTTTTTTTAAATATCGTTACTGCGTGAATTTGTATAGGAAAATGTAGAAGAAAGTCTTGTGGTGGCCACAGCATACTAGTTTTTTTTTTATTTTTTCCCGCTTAGTTTATAAATGTTTCTACGGATTTTACAAAATATTTTAAGGTAAAGTAATGGTAAAATTGGATATTGGGAAGCATTTTCGAAGAGGAACACCCCAAATTGGTAACGACGCAAAACGCTAGATTGAAAGAAATAGTTCTGTCGTTCTGAAAAAGGATAAAATATCTGAAAACCCTAGTCTAAATAAAAAGGAAATATTCAGCCGAATCCCACTGGCTCTGTAGTCAAAGGATGCAACTATTAGTCCAAGCGGCGGCTGCAAAAAATTGACTTGAGAAGGTATGAAGGTAATTATTTTTCCATAGATAGAATTCATTGTTACAATGAAAATCTGATAGGGTTGCCTGGTCAAAGCCGTCAAGTTTAAGAGAAACAACCTCACTTCCGGTCACAATTTAAACGATTTTCGGACCCCAAAAGGTATGAAGATGAAACCGGTGCTAAAATGTAGAGATTAATATGCTCTTTAAAATGGCATAGGGTTGCCTGGATAATAGGGGTCAAATTTAAGCGATTTTCGGACCCCAAAAGGTATGAAGATGAAACCGGTGCTAAAATGTAGAGATTAATATGCTCTTTAAAATGGCATAGGGTTGCCTGGTCAAAGCCGTCAAGTTTCAGAGGTTGCCACGAAAATAGGGGACGTATTTTACGATTTATTTACCCAAGTAAAAAATGATTTACCCAGATGTAAAGATGAAACCGGTGCTAAAATGTAGAGATTAATATGCTCTTTAAAATGGCATAGGGTTGCCTGGTCAAAGCCGTCAATTTTCAGAGGTTGCCACGAACATAGGGGACGTATTTTACGATTTATTTACCCAAGTAAAAAATGATTTACCCAAATGTAAAGATAAAACCGGTGCTAAAATGTAGAGAATAATATGGTCTTTAAAATGGCATAGGGTTGCCGGGTCAAAACCGTCAAGTTTCAGAGGTTGCCTTGATAATAGGGGTCAAATTTAAACGATTTTCGAACACCAAAAGGTATGAAGATGAAACCGGTGCTAAAATGTAGAGATTTATATGCTCTTTAAAATGGCATAGGGTTGCCTGGTCAAAACCGTCAAGTTTCAGAGGTTGCCTCGATAATAGGGTTCAAATTTAAACGATTTTCGAACCCCACAAGTGTAAAGATGAAATCGGTGCTAAAATATAGGTATTAATATGCTCTCTAAAATGGCGTAGGGTTGCCTGGTCAAAGCCGTCAAGAAACAGAGTTTGCCAAGTAAATAGGGGAAGTATTTTACGATTTATTTACCCAAGTAAAAAGTGATTTACCCAACTGTAAAGATGAAATCGGTGCTAAAATATAGAGATTAATATGTTCTTTAAAATGGCATAAGGTTGCCTGGTCAAAACCGTCAAGACCCGGAGGTTGCCTCGAAAATAGGTCAAATCTGTCAAGGAAAGCAGTCAACCACAAAAAAATTGGCGAGTTTTGAAGATTTCTTAACGAAGTGTAAAAAAATACGAATAGCATTAACAAATAAAATGAATAAGGATGAAATTATATGAATATTTGAAAGGTGTAGCTGGTTCCAGAATGTACAGCGTAGGAGTTATTTTAAAATGGCATATATTTGCCAGGTAAAATTCGTAAAGAAATAGCGGTCAGTCTCCAAAAAGCTAACGGATATTAAAGGTGTTTAACACAAAGTGAAACACACATGAAGACTATTTAAAAAAGGTTAAATACGAAATGATTAATATTTAAAAGATGAAATTGCGAGCTAAATGTAGAATATACAACACTTTTCAATTTGCTTACGATTGTGCTTCAAACCTGTCAAGGTAGAGCGGACAGCTTAGAAAAGGAAGCGAATTCCAGTATTCGTTTATTTTATTTGTTTAATGATATAAGAGATTTTAAAGTATAAAGAAAATTAAATTATTATGCGTGACCATTCTTTTTCTAATCTGTATAAAACTAATTTCAGCTCACGAGCTCGTTTTTTCCGCATTTTTCAATACTTAAAATATTCAAATTGTGTCAAAATATTGAGAAGATAAATTCCCTGAAGAAATGTATGCGGCTGCTTTGTAGAATTTTATACGAATATTTTGGTTTGTGCCGATTTTGTTATATTAAAAATTTGTCAATTTTAGAAAATTTTCTCAATTTTTTTTATATCGAATTAAAAATAATCAATAATGCCTTCTGAAAATTAATTATGGGTACAAATAAAGCGAAAAACATTTTTAAAAAATTGATAAATTTTTCGCGTTTCTTAATAACCATGAATTAATTTATGAAATTGAAATTTGTAAATCTTGCTGCAAATCTGAAATAAGAGGTTTTTTCTTTCATATTGTTTAATTATTTATTGTGTATACTAACACAATTTTTTATTATGAGTTTCTTGGGCATTATTATCTTAATTTCTGTTAACTTTTGCGGGCGTATTTTCTTATCTGTATCGCATGCTTCATTTTTACTTTTTACTATTAATTCGTTGTTTTTATGGGAAATTTTAGAACAGTTTCATTACAGCTTATTTATTTATTTATTTTCTTTTTTTAAATACTTTTTATATTTTTTCTTCACATTCGATAAAAAACCCTTCAAAATTAGCTTTTTTATTTATTTATTTATTTATTTATTTATTTATTTTTTTTTTTCGAGACAACCACTATTTCTCGAGATTTTTACCTGGCAACCCTATGATACTCTAAAGAGAATATTATTCTCTATATTTTATAAACGGTTTCATTTTTAAATATGTTAGGATAAAAAGACCGCTAAAATTCGCCCTCACCACACACACACTTTTCGTGGCAACCTCTTTTCTTGGCAGTTTTGACCAGGCAACCCTATGCCATTTTAAAGACCATATTATTCTCTACATTTTAGCACCGGTTTCATCTTTACATTTGGGCAAATCATTTTTTACTTGGGTAAATAAATCGTAAAATACGTCCCCTATGTTCGTGGCAACCTCTGAAACTTGACGGCTTTGACCAGGCAACCCTATGCCATTTTAAAGAGCATATTAATCTCTACATTTTAGCACCGGTTTCATCTTCATACCTTTTGGGGTCCGAAAATCGCTTAAATTTGACCCCTATTATCCAGGCAACCTCTGAAACTTGACGGTTTTGACCAAGCAACCCTATGCCATTTTAAAGAGCATATTAATCTCTACATTTTAGCACCGGTTTCATCTTCATACCTTTTGGGGTCCGAAAATCGTTTAAATTGTGACCGGAAGTGAGGTTGTTTCTCTTAAACTTGACGGCTTTGACCAGGCAACCCTATCAGATTTTCATTGTAACAATGAATTCTATCTATAGAAAAAAAATTAGCTTCATACCTTCTCAAGTCAATTTTTTGCAGCCGCCGCTTGGACTATATGGACACGAAGGTTGTGAGTTCGATCCTCACCGATGGAAAATACATATAAGTTTTATAAAATTGGATATTGGTAGGCATTTTCGAAATGGAACATTATAAATTGGTAACGACGCAAAATGACAGATTGAAAGAAATAGTCCTATGCTTAAAAAAAAAAAAAAAAAAAAACTTATCTCGATGAATATATTAGGTAGCTTCATAAAATTTTATACGGATATTGAGAAAAATTCTCTTAATCACGTGGCACGCAGGCAAAACTTATTTACAGCATTACCTTCTACAGGGTGACCCAAACCATTTTCACTTTTCTTTAAATTTTTAACTGGTTCTCTTTTCATCTTCGGGACACAGTATTTGCTGAAATAAAAGCAGCATAACATGTTCTTTAGACTACGAAAGTTTCAAGATGATTCCTAAAGGACTTTTCAAGATATCAAAAAAAAAAAAAAAAAAAAAAAAATGTCTAAATTTGAAAGTGTCCAAATACTTAATTGGTAGATAGTGCAGTACTTGAGTAAATTTTAGATAAAGGAAATGAACAAAATTCATTTTACAAAACAGCGTCTTTTCTATCAAGGTTATATCACCCAACAGGGGGCACTTCCACGATGTGATTTCCTCTCATTTCAGGGAAGGCTCAGCATCTACAGTGTACGATACTTAGAGATATATATTAAGTAAAGCTCTGCTAATTCAGTTTGAGTGCATATCGACCAACAAGTAGCGCTGTTAAGTTACAATTTAATCCCGTTTTCTAAGTGGTCAAGTTTCGACCAGTGGGCGATACAAATAACCATTTAAAATACAAGATGGCGGTAATTAAACTAGCAGTTCTCAGTGTTTTGTAGCGCAATCTAATTGCGAGAATGCACCCAAACTTTGTGGGACGATTAAACAAGAAAGAAAATGAAGAATTCAACAAAAAGTTCTAAAAGTAACCACAACTGGTTGGTTGGTTGGAGGATTGAAGGCCGATTGACGCCGTATGTGTCCTAGGCCTATAAGGAGAGTTCCCTCCGTGGGGGGGGGGGGGGTCTTTCTAAGAGGTCCTAGCCCCTATTTACCTGAGTTTCATGGGAAGCTACGGAAAACTCCGAACGGCTAGGTCGATGAGAGCGACCTGGGCTCGAATCCGGCACCTCCCCCTCTACCAGCTTTGAACGCAGAACCGCTCTGCCGCTGATGGGTGTCACCACTACGGGAATGTATGACGGTATGTAATAGAAAGTAGTTTTAAAAACTGTAGAGGTGGTGACAAGTTAGTGCAGTGTTTTCACTTTTAAAATAAGAAATGGGAAGAGAAACAGTACTTGAAAAAAGGCACTATCATCAGTTTTAGATTACAATTTCGATTACAAAAGCTCTATTTAGAAAAATATCGCCACGTATTCCCGTAGCAGTGACTTTTGGAACTTTTTTTTTTTTTTGTCCGCCAGAATCCTTCGTCCCCTGTCTTTTTTAACCTTTTCGCAAAATTTGGCGTCATTCTCGCCATTAGGTCGCTCTACAAAACCCTGAGCCCTGTCTGTTTATTAATGGCCACTTTGTGCATATAAGAAAAATTTATAATAAATAATTACTTGCAAGTTTTTGTATGTTTTAAAATAAAACGTAAAAGATGTAATGTTTTGTAATTTAAAGGGGGTTTTGTAAGAAAAAGAAATAGTAAATATTTTGTCGTTAAAAAATGAAATTACACTGTAAAAAATGACAAATGGAGTTTATAATGATATTAGAGCAAGTTTATTTCAAATTTTAATTATAAAATGTAATCAAAACACTGAATTTATACACAAGCATTTCAGAAGATGAAAATTATTTCAGAATATCAAAATTCTTAACCTTAAAGAGTGTTTTGTCCGTTAATAATAATAGAAATTAGTTTTCATTAACATACTTTAAAAATACTTTCACGGCGACACTTTCATTACGTAAAGCAAAATCTTTCCATTCGGCAGATTTCAAAAATTCTTTACTTCTTACAGCAAAATGTGCAACGTTATCTAAAAATTCTTCGTCTCCAGCTTCATCCGCCAATAACAGAACATTGCAGATGTTATTTTCTGTCATGTTTTCCAAAATAAAAGAAGCACTTTATTTTTTCAAAGTGTATACAGCGTATTTCTCTGCTGCTTTATACAGCTGAACTGCTGTATCTGTCGAAAGTTCCTCAACACAGCCTGAATATAAATATCGTAAAAACTGCTCCAAAGTATTCGGATCCAAATCCACAATGTCTACTGTTCCACTATTCTTTTCTGCCATATCGTGTTTGAACATCGCCGAAAAAACTTCCGATCTTGCAACAAGAATACTTCTATGAACAGCAAAGCTTTTATCACCACATTTTAAAGTGGCATCGGTATATTCATCGTTGTTAAATAGTTGGATAATATCCTTAGACAAACCTTCTAGAGATTGGATTGATTCTTTAGACAGGACATTCGGCAGCAGAGATTTAACTGATTCTTTGCCTAAAAAGAAAAGAATTTGAAATTAAGTATAAATATTATCCGTTCTTTTTGAAAGAATAATGTCATACATTAGATAAAAATTATTTTGCGGTTCAACATATTAAGGATTTAAACATTTTTATAGCATTTACTGAAGTAAGAAAGGAAAAAAAATGCATTTTAAAGTTGGTTGGTTGGTTGTAGGATTTAAGGCCGATTGACTCCGTAAGTGTCCTAGGCCTATAGGGGGAATGTACTCAGTGGGGGTCTTTCTAAGGGGTTCCAGCCCGTATTTACACGAGTTTCGGAGGAAACCACGGAAAACTCCGAACGATTAAGTCGATGACCGCGGCCTGGGATCGAACCCTGCACCTCCCATCTACCAGCTTTGAGCGCTGACCCGCTCGGCCGATGGTGGGCACTGCATTGTAAGTAACTTGTATTTTTGGATAGCCATGTAAACGAATGGTGAATCTACATATTCTACACAAACGTATTTTTTATCTGTGAATTTCTTTTAGCATAGCCAATGTATGTCAAGCTGTACCTAGAACAAAATTTTCTCCATAGACGTAATCTTTTGTCTTATAATGTCTTTGTACACTCTCTTGATTCTAATGAAAATTTTAGTGTAGCATTCTTACATAATACAGATTTAAAATCAGAGTGTGCACTTACTACTACGCTTTATTGATGAGATATACTGATAATTGACACACACAGAGACCAACAGCTAAAAAACTGATTTTCGGACTTAGATTCCCTCAAAACGTATGAATATAAAATAGATTCAATATAATCCCCCCCCCCCTCCCCCGAGAAGTGCAATTTTTCGTGATGATGGGTATCTTTCAAAAGAGCTGACCAATAACTTTAAAACGAATGGTTGAACCATCGATCTGTGGTAATTTAAAATAAAGTTATTGATTTTTTTCGTTTTTAGCAAAAAATAAATAAAGAAAAAAGAAAAAAATATACAGACACGACTACAGATGTAAAATTTCCGGAAATTTTGAGGCAGTGGAAAAAAACCAGTTTTTTTCCGGTTTTTTTCTGGAAAAATTGGAAAAAATGGGAAAAATTGAATTTTTACAGATATAAATATGATTTCTTAATAGTTATAATATATTAGAAAATATGAAGTGTTAAATATTTAAAAATACATGCAATCCATATTGTTTTTTCTTAACAGAAACATGCAAAAAGCTTTTACTATTAAAAAATGAGCCTTTCTGTTTCATAACTGCCAGTGCCTTTCCTTGTACAAAACACCAAAAACTAGTCAAATCATCTTTCAACCATTAATTTTGCATAGAGTGTGAATTCCATCTTCCAGCAGCATTGATAAAATGAATTTAGATTAGAATCAATCAAACCAACTTTTTTTTTTTTTTTTTTTTCACTGACCCAAACCTGATTTATTTCATATCCGAAAACTAATTTAAATTTAATGATTCATCTGAAAATCATGCAAAACTTTTTAAAGTTATAAAATAAAATTAATGTTCATTGTTACAGAGTTAGCAAATCATTTATTTTTTTTATTTTAAGGGAACTGATACACTAAGAAAGTTATAAATTTAAAAATCTGAAAAATAGATTAATAATTTTTAACCATTTATGTGTGTTATGTACTACAAAAATATGTTTTAAGTCTAGTATATATATATGATTTTTCTTTGTTTATTGCCTTTCTATAATATGTATGTAATAATTTGTGTGCACGTATACTTAATCATAGGAATATGTAGTATGTTTATAATTATATGAAACAAATTTCTGTTTATTATGATAAAATTTTTTGAAAGATGTTTTTAAGTTGACCCAACTCATTGGAAACTTAAACCTAACCCGCAGGAAAAATAATCAGTCAACCTAATCCGAACCCGACCCACAATTAAATTAAATCGGACAACCAAGCCCCCAGGAAAAAAATTCAGTCAATCTGACCCATAAGAAAAATAAATCAGTCAAGCTGAACCGAACTTAATATGCAAGAGAAAAAATTTAGTCAACTCGACTTAAACCTGATTGCATTGATTGCATATCAGGCTTACCGATTTACTGGACCTGAGGCTGGACTGTTAATACAGAATTTCACTTAAAATGAAATTAATCACAAAGATAAAATAAAAGTTTAAAGTTAATTGATTGAACTTCAGAAATTTAAAACAACATTTATTATTGATTTATTATTATTATATATATATATATATATAATATAAAACTTATTAACTAAAGTATAAGGACATAAATCAAGTAGGTTTTTGCACAGGTAATTTTTATAAATTGTGAAATAAATTTTTTGGTAGAAAGTAGTTGCTTAGGTGTTTTTTTTTTTTTTTTTTTTTTTTTTTTTTTCACTGTTACATGCATTTATATATATGTGTGTGTGTGTATAATATATATCCACATACATTAAAATAATAGTTAGACAAGTCTAAGGATATATATTTAAAAAAAAAAAAAAATGAAATTATAAAGGAACTTGAAAAGAATAAGTAATTTCAAATGAATGTGATGGGAGGGAGGTCATTGTAATAGTACTTAAATATTTCAGGATTACCATTTGATTTAAAACTTTATTTTTGAAATATGAACATTATCAGAGTCGGTGTTTTTATGTAAGATACTGAACATGAAAAAATATTTCACGAAAAAAGCATTCAGATGTAATTATTATAAATTTTTAAACACGTTATTCTATTCTAAAAATTTCATGTCAAAGTTGGGCCTTGGGGGGACTCATGTCAAAGTTGGGCCTGGGGGGGACTCATGTCAAAGTTGGGCCTGGGGGGGACTCATGTCAAAGTTGTGCCTGGGGGGGACTCATGTCAAAGTTGTGCCTGGGGGGGGGACTCATGTCAAAGTTGTGCCTGGGGGGGACTCATGTCAAAGTTGGGCCTGGGGGGGACTCATGTCAAAGTTGGGCCTTGGGGGGGGACTCGTGTCAAAGTTGTGCCTTGGGGGGACTTCATTCAATAAACCGACTGAAATAGGCCCTTAGCACTATTAAGAGTGACGTATAAAAATTCGACAACGCTGTACCGACTGAAATAGGCCTCTAGCACTAATAAATAAATAAATAAAATAAAATAAAATAAAATAAAAAATTTTTTAATGTAATATTGAGAATAAAATTGACATTTTTTTTTTTTAATGTTATACTACTTCTCTAATATCGAAATTATCTGCATTATCATGGAAGATGTTTTTTTTAAAATAATAATTGTAAGAAATTATTTTTACTGAGTGAATTTGTATAGGAAAATGTAGAAGAAAGTCGTGTGGTCGTCACAACATACTACTTTTTTTTGTCATATTCAAGATTTCAAAGGAGCGTTATTTTATTAATTTATTTATTTACATATATAAGACAGTTTTATGTTGTTAACTTTTATTTGTTTTACTTTTTTTTTTTTTCCTATTTGCAAAAATCATTTACTTACTATTAAAGCAAAAAATATATTAATAATTATCAAAGTTTTTTATAATTTCGAAGATTCGATGGAAATTTTTCGTAATATACATATATATATATATATATATATATATATATATATATATATATATATATATATATATATGATATATATATTCATATATATAAAATATACATCGTGTTGATGTATATATATTTGAAATATGTACAACAAAAAGCAATATTTTCAAATGTAAACACGATGTTGCATCTCTGAATGAAATACGTAATTCAAGAAATAGAGTAAAAATGGTTTTCCTATCCAATAAATGAGTTCTAGAAATATATCTAGCAGCTTCGATGCTTGATCAACAGACTCCACTACATGAAATTCTCTAAAAATAACAATCCATTATTTATTTATTTATTTTTTCTCTCTCACTCCAGATGAAATTTTACTTTGAAATAAGAGGGAATTCGCAAATGATTTTTGTTTATTATGCATTTAAACTTTTTAAGTAGCAGAATGAACAAAACTTTATGCGATAAACTTTATACGATTTTTTAATATATGACAAGAAGCAATCTTTTTAAATGTATTGTATAAGATATTGAATCTGTCAGCCTATTTCACTTATAATCTCAATTTGTACACTGCTATTCATTAAAATTGCAACACCAAGAAATGAATGCGAATATAAGAATGATATTTATTGGGCACATACATTATAGTAGGAAGAACAATTGATTAAATTTTCAAGAAGTTTTGAGTAATATATCCTGAGAAAACAGTACATAAAGCAGGGACATCTGGGAGCAATAACAGCACTTACCTGCCTAGGCATTGAATCAGACAGCGATTGGATGACATGTACGGGTAGAGAACTTCATGAATCTTCAACACGATGCCACAATTCATCGATCGTAGTTACTGGTGAGTGGTGGTGGGCAGTCGCTGTTCAACGATTAAATAGTGATTTTTATGGGTGCGAGATAAAATAAGAGCAGCAGTCGAACACATCCTGCATCAAGAAAAGTGCAATACGGACAACTTACGGCCATGCATTGTCTTGCTTAAATGTTGCGCTACAGAGGCCTCGAATATAGGGTAGAGTGATGGGCCTTAACTCGTCAGAAATGCAATGGTTGGTATTCAGAATAGCGGGAATGAAAACCAGAGGTGATCGAGAAGTGTATCCAATGGTACGCATGCCATCACTCCAGGTGGTGATGCAGTATGCGGCTACGAAAATTTTAATTACCCTGAAAATTGTATCACTGATATGGGGACCTTTAATGTGTGATCAGCCATGAACCTGGACGTAGGAATGGCGTAAGTCGCCTTTCAGACAAATCACAATCCTGTTTACAGCATAAAGATTCCCTTATCCGTATTTCACGGTACTGTAAATAAGGCACATTGCCAGCTGGTATTCGACATCGTCACACTGTCCATCACCTGCAGTGATGATATGGGGTCCCATTGGATTCACATCTCCATTACTTCTTGTTCGCATTCCGAGCATTGTGAATAGCGGCAATTAAATTTCTGGTGAGTTAAGGCCCACCCCTCTGCCCTGTACTAGAGGCCGCCTTAGCGCAACATTTAAACAGTATAATGCACGACCGCATGTTGTCTGTATTGTCCGGACATTCCTTAGAACAGAATTTGTTCAACCGCGTTGCTCCGGCCGACGCGTTCTCCTGATCTCACCCCAATGAAAATGAGTATTTAATCGTTGAAAAGAGACTGGACCCCCACCACTCACTGGTAACTACGATCGAAGAATTGTGGCATCGTGTTGAAGCTTCATGAAGTTTTCTACCCGTACATGTCATCCAATTGCTGTCTGATTCAATGCCTAGGCAGGTAAGTGTTGTTATTGCTCCCAGAGGTCGCTGCTTTATGTACTGTTTTCTAAGTATCTATTACTAAAAAATTTCCTGAAATTTTAATCAGTTGTTCTTCCTACTATAATGTATGTGACCAATAAATATCATTCTCATATTTTCCTTCCTTCTTGGTGTTGCAATTTTAATAAACGGCAGTATATCGGGAAAAGAAAAATTCTTTTCTTTTTTTCCTTTTTTAATAGGTAGAAAAATAAAAATAAATCGCAAATATTATATTAAGTTTCATTGTGTAATATAGATTTCTGATACAAACTTTCATTTGTGAATGATCCCTTATCGTGTAGAACATTTTAGAAAACAGTTGAAAAACAGTTTATTTAATCACGATATCTCTATGATGTTTTGTGATATTCAGTTGGATGTTTTTTGTAAGGTGCTCTATGCAGTTGAGTATCAGATTATGGCAAAGTTTTTTGGTTATAGTCGCGCATGCGCAGTAATAAAAATAAATTATATACTACAACTGTCCCTATCTCTTTGAATATTAAATATATTTCTTTTAAACTATAGTATAACGATTCAGGCAGGCATATGTTGTCGTGTTTTCCAAAAGTTGTATGAAATTTGAAGAAAAACCTTTGTAGTTATAAAGTAAAAATTTGTGAAAAAAGTTTTTGCATTTTTTAATAAAATATTAATAATCCTTAAATATTCAAGGTAACCTCATAAAACTCTACACAAATATAATATTTATAACCATACCTAAAATCTGCAGATCAATGGAAGCTTTTCTCTATACTGGGTTATAACAAATACTCTTTATTTTATTGGATTTATTGTACGTCCCCTAACGGCCTTCATGACAAAATCTCTGCTGAAAAATATAAAGGTAAGACATGTTTTCCTTATTTCCAAAATTCAAGACAACGCGTTCAGTATTTTTCAGGATATTCGATAAAACTTAAAAAAGCGAAAATGTCCACATTATTTTATCTAAATCCTGTACATCAACTTTTTTTTTTTTTTTTTATGAATTAAGTAGAATGAGTTTCGGACTCATTTCGGAATGTCTTTCTAAATGCCTCTGCTGTTTCGTCACTCGAACTCGAGATCGAAAACAGTCTGAAGCATTTACGTTCTACTCGTAAATCTCATGGTCCATAACAAGGCCCGATTAACCTCTGAAGCTAAGGGAAGCTCGGTATCATTTCGGGGCCCCTCTTTCATTTTCAGGAAGTTCTCCAAGTTCTACATGCACAGATTAAGATACTTATTTACGCTATGAATTTTATTTCCAGAAATTACTTAGCAGAATCAATTCTGATTTAAGTTCCTTTCCTTCCTATATATTATTGTATAAAAATATCGCAGACTATATTTACCTGTATATTAAAATCGTGAAAGGCACAAACTTTTCGACAATAATAGTTTTGGTTTGAAATTACTTGGCAAAAGTGTTCATTGGATAAAAAAAGCATAAACATCTGTGCAACAACATTTCCGCTCTCATATTTATTACTTTTGTTTTTAATCAGATGAAGATTTGAGCTAAATGATTTCAAGTAAAAAAAAAAAAAAAAAATGTTGAAATTAGTGCTTTTCATTAAATTAATTTGAAAGTTCCTGTTCATCATCTTCATTTCACATCTGTTGGTAATACTTTTTATTGCATATGTTTACCACTTCGAAATTCCCAGTGGTTAGCTGTGGAGTAAATTTTTCCAAATAGTGTGTATTTTCTCTTGCTTTAGGCAAAATTTTCCCCCAATTTTTTTTTTTTTGTTCAAATGATAAGACAACAGGAAAAACTGATATTAGAAATTTGAGGAATTATTTTTCAGTTATTTTGGGGGGGCCACTTAAATTTCAGAAGGGAAACTCTTGCTCTCTGAACCTTTTGGGAAATCAGGCCCTGGTCCATAATACAAAGAAACAAGAAAGAAAAATCATGCAGTGCGCATTGATTAGTAACACTTTCCAACTGTACGCAATTGTTGTATCGAATAACTATTAATGTTCTTTGCCTACGTTATCACACAACAGACAGAAGGACTGAAATACATACAGATAGACTAATTGATTTTAAAATTAATCTTAGGCATTTTGAAAAGTGTTAAAAAGGCTTAACGCAAAAGAAAATGCAGCCGTTAGATTATAATTACAGCTTTTAAACTCTCTGAATATTTTTTTGTAGCCCTGTAAATCTGAAAGTTAATCACATCATATTCTATACAAAACAATTATTTAGAATATTAATAATACATGTCAATGTTTTTAAGTTTTTGTAGTAGAAAGTTTTTTAAATATAACTTTTAAAAAATTCCGTCCAAAAACGTAATACATTGGCTTTTTTTTATTGTTGTTGTTGTTGTCCCTGTAAAGAAACTAGTTGTACAGGACCTATTAATGACATTTTAAATAGGGAATATTCCATAGGGAACATGAGTGTATCAATTTTAAAAATCTTCTCAAAATATTCACGGATGAAATGAGCCGGAGACAAGCGGATAGAAAGGTAGTCAATCGGACAGACAGATGCACAAATTGAAATCATATTCTCACTAAAATTATAAGAAAGTGTTAAAACGCTCATGTAAACAAAAGTGCAATTTCAGCCAATTTTTATTAATACCTCTTAATGTAACTGATTATTTTTGTGTGGCCCTGTAAATCTAATGCTAACCATACTATATTACATAGAAGGCACACTCTTTTGCGCATACGAATAATATATTTCAATTGCATTAAGCTTTGTGGAAGAGTACTCTACTTTACATAGAAAATATCCGATAGGGAATTGAATAACATATTAAAATTTCATTAAAATTTCTAAACATTAAAGGTATTAAAATATGATTTATAGAAACTCCTCTCATAGAACACAATGCTTTCGAATTCTTTTGGGTGTCCTTGTACACAAACCACAAGTGGTATTCATTCCATTTCCGATAGTAAACTTGAATAACATATATCAGTTTCAAAAAATTCCATAAATATTTACGGGAGTTAGAGCGCGGGCAGGCAAACAGACGGACAGACGGCAGATACACAAATTGATATCATATTCACACTTAAAAAATGTTAGGAAGTTTTAAAAACGGTTAATGTAAACGAAAGTAGAATTCTAGCAAATTTTTAATAATAGCTCTTAATATAACAGAATATTTTTGTGTCACCCTGTAAATCTAATGCTAATCATGCTATATTCTATTTAAATAATTCTTTTGTGCATATAAATAAAATACTTCAATTTCCTAAAACTTCGTGGAAGTAAAGTTATTAAAATTTGATTTAAAGAAATATCTCTCATAGAACGCAATGCTTTAGAATACTTTTGAGTGTCCTTGTATATAAAACAGAGTTGGTATTTAATCCATTTTATACAGGAAAAATCAAATAGTGAACTTGAATAACATATTTCAATTTCATTAAGATATGTGTATAGTAAAGGTATGCAAATATGATTTATAGAAATACCACTCATAGAACACAATGCTTTGAACTTATTTCGGGTGTCCCTGTATACAAACCAGTAAAGGTATAAGCTCCATTTTCAAAAGGGAACATTCGATAGTGAACTTGAATAACATATATCAGTTTCAAGAAATTCCACAAATATTTACGGTAATTAGAGCCCGGAGAGCCAGACAGACGTAAGTCATTAACACTTTTCAAACTTGTTGGGAAGTGTTAAAAATGTTAGAAAGTGTTAAAAATGCTTAATGTAAACGAAAGTACACATTTAGCAAATATTTATTAATAGCTCTTTATACAACTGAATATTTTTGTGTCACCCTGTAAATCTAATGCTAATCATGCTATATTCTATGCAAAGCATTTTCTTTTGTGCTTATAAATAACACATTTCAATTTCATAAATCTTCGTGCAAAGTAAAGTTATTAAAATTTAGTTTATAGAAATGTCTCTCATAAAACGCAATGCTTTGGAATACTTTTGTGTGTCCCTGTACACAAATCTGTGGTACTATTTGCTCCATTGTATACAGGAAAAATCCGATAGTGAACTTGAATAACATATTTCAATTTCATTAAGATTTGTGTACAGTAAGGGTATGGAAATATAGTTTATAGAAATGCCTCTCATAGAACAAAATGCTTTGAAATACTTTTGTGTGTCCCTTTACACAAATCGGTGGTGGTATTTACTCCATTTTATACAGGAAACATCCGATAGTGAACTTGAATAACATGTTTCAATTTCATTAAGATTTGTGTACAGTAAGGGTATGGAAATAATGTTTGTAGAAATGCCTCTCATAGAACACAATGCTTTGAAATATTTCAGGGGGTCCCTGTACACAAACCAATAGAGGTATAAACTCCATTTTCAACAGGGAACATCCGATAGTGAATTTGTGTCACATATTTCAATTTCGTTAAGATTTTTGTGCAGTAAGGGTGTGAAAATATGGTTTATAGAAATGACTCTCATAGAACACAATGCTTTGCAATATTTTAGGGGGTCCCTGTACACTAACCAGTAGAGGTATAAACTCCATTTTCAATAGGGAACATCCGATAGTGAAATTGTATAACATATTTCAATTTCATTAAGATTTTTGTACAGTAAGGGTATGAAAAAATGGTTTATAGAAATGCCTCTCATAGAACACAATGCTTAGAAATATTTTCGGGGGTCCCTGTACACAAATCAGTAGAGGTATAAACTCCATTTTCAATAGGGAACATCCGATAGTGAACTTGAATAACATATATCAGTTTCAAGAAATTCCATAAATATTTACGGGAGTTAGAGCGCGGACGGACAGACAGACGGACAGACAGACAGACAGACAGACAAACCCATGTCATAAACACTTTTCAACCTTGTTGGAAAGTGTTAAAAACGCCGTTCAATGAGTATTATATGGACAAGACAATTTAAGAATTTCAGGAATTTATGTATAATATTGACTTTAGAAATATATCTGAAAATGGCGAGTTGAAATGAAACTGAAAGACAGCCTGAAAACGGCTCAAAATGCTCCTATGTTCCTTCCCCTCCCCTTGATAATCTTGTGCCTGCTTGGGATAAAAGAGAGAGAGAGAGAGAGAGAGAGAGAGAGAGAGAGAGAGAGAGAGAGAGAGAAATCTTCGATTTTCTGTTATATGGACAAGTTGGGATAGAACACGGGTGAAAAACTCATACCGGTATTTCTTTAAGAAATTTCTGTACGCATAATATCGTTGATTTAAGAGGTAGAAAATTTTGCTCCATTGATAGTGGTATGATATGAGTTCTGTGCCCGTTTTCCATCTCTGGACAAGTGTACCTGTAAATTTCTTGCGATTACAATATAAATTGAATTCGGATGTATCTCCAAAAGTGTATTTAGATATAAGTACTGTCTTAGGGTAGCTTGATACTATTTAAAAGCATTTATTTTATTTATTTAATTTTTACGGCAATCGTTTTTGAGGTGAATATAAGTCGAAAATGAAAGCAATTTTCTTAATTGAATATTACAAAATTTTGCAAAGACTCAGTTGTAAATTCGTAATAAATTTCAATAAATTATTTTATCCTCCCCCCTCCTCACCCAAATTTTCTAAATGAGGAAAATCTGACGGATATTAAACCCATTAACCACCAAAACTGGAAATAATGATTTTTTTTTTTTTTTCTAAATACGAACAGTTACATCCATTATTTTGATCACATAAGAAAAATTAAAAATAAAATTATGAAAATTGGTCTTACCTTCCTAAAAAATAGAGTGTTTATTTGTATAACTTAAGCGGAATAAGACTATAAAATGAGTACAAATAAATGTTTATGGAAATTTTCTTGAGGGAGCATAAAAACAGCTAAAATTACAGATGGCTTCAAAAGTATCTTATTACGATTTTTTTTTTTTTTTTTTTTTTTTTTTACAAGCTATGTAAACTCATTCAAATATGTATTAATTTCAAAAGTTTTGGTTTGAAATGAGCTTCAAGTTTGAAATTCATTTTTAGACATTAAATTATTTTTCTGATCGAATTTTTTGTAATAAAATAAACATCTATTTTCTTACTTAAAGACAATATTTTATATAAAATCCTTTTTTTAGTTAAACGCAATTATTTCTGAAGTTGGGTAAACGCAACACCAGCGGGTAATGGGTTAAGCCCTTACAGATCTCGTAATTTCCAAGAAAACTGTAAAAAAAAAAGTACTTTTATTATTATTATTAAAGAAAGGTGTATAAAATTAAGTGTATGAAATATATCCGATACATATGGGTCGATTTTATGCCCCATGTTATTGAAGTTATTACCTCTCGATTTAGTGATAGCGTATAATAAAACAGAAAATGAAAACGTAAATTTTGATGTAAATAATTTAATGAAATTTCTAAATAAAGAACTAACGGCACGTGAAAAAACACACGTTTTTCCCAACACAAAACAGAAGACAGAGATAGAAAATGACATTACTCTAATGCGTTAATGAAAGAGAAACCGAAACAGAATTTTAGGGTCGCCGGAGCTACGGAATTGATTTGTAACGGCCCGATTAAAGAAAAAGAACAGATATCCGTCTTTTGCAGTGAAGCGCATAAAAATACAGATTGCGAATATGCAAAAACATTACCGTTAAAAGAAAAATAATCTGGTGTGTCACTCACAAGACTTTCTCTTACCCTAAAATTTAATACTATAAATACAAGTTGGAGATTAAGAGGTAAGATAACGAGTACTGTTATGTAAACCTGTGTTAAACAATTCAAATTGGGCTTCGGAAGAGTGTTATATGATAATTAGTTCTGTGTGAGGGGGACTACCGCCCCCTCAACCCCCCGTTTCATTAATGCACCTAAATTTATTTAGAATTTAATTCTGTTATTAAAAGTGATTCTGTTTTTAAAAAATATAATTTGTTAAAAATATTATTTAAAAAAATTATCTTTTGTGATAATACAGACGATTTCCATATTAGAGAAGTAGTATAACACTAAAAAAAAAAAAAAAAAAAAAAAAAAAAAAAATTTTTTTTTTTTTTTTTTTTTTGTTAAAACTAAAAAAATCGATAACTTTATTTTGAACTAGCAGGCTACGCCCGCTTCGCTGGTCACTATATTTAAATGAATTTTCGAAAGAATTGAATTAATATTTATTTTTTTATACCACATTATAGACAACTACTAAAAAAAAAAAAAATTAAAGAAACTGAAATTGCTCCAAACCTCGCTTCTGGTACCCGCTCTGCATCCCGCAGAGCGGGTACCTCTTTTCCCGCCCGCTCTGCATCAGGTCTAGGTTTCCCATGCCTGCAGAAAGATCTTTCCCGGGCATATAGCCCATGCTATTTACACTATATTACAATTTGATTCCGACCAATGTAATAAAATAAAATAAAAAGTAGATTTATAAACAAATAAATTTTAATCAATTTAATCCTTTATACTATGTATATACTACCATTTTTCCCGATAAATACTGTAAATAAATAATAATGAAAAAAAATAATAGTTTTTTCTTTTAAAGAAATTAATTAAAAAATGAAAAATAAAAAGTTGTTCTACTATAAAAAATAAAACATAACTGTTATAAATACGTTTTTAAATTTAAAATTAATTACACTTAATTTTTTTCTACTCATTACAATTTTATTTTCAATAAATGTAACAAATTAAAAAAAAAAAAAAAAAAAAAAAAAAAAAAAATTCGCCTTTAAATGAATGCATTAAGTAAAAATAAGTTGCGTAATAGCCGTTGCTAAGATACGCAAACGATTGAAGCAAAAGAATAAATCTATGAAAAACGAAACAAAGAAGCCAATATTTAAAATCTGAAAAACATTAATTTAAAAAATTCAAATTAGAAAAAATCTCGATGAGGTGCACACCTGCAGGGTCCCAAGTACCTATATGCCAAATTTGGAGGCTCTGCGATTAGTAGTGTGAACACCAGAGCGCAGACAGACACACACACACAGAGATACACAGACACTTCTATTTATTATATAGAGTATCGCAGATCGATGGTTCAACCTTTCGTTTTTATGGTATTGGCGAGCTCTTTTGAATGATACCCATCATGAAAATTTACTCCCCTCGAGGCGGGAACCCCCCCCCCCCCCCCAGGGCGGAAAGCAAGGCTCCTAAATACGCAAAAAAAAAAAAAAAAAAAAAAAAAAAAAAAAATCCCAGTTGAGTATCTCTATTACAAAAAATATAAATTCGTTTCATTTGGTTTAGTACAGTTTATAGATATTAAACTCTACTTACCTGCATTTTCCCCCAAAGACGTAAAGTATTTGAACAGTTTTGAGTGTCTCTGTACACGAATCATTTACTTCATCTCAACGAAAAGCTTACTGTAGCATCCCTATATGATACACATTTAGAATACCGAGTTTCGAATTTCTGCTACTATTTGTTCTGGAGATATGCTGATAAAAGACACACGGACAGACACACAGACCATTCGCTAAAAACATGATTTTCGTTTTCAGGGGAACTCAGAACATGTAAATATAACAATAACGCACGCTCGAAAATTTGACCCTAAAACAATACTTTCTCGACCCTATGGGTAAGAGAAAGTAAAAATCGATTCTAAGGAAATAATCTGGTGTGACTCTCACACGACTTTCTCTTACCCTGAAATTTAATAATATAAATACAGGTTGCAGATTAAGAGGTCAGATAACGAGTATTGTTATGTAAACCTGTGTTAAACAATTCAAATTAGGCTTCGGAAGAGTTTTATATGATAATTAGTTCTGTGCGAGGGGGACTACTGCCCCCCCAACCCCCCCCCCCCTCCGTTTCATTAATGCACCTACATTTATTTAGAATTTAATTCTGTTATTAAAAAATAATTCTGTTTAAAAAAAAAAAATTTGTTAAAATTATTATTTAAAAAAATTATCTTTTATCTTTATAATACAGACGATTTCCACATTATAGAAGTAGTATAACACTAAATATAAAAAAAAAAAAAAAAAAAAAAAAAAAAAAAAAAAAAATTGAATTTATTCTCAATATTACATTAAAAAAAAAAAAAAAAAAAAAAAAAAAAAAAATTGTTAAACATGAAAAAAATTGATAACTTTATTTTAAATTATCGCAGATCGATGATTCAACCATTCATTTAAAAAGGTATTGGCGAGCTCTTTTGAAAGATATCCATCATGAAAATTTACTTCCCTCGAGGGGGGACTTCCCCCCCCCCAGGGAGGGAGGCGAGGATCCAACATACTTAAAATTTTTCTCCTAGTTGACTATTTCTATAACAAAAAATATATATTCGTTTCATTTGGTTTAGTGCAGTCTTTAGATGTTAAACTCTACTTACCTGCAATTTCCTCCATAGATGTAATGTATTTGAATACTTTTGAGTGTCCCTGTACACGAACCATTTGCTTCGTCTCAACGAAAAGCTGACTGTAGCATCCCTATATGATACACATTTAGAATACCGAGTTTCGAATTTCTGCTACAATTTATTCTTGAGATATGCTGATAACAGACACACAGACAGACAGACACAGACCATTCGCTAAAAAAATGATTTTCGTATTCAGGTAACCTCAGAACATGTAAATATAACAAAAACTCACGTTCAAAAATTTGACCCTAAAACAATACTTTCTCGACTCTATGGGAAGAGAAAGTAAACAGGCTATTGTTTGAAATGCCTCTTTCGGTTTCACTTTGCACGGGACTGTAGAAAAATGCTCAATTGTTCTATCTGCGGAAATAATCATTTAGATGTAATGTGTAATTATGAAAAAATTAATGAACCTAATATTGTAGAGGGAAAACATTATGATTATAAAGAAATAATTTCAGATGGGGATAATTATGGGAGCAGAGTTAACTCAGACAATCTATAACTTCTTCTGATATAGTTTATTTACAGACAATGGTAGTAAAAGTTAAGGGGGATACTAAAAATAATAAAGAATTTTATTTGAGAACAATAATCGATACTGGTAGCCAAAATTCTTACATAATCAAATATGCTGCAAAAATATTGAACTTGAAAAATAAAGAAAAAATTTCGATTAATCACGAACTTTTCGGAGGTGTACAAGTACCTGAAACACATAATTGTTATGAAATAACTGTCAGTAATGTTGATAAATCATATGGTGCTAAATTAGAAGTTTTAGATCAGGAAAAGATATGTACACCAATTGATAGAATTGACAATGGGGAATGTGTACGCGAATTAGAATATTTGGGTGTAAATATAAGCGATATATCCTTAATTACTTCTAGAGATGCAACGAACAATGGTTTGGCCGAATAACCGAATACCAATTAATCGGCCAAATTATAGCCGAATATTCGGCCTATTCGGCCGCCGAATAATGAACTCATTTTTGTCTAAAAACATAGTATAGTATGCACTATATGCACAATTCTTGTACATTTCATAACTAAAATGTATTATTTTCTTTTTTAAAAGTTTGTTTTTATACAAATTTTTAATTTTTAAAACCAATATTTGATTCTGAAAAAAATATTCGGCTATGTTCGGCTTAAAAATTGCCTCAATATTAATAATTCTTTGCAAGTTTCTTATGAGGTATTGTCTAGTCATATTTTAATAGGTACAAGTGAGCTTCGCCTGCTAGCGGGTCACTATTTTTAAATGAATCAGTATAATGAATAAATTCTCAAAATTCCATATTATCGCTCATTAAAAAGAAAATATATATTTTTTTGATTGAATAAAAATGTACACCGGGTCCCCACTGCCGTCGGCAGCGTAGACCCGTGCGCACTGCTCGTGCACAGATTCAGGGATATGCATATTTATTCCCCTCCTTTCCTGCCCCTCTAAATTAACCTACATATACCAATTTTGAACAGTCTAACTCAATTTCTATTTTTTTGTCCCCCTAGTCCTTCCGTCCGCTTCCCCTTAATAATGTAGCACATTCGAAAGTATCCTCATACAATTGTAGGCCCCAAAAGAAACCTATACATACAATTTTGAACGGTCTAACTCAATTTCTAATTTTTTGCCCTTCTTCCCCCCCCCCCCACCTTAATAATTTTACACTTCCCAAAATGTCCTTATTCGACTCGTAGGCCACAAAAACCTATAAATACAAATTTAGAACAGTTTAACTCAATTTCTAATTTTTTACCACCCCCCCCCCTAATAATTTTACGCTTTCAAAAATATCCTCATTCGACTTTTAGGCTTATACCAATTTTGAACAGTCTAACTCAATTTCTAATTTTTTGTCCCCTCCCCCAATAATTAAAAATATCACTGGAAGGATTTTTTTTTATTATTATTAAATAACAAAGGATAAATATTAAATTTTTTCATTACGCTTTGAAAAAAATCAGAATTTGCTTATATGGTTCAGTTGGGACAATTTTGAATCGATTAATTTTAAATTTAACAGATTATGTTAGCTTACTACAGATATAATATGTTTTGCACTTATTGATATAGCATAAAAGTTTTTACATGATCCTTACATTAAAATGGTATGATAAAATTCATTCAAGGTATGAAAGTTTTTTTTTTGTTTTTTGAGGGGGGAGGGGGGGATAGTAGTTAATTTCAAATAAAATTTTCACAATACATGACAAATATAAATTCTAAAATTAAAAAAAATTATTGTGCAATATAATGTTTTTATTTATATTGTGTAAATATAAATAAAAACATTTCTTATTCAGAATTATTCGGCCTGGGCCGAATAATGGACTTGATGATATTCGGCCGAAGCCGAATATTCGGCTGACAGGCCGAATAATCGTTGCATCTCTAATTACTTCATGCACTTATGAAAATGATCCTCGAGAAATACATTTACTTTTGGGTGCTGATGTCGCGAAGGTTATTTATACAGGCAATACTAAAACAGTTTCAGTAAAAGGATTGATCGCATTAAAAACTAAGATGGGGTGGCCATTAATGGGGAAAGACACATCAGACACACATTCGGATGCAGGAGGTTATACTTTACATGAGAATTTGCAAAAATGGTGTTGGGGCGATTTTTATGCAGAGCAGTGTTACCCGGTAGGCTCCGGAAGAAAGAGCCTCCTCTCTGAAATTTAAGAGGGGGTCCAAATTAACTGAAAAATAATGCCTCAAAATCCTAGTATCTATTTCTCTATATTGTCACTTAAAACATTTTGCAATGAACAAAACAAGAGAAAAACACACTGTTTTGGGAAAGTTCAAACTGAGAATTTCGATGCCGGTAAACAATATACGCAACAAAAAAATATTACACGCTGATATGGGATGAATATAGGAACATTGCATATAACACTCAATTGATTAATAAAATATCATAAATGTAATTCATAGTTTCAGTAGCAAATCCCCCTCCCCCTTCCTGTCTACGTAAAAGCAATCAATCTCAACAATTGTGTGGGCTTTAAATTATTTAGCTCAATTCTTCATTAGGTTTTTTTTTTTTTTTTTTTTTTTTATGCATGCAATGTGAGATCAGAAAAAGTTGTTGCACTGATGCATACTTTTTTACTTATATTACCCGACTGCCGTAGATAATGGAAGTATTGTATTCGGCCCAAAAATCTCACCTGATTTACATGTTTTAAGGTTCCCCGAGTCCAAAAAAGTGATTTTTGACAATTGGCCAGTGTGTGTGTGGGGGGGGGGGGGGGGGGAATCTTCTGACTATTATATCTCCGTACAAAACATCAAAAATACATTTTAATAAAGTTATGGGCTAAGCTTTACTATAGGGCACCCATTGGTGATTTGTGACGCTGTGATGCAATTCAGTGTATCGTCACTTTTTAATGTATCGGAACTTCGATTAACCGTCTAGGAACTTCGTTTTTCTTTCTGCACGGACCATTCGTGTATGTTTATCGTAATGCGGGATTACGATAAACATACATTACAATTACATAACTTTATTCAAATGTATTTTTGATGTTTTGTAATGATTCAGAGTATCGATTCCCGATGCAATTCGCGGTATCGACTCATCCAGTGAGCTGTACATCGGCAATAGTAATGGGTGCTTTATAGTAAAGCTGTTTATCTGTTTTCATAACATTATTTAGGTGAAATAATTTTAAATTATTCAAAGAATAATTCTTACCTTTTTCTGATGCCTTGATCAATATTTTACCACTCAAATTATATGGCAATAAAATGAAAAGCGCTGTTATTGTATCTTCAATTATATAAGATGAAGATGATGATCGTTTAATTTCCTTACTGGAAATGCGTTCATAATTTTCCTCTTTCGCTCTCCATAAATATAGTATTTCACTAATATTTGAATCAGGGGAGAAATGGGCACTAAAATTCCATTTTTCTTCCTCATAAAATACCGCATAAAATTCACTTTTTGTCCTAATCAACTGACAATTTACATAAAAATGACAGTTTAATCCATTAAAACAAAAATCTGGACTTCTTTGTTTTCTGTTTAGATGTGGCAACGGAATATTTCTCCATATAACACAATTTGATTCAACTGTGAGGTGTTCCATAAGCATCCAGAATTCTACAAAACAAGATTTATTTACGGGAATCTTTGAATCTTTAGTTAAAATGAGGAATTTTGTAATGCTTATGTTTGGGAAATAATTTAGTAAGCTTCAAACACGCTTCAAACGTTCCTTCTTCCTTTGCAAGATAACAGAAAGTGAGAATGTAGTGTTGCCAGATAGGAATTTGAAAATTTCCCCAAAATAGATTTCATTTTCCCCCAAAATGACGTTTTTTTTCAAAAATTTCCCCCAAACACACACACACACAAATAAAAGAGAATAAATTATTTTTCTATCAACAAAGCATGCATAAAACTAGTGTGATGTGGCTGCCACAATACTTTCTTCTGTATAATTTTACACAAAATTCACGCAATACAAATTATTAAATTTTTTTTCGCAGATGATTTTTATCTGACAGAATAATGTGTCACTAAGTGATGAAAAAAGTGAAATTTTTGCCAATATCATTTTTTTTTTCTTTTTTCGTTAAAAAAAAAAAAAAAAAAAAAAAAAAATCTATAACTTTGTTTTAAATTATCACCTATCTATGATTCAACCATTCGTTTTAAAAATGATGACGAGATCTTTTGAAAAATACCCATATTGAAAATTTACACGGCACGGAGGTTATTCTTCCCAGAGGGGAAGCGATGCTCCCATATGCACAAGCTTTTTCTCTAGTTTACTACTCCTATTATCAATAATTCCTATCAATTTTACAATCACACGTTAAAAACAACTCATTATGTACATTTATATGAAATTTTGTCCGACACTGTCATGTTAAAAATTTAGAAAAAAAATGGGATCGCAGCGTTGCCTGTTGAGCGATTGATCCCCAAATCTAAGCAGCACCAGTTTATGTCAAGGTCCAACTAAATACAGGTTTGGTTAAATTTCGTTCGTTGGTTGGTAAGATGCAGCGTCCAAAAATTTCGTGATACACACTCATACGCAGACAGACATTTTTTAAAAAGTGTCAAATCGGGCTTGGGACATCCTAAAACGTGAAAATCCATCGTAAACTGAAGTTCGAAAAATTAAAAAATGCATTGTTATCGTGTTTAGAGCTATTCTAAAAGTTTCAAATGTCTAGCTAGTCGGGAAGTTATATAATCGTTGAATCATATAAACGATACCGAAGGCAGCGGGAACTCGAAATAATTGGCTAAAAGTATTAAAAAAATGCATTGTCATCCTGTTCGGAGCTATTCTAAAAGTTTCAAATGCCTATCCAGTCGGGAAGTTATATTATTGTTGAATCATATAAACGCTACCGAAGGCAGCGGAGATCCGAAGTAATTGCCTAAAAGTATTAAAATTGCATTGTCATCATGTTCTGAGCTATTCTATAAGTTTCAAATGTCTAGCTAGTCGAGAAGTTAGTTAAATAAAATTTCTATTGAATTATATAAACGTTACCAAAGGCAGCAGGCACCCAAAACAATTCGCTCACTAAAAGTATTTTAAAAAATGCATTGTCATCGTGTTCAGAGTTATTCTAAAAGTTTCAAATGTCTAGCTAATCGGGAAGTTAGTTAAAAATATATTGCAAGATTTGTACTGAAGAAACAAACAAACGAACAAGATAGCGAGACAATAGAAACATGATAAAAATATCAGCATAGTAGCAGCACCCCCAGGACTATATATGCCATAATCGAATTGGCAAGAATTCATATACTCAGGTCCTTATATGTATACCTTATAATATTTCCTGCGGTTCGGTAAAATGTTTCGCAAGACACAACTTTCAATGTGTTTTGCTAACGTACATATGCACACACAGACAGAGACAACGTGTTTAGAACGTATCAAAACATGTAAATCAATCACAAACGGAAAGTCAAAAAAAATTCACAAATCCAATGCCTATTCTCCATGTATATAGAAAAGAAAAAACTACTATGCTGTGGCCCTCACTAAGCTATCTTCTAACTGTATGTATACAATAGAAGATTTAATAAAGTATACAATAAGAATAATATAGAAGTTGATAGCTATAGCTTTCCCATAAATGAAAGAAATTTTAATATACCAGCAATCACCGTGGTTTGATATGCACCAAAATTTATCCAACGTACTTTTTATGACAACTAACGAATATATTAAATTGAAATCATTTATACACTATCGAATTTAAGGTATACCATTTTTGTAAGCGGAGAAAATATCTGCATAGCATAGTATGCGCTCAAACTAAATCAGTAAAAAGTTTCATGATATTCATCTTACAAGCCTAGCATGGTGCTCTAATTTACAAAAGAAAGTGAGATTTTCCTGAAAATTGTGGTTATCTCAGTATAGCAGGACCATCTACAGACGCTATATATCACATATATAATCAGCACCACCGCTTTCTATCATTATCCAACTAAATATATAAGGCTTTGTATAATTAGGATTAATTCTTTATTTGGCGTACAAAATTTTACTAACACACAATCCCTCTCACAAAGATACACAGGCAGAAAGACAACTTCTAATTATGGTCAAATAGTGCACAGGACATCTGAAAGCCTAAAAATTCATCAAAAAACGGAAGTCTTTTTTTTTTTTTTTCAAACCGATACTTTTTAAGAAGCTTTATGATTCCCCCCCCCCCTCCCCAAATTTCCCCGCAAAAATGTTTTTTCCCCAAACATTTTCCCCACACTTTCATTCTCCCCAAAATTTCCCCATGGGCAAAAGTTTTCCGCAAAATCGCGAAAAAATTCCCCAATCTGGCAACACTGTAGAATGTGAGATAAGATAAATATTTTGCTTCAATTACGCATGCGCTAACGCACTGCAACGGTCAGAAAGACTTGTTTTAAACTTTAAAACAAGTCTTTCTCCTTTTTCTTGTAAAGATCTAAATTAATGCAAGTTTCTTTTACTACAGACAATAAGCTGCTCCATAGAAGCATAATAGAATTCAACTATATTAAAGAAGGCTCCAACTGTTGCACAAAAAAAGTGTTTCCCTAGTAAACCAAGTAAAGCTCGACTCTACGTTTTCAGACTGTTTCGTTTGTAATTGATCTGTGTTCAACTGTTTCATCTATTTTACGTATAATAACTGTAACCGTAATTTGGTTCTTTTGTATATATAAATCAAATGTTACTGTACAGTCGGTAACAAAAGTGTCCGAACACTAGCGAAAATTCCTATGTAAAAAAAGTACATTTCATACGGTTTTGTTAAATAAATACTTATCGAATCATGTTCTTACACTGACTAAGAACAGGTTTCGACAAGGATTTATTTAACAAAACTGTATTAAGTGTATTTTTTTTATATAGGAATTTTTGCTAGTGTTCGGAGACTTTTGTTACCGACTGTACTTCTAGTTAAAATGGCTCTGCCTTGATGATGCCCTGATGTTCAGGGCGAGAGGCCTTGACACGATGTAATTTTCATGATTTTAATTAAATGTATCGTTTTATATGTGTTTTACAGTGATTTTTTTTTTTTTTTTTTTTTTTTTTTTTTTTTTAATAAAAATTGAGGTTTTCTACAAATACGCGTGGGGTTAGGATGTCTTTATATGAGATGTAATTTTATGTCTTTCATAAGTGTTAATCACTGATTTTCTTGAGAAAATTTTTGGCAAAAGAAATAATTATAAGATAAAAAACTTTTTATAAACCATGTTTTTAAATTTTCTGTTGATTCATAGCCATAGAACTAACTACATTAACATTTTATCAATGCGTATGAAATCTTTAAATTGATAATGACGTCAATTTTTGTGAGATGCATAATTTAACTTTTTACAGTTTTTTAACACTCACGTTTAATTAAATGTATATTTTTATGTCGAAAGAAAATGAGCTCGTATTATTATTATTTTTTTTTTTTTTTTGGCAACAATTAAATTATAGCTAATATATTAATGGCTATTTATAAGGTATTAGGAGATTATTATTTTCTTATTTAATTAATTATAAGAAAACTATTCGGAAATCGGACTTCGAAGTATTGTGTTGTCATCGGATTGTGAGCTATTGTGAAAGTTTCAAATGTCTAGCTAGTAGGGAAGTTAGTTAAAATTCGATTGCAAGGTTTGTACCGGACAAGCAAACACACACACAAACAAGAATAGAAGTTAATTAGAACATGGTGAAAATTAATAGCATCTTGATAAGATTATTGGCATTTAATCCTAAATACATTTTCCTAAGATATTAGCCGCTGAGTCGCTATAGAAAAGCTATAAAAAATTACCAAATATGAGAGCATGTCTGCAATATTTCCAAATAAGCGCATGTTTGGTGGTTCCATTTTTGCGAATTCATGTTGAGAAGATTAAATACATGAATATTCTCTATTGCTTTGATATCCCAACGAGCTTCATACGAAGGCCAACACTCGACAGTGCACAAGAGATTAATGAGATTCAGACACTGCAACACCCCAAATTCTAGATAATATTATTTAGCATTCAAGGTTAATAAAGACATTATGTCATTAAGAGTCGGATGTAGATGTTGGACTTTCTCTATGGTTATCCCGACGAACTCCATGCGAAGTCGAATACTTCAGAGTGCAATTAACCCTTATACTGGAACATCGGTCTCTGAGACCGCTAAAGGTTAGGCTTAGTGTAGGGACTTGCGGATGCATATTCCTAGAAACAGGGTACCGGCACGTTTGGCGATAAATGTCCAAGACGCCAAGGGTGTCTAACTGAAGCACTGGTGCAACGTAAAATGCTCATAACCTGTAGAGGATGGCATGTCTCAAAACAATCCTTAGGGGTGAGTCCCGAACCGTCGCCAATTGTCCACAGTGCGGCACTAGTGATACGTAAAACCAGCTTAAACAAGGGAAGCTACCCTTAGGGGTTGGCAGGGAGCGGAGCCCCTTAGTGTTGAAAAAAGGAACCTGTAAAATGTTATTAGAATATTAAGAATCTCAATTTTTGAGCGCTAACAGACGCATTACGTAGAAATGTCAGTAACTGAGAATTCTTTCTGAAAGTTTAAGTTCAATTGATTTTGTTGGTATTAGGTAGAATTAGAGTGCTATGAAGAAAATTGCAGGGAGTTACGAGTTTTAGGGAAGTTGTGAAATCTCAAAGACTTTTCTCCTTAGGAAAATAAGCATCGTTGTGACAACGAAAGCAGTTGTTGCTCTAGCAGAGAGGCGATACTTTAGATAGTCTTCCATGGTCCTCTGTTTGGGAAGTTTATGTTAATAATTAAAGGACTTTCTCTTGAAGGAAATAAGAGTCGTCTGACTCGACGGTAGGCAGTTAGTGCTCCAGCAAACAAGCCTTACTTCGGATTGCCATCTTAGCCAAGAGGATCGGTTCTCCATCGATGGATGTATCTCTCTATGTGTTTCATGAGAATAGCTTCAATTCGTGTCGGCTTCCTGCTGATTGTGAGTGTAGATGATATTGAATTCTAAGTGACTATAGAGCAGGCTGTTTTCTTATAAAAAGGACTGACAAACTTAGTGATAAAAAACTTCAGTGGCGTTTCAGATAAACTTCGGGTGGGCTTCTGTGATTTCGATGAAAAGGTAAAATAAGCCATGGTTAAATGGACCGACCGAGAATAACTTCCTTCGCGCTGGTACCCTCGGAAAGCTTTTTGAAAAACTTTTGTAATTATGCATTATCCAAGTGGTAACTTTAATATAGTTACCTAGTTACCTAAATTTATTTTAAAAGGTTGTATGTATGTACTTTTTATATTTGATTTTATCATATTAATATTTTGAAGTGTAATAATAATTTGATGATAAATTATTCTAGAAGGAAATGAATAACAGATTGTAGTGCTGTATATGATAGAAAAATTTCTCATGTCTAAAATTTTGTTCAATTAACATAATTCGGGATCTCATATCAGGAAGTAAATTTTACAGGTTAATAAAAATGTAAGGACATTTTCTAGATAATAATTTTGAGACCTCATTTTATGAAGATATTAATTTGTGTACTAATAACATTGATCGGACTGTAATAAAGATTTCAGAAAAGGAAAACAATTTTTACTATTATTATTTTTATTATTATTTTAATAGAAAATAAGCATCGCAACCAGGGACCGAGTTACTCACTTGGAGGCCCAGGGCACTCATTTATCATGTTCAATGGGCCCCTTTTTCTCGTACTTTAATATTACAACAAACAAAACAAACCGTTTATTTCCGATTCAGCCGTCTAAAAATCACTTCACTTCACTTTTCATTTTGCTGGTAAGAGTAAGGCTGAACAAGATCCGTAGCTCGTCTATCGGATCGACGTACGTCGCCCCCGTGTATCTCTGCATTGCTGTGCGTGCCTCGGATAGTTAGCCTTAGTAAAAGTTTGAAATGCAGTATCGGCGGTATGGCAGTTGTATTTACGTTTAGCGAAAATATTGCAATTTTTCCGATGAGTTGATAATTTCCTTGAAAGATCATCACGCCGATTTATAAAATAGCGCAGTAATTCCTCCATCCATTGACGAAAAACAAAAAACAACGATCATTATAGCAAAATTTTGAAATTTTTCATTTTAACTATTTTTTTAAATGTATGGTGGAATTTCTTGGGGGGCCCTTCACTGTGAGGGCCCTGGGCACGTGCCCCGAATGCCCTGCCTTAAATAAGGCACTGATCGCAACATAAGCAGAATAAGACTAAGAGCCGTACTCAAATTTAACTTCAACTCTCGGTTCAACGCGGGCCGCGGTAGCCCAGTCGGTAGAGCGCCGGCCTCGTAATTGGAAGATTGCGGGTTCGGTACTCGAGCCGGCCAAAGACCGTCGTGTACACTAATGGTGGCTGGTGCACATAAAATCTGTCGTGGCCGCAATGTCCTCCATCTTCCCATCAAAAATTATACCTCTGTTGGTCAACGAAGCGGGAGAGCCATCCCTTCCGTGGAGGATCGTTGCCCATCTGCGCAGCACTAGTGCGACGTAAAACCCAACCAACCATGGAGGATCAAAATTGTGATGGCATGTCTCCGGACCACCTCTAGGGGTGTGTCCCAGACCGTCGCCAATTGCCCATCTGCGCAACATTACGATCACGACTGATTTTACGTGCATCAGCCACCATTAATTTACATGATAGTTTCGGCCGGTTCAAGAATCAAACAATCTTAAATTGGAGAGCTTGAAACTTTATTAATTAGAATACCACTACCTTCTTTGCAACAAGGAAAAGTTACATAAAATGATGTGGTTGAGTGGATTTTATTTCACTCTAGTGCAGCGCTATAGGCAATAGGCGACGGTCTGCGATTCCCCGTTAAGCGTTTTTCGGCAACATGCCAACTCAAATTTAATTCTTCATGCAGGGAATGCATAAAATTAACAAAAATATTCGATGTAACATGAAAACACCAGGACTGCGGTTTTCTGGTTTGTGGACCACCGAGCTCAAAATTGCTAGATTGCTGGTTCAATACTCGAATGGACGTAAGATCGTTGTGTATTTAAAAAGTAGATGGTACACGTAAAATAAGTTGTGGTCGCAATGTCATCCATGCTCTGAAATTAATACATTTGAGGGTTACATTGTTTCATAAGTGGGATAGGCATCCCCTCCACCGTACATAAAAGTTGTGATGGCATATCTCTGGAGCACTCCAAAAAATGAGTTCCAAGCAGCCGCCAATTGTCTATTGTCTAGAACTGTTGCGACATAAAATCCACTCAACATTCAATAACAACCACCTTAGGGCGAATTCAATACTCGAGCCGTCCGAAGACCGTCGTGTGCACTGATGGAGACAAGTACGCGCAAAATGTGTCGTGTTTTCAATTTTCTGGATGTTCCGAAATTAATACTTAGCCCAGTCGGTAGAGCGCCGGCCTCGTAATTGGAAAATTGCGGGTTCGGTACTCGAGCCGGCCAAAGACCGTCGTGTACACTAATGGTGGCTGGTGCACGTAAAATCTGTCGTGACCGCAATGTCCTCCATGTTCCCATCGAAAATTATACCTCTGGCGGTCACCGAAGCGGGAGAGCCATCCCTTCCGTGGAGGATCAAAATTGCGATGGCATGTCTCCGAACAACCTCTAGGGGTGAGTCCCATACCGTCGCCAATTGCCCATCAGCGCAGCACTAGTGCGACGTAAAACACAATCAACAAAACAAAATTAATACTATAGTCGACAGCAAAATATTGAAGCACAAATCCCAATTTTCTTTCTCTCTCTTTTTTTTTTAACGTTAATTTTTATCAACTTACTTTTTATATGAAGCATAAAGACTAAGATCATGGCTCGACAAATATTTACTTAACAAGATAGTATTAGGCACAGATTATTATACAGATAGGACACTCCCGTACATTCTTCGGTAACCAAAATTTGACTGCAACGACCCTATTGTCAACCGCTGTAAGTTTTTCGAGCTCTCCAGCTTACGCAATCGCTCGTCTTATTCTTATTGTATCTATGTTCATATCGTAATATTAGTGCAACGTTAAACCCAACATCCAACCAACTAACCATTATATTGATGTTTACGTTTGATTGTCGAAAGCAATTTATTTTAAGAAGCAAGTACTAAATATTAAGCAAATAAATTTCGAAAATATACATAAACCATAAATATTTTTTTTCATTTTAAAGCCTTTTGTATTATTTAAACCAAGCAATGATAAATATTTAAGATTTCATACCCTACTGCTATTTCAGCATTACAGTTTGTTATGTTAATTTGTACACTTGAACACGAATGTGTTTGGCAAAATTTATTTTCAAACATAATAAAAATTAATTTTATTTCTTAGAAGATAGCTGCGAATGTTATGATTTTGTGAATTTAAAAGTGATAGAAAAGGTGAAGGAAAGAAAACTGCACATACGTTTTCATTTGGCAACTTTATTATTGTTTACAAACTTGATTGTCAAAAGCAATTTAATTTAAGAAGCAAGTGCTAAATATTAAGAAAACAAACTTTGAAAATATACATAAAATAAAAACTGTTTTTTCAATTTAAACCAAGCAACGTCAAATATTTAATGATTTTATACTGCTATTTCAGAATTACAGTTTGTAATTTTAATTTGTACTTGAATATGAATATGTTTGAGAAAGCATATTTTTAAACATTATAAATATTAATTTTTATTTCTTAGAAGAATAGCTGTGAATGTTTTGTGGATAATTTTGTCAATTCAAAAACAATAGAAAGTGAACAAAAAGACACTTCCCATACTAACCTGCTACTAACTACTCGCGAAATAGAAAAACAATTTTCGAACAAAGATGCTATTCATGTAGACTTAACACATGTAGTTCTTCTCTGTTGACACTAGTGGTGCTACTATTTTCCGGTTCGCGTTTTAGCTTCACTGTCCTATCTGTATGATGATCTGTGGTATTAGGTGCACATTACAAATCTGATGTGTATGTGTTATCACTAAGCAAACAAAGAAACAACGTGCAAATCTTTAAATATGAATAATTGCTAGTGGTTCAATAATTTTGCTGCCGCCTGTATTTCTAGGAGTCACAAAGCTGATGAGTAGGCTGACCAGATCAAAGTACCTTTATAATAGAGAAGTATTAAAAACAGCTACAATTATAAAATTATGGATGTATTTTTTCATTCCTAATAAATAAGGACTAAAAATAAAGTGTTATTGATCAATAATTTAGTTTCTACAATTTTTTAAAACTTAGAAAAATGCCTAAAAAAAAAAGGCGTCCCCATTTGTCCCCAGAAAAGTTCAAAACATAAAATTGAATAATTTTTTATGGCTTTTCTGTTACAATTCAGCCGTTAAAATTTTTACGAATGAATTAAGTGTAATGTAAACTATTTCCTGTAATTTTTTCAAGTAAATCGGGGATTAGCACTTGAAAGAGTTTCCTTGTTAGTCTGAGCACAATATACACCATTTCTAATAAAAGTCAGATTAGCGTAAGTGCAGTTCTTACGTCTACTTTCCCAGCCCTTGCGATCATATACTGTGTGACTTTTCGTTGAAGGGATTTTTGAAATCCCAAATATACCGAGAGAAGTCCCATCATTTTAACATTGAAAAATGCCATCCGGTAACACATTGCTTTCCCTATAACATATGAGCGAAATGCCCCTTGTACACCATCTGGTAGACAAATACTCTTCAAGCAGTTTCTATATTTTATATCTTTTTCATTCTTTTTTTGGTCATTGGAAAAAAAAAAAAAAAAAAAAAAACTTTGACTTTAATTTTCTTTTCCCCTCCAGTTTGGTACGTACCGAAGCTTTTTATCTTTATTCATTCGTGATTTAATAATTTCTTTAATTCGTTTCGACTACTTGATCACCCAGTATATATAATCTGTAGTGGTCTCTGCTCTTTATTCTTGTTTTTTGCTACCTTATATGTTTGGATTTTGCTCTAGTTTCGCATGGTTTTCAGTTCTTAAACTGAAAGCTATGTGAAACAAGGACAAAGGTCAAACAAAGAAAAACAGAAATAATAATAAGGACTAGAAGCCACCACTGCTTAAGAGCGGGTTTAACAAGTTTTCCGGGCGCTTAACTTTCTCCAAAGCTTCTGCAAAATCATATGGTATCAAAATAGAAAGTTAAAATGAAGGTAAATACTGGAAAAAGAAAAAAAAATATGATGCAAGAAAAACTTAAAAATAAAAACGGGAAAATTTTAATTAATTAATATAACATTTATATGACTATAAGTAAGAGAGATTGGTATTTGGTTTAAAATGAGATTTGAGTCTAATTTCGAGTTGAGTAATTTTAAGGATATAAACAATTGTGTTAGGTAACATTTCATATTATTTAAAGACACTTATTAAAATCAGTTTAAATATAATAATTATCTTAAACACCTTGATTAGTTGCATTACTTTAAAAAAATACAATTACGGTAATGATAATTTGAACTTATGTCACGTATCAATCACATTAACCTGCATTTTAAAGCTTTAGCGGTCGCAGTAGCCCATTCGGTGGTTCACCGAACTCGTGACTGGAAGGTTGGGGGGTTAGATACTCGAGCCAAATACCGTCGTGTTCACTAATTCTGGCTAGTGCACGTAAAATGTGTCGTGCCGGCAATGTCCTTCACGTTCTCATCCAAATTAAACCTCTGGGGGGAGGGGGGGGTCACCGAAGCGGGGAAGCCATCCCCTCCGTTGAGGATAAAAATTGCGATAGCATGTCTCCGGACTATCCTTAGGTACTCTCATTGCGCAGTACTAGCGCTAGTTGCCTATTGCGCAGTACTAGTGTGACGTTAAACCCAACCAACCAACGATTTAAAGCTTTAAAAGTCTACTAAACTCGCACGCGTGTAGATAGATAAGTTTGCAACATGTCGATTTCTAAAAGAATCAATTTAAAACGAAAATAAATTTTATAATAATGACTATCAAATTTATTTCAGTTCTTAATTACAAAAAAAAAAAAAAAAAAAAAAAAAAAAAAATGTAAAGCACTGAAAAATTACATTATATTAAGAACATAAAAATTTTCTAAACTGAAGAATATATTTTTCAGTCATTCGTATTTCAAAACAAATCGAATGTCACTTTAAATACACTTTAATAGCAACGTTTGCATAACGTACTGCCAAATCTTTCCACTCAGCTGATTCCAAAAATCCTTTATTTTCTGCAGCGAAAGATGCAACGCTTCCTAAAAATTCTTCGTCACCAGCTTCATCCGCCATTAGCAGGATTTTGCAGGCATTATCTTCCGACATGTTTTCCAAAATAAAAGCAGCACATTCTTTTTTCAAAGTGAATACAGCGTACTTATCTGCTGCTTTATACAGCTGAAGAGCTGTTTCCACAGACATTTGTTCAACGCTGCCAGAATATAAATATCGTAAAAACTGCTCCAGAATATTCGGTTCCAAATCCACTATGTCCACCATTCCAGTGTTCTTTTCAGACATATCATGTTTGAACATCGCCGCAAAAACTTCCGATCTTGCACTAAGTACAATTTTATGAACAGCAAAACTTTTATCACCACATTTCAAAGTGGCATCAGCATACTCATCGGAGTTAAACTGTCGCAGAATATCTTTAGACAAACCTTCTAGAGACAGTGTTTGAATTGATTCTTCATCTAAACACTTTAGAGGCAAATTTTGAACTGGCTCTTTTCCTGAAAAAAGAAATAAACGAAATTAGTTATAAAATATTTACTTCTAGTTCTTTGGAGAATTATGCATTTAAATATGAAAATATTGTAACCGAGTAAGATTAATATTTTAAATTCTCAAAAGTCCGCAAAATACAGTGAATTTGTTTAACTAATTCGTAATAATTCAGTAAGTGTTAAGTAGTTGAAATTATATTTTAAAATTTCAACAAAATACTAGGTGATTTAAAAGCCTGGTAAATCCTTTTAAACAGGTCTAATAACACTGGTCTGCGATCAGAAAAAGACGCAAGATGTTTTAACTGTTTCTTGTTATATTACTTCGAAAATGAAATTTTCTTGATTATTTAAATACTATAATATTATTTAAAAAGTGACTGTTCCGAAATAGTGATGACAAAATAACAAAACACACGTAAATATTTCAGAACTCTGCGAACCCAGATGGGATCTCAATACGCGTAATTAAAGCAAAAAAAAAAAAAAAAAAGAAATTAAAGCAGTCTATGGGGACTGCCGATAGAAGTGAAAACTAAGTAACTTGTGAATTGTATCGTCGAGCTATTAGATTATTATTTTCGGATTATTTTTGGTTTGGAAAGAAGTGTTTATGATCTGTATTATATGATTCGGCACAATATTTGTAGCTACCCAAATTAAATGAACTAAGCTTTATATTAGGTAAAAATATTGTAATATGACTAAAATAATTTTCTTTTTTTTTATTATTTATTGGAAAATTTATATTGAAAGTAAAAAGAAGAATATAACAGTCTGTACAAAGACATGTGCTTGTACTTTGTGAACTATGTACAGTCGGTAACAAAAGTGTCCGAACACGAGCAAAAATTCCTATGTAAAAAAAGTACACTTCATACAGTTTTGTTAAATAAATCTTTGTCGAATCCTGTTCTTACAAGGAGAGTTCACGACATGGAAAATTCAGATCGGGACGAAATTGCGCAGGATTGTAGTATACTATGAGGGTAACAACATATTAAAGCAGTAGGACCCACTACCCACAAAATTTCGAGAAAAAAGCATTTAAAGTTTCAGTAATCTTCAAATAGAAGTTATTTCACAAGCGAATAAGCGCCTCAGTGGCGTGATCTTAAAGCGCGAGTCTTCCACCCAGATGACTTGGGTTCGAGGCTACCTGCGGGACAACTTTTTTTTTTCTTCTTTAACTTTTATGTAATCTTAACTTTTTATCTATTTTACTTTATTTTACAAATCAATTCAAAATTTGAAAATTTTAATAAAATATTTAATTTTCTTGAGTATAAAATAACTTTTTCTATATTTAATATTTATAACTTTAAAATACAATAAATTTATATAACTTAAAAAATAAATTTCAGTTTTATTTTAACTTTAAAATAAGGTAAAACTAAAGAAACTGTTTCTAATTATTTATCTAAATATTTTATTTCATTCTAGATATATTTAATTTTATTTTTTAAACTAAAAAAAAAAAAAAAAAAAAAAAATTACAGAGAAATGATGATTTATTGTATTTTTAAGTATTGTATTTTAAATTTATTGTATTTTTAAGTTATAAATATTAAAAATAGGAAAAGTTATTTTATACTCAAGAAAATTAAATAATTTTTTATTAAAATTTTCAAATTTGAATTGAATTGTAAAATAAAGTAAAATAAATAAAAAGTTAAGATTACATAAAAAAGTTAAAGAAGAAGGAGAAAAAAAAAGTAGTCCTGCAGGTAGCCTCGAACCCAAGTCATCTGGGTGGGAGATTTGCGCTTTAGGATCACGCGACCGAGGCGCTTACTCACTTGCGAAATAACTTGTATTTAAAGATTACTGAAACTTTAAATGCTTTTTTCTCGAAATTTTGTGGATAGTGGGTCCTACTGCTTTAATATGTTGTTACCCTCATAGTATACCACAATCCTGCGCAATTTCGTCCCGATCTGAATTTTCCATGTCGTGACCTCTCCTAGTTAGACTAACTAAGAACTGAATTTGACAAGGATTTATTTAACAAAACCGTATGAAGTGTACTTTTTTTTCCATAGGAATTTTTGCTAGTGTTCGGACACTTTTGTTACCGACTGTACATAGAGTATAGAACTAGAAAGAGACAGATGTCAGTAGCCAGTATACTACTCGTATTAGTATACATTTTATACATCTATATATGTGGGATGGCGCACTTGTGTGGGCGTTAAACAGAAAACTAATAATTCACTTAATTACTATTAATCACTTAAAATTTAATAAAAGATTAAAGTACTTTATACAAATACAATGATTATAGTTTAAATTAGTATTAAACGGCCGACTAGAACAGTCGCGTTTGCAAGTCAAAGTTCACAGTTTTTGTCAAAAGAGAATTACACACAACTTCTGTTTTCGATCACTTTAGAAAAGTACGCAGCCTAGTACAGAACATCGTCTCAGCGGACTCTCGTCGTCCATAGATCAAAATCCATGCGTCCACACGTCTCAAAATTCAACCGTCTACTCTCTTCTTTCCGGCCAGCGCTCTCCGCCGGGACCATCGCGAGGATGCTCAAGCATCCTCGCGCTGGCCCCGTCTCCGCTCCCATCGATGAAAATGTGTGCTCCAGAAGTGACATCCGTCTGACGTCACGGCCACATCATTCCTCTAAGATTCTACGCTCGCCGTCTGCAGAAAAGGGAAACTGGGCAGTTTTGGAATCAAACATTAGTGGAAGCAATGTGCCGATACCATATATATATATATATATATATGTGTATGGATGTATATGAGGCATGCCGCGCCGTGCGCTACATATATGGATATATATGTAGAGAGATATACTCTTTGTATATATATAATGTATACTAATAACGCACGGAAGTATATCTATGTACATATATACACAGTATACATATAGCTCATGGAAAGCGTTCGGTGACGATGACGCGAGTTCCACGATTTTTGTTCACCAAAAAATTGCTCCACGCGCCAACAGAAGTTTTCACTTCAAAGCGGTCGGTGACGATGACGCGAGTTCCATGATTTTTGTTCATCCAAAAAGTGCACAACGCGCCTAAAGAAGTTTTCACTTCAAAAATTAGCGTTGAAATATGAACTTTATTCTATTAATTTGCTTACTGTAGGATATGAAAAAGTAATTATCATTAATTATTCTGAACATAATAAAATTTAGTAAAGCACTTCGATGAATTCAAGAGATAAGAAATGTATTCCCTCAATTTTGTGTAGCCCTGTATATTGTTTATAAATTATATATCCACTACACAGAATACTTAAATTTACGACAGTATGAAAAATACGTAACACAACTTGAAATGCAATATCAAATTACTTTCCTAATATATCCAAAATCGTTTGCGCGGTTCTGTAAAAAAAATTTCACCTTTACACCAATGGACCAAAAAAAAAAAAAAAAAAGCACTTGGTTACTTTTATTTTTCCTTGCGAAAATCACCCAATTTTAAAATTTAAAAGTGGGGATGTAACAGATCATTTTGTAGGATATCAAATATCTGAAACACTGATGTCTGCTGGATGGATACGGATATGCGGTATCCGGCAAAATCATTATCCATTTTATCGCTACTTTTAGGTCATTAAATTGGACTCTTTTCAAAAAAATAAAAATAAAAATTATCCAAATGCAATTTTTTTTCTTCTTTTTAGTGTACATGTTTAATTTATTTTGGATACCCATGTACGTGTATGCGAACGATTTTCTTGATCTCAACAATAAGTTTAGTGTCGCATCATTGTATCTCATAAAAAACAATACTATTGTAAAAGTCACCCCGCCCAGCAAAACCTCTTACCTTTCTTAAGCAGCTAAAAAGAGGATTGATATCAAATTTCGCCGCCGCTATTGAATCCCGGGTACTCAATGCCTAGTTTAATGAAGATCTGTCAATAACACTGCATGCTTCTAATAAATCCTAATCTCTTTCAACATTCTTTGTTATCTGTGTTAGTTTTTTCGCTGCATTATAAAGTTATAATTTAAAGTATTTTTACGGCGGGGTGCGTCCCCTATGTAGAAGTTTTAATTAAAAAAAAATTTAGTTAGTAAAGATTAAAATATTATTACGCACCCCGCCGTAAAAATACTTTAAATTATAACTTTATAATGCAGCGAAAAAACTAACACAGATAACATAGAATGTTGAAAGAGATTAGGATTTATTAGAAAGATACATGCAGTGTTATTGACAGATCTTCATTAATCTGGGCATTGAGTACCTGGGATTCAATAGCAGCAGCGAAATTTGATATCAATCCTTTTTTTGGCTGCTTAAGAAAGGTAAGAGTTTTTGCTGGGCGGGGTGACTTTTACAATAGTATTGTTTTTTATGAGATATCACTTCTTTTTGCAGGTTATGTATGTGCTTTTATAAATATAATACGTATGCATAAGAAAGGTAAGAGTTTTTGCTGGGCGGAGTGACTTTGACAATAATATTGATTTTATGAGATATCACTTCTTTTTGCAGGTTATGTATGTGCTTAGTAGTGTAAAAAGGACAGTTCTGCAACACGGTGGAGGGACGGAGGGACGATGAGGGTCCGGGTGGAGGGCGCGGAGCTAGCGGAGTCCGGAGCAGGAGCAGGGTGGAGGAGGAGTGTTATCTTTCACGAGGGTGGATGAGTCATCATCTTGGACAAGGGTCGTTGCCACCGGAAGGATAGAAACTTTTAGAGCGTGGCCATCGGAAGTGTGTAAAGAATTTCTGTTCGCTTGCGCTGGAGTGAGATGACATCACGTTTGACGAAGGTTTTCGCGATGACTCAGAATAAAAATAGACAATGTATTTTGAGGACTTAATTTTATTTTCACAATATTTTGGATTTAGCATTTTTCGCGATAGAAAATATATTTCAGGGAATGAATAGGTTGAATTGACTGAAACAAAGGTAGATTAATATAATGAATAATGAATTTAAATAAGGATATAGACTTTAAAATTTAGGTGTTGTCATCGGGAGAATAGAAACTTTTAGACCGCTGACATTAAAGATTATAAATAATATCCGGTGGGACATAGTATGTTGGATTAAATGAAACAATGGATGACTGAAGTTAATAAACATCAGAGAGAGAGAAAGAGAGAGTAACAATTTATGAATATTTTAGGAATTTAGCATTTTTTAGAGATGGAAAGTATATTTCGTTACGATAATAAATAATGAATTTAAATAATGGTTTAGACTTTAAAATTTTATTATTGCCATTTGAAGATTGTAAATTTATATTACGAAATTTTTACAGAATTTATAGAAACAAGGAGTTAGATGATTGAAATTGGAGGGTAGTTGTGGCGTTTCGAAAGACTATCCCCCTTCATCAGGATTTTAAGGAATTTTATTATAACTTATCAAGTTAAATTGTGAAACTCATGCTGTCTTCTGATTGGTTGACTCTGGATAAAATACTGTAATCTGACTGGTTAATGAATTCACATTTATAGGGTTTGATATGACATTCAAGTAACACTTCAATTAAAATTATGTGATAAATGCAGAAATATTGTGACCTTTAATAAAGATTTGGCGAGATTTTATAAACAATTTGGCGATATTTAGAATGTGTTTGGCGATATTTAGGATGTATCTGGCGATAAAAATACGTTTGGCGACAAACTTAAGGTATAAATTGAGAGCAACGGAAAATTTTAATCAGTTGCTGCCTTATTTTCGTGGAGTGCGGACGTTTAATTTGGTTGCTGCGTAATACTCTGACTGTTGGAGCAAGAGATGGATCGACTTGAAGAAATGCCTGTTCAACAAACCTCTTCATCTACTTCTGACGATATGAAGTTGACTTGCCCGACTTGTAATGCTACTTCCTCTAAAAAATCTAACTTGGCTAGACATATGAAGATTCACAGCGGTCGAAAACCACATCTTTGTGTTATATGTAAGAAAGCATTTGCTAGGATAGATGATTTAAAGAGACATTCGAAAATTCACGAAAAGATCCCTATAGAATATGAATGCAATCAATGCAGTGAAACTTTTAGATGGAAATACGAGTTACTGAAACATGTTAGAAAGAACCACCGAAAATCTTCACCTCAACATTCATGTGATGTATGTGCTGAAATCTTTGCATGGAAATAAGAGTTACTGAAACATATTAGAAAGAACCACCGAAAATCTTCACCCCAACATTCATGTGATGTATGTGCTGAAACCTTTGCATGGAAATACAAGTTATTGGATCATATCAGAAGAAATCATTCAAAGTCTCCACCCCAAAATACATGTGATGTATGTGCTGAAACCTTTGCATGGAAATACAAGTTATTGGATCATATCAGAAAAAATCATGAAAAGTCTTCACCATATGATGAGTCATAGGTTTTACCCTCACCTAACCATCTATCGCGAAGATATCTCTTAATTAAGTTTCTTAATTAAAATTATACAAATTTTATGTATGTTTTTCAAATATCTCTTAAGTAAGTTTTCTAATTAAAAAATATGCAAATTTTATGTAAATCTTTCAAGTCTGTCATATGCTATCTATGATTCACCACTTCTGGGAAACCCAGTGAATCACTCAGTTTTGAAATTAATGATCACACACATTAGTTATTAAGGATAGCATATGACAAACTTGAAAGATTTACATAAAATTTGCATAATTTTTAATTAGAAAACTTACTTAAGAGATATTTGAAAGACATACATAAAATTTGCATAATTTTAATTAAGAAACTTAACTAAGAGATATCTTTGCGATAGATCGTTAGGTGAGGGTAAAACCTATGACTCATCCCTTCTGCTTAAGTGAGGGGAAAACCCATGACTCATTCCATTCTTCAAAACAGTCTAATTAACACGGAAGATTTATAGACCTTGTCAAATCGTTGGATTTCAGTTGCAGTTTGACTCTCATCCTGCTAGCATCTCTTTAGCCGTGCGGCTTATTTTCATCGGGCAGTATGTATAGTTTCTCCGGCATATGTCGATCTTTTTTCCGCGTGTTATATTTCAATTTACCGTATAAGACAATGGAATCGTTTCGTGTAATGTCCGTGAATATTTTTCACTGCGTACTGAAGGACATTTCCCGCGTGTTGTGGTAGCTGATAAGCAATCGGTGACGTCACTGATGAGAGGATGACGTCATGATCACGTGACTAGGAGCTCGATAGATAAGAATGTCTCGTATCATTCATTTCCTCCAAGTCTGCCAATGGAGTAGGGCGTGTTTTAAGGTAAGTCCCAACTTTTTCTGAAATAATGACAATTCAGTATTTCATTAAGCCAGACATGTTATTACACGTATGCGAAATAATTTTGTGTAATAGCACACTCGATGAGTCATGCTGGCTCTATATGTATATTATTTTATAACATTAATATTGTTTCATTTTAAAACTTTTATTTAAACAATGTAAAATTATGTGTGTCTAAAATCTTTATGATGTTTTAAAAACTAAATTGAATAAGATTTTATATATGCTTCGGTGAAAACCAACTGTAAAATCGTTTCTAAATATTTAAAGTTTTAGGTGCTCTGTAAGTTAATATCATACAAAACTTTGGTTATTGTATTTTAATAAAAACTTTCTAACTAAATATTTATATATACATACTATAGAAGAAAAAAAAATCTTAAACTTAATTATTCATTATTTTATAATTACTTTGTAAGAATAATTGTATGACTTTTTTGCTTAACTAAAAAACATGAATATTTATACTGTATTACATAGGTGTTTCCTAAGCTTTACTTTCTTATAACTTTGATTAGAAACTTTAATTAAAGCATGTTCAAGCACGATTCATACATGATGAGTCATATTTCCCTTTATAATAGAAACAAAAGGTTGGTGATTATGTATAAAGGGATAAAAATTTACTTTTAGATTGTTTGGTTAGAGTTTAAATGTTAAGTGTGAAATTTATTTAATGAGTTTATATAATATTCATTATATTTATAATGTGTATAACTTTTTATTCTCTATAAAAAATTTTATTGAGTGATTTAAAACTTCATAATATGTTAAATATATTTAATTGTAAAAGCTTATAAAATTTATTGGCTGTTTCAAAACTTATTAAATAATAGTCATTTTTAAAATTAATATTGTATACGTGTTCAATTTTTAATGAATGAAAAATTAAATTCATCTTGAATTTTAAATGTGAAACTTATTTAATGCATAGTGAGAATGTAAACTTCAATTTATAGTGTAAATCAATGTATATACTGAGTATAAAATTTATTGATTGTTTAAAAGTGTACATGCGACTTACATTTTTAATGAAAGACAAATTATTTATAAGTTGGGGTTTCAATAAGTGTAAATCATCTATTGTTTTGTTTCATTCTGAAAAATTTTCAAAATAAAAGTTTAAGTCTATCTGATGAAGGGAGATTGTCATTCGAAACAACTGTTCCAAACCTGATGAAGGGTTTTCGAAACGTATATCGTTTTATCCTATAATTAAAATCTACAAACACTTTGTTGAAGCAATCATTGCACAACCCTTATTAAAATGTATATTTTGTTTTAAATTAATTAGCGGATTGTATGATGCTCCTCCACTAACCTTAATGTATGTTAAAAATTAACTGTTAACTAACGGTATGTTATTGTTTTCCATCCTATGTAATCCCTTTGATTTTTAATTCCATCAAAACTTATGTCTCCGAAATATCTCCAAAAATGCTAAGTCCCTAAAATACATACAAAAATGTTTTATTAAAGGTTCTGCATAATTCTAAAAAGTTATATGAATGCAGTATTTTATCATGTGACCCGATTCAACCAATCAGAATGCAGCATGAGTGTTATTCTTTTATCTAACAATTATAAATAAGATAGGATAGTCTTTCGAAACTACCCTTGAAATCCTGATGACGGAGGATAGTCATTCAAAACGTGTAACGACATTTCATTTACAATATAATTATAATTCGAAAACCCTCTGTTTAAGTGTTCATTGAACGACATTCATCAACCAGCAACCCTATATAAATATTATTTATTTAAATCGAATCAAAAAATAAATTATTTTTTGGTTTAATAACGTTAAATTATTTATTGTAAATGAATATTGATTACTATTTTTTATTGTATGCTGAAAATTTAGTAAAACTTTTAATCATAGTGTTGTTTTATATAAGTCTCTTAAGCGTGTGTGTGTGTGTGTGTGCATAAGTATAAAGATATGAAATAAATTTATCAGTTACTTCATTCAAAATGTTTTACAAATCAACATTTTCACATTACTAACCGCTTATTCATATACTGTCTTATGTATTCAATTTAACGCTTATGTTAATTAATAGTTACTCAGTTTAAACTTTTACTCCGGAAAATATTATACAATGCATGGTGTATAAATATAGTTAAACAATATATAGTGGGAAAAAAATTAGAACTATAGATGTTTAATTCGCTGTTATATAGCTAACGCATGCAAAATCTTAAGCTCAAACCGTATTAAGCATTTTCTTATAAAATTCATAAACATGTTGTTACAAGGATTTTGGAAGACCAAACGATTCTATGTTTAATGCCAGGTTCGATTCCAGCTTATCAACCTATCTGTTTGGAGTTTTTCTTGTTTTTCTGCAAAACTCGCTTAAATATAGAAAGACTCCCACACAGAGCAATCCACTTATAGGACGAACAGTTAAATATTTAATGGTATAAGTTTATACTTGTAATGAATTATTTAAAGTTTTATCCACACAGGAATGATATAAAAATTTTCATTTACGTGGTGGTAAAAATAATTGTTTCATTAGAAGTTTCATCAACTGAAAACAGTAAGTTTCAATACAACTGTATGAGTCATTAATCTTGCGATTAGTTAACGGCGGTGAAGCGGTGAAGTGTTATTAGCGGTGAAGTGTTGGGTTCGAATCCAACTCATCAACCTAGTCGATTGGAGTTTTTCTTGGATTTCTCTAAAACTTGCTTAACTATAAGTTAGAAAGACTTCTGCACAGGGCATTCTACTTACAGGATCCTCGCATAGTCTTATCCCTAATGAATATCCATTGTGGTTTTTATTGTGTAGTAAAATTTGGTAACACTTTTGAATATACTATTGTTTTATAAAAGGTGTGAACCTGATTATGTATAAATGAGTTAGCGATTATGAAATAAATTTATCATTACTATAATACCCACATTAAAAGATTCTCTTTCTCTCTTCTCTCTTTCTCTTAGCGGTTATGGAAATGAATAAGGTATAATACTGATAGTACAATCGGTATAATTAAGGTGAAATTCATATAAAGTTTAGTTTATAAAATACTTATTATATTTAGTTTATATAACTTTATTGTACATAAATTTTATTAACTGATTTAAACTTTCATGTTAAATTTATTTAAAATTAAAGGCATAAATAATATTTACATAGTGACAATATATAAAGTTTAATTTTTATAACTTCATTTACTGTTTTAAACTTCTGTTAAATTTATTTAATAGTAACAACATATAACGTTCAGATTTAAAACTTTCATGATATGTATAAAGTTTAGTTTATATAACTTTATTGCTTATAAAGTCGTTTTTGTTTTAAAATAATTAATTATACGTATAATTGCATGATATTCATTATTAAAAAAATATGTGTTTTAAATTATTTATTATTGTTTTGTTTTTAAATTTATGTGTTAATCCATCGATGACGCTCATTCTCAAAATATGAAAATTTCTATATAATTCTGTAAAAATTTCTAAATTTCAAATTCTAAAATATTAAGCGTAGTCATTAACCAATTAGAATGTAGTATTAGAATCATCTTGTTTCTATAAATTCCTAATATAAGTTTACAATCTTCCAATGCCATCACTAAAAGTTTAAAGTCTGAACCCTTATTAAAATTCATTATCTTAACGAAATTGTTACTTTGTGAAACGATGTATGAATCAGCGTGAGTCATTGATTAGGCTACTGATAAGAGAGTGCGTCATTTCTACACTCGCGTTTCACTGAACAAGGTTGAATTATTTCACATAGTTTTAAATTCAGTTATAGGTTTAGTAAAGGAATTATGATGACGATCTCTTGTATTATGCAAGTTATATTTTTTATGAAATATTCTTTAAAGATTAGTTATTATATGAAATTGTTAAACTTTATTTATCTATTTTGCAATAATAAATTACTTATTTTTATAAAATTCATATGTATGCATTTTTTAAAATTAATATTATTATATGATAGTTATTTATCATTATTATTATTTTTTTTTAACTTGACTGTATATCTTTGTGTGCATTTTTTAAATTAATATTATTATATGGTAGTTATTTTTTTTTTATTTATAACTTTACTGTATATCTTTGTATGCATTTTTAAAATAATATTATTATGTGATAGTTATTTTTTAAATTTATAACTTTACTGTATATCTTTGTATGCATTTTTTAAATTAATATTATTATATGTGTTGCGCCTGCGCACTCTGTAAAGTTCGCTCCTTCGTTCGGAGCGCAGTTCAGTTTGTAACTCCGCTCATGGGAGGCTGGCAGCTTTCTTAACTCCCATTTTAAAGTTTTAAATAAATGTAGTTGTGATGTTAAAATCACCTCTAGTGTGTCAAGTTCTTATTACAGTCCACTGTTTACTTAGTGAAATGTTCTTATATTGCTTTAATTCTCTGAGCTAACATTTTTTGGTCCGTCGAGCCGGAGCGTAACCAGCACAGTTTCGTTTTCAAAAAGAAAATAATAATGGCTTTAACCGCATTAAACAGAAAAAAAGGGAACATAAAATCCCAATTCACAAAGTTACTCAATATTCCTAATGACGAATTAACCACAAAGGGAGAAATAACATCGAGAATAGCAATTTTAGAAAAACTTCAAAATAAATTCGAGGATTTAAAAGCGGATTATTATCAAGTGGCCAAAGATGATGAGTTTCCTGCAATAGAAGAAGAGTTAAGTGAGTTAGATTCTCAATTTCAAGAATTAGAGGTAAGATTCAATACCTTATTAATTAACTGTAGTGACAATGTGAGTAACATAAATTCAAATAATAGCTCGTTAGGAGCTGAAAGAAACATTTTTCCAAACCATAGTATGCATTTACCCCAGATACCTTTACCAGTATTTTCAGGAAAATTTGAAGAATGGAGTGTATTTAAAACACAGTTTCTAAATTTAATGGATGATAATAAATTATTAACTCCAAATCAAAAATTGTTTTACTTACGCGCTGCGTTGAAAGGCGAAGCGAAAACAGTAGAAACCAGTGACGATACGTATGATTATCTTTTTAAAACATTAGTACAACGGTTTGAAAACAAAAGGGCTATAATAGATGCTCATATCAAAACTATTATTAATTATGAGAAAATAACTCATGAATCTGGTAAAGAATTACGAAAATTATTGGATTGTATTTTAAAGAAATTAAGAGCGTTAAAAGTATTGAAATGTGAACGCGATAATCTTTCTAATATTATGTTATTGAACATTGTTTTGCAAAAATTGGATCGGGAAACTCGCAAAAACTACGAACTTACATTAAAGAACAACGAAGTTCCTGACTTTGATCAGTTTCTAGAATTCCTTGAAAAACAGTGTTTAGTTTTAGACAGTGTACATCGAAATTTACCGCTTAAGTCCTCAAAATATACTAATGATATGTCTAGTTATCCCAGAAGTTTAGTTGTAAAAACGCAAGGAAATAATTCTAACTTCTGTACATTATGCAAAAATGGTTCTCACACGCTATATAAATGCGATATCTTTCTTAATTTCACAACAGAAAAAAGATATGAATTTATTCGAAAGAATAATCTTTGTTTAAATTGCTTCGGATTCCATAAACAGGGTTGCCAACTCCAAAAAAGTTTAGCCCCTAAATTCAAGTTGAAAATCCCCTAAAAGTCCCTAAATGTTTTGTAAAAATCCCCTAAAAAAGTCCCCAAATTTTTAGCTCTAATTTAAGGCAACCAAATTTTTCGAAAGGCAAAGTGTGGTCAAATTAGTGGGGTGTCTCTAATTTCAAATTAAGAAATGGTGACCAAAGCAATACTTTAAACGAGTGACAATCCTCACAATAAATTATAAATTTCGACAAAAGCTTTACATAGAAATCTAGTTCATGTGGGAGGGAAAAAAAAAAAAAAAAAAAAAGTGGGGACTGTCCCCACAAATGGGAACTTTTGGTTTTGTCGCCTTGCTCTAATTTTAGTCTTCCTTTAACACTGCATGTATCGAAAATCTTTTAACGCATCTCCTAATTATTCTGCTTAACTCTTTAAAAATAAATAAATAAATAAAAATGCAGTTAGTAGTTTACTAACTTATTCATTTTAGTTAGATAATAAAAATTTTAGTTTCCACATTTAAATTTTAAGTGAAATAAATTAAAATCATTATGATAGAATGAAATCATTTGCGCACATAGTGAGGTTGAGACGTCAGAACGTCACCACAGTTGTTTCAATTAAGCTGGATCCAGCAAAGTAGGAAGTGGGGACGGTTAAAATCACTCCGTCGCCAGTGGCTCGGTGACGGTTGAGGTCGAGCTAGTTTTGTGTCGGCAGGGTGCTACATTAAAAGACTTAGATTTTGAATATTAGTTAAATTAGAAGTGACTTTTAAAAGTACGGATTGATATGTAGTGAAAGGAGGGTGCAGGAAGAAGTATAAAAATAGAGATGGTTTTAGTAGATGGTGTGGATGTTGGAAGATCGTATGGTGGATGTTGGAGGATATTATAGCGAATGTGATGATTCTTATTTTGGTGAATATCGAAAGTAGCGTAGAGGAGATTTAGTTGTGTGAAGCAAGTAGTGTTGAGTGTTGGTGAGTGTCTACTAGTTTTCGGAAGTTCAAGCTGGGGTAGGAGGGAATCCTCTGTCCCATACTGAAGCCGTAGTATTGGAGTAAGAGTGCGACCGTCTCTACACTTTCGACTATCTGCTGTGGTGAGATATTTAAGATTATCTACTTAAATTGTTGATTCATATATTTTGATTAAGTAAAACGCTGGCTGAGCTATATAAATTTACCAGGCCGCCCTCCCATTAATCTGCTCAAATAAACTTTAGTTATTGTTATTTAAAGTCTTGTGTTCTCTTAGTAATCTAATTAAGTAAGTAAGATGGAGTTTGCAGGAACGCAAACTCCACAACATAATTTCAAAATTATTAACTAGACCGTATAATTTGAAGATTTTTGTCTTTCCTCCAGTGTTAGAAGTCAAATTACGCCTATGAAGCAGTGAACGTATTTTATGCTAAATACTTAATTTCAAATTTGAAGTAATTGATATAACCATAACAAATATAAAATACACATGCTTATGTGTATGATACAGTCAATCGGAAAAAGTTAAACACACAAACTCAGAACTAAAAATTTATGCAGTGAGTCAAAGTAAAAACCAAACAGGTGACATATATGAATACATTTATCCATGGCAATCAAATTAATTATGCTAATTAATTTTTTATAACTACAAATTGAAAACAGAGGGCTTTTTTTTTTTTTTTTTTTTTTTTTTATCAAAATCCATTGATGTAAATTGTAAAATAATTTTATTTTATTTTTCAAAGCATTAAAAAAAAAAAAAAAAAAAAAACTACAATATGTTTATTTTTGTTTTAGAAGTATTAGATATAAAATTCTGCACAAAATAGAATTTAATTTAGTACGGCAGGACTTATTTTAATCTATTCTTCCATGTAAAAGCATGCAGTAACTGTTTCATTCCCTAGCATCAGTTACTATACTCATTTGGTAAAATTTTAGCATAGAAGATCTTTGTTAGCTTTTAAATTTTTTTTTATCATTTTGGCAATGAGTTAAAATGGCCATCGCAATTGCGTAAGTAAAAAATATTGGCGAAAAACTTTCAAGCTACTTCGGAACAAAATTTAAATTTAACCAAAGAGTCCTTTACTAAAGATATTCCTTTTTTTTTTTTTTTAAGCACTATCTTTTTTAAATGAATTTTAATTATTTAAAAAGAAAAAAAAAATGTTTGCACATTCCTTTTTTTTTTTTTTTTTTTTTTTTTTTTTTTCCGACATAAAAAGAAATATATTTACTTTTTTTTTTTTTTTAGAATCAATTTGCTTTTCCTTTTAAGAAATTTGAAAGTTAAAATGATTTTATTTAATATCTTTTAAACAAATTATACAAACAATTGAATTAAAAATATAGCGTTAGCTAGATTTTGTCCTGATTAAAACAAGTGTACCAATTTTTGATTAAATCTTATAATCCGGACAGATACAATGACTGACAATCGTTCAGCTTTATATATTTAGATAAAGACAGAAATGTTTTCACGTTCATTCAAGGTGATAGATGAAAATTGGTAACGACGCTGTTTGAAGGAAATAGTACAAACTGTCTAAAAAAAAAAAAAAAAAAAAAAAAAAAAGAGAGAGAGAGAGAGAGTTTTCAAAATGAAATCCTTAAAATGAGACTTGTCCGAGAAGTCTCACTGGGATGTGATAAGTTTTCTGTTTCTAGCAAGTAAAAAAAAATCGCCCTATCAATGCTCCGTCTAATTTAGAACTCAGTGCTCTAAATATCCGAACTGGATGTTTAATTATTGCAGGAAAAGTCAAACATAGAAAAAAATAAAAAATATATCAGCAAAATTTTGAAAAAAAAACTCTAAAAGTCCCTAGCATAATTTTGTAAGTCCCCAAAAAAGCCCCTAAAAATATTTAGCCCCCAAAAAAGTCCCCAACGGCGCAAAAAGTCCCTAAATTTAGGGGCTAAGTCCCCAAGTTGGCAACCCTGTCCATAAAATAGCTAAATGCAATTCTAAGTATGCATGCAGTAAATGTGGCTCCAGACATCACTCATTACTTCATAAAGACAAGGATTTATTACTTCCGTTATCAAAAGAGAGTGCAACCCCCCCATCAAGCTATGATAATAGCGATCGTCTGCTTGAAACAGCAGGTGCATCGACTGAAAGCAATCAGTCGGCGCCGATTACTTGCTTTGTTTCTGAAAATAAAAGAGTTATATTAGCGACTGCCACAGTTTTTGTATTAGATGAATACGGATTTTATCACCCTGCTACAGCGATTCTGAATAGCGCCTCACAGTCTAATATTGCAACAGCAAAATTTGTAAATAAGTTAGGATTGAAAAAAGAAAAAATAAACATTCCTCTTTCGGCGTTGTCGGGAATTCCGATAAATATAAAAACGAAAACACAAGCACTGATAACAAATGAGAATAATTCGTTTTCAGCTAATCTGGAATTTTTGATTGTACCAAAAATTATTGATGCGTTACCAATAAATTATACTAATATATTAAAATTAAATATTCCAAAGGGAATTAAACTGGCCGATAAAACACTGTTAAAAAATAACAACAATGTTGATTTACTGATTGGGGCCGAAATATTTTTTGAATTAAGGTTAACCAATAAAATCAAAATTCCTGAAACGGGTGCAATTTTACAGGAAACGGTGTTTGGATATGTACTTAGTGGAGCTGTTCAAGGCACTCCAAATCCATTATATTGTGCTATTATTTCCCAGTCAGATAACTCCAATTTAGAAAATACTATGAAAAGATTTTGGGAGATTGAAAATATACTAGATTCACCTAGTTTGAGAAATAAGGAAGAGATAGAGTGTGAAAAGCAGTTTGTGAAAACATATCGCAGAGATGAAAACGGGAAGTACATAGTGAACTTACCAATGAAAAATAATTCTGAATTAGGAGATTCTTTTCGTTCGTCCAAACAAAAGTTAAATAGTTTATACAGACAATTAAATATAAATCCCAACATTTCTGAATTGTATGTAAATTTTTTGCATGAATATGAACAGTTAGGTCACATGCGAGAATTAAATGATACTGAAATAAACACTGTTAAATATTTTATTCCACATCATGCTGTACTTAAACCTGATAGCAGCACAACAAAATTAAGGGTTGTATTCAACGCCAGTTCACCCACTACCAATGGGTTATCTTTAAATGATTGTTTATTAAATGGAGGTGTAGTGCAAGATGATTTGTGTGCCATTTTATTACGTTTTCGTACGCACAAAATAGTTTTCACTGCGGATGTTAAAAAGATGTATAGACAGATATGGGTTAATCCTGAACATTGTAACTGGCAATGTATTCTATGGAATAAAACCCCTACGGAAAAGCCTAAAATCTATAAATTATTAACTGTAACATACGGCACAAAATGTGCTCTTTATTTGGCCACTCGTGTACTAAAACAAATAGCTAGTAATGAAGGGGCTAAATATCCGTTAGCTTCTGCCGCCACACTTAAGGATTTTTACGTAGACGACATTTTAACGGGAACTGATGAAGTGTCATCTGCTCTGGAACTTCAGAAACAGTTGTTGTTAATGTTAACGGCTGGTGGACTAGAGCTGCATAAGTGGGCATCAAATGCCAGAGAATTATTAGAACAGGTCCCTTACAGTGAGCAAGACTATCACTTCGAAAAAGATGAGAAACCTTCGGTGAAAACACTGGGGCTAAAATGGAATCCCAAAGATGATAATTTCAGTTTCACAGTGTCATCAGATTATTCAAATACAATCACCAAACGTGGTGTTCTGAAAGAGATCGCGAGACTCTTTGATCCATTGGGTCTAGTAGGACCAGTGATAGTACAGGCTAAAATATTTTTGCAAAATTTGTGGCTTTTGAAAATTGATTGGGATCAGGAACTTCCAACACAAGAGAAAAACACATGGATAAAGTTCCGAAATGCTCTAAAAGAGCTTAAAGATATTACGATCCCACGTTTCGTGTTCTCAAATACTAACTGTCGTGAACTGCAGCTCCACGGCTTTTCGGATGCTTCAAAAGAGGCATATGGCGCAGTAGTTTATTTACGTGTGATCACCAGTTCAAACGATATACATGTGAGCTTACTTTGTAGTAAGTCCCGAGTTTCTCCTCTTAAAGTGTTGACTATACCTCGCCTAGAACTTTGTGCCGCTGAATTGTTATCTAAACTGATATCAAAGGTAATCACATCCCTAAATTTACAGTTAAGTTGTGTATATCTTTACACCGACTCAACAATCGTTTTGTCATGGATCAATTCATCACCCCACGTGCTCAAGGTTTTTGTTTCAAATCGAATATCTCGAATCCAGGAACTCACGAAGAATTTTTGTTGGAGGCATGTTAAGTCAACCGAAAATCCAGCTGATCTAGTTTCACGAGGAAGTCATCCTCATCAACTTTCCGAGTTGTGGTTCAATGGACCAGATTTTCTTCATCATGAGCCTCTAGAACTATCTAATGACATTATTGACTCTAGCGACGAATATTTTTCTGAAACTAAAAAACGTCTTAATGATTCTGAACTTAAATTTTCCCTTTATGTAACTACCCAACCTTTCAATTTTGTTGATGACATTTTAACCATTAGTAATAGTTTTACTAAAATTGTGCATGTTTTAGCGTTTATTTTCAGGTTTATCAACAACATAAGACATCCAGGGGAAAGAAAAACTGGATACCTAGGTCCGAAAGAAAAGAGGGCTGCACTAAATTTTATACTAAAGACCTTACAGGAGGGAGAATTTAGGAATGATATAACAAGTATAAAATTTAATAACTGTATTTCTCTTAGCAGCAGGCTTCACCCCCTGGCACCGTTCATAGACTCAGATGGTTTATTAAGAATTGGAGGTAGGTTGCATAACGCAGATTTGAACTATAAGAAAAAACATCCTATAATATTGCCAAAGGGTAAGTTCAGTGAGATAATTATTAAACATTTTCATGAAAAACTTCACCATTCAGGTCCTCAGACATTACTTTATAACATTAGGCAAGAATATTGACCCTTAAATGGTCGAAATGCATGTCGTAAAATTATCCATAATTGTGTCCAATGTTTTAGAGCTAACCCTAAGTTATGCTCTCAAAAAATGGGTGATCTGCCTAAAGAGAGGATAAATCCTGTTTTCGCATTCAATAGTACGGGTATAGATCTGTGTGGCCCATTTTTTATAAAAAATAAGCATCAAAGAAAAGGGGCTCCCATTAAAATTTATGTTGCTCTTTTCGTTTGCCTTACAACTAAGGCAATACACCAAGAAATCGTCTCTGACTTAACTTCAGAGTCACTAATTGCTGCCTTGAAACGTTTTATCGGCAGACGAGGTAAATGTGCTAAAATCTTTTCAGACAATGGGAGTAATCTTGTTCGAGCTAATAAAGACTTAAAGGAATTTTTTAAATTAATTACCCAAAAAGATGAAAATTTGGCAAATTTCTCCTTAAATGAGAAAATAGAATGGAAATTTATTCCTCCCAGGGCACCAAATTTTGGTGGCTTATAGGAAGCCGCGATTAAATCTTTTAAGTATTATTACAAGCGTATTATAGGTGATGCTAAACTGACATACGAAGCCTTTCAAACCATCATGATTCAAATTGAATCCATGTTGAATTCGCGTCCATTAACCCCTCTTTCGGCAGACATAGAGGATTTGGAAATTTTGACCCCTGGTCATTTTCTTATCGGTCGATCGTTAACGGCCATCCCCGAACCCTCACTGACCAACATTCAAACCAATAAATTAAATTTGTGGCAACAAACTTGTAAACTAACTCAAACATTTTGGAAATTTTGGTCTAACAATTACTTAAATAATCTTCAGCAAAGGACTAAGTGGTACTTTGAAAAACAAAACGTAAAGGTAGGCGATATGGTCGTCATAAAAGAGGATAATTTGCCCCCTCTAAAATGGTTACTAGGCCGCATTACTAAAACCTATATTGGAAGGGATAATATTGTGAGAGTAGTAGATATTCGAACAAAAAACGGAATACTGAAAAGAGCTATTTCAAAATTAGCTATTTTGCCAATTAATGATTATAAAATATATTAAATAAATATATTCTAAAAAAAAAAAAAAAAAAAAAATCTATTAAAAATTGAGAAAGGAAATAATACATAATTTTCTTAATATTGCTATAAGTTTTCCTTTGGTTTTATTTACTTACCTTGCATATAGATTGTTTCATTTATAAGTTAAAATTGTTAATTATTGTTTTTATTTTTCAATGTGATTAATCTATAAATCAGTTTGTATTTCCAACATATGTTTCTATGGTTATGTCTCATGTATAAATTTGTGTAACTCTTTGAAATTTGCATTTCAACGCCGGGCGGTATGTTGCGCCTGCGCACTCTGTAAAGTTCGCTCCTTCGTTCGGAGCGCAGTTCAGTTTGTAACTATAGTTATTTTTTTTAAATTTATAACTTTACTGTATATCTTTGTATGCATTTTTTAGATATTAGATTATTACATGTTAGTAATTTTTTTTAAATTAATATTACATATGTGTGCAATTTTTAACGAATGTAAGCTAGAGTTTAAATAAATGTGGAACTTATTTAGTTTAATTTATATAATTTTTATTATGTAACTTTATTGTACATAAAATTTATTATATTTATAATGTATATAACATCATTTACTGTTTTAAAACTTTTGTTTATCGTATTTGTATATTTATAGCATAAATAACAGTATGTGTATAGTTATAGCTTAAATGCGAAACTTATTTAATACATAGTGATACCATAACGTTTAGTTTATATAATGTTTATTATATTTAGTTTAAAACACTTTACTGTATGTAAAATTTATTAACTGATTTAAAACATCTGTTAAATTTATTTAATAGTAAAAGCTTATAAAATTTAGTATGCATTTATAAAGTGATAATTTTTTTAAATTAATATTACATATGTGTTACATTTTTAACGAATGTAAGTTAGAATTTAAATAAATGTGAAACTTATTTAGTGCGAATAGAAAGTTTAATTTATTATATTTAGTTTATTGTATATAAAATTCATTATATATCGTTTATTGTATATAAAATTTATTATATTTAGTTTATTGTATATAAAATTTATTATATTTAATTTAATTTATAATGTATATAACATCATTTACTGGTTTTAAAACTTTTGTTTATCGTATTTGTATAGTTATAGGATAAATAACTGTATGTGTATAGTTATAGCTTAAATGCGAAACTTATTTAATGCATAGTGATACTATAAGGTTTAGTTTATATAATTTTTATTATATTTAGTTTATATAACTTTACTGTATATAAACATTTTGCGATTTCAAAAAAAAAAAAATAATAATAATGTTTTGTTACTTAACAACATGTAAAGTTTTAATTTCAACGTAAAAATATTTTTCTAGTATAAATCAATGTGATTAATATTGCTGCGTATAAACAAAATGTTTTTAGGGGTAAAAATTCTAAGTGTGAAATTTATTTCATCATAAATGCATGAATAAAATTTGTATAATAATAACAATATAAAAAACTTAAATGATAATTTAAATTGGAAAAAAGACATAGAGTTTTTCATAGACATATTTTTATTTAAGCATTTCAATAATAAAAATAGGTGTTGCATCTAAAATGGGTTAAATTTGGCCATACGTAGCTCTAATATATTGATTGTTACTAAATTCCACCCTGATCCTCGTTCATTAAAACTATCAAAACTCTTCATTATCTTGTTAAAAGCTATTTGCAGATCATTATCCATATCGCTTGCTAAAAATGCCGTCTCCATTTTTGATCGAAAGTGAGGGGAAGTAAATTCTTCTCCATCTATAGTAGAGCGACTAAGGGTAACGTTTACAACTATATACCATTTCATCGCTTTTTTCTCACTTAATTGATAGTTCAGTTCATTTAAAAGGTCAGTTCTTAAATTATTAAAAAATGAAAACAAGTCCATATCACCATTTTCATTGTCAAAGGTGGTGGTTGTGAAAACATTAAGTGTATTTCGCCTTTTAAAATGCATAGTTTTTTCCATAAGTAGAGCTTGGTTAAAATTCATAATAGGTACTAATGGCTTTCGATGATTCATTCTCTTGTGCTTCAATAAATCATGTTTGCGGTTGAATTTTTCATTGCATTCATCACATAAATGTTGGGGTGAAGACTTTTCATGATTTTTTCTGATATGATCCAATAACTTGTATTTCCATGCAAAGGTTTCAGCACATACATCACATGAATTTTGGGGTGGAGACTTTGAATGATTTTTTCTGATATGATCCAATAACTTGTACTTCCATGCAAAGGTTTCAGCACATACATCACATGAATGTTCAGGTGAAGATTTTCGGTGGTTCTTTCTAATATGTTTCAGTAACTCGTATTTCTATGCAAAGGTTTCAGCACATACATCACATGAATGTTGAGGTGAAGATTTTCGGTGATTTTTTCTAACATGTTTCAGTAACTCGTATTTCCATCTAAAAGTTTCACTGCATTGATTGCATTCATATTCTATAGGGATCTTTTCGTGAATTTTCGAATATCTCTTTAAATCATCTATTCTAGCAAATGCTTTCTTACATATAACACAAAGATGTGGTTTTCGACCGCTGTGAATCTTCATATGTCTAGCCAAGTTAGATTTTTTAGAGGAAGTAGCATTACAAGTCGGGCAAGTGAACTTCATATCGTCAGAAGTAGATGAAGAGGTTTGTTGAACAGGCATTTCTTCAAGTCGATCCATATCTTGCTCCAACAGTCAGAGTATTACGCAGCAACCAAATTAAACGTCCGCACTCCACGAAAATAAGGCAGCAACTGATGAAATTTTTCCGTTGCTCTCAATTTATACCTTAAGTTTGAACAGGGGAACAGCCCCGGCTCACCGCTCGCAGAGCAGTGTTGAGCTATACGAGGACCGAAGTCCCCGTAGGGCTGTCCCGAGAACGTATTTTTATCGCCAGATACATCCTAAATATCGCCAAACACATTTTAAATATCGCCAAATTGTTTATAAAATCTCGCCAAATCATTATTAAAGGTCACAATATTTCTGCATTTATCACATAATTTTAATTCAAGTGTTACTTGAATGTCATATCAAACCCTATAAATGTGAATTCATTAACCAGTCAGATTACAGTATTTTATCCAGAGTCAACCAATCAGAAGACAGCATGAGTTTCACAATTTAACTTGATAAGTTATAATAAAATTCCTTAAAAGCCTGATGAAGGGGGATAGTCTTTCGAAACGCCACAACTACCCTCCAATTTCAATCATCTAACTCCTTGTTTCTATAAATTCTGTAAAAATTTCGTAATATAAATTTACAATCTTCAAATGGCAATAATAAAATTTTAAAGTCTAAACCATTATTTAAATTCATTATTTATTATCGTAACGAAATATACTTTCCATCTCTAAAAAATGCTAAATTCCTAAAATATTCATAAATTGTTACTCTCTCTCTCTCTCTCTCTCTCTCTCTCTCTGATGTTTATTAACTTCAGTCATCCATTGTTTCATTTAATCCAACATACTATGTCCCACCGGAAACTATTTATAATCTTTAATGTCAGCGGTCTAAAAGTTTCTATTCTCCCGATGGCAACACCTAAATTTTAAAGTCTATATCCTTATTTAAATTCATTATTCATTATATTAATCTACCTTTGTTTCAGTCAATTCAACCTATTCATTCCCTGAAATATATTTTCTATCGCGAAAAATGCTAAGTCCAAAATATTGTGAAAATAAAACTAAGTCCTCAAAATACATTGTCTATTTTTATTCTGAGTCATCGCGAAAACCTTCGTCAAACGTGATATCATCTCACTCCAGCACAAGCGAACAGAAATTCTTTACACACTTCCGATGGCCACGCTCTAAAAGTTTCTATCCTTCCGGTGGCAACGACCCTTGTCCAAGATGATGACTCATCCACCCTCGTGAAAGATAACACTCCTCCTCCACCCTGCTCCTGCTCCGGACTCCGCTAGCTTCGCGCCCTCCACCCGGACCCTCATCGTCCCTCCGTCCCTCCACCGTGTTGCAGAACTGTCCTTTTTACACTACTGTGCTTTTATAATATAATACGTATGCATGAGAAAGGTAAGAAATTTGCTGAGCGGGGTGACTTTTACAATAGTATTATGGGAAATTATATTTCCCGGCTATCATCTCCATTGTGTGACGTCACTGCTATGTAGTTATGACGATATTACTACGTCGCTATTTGTATCATCCTTTCAATGTATGCGCACGCACCGAGAAGCGCACCTGTTTTATTCAGAGATGTTTAATCGTTGTCGAGGGAAAGACGTTCCCGCTTGGATGTAAACCAATGTTTAGTTATTGAGTTGACGTGGACCGGTTGTGTGAAAGACAGACGGTCTTCTCCGCTCGTAAAATATGTATATGTTAGTGTTTCTGTAATGTCCCTTTTCTTTATTTAATAAATGTTGTAATGTTATACTGGTCTGTAGCCGTTTCCCTATATTTTTGGGGGCTCGACCTATCCCGTGAAATTTTCCCCTAGACAGACGTTACAAAAAAGTCGCTACTTTGGTTTTCAAAAAAAAAAAAAAAAAAACAGTAGCGTGAAAATGTTGTTCTTCAAAATGTTATTTGTTTTACAGTGGCTGTGAAAATTTTTTTTTAATTCTGTGGACGATTATTTTATTTATTAAAATTTTACGATTCAAGAATTTTTTTTTCTTCATTCGGACGTTGAAAAGAAGACTGTACTATAACTCTGAACACTGGACGTTGTTCAACAACAGACGTAATTTGCCGTTTTTTTTAAAAAAGCTATACCAGAGTTGCAAGTAATATTATTAGATATGCCAACTTTATGCCGATGACTTGGAGTATATCAGTATTAGTGCTTCCTTCTTCATGCTCGACGTATTCAAAAGTAATTCATTTTGACGTATGAATTTGTTTTTCAAATAATAAGAGCATTCTACATGTAAGTCATGGATTCATCATCATCTATTTCATCCTGCTTCATAAAATGATTTAAACAGCGCTACACAGGACTGCCTTTAATGTCAGAGGTAGGCGCATGCATTTTTTTTTTCTTTGCATGATAGTAGTATAATAATAATAATAATAATAATAAAAAGATTTTTTTTCTTTGTAGTTTAAATTTCGATTCAAACTAATTTCTTGCCGTTTTATGCCCGTTTCGCAATTATTTATTTGTTCATTTTTGTATAAATAAAGAATTTTTTCCCCCCATATTAAATTACTTTCCATGAATAAAGAGATATTCTGTTCCCCAACATTTATTTATTGTTCCTAAAAATATATATGTTCTGGTTTTAATCCATTTTTTATTCCCCCAATATTTACTTAAAAAAAAAAATAACAGTTTTTTTTTTTTTTTTTACTTCGGTTTTCTTATTTTATTTTTCTTGCATCCTAAAAATGGCCCTTAAATTAGGCGACCTTCCGCTAGTTGCAAATTCTTTGAAATATTCTAAAACAAATACTATAAAATTACTGAACACGCTGTTAGGATACCCAACATTTGATCATCAATCGCGTAAACGTATGCGAAATTTTAGCGGTTTTACTGCCGATTTCGACATTAATAAACATCAAGAAAACATTTTAAAAACGTTTAATTTATCCGATTTTATATCAATCGCTAATTCGCTACACTTAGAACCAGTCGGTAGTAAGGAAAATTTATGCAAAGACATTTTTAATGCACTTACTAGGTTATGTATGTGCTTTTATAATTTAATACGTATGCATAATGAATATATTTGTGTAATAGATCGATAAAAATGGTGCGTGTTATGCATAGATGTAAATATAGTGTTTCAGATTTCTACATAGTATTATTTCTTTTTATGTGATTTCTTTCGAAGAGGTTTAGTCAATTATAAAATGTCAATTTTTCGCATTTCTAGCTTGTTTCCGCGTTAAAAAAGATCCTTCTCCGTTAAAAACACACTTTATCAGGGCACGTAATAGACTTGGCGATGAATTTGGTGATTTTATCGCACCTTAACAACTATTTTGACGATCTTAGTGAAAAAAACCTTTATTATCGATAGACCCATTGTCCAAGCTGTAACTTGATTATTAAGTGTAGTTTCCAATGAGGTTGGGTGGAAGTCGTTACGAGCGGCGGTATTCAGAATCCTTTGATGTGGTCAAGCGGTTGGAATGCTTTGACGTTTTGGTTCGACCGGTTGGAAGTCCCTGGCTCTAACCCCGAGCTGAGATAATTGAGGGGCTAGAGGATATCTTTGTCAATTTAGCATGCTTTCTTTGAAGTAACTGCGCAATCTGATAAAAAAAGGGTACAACTGATGACAAGACATTTGGCTCTTTGTGTCGGGAGCGTGATTAATGGTTTTTTGAACCTCGAAATTCCAACTGCAATGGAATGGAAACCGGACTTTACGGAAGTTACTGTAAAATTCAGGATTAATGGCGGGCTATAAAAGAAGTCCCGTTCCGACCACTGAGGTGAGTTTCTCGCTAAGACTTTACGAAATAGAAAGTTTTGCTTGACTAAGTCTCTACCATTGAATTGTAGTTTATTTCTGTATGTTATGACTATGGTATCGTTTGTGCTGTGATTTATATGTTGTCAGCTGTTATTTAAGCTGCGTTTTCTGGTGAAACTCAAGTTGATACTGGGTTTCACTAAGGTGACCAAATTTTTTAAACCCAATTTGAGGACAAATCATCGCAGCGTCCTCAAATTGAAAGGACATTTGAGGACAGAGTTAAATTATGCTTTAATTTGCGGACATTTGACGACAAATTTATAAATTCGAGAACATTTGCCCTCAAATGATTTTCAAATTGGTAAAAATGTATTGTCACCGTGTTCTGAGCTATCCTGAAAGTTTCAAATGTCTAGCTAGTCGGGAAGTTAGTTAAAAATCGATTGCGAGCTTTGTGCTGGTAACGCTGCCGATGGAATCAGGAACCCGAAACAGTTTGCTAAAAGTATTTAAAAAATGCATTTTCTCCGTGTTCTGAACTATTCTGAAAGTTTCAAATGTCTAGCTAATCGGGAAGTTATTTAAATAAATTTTCTGTCGAATCATATAAACGCTGCCGAAGGCAGTAGGGACCTGAAACAGTTGATTAAAAGAGTTTAAAAATGTATTGTCACCGTATTCTGAGCTACCCTGAAAGTTTCAAATGTCTAGATAGTCGGGAAATTAGTTAAAAATCGATTGCAAGGTGTGTACTGGCAACGCTGCCAAAGGCAGCAGTAACCCGAAACAGTTAGCTAAAAGGATTTAAAAAATGCATTTTCACCGTGTTCTGAACTATTCTGAAAATTTCAAATGTCTAGCTCGTCGGGAAATTAGTTAAATAAATTTTCTGTCGAATCATATAACGCTGCCGAAGGCAGTAGGGACCTGAAACACTTGACTAAAAGTGTTAAAAATGTATTGTCACCGTGTTCTGAGCTATCCTGAACGTTTCAAAAGTCTAGCTAGTCTGGAAGTTAGTTAAAAAGCGATTGTAAAATCTGTACTGGTAAAGTTGCCGAAGGCAGCAGTAACCCGAAACAGTTGGCTAAAAGTATTATAAAAATGCATTTTCACCGTGTTCTGAACTATTCTGTAAGTTTCAAATGTCTAGCTAGTCGGGAAGTTAGTTAAATAAATTTTCTGCCGAATCATATAAACGCTGCCGAAGACAGTAGGGACCGGAAACAGTTGACTAAATGTGTTAAAAAATGTATTGTCACAGTGTTCTGATCTATCCTGAAAGTTTTAAATGCCTAGCTAGTCGGAAAGTTAGTTAAAAATCCATTGCAAGCTTTGTGCTTGCAACGCTGCCGATGGCAGCAGGAACCCGAAGCAGTTGGCTAAAAGTAATAAAAAAATGCATTTTTTCCGCGTTCTGAACTAGTCTGAAAATTTCAAATGTCTAGCTAGTCTGGAAATTAGTTAAATAAATTTTCTGTCGAATCATATAAACGCTGCTGAAGGCAGTAGGTACCTGAGACAGTTGACTAAAAGTGTTAAAAAATGTATTGTCACCGTGTTATGAGCTATCCTGAAAGTTTCAAATGTCTAGCTAGTCAGAAAGTTAGTTAAAAAGCGATTGCAAGATGTGTACTGGTAACGCTGCCGTAAGCAGCAGTAACCCGACCAAAAAAATTTTTGAATGCAAAAGGCACTGGTACAGGTCAGAAGAAATACCCATGCAAATTTTCAGCACATTAGCTGCAGAACTCTAGGCTCAATCGCCGTCAAAAGTTTTTGTCTTAACAATTGAAGAGCTTGTTTCCAAAAGGCGTTAAGTCAAAAATTTCAAAAATTGACTTTTCGATGCAAAAGTTCGCAGCACACGTCTAAGAATATATTTTCAATAAGTAGAAGTTCCAAACGAAGTTTAGACATAATAAAAACAGAAAGTGAAATCCGAGTTTTTTTCCAAAAAGAATTAAGTCACAAGTAAGTTTTGTGCCAAAAAGGATTAAGTCAAGTTTAACCAATTGTAGCGTGCCTTGAGATCACGTGGTTAGTCTGGCCTTGGGTGAAAAGTCAAAAGTAAAGGAAAAAATGTTGTTGTAGATTGTCACATTGAGACAGTTTTTTTTTTTTTTTTTTTTTTTTTTTTTTCCCATAGAAAAATGTAAAGATGAATGTATTTATAACCTTTATTATAATATGTTTAAATATTTTAATCTTGGTTTTGGAACCCCGAAAAAAGACATTTGTTCCTTCTGTATTAGGAAAAAAACACAAATGAATTCAGTAAAAATGTACAGAAAAAAGAAAAGACCCTGTTAACCGAACTTTTGATTCATAAACATCTGAGTAAAAGAAATTATTCACTTTTAGGGGAAAAGCTTATAGAAGATGAAATTACAATATGTTTTGATCTGATGCAAAAATCAGGAATTACCACACAAATAAAAATTATACCATGTTAGGAATGTTTTCAGCAGTGGCTGCTCAAAGGGACCTCGCCTTCACATACTATTTACCAGTGCGTGGTCACTGCTAAGAAAGTGTATACAATTTTACTTTCTAATGAATATTTTGAACAGTTCTCTAAGGTTGGAAATCTTTTCGAGTATAAGAAGCACTGGAATATTTTAGATTGGAAAAATTTTGCGCATAGTTATCTGAAAAGCAGACAAGGTTTCTTGATTTCAGAGGCAAAAGTACTGGAAATTACGAAGCGAGATGTGGGAATCAAGACAACGTACTGTGGTTCGTTTTGCCGCCAAAACATCCTGTAACGAAGGACCAAGGACCAAAAGTCTCCCGTGCGCCCCTTCTGAAATAAAAACAATATGAAACAAGTAAAGAAAAACAGATGCTTTTAAATTACGTAACGCTTTGGGAATTAACAAATTGCACGAATGTTTTTATTTTTATGAATAATATCTCAATGATACTGCTAACGCTAAGACAAGGGAAAATAATGATAAAGGTGGCGAAATAGAATTTGTAAATGATGATTTGTAGCGAATAACTACCTTCCAAAATCGTATAGCTAAAATTTATAGATGTATTTACATTAAAAAAAATACTTGGATTACTTTCAAATGGAAGTAAGTCATTTCATTTCGTTATTTGTTTGTGCCAAAAGGACTTAAGTCATAGTTTTGTTCCAAAAGGAGTTAAGTCATTTCTTTCCTTTTTTATTTCTAAATAACTATACTGCCAGGATTTTTTTAAACATGCAATTTAGTGTTATTATCATCCATATATTACTGGAAAAAATTATCTTTTCCTTAAATTCAATAATAAATCTTAAATAACAAAACCGCGTTTTCTCAAGAACTGAAAAAAATGACTTAACGCCATTTGGAAACAAGCTCTTCAATTACAAGAAGAAGCAGCAGCAGCAGAAGAAGAAGAAAGTAACAGGGAAATTTCGAGTTTTCAAAGTTATATAACTCAGGCCCCTTAATTCGGAGCGACATGCAAATTTGTATGTTTTGTCTTAAGGGTATGCTTAAGGTCTGTGCAAAAAATCATATGTCTTGGGGATCAGGGAGCTGAGATACAGGTAGTCGAAAAGTACGAGATGCTATGTCGACATAATATACACTTGTAGCGTTCACCATTGACTTCCTACTTTGTAAATTTCATTTGTATTTCTTGTTTCATTTGTTTTAGCTTGGCGGGTGTTTGTTTTAGCTTGGCGGGCGGAACGCTACCGCGATCCTTGATGATACAGTTTTAGAATACAGAGATTGGACTTACTGCAACTTTTTGTTATTGAGGTTGTTAATAATAGAGTCCCACACATACTGTTAAAATTTTCAACACAAAATTACTGGTATAATAATTTATCTTAAGCCTTGTGAAAAATGACATAAAAATAAGAGAAGATGTTAATATATATATATATCTTTAATATATGCATTTTAATGACTAATATTAATTAAATTAATTAATGGCGAGAATGTATTTGAGATGCTTTTACTATAGTAGAAATATTCATTTTTTTTTTAATTGATAAATTAAATAATAAAAATAGATAGAAATAGAGAATAAAGATTGAGAATCTCCATTATTAACATTTATCTAAGAATTATTGTAAATTTACACAGACTCTGGATAAACATTTCAGTAAGACTTCAGAATTTTTTTTACATTGCAGACGAACTACTAAAAACATGATTTTGAGTTCAGGGTACCCCAAAACATGTTAATATATATATATATATATATATATATATACAATTTCAAAAATTTCACCCAAAAACAATACTTTCCCTACCATTATCTGGGTATAGAAGATAAAAATTGCATAATAGAATACCACATTAAATTACTCCACAAAATGTTAAATTACCCCCAGAAATAAATTACCATACAATGTAATTTATTTTGTTCTACATGTAACTAAATAACATTTTACCAATATCTTAAATATAATTCTCATAATCTGATGCTAATGTATGTTGTCTAATCCTGATTTCTAGCTTTTGTAAATATTTAAAACTAGCAGGCTTCGCTGGACATTAAACTTAAATGAGTTGTCAAAATCCCATATCTTTATTTGTTACCTAAGTTCTCGCTGTGATTGGTAGAGGTTTTTCTCGCTTGCAACGTGAGGAGTCTGGGTCCCCACTACCTTCGGCAGCAACTTACCCACTTCTTACTTCCCCTTCCACAGCGGGTGAGTTCATAGTTTTGCAAAATCTGCGTACACTTAATCAATATCCACACACCAAAATTCGCCATTCTAAGATAATTCAAAACGAATTCAAACGGAAAAACATGTTTTTACACATGTTTATTGCCTTCCGACTCAGAGAAAGGGGGGGGGGGGAGGGATTTCGAATTTTGTGAAATCCAGTTACAATAAGTGCCGGATGCATACAAACAATTTAAGCACCAAATTTCGTGACCACAGAAGACTTTAATAGAAAATATTATAAATAAATAAATACAAAAACCACAGCCTTAGTATGGGACCCCTTTGGTGACTTTAAATATTTTATGCCATTTTTGCGATGAATTGAATTGGCTATCTCAATTGTGCAACTAAAGATTTTGGGGAGAAACGTCCGAGCTACTTCAGTGCCAAATTTCAAATTTTTCCAAAGGGATCCGATACTAAAGCTGTTCCATACAGAAAATAAATAAATAAAATAAAATAATAAAATGAAATAAAATAAAATAAAAACTCTTTTCTGATATTTACAAAATAAAAATAAAAATTCTTAATAAAATCCAAATTGTAATCATTTACAGTTAAGGGCCCCCTTCACTCACGGACGCCGGAAGCCGAAACTAATGTTATTCAATGGGAAACTTTTCTTTACAAATAACTTATTAACTAATACATATTTTTAAATTCTGTTTTCACATTCTGAAAGTTCCCAGCTGTTAAATTGACGCACCTTTTCTAAAAAATTATTATTTTATTATTTTATATTTTATTTTGAAGCTGCAAAATACGAATTTTCAATATGTGAATTTTTTTCATTTTGAAATTTCGAAATAAAATATTAAAAATTAAAAAAACAAAATTTTAAAAAAGGTGCGTCAATTTAACATTTGGGAATTTTCAGAATGTGAAAACAGAATTTAAAAATGTGTATTAGTTAATAAGTTATTTGTAAAGAAAATTTCCCCATAGAATAACATTAGTTTCGGCTTCCGGCGGTGGTGAGTGAAGAGGGCCGTTAAGGGGAGAACATAAAACAACTTCATAAGGCAAATAATAACAACAAAAAATTTTGTTTTACTGCAAAAAAGAAAAGTGCTGCTTAATTAAATAAAAATTTTAAACTAATGCCAAATATCTGTATGAAATTATTTATACTTATACAAATTCCTGATTAAAAAAAAAAAAAAAAAAAAAAAAAAAATCACCAACTGTTGTAGGTTAACTATTTATTTTTCTCTCTAATTTTTACTTTCTTCTATATTCAATAGAAGAAAGTATTGGATTCGTAAAAGTTTTCGACCTCGGGTTTTTGATGGATTTACACGTTTTGAGAGCTGTAGAACACGATTAGACCATTTTTAGAAAATGTCTGTCTGTCTGTCAGTCTGTCTGTGTGTGACAAAATTTTGTGGCAACTGTATCACAGGAACTACTGCACAGAATTTCATACAAGTTGGTATGTAGTTGCACCTTGACATAAATTAGTGCCTATCAACTTTTGGTAAAAATTGTCTTACAGGTTGCGTTGCCATCCCGCTTTTTCTAAATTTTTAACATGGTGATATAGGACAAAATTTTCCATAAATGGGCATAATGAAATTAATATGAATTATTAATAATAGTAGTAGTTAACTAGGAAAAAAAAATTTGTGCATGGGGGGGCATTGGCTCCCCCCCCTGGGGGGGAAGTCCCCCTTGAGGGGAGTAAATTTTCAAGATGGGTATCTTTCGAAAGGTCTCATCAATACCTTTAAAACGAATGGTTGAACTATAAATCTGTGACAATTTAAAACAAAGTTATCGAATTTTTTTACTTTTAACGAAAAAAAACTTAGAAAAAAATCTGTATATATATATATATATATATAATAAAGATGATCTATTAAGCATAGCAGAAGCCAAGCAACAAATACAAGAACACTGAAACACCAATGACCAATAGGATAAAAAAAAAAATCATCAGTGGATGAAATACACTAATGTAAAGAAACCAGATCTATTAATTAACAGTCTGCAAAACAAACGAATCAATAAAGTAAAACAACAAATCTTAACTTAAAACCATAAACTTATCAAAATTAATGAAAAAACAACCCAAGAAACACAAGATAGGAAGAAGGAGGCAGGCGGCAAGACTTGTGACTTGCATGTGGGGTTACACTAGTTTTACGCCGGCAACACTCCCCCAGCCTGCCACAACCAGAACAGGAACCATATGGATTTAAAAATGCAAAATTTCAAAGCAGATGAACAACAATGAAACCACGAAGCCACAATGAAATTCACCGATTGATCACATTGTGTTTAACAGTATAATTAGAACATTAAATATAGTTGACAACTCAAAAAGGAAAAATCTGAAATTTTATTGGAAAATGAAAGTTTGCATAGTAATACAAAGCAAATGCAACAAGCCTTCTACTTTTTTTTTTTTTTTTTTAATTTAATTTCACAAACCCACCCAACCATCCAGCCTTACAACACCACCCCACCTCCGTAATCAAACATCTGCCCACCCAACCGCCACCTTTTTTATTGTCTTTTATTATTTCATAATTTTTTTGTTAATGTACACAAGAGTGTACACTGCTTTTTTTTTTTTTTTTTTTTTTTTTTGTACTGGCAGAGACATGGTTAAGGATATAAAATAGAAAATACAAAGTTTTTAGGAAAACCCCTTTTAGCAGTGGCTGTGATCAGTTTATTAATATTCTTGTTTTTAAACTTTGCAGAGCATAAATTATTAATTCGAAATAAATGGTTAATGATGATGTATATATTAACGAAATTTAACCAAACTTGGTATTTAGTTGGCTCCTGACATAAACTGGTGCTGATTAGATTGGGGATCAATCGCTCAACAGGTGGCGCTGTGATCGTATGTTTTCTAAATTTTTAACATGGCAGTGTAGGACAAAATTTCGTATAAATGTACATAATGAGAGTTATTCTTAACCTGTGATTGTAATAATAATATGAATTATTGATGATAGTAGTAGTTAATTAGTAAAAAAAAATTCGGCATGTGGGGGCATCGCTTCCCACCCCTGAGGGGAAGTCCCCCCCCCCCGGGGGGGGAGATAAATTTTCAAGATGGGTATCTCTTTCAAAACGTCTCGTCAATACCTTTAAAGCGAATGGTTGAACTATAAATATGTGATAATTTAAAACAAAGTTATCGATTTTTTTTTTTTTTTTTTTTTACTTTTAACGAAAAAAAACTTGGAAAAAAAAATATTTTTTTTTAAATACTGTTATTGAGTGAATTTGTATTGGAAAATATAGAAGAAAGTCTTGTGGTGGCCACAACATAGTAGTTATTATTATTCACGTAAAATTAAAAAATATTTCATTTTATTTGTACCGAATCTGGGTTGAAAACGGAAAAAGGGTAAAATAAATTAAAAATATCAGACCTGTATTTATAAATTTAATACCAAATGATAGGGGCGATTTTTCTTAATCCAAGGGTGCAAATAGGTTTTTGATGTGACAATTAGATTTTAAAAAAATAACTAAAGTATGAAATTTAAGTGGCAACGGAAAAACGGAAAAAGGGAAAAATAAATTAGAAATACCAGGCCTATCGTTACAAATTCAGTACCAAATGAAAGGGGTGATTTTTCTGAATCCTGGGGTATAAACAGTTTTTTGATACGACAATTAGATTTTTTAAAATTAACTAAAGTATGGATTTTAGATAGCAACACTTCATTTCAATCTTTTCATAATTTGTAGTGCGAATCACGCGAATAAAAAATTCTTTAACTTAAAAATTTATTTTTATATTTTATTTTTCCTTTCAAAGCGTTTTAGTGAAAAAATATTCATGGCGCATGCGCAGGCGTTTTTTACCCACAATTCAAAAGCTAATCAAAATTTTGAAAATTTCTATAGATATAATTTTAAGTTGGGTGAAAATCTAAGTTTTTGCCAAGCGCCGTTGAATTCCGTCCAGCCGTTCTCAATTGATGCCCGGACAAAAAAAGCTGCATACAGACACGATGACACACACACACACAGACAAAATTTTCTGAAGTCATTTTCGGCTTTCATGGGGTGTGAAACGTGAAGATATCGCAAAATTTTTCGTTTCCGACAAATTTACAGAGAAAAGTCTGATTTTATTAATATAGATTATTCGAAGAATGACTCTTACCTGAACTGTTTCTTTTTGAAGCACTCATCAGTTTTTCCTCATTGAAATAAGAAGGCATTAAAAAGAATAGCATTGTGGCTGTATCTTCGTGTGTTATATAATTTGCCCAATCACATCGCCACATTTCCATACTGGATAATCGTACATATCGTCCCTCTTTTTCTATGTATGATACTATTGTAATATTTAAACCTGCAGGGAAATCTTTATGAAAACTCCATTTCTCACCCATCGTAGCCCATTGACAGTCAACACTAAAATGACAATCGTATTCTTCATATCGAAAAACAGGACTACGACGAGTTTTGTTCGGATGAGGCAACTGAATGTTCTCCCATTTGACACAATTTGATTCAATCTTAAGCATAGACATCTTGGTTTTTTGAAAACTATCAAATGATATCTATTTATACGAAGTTCTAAGATTCTCGTTAAAGTAAGGAATGTTTACTCCTCGTAAGTAAGTTCGTTTGTGAAAGGAAATGAAAGTGCTTGACACATAAGCTTGACCTGACCCTATGTGTTATTTCTTACTCCGTGGTTTGCAAGATAAGATAAAAATACGTCACAATGCAAGATAACATACGTCATAACGGAAGAAATTTTCAATCAGTATTTCAAGGTCGAGCTGTACTTCTAGAATGGGATGCGTAATTTAAAACTTATGGAAATTGCTGATATATATATATACTAGCAGGCTTTGCCCGCTTCGCTGGTCACTATATTTAAAGGAAACTCTTTTCTATATAGTTTTATGAAAAAAGGAGAAAATAATAATACTGAAATCGCTCAAAAGTTCGCTTTGGGTTCCCGCTACCTTCGGCAGCGCCTTGTTCGTCCTCGCATTCTGCGATACCTGTCCCTATTGCCTGCGACAATGACTTACCCGTGGGCTTCCATTTAGGTGCTTATCATGTATGACAATTTCGATACGAACAGTATCGAAAATTTTGAAGTAGCCATTTATGTTTAAATCCTAGTTATATATGAGCAACATTATACGTGATGTACATAATATTTGCTTTCCAGTTCTTCTCTATATTTATTTGATTTAATCGATCAACCATAGAATGACAGCAATTTCAAGCCAAATATAATATTACAATGTGCTATGATCGGCTACTTCTATCGCATGAGACAATTATTATTATTTTGTGGTTATACATACTTCATGCTTAGTTAATAGTAGTTGGTATATAGAAAAATAAATAAATTAATATGTAAACTTGATCATGGTACAGCCTTAATGCCCTTGGCGACTTTTAAATTTTTGTTGCCGTTTTAGACCAAAATATAATTTATACGATTATTGTTCCTATACGCAAGCGAAGTGTGACGTCACTGACCGTTCGTGGATGCAAGAAAATGATTTCCTATGTTAATCGCCCATTGGATTTTTTGTAAAAAATGATTAAAAATCGAAGAAAATTATTTCCCGATTTTAATTTCCATATTTGGGTACATATATGTATTAGTTATCATGTGCATGTGTCAGATTGAGTTCTTTTGCTGTCAAATTGACAAAATTTTAATTTTAAATTTCAAAACTCTGTCGTTCTTGGCGCTTATTGTATTTGGTGATCAAAAACGTAATAAGAAAATATACATGCCAGATGTATATTTTCGTAATATGCATCGTACGAAATATTGTTTCATATTATTCATTACTGTCTTAAAATAAGTTGTTAAAATAACTATGATTTTTGAAAGGAATTAAATTATGTTCGCCAAATAATTTGGCGATATTTTATTTTTCTACCAAGGATGACCGATATCAAATCTATTCCGCTACAACATATGAGTATCTTATATCAGATACTTTATTTAGACATTTGAAAACAAATTTGACTTCAAATTATGATAGAATATTTATCATTTCCCTTTTAATCAGTATATTAGATGGATATTTATTGTGTTAATATCATCCTTTGAAATTAAATGTTTGTGTTTTCAATCGAATATGGAAGTTTGCCATTTTTTTTTTTTTTTTTCTTCTAGAGTTTTGAAATTAAAAATTCAAATTTTGTCAATTTTACAACAAAAATAACTTAATCTAATGCATGGACATGATAACTAATACATATCCATACCTAAATACGGGGATTAAAATCGGGAACTATTTTTCCTCGATTTTTAATAATTTTTTACAAAAAATCCAATGGGCGTTTAACATAGGAAATATTTTTCTTGCATCCACGAACGGCCAGTGACGTCATCGCTTCGCTTGCGTATTTCTTTCTATCATTTCCTTGGCGAAAAATGTCCGATCTACTTCAGCATCAAAATTATAAAAAATTGTCAAGAATTATCAATAAGAAAATACCTTTACCATAATGCTGAATTAACTTTTATGCCAAGCGTGTTTCATCCGCCATACTAAAAAGAAAAAAAAAAAAAAATCTGAAGTTGAGGTATATAAAAAAAATGCTGTGAAATAAAATTCAGAAGAAATATGTTAGATTTGTAATATTACTATTTTATTTTAAAATTGTAATGTGTCATTTTCTCATCGACCAATTTAACATTTAGTAATTTCTTATTTTTCGCATGAACGCATATTTCATTTTATGCTGAAAACAACAAATAAATATATCTAGTAAACTTTTTTTGGCAACAATTAAAAATTTAAATGGCTTATATTAAGTCAATATAAGTCAATAAGTTTATTATTTTCATATTTTAATTAATTTTAAAGATTTTTTCAATTTTGTTTTTCCTAAACCATCCCTGACCTATAAGGGAAAAAAACAAAAAAAGAATGATCGAAATCGGTCAAGCCGTTTACGATTTTATAAATAACATACAGACAAACATTCATTTATATATATATAGATTTAAGATTATAATTATGTTAGGTACAGTTATGTGGCAGATACGTACAAGACACTTGTGTACAAGCTGAAATGGGTGACCGAAGTAGCAAAGTTCGGGATCAAAGTAATTATGTAGCTTTCCGCACGATCAACCCCATAGGTAAGTTCGGGACCAAACGTAGTCCCGAATTTACCTGTGCTTTTGCCCTCTTCTCTTGTAAACTGAAGAGTCTTTCACAAATAAAAATTAAATCGGTTACGATTGTCATGTTTTATTTTAATGAGTGATTTAACAATTTATGCCACTTAATATTGTGTTAATAATTGTAGTTTCAAAAATTACTAATCCATATTAGTGAGATTATCCAATTATTGTTGCACATTAAAACTAAAACTAAGTACTATAATTTTCAAAAAGAACTGGAAATACATTTTTAAAGAGTAAACCATCAAACAAATATTTAAAATATACACATGTTTTAGGTTAATATTAGTCTGCACATATTCAAAAATTTAAATAGTTTAAAAAAAAAAAATAATAATAATAATAATAATAACAAACACCTTTTATTAAAAGGTTAAGATAGATTAAATAAATAAATAAATATAGTTAAAAGAAAAAAAAAATCTGGTGTGTAACAGCCACACGACTTCCATTACCCAGTACTACACACATTATAAACATTAAAGTAGTATTAACATTATAAACATTAAATCGACGTTAGAGCCGTTTTTGTGATACGGACTTATGGTCCCACTTCCGGTTTCCGATGTCCCACTTCCGGTTAAACTCAATTATTGAGAGGAAAACAATATTTACATACAAAAGCATATTGAAACGTGAGTTAAAATGGCGAGTTTGAAAAAAATCCGTACAGCTGTTTTTAAAGGAACGCCCTTGGGAGACCTGAAATTGAGCTATTTATACAGGACGCCTATCAATTTTCCTGAACTAACCAACTATATCATTCGAAAGGACATCTAATAGAGTGTTTATATGCGAATTTGAAGAAAATCGTTAGAGCCGTTTTTGAGATACGGACTTACGGTCCCACTTCCGGTTTCCGATGTCCCACTTCCGGTTAAACTCAATTATTGACAGGAAAACAATAATTACATACAAAAGCATATTTAAAAGTGAGTTAAAATGGCGAGTTTTAAAAAAATCCGTAGAACCGTTTTTAAAGGAACGCCTTTGCGAGGCCTGAAATTGAGCTATTTATACAGGACGCTAATCAGTTTTCCTGAACTAACCAACTATATCATTCGAAAGGACATCTAATAGAGTGTTTATATACCAAGTTTGAAGAAAATCGTTAGAGCCGTTTTTGAGATACGGACTTACGGTCCCACTTCCGGTTTCCGATGTCCCACTTCCGGTTTTTCAACTTTCACCAAAATTTGGAAATTTCATCTGTACACCAGACGTATTTCAATTCTAAAGTTTCGTAGCTCTATCTTTATTAGTTTCTGAGCTATAATAGCCAGAAGATTCTGCACATACACACACACACATACATACATACACACTGACCAATTGCCAAAAACCACTTTTTTGGACTCAGGGGACCTTAAAACGTGTAAATCAGGTGAAAACCCGATATCGAATTTTCAGACCGAATACAATACTTCCATTACCTACGGTAGTAGGGTAATGGAAGTAAAAAGACCTTGAATTTAATTAAATATTATTACCTTCTTCTATTCATATAAACGGTAGACAAACTTTTGTTTTCGTGTCAAATTTTCCGAATTGAGTTTCTGCTGTAATTACACGTTTTGAGATGCCATAAATCCGAAAATCAGGTTTTTTACGGTTGGTTTGTGTGTTTTTTAAGATTAAATAAATAATTAAAATATACACATTAGTTTGAACATATTTAAAATTTTAAACACTAGTTCTAAAAAAGTCAAATAATAACAAGCTCTTTCATTTTAGCGCTAGCTTTATTAGAAGAAAAAACACGACCTTTAATTTAATAAAATATTATTATTTTCTTTTAATTATATAATGTTAGAGATAGTATAACGTTTCTGAGTCAAATTTTCGAAATTGAATTTTTCGATAATTAAACATTTTCAGGTACCTTAAATCCGAGAATCAAGTTTTTAGCCGCTGTGTGTCGGTCTGTGTATCTAGCTGTGTACCTGTATCAGCGTAACTCAAGATCAAATAATAGCAGAAAGACCAAACTCGACATTCTAAATTTGTATCATATAGAGATGCTACACTAAACTTTTCGTTCAGATCAAGCAAATGATTTCTGCACAGTAACATTTAAAAAAATTCAAATACATTATGTCTATGGGTGAAATTTCTGTTAGATAAAGTTAGATAAACCTTTAGACTGTGCTAAACAAAATGAAATGAGCATATATCTTTTCTATACATGAAAGCATATTTAGTATAAGATATAATACAAAAATCATTTACCATTCATTACAGAGCCACAGAAAAGGATTCGGATATATTAAGATTATACTTAAAAACTGCTGGAAGTACATTTCGAGTTGTGTTATGGATTTTTCATGTTTTGCTTCTTTGCTAAATTTTAGTACACTGTGCATGCTGGTGATACATAATTTATAGACGATACATAATTTATAGACGATATACAAGGTTCCAAAACTTTTGAACTATTTAAGTGGATACATTCTTCTTTTTCGAAAGTAATTAATGGATGTGCTTTACTAAGTTTTACCACGGCCTTACTAGAAGCTACTCCTCGGCGCTCCTTACTCCTCGGCGCTTTCGCGCTAACGTCGTAAGCAGCCGTAACAAAACTGCAAAGATCAATGCATGCCGCTGAATAAAGTAGATGGCGTTCGCTGCCAACCCTGAAAATCAGTTTGTGTCATCGATTCCAATTGTAAACAAACGTGAAAATAAGCATTGTATCTTGTAAAATGGTGTACTATTGTGTACCTTGCTATTCATCAAGAAGGGGTAGGGTCGTAGGGATCTGTCTCCTCTTATTTATTTTTTTTTCCTTGGCTTTCTAACCCTAAGAGCGCTTTCACACTCACCGATACGACACCGATAAATCCTGCCCGATTGTCGTTATCCGACAGTGGTGCAAGCAAAATGTATTGAAATGACCTACACGCTTTCCCACCTGCCGATTTTATGACGTTTTTGTCGTCACGAGGTATCCGATATCGGACCGATCACCCGTTCTGTCGTGGAACAACTCAGCTCCCTAAAAAATCGTTCCGACATTTCACTCCGTTCTGTGATTGTGGCGGCAGCGTGCAAATTTTTTGAAAACATTTTCGTTTGTGCTTGCTGTATTTTCTAATTAAAATGGCTTTCAAGTTCGATATTGCAGTGCTTTGCGAACTTATTGAGTCTCGACCATGTTTGTGGGATAAGAGAGATCCAAATTACTTAAATAAAATTATAAAAGAAAAAGCATGGGAGGAGATTTGCAAATTTCTGGATGATGAATTCGAAATGAAAACTGTGACTGAAAAGAAAGAAACAGGTAAAATAGCAATATTTTAAAATTTCTTCTTAAAAAATATTTTAAAATGTGGATACTTAAATATATGTTATGAATATTGTATTTATGATATGCGCAAAATGTTCTTCATGTGAATTTTGCTAGTTTTGCTACTCGCATGAATATTACATTTTAAAATATGTACATAAATATTCTACATTAATAAATATTTTGTAGTTTGTTCCGAATATGGCTGCTCTGTGTATGCATAACATGATCAATTTTTTTATTTAAAAATGTCGAGGTGGCGAATATTGAATTAATATCAGTTCAATTTTGAGTGAATATTGAGATAATATTATTCATATATTTGTTTTCTGTTTTTGTAGTAATTTTTGTAGCTGCACCTAATTTGTTATCTTTATAACTCAGTAGGACAGTTTGATGTTGTAGCTATATTTTGCAATTTTATATTTGAAAAAAAAAAAAAATGCAATCTGATTTAAAAGAAAAACCAATGATACATAATCTGTAAATCTTTTGCCTAAACCATTGTGGCCTCTTTTGCCTAAACTCACATGATTACATGTAAATTTATTATGTTGTAAACAAATTACCTTTGCAGTGCTTAGTACATGTTATCAAATTAGTTGCTGATATGTTAAAAGATGAAAAAGAAGTAATCAGATCGGTAGTCTACAGGCAATAATTGAAACCATTTTGAATCCTTACCACAAAATTTCTATTATTAAACAGTAGCACATCTTTAATTAAAATTCAATATTGCCACTGTGTAACTTATTAAATTATATTAAGTAGAATGCAAAGAATTTTAAATTTTTTGTAATAAATAAAATGTGATTCTGATATTTGCTTATACATTCTATAATCTATTTGTATTTCTTAACACTCAGCAATCTTCGAAATTATCTTTTTTTATCTATAAAATTTGTATTTAAAAAAAATCTGCGATGCATATTGTCATTGCTATGCTATATATTACGTGTACATGGGTTATTAATATCTCAACTAGCTGAATCAAACTGTAATGTAATTTTACTTAAAAGTATTCTCCCAAATATTTATTTAATTAAAATTTGTTTCCTGTTCATATGAAGATTTTTTTTTTTAACTCATATTTTATCTAGATAGACTCAAGGATTTTTTGAAGCTCTGCAGATTAATTTAATGTCGCAAAGATAAATGTCAAGCAAAAGAAAAAAAATACTGATATGTTCTTAATTTCCTATAGATGCAAATTTTACATGTTCTATAATTTTATACATTTTATGATACCATACTTTGTCTGGCATTCTCAAGACCCAGAAAATTTTTGTTTTTGCTGTCAGATAATTACAGAATTTAATTCTGTATCTATCTTTGAAAAAGAAATCATTTTATTCATTTATTTGTACTATTTATCCGAAAAAATGTTAGTGTATAGTAGAAAGGATTAAACTTATTAAGATTTATTTCTTTTTAAAATATGGTGACCAGCGAAGCAGGCACAGCCTGACTGCTAATTAAAAATCATTAAATAAAAAATGTGTAATCAAAAGAGCGAGCGTTTCTAATCACTGTTCTCATTTATACTTTTATATATATCAGTGGGGAAGCATTCATGGAAGGGATGGAAGCCCCTTCCATATTTAAGATTTAAAAAAAGTAATCAAATAATGTCGACTCATCAAAACACTGAAATGATTCTTCCTCTGCTTTTAGAAGTGCTTTGCTTCGCCACTTCCATTGTTTTCTGAACCACGCTTCGTATATACAGGGGTGAAACTTTTCAGGGGCTAACCCTGAATTCAGGACTTTTGAAAATTTTTGCAATTTCTGAATTTCAAATTAAATTATTTTGTTTTTATAGAATTTTCTTATTTTGACTATTTAATTTGCTGTATAATGTATTAAGAACTCTTAAAATATCATTCATTACAGATAGCCATATGATCTTTCATTATTAAGTCTCCCCTATCTGCATGCAAGTATCAGTTTTCAGGGATTTTACATGCTAGGTAGTTTCACCCCTGTATATATAATATATATCTCATTTATAATTGAATATATATATATTGTTTTTTTCATTATTACTAAAAGGGTAAGTATATATACTTATTTATAGCATTAAAAAAAAAAAAAAAAAAAAAAAAAAAAATTCTCTTGGAGAAGAAGTTGGAGGTAGTAATTTTACAACTTGTGAATACTTAGCAATTCTATAACATTTTTTTTTTTTTTTTCTTTTAGTTGACAAAATAAAAGGCAAGTGGGCAAATGTGCGAGATGCATTTGTCCGCAGTTTGAAGTGCAAAAGTGATCAAGGAGCCAAGAGGGCGTACATTTATCATCAAAATTTGCAGTTTCTGTTGGCAGCTCAAGAGCCAAGTGACACAGAGTCTAGTTACATCTTGCCAGATGAGCCAAATATTGTACAGACGCAGCCTGAGCAATTGGGAAATGATAGCTTATCCGGTGATGGCTACTCTGAAGAAATAGAGAGAGAGAAGCCGCCAAAGAATCCGAGGAAAAGGCCACTCCCGAAAGAAGTTGATATCGAAAAGGAGATTTTGGATGAGCTAAAACGACCAAGGAATGAGCCACCAAAATGTACGTTTTTTACATCTTTCGAGGAGTATGTGACTGACATGTCCGAGGCAGAAAAGCTGCAGCTACACTTGGCAGTACTGCAAAGTATATCCGACATCAAAGCAAGGAGGCATCAGCCTGTGTTCGTCGACTTTGAATAAAAGATATAACTAGCTTTTTCTGCGGTTTTTGGCCGAAGGACAATTAAAAACCGAATCACTGTTTGCTTTTTCTGCGGTTTTTGGCCGAAGGACAATTAAAAACCGATACACTATTTGCTTTTTCTGCGGTTTTTGGCCGAAGGACAATTAAAAACCGATACACTATTTGCTTTTTCTGCGGTTTTTGGCCGAAGGACAATTAAAAACCGATTCAATGTTTGCTTTTTTTTGCGGTTTTTGGCCGAAGGACAATTAAAAACCAATTTTTTCCTATCCGATGTGGCACCACCTTGTCGCGGTGGATAGGCTTTTTAACCAAGAGTGCCACAACTAAATTATTTGTAGGAATTGTTTAATTAAATCGTACTCATTTACCAATTTAAATTCCATATAAAGTCTCCCTGCCCTTCTGGTGTGGGAGGCAATAGTGGGAGGGTCGGTATTTAAATTGACGAAAAATAAAGTCATTTAAATGCTGCAAACTCTCCTAAAGAAAAAAGTAAATGCAGACAAAATAAATAGAACCTAGATTATTTATCAGTCATCTGTTTCAATAATTTCCACACAAAATATAGTCAGTTTTACCATTTGTAGGAATTATATAATTAAATCGTACTCATTTACCAATTTTAATTCCATAAAAAAGTCTCCCTGCCCTTCTGGTGTGGGAGGCGATAGTGGGAGGGTCGGTATTTAAATTGACGAAAAAGTCATTTAAATGCTGCAAACTCTCCTAAAAAAAAAAAGTAAATGCAGACAAAATAAACAGAACCTAGATTATTTATCAGTCATCTGTTTCAATAATTTCCACACAAAATATAGCCAGTTTTACCATTTGTAGGAATTATATAATTAAATCGTACTCATTTACCAATTTTAATTCCATAAAAAAGTCTCCCTGCCCTTCTGGTGTGGGAGGCGATAGTGGGAGGGTCGGTATTTAAATTGACGAAAAAGTCATTTAAATGCTGCAAACTCTCCTAAAAAAAAAAGTAAATGCAGACAAAATAAACAGAACCTAGATTATTTATCAGTCATCTGTTTCAATAATTTTCACACAAAATATAGTCAGTTTTACCATTTGTAGGAATTCTATAATTAAATCGTACTCATTTACCAATTTTAATTCCATATAAAAAGTCTTCCTCCTTTTTGGTGTAGGAGGGTCGGCATTTAAATTGATGAAAAATAGTCATTTAAATGTTGCAAACTCTCCTAAAGATAACTCAGACATAAATATATAGTGTATTCTGAATTCTGATAAATTGTCGAATCATCTTCTAATTTTTCCAAGTGCTCAAATAATTTTGCTAACTCTTTTAATGCCTAATTTAGGTATGTAAAAATGATTTAAATACTAAATCGTGGAAATTTGCATATTAGAAAATGTGGCGATATTAATGGAATATTTATAGAGTTCTGAAATTCTTATGGCAGAACAGGTTTTTATAATACAGAAAGTACAGCTGGAAGCTACAAGATTTTTGTTACACATTGTAGGTGGTAGCTCTGGCTGTCAGTAAAAAAGGGGGTAAATTTTCAAATAAGCCCGATCTATCTTTTCAGTAATTGTACAGTCGGTAACAAAAGTGTCCGAACACTAGCAAAAATTCCTATGAAAAAAAAGTGCACTTCATACAGTTTTGTTAAATAAATTCTTATCGAATACTGACTAAAATCAGGATTCGACAAGGATTTATTTAACAAAACCGTATGAAGTGTACTTTATTTACATAGGAATTTTTGCTAGTGTTCAGACAATTTTGTTACCGACTGTACTGCTGCCAGAAAATTTTTTGAAGCAGTAGAAATAAATCCTACTTAAAAGATCGGTACCTAATGCTGATTTGTTAAGTAAATATTTGACGAGTCATGATCATAGTCTTATACTGCTTATAATAAAATTAAGTTGATAAAAATTCACGATCAAACTAGAGTCCTGCGTCAGATCAGGTACCCTTTCCTTCATAGCAGTTTAAAGCAACATGACTCCTAACGTAAGTTTAATTTGTAAATAACATGTGTAAATATTAATACTTAACATTTAAATCATTATACGAGAAATTTATCAAATCTGAATATCTGCCCTATTTGAAGTTAGCCAGGCTTTGATTACACAATATTACTATTTCTTTTTAAAACTTCTACTTTATTTCAGTCTTGCTAGATCGAATGCCCGACTAGGAGAGACAAATCGTGTTCTACTTTTTTATCTTCCATCTTCTTTCAACATGTTGCATACTTGTATAACTGCTTATTTGTCGATCATTGCAAGCTTGCTTGTTGGCCATTATTTAGACTATTTTGCATATTATAAATATGCTGCAAAACGTGAATTAGTCAAAATCATGGCCAACAACCAAGGATGCTATGATCGCCAGGTCCTGACTTACGGCAGGGCATACGGGGCAAATGCCCTGGGGAAATTCTGCAACCTAAAGAGCCCTTATGCCACTGCAAGGGGGCCCCCCAGAATAGGTTTGCTCCGGGGCTCCAGGTAGGCTAAGTCGGGCCCTGATGCTCGCCAGACAAACGAGCAGATAGGCGACAGGTAGTACAACATATTGAAAGAAGCTAGAAAATGGAGAATGAATAGCTTCAAGTATTTCTGTTTATTTGTAAATGCACGCAGCTTTATTCAAATTCTATTGCTTGGTTAAATAAAATGTCCTAAAAATATGATACAAATGGCCATATCACACGGGAGCATATATACTCAACACATTATACGAAACATGTTCACTATGCTGAACGAATGAGAAACCGGTCAGCTGTTCGTAGGGATCCCCCGAATTGATAGCGTGATGTATTCCCTTCTCTGAAGGTATTCCAGGAAAAAATCCTGTTTATTCCTCCTATTGGTTAATTTTGATCAGCACGCTCAACATACTCGGCTTTTTCTAAACGGTTTCGTAAAAGTTGACTATTCGAAAACTTGCTGTCCTTGAACAAAATCAGGCTGAGTATGTTGGGTATAATGCTGTGTTTAGTAAAATGCTGAACGAAAGTCTCTTGTGTGATATGGTCATAAGACTTCTCAAATGTATAAAATTATGTAATTTACAAATTTTAAGATTATCTCTGTTTGCGAGCATTCTGATAATATTTGCGACTGATTGTTTACAGCAACACACTTGTTGACGATACCAATGACTAGAAATTCATTATGCTGAGTTATTAGAAGTGTATGTTAATGTGTATAATGTATATGCATCTTTATTTTCAGGAGAGTTTGCAGCATTTAAACAACTTTATTTTTTGTCAGTTTAAATGCTGACCCTCCCGCTGCTGCCTCCCACACCAAAGGGTGGGAAGCATTTCTGAATTTGAATCACTAGATAAATATGATGGGTTCCTAATATTGTTCTATACATATAAATTCACTTACTGAAAAACCAACTGGGAAGTAATTAGTTGTGACACTCTTGGTTAAAAAAGCCTATCCACCACGACAAGGTGGTGCCACATCGGATAGGAAAAAATTGGTTTTTAATTGTCCTTCGGCCAAAAACCACATAAAAAGCAAATAGTGTATCGGTTTTTAATTGTCCTTCGGCCAAAAACCGCAGAAAAAGCAAACAGTGATTCGGTTTTTAATTGTCCTTCGGCCAAAAACCGCAGAAAAAGCAAACAGTGATTCGGTTTTTAATTGTCATGCCAAAAACCGCATAAAAAGCATAACATTGTACAAAACTTTGAATAAACACCATAAAACGTAAGAACTCGCAAACGAAGAGTCGTATCTGAGCGAGTGCTTACATTTCATGATGTTTATTCAAAGTTTTGTACTTAAAATATCATATACAGAAAAAAAAAAAAAAAAAAATTTGGCTAATTGCCATGGTAGACTGCCTTCTTCGCTCATAAAATAATTAGCAAAGCAAGTACGTGTGCCACGTCCACTTTGTCTTGTTGCTTGTGTAGTATGATGTGAAACTTGATTTAATGGGCAAGTCACTAAATCGTCTGGTCTGTAGCCATCCATTTCACGAACTGTATTCTGCAACACTACAGCAGCCTTCACAACTTTTATAGCAGATTGCTTTGACAAATTCAGAGCAGTGTGGAAAATTCTCCATTTATTGGATAAAATTCCAAAAGCACATTCTACGTACCTCCTTGCTTTGCAAAGCCTATAATTAAAGACTTTCTGTTTTGTTGACAGATGATGGCCACCATAATTTCTCATTATATGTTCGTGCATTGGAAATGCATCATCAGCAACGAACACATAGGGGACTTTGATTCCTTCCGGAGGCAGAGGTGCAGGATTCGGAATGTTCAGTCTCCTTTCACATAACAGACTCCAAAACTCTGTCTGCTGCAGAATGTTGGAATCGCAATCCTTGCCATACCCACCAACATTCACAAAAACAAACTTGTAGTCGGAATCGGCCACTGCCAACAACACTATTGAATGATACTTTTTATAATTAAAATTCATTGACCCCTCATGGGGAAAATTGACAATTCGTATATGTTTTCCATCAATTGCACCAAGGCAGCGTGGGAAATGTGCATATTTCTGAAAATTGGCAGCAATCTCCAACCAGTTTTCTTCGGTAGCTCTCGGGAAATGCTTCTCTTGCAGTATATCCCATATAGCAGTGCAAGTTCTTCTAACAATTCCTGAAATTGTAGACACTCCAATTCTATAGGAATATGACAGGTCTGTAAAAGACCTTCCAGTAGCCAAATACCTAAAATTAAAAATAACGCAGAATGTTAATTTGGGAACAGTACATTTTAAAACTTAATAATTTAAATATATATATATATATGTCAGCTTTAATCTAGAGTAATCAACGTTTTGCTTTTGTGAATTTGTATAAAAACTTATCTAATAATTAGCAAGCATATATAAGTGGACTCAAACAAATTTATATATTATGTATAAATTAATATTATAATTGTAAATTACAGTGTTAAAAATTCATGACTTTTCTTTTGAGTGTCTAGAGATATCAAACTTGGTAACAATGTATATAATTTGAAGTAAAAAAATAAATAAATTTCGATAAACATGGTAAAAAAAAGGTTAATTTCATGAATCCTATAAAAATAAAATGTAGAAATATCCGAGTATGTCAAATATTGAAATAACTAATATATTTCATAAAATTTTTACTCTAAATATTAAATTAAATTAAAAATAAATAAATAAAAATAGAATAATGTATAAATTAATAACTTAATTTATTTACATTCTGTTTTTTTTTTTTTTTTAATTAATTTAATAGCATTAATTTATTTCCTTTTTTTTTCTTTTGAAAAATTCGGGAGCTAATGGTATTATTATTAATTTTTTTTATTCCATTCTAAATGAAAATTATACACTAAATAACCAAATAATGTCGCGGTGTGTTAGCAAATTGTTAAATTAATTTTACTGTGACGAAACAAGATTTTCGTTATTAAATAACGTGAAACCATAAATAAAAATAATACCTTTCAAGAGAGATATAATATTAAGATTTTGAACATTATTTTGTCGAAATACATCGATGGTGACTATATCTTTTTTGAGTCGTGTACAAAATATCTACGGAGTAAATAAAGTTTACACATATATTAAAAATAAATAAAATTTGCAATTAAAACATAACTTACCTGAGTGCAATTGCTAGCATTTCTTTTGGAGGAATGCATAATCGGAAATGAGTATCTTTCCTCTTAATGGAATCCGAAATGTGTGTCAATATATAATTGAACGTTCGATCGCTCATTCTGAAATAATTGAAAAATTTCTCAGGATCATTTTTCAATTTTTCGAAAAGGGTATAAAAATCCCCTTCGACATACCTAGCTTTCAGTATGTCATGCACCCACATGCGTCTTTGAATTTGCCTTTTCTTCCTACGAAGATATAACAAATATAATAAACGCAATTTGTTGTATTGAGGACGAGGAGCCATTTTGAGAAACGTGTTAACAGTATGCAATCTCGGAAGAAAATGAAAAGGGAAATTCCCGTTCTGTCGGAACGAAATCGGTGCAATGTGAAAGCGGTGTATTATCCGGCACGATATTGTTCCGATCGTTGGGTTATTTATCGGCCGATTCAGTCGCTGTCGTATCGGTGAGTGTGAAAGCGCTCTAACTTCCAATGCATTTGATTCCAGAAAAATCTTTGATTGTTATATCCGCTTTCACGACGTTGCCGCGTTGGCGCCGAGGAGTGATCTAGTAGGGCCGTGGGGTTTTACCAACTCCAGGAAAACTGACGAGGAATGATAATTAGTTTTTTATGCTTCACGGAAAAATGGGTAAGGGAAAAATGGGTAACGGAAAGATGGGTAACGGAAAATTGGGTAAGCGGAAAAAAGGGTAATGGAAAAATGGGTAAGCGGAAAAAAGGGTAACGGAAAAAAGGGTAATGGAAAAATGGGTAACGGAAGATTGGGTAAATTGCGAATTGCTACTTGCGAATCGTACACTGAAATTGCTCCAAATTATGCCATAGAGTTAAACTATGTTTCGAAAACATTTCATCTTTGTTAGTGATTATTTATTTCATCGTCAGTTAGAAATTTATTCTTTTAAGAGGGCTGAATAAAAAAAAAATCTTTCACAGGACCTTTTTCAGTTAAAAAAATAAATAAATAAGCTTTTATTTATTACTTTATTCACATATTTATTATTTATGGTATTTTAATTATTTTTTAAAAGATATCATAATGTTAAAATAATAACTATAATAATAATTAAAAAAAAAAGAAGAAAAGAAATATTGGAGACTATTTTTATTTTTCGGACAGAGATAAATTGAAGAGCTTTGTTTGAGTTAAGTGATGGCAGGTGTTTGACAGGAATTCTTTTTCTTAGAAGCGTTCTCTAGTTTTTATCATGCTTGGGGAAGTCATTGAGTTACGCTCCCCTGTAGCATGTGTCTGCATGTGTGGAAAATCCTGTTTTAAGAAATACTAGAGGTTTATTCGACTTCAGGTTTCGTGAAAAATGGACAATGAACAGGGGAAGGAATACCTGTAGTTGTATTGTAAATTGCTGGGAGTGTCTTGAATGTAACTTTTTACTCTTTGAAATTTTAGACATGGTTGGTAATTTTTCAAATGGGGCTATATTACTTCTCTTATTTATGTTTCTTAAGAAATGACAAGTAGATAAACAAGCAAATAAATACTATAATTTTATATGTTTTATGATTCTTATTAATATTTTCTGTCTTTTCTTTCTTTCTCATTTTTTTTTTTTTAAATCAGCAATCACAAGTTGAAAAATAATTTTATACAAAATAATTTTATTATCCATATTATTATAATATATCGCTCAGTTATATTTAAATGCTAACTAGCTAGTTGCTGGTTAATTCATGAATAAATTTTGTTACCTAAAAGTGTGAAGTTTTTCAATTTTATACTTATTCACAAAAGGAATTTTTTTTTCTTTAAGTAAATAAAGACTAAAATGAATGACTAGAATTTAGTAAATTGTAGAGAAATATAAAAAGTTTTGATCTACGCCACACAAATATTACTTTTGTACATTTGATGCATTTACATAAAAAAATAAGACGAAAAGAAATAAAATGACATTGAAAGTTCAAAACTACTCTCATTTGGAGGGAGAAAAAGATTTCAAATTTTCAAATAACTAACTTAAATTCCGGTGTTTGAAAATAATGGAGGGCTTACAAAATCCACCCGAAAAAAGCCCATCATATTTATAAAACAGAATTATTCATCAAGTATATATAAATATATATTTTTTAGCATATACACAAAATATATTCAAAAATATATTAAATGCATTCAAGGGAACACACACCCCTTCCAAAAGAGGGGAGGAAAATTTGATTGTATCTTTGAGAATCCTCATATCTACATTAATAAAATAAGACTTTTGACTGTAAATTTGTCAGAATAAAAAAAAAAAAAATTCGCGATATCTTCACGTTTCACACACCATGAAAGCCAAAAATGACTTCAGAAAATTTTGCCTGTATATGTGTGTTTGTGTCATGGTGTCCGCTATTTTTGTCCGGGCATCACTTAAGAACGGCTGGACGGAATTCAACGGCGCTTGGCAGGAATTTAGGACTTTATCCAACTTAAAATTATATCTATCAACTTTTCAGAAATTCCCCCACGTTCCTCCTGGGGGGACAAAAGATAAAAGCACGTTTGTCCGGGTACCACTTGAGAACGGCTTTTATATGTTGTACTGATTTTATATGTTGCGGCATTGGGGGCCCCGGGCCCCCTATTTTTATGTTGTAACAAAAAATTTGGAAATCCTAAAATATTTAAAAAAAAAATCTGTAAATACATTGATTTCAAAAGTTTCATGCATTCGAATGATTTATTACATGAAGTATTATGAGTGGGACCCTGGGGGCCCCACATGACATCAATTCAATCTTTTCAAATAGAAACTATACTTTTTCTTCACAGAATCGGATTAAGCAGAAAAAATCTGTTATATCTGTTTATATCATGTATCGCTTTTATCGTGTTGCCGAATAGCGGGCCCTGGGACAACGATTTTGTCTTGTAATAATAAATCCAGATATCCCAAATTGTCTCAGTAAAAATGCAATTTCGCAGGACACGTTAATTTCAAATCATTTGTGCATTCAAATAATCTATCGTATGAAGTATCATAAATGGGACCCTGGGGCCCCAGGGTCCCATATGACACTGACTCAATTTTTTTCAAAGGGAAATGTTTTTCTTATTAAAATCGTGTTACGTGGAAAAAATATGCATCGAAAAATGTATTCTTTTTATTATTATTATTTTAATGATTAGGTGGTCCTGGGGCACCTATTTTTATGTAGTAATAAAATATCTGAAAATCCCAAAATATCTCAAAAAAAAGCAATTTCGCTCAAACCCAACGATTACAAAAGTGTAATGCATCCAAATGATCTATCAGACGAGCTACCAAAGGTGGCCCCCCCAAGGGCCCCATGTGACAAAAACTTCATTTTTTCAAACGGAAACTTTTCTGTACGATACATTTTTTTATATAATAAACATACCTTTTCTTTAAACCATACTTTTTCTTAATACTATATTGTGAAGGAAAAGACAATTTTTTATTTTAAAAAATCGAGTTTGTTTAATGTGAGGTCCTCTAGTACCCCTGCGGCCCCACATACTTTAATTCATCTAATACATCTTTCGAATAAATGACACTTATGTAACCATTGTATCCAACAAAATTCTTTTTTTACTAAGAAATTTTCGGATTTTCCAGTTTTTTCTTACAACGTAAGATTCAGGACCCTAAGGCCCGTTACGCTTCAATATTAAAAAAAAAAAAAAAAAAAAAGAAAAGAAAAGAAAAGAAAAAGAAAAATGCAATACATCATATAAAATAGTTTTTTTTCCACTTAACAATATTCTATTAGGAAAAAGTTCAATTTCTGTTTGAGAAAATTGAACTTGTGCCACGTGGGTCCCCCAAAGGCCCCGGGGACCCACTGATGGTACTTCATGTAACAGATCATTCAAAAACACGAAACTTTTGAAATTAATGTGTTCAGAGAATTTTCTTTTTTATTGCGATATTTTGGGATTTCCAAATTTTTTATTACAATATAAAAGTAGGGGCTCCCGGGGCCCCTATGCTATGAATATAAAAGCAGTACATGATTATAAACGGATTTTTTCCGCTTAACATGATTCTGCAATGAAAAAGTATGGTTTCTATTTAAAAATATGAAATTTGTGCCACGTGGGGCCCCCCAGGAGCCGCCGAGACCCACTTGTGATACCTTATATCGTAGATTATTTGAATCTATGAAACTTTTGAAATCAATGTTTTCAGCAAATTTGCTATCCTTTCGAAATATTTTGGTGTATCCAGACTTATGAAACACAACATAAACAAGGGGGCCCCCAGGGCTTCCTATGCTGCAAAATATAAAAGCAGTACATGATTATAAACAAATTTTTTCCGCTTAACAAGATTCTGCGATGAAACGGTATGGTTTCTTTTTAAAATTGAAGTTTGTGCCCCGTGGGACCCCCAGGGGCCCCAGAGGCCCACTTGTGATGATACCTCATGTGGTAGATTATTTAATTACATGAAATTTTGAAACCAATGTTTTTAGCAAATTTCCTTTCCTTTCGAGATATTTTGGTGTATCCAGACTTATGAAACACCCTTTATATTACATTTCCTTGAAATTTTTTTCTTTGCTAAGTTTACAACATGTTTTGTAACCTAAAAAATATTAAATTAGAAAAATAATTTTATTAACATTTTAACAAATTTAAGTTAATATAACTATTTCGATAAATTTTAAATATCGAACTTATCTAAGTTCGCTAGTTACCTAATCGGCTTTGTGGAGTTTTGTAATGAATTATTCGGGATACGGACAAAAGCCCCACTTAGCCGGACAAAGGCCCTACGTATGATATTTTGGATAAAATTAACATTTCAAAATTAATTAAACTCGTTATAAAATAAATTATTCAATAAATCTGTTACTTTCCCCACTAGAAACTCGGTGTGATAGTTCATAGTTTATTAAAGATATTAACTGTTAATTGTTTTCTTATCTGTACTAAATTCTTCACGGGTTATTATTAATTTCATTTCAAATTAATTCTTTTTGGTTAACGTGGATTTCGGTGACATTTAATCTTCTGTTATTCTTAATTTTACTATGTTTTTGTGGTGTACAAATCAAATGATATTATTTTTGAAAGTGCAGAATTATTAGTTGGCTCGAAAAGGGGGGGGGGGGGGCAAAAAAATTGAAATTAGCGTGAGATCGTTTAAAATTGGTACATGTAGATTTTGGGGGCCTATAAATAGGATGAGGATTTTTTCGAAAGTCTAAAATTATTAGGAAGATCGGGGGGGGGGGGGGGGGGGGGGAGCGAAGGGGTAAAAAATAGAATTGGAGTTAGCTCGTTCAAAACAGGTATATAAAGGTTTTGGGGGTCTACAGATCGAATGAGAATATTTTCGAGAGTGTAAAATTATTAAGAGGAGCGGGAAGGGAGGGCGAAGGGGCAAAAAAGTAAAAATACCGTTAGACCGTTTAAAATTGGGGCATATAGGTTTTCGGAACCTACAAACAGGATGAGAATATTTTCGAAAGCCTAAAATTATTAGAAAGGGCGAATGGGGGGGGGGACGAAGGGGCAAAAAAATAGAACTTGAGTTAGATCTTTCAAAATAGGAATATAACTGATTTGGGGGTCTACAAATCGAATGAGAATATTTTAATATTGGAATATTTTATAATAATGAAAATAGCGTTGTACGCGTACAGACACGCTGACACACACACACACACATACACACACAGACAAAATTTGCTGAAATAATTTTCGGCTTTCATGGTGTGTGAAACGTGTATATTTATGAATGTATGAAAACGCAATCCCAATACATATATACATATGTATATATAAGAGAAAGCATTAGACAAAAATTAGCCAAAACAGAGGCATTAGCCAAAACAGATTACTTTTTATGTCGAATATATATCGTAGAAACTGTACATGCACACCATATGATGTACTAAAAAAAATTCGTGCAACACTGAAAATTAATATTAAGTAGATTTCCCATTTATATACTTCACAGTGAATCAGAAATACTTTGTGACACCCTGTTAGTCAATCAATTACGCTAATCATATCTTATTTCACAGATATTGCTATTGGTATTGGGAGTAAAGGCGAAAGATTGCACTAAGGTCCTAGACCTGAAGAGGAGTGCCTTCAGTGCGGTCTTTCTAAGGGGTCCTAACGCGAATTTACACAAGTTTTGGTGAAAACCACGGAAAACACCGAACGGCTCGGTAGACGAGAGCGACCTGTGATCAAACTCGTAATCTTACGTCTACCAGTTTACAGGACAGAACCTCTCAAGTGCTAGCGGGGCTCTTATTTTACAGGAAAAATTATTTTGTATACATCAAATATATGTATATTAATTTTGTTACATCGTATTTAGTATAAAGGTACCAAATTTTGCTTTAAATATGTACCTCGCATAGAATATAAAAATTATTTTAATTAGTTCCTTTTTCGATAATTATTAGTAGGAAACATTTTTATATTAATAATTTTATTTTATTTTTTATTTTTTTTTTTCTATTAAATACAAACAGTACTATTATATATAATACGATATTGAATTATCTTAAATAATTCAATAATTTAAAAAAAAAAATCTATTTTTAATAATTAAATTACGTATTGTCAATTAAAATATTTTATTAAATGAATTTTAACCTTAAAAAAAAAAAAAAAAAAAAAAAAAAAAGAAATATATATATATAAGCATTCTTTTTTCGTTTAAATCTTTTTTATTAAAAATATTTTACAATAAGATTCACAATTAAAATCTGAAACATTATTATTCAAGCAATCCCTCTTTTTTTTTAATTGAAATGTATATTTTTAATAATTAAATTAGTTTTTCAATTAGGTCTTTTAAATTAAATAATTTTAATTAGCTCCTTATTTCTATGATGAATGATAGTAAAAAATCTTTTGATGTTTAAGAACATTTTGAAATAGTATTTTTATTTAAACGATCAAACAATAGTATTAAGCAATCTGAACTAATTGAATTATTATATATATATATATATATATATATTTAATAATTAAATTAATTTTTAATTAAAATATATTGCTATAAATTATGTATATATATATATATATATATATATATATATATATATATATATATATATATATATATATATATATATAACCATTTATAGTAAAAGAATCGTTTTATATTAAAAAAAGAAAATCTTCGTGGTGATTGTGGTAGTGTTAAAGCCGGTTGATAACTTGAGTGCATTACACCTGCGTGAAATGCTCTCCGGGGTGGGAATAGGGGGCGGGAGCCTTAGCCTATACCTGCAAAAGTTTCGAAGAAAACCACGGGAAACTCTCAACGGCTTGGTCGACGAACGCGACTTGGGATCGTACTTAACACTTCCATTCTACTAGCATCGATTACCGCTCGGATGTTTAAATAAACTTTTTAACTGAAAGTCCAAAAAACAGTATTAAACAATTTCACTTAATTGAAATCTGAAAAATTTTATTTTTAATTAATAAATTAGTTTTTTACTTAGAATATTTCATTAAATATTTTTATAACTATGTTTTCCTTATAATCCTTCATATATATATATATATATAATCTTTTATCATTAAAAGTATTTTAAAACAGTTTTTTTTTTTTTTTTTTAATTAATATTAAAACCTAAAAGAATAGTATTAAATAATCTCGACTAATTTATTATATATATATATTATATGTATATTAGTTAAATTAGTTTTCTAAAATTTTTAGTTAATATTTTAAAACTTATTTTTATTTATTTATTTTATTTTAGTTTTTAATCATTCATAGAAAAAAATATATATTAATTTTTTAAAAAATAGGTTTTCCATTTAAAAGCTCAAATAGTTCTATTAAATAAATTAATTTAAACATTAAAAATTTTACTTTTAATAAATAAAGATGTTTTTGATATATATTTTATTTTTTAATTTTTTGTGTATAATCTTTCACATAATATTATACATATATATACACACACACAAAGTATTTTGACAGAAATTAAAAGCATCCATATACATTCATCTACACATACGAGTAGTAATGATGGCTAAATTTTAGCAGAAATTTAAAAGATCATAAAAAATTTAGAGATTGCCTAAAAGCTATTCGCTTACTCCCGCCATCAGTTTACCTTCAACAAAAGAGGGGCATATGTCTTTATTAGGTCTATTGATGATATTTATTAGGGCTTTGCATAAATTCGTGCGGTTTTTTATTGCTTCATTTCATAAAAATACATCAAATCAAATGACAATTTTTAATCAAAATACTCTCCATTACTTTCTACAACCTTTGACCACTTTTCGGGTAACAAATGTATACCACGGCGATAGAAGCTCTCGTCTTTGGAGGCAATAAAATGATCCGCGTCCGCACGAACTTTTGCAACGACCTAATAAATAAAAATGACAATGACAGACTTTCACAGTCCGACTTAATATTTTTTCTTACTGACAGCTTTTAAAAGAAGCAGTTAATCGATTAAGGAATCGATTAAAATATTAATTTAATTTATTTAATTAAAGTAGATCTCTTGATCGATTAGGGAACGGGGACGTGCTCTCTGGGACGATACCTCCCTTATCTTCAAATGGGGAAGGAATGAGCTACCATGTGTAAGATGTGTTCGCAAATAGCACGTAACGTAAAGAAATCAACTTTTTTTTTTACTCCCCCCCCCTAAGGTGTCGACAACACTCACTATCTTTCATTAAAGTGTAAGTGTATACAAAGTTACATGGTAATCTGTAGGGCGCCGTGCTCGAAGCTCACATGCTTCAAGCTCACAGTAGGGAAATCGTGTCTGAAGCTCACATGGATTAGTATCTCGTGTCCCAAGCTCACAAATATATTTACCCCTTTTCCCGGACTTATCAACTTGACAGGTGGGATTAGATTAGACCGTGGCCGTAGCGCACGTAACTCGTATCTCAAATAGAGCAGGCGCACGTGACGTCACTGCGATAAACATTGACAGATGATTCCGCACGTGCTTTAGAATGTAGGCAAAAGTGGGATAAAACACCATTGCTTAGCGTTACAAGCTTAGCTACATACTTCCATTTCTCCAATATTTTTAAAACGATTTACATTTCTGCTAAGATTAAATCGTTGTTATTGCTTGTTTTATAAATAGATAAATATATATGGAGGCTTTTAATTGAAAAATCTGTATTAAAATACTTTTAATACACAGGAATGCGATTTTTCAGCTTTTCAGCTGATTTAAGCTTTTTTGTATATTTAGCTTTTCAGCCTTTTTTTTTTTTTTTTTTTTTTTTTTTTTTTTTTTTCAGCATTTTTTATATTTCTGGTGTGTATTTGTTCTTTCTTTATACGTTGAAGATTAAAATAGATATTTATTATTCTAATATAATGGATTTTGTCATTGAAATTCTAGTTGTCGTGCCTTTGCGTACAGTTTCAGTTTTTTTATATTTCTGCAAATCTCATCCCTGAATAAAAAAATATTTTTTTCTATAGGAGATTACAGAGAAAAAATAATTAAAGAGTTATTTAATATAAAAATATAATTAAAATTGATTGCCTTTATTAAAAATCAAAATGTTTAATAATAAAATAAATTTGTTGAATAGAACTATTTGAGCTTTTAATTGAAAAATCTATTTCTAAATATTTTCATTAAAGATTTAAAAAAAAAAAAAATCTAGAAACCTAATTCAACTTATATATATATTTAATAACTAAATTAAATTAATTGAGATTGTTTAGTATTATTGTTTCGGCTTTTAATAAAAAAATCTTTACTAAATTTTTTTTTATATTATTAAATATTTATTTTCTATGAACGATAATAATAATAATAATAATAATAAAAGCTAGTTAAAAAATCATCCAATAAAATATTCTAATTAAAAATTAACAAGTTATTTATTAAAAATATAATATTTTACAATTAATTGAAATTACTTAATACTGTTTTTTGGACTTTTAATTAAAAGGCCTATTTCAGTAACCGAGCGGTTCTGCTCTCCTAGCTGATAGATTAGTGTTAGTGTTGATGTCTGGGAATAGGGCCGATTGTCTGCCCTAGGGTAAAAGATCCTAGGGGAGTGCCTCCCATGTTGGACTTTCTGAGGGGTCCTAGCCCATATTTACGCAAGTTTATGGGAAAACCACGAAAAACTCCGAACGACTAAGCCGACGAGCACGGACCTGGGATCGAACCTGGCATCTCAGGTCTACCAGCTTTGAGCACAGAACCGCTCGCCCGCTGTGGGCCTTGATAAATTGGAATTGCCGGGTTCCCGCTTGTCAACCTAGAAATTCCGAATTTTCCATGGTTTTCTCTGAAAATCGCGTATATACAGGACAGGGCTTCTTAGAAAGAACTCTCATGAAAGGCATTTCAGCCAGGCTTAGGACCTACATGTTGTCAATGTGTTTTAATGCTTAAACCACAACCACCAAAATATTTTTAATTCAAAAAGACTTTTTTTTTTTTTAAACATATAAATGATTATATACAAAAAATAATATTAATTAAAAAATCGTTTAAGATTACGTTCTAATTAAACATAATTTAATTATTAAGAATATAAATTTAAAATAATTAAATTAATTGAGATTGCTTAATACTGTGTTGTTTGGACTTTAAAAGGAAAAACCTAATTCAAAATGCTAAACATAAAAATATTTTTTTCTATAATTGATCATAGAAAGTAAGTAAGTAACTAAAATTATTTTTCTTAAAAAAACTTTAAAAGAAAGAGTAAATTAATTATCTAATAGCTAAATGAATTATCAAAAATATAAATTTTAATAATTATATTAGATATGATTCCTTAGTACAATTTTTTCTGCTTTCAAAAGAAAAATTATCTAAAAACACTTTTAATATTAAAAGATTTTATAGTTCAACTTTCACGAGTTGGCCCTTCGTCCCTCCTTCTTTTCGAAGAGTTTACTTTAAGGAAGGGGTGCACAAAGTGAAAAGAATGAATGGGTGGGGAAAAATGAAGGTTACCATGAAAATAACACATCAAGCCAAAAATTTTTACTTTTCGCTAGCTGAAATTCGTTTTGCCTATTAAAAGGAAAATGTGTTAATATTAAAAAATTAATGACACATAAACTAAAAGGAAAAAAAAAAAAAAAAACACTTTTCAATAATGTCTGAAATTTCAATAAGCACTAATACCTTATTTACATAAAGAAGTTTCGAGCAATAAATTTAAACAAGAAAAAAAAAAAAAAAAAAAATCGTGCTGTTTGCATGGATTATAAATTATTGTCTACGCATTTTATTTTGTATTTCAGGAAAAAAATAATTTTCTTTGAAAACATTTAAAAAATAAAAATGAAAAAAGTTTTTACGCTGTACTCTTTTTTTTTTTTTTTTTTTTTTTTTTTTTTTAAGAAAAGAAAAACATTTTTAAAAATACTGAATCAATAAATGGGGAATTTTATAAAAATAAATTGAGCTGTACGCATAATTTACAGTATATGTACAATAGCTCTCAGAATATTTGCATACACATCAGATACGAATATGAAAGATAATTTCTTACATTACTGTTAGAATGGCTTTTAATTTCTATGTATTTTGTCTAAAAAAAAAAAAAAAAAAAAGAAAGAAAAAATAATAATTACAGTAGTGCAGTTCTTTATTTAAATTTTAAATATTTTTCTTTCTTTTTTTTTCTTTTCTTTCTTTTTCACTTTTTTTCTAAGAGAAAGAAAGCAAGAAGAAAGAAAGGTTGGTAGATTGGTAGTTTTATTTATGGTACTAGGTCCAAATTAGGACATAAGGAAAGAAAGAAAGAAAAAAAAAATGAAGAGAAAAAAAAGACTGCAAACCGAAATTTTGAAATATCGTTTAGACAATCATAACAATCCTCATCGTATTAATAATTAGTTATAATGTAACAAATATTTTTTAATGATATAACATATTAGAAAGCCCAAAAGTTCTCCAAATTTGGAAATAAGTAAAAAGATAATGAACAGTATTTTCGCCAAAATGTCACAAAACTCCTAAAGATAGCAAACCACCTCCCTTTTCACCCTCAACCGATTTCAAGGTAATAGAATCGTCGCTGCCTACGTCACGTTTGATTGACAGGGGCCAACTCCTGACAGTCGCACTATATTTTCTGTGAATAATTATGAAAAAAGAGAAAAAAAAGATAGTTAAGGATCTAATTAAAATTATTATATTTAGAATATTCTAATAGAAAGACTAAATTCATTAATTAATTATCTAAAAACTAAACGTATTATAAATAATACTAATAATCAAATTAGCTTAGATTGCTTAATACAATTTTTTCTGCTTTCAATAGAAAAATTTATTTTAAAATACTTTTAATATTAAAATATTATAATTAAGTTAGTTGTAATCGCTGAATAAATTTATTTGAACTTTTAATTAATAAGCCGAGAAGTTCTGTTCTCCAAACTGGTAGACAGGAAAGTGCCGGGTTCAATTTGAGGTCATGGTTGTCGACCCTCATGTTCTCAGTCGTCTTTAACGCCTAAACTACCATCACGAAATTATTATTAATATAAAAAAAAAGTTATTTTAATCAATGATTATATATATTAAAAAAAATTATTAATATATCATAACTAAAAACTAATTTAATTATCAAAAATATTTTTTTAATAATTAATTTAGATTACTCAATATCATTTTTTGGGCTTTTAATAGAAAAACTATTTCAATATACTTTGTAATATAAAAAGATATCTTTTGTCATGATTACAGAACAAAGAAATAATTAAAATTATATTATTTAAATAATCTAAAATAAAATTTTATATTAAAATATACACAATTTTACTAATTAAATTGGCCGAGCTTTCTCAAAACTATCCTTTAGTCTATTATTCGAAAAATGTATTTCAAAAGACGTTTACTTAAAAAATATTTTTTTTTTCTATTAATTATCGAAAATATTAAAAAATATGTAATCAAAAATTAATTTAATTATAAAAAACAGAATTTTTTAATAATTAAGATCAGTTGAGTTTTCTTTTTCAATATTTTTTTTAGCTGTTATTCATTTTTCCTTTGAATTATTATGTATAAAAAAAGTATTTAAAAAAGTTTCTTTTTTCTTATTTTTATTTATTTATTTATTTATTTTTTAAGCTTAGTTAAAAAAGGTAATTTAATTTTTTTAAATACACATTTTTAATAATTAAATAGGAAAGATCCCTTGATACTATTATTTAGACATTTAATAATAATAAAACTGTATTTTGTACTAGTTTCTATATAAAAAAAAAAAAAAAAAAAAAAAATCATATTACAAACGAAAAATATTTTGTTATTTATACAGACGATAATTCAAACTTAAACAAAGTCATATTTGAGCAAGTGTCTCGTCTATGCCTCAGATTTATTTTTAAATTAATTTTCCTATGAAACATACGGACATTTCACTTGAAGAAAGGTACATAGAATTCGAATTAATTCGAGGTCATGGTTGTCGACCCTCATGTTCTCAGTCGGCTTTAACACCAAAACTACCAGCACGAAATTATTATTAATATAAAAAGTTATTTTAATCAATGATTATATAAAAAAATAATTATTAATATATCATAACTAAAAACTAATTTAATTATCAAAAATATTTTTTTTTATAATTAATTTAGATTACTCAATATCATTTTTTGGGCTTTTAATAGAAAAACTATTTCAATCTACTTTGTAATATAAAAAGATATCTTTTGTCATGATTACAGAACAAAGAAATAATTAAAATTATATTATTTAAATAATCTAAAATAAAATTTTACATTAAAATATACACAATTTTACTAATTGGTGTGGCACTCACACTATTTTAGACTAAAATTTTATAACAATGTATGTTTTCATTAACATTGACTGCCAAATTTATACTCCAATCATAACTTTTGAATTATAACTTACTAATATTTTACCAGAAATCGATTTATCAATATGTTGATAATTTAGGTGGGGGTGTTATTATTATTATCATTTTATTTTATTTATTTATTTATTTATTGCAGACTGTACCTTCGTACTGTAAGTTCCGATTTCTAGTTAAAAAATACTTACAACAATTAACTTTGATAACAAAGGCATTCCACAAATTATGTGTAGTCTTATATATAATCTGTGAATTCTATATAAAACATATATAGTACTTAAGATTGACTTATTAAATAAAACTGCGTTAAATAAATACACGAACAAACATTTCGGGCCATTATTCCTGATATATATTTTTTATCCACCCCCGAAAGTATTTTTGTTAAATTTATGTAAATAAGCAGAAAATAATTTTATTTAATAATTTAATTCCTAGTTCCTGTCTTAGTTCAAAAAATAACTCATCAACTGAATTGCGCTTCAAAAACCATCTTCCTCGACCTCCCCCCCCTCCCCCCTCTGCTCTTCGGAAAGAAGGATTAGTCTCTTCCCACCTGTCAAGTTGATGCGTTGGGGAAAGGGGTGAATATATTTGTGCGCTTGGAACACGAGATATTGGTGTATGTGAGCTTCAGACACGATTCCTCTAGTGTGAGCTTTAGATACGTGCGCTTGGAGCACGACACCATCTGTAGAAGTTTTCAACACTTTTCTTTTCAGTCTGTCCCTTAGCCTCCTCCCCAAATATGCATGTAACTCTGAAAGAATAAAATAAAATAAATAAATAAATGAATATACATATATATAATATGAATTAAAAAAAGGAAAACTATGTGAAACAAGGGCATAATCCAAACAAATAAAACAGAGATAACAAGAAGGAGCAGAGACCGCCACGGTTTAAGATGGGTGGAGCGGATTAAACCACTTTGTTGGGCGTCCAACCTTTCCGAAATCCTTTTAAAAAAAAGCAAAGAAAAAAGTAGAAATGAACATAACTACATCTATATTTAATATATATGCATATTCGAGTGAGTGATAATTAAAGAAAATTTCGCTAAAATTTGTTTAAAAAAAAGGGTATTTTCTACATTTTATAATCCGTAGAAATTTGATATAAAAACTGCATTTTTTTTTTCTCTGGCTCCTAACCCCCCCCCCCCCTTCGGTTCCATTCTGATATATGTAATTCTAATTATACTATTCAAAATTCTAATGGATAATTAAACAAAGCTTCAAAAATTCTGTAAATGAATTTCGTCTGAAAAAAATAAATTTGTGTTTTGCTTGGGCCTATAATACCGTGTCTGATAGATCATTTAAATGGACGAAACTTTTGAAATCAATGTGTTTGCGAAATTGTTTTCCTTTCAATGTATTTTGGTATATCCAGACTTTTGAAACACCCTGTATAAATAAAACTAAATAATAATAAGAAGCAACAGAGGCCACCACGGCTTATGACGGGTAGAGAGATTTAAACAAGTATTACATGAGCCAATTTTTTTCCAAATCCTCTGCAAGACCATAAAAAGAAAATATAAGAAAAAATTTTGAAAAGTGAAGATTTTTATACTATTATTAAGAGAAAAAAATTATTATTTTATAATTATTGATAGTTTTTGAAATCACATTTTTATGAACTAAATAAATCATATATACTATATTTTAAAATATTAACTATTTTGTACAGCTATACTTAACATAATATACATATTACAGTGAAAACATTTCATTGAAAGTTGTAGAAAAAAAAAAAAAAAAACTCATATGCCCCTCAAGCCCTCCTTAATTTGTTGAAATTTGCTTTAAAAAACTACATTTTTTAATCCTAAACCACTCCCTATCAGATATATGTAACTCTCAATATATATTACTTAAGACTCTAATGATAATTAAAAGTTTCATTAATATCTTAAAATATATATATATATATATATATATATATATATATATTTTATCTTGCTATACTCATTGTGGTCCCCTTTAGCCCCCCCCCCCATGTATATTTGAGCTTTAGTGGGGGTTTTGTCCGGTGGGGCTTTTGTCCGGCGGAGATTTTGTCCGTGGGGATTTTGTCCGGGACCCGAATTATTCAACTGTTTAGCTTCCGTTCTCATTATTTTCAATATTATCATTAAAAATTATATATATATATTGTTCGTGTGTAGGGGGAGGGAGGTTTTTTTTTTTTTTTTTTTTTTTTTTTGTACCTAAATTGCAAAGTTATTTATGTTATTTCTAAAACAGTTGTTTTGCATATTTTATAAGATCAATACTGCTCAAGTAAAGTTAGATATATGTAATGTTTAATTCCGTACTTAAAGTAATTTTAATAATTAAAAGATTTTTTATGTACAATTATTTAACAATTCATTTAAAAAACAGCAAATTATCAGCTTAATCTTTATCTGTAACCAACATATGTAGCCGGGAATACTTGAAAAAACGCAGTAATCCTCTCTTGTCAAACTTCTTTCTCCATTACCATTCTAGAAAATACCACCCTTCCTTTTATGCTACAGGGGAGCGTAACTCAATGACTTCCCCAAGCATGATAAAAACTAGAGAACGCTTCTAACTTCTAAGAAAAAGAATTCCTGTCAAACACCTGCCGTCACTTAACTCAAACAAAGCTCTTCAATTTATCTCTGTCCGAAAAATAAAAATAGTCTCCATTATTTCTTTTCTTCTTCTTTTTTTATTATTATTATTATTATAATTATTATTTTAACATTATGATATCTTTTAAAAAATAATTAAAATACCATAAATAGTAAATATGTGAATAAAGTAATAAATAAAAGCTTATTTATTTATTTTTTTAACTGAAAAAGGTCCTGTGAAAGATTTTTTTTATTCAGCCCTCTTAAAAGAATAAATTTTTAACTGACGATGAAATAAATAATCACTAACAAAGATGAAATGTTTTCGAAACATAGTTTAACTCTATGGCATAATTTGGGGCAATTTCAGTGTACGATTCGCAAGTAGCAATTCGCAATTTACCCATTCTTCCGTTACCCATTTTTCCATTACCCATTTTTCCACTTACCCTTTTTTCCGTTACCCTTTTTTCCGCTTACCCATTTTTCCATTACCCTTTTTTCCGCTTACCAAATTTTTCCGTTACCCATCTTTCCGTTACCCATTTTTCCCTTACCCATTTTTCCGCCTCCCGTTTTTTATACCCTATGTTATCCAAAGTACTAGTTTGGATTCTAGATTTCAATGATGTTACTAGCAGACTTTGCCGGTTTCATTTGTCAAGATATTTAAATCTATTAAAAAAAAAATCTAGTGTGTTACTCACACGACTTTCTGTTACCCTGTATTTTAATAAAATAATGATAGATTACATATTAAGTCTTAAGATCAATAGCGGGAGATAATAAAGTTCAATGTACTTTTAAAATAATCTAAAATGGGTTTAGGAGCAGTTTTATTCGACATCTAATTCTGCGTGAGGGGGGGGGGGGGAGAGGCACCGCACCCCTCAACCCCCCCCCCTTTCAATTACAGTGCATACAATTATTTAAAATTAAATCCAGGCTGTTACTAATTTGTCTTCAAATTTGTCAGTCTTAATCAAATTTTGAAGTGATATCCTAATACAAAATTCAAAATGCCAAATTTGAATTTCCTGCAGTTATTCGTTTTATTATTATTATTATTATTATTATTATTATTATTATACTGATAACAAATATAGATATAGATCAACCGCTAAAAATTGGACTTTCGTATTCAGGGCACCTCACAACGGGATATACAAAAATAAAATAATGTAAAGTAAAAAAATAAAACAGAGCTGAAAATAGAACTTAAAATACTTTGTTTACAGTATGCAGTGCCTGATTTAAGGCAGGGCATTCGGGGCACCTGCCCTGGGCCCTCAGAGCGAAGGGGCTCCCAAAAAATCTCATCATACAATTGAAAAAATAGTTAAAATGAAAAATTTCCAAATTTTGCTATAATGATCGTTGTTTTTTACTTTTCGCCAAAGGATGGAGGAATTACTGCGCTGTTTAATAAATCACCGTAATGATCTTTCAAGGGAACTGAAACTGGATGAACTCATAAAAAAAAAATCTTTTTTTTTTTTTTTTTTTTTTGTTAAACGCAAATACAACTGCATTCTACCAATACTTACATTCCAAACTTTTACTAAAGGGCGTATCAGACCCAGCAACTTTAGAAACAACCAATTTTTGAGCCGACTTTAGCGCCGATTTTTCCTCGACGTAAACACCGTAGAGGTTACAATAGACAGGTGAAAAGTTGGATGAAAGAAGACTAAGTTCTGAAACTTATCACTTTTTTTGGCGCGAATAAAATACGCAATGATTAGTGTTAAAATTCCCTTTCATTATTATTTCTATTTTGATCTTTGTTACAACTATTGTCATAACGCCATACGAAAATAAAAACGATTATTTCAAAATTCTTATCATTTAACGGTAATGGAACCGGCGCTTGCGCCGCACCACCAACCGACCCAGGCTCTCTATGTAGCCCATGCGGTCCAAAATATTTTGTCCCCAGAGTTGAAGTTCTCCGTCACGACAGCAGGGACCCAGCCGCGTGACAGCAAGTGCCAACCCAGATATGGCCAGCAGAACAGGAGACGTTAGCCTCTCGGACCAGCCCCTGGTGGTCAACAGCATTCTTGCCCTACACGATAGCCTCTGAGGATACCCAGACTGGTCGACACAGCAGGTAAACATTAGCTATACCGATCGTCCAGGCATGCCAGCGGCTTTTCGCCATAGGCATTGGTAGCCTAACTGATCACCAGGGTGATCACCAGCATTATCGGCATCCTCAGGTCTTAGAACTGAAACCACGGTTGCCGGTCAGGAGGGCTCTCCAACCTCTGAAGGCGGCTATCTGGCCTCCTGAAAACGGCCACCCGGCGACGTGCAACGCCAGCCGAGCCCAACAGTCTCGACTAGAATCGCAAACATCGCTTCTCTTTTATATAAGCTGGTCTCCACTGCCCATTGACCGGCCCCTACGGTCACCCGCACATGCCCCTCACCTGGGCAGAAATCTACGAAATCTACAGACGCTCCAAGTGAAGCCAGGAGGAGCAAGCACCACCGTATGGCAGCGCCCGTCCAGACTAGACGGGCCCGCATCAAGAAAACACGCTTAGAAATAGACGCCACAACAACACCGTACTTACCCAGTCCGCTTCATTCCCAGAGCGGAACACCAGTTGAAGGCACCATGACAGGAAGATTGGAGCTGTTTGGTAACAGACTAGGGAATAAACCTCAAGGGGGTAAGGCAAAACCCTATCGCAATAACGGCGTCCGTTAATGTTGCATCTCACACCGCTGTTGCGGGATGCTTCTTCACTAACAGAGCACACAAGATTTGGGTTGACGAAGGAAATGCCTCTGATACAACCAAGTAGGAACTAGTCCTTCAGCTCACATGTAGACAGCCTTGAAACAAAGACTTTGCGTTCGAACCCGACTCTCAGGGCAGTCGGAGAGAAAAACTAGTCTGCTGCCCAGGTGAAGTCCTCCTTGAGGAGGTAAGGGAGTGAGCTCAGGATCTTCGACTATTCGGACCCCACCAGCAAGCGGGACTGTAGCCTAGGTACAGAATCCCAAGCGTTCGAATCTGGAGGTCCGAGGGGAAGTACTTCTCCCTCGTTGACCTCCAGAGGGTGCACCCATGCAGCGCTGGACTGTATAGGAGTGCACTTGCACCGCAAAGTCTTATGCGGTGTTCTTCCAGAGGAAGTTGTGCTGGTGTTAGCCGATTTTAGCCAAGCACCGCGTCTCCTGACTCAAAGAGCAGGACTTGGCTTTTTGTAGCGACGTTTCCTCCGGAGAGCCCGAGAAGTGGACAGCCCACTCTGCCGGTCTCAGATATCGAGCCATCAGTATAAGAACTATACGATGTCTCTGCTAATATCCCAAATGTTGAGGGCTTCCAGAGGTCACATCGTCTATGTCCAACTCTCTGCCACACCTGGCTGAGATTGGTTCCTTCAACGCTCCTCCCCACTTCAGCTGGAACCCCGTCAGATTTCCAGCGGTTTTCTCGCCCACGCCAAACTCCGTTAGTTCACCCGCTGCAGGTTCATCCAGGGGCCACCGCTGGGAGGTGGAGTTTAGCTGACGAGTGTGTGAGCGCTGCCTGAGGGGTCAGCGCGTCCCACTCGGCCCCCATCATTTAACGGTAAAATAAATGTGCTTAACGATAATATTTCTTCTTCAAATCTCCACTTTAAGCGATTCCTGTGTTCCACCATCTTGGAAATATGACGTATCAATATAGCGCATCCTGATTGGATGAGTCTGTGGAAAAATTGCGTGTAGACAATTTTATCAAGACAGCTCTGAAAAAGTTGGGCAAGTTCGGTGCGCGCTATCACTCTGGGAGTAGAGACAATTTTTTCGAAAAATCGGCGCTGATCAGTGGTTGATTCTAAAATCGCCTATAAACTCGTCGTGTCTGATACGCGCTTAAGGCTAACTGTTAGGGATAAGCACCTGTCTACTTGATATGTTTCAGAATGTAAACAAATTTGAAGTGATGTTTAAAACAAGTTATCAGGCTGGACTTTTAACATAAATATTAATTTATTACAATAATGAACAATGAACAAATTAAACAAGTTAATATAAAGATAGATAAATTAATTAAAAGATAAGCTCATCCTAATCATTATCATGGGCTGACTAGCAGCCATCATCATGAAACAAAATTGGTAGTTGAAGCTTGCATTCTGGCTGAAAACAACATGGCAGCCAATTTACTTCATAAAAAAAAAACATGGCTGACAGCTTGTTCCATTTGCCCAACTTGAGCAAAAGACTAATTCAACTTTAATACATGTTGGCACTATCAAATCAGACCAGCTCCAACTCTTCAGCCTGCACATAAATACTATACCAAACAGATGTAGGTCACAGTTAAGGTCCCTCTTCACTCACCGCCGCCGGAAGCCAAACCTAATGTTATTCTATGGGAAATTTTTCTTTACAAATAACTTATTAACTAATACATATTTTTAAATTCTGTTTTCACATTCTGAAAATTCCCAGCTGTTAAATTGACGGACCTTTTTTAAAAAATTATTTTTTTATTTTTTTATATTTTGAAGCTGCAAAACACGAATTTTCAACATGTGAATTTTTTTCATTTTGCAATTTCAAAATAAAATATTAAAAATTAAAAAAATACATTTTTAAAAAAGGTCCGTCATATTAACAGTTGGGAATTTTCTGAATGTGAAAACAGAATTTAAAAATATGTATTAGTTAATAAGTTATTTGTAAAGAAAATTTCCCCACAGAATAACATTGGCTCGGGCTTTCGGCGACGATGAGTGAAGAGGGCCGTTAAAGACTTACTCAGGAACTAAAGAAGAAAAACAGTTAAGTTTGTAGTTAACAAATTAACAGTTCATACAGTTATAGCATGCAGTTAACTCACAACCACTAGCTAACACATGATTCAGCACATCAGGCCAGCTCTGCATGGAAACACCCACCATGGCATGGCAGCCATCTTGTTTGTTTACAGACAAACTGTAGAACAGCAGTACTGACAACCACTGCAGGTAACACGGGCAACATTATAACTTATAAAAACAATATTGTAAAGTGAAATTAAATTTTAAGAGATTTGGGAAAACATTTATATTTATAGAAACAATATTTTATTATACTTAACAATTTATACCTTATAATTAATTTTAAATTATATCAACACTAACTAAATCCGAGGCGCGCACCGCAATGCCTCAACACGGGTGCGACGTACGTCAATCCGATAGACAAGTGACAGATCTTGTTTAGCCTTAATCTTACAAACAAAATGAAAAGTGGATTTTTAGACGGCTGAATCGGAAATAAGTTATTTGTTTTGTTTATTGTAATATTAAAGTACGAGAAAAAAGGGCCCATTGAACATGAGTGCCCTGGGCCTCCAAGTGAGTAAATCGGTCCCTGACAGTATGGGTATGAAAAATTAATTTTGCAGTATTTGTCGACATAGTAAAATGTACAAGCACTTCTATCAGTTACATTCAATAGAAAAGAACGGTTTGCTGAATTCTGGGTAGCCCTGTATATTGTCTATAATCAATATGCACTATAAACAATACTGTGTATTTAAGTGTATATATTACTGTGTATATATTAGTGTATATATTACTGTGTATATATTAGTATATATTACTGTGTATACTAGTATATTAGTATATATTGTACTAGTATATTAGTATATAGTATACTAGTATAGTGTATACTAGTATACTAGTATAGTGTACTAGTATATTAGTATATATTACTGTGTATATATTAGTGTATATATTATTATTATTATAGTGTATATATTACTGTGTATTTATTACTGTGTATATATTACTGTGTATCTTACTTAAAAAACGTCTAACACAATAGGAATTACGATTCCTGCAATTTCCAAGTATAGTCCTAATATATCCAAATACTTTGGTTAGCCCTGTAAAAGAATGGTGAATGATTTCCATACCACAATTTACACAAAAAAAAAACTTTTATGAATATAATGAATTTTGTTCATTCCGTTTTGTTTAATTCAGTCTATAGATGTTGCACTGTACTTACCAGAAATTTCCTTATAGACGTAATGTATTTTAATTTGCTTGGCGGTCCTTGTATACGAGTAATTTGCTTGATCTCAGAGAAAAGTTAAGTGTAGCACTCCCATATGATACAGATTTAGAATACCAAGTTTGGACTTTCTGCTGTTATTTGCTCTTGAAATGTGCTGATAACAGACAGATAGACACACACAGACCAACCTTAAAAAGTATGATTTTTGAATTTTGAGGATCTTAAACCGTTTAAATATCATGAAAATTCAGTTTCGAAAATTTGACACAACAACATTTTCTCTACCCTATATATGGGTGAAAGAAAGTAATAAATAAACAAATAAAATAAATAAGAAGTACAAAACTTTGAAACAACGTCATATGCAAGAACTTTCAACAATAGCTTCGGTCGAAAGAAAACACGACCCTTCGTCAGGCGAATAAAGCACGCACATGCTGTAAACATAGTGATAAAGCACAAACTACACGAACGTCTACTTTGTTCGCCTGAGGAAGGGTTGTGTATTCTTTCGATATGAAGCAATTGTTGCCAGTTCTTGCATTTTACGGTGTTGTTTCAAAATTTTGTACTTATTACTTTTAAATTCCAGTTCTGTAGTGTTTTTTATAAATAAAATAAATCACTATTTTTTTTTATATCGCTTTACAAATAAAAACTAAAAAATAATTATTGAAATACCACTTAAGGCCCTCCACTGCTTTCGATAGCGAAAATTACTGCGCCCTATCTCCACCAACCCTATGTCGGATCCGGGTTCCTACTGCTGACGGCGGCAGCTTACCACGCAGGCACTTCAACTTGAGTGTTTGTAGGATGGTAAGTGGCCTTGTTAGGCTCCAATTTTCCCTGTTTACTGGTAAGATATATCGCATATTATGCAGTATGTACAGTGCTGGCCAGAATGGATGACTCACCACAAAAAACTGTGATGTTTACGAATGCACAAGAATAATTGTATTTAACTAAGTATTTTATGGGAATTATTAATTTTAGTTATATAAGCACAGTATACATACATAATTGAGAAAGGGTTCAATATTTGGTGTGGCAACCTTTTTTTTTTTTTCAATACAGCTTGGACAAGATCAGGCATGAGAATACATAATTTTTCGCAATAGTCTGGTGTAATTTCTGTAATCCATACTTGTTTTATAGTTTCTCTTAAGTCCGAAAGTGAAGTGGGGTTACGCTCAGCAACTTTGCGCTTTAAAATTACCCAACAGTTCTCATTTGGGTTTAGATCCAGGGAATTTCTGGGCCACGGCCCAAGGATCTGAAACCCATACTTTGCAATCCATGTCTTAACAGATTTAGTCTGGTGGCAAGGTGCTCCATTATGTTGGAAGTGTGTGCACTGGTTAATATTCATAAACGGTGGTAGCTTCTCTTTTAGCACATCGATAAAAACAGTTCCATTAATTGATGTGCCTTCAGGCATGGACCACAAGCCACATCTTCCTTTGGCCCAAATGGCTCCCCAGACCATGAGTTTTGCAGCATTCTTCACGGCGGGAATAATGTATCGTTGACAATCTCTTTTATTGGGAGGCCATAGTATGTTTCTACAAAATGCATAAAACTGCGATACTTGAGTCTCGTCTGAAAACATCACATGTTTCCATTGCTCTGCAGTCCAACCCTGATACTTTTTACAAAATGTCAGTCGGTCAGCAATGTTTTTGGGAGGGAATTTAGGCTTCTTAGCAGTCTTCTAGGACTTTAAATTGACATTGAATAGCCTCCTGCGAATTGTACTTTGGCTAGGGATATTAATATATTTTGGTAAACCAGGTTGGATTGCTTTCGCTGATTTTGTGGGTGACTTTTTCGCTGCCAAAATTATGGACTTATCCATGCGCTTGCTTGTGCTCTTGTGACGACCTTTTGGCTTTGAATATCCATAATGTCTGGTTGTTTTGAAATTACTTATAGACCTGGAAACTCTCTTTTGTGCCAATTGTAATATGGCAGCAATTTCCCGAGTACTATAACCTACTTCGCTCAGAATCTTTATTTGTGCATATATTTCGCGTGAAACTCTTTTACCAGGCATTTTTATATTATTTCACCCTTCAACAAAAATTTGTACGTCAACACACGGCGAACACAACTAATGAACTAACGAAATGCCAAGCAAGAACACCTGCACTTTGGCAGATAGCCAAAACGAACATCTGGCGCCAATACGTCACTACGAATGGGAAAAAACAAGTGAGTCATCTATTCTGGTCAGTACTGTAAGTGCACAAGTTTTAATTTGAGTATGTATAATAAGTCGACAGATGGCGCTGCTACATTGAAATGTTTCCCATTTGTTTCAAAGCTGTATTTCAGCTTCTAATGTGTGTAAGTGCAGCAGTTTTAACTTAAGTGTACATAGACCAAGGCAGCGCTGTTATGTTGCAATTTCCCTTGATTGTGAGAAGGCTATATCTCATATTCTACAATGTAAAACTGCACCAGTTTTAATTTAGGTGCATATCAGCCGACGAATGGTGTTATCCGAATGTTTTCTTAAAATTTTCTCATTTATTTAAATTTTGTGCGTCATCTTCTACTAGAAATAAGGGCACAACTTTTAATTTAAATTACCAACACAAGCAAGTAGATGAAACGATCTAGCATGGGTGACACTTGCGTACATGTCCAAGTGTTTCAAATGTTACAGATGTGTTTTCGAAAAATCTAGTAGCGCACATCCGTACAAAATTTGTTTCGTTGTATTTCTGATTTGTAGCACTAAGGGGTAGTATCCATACGATATAACTTAAAGAGAAATACTCTTATATTAAAATGCGTGAATTTTTTCTTATAATCTAGTCCTATGACAGACAAAGTTATGAGCTTAACGCATTTAAAAGTTGCAACCTATAATAGCCGTAGTTATTTTCTGGAAATAACATAAAATTATTTATTCACTGACTCAAGATCCATAACGGTCCTTATAAATGTTATTGATATTTCTAAATAAGTGTTAAAAGTCCTTAAAAATACTTTTATTTCTTAAATACTTATTTGTTTTTTAACAAACATTAATTATTTTGTCTGCCAACCTAAAATGCATTTTTAAAGAGTAAATATGAAAACAAATATTTAAAATATACAGTACCCGCCGCTTATTAAAATCACATTCTTCCTGCATAAGAGTAATTTTATTAAACGGTTGATTTTTATATCCAGCGAAAGTTCCTGCACTCAAGAAAAGGTATTACTTTCCTGATTTTGTAAAGAGATTTCAAAATGTAACAAATAATGGAACTAATAAACAATATTAATTAAATTTCGAGAGATAATTAATTGATTGTTCCTTCAGAATAAATAAATTATACACATCCCAAGTTCCGACGTACTTTCCTTTGAGGAAAATTATCACTACTTTACCTAAAGTTCATGCTTTTCTTTTAAATTTAAAATCTTTCCGTTTAAATCTTTTGCTTCTTAGTTATTTCAAAATAAGAAATAGAAGTTGTCTTTTAATAGTTATATATATGTATATATATATATATATATATATATAAAGATAATAATAATCTGGCTGGGACTCGCACGACTTTCTCTTACCCTGAAATTCAATACCATAAAGCTGGATATTAATGGATAAGATAACGAATACATGTTATATAAACCTTCCTTAAAAATAATTTAAAATAGGCTTCGGAAAAGCTTTCTTTGACAAATAATTCTTTATGATACCGCCCCCTCACCCCCCCCCCCCCCTTTTTAATGTTATACTTACATTTAAAGATAATTCAAAAGCTGTTATTAAAGTTAAATGTTCATTTCAAATTATTTAGACAATTTCCCCCGCATCATTTCTTGAAACTTATGATTTTTGATAAAAATTTTCCAAGTAACAACCTTATATTACAGTCATTTGCAAAAGTTTGACTAATTTTCAGTATTTTAACACATTGCATTATTTGTGCAGATTATTTTGCCATCTCATGTGCTGATTGCATCAGACGCATTCTACTGCTATAAATAAAGGTGTCCAGCACGTTTATCGCCAGTTGTTTATTGGATTTTGTCTTAGACAGTGCTGTTGTGTAATTATTCTAATGGGTAAAAAAACCTTCTCTTACTATTAGAAAAAGGTCAGAAATACTGACCCTGCATAAAATTGGATTTTCTGAACGTCAAATAAGTTCGAGGGTAAATGTGAACAAAACAGTTGTGCATCAAGTTATTAGTAAATTTAAAATTTCGGATAAATTTGTGAAACTTAAGAGTCGTTTCTTTTTCATACTTGAAGTAAGTCGATGTTCCCTTGCAGGTTTATGGGATGATAAACCAAAATCTTTGGCCAAACGTCTTGAAATAGTACTAAAACTGACGTTGGTTAATTTTGCAGCCAGAGAATGTCTAATCGTATTGCAGGAGGTTCTTGGATATCGTACGATCATCCGTATAACATGATCATTACGTGCACTAGTTTTTCTAGGGCGACCATTTCTCTTAAGGAGGGAAAGCCATCCCCTCCGTTGAGGATAAAAATTGCGATAGCATGTCTCCGGACTATCCTTAGGTACTCTCATTGCGCAGTACTAGCGCTAGTTGCCTATTGCGCAGTACTAGTGTGACGTTAAACCCAACCAACCAACGATTTAAAGCTTTAAAAGTCTACTAAACTCGCACGCGTGTAGATAGATAAGTTTGCAACATGTCGATTTCTAAAAGAATCAATTTAAAACGAAAATAAATTTTATAATAATGACTATCAAATTTATTTCAGTTCTTAATTACAAAAAAAAAAAAAAAAAAAAAAAAAAAAAAATGTAAAGCACTGAAAAATTACATTATATTAAGAACATAAAAATTTTCTAAACTGAAGGATATATTTTTCAGTCATTCGTATTTCAAAACAAATCGAATGTCACTTTAAATACACTTTAATAGCAACGTTTGCATAACGTACTGCCAAATCTTTCCACTCAGCCGATTCCAAAAATCCTTTATTTTCTGCAGCGAAAGATGCAACGCTTTCTAAAAATTCTATGTCACCAGCTTCATCCGCCATTAGCAGGACTTTGCAGACAATACCTTCCGACATGTTTTCCAAAATAAAAGCAGCACATACTTTTTTCAAAGTGAATACAGCGTACTTATCTGCTGCTTTATACAGCTGAAGAGCTGTTTCCACAGACATTTGTTCAACGCAGCCAGAATATAAATATCGTAAAAACTGCTCCAGAATATTCGGATCCAAATCCACTATGTCCACCATTCCACTGTTCTTTTCAGACATATCATGTTTGAACATCGCCGCAAAAACTTCCGATCTTGCACTAAGTATAATTTTGTGAACAGCAAAACTTTTATCACCACATTTCAAAGTGGCATCGGCATACTCGTCAGTGTTAAACTGTCGCACAATATTTTCAGAGAGACCTTCTAGAGATAGAGTTTGAATGGATTCTTTATCTAAATACTTTAGAGGCAAATTCTGAACGGGCTCTTTTCCTGAAAAAAGAAATAAACGAAATTAGTTATAAAATATTTACTTCTAGTTCTTTGGAGATTTATGCATTTAAATATAAAAATATTCTAACTGAGTAAGAGTAATATTTTAAATTCTCAAAAGTCCGCAAAATACAGTGAATTTGTTTAACTAATTCGTAATAATTTAGTAAGTGTTAAGTAGTTGAAATTATATTCTAAAATTTTAACAAAATACTAGGGGATTTAAAAGCCTGGTAAATCCTTTTAAACAGGTCTAATAACACTGGTCTGCGATCAGAAAAAGACGCAAGATATTTTAACTGTTTCTTGTTATATTATTAAAACTACTTCAAAAATGAAATTAGTTCCCCATCATACTATAGGTATGGGGAACTTAGGTAATCGTGAAAATTTTCGACCTCGGTTTTTTGACTTTTCTACACGTTTTCAGGTGTGAGAAATCCGAAAATGACAAAATTTCTATGGTGTCTGTCTGTAGGGTGTCTGTTAGTCTGTTAGTCTGTTAGTGTGTTAGTGTGTTAGTCTGTTAGTGGGTCAGTCCGTTAGTTTGTTAGTCTGTGTACACGATATCTCAAGAACAAATTGTCGCAGAGAGGTCAGATCAGTTTTAAAATATTACTTTCGACACTGGCAAGAACCCTATTCATTTGCAACATTCGATTTTAAAAACTTCGTAAGTTATTCGAAATTTACGATTTTCTTAACATGGGAGAATAGGACAAAAAATCACTTAAACGTGCATTAAATGAAAACTTTTTACTGTAAGAATGTCAGACCAGTTTTAAAATATCAGTTTTGATGCCGGAATGAACATCAATAACTATAAATATGCTACTTTGAAAATTTCACAAGTTACTGGAAATTTGCGAATTTCTTAACATGGCAGTATAGGGGAAAATTTCACATAAACGTCAATTTTGAGAGATATTTTCATCGTAAAGATGTCAGACTACTTTTGAAACATTATTTAGGACACTGGCATAAATATTAATGACTATGAATTTTCCAATATAAAGATTTCGTAAGTTATTGGAAATTTACGAATTTCTTAACATGGCTGAATAGAGCAAAATTTCACATAAACGTCAATCTTGAGGGATATTTTCATCGTAAAGATGTCAAACCACTTTCGAAATAATATTTAGGATACTGGCATGAATATCATAGACTATGATTTTTCCAATTTAAAAAATTCGTAAGTTATTTGGAATTTACGATTTATTTAACATGTCAGAATAAAGCAAATTGAGCATAAACTTCCATTTTGAGGATCCTAAATACGTTAGACAACTTCAAAATTACGTTTATGATATTTGTTTGAACATGATTGAATACAAATATTCTAATAGGAAAATTTCGTAAATTATTCGTAATTTACGATTTTATCAACATAGCGAAATTGTAAATTTTTCATATAAATATGAATTTGAGGATTATTGCATTGGAAATAGTAGCATGAAAACTAAACAACGGAATTGACCCCGATAAAATTAATTAATAGATTAGAATAAGATAAATATATCGAAGTGAACGGTGGATAGCCTATTAGGCGGGGATTTCATTCTGTCACTGTATTAAGCTTCGGTCAAATTGATTTCTTTTAACATTATTGCCATAACGTCAGTGGAGGCCCTCTGTTGAGACTCAAAACGGTTTTGGGCTGTGTCTGTCTGACTGTCTGTCGCGCGATAGCGGCCGCCAAAAAAGCGCTATTTACTTGAAATTTGGTACACATGTTCATGAGCCCCACAAAATCAGCTGTATAGTTTTTGGTATGTATTCCATTTGTAGTTCGTATACAGGGACACACCAAAGTTTTTCTTATCATTACGGCCTATGGGAGAAATTTATATGTATCACGATAGCGGCCACAAAAATCACGCTATTGACTTGCAATTTGGTACACGTGTTCATGTGCCCCGCGAAATCTGCTGTATAGTTTTGGGTGTGTATTCCATTTGTAATTTGTGTACAGGGACACGCCAAAGTTTTTCTTATCATTATGGCCTATGGGAGGAATTTGTATGTACCGAGATAGCGGCCACAAAAATCACGCTATTGACTTGCAATTTGGTACACGTGTTCATGAGCCGAACGGAATCAGCTGTATAGTTTTAGGTGTGTATTCCATTTGTAGTTCGTGTACAGGGACACGCCAAAGATTTTTTATGATTACGGCCTATGGGAAGAATCTGTATGTACCGCGATAGCCACCGCAAAAATCAAGCTATTGACTTCCAATTTTTGCCGAAATGTGAATGGAGGCCCTCTGTTGAGACTCAAAAGGATTTTGGATTCCGTCTGTCTGTCTGTCTGTCATGCGATAGCGGCCGCAAAAAACACGCTATTGACTTGAAATTTTGTTCACATGTTCATGATGCCCACGAAATTAGCTGTATAGTTTTCGGTGTGCATTCCATTTGTAAGTTCGTGTACAGGGACACGCCAAAGTTTTTTTTACCATTACGGCCTATGGGAAGAATTTGTATGTACCGCGATAGCGGCCCCCAAAATCACGCTATTGACTTGCAATTTTGTACACATATTCATGAGCCTATTGAGCAAGCATTTGACGAAACTGATATAGATCTGAGACTGACCGCCTTGGCGAAAATAATGCTCCTTTTATACTTTTCTATCGAAAACAGACTGTTCTGGAAAATTCTCGTATCACATCAGCCAATGAGATTAGAGCTTCCATATTTGGTATATCCCTAATAAGGATTTTCTCGCCAAGATCGCCAAAAAAATCGCCAAGGAGGGAAATAGTCGCCAAATTTATTTCTTCCCTTATAGGAGCTTTTTAATGCGTTTTTAAAGGAAAATTTAGCTATTTTAACGCTAAAACGACTATAAAGGCACAAAATTAGCATTTTATCAACTTACTAAACCTCTTTGAAAGAATTTATACAAAAATAAATGCAATTATTTACAATTTCGTAACACTTTATATCATATACAAATAGGTATACAAAGAGAGATACAACGGGGGGTTGAGGGGGGCTGCCGCCCCCCTCAGGAATGTATTTGATTTTGGTAATAAGTCGATCGAATCAATATATACTATTATATAATAAGGAATAAATAAAAATGACCTATTGAATAATGTCTGATGCAAATAGGACGTTGAGGCTCCTGATCTGCAGATCCACTAGTAATATGTCTCGTACTAGAAATTTCTGAGAACATAAATATGATGGGGAACTGAGCAGAGTCCACCTATGCCAACTAGTTTTCTTGATTATTTAAATACTATAATATTACTTAAAAAGTTACTGTTCCGAAATAGTGATGACCAAATATTAAAACAGATGTAGATATATGAATAACTCAGAACCCAGTTTGGACCTCAATACGCGTAATTAAAGCAAAACATTAGCGTTGAAATATAGACTTTAACCTAGCAATTTGCTTACTGTAGGTTAAGAAAAAGTAATTTTCATTAATTTTTCTGAACATAATAAAATTTAGTAAAGCACTTCAATGAATTACATTCAAAAGATAAGAAATGTATTCCCTCAATTTTGTGTAGCCCTGTATATTGTTTATAAATTATATATTCACTACACAGAATACTTAAATTTACGACAATATGAAAAATACGCAGCACAACTTGAAATGCAATATCGAAGTACAGTCCTAATATATCCAAAATCAGTTGCGCGGTTCTGTAAAAAAAATTTCACCTTTACACCAATGGACAAAAAAAGAAAAAGGAAAAAAAAAAAAAAAAAAAAGCACTTGGTTACTTTTATTACTTTCTTCTATATTCAATAGAAGAAAGTATTGGATTCGTAAAAATTTTCGACCTCTGGCTTTTGATGGATTTACACGTTCTGAGAGCTGTAGAACACGATTTGACCATTTTTAGAAAATGCCTGTCTGTCAGTGTGTGTGTGTGGTAAAATTTTGTGGCAACTGTATCTCAGGTACTTATGCACAGAATTTCATACAAATTGGTATGTATAGTTGCACCTCTACATAAATTAGTGCCTATCAACTTTTGGTAAAATTTGTCTTACAGGTTGCGTTGCCATCCCGCTTTTTCTAAATTTTTAACATGGTGATATAGGACAAATATTTGTATAAATGTGCATAAAGAGAATTATTTTTTAGTAATCATTATGAAATTTACAAGAATTATTTATAATAGAGATAGTCAACTGGGAAAAAAATTTTGTATGTGTAGGGGCCTCGGTACCCCCCCCCCTGGGGGGGACGTCACCCCTCGAAGGGAGTAAATTTTCAAGATGGTTATCTTTCGACAGGTCTCGTCAATACCTTTAAAACGAATGGTTGAACTATAAATCTGTGGTATTTTGAAACAAAGTTATCGATTTTTTTTTTGTTAACAAAATTTAACCAAACTTGATATTTAGTTTGTCCCCGACATAAACTGGTGCTGATTTCACGCTCTAAGCCATTGAAAATGCCTTACTTCATTCGAAAATCAATACCGTAATCAAATAGTGTAGACGTTCGTCGCATCACCATGGCAACCTGTTCAAAGAGGTTCATTTCTCACGGAAGCGAAGGGGAAAAAAAAAAGAAAACAGCGATAGACATATGGTATTTACGAGGTCACGTGTTTTGGTTCTGCGATTATAAATTGCAATATTCTAATACGCGTATTTCAATTTCTAATCACGATTAATTTATTTTTTATACATCATTCGAAAGATATTTTAAAGTTCTTTTATATTATTTGAAGTTTTCACCTGATTTACACGTTTTGAGGTCTCCTGATTAGGTTTTCTTTTGCATCTCAGCTAATTGAGTTAGACCATTCAAAATTGGTATACGTAGGTTAATTAGGAGGAGCTGAAAGGGTGGGGAAGAAGTAGGTGTATACCGCGCGCGATGCGCGCGAGATTTCACCCGATTTACACGTTTTGAGGGGTCCTGATTAGGTTTCCTTTTGTATCTCTGCTACTAATTAAAATAATTTCATAAGTAATACATCATTAGAAAGCTTTTTTGAATTGGAATCGAACAGTGGAATACAGAAATTTGTACCGCCAGATGGCGCTGTAATATTTTCAAATTTCAATATTTCAATTTCTAATTATGATTAAATTATTTTTAATGCATCATTCGAAAGATATTTTAATGTACTTTTATATTATCGAAAATTTTCACCAGATTTACACGTTTTGAGGTGTCCTGATTACGTTTTCTTTTGCATCTCAGCGAATTGAGTTAGATCGTTCAAAATTGGTATACGTAGGTTAATTAAGAGGGCATGAAAGCGTGGGGGAAGAAATAGGCGTGCACCGCGCACGTATCCCCTAACTTGTGCGCGCGCAGAACACACGGGACTGCGCTGCCGAAGGCAGTGGGGACCCGGTCCGAATTTTTACCCGATGAGAAATGATTTTTTAAACTTTCTTAAGAATACAATTTTGACTTGAGAAGAAATATGTGCGCGAAGCGCACGTATACCTCCACACGTGCGCGCGCATGGGTTTGCGCTGCCGGAGGCAGTGGGGACCCGATGGGTGTTTTACCCGATCAGATTTTTTTTTTTTTAGGAGCCACGAAGGGTGAGGGAAGGGATACGCGCGCGGAGCGCGTGTATTCCTTAAATTGTGCGCGTGCAGCGCGCACGGGACTGCGCTGCCAAAGGCAGTGGGGACCTGGAACCACTTTTTACCCAATCATATTTTTTTTTTCAATTTCTTTTCTTAAGACTAAAAGTTACTGTTAGTGATTCATTTGAAAATACTGACCCGCTAGCGGGCGAAGCTCGCTAGTTTCTATGAAAAATTGAGCAAAATATATAAACTATACCATTTTCCGCGATGATTTGATCCAAAGAATTCAAATAAATTATAAAAAATGGGGGTTACCATTGAAAAAAAATAAAGTTGATGCCAGTTTTAATATGTAGACGACCCTTTAAACAAAATTTAACTATACCATTATAAACTAGACATTATTACAAATCGATTGGTACCAACCATATGTTTCTACGACAAACTGAGGCGAAATTAGGTGGGGAATGGCTTTTTTTTTTTTTTTTTTTTTTGCCGACTGTTAAAACAACTCAGATTTCATGAATATTAATAAATAACATAAGTAATATAAAATAGTTAAAAATAAATTTTTAGTTTAATATTTTCTTCTTTTTCAGCTTTCTAGATAATTTTTTCTGAGGCCATTTTGTTTTAACTTATTCACATATGTCCACTGACTGAAGGAAAGCTTTTTATTCATTTCATAAGTCAGTTACTATAAAAGTGAATTTGAAGATATGATTATTTAACGGAAAATTAGTTAAATCGTATTTTTTATTGTTCTTCGAGTGTAAGTATAAACTTGATGTTCAGTTATATGGTAATGTTACGTACCAACTACTGGTATTAAATAATGAAAGAAGTTTTCGTAAATATACCAAAAAATACCGAGTGCACTTTGAAAAAAAAATGCCTTCAAACGGTTCTAAACGTCTTTTTTAATTTTTTTTTTCTTTCGATTACCCACATATATCTTAGAGAAAGTATTGTTTTTGGGTTAAATTTTAGAAATTGATGTTTTGTTATATTTACACGTTTTAGGTCCCCTGAATCCGAAAATTAAGTTTTTAGCGGTTGGTCTGAGTGTCTGTTATTAGCATATCTCAAGAACAAATAGTGGCTGAAAGTCCAAATTTGATATTCAAAATGTGTATCATACAAGAATGGTACAGTCGGGGAAAAAAAAAAAATAAAATAAAAAAATAAACGCAACACCCGCTGTAATTTCGTTATTTATTAACGCAGGAACATCTAATAGACATAATTCAATAGGAAATTAAATACACTTTCTGAAAATGTCATCAAAGTTTGAATTAGGGGGTCATCTACATATTGAGATGAACGGCAATAGCAACACCCAATTTTGACTTGATATTCGAATTTCCGAGAGTCTGGCAGTGCGGAAAAGTATACAGTTTGTATACTTTATCTTTAGTATTTATAGAGTTATAATCAAAAATGTGTTAGGGGATTATCTCTAAATGTAGAAAAATGAAATTAAGATCCTATAAGAAAAAGACAAAATTTTAATGTTTGACACCAGAAATCTTCCAGAAAAAAAAAGAATTATATAAATTAATAAAACATTTCCTGTTTCCAGTTTCTTAATTAACCACAATTCAGTTTTTTGATTTGTATTACTTCAGTACTTTTTTAGATAATTTTAGTTCTATTTAAATACATTACACTTGCGATTGGTCCAGTCCAGACAGTACTCTGAAAAAAAATACAATATTTTTTAAGTAAATGTGTCAATTATGGCTGTACTGATCACCTATAAAGGTTAAATTTTTTTTTGTAGGTTTGACATAATATACGAAAGGAAATAATATAGATATAAATATACAACAACGCATAAACTAAATCTTTTTGGATAAATTATTGTAAGGGTTCATGAAGTAAATATTAAACAATTCTAACCGCACTTACCAGTTTTCGGTCAGTTAAACTCTTTGGAACTGTACGATTCGTTTTATAATTTCTATGAAAATATAATTTCTTAATTAACCCTTTCGCGACTGCTGACGTAGATTCACGTCATTTGAAAACTCGTCATAACTCTGTCAGTGGGTGTTTCTTTCGTAATTTGTGTGTTACTTATTTCTTAAGTGTGTACCCATTATTCATATTTTTGCATAAAAATATACTATGGATAGAAATATATTGATTAGAAAGAATATAATTATAATGTATATCCATTTGTAATATAATTGTGAATACAGAAAATTTGTTCTGAAATATTAAGCCTATTTTTCTATTTAAAACAGTAAATCCCGCCTATTTAGTTCATTTTCTTCTTCTGGTGTTCGTTTAAAAGATTCAAAATTTATCACCTGCAATCTATGAAATAAATACCACTTGTGCATATTTTTCTCAACATGAAATAAGGGGTTTAACACGAATACTCGATGTCACATTTACTTTTATTTTATTTTCTGTATTGTTTTGTTTTGAAGAACGATGAAGGCGGGGCTTGTCTTCTTTAGAAAACAGGTATTCGTGATGACTAATGACTAAAAATCATCATTTTTGTTTCATTTCGTTGCGTTTGACTTTATTGTTGTATAATTTGACCCGTAATTAAAAAATGAAAGTATTTTCTTTAATTTTCTTTGTTATTTTTTAAGATTTGATTCGTTATCTCATGCAAAACATTATAAGAGACGGCCCCCTAAACCACTCCAAAAGAAAGATTTATTTATATCTCGAAAACTAATAACTGGAATGAGCTGCAAATTTGCACACCCATATTTTTCAGCATTAGGATTCATTTTATGTAAAAATTAATATAGGTCATAATTCATAATTTTTATAAATATGATTTTATTAATATTTTTCAGAATTAAAAATATTTTTCGGAATCAAAAGTAATGATGGATTATGTTTGGGTTTCTTCACTCTATCTCGTAAAAAAAAAAATATATATATATATATATATATATATCAGGGATGGAACACGGGCGCAGAATTCATACCGGAATCTGTTTAAGAAATATTTCTACCAATAATATCGTTGATATAAGAGGTAGAAAATTTTCTTACATTGATAGTGGTATGAATTCTGCGCCCGTGTTCCATCCCTGATATATCAAGTTATTTTTTGTGAAGATATTAATAAAAGTTTGAAATATAAATTTAACATTAGTACTTTCAAACTTTGAATGCTTATAACTCTGTGAAAAAATAAGTAAAATATACAACCAATATACTTTTCCGTGTTGTCGTGATCCCAGGAATTCAAATATAAAATAAAAATGGGGCATTACCAATGAAAAAATCAAAGTTGGTGCGCGTTTTAATATATAGACGACCCCCAATTCAAAATTTCACTTCATTTTCTGAAACTACTCACAATTTCCCGTCGAATGATACCTATTAAATTTTTCTACATCAATTAGCAACGATGTTACCTTGAGTGTTGCTTTTTTTTTTTTTTCGCCGACTGTGCAATAAACTTTTCTTTGGCATCAAGAAAATGGTTCGTGTACAGGGACATCCAAGAGTATTTAAATGCATTATGTCTCTGGGATTTTTTGTACAATATAACATCTATAGACTGTCCTAAAAAAAAAAAAAAAAAAAAAAAAAATGGAATGAGCATTTTTTTTATAGGCAAAAAAGCATATTTTGTGTTGATTGTGGTACAGAAATCCTTCACCATTCGTTTACAGAGCTAGACAAAGTATTTTATTACATTGAGATATACATGGAAATTGTAATTTATTTTGAGTTAGATGTTTTTCATGTAAGACCAAATTTAACCACTCATTATTGTTTAAAGTGCATATTGTTTGTAGACACTATACAGGGTTATCCAAAATTGATTTAAACATTCTTTTTTATTGAATGTAACTGATGAAAGTATTTTGCTCCTTTTTACTAAGTCGACGAACACTGCTCAAGAAATGAAAATCAATTTTTCATATCCATACTCGAAAGAAAGTATTTTTAAAGTCCTATTTTCAGCTCTTTTTTTTTTTTTTTTAAATACAATAATGTTTTGAGGTGACCTGATTATGAAAGTCCAATTTGTGTGTGTGTGTGGGGGGGGGGGGGGGGTTGCGACTGTGCAATACTTGTAAAACAACTCAGATTTCATGAATATTAATAAATAAAATAAGTAATATAAAATTCTCAAAAATAAATTTATAGTTTAATATTTTCTTCTTTTTCAGTTTTCTAGATAATTTTTTCTGAAGCCATTTTGTTTTAACTCATTCACATATGTCCACTGACTGAAGGGGAGCTTTTTAATTCAATTCTCAAGTCAGTTACTATAAAAGTGAATTAAATTTGAAGATATGGTTATTTAACGTGAAATTAGTTGAATGGTATTTTTTATTTTTCTTCGAGTGTAAGTATAAACTTGATGTTCAGTTATATGGATAATGTTACGTACCAACTACTGGTATTAAATAATGAAAGAAGTCTTCGTAAATATGCCAAAAAAATACAGAGTGCACTTGAAAAAAAATCCTTTAAACGGTTCTAAACGTCCTTTTTAATTTTTTTTTTTTTTTTTTTTTTTTTTTACTTTCGCTTACCCACATATCTATACTGATAAGTATAAAGGATTTAAGTCCATATTCTTGATTTTTCAGGAGACGAAAAATAAAGTTAAACTAACTAAAAACTAATCAGAAGAATCGATTAGGAAAATGGGATTATGTTGATTTATACACTTTATACAGTTCAGTGATTGTCAATCTTCATTTAATAAAGAAAAAAAAATGAATTAAATATTTTATACAAAGATTAATGCTAAATTTCTGACTTGAACCTTTTTTTAACAATGGATTTTCTCAAAGACTAAATGACATGGATTTAAATCCTTTATACCAATCGATAGAGAATTTTTTTCTCGGTCTGACTATGTACTTAACTCAAAATCGACATTTTTGGACTTAAATCCTTTATACTTCTCAGTACACATATATATCTTAGAGAAAGTATTGTTTTTGGGTTAAATTTTTGAAATTGAGGTTTTGTTATATTTACACGTTTTAACGTCCCCTGAATCCTAAAATTAAGTTTTTAGCGGTTGGTCTGTGTGTCTGTTACTAGCATATCTCAAGAACAATTAGTGGCAGAAAGTCCAAATTCGTATTCAAAATGTGTATCATACAAGAATGGTACAATAAACTTTTCTTTGGCATCAAGAAAATGTTTCGTGTACAGGGACATCCAAGCGTATTCAAATGCATTATGTCTCTGGGGAAATTTTTGGTACAGTATAACATCTACAGACTGTTGTAACAACAACAAAAAAAAAAAAAATACGTGTGGCACTCGAGGACTGCCGCGGTAAAGCTATTGCATAGCATTTTTTATCAACTTATGCAATTATAATTATTTATTTAATTTATTTATGCAGTATTTTTTTTTTTCTTTGATATTAATTCAAGTTTTTTCTTTGATATTAATTCAAGTTACACTTTTTGAGCGTGGTGACCGATAAGAAAACAAATTTTTTTCTTATTGAATAAATGAGAATGTATCCGCAATGAGAATATATCAAAAATATCCGCAATCGATTTGTAGGTATCGAAAACCTCGATGTACCAAATTTGAATGATCTAACTCTATTTTTTGAGATATATAGGATTATGCGAAATCACGTTTGACGCATGTGAAATCACGTTTCCCCCCCCCCGCGCCCCCCTTGGGGACCGAATTTCAAAAATTCCAGAAACCGATTTTTAGACATTTCTATTAGCTATACTTTAAAGCAAAAATTGTACGGATATCTGTTTTTTTGTTTGAGAAATGAAGGATTTTGTGAAATTACGTTTTGCCCCCATCCCCCCCCCTTGGGGGGCGAATTTTGTAAAATCGCTTGCGGCGTTGTCTTTCTGGGTCGTAAATATTAACCTTGCCCAATTTGGTCCCGCTCGGTGAAACGGCCTAGGTTTCTGTAGCGGACAGACACACAGGCACACACACAGACAGACAGTCTCTGCTCTTTTATATATATATAGATGAAGAATGAATATATATATATATATATATATATATACATATTGAGAATCTAAATTGAAAATTTAAACTATATATATGCAGGGCCTGATTATCCAAAAGGCTCAGGAAGCACAAGCTTCCCCTCTAAAATTTAAGAGGGGGCCCCATAAGGATTAAAAACATGGTCTTGTATCTTTTGTTTCATATTTTCACACTGAGATTGAATTTTTTCTGAGAAAGGTTACCTAAAACAAGACAAAACACTCACTATTTCGGGAAAAATCTATTATTTAACCTCAAAAATCTGAATGTTCTTAATTAAAAAGTTGTATGATTTTAATGTTCTGTGTAGAAACAACCCAGATATATGAAAAAAAAATAATAATAATAATAATACACACTATTTTTTGGTCTATAGCATTTTTATGGTACAATATGTAACAGGAAAACAGGATTTTCCGAAATGAAAGGGGGGCCCCGAAATGATGCTGAGCTTCCCCTAGCTTCAAAGCTTAATCGGGCCCTGTATATATGTGTGTGTGTGTGTGTGTGTGTGTGTGTGTTTGTTTGTGTGTATAAAAGAGGGCTACTTTTAAGATCGCTCATTTTAATATAAAAAATTTAGGTTATTTTTATAGCAGTATTATATATAAATTCAAAAAGAATTCAAATATATATATTATAGTTTTAAAAAATTAAAGAACACGCTTTTATAGAAATGTGAACTAAAAAGCACAAAATATCTATCTTAGTATTAAGATTCAGGGTAAGAGAAAATCGTGTGAGTGATACACCGTAATATTTACATACATTTAAATCTTTAATTAAAATAACTTAGAATTAACAAAAACAATTTTTAAAAAATTTCCCCTGACGGGGATCGAACACTGGACCTTTAGGTTCGTAGCGCGGCGCCTTACCTCTACGCCATATCGTTCACGAAGGGGAAGTATATTTTTTAACCGACTTCAAAAAATTGTATGAAATGAAACTAAATTGCGCCAAAAAGTATAAAATAATTTCCTTCGCCAAACAACCTATAACACTACAATTAATCATAACTTTTGAAGTCGGCGCAAAATTAAATAAAAATTGATACCTTTATTCAATACAAAAATCGAATCCTATTCAAACTACTCATCTCACATTGTCACCTGCAAAACGCAGCCGAAAACTATTTTGATTCAAGAAAACAAATAAGATTTCGTAAGCAGCCAAAGTTGGCGAAGATGCTGGTATCTGACGTCCTTGGTGAAAGAAAAATCGCAAAATTATCTGGCAAACATATCTAATTTCTTTGGGATATCATGATTAATTTGATAAGGTATATTAAGAGAGTAATCAAGAATATGAAACAATACTTCGTACAAAATGTATTATGAAAATATACATCTTGCGTGTATATTTTTGCAATACGTTTTCAACGCCAAATCCAAAAGCCGCCAAGGATGATAGTTATCAAAGTTATACCAAATTTGCAAAGAAAACTCTAACTTCGTAGAAACATAAATTCTGCATTGTGAAAAATGTCCACTGTTCTGTGTAGATGCTACCAATGGACCAATTGTATACAGTGAATACAATAATAAAGAAAACATGAAAATGGATCATTCGGGACGACAGCATTTGTTGCTACCGATCTAAAAACAAACCTTTGAAAACTAATTAAATTTTATTTAATTTTGCGCCGACTTCAAAAGTTATGATTAATTGTAGTGTTATAGGTTGTTTGGCGAAGGAAATTATTTTATACTTTTTGGCGCAATTTAGTTTCATTTCATACAATTTTTTCTTTAATAGTAGTTGCTTTTTGGAGTCGGTTCTATTTTTTTACAAAAAGATTTTATTTCACAATATAATTTTTTTGTTTGCTCCCAGAGAAGTTACAAACAAACAAACAAACAAACAAACATACATACATATATACATACATACATACATACAGGTGAAGCTAATAAAAGCGTGTTAAAAAATACTGCATTTGTGATAATAATAAAATGTATGTATATAGAGTACTCACTCATTTTCTTTCACTATTTTTTCATCACTTTCTTCATTAATAAATGCACTTTGTTTATTCATATTAAAAAAACTTTATACACAAGTAAATGCACTTTGTTTATTCATAGTAAAGATACTTTATACACAAATTGTACGCGTACAGCTATTCACTGTTGCACATAAATGATAGATACCTATACACCTATATACTTTCTCACAAACAGCTGCTTACGTATTCGTCCGATTTCGGAGCAGCTCGTCTCGATTCGTGCGAGCTTCGTACAGCCGAAGTCTACCGATGTCTGCCGAACTGTGTTAGTTTTTTTTTTTTCGTTACGGAATTTTCTAATTCGGTCGCCGCGCTCAAAGCCCGCGATAAAAGCTATACAATAGCTTAAAAAAATGGAATGAACAATTTTTTCATAGGCAAAAAAGCATGTTTTGTGTTGATTGTGGTACAGAAATCCTTCACCATTCGTTTACAGAGCTACACAAAGTATTTTATTACATTGAGATATACATGGAAATTGTAATTTATTTTGAGTTAGATGTTTTTCATGTAAGACTAAATTTAACCACGCATTATTGTTTAAAGTACATATTGTTTGTAGACACTATACAGGGTTATCCAAAATTGATTTAAACATTCTTTTTTATTGAATGTAACTGATGAAGTATTTTGCTCCTTTTTACTAAGTCGACGAACACTGCTCAAGAAATGAAAATCAATTTTTCATATCCATACTCGAAAGAAAGTATTTTTAAAGTCCTATTTTCAGCTCTCTCTCTCTCTCTCTCTCTTTTTTTTTTTTTTTTTTTTTTTTCAATAGAATAATGTTTTGAGGTGACCTGATTACGAAAGTCCAATTTGTGACGGTTGATCTATATGGATTGTATGTTATCAGCATAACTTAAAAACAAATAACTGTAGAAAATTCAAATTTGGTATTATGAAATTCACATTCGGTTGCCAGTTAAATATTTGATCAAGAATGGCAAGTTTGAAGGCAAATAAATGAGAGTCTTAATTAAAAAATAAAATAAATTAAAATAGGCATTATAATAGAGCGGGGTGTAAGGGGGACGGTAGCCCCCTCACAGAATTTTTGTCAAGTAAAATTGTTGCTAAACCTATTTTAGATTATTATTTTCTTCTATATTCAATAGAAGAAAGTATCTACAAAAAAGACACTTAAAATGTACAAAAAAGCCAAGCTCAAAGAAAGAGAATTGATTAAAGTTGTGTCTAAAAAGGGTGTGATATCAAATTCCCAAGCTTACATTTAAATACTTATTTAATCTTCCCTTTTAACTAAATTTTCACATGTGAATCAAGTGCCTTATGATATGTTGATAGAAATCCTTCTATCATGCACTAAGTACATCATAGCGTGTTTCTGAAAAATATTATTATTTTTATTTATGTATGATGGGCTTGGCGGCCATCTTTCAAAGTTTTACGTTAGTTTGAAGTCTATAAATCTCATCAATTATAGGATGAGTTGGTTGATTGAGTTTTATATCGCACTAGTGCTGCGCAATGAGAGATGATTATAGGATGGGAGTGCGCCAAACTTAACACTGTTAAAACTTAAATTGATTCAACTTGTGTGCTTAACGGGGATTTTGCGATGTTTTTAATGCATTTTTTTTTTTTTCTTTTTTAATCTGAATATTTCAACCCCTGTTGAATGGAATAACCATATTATTTTTACGAGATATTTATTCCAAGAAGCTAAATTCAAATTTGGTAAATATAACGGGGGGTGGAAGCTTCTATGCTTCCCCCCCTCTCCTTCATGTTTTTACGTTAATTTAAATTTTTATATTCTTTGTTCCGGCATTTATAGGATGGAAGTGCACTTAATACTAAATAATTATAAGAAATCATGTTATCGAAATATTTCCGTCTCTGCTGAATGGAATAGCAAAATTAATTTTATATGAGATATATTTTAAGAAACTTCTTTCAAATTGTGTGAATGTTTATTCATTACTTGAAAGATGGCCGCCAAGCCCATCATATATAAATAAAAATAATAATGTTTTTCAGAAACACGCTATGATGTATTTAGTACAGGAAAGAAGGATTTCTATCAACATATCATAAGGCACTTGATTCACATGTGAAAATTTAGTTAAAAGGGAATATTAAATAAGTATTTGAATGTAAGCTTGGGAATTTGATATCACACCCTTTTTAGACACAACTTTAATCAATTCTCTTTCTTTGAGGTTGGCTTTTTTGTACATTTTAAGTGTCTTTTTTGTAGATATCATTTATTTTTTTTAAATAGTTTTTATATTTACTGGAATTAACCTGATACTTTACATCAGATATGTCCTGGATTTCAACTCAGCTTTCGTGCGATGTTGTTCTTTGCGTTAAACTGTATTACAAAGTTTTCTTTGCGTTAAACTTTCCATAATTCTGCACTGTTAAAAATTTTTTTGTGAATTTACAGAGAATCTATTGGTAATTAATTATATTAAGTCTTATGTAAATTTACGGAGAATTAAAATCAGAGATTCTGTCAAAATATAGAGAAACTACACTGTAAATTAATCATAGTCTCTGTAAATTTACATAGATCAAAATATTCAAGTCTCTGTAAATTTAAATCTGTGAAACATCATAGTCTCTGTAAATCTACATATGCAAAAATATGCAAGTCTCCGTAAATTCGATCATGTAAAAGCATATAAGACTCTGTAAATTTACCTTGTAAAAATAACCACGTCTCTGTAAAATTACATATGGTAAAACATCCAAGTCTCTGTAAAATTACATACGTAAGAACATCCAAGTCTCCGTAAATTTCGTATATAATATTATGAAAATCTCAGTAAATTTATCCATGTAAAAATACCTAATATCTGAAGGCCCCACCATTGGCTGAGAAGCTCTGCTCTCAACGTTTGAAGGCGGAAGGCGCATGGTTCGATCCCAGGTTGCGATTTTCGACCTACCCATTCGGAATTTTCCGCGGATTTCTCCAAAACTTGTATAAATAAGGGATAAGACATTTTAGAAAGACCTACACTTACGGCAATCCCCACAGGTCTAGAAACCTAGCACATCCAATCGGCTTTAACTAACGCCGATTAAACATTAGTATGTTTACAAGCGTATCGAAGACACTCTAAATTGGCATATTACTTAAAATAAATTTCATTATTATTAATTTATAAGTACAAAAATATCCAACAGTAAGTTTATATTCATGAATATTGGTAAGAATCTGGTAAATAAGTTACATAAGTACAGATTCTTATACAACTTAAAGAAAAGAAACTTAAAGTTGGATGTTTTTGCACTTGTAGATTCATAGCCTTGGGATTTATTTTAAATGCGCGTCAGTTTAGAGTGTTTTGAATATAGGCTTCTAAATATACTAATATTATTGTGGTGCTAAAATCACATTGGTTACTCCAGAGTTCTAGGCCTGTATAGAATGCCTTATGTGTAGGTCATTCTAAGGTGTTCTATCCCTTATTTACAAAAGTTTTTAAGAAAACCTTTGAAAATTTCGAATGGGTAGACTGAAAATCTCAACCTGAGATCGAACTTCGCACCTCCCACCTTCAAACTTTGAGATCAGAACTCCTCGGAAATTGATGGGACAAGAAGTCCGGACTTTAGTATATATATATAGACATACTATTTATTTTTTATCAAAACTACATTAAAATTCAGAGGTATAAAATTGGTTAAGCTTGTATTACCTTTGGTAGGATTTGTATTGATGCGCTTTAACAGGTTTTTAACTACAATTTTTATTAATGTTGTGGTACATTTTGCATCCATTAAACTTTTAATAAAAATTTTAAAAAAGAAGCTAATTTATATTATGGTACTTCTAATAAAATGATCAGAAATAATTGCAAAATATATCATATGTTTGCTTAATATTGCTCGGTTATATTTAGTCCATACCAAAATAAAAACTTAATTCCCTCATTTAATATGACTCAATAGTGAAAGATCTCACAGGTCTAAATCTAAAATTTTGATTTGATAATTATGACATATTGATGGTTTTTGCTCGGCTGAAACCAAAACTAGATTTTACTCTATCACATACATATATTTATCAATACAAGGTGCGCTATTTTTTTCATGACTCTTCTACCAATATAAATATACGGTTACTTTTATAGTATGATTCCATGATTAATTACAATTAATCATGGAATCATACTAGAAACTACCGAAAAAGAAGGTATTGTGTCGGTAGACACCCTGTATTTGCAAAAGCTACGTGTAACAGAGGAAAATTGGCTTCATTTTCGGCTTCAGCACATTAGAAATATAGGTACACACTAAAATAAATAAATTAAATTTTGCCAACATTATATTTGTAGATCTGTGTTAACAACCTCAGTTTCTTTCATTCAAAAAATACATCCACTTTTTAAATACACTTTAAAAATAAATATTTTAACTGATATACATATATATATTACATTTTGATTAGATATTAACTTAAAACAATTAAGAATGTAATTAAAACACTAATCGTTTAAAATTCATTATGCTCTTAAAAAGGTGTAAACTTTCTAAATTGGGGGGAAAAAAAGAAAGGAAGAAGTACTAAAAATTTGTTAGGTACACTACCTTTCCATAATGACCGCACACTTTCGATTTCAGACACTTTTTAAAGTATTTCAAGAAATGTTAAACAAATCATTTTGAAACTTCAGGGATGTGAAAGGAGGATCGGTAAAAATAATTAAAGTAAAATGAAACCCTGTAATAATTAATGCTTGAAATACGATATGGCAGTAGCATGTGATTATAGGACTCTTTCTCATTAACTTATTAAGTTTATATGTCTCTAACGCATATAATCAGGGAAATAAAGGTTTCTTTAAAAAATTGCAAAAACTTTTTCTTTTTCTTTTTTTTTTTTTTTTTTTTTAGCAATAACACGCAAAATATGAAAAGACTGTGCAAAGTTATTCTCTTCAAATATATTTACGATGAATGAAGAAAACAAATACTCTAAAAATTAAGTGGTGTAGAAAAAGAGGCGGTAGTAACAATTTGCCGGATTAGGTTGGCAGCTCTGGTCATAGAATAAACTGAATTTCAGCTGTTCCCCAACAAAGAAATTGTTAAGAGGGTTTTCCCAATATTTATTTACAATCACAGAAAATTGCATTACCGTTCATCGAATTAAAATAAATATGTGAGCAAAACTCCTTATACTTTAGCGTTTCTTCGAGAGAAACTGAAGACCGGTTCATTCTTTGGCGAAGAAGTTTTGAGTTTACACAATACTTGTTTGGGTTTTTATATAAGTAGTTTAATGCATTTGGCTACTGAATTATACAAGTGAAATTTAGCTAAAACTTAGTCATGCGCAGTTAAAAATTATTTAGTAAAAATGCTCACATTTCATTAGATATTTAATATTTTTTTCATTCTGATTGCAGTATGTTGTATCTAATGTTGTATATTGGGTTTCCCGAATATAGCTTTGTACTGGATTTAATACCTTGCATGTTATAGCAAAAAAAAAAAAAAATGTTCGACAATTTTTTAAAGAAATCTTTATATCTCCCTGATTACATGTGGTTGAGACTTAAAAATTTATACAGAAAATGAGAATGAGCCCCATAATCATATGCTACAGCCAGACTGTATTTCGAGCATTATTTTATACTGGGTGATGCCAAATGCTCTCATTTTTCTTTAATTTTTTACTGGTCCCATTTTCACTTTTGGTACAAACAAATAACTGAACTACATGAGGTATAACATGTCTTTTACACTCCTGAAGTTTCAAGATGATTTGTTAAGTACTTTTTGAGTTATTTTAAAACGCATCTGAAATCGAAATTGTCCGGTCATTTATGGAAAGGTAGTGTATTAAATGAATTTGAATTTTTAAATACTCACATTGATTTTTATATTAGCTAAAGAAAAGAAATTACTAATTCATTTCCATATAAAGGTCTCTCTTAAAAACTAGGCATACAGTTTTGGTAGTTTATTTAAAAAGTAAATTTGTGCAACGTATTAATGAAATGCGTAACTTGTCACTTAAACCAAGACTGACAAATTTGATGCAAATTTTATTTCAAACTGTAACAAATTTTGAACATTTTTCAATATTCTGTTTTTAATAAAATTGGTTTTTAAAAGTTATTTTATTTGAAAATAAAAATTCTCATTTCAGATCAGATTTCTAATACGTTATCGTAGAACTATAGGAACGTATTAAAAGTTTGATACCTAAATAGTTTTAATTTTTATAATTAATTCATTACAATGTGTAGAATAATTTCCTTAATTATTGTAGTTTCTGGGATATAAATATTTTTAAATAGACGGTAAGTGGAGAGAAAATGTTCTTACGTATTAAATAGTATATAAAAGAAATATAGAGCTTTTAATATTTTTAAATATTAATTTAGGGTTCAGTGCAGATGAAACTCGGGTACTCTTTTGGTTTTCGTCACTAGTTCCATAAATTCAAATCTTTAAAATATATAACTTTTTGTTAAAAGAAACCATTAAATTATTTTAAATTCAAAAAATTTCGACTTTTTTTTTTTTTTTTTTTTTTTACAAAAACAAATTTTAAAACATTTTTTTTTTCTACAAAATAGGATCTAAAGAAGAAACAAATTCTACGCTTTTATACATGAAATCAGCATCCCGGTAATTTACTAGAATCATTGCAAAAAGCTCACTAAGAAGAAAAACATCTTTGCTGCAAAGAAAACATACAATTAAAAATAATTAAAAATAAAACATACTGAATTAGATTAAAATTAAACTTTATTTTACTAACATAACACTGATCGTATCTTTTTTTTTTTCTAAATGACATTAACAAAAGATAAATGGTGAAAAACTCTTTAACAGGATAAATATTTGGTATTTGTAAATGTCTCTAATGGGGGTATTTTAGGGCATTTTCTATTTTCATATTTCTTAGACAACTTGTTTCATTTCTTATATCAGGATCAATTTCCATTACAACTAGAAAAAAGAAAAATTATGAAAAATTACTATTGTAGGAAAACACTTCAACTATAAATTTTTAAAACAAAATCTACATCCTATGACATTTTAAGCAAATAATGAAAAGGAAGGATCGTAATTACATGGCACTAAAAAGAAAATTAAGTATACATAAGCGAATTTTAAAGTGTATCTTAAATATTATTACTTACAAACTTTGAATAAACACCATAAAATGCAATAAACTCGCAACAATTGTTTCGGGTCGAAAAAACACACGACCCTTCATCAGGCGAACAAAGTAAGCACGAGTGCTGCAGTTAAAGCGGCGCGTTGCCGCTTTGACTGCAGCACTCGTGCTTACTTTGTTCGCCTGATGAAGGGTCGTGTGTTTTTTCGACCCGAAACAATTGTTGCGAGTTTATTGCATTTTATGGTGTTTATTCAAAGTTTGTAAGTAATGTTTTTTATAACGCCAGTTTTGTGGTGCTTTTTTATTAAATGTATCTTAACTACTCCATCTAAATAGAATCTAATGAAAAATCATCTAAGAAAATAAAAAGAGATAAACATGGTATTTTAAATCATTAATACAGGAAAAAAATCACTTATATAATGAAATCATAAGATATTTAAGCACCATTTTATGAACGCCAGTGTAACAGGAATATTTTTGAAGAATTTTATATTAAAAACAAGTATGAATTGGATTGTATTTGGGAATAAGGCCGATTGACTGCTGTAGGTTCTAGGCCTACTTTGAAATGTCTTTATCCCCAAGAAAAGATCCCCCCCCCCGCAGTTCCTATATGAAATTTTAAAGTTTGCCCCTGAGTTCCCCCCCCCCTTTTTTTTTTCTTTTATCAAATGCCTTAAAGTTTTCAGAAATTCAGAGACATTCCCAAAGTACAAGGAGTAGAGTGGGACTTTGATAACTATATATAACGACATTTTCAAAAAATATTGAAAATAATTTAGACATTTTTAAGTAAGCCTCAATTTATTACCGAAAACCCCAACGTGGGTTGACTTTTAAGGGGTATTAGCCCATATTTACAGGAATTTCAGAGAAAACCTTGGAAAACACCGAATGACTAGGACAGCATGCGCGACTACGTATCGAATTCATCACTTCCCGTCTACCAGCTTCAAGAACAGATACTCCTGTCCCCAAGACCCACTTTTGTCTATTGGATCATTATAGTAATATGAAGTAATACATAGTTCTGCAGCAAATTATTTTTTACATAATTCAATTACGAAATATTTCCAGTTTATTAACCCTTTCGACGTTAAGAGTTATTTTCTATTGCTGCAATAAAAATACCTGAAAAGTTTACTGTATACTGCAAAATAATAACCGGTCTTTAGAATTCAGCGTTGTACTTCAGGAAATCTTAGAGTTGAGAAGAAAAAATTTTTCCCCCACACACAGAGTTAAGCAGCAGGCTAATTAATCCCTTTGTTGAAAGGGCGTGTATCAATACAATGGAAATATCTTTTCACGATAGAAGTTGACAATCCTTTACCCAGATTTGCCTCTCAGCAAAGTTATGTTGATTTTTCAGGGAAAACTCAAACACTCCTTTATTTTTCAGAAAAAATAAGTGCATAGATATTTCTATATAGAGTTAAGACTGAAAATTTTAAAGAGTAATTTATGTATAATACTAATAAAACACTAATTTCATTTGGTACCTTATTTGTAACGAAATTTCGATTAGATTTTTTAAAATTAATTAAAATATGAAAATAATAACTTGGTAAAAGCTTTAAAAATGGACATATAAAATTTTAATTCTTGCCAAATAAATAAATAAATAAATAAAATAAAATTACGAATTATTATTATTATTACTTTTTTTCTGCATAAAATGCACAGATATAGTATTTTATATAGATGTATCATCCCCATGTTATTGTGCAAAGATTTTTGGTGTCGAAAAAAGTTTGGACATCAGACAATAGGAAGTATAAAATTCGAAAATAGTAATCGAGTAGAATGTTAATGAATTTTTTAAATGCCGGAATATTGCACGGCTTTTAAGTGTTTTAATAAATATATGAAAAGAAACGGGACAAGTTTTCATAAATAAGTTATATTCAAATAAATTATAAAAAATATCATTTTTAAAATCAGTTCTTTGTTATTATTATGAAACAATTACTATCTTTATATTTAAGGAAATGCTCTCTTTAAATTTTAAGATTTTATATTAGTAAGTAATAAGAAAATTAAAAAATTCGTTTAAATGTAGTTAGCAGCCGTGGACGTTTTAATACATAACTAATATGTTGTGGCCACCACAAGACTTTCTTGTACATATAATCTTATACAAATTTACGCAATACAAATTATTTATTAATTATAATTTATTAAAATTATTTTCCATGATGAATGCAGATGATTTTTATCTCAAAGAAGTACAATAATAAATGCCGAAAGAAAGTCAGTTTTTTGTAGATATGAGTACACTAGAGTATAGTTAATTAAAAAAAGAAAAGAAAAAGAATGTAAAATTGGTAGATAGAGTTTTTCATTCTCTTTTAGTACATAAATTATTCGTAAATTTTATTAGCTAAATTATCTGTGTGTATTACCGTGTATATTAACTCGAGGAAAAATATCCATAAGAAAGTAAAATGGCCAGCTTCTCCCAAATGAAAAGGAATCACTATTTCAAATTCGATGATCAATCTATGTCTTATTACTATATCTATGATAAAATAAAATATGAAAAAAAAAAAAAAAAAAAAGTTAAATAATAAATTTGCTTATGCATGTGTAAACATGACGCTTTTATGGCTTTAAAATTAAATAATAATAATAATTTTAAAGGTTAGAAAGAAATAAAGTGCGAAAAATTCGCACTGGCTTGCTAGTTAATAACAAATTAAATATTTAGAATTTAATTTCGTCGAGAGAAATGAATAATACAAATAAATAAAGGAATACATGGTTATATAATAAAGAGTAAAGAATTTCAGTTCTATTTTTCTTGGAGACGTTTCGAATTTATATAAATGTCACGTGGTAAAAATTGAAGAAACTTGTTTTAAATTTTATGTAGATCAGTGTTTAGTAATTTGAACTGGCAAGAAGAAATAAATTTTGAAATAAATTTCTTACAATACAGCATGAAATTATTTTTTAGTCCATGGAAATTAATTTTGTTGTTTTTCAACTAATTTCAACATATTCGCAAAAAACTGCACATTTTGCTTTGTTAAATAATTTAATAAAGATTATTTTCTTTATTAATAAAATATTCTGTATTTATAAAATTAAATAAAACGTTCTTGATTTAAATTGATTTTAACCCTTTGTATCCCACCGGGACTTTAAAGTCCTATAAAAAAAAAAAAAAAAAAAAAAAAAAAAAAACCTCAATATAGCCTAAATTTACCGCAGGATTTCAATGGAACTTCAAACTCCCTATAGTTTAATGTTTCCCTATAGTTAAACTATAGTTTAAGGTAAATTTAATTTGAGATGTTTCTCATGCAGCAATATATATATATATATATACAATAAAATGTTTCAAACTATTTCTCCAAAAATAAGGTAATTTGGGATATAAAAGGTTAAGTAAAGTAATTGTTTGAAATATTTTGTATTTATTTTTTTAATGTTTATAATTTATTTTTTAATTAACTACAGTATATATTTCTTCCAAAATTTTGACATTTTTATTTATTGAAAATTTATGATTTTTAATGGCATCAGTGGTTATATTAAACATAAATAAACACCTCTCAGTTGATTTGTTAGCTAAATTAATTCGTACTTTGCTATCACTCCTATTTAAAAAAAATGTTTATATATATTACTTTCGAAATAAATTTATGACTAAATATAAGATTTATTGTTTTATGGAGAGAAAAAATTGGGAATGAAAGGGTTGAGATAATTTGCAGAAAACAACAGATTCTTAATCGTAAAATGGCAACATGAATAAACAAATTATTTGTTATTTTGAACGATAGTGTTTGTTAGATCGTCATAGTCCTATCTTTTTTCAAGTCATTTTTATTGCTTATTATTATTAATAAACTTCACTAGTCACCATATAAAAAAAAAAAAAAAAAAAAAAAAATCAAAAGAATTGAGCAACCGTTTTTTTCCCTTTTAATCGCTTAATAAATAAATAATAATAGTTATAAAAATAATTACATTGAAATCGCTCTAGAACTTTATTTGGGTACTGACTGCCTACTGCCGCTTTTTTCCTTCCTGCACTGCATCGGTCCAAGTTCACACTATGTTCAGAAGGGTCTTTATTCAGTACTTTAATTTGGGTATTTATCGACGACATGTTGAGCTGTTATTGTTTAAGAACTGTGATTTTAAAGACGACTGTGTCTCAGCATCTATTAAATATTTTTCTTCAAGCCGTGTATTTTATATCCTACACTCTTCGCACTATATTACCATATATTTCCGACTAATATAAGACCATTTTAATAAATTTAATCTTTTATACTATATTACAATTTTTTTCTGATAAATAAAATGAACTAACAAAAAATAATTAAAAAAGAGAAAAAAAAAAAAATCCTTTTCAAAGAATTTAATTGTATGAAAAGTAAAAAGTTGAGACATTATAAAAATTATGCATAAACATAAATTTTTAAATAGTTTCTTTAATTTAAAATTCAATATGTTTCGACTATTTTACAATTTGAATTCAATAAACACAAAAAAGAAAAAAGAAAAATCGCCCTCTAATAAAAAAAATTAAATAAAAAATAAATTGCGCAATAGCTGTTGCTAAGGTACGCAGATTGATATGAATTAATAAATATTAGAAAAGAAAACATAAGTGTCAATGAATAAAATCGAAACAGAAAATAATTAAAATAATTAAAAAGAAAAAAAGAATGGTGAAAACTATTTTAATGAGGTGCACTTTTATGGTCGAAGTTCTGCTAAGTTTTGTAGCTCTGCGATCAGTAGTTTAAGCACCAGAGAAAGACAGTCACACAGACACAGCCATATGCACATAAATACAAAGATACTTCTCTGGATTTATATACATTTATTTAAATGTTTATTTATTTTGTTTATTTTGTTTATTTATTTAATTTATTATTTATTTATTTATTTATTTATTGATAATTTTATAAATGGATTTTGTTATTCTTCTTCTTATTTTTTTATTTATTTATTTATTTTTTTTTTTTTTTAAGGGGGGGTGTATTTACTAGATTAATTTTTTACCTTTGTTTTTATCGAATGTCAAATATGCCAGTAAATTTTGTTAATTCTTCGTTTACACATCATTTGATCTATAATAACAGTAATAATAATGTGTTTGTGTAACAGCTGTCTGAAGAGTTACAAAAGTTTTCATACTTTCTGTTTTGACTCACAACGAAGCACTTGAAACCAGATTTCTGGATTTTTAAAAATTAATTGAAGTTGTTTCCATTGTCATTTTCAGTCCCCTCGCTTATCAAACACAAAGTAAAAAGATATTAGCTGTCAATTAAAAACATTACCAGAGATAAACACTTTTTTTTTTTTTTTTTCATAATACAATTTCTTACTATTTCTTTCAGACAGTGATTTTCCATTCTCGACGTTTATCGTATTACACCTTGAAAAAATGCTGAAAGTTTGACATTGCATCTGTCCAGATTGTTAAATTTTATGAAGAATTAGTACACCTATTAATCAGGACGATATCTAGCTAACGCCGTATTTTTTAATTCAGTATGATATTGCCGAAAATAAAAATAAAATAAACAGAGAAATATATTTCCTTTTATGTCGAAGAAAGAAAAAATGAACGTGCAAATGTGCAAATAATAAAATTGAAAAAATCTTGCTAGACCGACATGCTATATATATATTGCCCATTATCATTATATTATTTTTCTTTATGTTGAAAATAAATAAATAAATAAATAAAATATAATAAAGTTAACATACATGTACTTATTATAATTTCAGAAGGATTTGACGCCTTTGTTTATATTAAAAAATTATTTAAAAATATTTATAATTAATATTTAAAAGAATGTTAAATTTACTTAAAAGAATAATAATTTATTTAAAAGAATTTATAATTTATTTAAAAGAATGTTAAAGTTTCTAAAATTATGATATCAGTTTTTATGAATTAAAATGAATGACAAATATTCAAATAAATTTAATAATAATATTAATAACAATAAAAAGGAAATTTCTGACGGTAAATAAATTTTTTGACATAAATACGACTTTAAAAAATGTATTGAAATTATAAAAACTATATATTCCTATATTCTATGTTTCATGAGTTAAGAATATATAAATAAATATGTAAATGTATTTTTTTTCATGTCGAAAAAAAAAAAGAAAAAAAAAAAGTTTTTAAGGTTTTTTTTTTCTTTCTTTTTTTTTTTTTTTTTTTTTTTTCTAATAGTTAAAATAAAAATTGGTCATAAATATGTAAAAAAAGAAAGAAAAAAAAGGAAAAGAAAAAGAAAGAAAAATGGCATTTTTAATTTTTAAGAAGTAACTTGTTCGAAACATGTACATGTTACACTAATTACATTAAAATATAATTAACCTGATAAATAAGTATCATTGCAAGGAAGCTTTATTAGTTGTAAAACTTGCAACAGTTATTTCAAGTCAAAATAACAGTACATCACTTCATCAGGTGATAAAAGCTAGGCACGAATTCATTAACAAAGCAGAAAGGCGCTATCGCGCTTACTAAGATATTTAAAATGCCTTCTACGTATGGCTTTCTTAGAAACATCAGTTGACGAATTTCGGAGTAGTGCGGCTGTCTAACGAAAAGTGTGTTGGGACATTAAAGCTAATTGAATGCGCTAGGCTAGGTTCCCAGATGTATGCCTTCCGTTGGATCATTTTAAGGATCCTAGCGCAAGTTTTGTAAGAAATCGCTAAAATCTCTGAACAGCTAAGCAGACGAGCGTATCTGGGATCGAGCGTAGACATAATCTCTAACAAACAGGAAAAAACAAATGTTTAAAAAATCAATTGTATTTTTTTTTTTTTTTTTTTTTTTTTAATTGTTGCATAAAACAATGTTGGATGTTTAATTTCACTGCGAAGCTAATGTAAGTTAAAGGGTTAAATGATAATATGTGTTTAGTAAAATGCATGGACTGAAAATTATTTGATAATAATTATGCTTTGCAGCTCAAGAAGTTAGATGTGATCATCTGCAGATAAAACTATTTTAATCAGTAATTGAGACATTTTATAGCTAAATTACACTACGCGGCAAAAAGAAAAAAAAAAAAAAAGTTTCGAGATCTCACACCATTTTTGCTAATTCTTCTGTGACCTCCTGAATCCGAATATGACTCCCATTTTGCCCAGTCATCCACCGTTTTCTAGCTACACCACCCCCTCCCTCAATTTATTACCATGTCCGATAATTTTATGACCATGAATGTAATTTGAAGAATGAAAAATAATTAATTTAACACCTGAAAACGAAAAAATATAAAGTTAAAAAAATAACATTAAACATATTTAAAAAATAAAAGTTATGTAATGCATAATTTCAGTGGCAAATCCTCCCCCCCCCCCCACCCCCCCAAAAAAAATCGCTTGTAGTCCATTTATTAGAATTTTCCAACGCTGTAGCCCCTCAGAAGATATTTAACGATTAAGATAATCCCCCCCCCCCTCCTAAAAATCAAATTTAGAGCCATACAATCACCGAAAAATGATGAAAATAGGGGGCCATTCCTAAAAAACGATGGGTTATAGGTCAAAATGGTCGTCCTATTTGGATTCAGAAGGTCATTTTACATAATGTATTTTACAATATGCTGAAGTTATGTCAGAGGCAATTTTCATGCCGAGCAGTGTTATTCATTATTTAATACAAAACTGCTGTGGTAATAAAATTAATAAATGACAAAGAAATTTCAATGATTATAATAACATATATTTGATTTTGTTTTCCACGGAAGAAAGAAATAAAATATTTTCACCCTCGCGTTTGTTAGAAGTATGTATGTTAAACATAATATTTTAGTATTTTAATTTCTTTTTCTATTTTACTGAATAACTGCTTTTATTTATTTATTGAAAAAAATAATATTTCTTTATAGAATTTTAGAATTTTAACAAACAATGGATTAATTATATGGCTTTCTCTTTGCATCGCCCCAATCCTTTATTTAAATTTATATTATTTAATAGATTTAAAATGCATGATGACTGGATTACTCTATATCTGTGAATGGGAAAAAAAAATAAAATTTTGATGGAGGTCACACTGATTAACTTTAATATAAATTAATTTAAAAAATAAAGAATGGAGGAAAAAAATACAAAGAAAGACTATTTTTTCTATTGAAAGCAATTTGTGTATTTTACTTCTAAAGGTAGCTGATTATATATAATTCTATATTATACATTTAAATTTTAAAAGTACTTTTGTAATTAAACTGTAGAACTAACAAAGTGTAATCGTTTTTATTTAAAATGGATTAAACTAATATGAAGCAATTTTATTTAAAATATTGTGTGTAAGACATTGATTTGGACGGGGGCGGGGAGACACTGGGCTTTTCATACTGCTGAGTCTCGAGTGAGCCCTGCAATTAATCTTCGTTTTAATATTACGGAAAAACACTGGAGATAAAATAACATTTATCTAAAGCATTTCATGCAATGCAATAACATATTTTCCAAAGGAATATATATTCAATATTAGGGGTTCTTATGATTGTCTACCGTGCATCCAAAAAATACAAAAAAAAAAAAAAAAAAATCAAAATGGACAAATTTCCGTTTAAGATAATCTCCAAATCATAAGGGATTCATCTGATAATTTAGTAATCTGTTTTAACATTTTATAGATTATATGTATTTATATTCTTAAAAAAAAAAAAAAAAAAGAAAGAAAAAGAAAAAGAAGAAGAAGAAGAAGAATGGAAGAAAATAGCATTTGCTTGTATGTATTATTAGTTTTCTTTCTTTCCTTCCTCTTTTCTCTTTCCTCCCCCCCCCCCCATCACTGTTTTCATGCTTCTTGGATGAGTATGATCCTATACATTATTCTAATATCTTGACAGTATGAATGACTACCGTGCATTCCAAAAGACGATCCATTTATGATTATGATCTGATCATCATTCAGTATAACTTAACAGAGTTGATAATATTAAAAAATATAATATATCTAAAGGATTTAATTTATATAAGTTTGGTTTATAAATATCAAAAACATTAAAGTAATAATTTGTTTTCACGAAATATAATTGAAATATATAAATTAATATAGTCTAGTATAAAGAATATTATGGACAGTTTTGACAAGCATTAATGTTCACTATTATGTATGGCTATTTTAATTTATGCCCGCATAATTTTAATTTTTTAAAATAATTTTTTCTAAATTTATTTACGGTAATTACTATCTACATTTTTACTTTTTACTTTCTTTTATTCATATGTATGGTAGATAAAGTTTTGCTTTTCGGTCAACTTTTCGAAATTGTGTTTTTGTTATATTTACACGTTATGAAGTTCCTTGAATCAGAAAAAACATGTTTTTCGCCTATTTTAAATTGTTTTTAATGAACATTTATTTTACTGTATTCGTTATTTTATTCTTTAACGTACAATCTGTCATTATGGTAATGAATTTCGGGTAAGAGAAAGTTATGTGATTGCCACACTAGAATATTTCTTTTTTACCATATAGTCCTGCATTTTCCTCTTTATCTCTACTTAAATTTACACAAATACGATAGAAAAATTGTTTGCGGTCAAATTTTTTAACTTACGTTTTCTCTAGAAATATGCAGTCCCTTCCCCCACTCCCGTGAATTCAAATTTATTTCCAGTCAATTCTCTTTATAAATAGAATTATAAAGATCATTTTTTGATCATTTTTCCACCATAGTTATAACAAATTATATATATGAAGCTTTACTGTTTTTAAACTATGCTTAGGACTATGCAAAAGCAATCTGTCTAAAACTCAAGCTATAGGAAAGATTTTAAGAGCTACCTTTCTTCCTTTTTTATTTCTAATAAATATAAATGTTCTAAATTTATTTAGGTTTATTTATTTAAACATATATATATATATATATATATATATATATATATATATATATATATATATATATATATAGCTTCTTTAACTTAGTTCTCATTTTATTCAATGTTAAAGTATGAGTAGCAGATTATTTAGTACTGTGAAAAGGATGTTGTATAATTATAAAAGTATTCTAAAATATGCCATCTGAACTGCAGAATTTAAATGTAGTAATTTTATTTCATCCTTTCATATGTATGTTCTAAAAAAAAGTAGTTTTTTTACTTTCTCTTACCCATAAGGTAGAGAAAGGTCAAATTTTCGAACGCGAGATTTTGTTATATTTACAGGTTTTGAGGTCCACTGAATACGAAAATCATGTTTTTAGCAAATGGTCTGTGTGTATGTCTGTGTGTCTGTCTGTGTGTCTGTCTGTTATCAGCATATCTCAAAAACAAATTATGGCAGAAAGTTCAAACTTGGTATTCTAAATGTGTATCATATAGGGATGCTACAGTAAGCTTTTCGTTAAGATCAAACAAATGGTTCGTGTACAGGGACAATCAAGAGAATTCTAATACATTACGTCTATGGGGGAAATTGCAGGTAAGTAGAGTTTAACGTCTATAGACTGCACTAAACCAAATGAAACGAAATATTTTTTGTAAGAGAGATAGTTAACTGGGGGGAAAAAATGTGTATGTAGGAGCCTCGCCTCCCCCCCTGGGGGGGAAGTCCCCCCTCGAGGGGAGTAAATTTTCATGATGGGTATCTTTCAAAAGAGCTCGTCAATACCTTTAAAACGAATGGTTGAACCATCGATCTGCGATAATTTAAAACAAAGTTCTCGATTTTTTTCACTTTTAACAAAAAAAAAAACTTTGAAAAAAAAATGTTTTTTTTTTTTTTTTTTTTTTTTTTTTTTTTTTTTTAAATATTGAGAATAAAATAGACTTTTTTTTTTGGATATTTAGTGTTACACTACTTCTCTAATATGGAAATCGTCTGCATTATCATAAAGGATAATTTTTTCAAATAATAATTTTAATAAATTATTTTTTAAAAAGAGAATTATTTTTTAATAACCGAATTAAATTTTATATAAATCTAGGTGCATTCATGAAACGGGGGGTTGAGGGGGGCGGTAGCCCCCCTCACACAGAATTAATTATCATATGAAACTCTTCCGAAGCCTAATTTGATTTGTTTAACATAGGTTTACATAACATGGTTATCTTACCTCTTAATCTCCAACATATATTTATTGTATTAAATTTCAGGGTAAGAGAAAGTCGTGTGAGTGACACACCAGATTATTTTTAATAAAAAAATTAAAGTGTTAAAAAATGTCATCATGAAATATGTATATATATATATATATAATATATATATATATATATTGAGCTTTCTTAACTTAGTTCTGATTTCATTCAATGTTAGAGAATGAGTCGCAGATTATTTAGTACTGTGAGAAGGATGTTGTATAATTATAAAAGTATTCAAAATATGCCATCTGAACTGCAGAATTTAGATGTAGTAAGTTTATTCCGCCTTTTTTATATATATGTACTAAAAATATAGTATTTTTTTTTTTTTTTTTTTTTTTTTATAAAAAATTAAAGTGCTAAAAAACGTCATCATGAAATATTAATTTATTTTAAGAAATGAATTATAATTAAAAGTACACTAACAAACAGTCATAAATTGATATAACAGGATATCTGATCCTAACAATTGGAAAAATAAATATCCATTGCGCAAATAATAGTAATCAATATAGTTTACTTGATAAAAGTTTATATTTCATTTATTTATTTATTTTTTCTTGAATTATTATTCAAAGAAAGTATTTTATAAAGTGTTCTAAAACTCTAATAGTGAGATATTTTGAATCAAAGCTACTCAAAAATTGCGTGAAAAATATGAAAAAATGTAGTCATTCACTTATTGCTTTATAATATAACTCATCCCTTCAATATTATTCAGGCCAAAAAATTTATGTGTATCAAATTTACAAATCTATTAATTTGAATAATAAATAACATGGTGCGACATTCACACTACTTTCCCTTACCCTGCATTTGTATAAAAAGAGATCATTATATTTCATCTACCTATCTAATTTTTCATCTCTATCCTCTTCATATATATACAGTATACTAAAAAAAAAAATCCGCACACTTCGGGACCATAAACTGTACATTTTTTTTTTTAATTTTGTGGATTTCCGTTTTTTTTTTTTTTTTTTTTTTTTTCTATACAATTCTGAATTAGAGTTTTTATGATATAATGATTATTTTAAAATAATAGTGATATAAATAAGTATGTAAAATATGCATAATAATAATAATAATAAGCAATTAAAGATTAAAAAATATACGATTAAAAAATTTATATTGCATAATGTTTTTTTAATAAAAAAATATTTTTTTTTTTATTATATAAGATACAAAATTTAAGTATAAAAACATTTGATATAATTGACTTGTGCATTATAATATATATATATATATATACCACTATGTTTAGAAATATAAATAAAACTTTTTTTTTTTTTTTCAGTCTTTGAATAGTTATTATTATTAATTTATTTCAAACATAAATGATCTTGACCTGAAATAAAATTGCCTTTTTCTGTCTCATTCGGCACCTAAAATACAACTATTGAATTAAGTACTATCTCCATTTTCTTTCCCTTGGAATCTTTACTGTGAATTTTATTTGTTTATATTGATTGTAATGTGCGAATTTCTGGCAGTCTACTGTATATGCAGACTCCCAAAATCTTTCCTTCTTCTTCTTCTTCTTCTTCTTCTTTTTTTTTTTTTTTTTTATTGGATCTTTCTTATTTGTAATTTTTTCTATAAGCGTAAGAAGAAAGTATTTGATTCGTTTTTAATTTAATGTTAAATCTGGAATAATGTTTATTCATATTATTTCACTTCTACTGTCTAACTTCTACATTATTTAACTAACTATCTAACTACTAATTTTACTAAATTTTACATTTGCTGTTAGTTTAAAGTTTTCAACTTCAGTTAGAGACAAATTTTAAACGATATTAATTATTTTTCTTTTTTTGCTCTCCACCTCTTATATTTATTTTTATTTATTTATTTATTTTTTATTTTTATTTTTTAAAGATTTTTTGGCACGTTCATTTCTTGTATTAGCCTGCAGTATGCTTATTCATAATATATATTACACCGAATTATAATTTATTAAATTGCAGAATTGTAAGGCAGAAATGACTCTGGCGTCAACCATAAACAATTTCATTTTAATTATAGTATAACTTATATTTAAAAAAAAAAAAAAAAAAAGAAGTTATATAATTATAAATGATTTTACACGGAAAATTATTAAAACAGAGCTAAATAAGTGATTTTAAATCATAAGATTACATTGTATTATTAAGATAATAGTAGCATTATTTAAATGTAAGTTTTCGCCCCTACATATAGAAAATTCAATTACACTTATGAATGTAACATTTAAATTTTATTTCCAACATGGAGAAATATTTATTTCATTTCAAAAGAAATGTTGTGAACTTGTTTAAAAGCAAAGAATTAAAAGTTATCTTTCAACTGCAGGATTAATGTCAAAACATACATGAGTATTGTTAAAGATACAACCCCAAAGATCTGGTTGGGAATCAATTGTATTTGCTTGTAAACTATTCTTATCCGTTCAACCCACATGTCAATCAAAGAGTCTGCGAAAGGAGGGAAGTGAAATCTGGAATAAAACGGGCCTGACCACTCAGCCCTGGAAATATGTATCTAAGAAAAGACGGGTTCAACGCTTCAGAGACGAAAATCTTTATCAAGAAAAAGAAGGGCCTGACCATTTACGAGACACATTTCAAATCCGGAAAAAGACGGGCTTAACGCTTATAGGGTTAAATATATTTAAAAATTATTTTCTAAGTATTATTTGGTCTTTAATAATTACATAAACTAATATAAATGCAAATTACAGTAATTTTTTGTGGTCTTAAGCTACAGGTAAATTTTTTTAATTAATATCCTTCTTTATTTCCATTATTAATATTATGATAATTACTTAAATATTCTATCTCCAAAAATTTAAATATTTAATGAAAACACTTTCCGCTGGTGAAGCATTAACTCCACCCCTCTCCTCAAACCCCTGAAAAGAAAGAAAAGATAATTAAAAGTTATAAATTAAATAAATTAATTAATTAAAAATTGAATCACTTGATAAATAAGAATTCTCTAAAGATAAAATCTTTATTTTGTATTTCAGTTTTTAAATTTATAAAATTTTCAATATGTAAACTATTGTTTATACAATATGTAGGCGATTTATTTCAATTCTACTCAAATTCTTGCATTTTGATTTCGAAAATTCAGATAATGTTTCAGTCTTCACGTAGAAGATATAACGGTAAACATTTTTAATGGCATAGAGAGTTGTATAAAGAACATGAAAAAACTTGAAGAATATTAAAATAAAAATTGAAAACAACCGGTAGCAGATTATAAAATAATATCAGAGGTGAAAGTTTTCAGGGGCTATCTTTATTTCCAAATCCCTTCCTCCCCCCCCCCCCACATTTCTAAATTTTTCCTTACAATGCCTTCAGAATTCTACAAATATCATTTATTATGGGAATAAATAAACATTTTAAATAATAGCCACGTAATAATAACCTTAATCTATTCTTCCAAGATTAATTTTGAATACAAATAGCAGTTTTTCGGGTTTTGTTATGTTATTTAGTTTTTCACCCTTTGAATATGGAAATAAAACTATTTATTGTCTCCTGAGAGAGTGAACTGCTATTGAATCATCTTTAAACTGTACGACTCCATGAGTGGCCGTGCCATTCTACGCTCAGAGCTGATAAACGGGAAGTGCTGAGTTCAATCCCAGGTCTAGCTCGTCGACCTAGCTGTTCGAAGTTTTCAGTAGTTTTCTCCGAGACTCATAAAATCTGGGCTGGGCCCCCTTAAAAAACATCCCCCCCCCCTCAGAGGGCACACTACCCCAGACCTAGGACCCTCGAGTCCTAGGCCTGGGGACTCGCACATAGTTCCAAGCACTCTCTTAACTTTATAATACTCCGAATTAAAAACTGTCCAGTTATTAAAATCTTTCCCTTACAAAGAAGGAAAAGAAAAAACATGTTTAACGAAAAGTATTTCTGTCAATGCAAAAACTTGTCTGAAAGTTTTTTGACAATGTGTTATTAAGCAGAATCTATTAGCTATATTTCAGTGAAACTGTATTTTTAAATTGCAGTTGCTCCACAATCGTCTGCGTCCGCCTCCCTTCATAAACATGTAACCGCAGTCTTGGCATGCTTATGATTATGGTATATTCATCCAGGATAATTCAAAAATACAGTTGGATTTTGTACTTAAAAGTAACGTTTTATGTGGATCGGTTATTTTGAGATATAAATTAGTCCGCAACATATAACAGCCTGGATAAAATTTCGTATTAATTTAAACATTTCCTCACTCAATTTGATATACACTCTGTACTTTGAATCCTTAAATATCAAACTGTATTCTGAAAAATATTAACTTGTCAGAAAATTTAATTTGTCCCCCAACCCACCCCTCTATTACCATTGCTCGGCAACAGCAACAATAATTTTCTTTTTCTTACATTGTGGTTTTTTAACTTGTGCATATATATATAGGCATACATATACACGCGCAAGCAGATTTTCAAAATTTTCAGAAAGCAAAATTAATAACATTGGACGGTTTAGAATACACACCGTCCTCCCCTCCCTTAAAAAAAAAAAAAAAAAAAAAGAAAAAGAAAAAAAAAAAAAGAAAAACATTAATTAAAAAAATTGTTGGATAAAACTCCCATCTACAAAATCTTTATTTTGTATTTCGATTTTTAAATTTACTAATTTTTTTATTATTTAAACTATTAATTATATAATGTGGAAATGACTTACTTTTTCCTCAATTCCTAATATTTTGATTTAAGGTAATCTAGATTATTTTTCAGTCTTTCAGCAAATGCCAGCAAACACTTTTAATGACAGGAAGAGGCTGTAAAACGAATATATAAGAAAACATATAGAAATTTCAGACGATATTAAACTAAAAACTAGTATGATGTGGCCACCACATGACTTTCTTCTATATAATTTTACACAAAACTTATTCAATAAAAATTACTTATTAAATTATCAAATTCTTTTCAATTATAAATGCAGAAGATTTTTATCTCATAGAATTATTACTAAATGCCGAAAGATGTTTGTTTTTTTCCAAATCAAAAGAAATGACTTTTTTCCAAGTTTTTTTTCGTAAAAAGTAAAAAAAAAAAGAAGAAAAAAAAAATGGATAACATTGTTTTAAATTAGCCCAAATCTATAGTTCAACCATTAGTTTTAAAGGTATTGACGAGAAGGTATTGACGAAAGATACCCATATTGAAGATTTACTTCACCTGGGGGGTACTTAACCCCCAGGGGAGAGCGATGCCCCCAAATGCAAAATTTTTTCCCCTAGTTAACTACTACTATTATCAATAATTCATATTAATTTTAAAATAACTCTCATTATGTACATTTATACGAAATTTTGTCCTATATTGTCATGTTGAAAATTTAGAAAAATGCGATAACAGCACCTGTTGAGCGATTGATCCCCAAATCTAATCAGCACCAGTTTATGTCAGGGTGCAACTAAATACCAAGTTTGTTCACATTTCATTCATTGGTTCATGAGATACAGCGTCCACAAAAAAGGGATACAGACAGACAGACAGACAGAAATTTTTTAAAAACTATCAATTCGTGTTATGGATATCCCAAAACGTAAATCCATCAAAAAATGGAGGTCGAAAATTTTCGCGAATCAAATGCTTTCTCTATATTACATGTAGAAGAAAGTAAAAATAACCGCTAATATAACTAACATAAACAGTCATTGTTTTTGTTGATTATTAAAATAGGATAAAAGATTATATAAAATTTAACTTACCTAATTATGAATTCCAAATGAAAACACAAATTGCTTTAAGTTCTTCAATACAGTCAACAACAACAAACTCTTAATGAGTAGATACGAAGATAAACATCCCGCAGAAACAATCTAATTTTCCCAAACGTTCCCTTTTTTCTCCCTTTTTACGTAATAGTACACTGCAATGAAACAAACTATTCAGTATATTTCTGCCTTCAAAACTTCTAGTTAAATAAATCTATATGTATAAATAGGTATTTATTTTAATATAAAAATAATTTTAAGGTTATGTATATATATATATAGTTTTTTTATTTAATGTACCTATCAAAATCCCTACAGGGAAAACGTTGTTTAGAAAAGGGAAATATCTGTAAATTAAGAACTGAGTTTCTTGATTCAATGCTTTTAACAGAGAACTCATGTAAATTTACGGAGAGTCTCAATACTTTTTCTGTACTTTTACAGAAATTTTTAACAGCAAACTGAGTTTCTTGATTCACTGCTCTTAACAGTGAACTCATGTACATTTACGGAGAGTCTCAATACTTTTTCTGTACTTTTACAGAAATTTTTAACAGTGTACTGTATTTTAAATAATTTGAGCGCATAAGCCACAATGATAGAGTATTTTTCTTTGTGTCGCTGTAAAAATCTATAAATCTATAAAATCTATAAAATTCACCAAAATCTATATGGTTTGTGCGACTGTGACCTGTAACATGTGTATGAGTTTTCAATTCATTCAAATGAGGAGTTTAGACACAATCGCACTTTAAATAATTTGAGCCCCTAAGTCATAATGATGAAGAATTTTTTTTTTTTTTTTTTTTTTTTTTTTTTTTGTGTGTCCCTGTAAAAAACCTATAAGTGCTAGATTCACCAGAATCTTTATCTTTCATGTGACGGTGACCTGCAGTACGTATGTAACTTTTTAGCTCAATCGGACAAGGCATTTAAAGGTTAATGACTTCAGCCTATAAGCCACATTGATAAAGAATTTTTTATGTGTTCCTGTAAAAACATTTAAGTACTTGCTTCATGAAGAGCTATTCAGTTCGAGCAACAATGACCTTTAACACATATATAAATTTTCAGCTTAATCTGATAAGATATTTAGACGCTATCACACTTCGAATAATTTCCGTCCATACGCCATAATGCTAAAAGATTTTTTATTGTATCCCTGTAAGCAAAGTATACGAGCTAAATTTACCAAAATTAATGCTTTTCGTGAACGGAGACCTTTAGCATATATATAAATTCTCAGCCCAACTGAATATGGTTTTAGCCGTTATCATAGTTTAAACATTTTTTGGTCCATATAGACTATAATGATAAAGAATTTTTCTTTGTGTTCCCGTAAAAAAACTATAAATGCTAGATTCACCAAAATTTATGCACTTTGTGTGACAGTAACTCGTAACATGTGTATAGATTTTCAACTCAGTTGAATAAAGTGTTTAGACGCTATCGCACTGTAAAGAATTTGGACCTGTAGACCATAACGATAAAAAAAATTTCTTTGTGACCCTGTAAAAAAAAAAAAAAAAAAAAAAAAGAACTACTAGTGCTAACTTTTCCAAAATCAATATGATTCGTGCTATCCCTAACAACACACTTGTCCACAATACATCCTTTAGACGTCCATAAGATGTGTATAGATGTCTTTTACATCCATAGGACATCCAGAGGATGACATTTGGAGAAGAGGTGCTGTTAGGAATGGTGACCTATAACATACGTACCAACTTTCAGCTCATTCGGAATAAACGTTAAGACACTATCGTGTTCACTCACATTACATACATGCATCACATTAAAAACGTAAATATGAATTCAAGGGATCTCATAACGTGCAGAAACACAAAATCTCAAACTCGGATTTTTGACATGATCACAATACTTTCCACGCTATAGTGTTCCGAAAGTAAAAATCAATTTACCAAAATCAAATATTGATGCTGAGGATTTATGTTTAGAAGTTTTACATTGCCATTTATTTATTTCTAACTAGCCATCTTCGCCGACCAAATAATTAGCGACACTTGAAAAGTCTGACCATTGCAAACTCCTTCCCGGTGACAACTGCGGCATCTTTCCTTTCGTTTCAAAAACATATAACTGCCTGTTTGCTTACCGTGCAAACGAAATTCTTGAAAATTCTGCAGTATTTGCCATCTTTGAAAAATCTGACAGTTGTAAATATCCGTCCAGGGGGCGCCGACTAGAGATGATTTCGGGCTCTATTTTGGCAATCCGAGCCCTCCCAGGCCCGAAACATTTTTGAACTGAGCCCGCCCGAGCCCGAAAAATTTTGTGTGATCAGAGCCCGATATTGAAAGTGGTACGCTACGCAACGCATACACAATAGTAAAATTAAATACCTTTTTCTTTTTCAAATTAATTTTCTTATTATCAGTCCTCTTTTCAACTAACTATAAATGTTATTATAACAATTTATAATGTCTGTGTCTCTGTATACATGTATATATTTCTCTGTATAATATATATTTATAGTGCAACCCATTGTTTACAACGCTTCTCTCGGGGGACAAAAAAAAAAAAAAGCCCGATTTATCCGAATGAGTGATATAATGAGGCCCAATATAACGAATAAGGAAGGATTACTGTATAACATTATGACATTCTGATAATATGCATCCCGTTGAAAAAAAGTTCTATTTAGAAAAAGGAAAATGAAAGCTACTAAGGTTTGCAAGATTATTCTGCGATTTATAACAATATCCCTTATCTATTTAAAACTGACTTTACAAGGAAATGCAAAATATTTTCTTTACGAAAGAAACAGCCTGTTTATTTCCCATAGAGCTACTGCCAGTAATTTTTTTTTTTTTTTTTTTTTACATTCTCTAGTTAGTGAAGTATAAAATAAACGGGGCTTTTAGCTTGAATCCGAGCCCGCCCGGAGCCCGAAGACTTGCGTGAGATTTCTCGGACTTACGGGCTCGGGCTGAGCCCGTCTCATCTCTAGCGCCGACGGCATTTAACGTGAACCTAGTAACACGGTTTTTATATAATCCCTAACTCTATTCTAAAAATTTTAAATTCCTGCCCCACCCCCCATCTTCCATCCATATAACTGTACAGCATCGAAAATATACACATTCAATTCCTGATATCCAAAAATTTATTTATACGGTTTTGTATCTTGTTTTGCTGTATTAAAAAAAAAATCTGGAGTGATTCCACTCGACTTTCCGAGCATTGAGTAATTAACGGTTTTGTAGAAAAAGTAAAGTAAGAAGTTAAATAAACAAAAGAGAGAAAAACATGATCGGTAGTTAGAGTATTTTTCTCCATATTATGCACGATATTTAATTTAACGCTACTGAACTTTGAGCCCATAGATCATAAAGAATTTTTCATTGTGCCCCTGTAAAAATCTATAAACGCTAGATTCAAAACAATGCTTTTAGTTAATGCAACAGTGATTTGTAATATTTATATAAATTTTCAGCTCAATTGAATAAGTATTTAAATGCTATCGCACTTTTAAATATTTGTTCCCATAGGCCATAATGATAAAGAATTCTTCTTTGCGTCTCTGTAAAAAAAACTGTATGTGCTAAATTCTCCAAAATCTATACGGTTCGTGCAAATGGGACCTATAACAGATGTATGAATTTTTTGTTCAGTTTTATAAGACGTTTAGACATTATCACACTTTTAAAAATCTGACCCCGTAGGCCATAATGATAAAGAATTTTTTTGATGTACCTGTAAAAAAGACTATAATTGCTAGATTCACCAAAATCAATAGGGTTCGTGCTACGGTGTCTTACAATATAAATACCAACTTTCACCTCATTCGAGCAAAGCGATTAGATGCTACCATGTTCACTCACACACATGCACATACGTCATAGTATAAATTATGAAAATGGACTCAGGTCACCTCAAAACGTATAGAAACATCAAAATCTCAAATTCGGATTTTTTACATGATTACAATACTTACCTTAAATATGTTTGTTCAAAAGTAATAAATTACCACTTACACGTCTGTTTTTAATTTTACAGCCTGCAAACGTATGCGTAATCGATTTCCCGTCTCAACATGAAAAATCTAAAAGCATAGTTTTCCAAGTCCTTAGTTCAAGTAAAGGGATTCCAACAAGAAAAATGATTTAAATAAAATGATCTAATTAAATTAAATTTCTGTAAAATTCTTATTTCTTAGCGGATTGAGATTTTAAAAAATTACTCTGAAAATTGCTAAACATTGTCGATTACAATTTTTTGTTAAAATTTGTTTGAAATTAAAGAAATACAAAAACTGCTTTATAACTCGCCAGTTCAAAATAGAATAATAGGGGGGAAAAAATCCCTCTTTGAAATTAATTTTTCTCTCTTTATATGAGCAGATGTTTCCGAATGTCGATGGAAGTCTGACATTAGTTCACTACGGCATGTTCCCTATTTAAAATGGTGTGAATACTACCACTGGTTTGTGTACTCATACACCCAAATAATGCCAATCCATTGTGTTTTATAAGAAACTTCTTTATAAAACATTTTTAGATAATTTTATATTGAACAACCCATTATGAAATTGGCATTTATTTTACATATATTAAAAATAGTATTTTCTACAGAATATATGTTTAGCGTTAAGATTTACAGGGCCACGCTAAGATATTCAGATACATTAAGGGCTATAATTTGAGATTAGTGAATTGAATTTTTGTTTAAGATTCATTATGAAATCATCTACTATACTTACTATCATTTTCTCTGTCCGTTGTGTGATTACGTTGTAGACAAATTATATTATTAGTCTAAATAATCAGATAATGTTCAGTTGAGCCCCGTTGGCTCTTACCAGCGACCGAGCGGTTCTGCGTTCAAAGCTGATAGATGGGAGGTGCCGGGTTCGATCCCAGGTTGCGCTCATTGACCTAGCCGTTCGGAGTTTTCCGTGGTTTCCTCCGAAACTAGCGTAAATACGGGCTAGGACCCTTTAGAAAGTCCCCCACGGAGAACATTCCCCCTATTGGCCTAGGACGCTTACGGAGTACACCACCAACCCGTTGGCACTGTCGTCAGAGTACGCAACCAAAGGTTATGAGTTCGATCCTCACCGATGGAAAATGAAAAAGAAAAAAAATGTATATACACTAAGCGAAAAAAAAAAAAAAAAAAGCCCTGCTTGATATTTTTCTTTTCACCTTCTACAGCCGAGAATTTTATCGTTTAACAAGCAAATTTTCGAACAGATTTTATTATGTTGTCCTGCACATACACATTAGCATTGAGTCCAGTGTTAAGAACAAAATACAATTGTTAAGAAAAAACTGTAATTTTAGGAATCATTTCAAAAATGGTAATAATAAAGCAGTTAACGATGACACAAGAAGTATTAAATTTTTAATGAAAATCAAAAAATATTTTAATATGTGAGATGGCAGAATAATTAAATGTTAACAAAATATTGGTAAAATGGATTTTGGCAAGATATACAATTTTTTGACCGTTTAAACTGGAAATTTGGCTTTAGGTGGTCATGTTGCTCACCCAAGTGAGATTACCGTAAGTTAAAAAGCCATTGCTTGTAAAATCGGTTTGAATTACATTTAGAACATAAAAGAGATTCAGAAAAAGTATTTATCAGATTAATTTCTTTAACTTCAGTGCAGGAACTATTAAACAAAGCAGGTTTAAATGACAAAAAATTTTAAAAAAAATTCCATTCTTAGTGAAGAAAATTAGGTAAGCAATACCTCAGATTGTTAAAAAATTGAAAAAGTGATTGATTAATTATTGGGCTGAACTGGTTCTCTCTGATGAGCCAAGTTTAAGAGGGGACAATACCTAATCTCGCCGGCAGCCTTCGCCCATGTTATTCTATGGGAAAATTTGTTGCGACAATTACACATTACCTAATGAATATTTTTTAATTCTGTTTTCGCAGTCAGAAAATTCATAACCGTTAAATGAGTACTCATTTTTGAAAAATTCATTTTTTTTAATTTTTACATTTTAATTTTGAGTTCAAAAATGCGATTTTTCACAAAATGCATTTTTCTCATTTTCGAGTCGCAAAATGAAATACTAAAATTTTAAAAAATCAATTTTTGGAAAAGAAGTACTAATTTAACGCTTATGAATTTTCTAAATGTGAAAACAGAATTGAAAAATATTCATTAGGTAATGAGTAATTATGTGAACAAATTTTCCCATAGAATAACATGGGCGAAGGCTGCCGGCGAGATTAGGTATTGTCCGCTCTTAACTTATTTCGAGCTAAACAAAACAAGCAGATCTGACAATGAAAATATGACCGACTTAATGATAATCGCACTTTTAAAACAGTGACACATTCTCCGTACATTATGGTACGGAGGTGCATAACTCTTCAAACAGTCAGACAAATTTGTATGGTCAAGGAACCAATTAACTCGAAATAAAACACAGTCTTTATAAAAGTGGTGCCTGACCGACTATTTTGGAGGTATCTTGGACATTTCCGCAAACAGCATTTCAAGACTATAATACACCTTACTACACGGCGTCTGTAATAAGTGTATTCACTTCAAATTGTCAAAATTTCTTATCTATTCCCATAAGAACCTAAAATTCTGTAAGTAATCGTATCTTTTTTTTACTTTAAGTTAAATTTCACAAAGGATATAGTATAATTCCTTATTTACCAGACATGGAAATAGTCCTAATCGCGATCCACTCGAAAATGTTTCGTCTATAAAAAGGCGGGGGAGAGAGGAGAAGATTCGAAATTTGCAGCCTAGAATTCTGCCAGAACTAGAAATAGTTATTTGTGATATTTGACACAGTGAAATTTCTGAGATTTATATTAAAACACTGTACAATACAATGCCATTGCGCATTAAAGCAGTAATTCCATATAAAGGTGGAATTAACCCAATGCAGAATACATATTTTTAATAAAAAATTTCTTAGATCTAACAAATAAATAGTTTTATTTCATATATTAAAATATAACATATTTATTTCACATAAAAAATCATAACAGAACACAAAGTGTATGGTTATTGTATTAAGTTAAAAAAAATGTTTTATAAAGATTTTTATAAAGTACTTTGCAGAGTGTAATAAAGTGAATTATTAAATCGAAAATGTACATAAGTATCATTTCATCACTTTGGTATTATGCAAATAAGACAATTTTATTTGTTTCAACCATTAATTTTAAAGTTATTACAAATAAAAGAGGTATAAGTCATTTTTTCTACAGTACGGCTTTTATTACTTTCTTCTATATGTAATATAGAGAAAGTATTGGATTCGTAAAAATTTTCGACCTCGGGTTTTTGATGGATTTACACGTTTTGAGAGCTGTAGAACACGATTTGACCCTTTTTAGAAAATGTCTGTCTGTCTGTCTGTCTGTCTGTCTGTCTGTCAGTCTGTGTGTGTGTGTGTGACAAAATTTTGTGGCAACTGTATCTCAGGAACTACTGCACAGAATTTCATATGAATTAGTATGTAGTTGCACCTTGACATAAATTAGTGCCTATCAACTTTTGGTAAAAATTGTCTTACAGGTTGCGTTGCCATTCCGCTTTTTCTAAATTTTTAACATGGTGATATAGGACAAAATTTTGTATAAATGTGCATAAAGAGAATTATTTTTTAGTAATCATTATGAAATTTACAAGAATTATTTATAATAGAGGTAGTCAACTGGGGAAAAAATTTTGTATGCGTAGGAGCCTCGTGAACCCCCCTGGGGGGGAAATCCCCCCTCGAGGGGAGTAAATTTTCAAGATGGGTATCTTTCGAAAGGTCTCGTCAATACCTTTAAAACGAATGGTTGAACTATAAATCTGTGATAATTTAAAACAAAGTTATCGATTTTTTTTACTTTTAACAAAAAAAAACAGAAAAAAAATCGTTTTTTTTTTTTTTTTTTTTTTTTTTTCTTTTCTTTTCTTTTAACGAAATTTAACCAGACTTGGTATTTAGTTGGCCCCTGACATAAACTGGGGCTGAGTAGATTTGAGGGTCAATCACTCAACAGGTGGTGCTGTGATCGTATTTTTTCTAAATTTTTAACATGGCAGTATAGGATAAAATTTCGTATAAATGTACATAATGGGAGTTATTCTTAACCTGTGATTGTGAAATTAATATGAATTATTGATAATAGTAGTAGTTAATTAGGAAAAAAATCTCGGTCATCGCTCCCCCCCCCCCCCTGGGGAAAGTACCCCCCGGGGGAGGGAAGGGTAAATTTTCAAGATGGGTATCTTTCGAAAGGTCTCGTCAATATCTTTAAAACGAATGGTTGAACTATAAATATGTGATAATTTAAAACAAAGTTATCGATTTTTTTTTTAACGAAAAAAACTTTGAAAAAAAATCGTTTTTTTTTTTTTTTTTTTTTTTTTTTTTTTTTAAATATCGTTACTGCGTGAATTTGTATAGGAAAATGTAGAAGAAAGTCTTGTGGTGGCCACAGCATACTAGTTTTTTTTTTATTTTTTCCCGCTTAGTTTATAAATGTTTCTACGGATTTTACAAAATATTTTAAGGTAAAGTAATGGTAAAATTGGATATTGGGAAGCATTTTCGAAGAGGAACACCCCAAATTGGTAACGACGCAAAACGCTAGATTGAAAGAAATAGTTCTGTCGTTCTGAAAAAGGATAAAATATCTGAAAACCCTAGTCTAAATAAAAAGGAAATATTCAGCCGAATCCCACTGGCTCTGTAGTCAAAGGATGCAACTATGGACACGAAGGTTGTGAGTTCGATCCTCACCGATGGAAAATACATATAAGTTTTATAAAATTGGATATTGGTAGGCATTTTCGAAATGGAACATTATAAATTGGTAACGACGCAAAATGACAGATTGAAAGAAATAGTCCTATGCTTAAAAAAAAAAAAAAAAAAAAACTTATCTCGATGAATATATTAGGTAGCTTCATAAAATTTTATACGGATATTGAGAAAAATTCTCTTAATCACGTGGCACGCAGGCAAAACTTATTTACAGCATTACCTTCTACAGGGTGACCCAAACCATTTTCACTTTTCTTTAAATTTTTAACTGGTTCTCTTTTCATCTTCGGGACACAGTATTTGCTGAAATAAAAGCAGCATAACATGTTCTTTAGACTACGAAAGTTTCAAGATGATTCCTAAAGGACTTTTCAAGATATCAAAAAAAAAAAAAAAAAAAAAAAATGTCTAAATTTGAAAGTGTCCAAATACTTAATTGGTAGATAGTGCAGTACTTGAGTAAATTTTAGATAAAGGAAATGAACAAAATTCATTTTACAAAACAGCGTCTTTTCTATCAAGGTTATATCACCCAACAGGGGGCACTTCCACGATGTGATTTCCTCTCATTTCAGGGAAGGCTCAGCATCTACAGTGTACGATACTTAGAGATATATATTAAGTAAAGCTCTGCTAATTCAGTTTGAGTGCATATCGACCAACAAGTAGCGCTGTTAAGTTACAATTTAATCCCGTTTTCTAAGTGGTCAAGTTTCGACCAGTGGGCGATACAAATAACCATTTAAAATACAAGATGGCGGTAATTAAACTAGCAGTTCTCAGTGTTTTGTAGCGCAATCTAATTGCGAGAATGCACCCAAACTTTGTGGGACGATTAAACAAGAAAGAAAATGAAGAATTCAACAAAAAGTTCTAAAAGTAACCACAACTGGTTGGTTGGTTGGAGGATTGAAGGCCGATTGACGCCGTATGTGTCCTAGGCCTATAAGGAGAGTTCCCTCCGTGGGGGGGGGGTCTTTCTAAGAGGTCCTAGCCCCTATTTACCTGAGTTTCATGGGAAGCTACGGAAAACTCCGAACGGCTAGGTCGATGAGAGCGACCTGGGCTCGAATCCGGCACCTCCCCCTCTACCAGCTTTGAACGCAGAACCGCTCTGCCGCTGATGGGTGTCACCACTACGGGAATGTATGACGGTATGTAATAGAAAGTAGTTTTAAAAACTGTAGAGGTGGTGACAAGTTAGTGCAGTGTTTTCACTTTTAAAATAAGAAATGGGAAGAGAAACAGTACTTGAAAAAAGGCACTATCATCAGTTTTAGATTACAATTTCGATTACAAAAGCTCTATTTAGAAAAATATCGCCACGTATTCCCGTAGCAGTGACTTTTGGAACTTTTTTTTTTTTTTGTCCGCCAGAATCCTTCGTCCCCTGTCTTTTTTAACCTTTTCGCAAAATTTGGCGTCATTCTCGCCATTAGGTCGCTCTACAAAACCCTGAGCCCTGTCTGTTTATTAATGGCCACTTTGTGCATATAAGAAAAATTTATAATAAATAATTACTTGCAAGTTTTTGTATGTTTTAAAATAAAACGTAAAAGATGTAATGTTTTGTAATTTAAAGGGGGTTTTGTAAGAAAAAGAAATAGTAAATATTTTGTCGTTAAAAAATGAAATTACACTGTAAAAAATGACAAATGGAGTTTATAATGATATTAGAGCAAGTTTATTTCAAATTTTAATTATAAAATGTAATCAAAACACTGAATTTATACACAAGCATTTCAGAAGATGAAAATTATTTCAGAATATCAAAATTCTTAACCTTAAAGAGTGTTTTGTCCGTTAATAATAATAGAAATTAGTTTTCATTAACATACTTTAAAAATACTTTCACGGCGACACTTTCATTACGTAAAGCAAAATCTTTCCATTCGGCAGATTTCAAAAATTCTTTACTTCTTACAGCAAAATGTGCAACGTTATCTAAAAATTCTTCGTCTCCAGCTTCATCCGCCAATAACAGAACATTGCAGATGTTATTTTCTGTCATGTTTTCCAAAATAAAAGAAGCACTTTATTTTTTCAAAGTGTATACAGCGTATTTCTCTGCTGCTTTATACAGCTGAACTGCTGTATCTGTCGAAAGTTCCTCAACACAGCCTGAATATAAATATCGTAAAAACTGCTCCAAAGTATTCGGATCCAAATCCACAATGTCTACTGTTCCACTATTCTTTTCTGCCATATCGTGTTTGAACATCGCCGAAAAAACTTCCGATCTTGCAACAAGAATACTTCTATGAACAGCAAAGCTTTTATCACCACATTTTAAAGTGGCATCGGTATATTCATCGTTGTTAAATAGTTGGATAATATCCTTAGACAAACCTTCTAGAGATTGGATTGATTCTTTAGACAGGACATTCGGCAGCAGAGATTTAACTGATTCTTTGCCTAAAAAGAAAAGAATTTGAAATTAAGTATAAATATTATCCGTTCTTTTTGAAAGAATAATGTCATACATTAGATAAAAATTATTTTGCGGTTCAACATATTAAGGATTTAAACATTTTTATAGCATTTACTGAAGTAAGAAAGGAAAAAAAATGCATTTTAAAGTTGGTTGGTTGGTTGTAGGATTTAAGGCCGATTGACTCCGTAAGTGTCCTAGGCCTATAGGGGGAATGTACTCAGTGGGGGTCTTTCTAAGGGGTTCCAGCCCGTATTTACACGAGTTTCGGAGGAAACCACGGAAAACTCCGAACGATTAAGTCGATGACCGCGGCCTGGGATCGAACCCTGCACCTCCCATCTACCAGCTTTGAGCGCTGACCCGCTCGGCCGATGGTGGGCACTGCATTGTAAGTAACTTGTATTTTTGGATAGCCATGTAAACGAATGGTGAATCTACATATTCTACACAAACGTATTTTTTATCTGTGAATTTCTTTTAGCATAGCCAATGTATGTCAAGCTGTACCTAGAACAAAATTTTCTCCATAGACGTAATCTTTTGTCTTATAATGTCTTTGTACACTCTCTTGATTCTAATGAAAATTTTAGTGTAGCATTCTTACATAATACAGATTTAAAATCAGAGTGTGCACTTACTACTACGCTTTATTGATGAGATATACTGATAATTGACACACACAGAGACCAACAGCTAAAAAACTGATTTTCGGACTTAGATTCCCTCAAAACGTATGAATATAAAATAGATTCAATATAATCCCCCCCCCCCTCCCCCGAGAAGTGCAATTTTTCGTGATGATGGGTATCTTTCAAAAGAGCTGACCAATAACTTTAAAACGAATGGTTGAACCATCGATCTGTGGTAATTTAAAATAAAGTTATTGATTTTTTTCGTTTTTAGCAAAAAATAAATAAAGAAAAAAGAAAAAAATATACAGACACGACTACAGATGTAAAATTTCCGGAAATTTTGAGGCAGTGGAAAAAAACCAGTTTTTTTCCGGTTTTTTTCTGGAAAAATTGGAAAAAATGGGAAAAATTGAATTTTTACAGATATAAATATGATTTCTTAATAGTTATAATATATTAGAAAATATGAAGTGTTAAATATTTAAAAATACATGCAATCCATATTGTTTTTTCTTAACAGAAACATGCAAAAAGCTTTTACTATTAAAAAATGAGCCTTTCTGTTTCATAACTGCCAGTGCCTTTCCTTGTACAAAACACCAAAAACTAGTCAAATCATCTTTCAACCATTAATTTTGCATAGAGTGTGAATTCCATCTTCCAGCAGCATTGATAAAATGAATTTAGATTAGAATCAATCAAACCAACTTTTTTTTTTTTTTTTTTTCACTGACCCAAACCTGATTTATTTCATATCCGAAAACTAATTTAAATTTAATGATTCATCTGAAAATCATGCAAAACTTTTTAAAGTTATAAAATAAAATTAATGTTCATTGTTACAGAGTTAGCAAATCATTTATTTTTTTTATTTTAAGGGAACTGATACACTAAGAAAGTTATAAATTTAAAAATCTGAAAAATAGATTAATAATTTTTAACCATTTATGTGTGTTATGTACTACAAAAATATGTTTTAAGTCTAGTATATATATATGATTTTTCTTTGTTTATTGCCTTTCTATAATATGTATGTAATAATTTGTGTGCACGTATACTTAATCATAGGAATATGTAGTATGTTTATAATTATATGAAACAAATTTCTGTTTATTATGATAAAATTTTTTGAAAGATGTTTTTAAGTTGACCCAACTCATTGGAAACTTAAACCTAACCCGCAGGAAAAATAATCAGTCAACCTAATCCGAACCCGACCCACAATTAAATTAAATCGGACAACCAAGCCCCCAGGAAAAAAATTCAGTCAATCTGACCCATAAGAAAAATAAATCAGTCAAGCTGAACCGAACTTAATATGCAAGAGAAAAAATTTAGTCAACTCGACTTAAACCTGATTGCATTGATTGCATATCAGGCTTACCGATTTACTGGACCTGAGGCTGGACTGTTAATACAGAATTTCACTTAAAATGAAATTAATCACAAAGATAAAATAAAAGTTTAAAGTTAATTGATTGAACTTCAGAAATTTAAAACAACATTTATTATTGATTTATTATTATTATATATATATATATATATAATATAAAACTTATTAACTAAAGTATAAGGACATAAATCAAGTAGGTTTTTGCACAGGTAATTTTTATAAATTGTGAAATAAATTTTTTGGTAGAAAGTAGTTGCTTAGGTGTTTTTTTTTTTTTCACTGTTACATGCATTTATATATATGTGTGTGTGTGTATAATATATATCCACATACATTAAAATAATAGTTAGACAAGTCTAAGGATATATATTTTTAAAAAAAAAAAAAATGAAATTATAAAGGAACTTGAAAAGAATAAGTAATTTCAAATGAATGTGATGGGAGGGAGGTCATTGTAATAGTACTTAAATATTTCAGGATTACCATTTGATTTAAAACTTTATTTTTGAAATATGAACATTATCAGAGTCGGTGTTTTTATGTAAGATACTGAACATGAAAAAATATTTCACGAAAAAAGCATTCAGATGTAATTATTATAAATTTTTAAACACGTTATTCTATTCTAAAAATTTCATGTCAAAGTTGGGCCTTGGGGGGACTCATGTCAAAGTTGGGCCTGGGGGGGACTCATGTCAAAGTTGGGCCTGGGGGGGACTCATGTCAAAGTTGTGCCTGGGGGGGACTCATGTCAAAGTTGTGCCTGGGGGGGGACTCATGTCAAAGTTGGGCCTGGGGGGGACTCATGTCAAAGTTGGGCCTGGGGGGGACTCATGTCAAAGTTGGGCCTTGGGGGGGGACTCGTGTCAAAGTTGTGCCTTGGGGGGACTTCATTCAATAAACCGACTGAAATAGGCCCTTAGCACTATTAAGAGTGACGTATAAAAATTCGACAACGCTGTACCGACTGAAATAGGCCTCTAGCACTAATAAATAAATAAATAAAATAAAATAAAATAAAATAAAAAATTTTTTAATGTAATATTGAGAATAAAAATTAACATTTTTTTTTTTTAATGTTATACTACTTCTCTAATATCGAAATTATCTGCATTATCATGGAAGATGTTTTTTTTAAAATAATAATTGTAAGAAATTATTTTTACTGAGTGAATTTGTATAGGAAAATGTAGAAGAAAGTCGTGTGGTCGTCACAACATACTACTTTTTTTTGTCATATTCAAGATTTCAAAGGAGCGTTATTTTATTAATTTATTTATTTACATATATAAGACAGTTTTATGTTGTTAACTTTTATTTGTTTTACTTTTTTTTTTTTCCTATTTGCAAAAATCATTTACTTACTATTAAAGCAAAAAATATATTAATAATTATCAAAGTTTTTTATAATTTCGAAGATTCGATGGAAATTTTTCGTAATATACATATATATATATATATATATATATATATATATATATGATATATATATTCATATATATAAAATATACATCGTGTTGATGTATATATATTTGAAATATGTACAACAAAAAGCAATATTTTCAAATGTAAACACGATGTTGCATCTCTGAATGAAATACGTAATTCAAGAAATAGAGTAAAAATGGTTTTCCTATCCAATAAATGAGTTCTAGAAATATATCTAGCAGCTTCGATGCTTGATCAACAGACTCCACTACATGAAATTCTCTAAAAATAACAATCCATTATTTATTTATTTATTTTTTCTCTCTCACTCCAGATGAAATTTTACTTTGAAATAAGAGGGAATTCGCAAATGATTTTTGTTTATTATGCATTTAAACTTTTTAAGTAGCAGAATGAACAAAACTTTATGCGATAAACTTTATACGATTTTTTAATATATGACAAGAAGCAATCTTTTTAAATGTATTGTATAAGATATTGAATCTGTCAGCCTATTTCACTTATAATCTCAATTTGTACACTGCTATTCATTAAAATTGCAACACCAAGAAATGAATGCGAATATAAGAATGATATTTATTGGGCACATACATTATAGTAGGAAGAACAATTGATTAAATTTTCAAGAAGTTTTGAGTAATATATCCTGAGAAAACAGTACATAAAGCAGGGACATCTGGGAGCAATAACAGCACTTACCTGCCTAGGCATTGAATCAGACAGCGATTGGATGACATGTACGGGTAGAGAACTTCATGAATCTTCAACACGATGCCACAATTCATCGATCGTAGTTACTGGTGAGTGGTGGTGGGCAGTCGCTGTTCAACGATTAAATAGTGATTTTTATGGGTGCGAGATAAAATAAGAGCAGCAGTCGAACACATCCTGCATCAAGAAAAGTGCAATACGGACAACTTACGGCCATGCATTGTCTTGCTTAAATGTTGCGCTACAGAGGCCTCGAATATAGGGTAGAGTGATGGGCCTTAACTCGTCAGAAATGCAATGGTTGGTATTCAGAATAGCGGGAATGAAAACCAGAGGTGATCGAGAAGTGTATCCAATGGTACGCATGCCATCACTCCAGGTGGTGATGCAGTATGCGGCTACGAAAATTTTAATTACCCTGAAAATTGTATCACTGATATGGGGACCTTTAATGTGTGATCAGCCATGAACCTGGACGTAGGAATGGCGTAAGTCGCCTTTCAGACAAATCACAATCCTGTTTACAGCATAAAGATTCCCTTATCCGTATTTCACGGTACTGTAAATAAGGCACATTGCCAGCTGGTATTCGACATCGTCACACTGTCCATCACCTGCAGTGATGATATGGGGTCCCATTGGATTCACATCTCCATTACTTCTTGTTCGCATTCCGAGCATTGTGAATAGCGGCAATTAAATTTCTGGTGAGTTAAGGCCCACCCCTCTGCCCTGTACTAGAGGCCGCCTTAGCGCAACATTTAAACAGTATAATGCACGACCGCATGTTGTCTGTATTGTCCGGACATTCCTTAGAACAGAATTTGTTCAACCGCGTTGCTCCGGCCGACGCGTTCTCCTGATCTCACCCCAATGAAAATGAGTATTTAATCGTTGAAAAGAGACTGGACCCCCACCACTCACTGGTAACTACGATCGAAGAATTGTGGCATCGTGTTGAAGCTTCATGAAGTTTTCTACCCGTACATGTCATCCAATTGCTGTCTGATTCAATGCCTAGGCAGGTAAGTGTTGTTATTGCTCCCAGAGGTCGCTGCTTTATGTACTGTTTTCTAAGTATCTATTACTAAAAAATTTCCTGAAATTTTAATCAGTTGTTCTTCCTACTATAATGTATGTGACCAATAAATATCATTCTCATATTTTCCTTCCTTCTTGGTGTTGCAATTTTAATAAACGGCAGTATATCGGGAAAAGAAAAATTCTTTTCTTTTTTTCCTTTTTTAATAGGTAGAAAAATAAAAATAAATCGCAAATATTATATTAAGTTTCATTGTGTAATATAGATTTCTGATACAAACTTTCATTTGTGAATGATCCCTTATCGTGTAGAACATTTTAGAAAACAGTTGAAAAACAGTTTATTTAATCACGATATCTCTATGATGTTTTGTGATATTCAGTTGGATGTTTTTTGTAAGGTGCTCTATGCAGTTGAGTATCAGATTATGGCAAAGTTTTTTGGTTATAGTCGCGCATGCGCAGTAATAAAAATAAATTATATACTACAACTGTCCCTATCTCTTTGAATATTAAATATATTTCTTTTAAACTATAGTATAACGATTCAGGCAGGCATATGTTGTCGTGTTTTCCAAAAGTTGTATGAAATTTGAAGAAAAACCTTTGTAGTTATAAAGTAAAAATTTGTGAAAAAAGTTTTTGCATTTTTTAATAAAATATTAATAATCCTTAAATATTCAAGGTAACCTCATAAAACTCTACACAAATATAATATTTATAACCATACCTAAAATCTGCAGATCAATGGAAGCTTTTCTCTATACTGGGTTATAACAAATACTCTTTATTTTATTGGATTTATTGTACGTCCCCTAACGGCCTTCATGACAAAATCTCTGCTGAAAAATATAAAGGTAAGACATGTTTTCCTTATTTCCAAAATTCAAGACAACGCGTTCAGTATTTTTCAGGATATTCGATAAAACTTAAAAAAGCGAAAATGTCCACATTATTTTATCTAAATCCTGTACATCAACTTTTTTTTTTTTTTTTTATGAATTAAGTAGAATGAGTTTCGGACTCATTTCGGAATGTCTTTCTAAATGCCTCTGCTGTTTCGTCACTCGAACTCGAGATCGAAAACAGTCTGAAGCATTTACGTTCTACTCGTAAATCTCATGGTCCATAACAAGGCCCGATTAACCTCTGAAGCTAAGGGAAGCTCGGTATCATTTCGGGGCCCCTCTTTCATTTTCAGGAAGTTCTCCAAGTTCTACATGCACAGATTAAGATACTTATTTACGCTATGAATTTTATTTCCAGAAATTACTTAGCAGAATCAATTCTGATTTAAGTTCCTTTCCTTCCTATATATTATTGTATAAAAATATCGCAGACTATATTTACCTGTATATTAAAATCGTGAAAGGCACAAACTTTTCGACAATAATAGTTTTGGTTTGAAATTACTTGGCAAAAGTGTTCATTGGATAAAAAAAGCATAAACATCTGTGCAACAACATTTCCGCTCTCATATTTATTACTTTTGTTTTTAATCAGATGAAGATTTGAGCTAAATGATTTCAAGTAAAAAAAAAAAAAAAAAAATGTTGAAATTAGTGCTTTTCATTAAATTAATTTGAAAGTTCCTGTTCATCATCTTCATTTCACATCTGTTGGTAATACTTTTTATTGCATATGTTTACCACTTCGAAATTCCCAGTGGTTAGCTGTGGAGTAAATTTTTCCAAATAGTGTGTATTTTCTCTTGCTTTAGGCAAAATTTTCCCCCAATTTTTTTTTTTTTTTTGTTCAAATGACAAGACAACAGGAAAAACTGATATTAGAAATTTGAGGAATTATTTTTCAGTTATTTTGGGGGGGCCACTTAAATTTCAGAAGGGAAACTCTTGCTCTCTGAACCTTTTGGGAAATCAGGCCCTGGTCCATAATACAAAGAAACAAGAAAGAAAAATCATGCAGTGCGCATTGATTAGTAACACTTTCCAACTGTACGCAATTGTTGTATCGAATAACTATTAATGTTCTTTGCCTACGTTATCACACAACAGACAGAAGGACTGAAATACATACAGATAGACTAATTGATTTTAAAATTAATCTTAGGCATTTTGAAAAGTGTTAAAAAGGCTTAACGCAAAAGAAAATGCAGCCGTTAGATTATAATTACAGCTTTTAAACTCTCTGAATATTTTTTTGTAGCCCTGTAAATCTGAAAGTTAATCACATCATATTCTATACAAAACAATTATTTAGAATATTAATAATACATGTCAATGTTTTTAAGTTTTTGTAGTAGAAAGTTTTTTAAATATAACTTTTAAAAAATTCCGTCCAAAAACGTAATACATTGGCTTTTTTTTATTGTTGTTGTTGTTGTCCCTGTAAAGAAACTAGTTGTACAGGACCTATTAATGACATTTTAAATAGGGAATATTCCATAGGGAACATGAGTGTATCAATTTTAAAAATCTTCTCAAAATATTCACGGATGAAATGAGCCGGAGACAAGCGGATAGAAAGGTAGTCAATCGGACAGACAGATGCACAAATTGAAATCATATTCTCACTAAAATTATAAGAAAGTGTTAAAACGCTCATGTAAACAAAAGTGCAATTTCAGCCAATTTTTATTAATACCTCTTAATGTAACTGATTATTTTTGTGTGGCCCTGTAAATCTAATGCTAACCATACTATATTACATAGAAGGCACACTCTTTTGCGCATACGAATAATATATTTCAATTGCATTAAGCTTTGTGGAAGAGTACTCTACTTTACATAGAAAATATCCGATAGGGAATTGAATAACATATTAAAATTTCATTAAAATTTCTAAACATTAAAGGTATTAAAATATGATTTATAGAAACTCCTCTCATAGAACACAATGCTTTCGAATTCTTTTGGGTGTCCTTGTACACAAACCACAAGTGGTATTCATTCCATTTCCGATAGTAAACTTGAATAACATATATCAGTTTCAAAAAATTCCATAAATATTTACGGGAGTTAGAGCGCGGGCAGGCAAACAGACGGACAGACGGCAGATACACAAATTGATATCATATTCACACTTAAAAAATGTTAGGAAGTTTTAAAAACGGTTAATGTAAACGAAAGTAGAATTCTAGCAAATTTTTAATAATAGCTCTTAATATAACAGAATATTTTTGTGTCACCCTGTAAATCTAATGCTAATCATGCTATATTCTATTTAAATAATTCTTTTGTGCATATAAATAAAATACTTCAATTTCCTAAAACTTCGTGGAAGTAAAGTTATTAAAATTTGATTTAAAGAAATATCTCTCATAGAACGCAATGCTTTAGAATACTTTTGAGTGTCCTTGTATATAAAACAGAGTTGGTATTTAATCCATTTTATACAGGAAAAATCAAATAGTGAACTTGAATAACATATTTCAATTTCATTAAGATATGTGTATAGTAAAGGTATGCAAATATGATTTATAGAAATACCACTCATAGAACACAATGCTTTGAACTTATTTCGGGTGTCCCTGTATACAAACCAGTAAAGGTATAAGCTCCATTTTCAAAAGGGAACATTCGATAGTGAACTTGAATAACATATATCAGTTTCAAGAAATTCCACAAATATTTACGGTAATTAGAGCCCGGAGAGCCAGACAGACGTAAGTCATTAACACTTTTCAAACTTGTTGGGAAGTGTTAAAAATGTTAGAAAGTGTTAAAAATGCTTAATGTAAACGAAAGTACACATTTAGCAAATATTTATTAATAGCTCTTTATACAACTGAATATTTTTGTGTCACCCTGTAAATCTAATGCTAATCATGCTATATTCTATGCAAAGCATTTTCTTTTGTGCTTATAAATAACACATTTCAATTTCATAAATCTTCGTGCAAAGTAAAGTTATTAAAATTTAGTTTATAGAAATGTCTCTCATAAAACGCAATGCTTTGGAATACTTTTGTGTGTCCCTGTACACAAATCTGTGGTACTATTTGCTCCATTGTATACAGGAAAAATCCGATAGTGAACTTGAATAACATATTTCAATTTCATTAAGATTTGTGTACAGTAAGGGTATGGAAATATAGTTTATAGAAATGCCTCTCATAGAACAAAATGCTTTGAAATACTTTTGTGTGTCCCTTTACACAAATCGGTGGTGGTATTTACTCCATTTTATACAGGAAACATCCGATAGTGAACTTGAATAACATGTTTCAATTTCATTAAGATTTGTGTACAGTAAGGGTATGGAAATAATGTTTGTAGAAATGCCTCTCATAGAACACAATGCTTTGAAATATTTCAGGGGGTCCCTGTACACAAACCAATAGAGGTATAAACTCCATTTTCAACAGGGAACATCCGATAGTGAATTTGTGTCACATATTTCAATTTCGTTAAGATTTTTGTGCAGTAAGGGTGTGAAAATATGGTTTATAGAAATGACTCTCATAGAACACAATGCTTTGCAATATTTTAGGGGGTCCCTGTACACTAACCAGTAGAGGTATAAACTCCATTTTCAATAGGGAACATCCGATAGTGAAATTGTATAACATATTTCAATTTCATTAAGATTTTTGTACAGTAAGGGTATGAAAAAATGGTTTATAGAAATGCCTCTCATAGAACACAATGCTTAGAAATATTTTCGGGGGTCCCTGTACACAAATCAGTAGAGGTATAAACTCCATTTTCAATAGGGAACATCCGATAGTGAACTTGAATAACATATATCAGTTTCAAGAAATTCCATAAATATTTACGGGAGTTAGAGCGCGGACGGACAGACAGACGGACAGACAGACAGACAGACAGACAAACCCATGTCATAAACACTTTTCAACCTTGTTGGAAAGTGTTAAAAACGCCGTTCAATGAGTATTATATGGACAAGACAATTTAAGAATTTCAGGAATTTATGTATAATATTGACTTTAGAAATATATCTGAAAATGGCGAGTTGAAATGAAACTGAAAGACAGCCTGAAAACGGCTCAAAATGCTCCTATGTTCCTTCCCCTCCCCTTGATAATCTTGTGCCTGCTTGGGATAAAAGAGAGAGAGAGAGAGAGAGAGAGAGAGAGAGAGAGAGAGAGAGAGAGAGAAATCTTCGATTTTCTGTTATATGGACAAGTTGGGATAGAACACGGGTGAAAAACTCATACCGGTATTTCTTTAAGAAATTTCTGTACGCATAATATCGTTGATTTAAGAGGTAGAAAATTTTGCTCCATTGATAGTGGTATGATATGAGTTCTGTGCCCGTTTTCCATCTCTGGACAAGTGTACCTGTAAATTTCTTGCGATTACAATATAAATTGAATTCGGATGTATCTCCAAAAGTGTATTTAGATATAAGTACTGTCTTAGGGTAGCTTGATACTATTTAAAAGCATTTATTTTATTTATTTAATTTTTACGGCAATCGTTTTTGAGGTGAATATAAGTCGAAAATGAAAGCAATTTTCTTAATTGAATATTACAAAATTTTGCAAAGACTCAGTTGTAAATTCGTAATAAATTTCAATAAATTATTTTATCCTCCCCCCTCCTCACCCAAATTTTCTAAATGAGGAAAATCTGACGGATATTAAACCCATTAACCACCAAAACTGGAAATAATGATTTTTTTTTTTTTTTCTAAATACGAACAGTTACATCCATTATTTTGATCACATAAGAAAAATTAAAAATAAAATTATGAAAATTGGTCTTACCTTCCTAAAAAATAGAGTGTTTATTTGTATAACTTAAGCGGAATAAGACTATAAAATGAGTACAAATAAATGTTTATGGAAATTTTCTTGAGGGAGCATAAAAACAGCTAAAATTACAGATGGCTTCAAAAGTATCTTATTACGATTTTTTTTTTTTTTTTTTTTTTTTTTTTTTTACAAGCTATGTAAACTCATTCAAATATGTATTAATTTCAAAAGTTTTGGTTTGAAATGAGCTTCAAGTTTGAAATTCATTTTTAGACATTAAATTATTTTTCTGATCGAATTTTTTGTAATAAAATAAACATCTATTTTCTTACTTAAAGACAATATTTTATATAAAATCCTTTTTTTAGTTAAACGCAATTATTTCTGAAGTTGGGTAAACGCAACACCAGCGGGTAATGGGTTAAGCCCTTACAGATCTCGTAATTTCCAAGAAAACTGTAAAAAAAAAAGTACTTTTATTATTATTATTAAAGAAAGGTGTATAAAATTAAGTGTATGAAATATATCCGATACATATGGGTCGATTTTATGCCCCATGTTATTGAAGTTATTACCTCTCGATTTAGTGATAGCGTATAATAAAACAGAAAATGAAAACGTAAATTTTGATGTAAATAATTTAATGAAATTTCTAAATAAAGAACTAACGGCACGTGAAAAAACACACGTTTTTCCCAACACAAAACAGAAGACAGAGATAGAAAATGACATTACTCTAATGCGTTAATGAAAGAGAAACCGAAACAGAATTTTAGGGTCGCCGGAGCTACGGAATTGATTTGTAACGGCCCGATTAAAGAAAAAGAACAGATATCCGTCTTTTGCAGTGAAGCGCATAAAAATACAGATTGCGAATATGCAAAAACATTACCGTTAAAAGAAAAATAATCTGGTGTGTCACTCACAAGACTTTCTCTTACCCTAAAATTTAATACTATAAATACAAGTTGGAGATTAAGAGGTAAGATAACGAGTACTGTTATGTAAACCTGTGTTAAACAATTCAAATTGGGCTTCGGAAGAGTGTTATATGATAATTAGTTCTGTGTGAGGGGGACTACCGCCCCCTCAACCCCCCGTTTCATTAATGCACCTAAATTTATTTAGAATTTAATTCTGTTATTAAAAGTGATTCTGTTTTTAAAAAATATAATTTGTTAAAAATATTATTTAAAAAAATTATCTTTTGTGATAATACAGACGATTTCCATATTAGAGAAGTAGTATAACACTAAAAAAAAAAAAAAAAAAAAAAAAAAAATTTTTTTTTTTTTTTTTTTTTTTTTTGTTAAAACTAAAAAAATCGATAACTTTATTTTGAACTAGCAGGCTACGCCCGCTTCGCTGGTCACTATATTTAAATGAATTTTCGAAAGAATTGAATTAATATTTATTTTTTTATACCACATTATAGACAACTACTAAAAAAAAAAAAAAAAAAAAAAAAAAAATTAAAGAAACTGAAATTGCTCCAAACCTCGCTTCTGGTACCCGCTCTGCATCCCGCAGAGCGGGTACCTCTTTTCCCGCCCGCTCTGCATCAGGTCTAGGTTTCCCATGCCTGCAGAAAGATCTTTCCCGGGCATATAGCCCATGCTATTTACACTATATTACAATTTGATTCCGACCAATGTAATAAAATAAAATAAAAAGTAGATTTATAAACAAATAAATTTTAATCAATTTAATCCTTTATACTATGTATATACTACCATTTTTCCCGATAAATACTGTAAATAAATAATAATGAAAAAAAATAATAGTTTTTTCTTTTAAAGAAATTAATTAAAAAATGAAAAATAAAAAGTTGTTCTACTATAAAAAATAAAACATAACTGTTATAAATACGTTTTTAAATTTAAAATTAATTACACTTAATTTTTTTCTACTCATTACAATTTTATTTTCAATAAATGTAACAAATTAAAAAAAAAAAAAAAAAAAAAAAAAAAAAAAAAAAATTCGCCTTCAAATGAATGCATTAAGTAAAAATAAGTTGCGTAATAGCCGTTGCTAAGATACGCAAACGATTGAAGCAAAAGAATAAATCTATGAAAAACGAAACAAAGAAGCCAATATTTAAAATCTGAAAAACATTAATTTAAAAAATTCAAATTAGAAAAAATCTCGATGAGGTGCACACCTGCAGGGTCCCAAGTACCTATATGCCAAATTTGGAGGCTCTGCGATTAGTAGTGTGAACACCAGAGCGCAGACAGACACACACACACAGAGATACACAGACACTTCTATTTATTATATAGAGTATCGCAGATCGATGGTTCAACCTTTCGTTTTTATGGTATTGGCGAGCTCTTTTGAATGATACCCATCATGAAAATTTACTCCCCTCGAGGCGGGAACCCCCCCCCCCCCCAGGGCGGAAAGCAAGGCTCCTAAATACGCAAAAAAAAAAAAAAAAAAAAAAAAAAAATCCCAGTTGAGTATCTCTATTACAAAAAATATAAATTCGTTTCATTTGGTTTAGTACAGTTTATAGATATTAAACTCTACTTACCTGCATTTTCCCCCAAAGACGTAAAGTATTTGAACAGTTTTGAGTGTCTCTGTACACGAATCATTTACTTCATCTCAACGAAAAGCTTACTGTAGCATCCCTATATGATACACATTTAGAATACCGAGTTTCGAATTTCTGCTACTATTTGTTCTGGAGATATGCTGATAAAAGACACACGGACAGACACACAGACCATTCGCTAAAAACATGATTTTCGTTTTCAGGGGAACTCAGAACATGTAAATATAACAATAACGCACGCTCGAAAATTTGACCCTAAAACAATACTTTCTCGACCCTATGGGTAAGAGAAAGTAAAAATCGATTCTAAGGAAATAATCTGGTGTGACTCACACGACTTTCTCTTACCCTGAAATTTAATAATATAAATACAGGTTGCAGATTAAGAGGTCAGATAACGAGTATTGTTATGTAAACCTGTGTTAAACAATTCAAATTAGGCTTCGGAAGAGTTTTATATGATAATTAGTTCTGTGCGAGGGGGACTACTGCCCCCCCAACCCCCCCCCCCCCCCTCCGTTTCATTAATGCACCTACATTTATTTAGAATTTAATTCTGTTATTAAAAAATAATTCTGTTTAAAAAAAAAAAATTTGTTAAAATTATTATTTAAAAAAATTATCTTTTATCTTTATAATACAGACGATTTCCACATTATAGAAGTAGTATAACACTAAATATAAAAAAAAAAAAAAAAAAAAAAAAAAAAAAAAAATTGAATTTATTCTCAATATTACATTAAAAAAAAAAAAAAAAAAAAAAAAAAATTGTTAAACATGGAAAAAATTGATAACTTTATTTTAAATTATCGCAGATCGATGATTCAACCATTCATTTAAAAAGGTATTGGCGAGCTCTTTTGAAAGATATCCATCATGAAAATTTACTTCCCTCGAGGGGGGACTTCCCCCCCCCCCCAGGGAGGGAGGCGAGGATCCAACATACACAAAATTTTTCTCCTAGTTGACTATTTCTATAACAAAAAATATATATTCGTTTCATTTGGTTTAGTGCAGTCTTTAGATGTTAAACTCTACTTACCTGCAATTTCCTCCATAGATGTAATGTATTTGAATACTTTTGAGTGTCCCTGTACACGAACCATTTGCTTCGTCTCAACGAAAAGCTGACTGTAGCATCCCTATATGATACACATTTAGAATACCGAGTTTCGAATTTCTGCTACAATTTATTCTTGAGATATGCTGATAACAGACACACAGACAGACAGACACAGACCATTCGCTAAAAAAATGATTTTCGTATTCAGGTAACCTCAGAACATGTAAATATAACAAAAACTCACGTTCAAAAATTTGACCCTAAAACAATACTTTCTCGACTCTATGGGAAGAGAAAGTAAACAGGCTATTGTTTGAAATGCCTCTTTCGGTTTCACTTTGCACGGGACTGTAGAAAAATGCTCAATTGTTCTATCTGCGGAAATAATCATTTAGATGTAATGTGTAATTATGAAAAAATTAATGAACCTAATATTGTAGAGGGAAAACATTATGATTATAAAGAAATAATTTCAGATGGGGATAATTATGGGAGCAGAGTTAACTCAGACAATCTATAACTTCTTCTGATATAGTTTATTTACAGACAATGGTAGTAAAAGTTAAGGGGGATACTAAAAATAATAAAGAATTTTATTTGAGAACAATAATCGATACTGGTAGCCAAAATTCTTACATAATCAAATATGCTGCAAAAATATTGAACTTGAAAAATAAAGAAAAAATTTCGATTAATCACGAACTTTTCGGAGGTGTACAAGTACCTGAAACACATAATTGTTATGAAATAACTGTCAGTAATGTTGATAAATCATATGGTGCTAAATTAGAAGTTTTAGATCAGGAAAAGATATGTACACCAATTGATAGAATTGACAATGGGGAATGTGTACGCGAATTAGAATATTTGGGTGTAAATATAAGCGATATATCCTTAATTACTTCTAGAGATGCAACGAACAATGGTTTGGCCGAATAACCGAATACCAATTAATCGGCCAAATTATAGCCGAATATTCGGCCTATTCGGCCGCCGAATAATGAACTCATTTTTGTCTAAAAACATAGTATAGTATGCACTATATGCACAATTCTTGTACATTTCATAACTAAAATGTATTATTTTCTTTTTTAAAAGTTTGTTTTTATACAAATTTTTAATTTTTAAAACCAATATTTGATTCTGAAAAAAATATTCGGCTATGTTCGGCTTAAAAATTGCCTCAATATTAATAATTCTTTGCAAGTTTCTTATGAGGTATTGTCTAGTCATATTTTAATAGGTACAAGTGAGCTTCGCCTGCTAGCGGGTCACTATTTTTAAATGAATCAGTATAATGAATAAATTCTCAAAATTCCATATTATCGCTCATTAAAAAGAAAATATATATATTTTTGATTGAATAAAAATGTACACCGGGTCCCCACTGCCGTCGGCAGCGTAGACCCGTGCGCACTGCTCGTGCACAGATTCAGGGATATGCATATTTATTCCCCTCCTTTCCTGCCCCTCTAAATTAACCTACATATACCAATTTTGAACAGTCTAACTCAATTTCTATTTTTTTGTCCCCCTAGTCCTTCCGTCCGCTTCCCCTTAATAATGTAGCACATTCGAAAGTATCCTCATACAATTGTAGGCCCCAAAAGAAACCTATACATACAATTTTGAACGGTCTAACTCAATTTCTAATTTTTTGCCCTTCTTCCCCCCCCCCCCCCACCTTAATAATTTTACACTTCCCAAAATGTCCTTATTCGACTCGTAGGCCACAAAAACCTATAAATACAAATTTAGAACAGTTTAACTCAATTTCTAATTTTTTACCACCCCCCCCCTAATAATTTTACGCTTTCAAAAATATCCTCATTCGACTTTTAGGCTTATACCAATTTTGAACAGTCTAACTCAATTTCTAATTTTTTGTCCCCTCCCCCAATAATTAAAAATATCACTGGAAGGATTTTTTTTTATTATTATTAAATAACAAAGGATAAATATTAAATTTTTTCATTACGCTTTGAAAAAAATCAGAATTTGCTTATATGGTTCAGTTGGGACAATTTTGAATCGATTAATTTTAAATTTAACAGATTATGTTAGCTTACTACAGATATAATATGTTTTGCACTTATTGATATAGCATAAAAGTTTTTACATGATCCTTACATTAAAATGGTATGATAAAATTCATTCAAGGTATGAAAGTTTTTTTTTTGTTTTTTGAGGGGGGAGGGGGGGATAGTAGTTAATTTCAAATAAAATTTTCACAATACATGACAAATATAAATTCTAAAATTAAAAAAAATTATTGTGCAATATAATGTTTTTATTTATATTGTGTAAATATAAATAAAAACATTTCTTATTCAGAATTATTCGGCCTGGGCCGAATAATGGACTTGATGATATTCGGCCGAAGCCGAATATTCGGCTGACAGGCCGAATAATCGTTGCATCTCTAATTACTTCATGCACTTATGAAAATGATCCTCGAGAAATACATTTACTTTTGGGTGCTGATGTCGCGAAGGTTATTTATACAGGCAATACTAAAACAGTTTCAGTAAAAGGATTGATCGCATTAAAAACTAAGATGGGGTGGCCATTAATGGGGAAAGACACATCAGACACACATTCGGATGCAGGAGGTTATACTTTACATGAGAATTTGCAAAAATGGTGTTGGGGCGATTTTTATGCAGAGCAGTGTTACCCGGTAGGCTCCGGAAGAAAGAGCCTCCTCTCTGAAATTTAAGAGGGGGTCCAAATTAACTGAAAAATAATGCCTCAAAATCCTAGTATCTATTTCTCTATATTGTCACTTAAAACATTTTGCAATGAACAAAACAAGAGAAAAACACACTGTTTTGGGAAAGTTCAAACTGAGAATTTCGATGCCGGTAAACAATATACGCAACAAAAAAATATTACACGCTGATATGGGATGAATATAGGAACATTGCATATAACACTCAATTGATTAATAAAATATCATAAATGTAATTCATAGTTTCAGTAGCAAATCCCCCTCCCCCTTCCTGTCTACGTAAAAGCAATCAATCTCAACAATTGTGTGGGCTTTAAATTATTTAGCTCAATTCTTCATTAGGTTTTTTTTTTTTTTTTTTTTTTTTTTTATGCATGCAATGTGAGATCAGAAAAAGTTGTTGCACTGATGCATACTTTTTTACTTATATTACCCGACTGCCGTAGATAATGGAAGTATTGTATTCGGCCCAAAAATCTCACCTGATTTACATGTTTTAAGGTTCCCCGAGTCCAAAAAAGTGATTTTTGACAATTGGCCAGTGTGTGTGTGGGGGGGGGGGGGGAATCTTCTGACTATTATATCTCCGTACAAAACATCAAAAATACATTTTAATAAAGTTATGGGCTAAGCTTTACTATAGGGCACCCATTGGTGATTTGTGACGCTGTGATGCACTTCAGTGTATCGTCACTTTTTAATGTATCGGAACTTCGATTAACCGTCTAGGAACTTCGTTTTTCTTTCTGCACGGACCATTCGTGTATGTTTATCGTAATGCGGGATTACGATAAACATACATTACAATTACATAACTTTATTCAAATGTATTTTTGATGTTTTGTAATGATTCAGAGTATCGATTCCCGATGCAATTCGCGGTATTGACTCATCCAGTGAGCTGTACATCGGCAATAGTAATGGGTGCTTTATAGTAAAGCTGTTTATCTGTTTTCATAACATTATTTAGGTGAAATAATTTTAAATTATTCAAAGAATAATTCTTACCTTTTTCTGATGCCTTGATCAATATTTTACCACTCAAATTATATGGCAATAAAATGAAAAGCGCTGTTATTGTATCTTCAATTATATAAGATGAAGATGATGATCGTTTAATTTCCTTACTGGAAATGCGTTCATAATTTTCCTCTTTCGCTCTCCATAAATATAGTATTTCACTAATATTTGAATCAGGGGAGAAATGGGCACTAAAATTCCATTTTTCTTCCTCATAAAATACCGCATAAAATTCACTTTTTGTCCTAATCAACTGACAATTTACATAAAAATGACAGTTTAATCCATTAAAACAAAAATCTGGACTTCTTTGTTTTCTGTTTAGATGTGGCAACGGAATATTTCTCCATATAACACAATTTGATTCAACTGTGAGGTGTTCCATAAGCATCCAGAATTCTACAAAACAAGATTTATTTACGGGAATCTTTGAATCTTTAGTTAAAATGAGGAATTTTGTAATGCTTATGTTTGGGAAATAATTTAGTAAGCTTCAAACACGCTTCAAACGTTCCTTCTTCCTTTGCAAGATAACAGAAAGTGAGAATGTAGTGTTGCCAGATAGGAATTTGAAAATTTCCCCAAAATAGATTTCATTTTCCCCCAAAATGACGTTTTTTTTCAAAAATTTCCCCCAAACACACACACACACAAATAAAAGAGAATAAATTATTTTTCTATCAACAAAGCATGCATAAAACTAGTGTGATGTGGCTGCCACAATACTTTCTTCTGTATAATTTTACACAAAATTCACGCAATACAAATTATTAAATTTTTTTTCGCAGATGATTTTTATCTGACAGAATAATGTGTCACTAAGTGATGAAAAAAGTGAAATTTTTGCCAATATCATTTTTTTTTTCTTTTTTCGTTAAAAAAAAAAAAAAAAAAAAAAAAAAATCTATAACTTTGTTTTAAATTATCACCTATCTATGATTCAACCATTCGTTTTAAAAATGATGACGAGATCTTTTGAAAAATACCCATATTGAAAATTTACACGGCACGGAGGTTATTCTTCCCAGAGGGGAAGCGATGCTCCCATATGCACAAGCTTTTTCTCTAGTTTACTACTCCTATTATCAATAATTCCTATCAATTTTACAATCACACGTTAAAAACAACTCATTATGTACATTTATATGAAATTTTGTCCGACACTGTCATGTTAAAAATTTAGAAAAAAAATGGGATCGCAGCGTTGCCTGTTGAGCGATTGATCCCCAAATCTAAGCAGCACCAGTTTATGTCAAGGTCCAACTAAATACAGGTTTGGTTAAATTTCGTTCGTTGGTTGGTAAGATGCAGCGTCCAAAAATTTCGTGATACACACTCATACGCAGACAGACATTTTTTAAAAAGTGTCAAATCGGGCTTGGGACATCCTAAAACGTGAAAATCCATCGTAAACTGAAGTTCGAAAAATTAAAAAATGCATTGTTATCGTGTTTAGAGCTATTCTAAAAGTTTCAAATGTCTAGCTAGTCGGGAAGTTATATAATCGTTGAATCATATAAACGATACCGAAGGCAGCGGGAACTCGAAATAATTGGCTAAAAGTATTAAAAAAATGCATTGTCATCCTGTTCGGAGCTATTCTAAAAGTTTCAAATGCCTATCCAGTCGGGAAGTTATATTATTGTTGAATCATATAAACGCTACCGAAGGCAGCGGAGATCCGAAGTAATTGCCTAAAAGTATTAAAATTGCATTGTCATCATGTTCTGAGCTATTCTATAAGTTTCAAATGTCTAGCTAGTCGAGAAGTTAGTTAAATAAAATTTCTATTGAATTATATAAACGTTACCAAAGGCAGCAGGCACCCAAAACAATTCGCTCACTAAAAGTATTTTAAAAAATGCATTGTCATCGTGTTCAGAGTTATTCTAAAAGTTTCAAATGTCTAGCTAATCGGGAAGTTAGTTAAAAATATATTGCAAGATTTGTACTGAAGAAACAAACAAACGAACAAGATAGCGAGACAATAGAAACATGATAAAAATATCAGCATAGTAGCAGCACCCCCAGGACTATATATGCCATAATCGAATTGGCAAGAATTCATATACTCAGGTCCTTATATGTATACCTTATAATATTTCCTGCGGTTCGGTAAAATGTTTCGCAAGACACAACTTTCAATGTGTTTTGCTAACGTACATATGCACACACAGACAGAGACAACGTGTTTAGAACGTATCAAAACATGTAAATCAATCACAAACGGAAAGTCAAAAAAAATTCACAAATCCAATGCCTATTCTCCATGTATATAGAAAAGAAAAAACTACTATGCTGTGGCCCTCACTAAGCTATCTTCTAACTGTATGTATACAATAGAAGATTTAATAAAGTATACAATAAGAATAATATAGAAGTTGATAGCTATAGCTTTCCCATAAATGAAAGAAATTTTAATATACCAGCAATCACCGTGGTTTGATATGCACCAAAATTTATCCAACGTACTTTTTATGACAACTAACGAATATATTAAATTGAAATCATTTATACACTATCGAATTTAAGGTATACCATTTTTGTAAGCGGAGAAAATATCTGCATAGCATAGTATGCGCTCAAACTAAATCAGTAAAAAGTTTCATGATATTCATCTTACAAGCCTAGCATGGTGCTCTAATTTACAAAAGAAAGTGAGATTTTCCTGAAAATTGTGGTTATCTCAGTATAGCAGGACCATCTACAGACGCTATATATCACATATATAATCAGCACCACCGCTTTCTATCATTATCCAACTAAATATATAAGGCTTTGTATAATTAGGATTAATTCTTTATTTGGCGTACAAAATTTTACTAACACACAATCCCTCTCACAAAGATACACAGGCAGAAAGACAACTTCTAATTATGGTCAAATAGTGCACAGGACATCTGAAAGCCTAAAAATTCATCAAAAAACGGAAGTCTTTTTTTTTTTTTTTCAAACCGATACTTTTTAAGAAGCTTTATGATTCCCCCCCCCTCCCCAAATTTCCCCGCAAAAATGTTTTTTCCCCAAACATTTTCCCCACACTTTCATTCTCCCCAAAATTTCCCCATGGGCAAAAGTTTTCCGCAAAATCGCGAAAAAATTCCCCAATCTGGCAACACTGTAGAATGTGAGATAAGATAAATATTTTGCTTCAATTACGCATGCGCTAACGCACTGCAACGGTCAGAAAGACTTGTTTTAAACTTTAAAACAAGTCTTTCTCCTTTTTCTTGTAAAGATCTAAATTAATGCAAGTTTCTTTTACTACAGACAATAAGCTGCTCCATAGAAGCATAATAGAATTCAACTATATTAAAGAAGGCTCCAACTGTTGCACAAAAAAAGTGTTTCCCTAGTAAACCAAGTAAAGCTCGACTCTACGTTTTCAGACTGTTTCGTTTGTAATTGATCTGTGTTCAACTGTTTCATCTATTTTACGTATAATAACTGTAACCGTAATTTGGTTCTTTTGTATATATAAATCAAATGTTACTGTACAGTCGGTAACAAAAGTGTCCGAACACTAGCGAAAATTCCTATGTAAAAAAAGTACATTTCATACGGTTTTGTTAAATAAATACTTATCGAATCATGTTCTTACACTGACTAAGAACAGGTTTCGACAAGGATTTATTTAACAAAACTGTATTAAGTGTATTTTTTTTATATAGGAATTTTTGCTAGTGTTCGGAGACTTTTGTTACCGACTGTACTTCTAGTTAAAATGGCTCTGCCTTGATGATGCCCTGATGTTCAGGGCGAGAGGCCTTGACACGATGTAATTTTCATGATTTTAATTAAATGTATCGTTTTATATGTGTTTTACAGTGATTTTTTTTTTTTTTTTTTTTTTTTTTTTTTTTTTAATAAAAATTGAGGTTTTCTACAAATACGCGTGGGGTTAGGATGTCTTTATATGAGATGTAATTTTATGTCTTTCATAAGTGTTAATCACTGATTTTCTTGAGAAAATTTTTGGCAAAAGAAATAATTATAAGATAAAAAACTTTTTATAAACCATGTTTTTAAATTTTCTGTTGATTCATAGCCATAGAACTAACTACATTAACATTTTATCAATGCGTATGAAATCTTTAAATTGATAATGACGTCAATTTTTGTGAGATGCATAATTTAACTTTTTACAGTTTTTTAACACTCACGTTTAATTAAATGTATATTTTTATGTCGAAAGAAAATGAGCTCGTATTATTATTATTTTTTTTTTTTTTTTGGCAACAATTAAATTATAGCTAATATATTAATGGCTATTTATAAGGTATTAGGAGATTATTATTTTCTTATTTAATTAATTATAAGAAAACTATTCGGAAATCGGACTTCGAAGTATTGTGTTGTCATCGGATTGTGAGCTATTGTGAAAGTTTCAAATGTCTAGCTAGTAGGGAAGTTAGTTAAAATTCGATTGCAAGGTTTGTACCGGACAAGCAAACACACACACAAACAAGAATAGAAGTTAATTAGAACATGGTGAAAATTAATAGCATCTTGATAAGATTATTGGCATTTAATCCTAAATACATTTTCCTAAGATATTAGCCGCTGAGTCGCTATAGAAAAGCTATAAAAAATTACCAAATATGAGAGCATGTCTGCAATATTTCCAAATAAGCGCATGTTTGGTGGTTCCATTTTTGCGAATTCATGTTGAGAAGATTAAATACATGAATATTCTCTATTGCTTTGATATCCCAACGAGCTTCATACGAAGGCCAACACTCGACAGTGCACAAGAGATTAATGAGATTCAGACACTGCAACACCCCAAATTCTAGATAATATTATTTAGCATTCAAGGTTAATAAAGACATTATGTCATTAAGAGTCGGATGTAGATGTTGGACTTTCTCTATGGTTATCCCGACGAACTCCATGCGAAGTCGAATACTTCAGAGTGCAATTAACCCTTATACTGGAACATCGGTCTCTGAGACCGCTAAAGGTTAGGCTTAGTGTAGGGACTTGCGGATGCATATTCCTAGAAACAGGGTACCGGCACGTTTGGCGATAAATGTCCAAGACGCCAAGGGTGTCTAACTGAAGCACTGGTGCAACGTAAAATGCTCATAACCTGTAGAGGATGGCATGTCTCAAAACAATCCTTAGGGGTGAGTCCCGAACCGTCGCCAATTGTCCACAGTGCGGCACTAGTGATACGTAAAACCAGCTTAAACAAGGGAAGCTACCCTTAGGGGTTGGCAGGGAGCGGAGCCCCTTAGTGTTGAAAAAAGGAACCTGTAAAATGTTATTAGAATATTAAGAATCTCAATTTTTGAGCGCTAACAGACGCATTACGTAGAAATGTCAGTAACTGAGAATTCTTTCTGAAAGTTTAAGTTCAATTGATTTTGTTGGTATTAGGTAGAATTAGAGTGCTATGAAGAAAATTGCAGGGAGTTACGAGTTTTAGGGAAGTTGTGAAATCTCAAAGACTTTTCTCCTTAGGAAAATAAGCATCGTTGTGACAACGAAAGCAGTTGTTGCTCTAGCAGAGAGGCGATACTTTAGATAGTCTTCCATGGTCCTCTGTTTGGGAAGTTTATGTTAATAATTAAAGGACTTTCTCTTGAAGGAAATAAGAGTCGTCTGACTCGACGGTAGGCAGTTAGTGCTCCAGCAAACAAGCCTTACTTCGGATTGCCATCTTAGCCAAGAGGATCGGTTCTCCATCGATGGATGTATCTCTCTATGTGTTTCATGAGAATAGCTTCAATTCGTGTCGGCTTCCTGCTGATTGTGAGTGTAGATGATATTGAATTCTAAGTGACTATAGAGCAGGCTGTTTTCTTATAAAAAGGACTGACAAACTTAGTGATAAAAAACTTCAGTGGCGTTTCAGATAAACTTCGGGTGGGCTTCTGTGATTTCGATGAAAAGGTAAAATAAGCCATGGTTAAATGGACCGACCGAGAATAACTTCCTTCGCGCTGGTACCCTCGGAAAGCTTTTTGAAAAACTTTTGTAATTATGCATTATCCAAGTGGTAACTTTAATATAGTTACCTAGTTACCTAAATTTATTTTAAAAGGTTGTATGTATGTACTTTTTATATTTGATTTTATCATATTAATATTTTGAAGTGTAATAATAATTTGATGATAAATTATTCTAGAAGGAAATGAATAACAGATTGTAGTGCTGTATATGATAGAAAAATTTCTCATGTCTAAAATTTTGTTCAATTAACATAATTCGGGATCTCATATCAGGAAGTAAATTTTACAGGTTAATAAAAATGTAAGGACATTTTCTAGATAATAATTTTGAGACCTCATTTTATGAAGATATTAATTTGTGTACTAATAACATTGATCGGACTGTAATAAAGATTTCAGAAAAGGAAAACAATTTTTACTATTATTATTTTTATTATTATTTTAATAGAAAATAAGCATCGCAACCAGGGACCGAGTTACTCACTTGGAGGCCCAGGGCACTCATTTATCATGTTCAATGGGCCCCTTTTTCTCGTACTTTAATATTACAACAAACAAAACAAACCGTTTATTTCCGATTCAGCCGTCTAAAAATCACTTCACTTCACTTTTCATTTTGCTGGTAAGAGTAAGGCTGAACAAGATCCGTAGCTCGTCTATCGGATCGACGTACGTCGCCCCCGTGTATCTCTGCATTGCTGTGCGTGCCTCGGATAGTTAGCCTTAGTAAAAGTTTGAAATGCAGTATCGGCGGTATGGCAGTTGTATTTACGTTTAGCGAAAATATTGCAATTTTTCCGATGAGTTGATAATTTCCTTGAAAGATCATCACGCCGATTTATAAAATAGCGCAGTAATTCCTCCATCCATTGACGAAAAACAAAAAACAACGATCATTATAGCAAAATTTTGAAATTTTTCATTTTAACTATTTTTTTAAATGTATGGTGGAATTTCTTGGGGGGCCCTTCACTGTGAGGGCCCTGGGCACGTGCCCCGAATGCCCTGCCTTAAATAAGGCACTGATCGCAACATAAGCAGAATAAGACTAAGAGCCGTACTCAAATTTAACTTCAACTCTCGGTTCAACGCGGGCCGCGGTAGCCCAGTCGGTAGAGCGCCGGCCTCGTAATTGGAAGATTGCGGGTTCGGTACTCGAGCCGGCCAAAGACCGTCGTGTACACTAATGGTGGCTGGTGCACATAAAATCTGTCGTGGCCGCAATGTCCTCCATCTTCCCATCAAAAATTATACCTCTGTTGGTCAACGAAGCGGGAGAGCCATCCCTTCCGTGGAGGATCGTTGCCCATCTGCGCAGCACTAGTGCGACGTAAAACCCAACCAACCATGGAGGATCAAAATTGTGATGGCATGTCTCCGGACCACCTCTAGGGGTGTGTCCCAGACCGTCGCCAATTGCCCATCTGCGCAACATTACGATCACGACTGATTTTACGTGCATCAGCCACCATTAATTTACATGATAGTTTCGGCCGGTTCAAGAATCAAACAATCTTAAATTGGAGAGCTTGAAACTTTATTAATTAGAATACCACTACCTTCTTTGCAACAAGGAAAAGTTACATAAAATGATGTGGTTGAGTGGATTTTATTTCACTCTAGTGCAGCGCTATAGGCAATAGGCGACGGTCTGCGATTCCCCGTTAAGCGTTTTTCGGCAACATGCCAACTCAAATTTAATTCTTCATGCAGGGAATGCATAAAATTAACAAAAATATTCGATGTAACATGAAAACACCAGGACTGCGGTTTTCTGGTTTGTGGACCACCGAGCTCAAAATTGCTAGATTGCTGGTTCAATACTCGAATGGACGTAAGATCGTTGTGTATTTAAAAAGTAGATGGTACACGTAAAATAAGTTGTGGTCGCAATGTCATCCATGCTCTGAAATTAATACATTTGAGGGTTACATTGTTTCATAAGTGGGATAGGCATCCCCTCCACCGTACATAAAAGTTGTGATGGCATATCTCTGGAGCACTCCAAAAAATGAGTTCCAAGCAGCCGCCAATTGTCTATTGTCTAGAACTGTTGCGACATAAAATCCACTCAACATTCAATAACAACCACCTTAGGGCGAATTCAATACTCGAGCCGTCCGAAGACCGTCGTGTGCACTGATGGAGACAAGTACGCGCAAAATGTGTCGTGTTTTCAATTTTCTGGATGTTCCGAAATTAATACTTAGCCCAGTCGGTAGAGCGCCGGCCTCGTAATTGGAAAATTGCGGGTTCGGTACTCGAGCCGGCCAAAGACCGTCGTGTACACTAATGGTGGCTGGTGCACGTAAAATCTGTCGTGACCGCAATGTCCTCCATGTTCCCATCGAAAATTATACCTCTGGCGGTCACCGAAGCGGGAGAGCCATCCCTTCCGTGGAGGATCAAAATTGCGATGGCATGTCTCCGAACAACCTCTAGGGGTGAGTCCCATACCGTCGCCAATTGCCCATCAGCGCAGCACTAGTGCGACGTAAAACACAATCAACAAAACAAAATTAATACTATAGTCGACAGCAAAATATTGAAGCACAAATCCCAATTTTCTTTCTCTCTCTTTTTTTTTTAACGTTAATTTTTATCAACTTACTTTTTATATGAAGCATAAAGACTAAGATCATGGCTCGACAAATATTTACTTAACAAGATAGTATTAGGCACAGATTATTATACAGATAGGACACTCCCGTACATTCTTCGGTAACCAAAATTTGACTGCAACGACCCTATTGTCAACCGCTGTAAGTTTTTCGAGCTCTCCAGCTTACGCAATCGCTCGTCTTATTCTTATTGTATCTATGTTCATATCGTAATATTAGTGCAACGTTAAACCCAACATCCAACCAACTAACCATTATATTGATGTTTACGTTTGATTGTCGAAAGCAATTTATTTTAAGAAGCAAGTACTAAATATTAAGCAAATAAATTTCGAAAATATACATAAACCATAAATATTTTTTTTCATTTTAAAGCCTTTTGTATTATTTAAACCAAGCAATGATAAATATTTAAGATTTCATACCCTACTGCTATTTCAGCATTACAGTTTGTTATGTTAATTTGTACACTTGAACACGAATGTGTTTGGCAAAATTTATTTTCAAACATAATAAAAATTAATTTTATTTCTTAGAAGATAGCTGCGAATGTTATGATTTTGTGAATTTAAAAGTGATAGAAAAGGTGAAGGAAAGAAAACTGCACATACGTTTTCATTTGGCAACTTTATTATTGTTTACAAACTTGATTGTCAAAAGCAATTTAATTTAAGAAGCAAGTGCTAAATATTAAGAAAACAAACTTTGAAAATATACATAAAATAAAAACTGTTTTTTCAATTTAAACCAAGCAACGTCAAATATTTAATGATTTTATACTGCTATTTCAGAATTACAGTTTGTAATTTTAATTTGTACTTGAATATGAATATGTTTGAGAAAGCATATTTTTAAACATTATAAATATTAATTTTTATTTCTTAGAAGAATAGCTGTGAATGTTTTGTGGATAATTTTGTCAATTCAAAAACAATAGAAAGTGAACAAAAAGACACTTCCCATACTAACCTGCTACTAACTACTCGCGAAATAGAAAAACAATTTTCGAACAAAGATGCTATTCATGTAGACTTAACACATGTAGTTCTTCTCTGTTGACACTAGTGGTGCTACTATTTTCCGGTTCGCGTTTTAGCTTCACTGTCCTATCTGTATGATGATCTGTGGTATTAGGTGCACATTACAAATCTGATGTGTATGTGTTATCACTAAGCAAACAAAGAAACAACGTGCAAATCTTTAAATATGAATAATTGCTAGTGGTTCAATAATTTTGCTGCCGCCTGTATTTCTAGGAGTCACAAAGCTGATGAGTAGGCTGACCAGATCAAAGTACCTTTATAATAGAGAAGTATTAAAAACAGCTACAATTATAAAATTATGGATGTATTTTTTCATTCCTAATAAATAAGGACTAAAAATAAAGTGTTATTGATCAATAATTTAGTTTCTACAATTTTTTAAAACTTAGAAAAATGCCTAAAAAAAAAAGGCGTCCCCATTTGTCCCCAGAAAAGTTCAAAACATAAAATTGAATAATTTTTTATGGCTTTTCTGTTACAATTCAGCCGTTAAAATTTTTACGAATGAATTAAGTGTAATGTAAACTATTTCCTGTAATTTTTTCAAGTAAATCGGGGATTAGCACTTGAAAGAGTTTCCTTGTTAGTCTGAGCACAATATACACCATTTCTAATAAAAGTCAGATTAGCGTAAGTGCAGTTCTTACGTCTACTTTCCCAGCCCTTGCGATCATATACTGTGTGACTTTTCGTTGAAGGGATTTTTGAAATCCCAAATATACCGAGAGAAGTCCCATCATTTTAACATTGAAAAATGCCATCCGGTAACACATTGCTTTCCCTATAACATATGAGCGAAATGCCCCTTGTACACCATCTGGTAGACAAATACTCTTCAAGCAGTTTCTATATTTTATATCTTTTTCATTCTTTTTTTGGTCATTGGAAAAAAAAAAAAAAAAAAAAAAACTTTGACTTTAATTTTCTTTTCCCCTCCAGTTTGGTACGTACCGAAGCTTTTTATCTTTATTCATTCGTGATTTAATAATTTCTTTAATTCGTTTCGACTACTTGATCACCCGGTATATATAATCTGTAGTGGTCTCTGCTCTTTATTCTTGTTTTTTGCTACCTTATATGTTTGGATTTTGCTCTAGTTTCGCATGGTTTTCAGTTCTTAAACTGAAAGCTATGTGAAACAAGGACAAAGGTCAAACAAAGAAAAACAGAAATAATAATAAGGACTAGAAGCCACCACTGCTTAAGAGCGGGTTTAACAAGTTTTCCGGGCGCTTAACTTTCTCCAAAGCTTCTGCAAAATCATATGGTATCAAAATAGAAAGTTAAAATGAAGGTAAATACTGGAAAAAGAAAAAAAAATATGATGCAAGAAAAACTTAAAAATAAAAACGGGAAAATTTTAATTAATTAATATAACATTTATATGACTATAAGTAAGAGAGATTGGTATTTGGTTTAAAATGAGATTTGAGTCTAATTTCGAGTTGAGTAATTTTAAGGATATAAACAATTGTGTTAGGTAACATTTCATATTATTTAAAGACACTTATTAAAATCAGTTTAAATATAATAATTATCTTAAACACCTTGATTAGTTGCATTACTTTAAAAAAATACAATTACGGTAATGATAATTTGAACTTATGTCACGTATCAATCACATTAACCTGCATTTTAAAGCTTTAGCGGTCGCAGTAGCCCATTCGGTGGTTCACCGAACTCGTGACTGGAAGGTTGGGGGGTTAGATACTCGAGCCAAATACCGTCGTGTTCACTAATTCTGGCTAGTGCACGTAAAATGTGTCGTGCCGGCAATGTCCTTCACGTTCTCATCCAAATTAAACCTCTGGGGGGAGGGGGGGGTCACCGAAGCGGGGAAGCCATCCCCTCCGTTGAGGATAAAAATTGCGATAGCATGTCTCCGGACTATCCTTAGGTACTCTCATTGCGCAGTACTAGCGCTAGTTGCCTATTGCGCAGTACTAGTGTGACGTTAAACCCAACCAACCAACGATTTAAAGCTTTAAAAGTCTACTAAACTCGCACGCGTGTAGATAGATAAGTTTGCAACATGTCGATTTCTAAAAGAATCAATTTAAAACGAAAATAAATTTTATAATAATGACTATCAAATTTATTTCAGTTCTTAATTACAAAAAAAAAAAAAAAAAAAAAAAAAAAAAAAATGTAAAGCACTGAAAAATTACATTATATTAAGAACATAAAAATTTTCTAAACTGAAGAATATATTTTTCAGTCATTCGTATTTCAAAACAAATCGAATGTCACTTTAAATACACTTTAATAGCAACGTTTGCATAACGTACTGCCAAATCTTTCCACTCAGCTGATTCCAAAAATCCTTTATTTTCTGCAGCGAAAGATGCAACGCTTCCTAAAAATTCTTCGTCACCAGCTTCATCCGCCATTAGCAGGATTTTGCAGGCATTATCTTCCGACATGTTTTCCAAAATAAAAGCAGCACATTCTTTTTTCAAAGTGAATACAGCGTACTTATCTGCTGCTTTATACAGCTGAAGAGCTGTTTCCACAGACATTTGTTCAACGCTGCCAGAATATAAATATCGTAAAAACTGCTCCAGAATATTCGGTTCCAAATCCACTATGTCCACCATTCCAGTGTTCTTTTCAGACATATCATGTTTGAACATCGCCGCAAAAACTTCCGATCTTGCACTAAGTACAATTTTATGAACAGCAAAACTTTTATCACCACATTTCAAAGTGGCATCAGCATACTCATCGGAGTTAAACTGTCGCAGAATATCTTTAGACAAACCTTCTAGAGACAGTGTTTGAATTGATTCTTCATCTAAACACTTTAGAGGCAAATTTTGAACTGGCTCTTTTCCTGAAAAAAGAAATAAACGAAATTAGTTATAAAATATTTACTTCTAGTTCTTTGGAGAATTATGCATTTAAATATGAAAATATTGTAACCGAGTAAGATTAATATTTTAAATTCTCAAAAGTCCGCAAAATACAGTGAATTTGTTTAACTAATTCGTAATAATTCAGTAAGTGTTAAGTAGTTGAAATTATATTTTAAAATTTCAACAAAATACTAGGTGATTTAAAAGCCTGGTAAATCCTTTTAAACAGGTCTAATAACACTGGTCTGCGATCAGAAAAAGACGCAAGATGTTTTAACTGTTTCTTGTTATATTACTTCGAAAATGAAATTTTCTTGATTATTTAAATACTATAATATTATTTAAAAAGTGACTGTTCCGAAATAGTGATGACAAAATAACAAAACACACGTAAATATTTCAGAACTCTGCGAACCCAGATGGGATCTCAATACGCGTAATTAAAGCAAAAAAAAAAAAAAAAAAAAAGAAATTAAAGCAGTCTATGGGGACTGCCGATAGAAGTGAAAACTAAGTAACTTGTGAATTGTATCGTCGAGCTATTAGATTATTATTTTCGGATTATTTTTGGTTTGGAAAGAAGTGTTTATGATCTGTATTATATGATTCGGCACAATATTTGTAGCTACCCAAATTAAATGAACTAAGCTTTATATTAGGTAAAAATATTGTAATATGACTAAAATAATTTTCTTTTTTTTTATTATTTATTGGAAAATTTATATTGAAAGTAAAAAGAAGAATATAACAGTCTGTACAAAGACATGTGCTTGTACTTTGTGAACTATGTACAGTCGGTAACAAAAGTGTCCGAACACGAGCAAAAATTCCTATGTAAAAAAAGTACACTTCATACAGTTTTGTTAAATAAATCTTTGTCGAATCCTGTTCTTACAAGGAGAGTTCACGACATGGAAAATTCAGATCGGGACGAAATTGCGCAGGATTGTAGTATACTATGAGGGTAACAACATATTAAAGCAGTAGGACCCACTACCCACAAAATTTCGAGAAAAAAGCATTTAAAGTTTCAGTAATCTTCAAATAGAAGTTATTTCACAAGCGAATAAGCGCCTCAGTGGCGTGATCTTAAAGCGCGAGTCTTCCACCCAGATGACTTGGGTTCGAGGCTACCTGCGGGACAACTTTTTTTTTTCTTCTTTAACTTTTATGTAATCTTAACTTTTTATCTATTTTACTTTATTTTACAAATCAATTCAAAATTTGAAAATTTTAATAAAATATTTAATTTTCTTGAGTATAAAATAACTTTTTCTATATTTAATATTTATAACTTTAAAATACAATAAATTTATATAACTTAAAAAATAAATTTCAGTTTTATTTTAACTTTAAAATAAGGTAAAACTAAAGAAACTGTTTCTAATTATTTATCTAAATATTTTATTTCATTCTAGGTATATTTAATTTTATTTTTTAAACTAAAAAAAAAAAAAAAAAAAAAAAAAAAATTACAGAGAAATGATGATTTATTGTATTTTTAAGTATTGTATTTTAAATTTATTGTATTTTTAAGTTATAAATATTAAAAATAGGAAAAGTTATTTTATACTCAAGAAAATTAAATAATTTTTTATTAAAATTTTCAAATTTGAATTGAATTGTAAAATAAAGTAAAATAAATAAAAAGTTAAGATTACATAAAAAAGTTAAAGAAGAAGGAGAAAAAAAAAGTAGTCCTGCAGGTAGCCTCGAACCCAAGTCATCTGGGTGGGAGATTTGCGCTTTAGGATCACGCGACCGAGGCGCTTACTCACTTGCGAAATAACTTGTATTTAAAGATTACTGAAACTTTAAATGCTTTTTTCTCGAAATTTTGTGGATAGTGGGTCCTACTGCTTTAATATGTTGTTACCCTCATAGTATACCACAATCCTGCGCAATTTCGTCCCGATCTGAATTTTCCATGTCGTGACCTCTCCTAGTTAGACTAACTAAGAACTGAATTTGACAAGGATTTATTTAACAAAACCGTATGAAGTGTACTTTTTTTTCCATAGGAATTTTTGCTAGTGTTCGGACACTTTTGTTACCGACTGTACATAGAGTATAGAACTAGAAAGAGACAGATGTCAGTAGCCAGTATACTACTCGTATTAGTATACATTTTATACATCTATATATGTGGGATGGCGCACTTGTGTGGGCGTTAAACAGAAAACTAATAATTCACTTAATTACTATTAATCACTTAAAATTTAATAAAAGATTAAAGTACTTTATACAAATACAATGATTATAGTTTAAATTAGTATTAAACGGCCGACTAGAACAGTCGCGTTTGCAAGTCAAAGTTCACAGTTTTTGTCAAAAGAGAATTACACACAACTTCTGTTTTCGATCACTTTAGAAAAGTACGCAGCCTAGTACAGAACATCGTCTCAGCGGACTCTCGTCGTCCATAGATCAAAATCCATGCGTCCACACGTCTCAAAATTCAACCGTCTACTCTCTTCTTTCCGGCCAGCGCTCTCCGCCGGGACCATCGCGAGGATGCTCAAGCATCCTCGCGCTGGCCCCGTCTCCGCTCCCATCGATGAAAATGTGTGCTCCAGAAGTGACATCCGTCTGACGTCACGGCCACATCATTCCTCTAAGATTCTACGCTCGCCGTCTGCAGAAAAGGGAAACTGGGCAGTTTTGGAATCAAACATTAGTGGAAGCAATGTGCCGATACCATATATATATATATATATATATGTGTATGGATGTATATGAGGCATGCCGCGCCGTGCGCTACATATATGGATATATATGTAGAGAGATATACTCTTTGTATATATATAATGTATACTAATAACGCACGGAAGTATATCTATGTACATATATACACAGTATACATATAGCTCATGGAAAGCGTTCGGTGACGATGACGCGAGTTCCACGATTTTTGTTCACCAAAAAATTGCTCCACGCGCCAACAGAAGTTTTCACTTCAAAGCGGTCGGTGACGATGACGCGAGTTCCATGATTTTTGTTCATCCAAAAAGTGCACAACGCGCCTAAAGAAGTTTTCACTTCAAAAATTAGCGTTGAAATATGAACTTTATTCTATTAATTTGCTTACTGTAGGATATGAAAAAGTAATTATCATTAATTATTCTGAACATAATAAAATTTAGTAAAGCACTTCGATGAATTCAAGAGATAAGAAATGTATTCCCTCAATTTTGTGTAGCCCTGTATATTGTTTATAAATTATATATCCACTACACAGAATACTTAAATTTACGACAGTATGAAAAATACGTAACACAACTTGAAATGCAATATCAAATTACTTTCCTAATATATCCAAAATCGTTTGCGCGGTTCTGTAAAAAAAATTTCACCTTTACACCAATGGACCAAAAAAAAAAAAAAAAAAGCACTTGGTTACTTTTATTTTTCCTTGCGAAAATCACCCAATTTTAAAATTTAAAAGTGGGGATGTAACAGATCATTTTGTAGGATATCAAATATCTGAAACACTGATGTCTGCTGGATGGATACGGATATGCGGTATCCGGCAAAATCATTATCCATTTTATCGCTACTTTTAGGTCATTAAATTGGACTCTTTTCAAAAAAATAAAAATAAAAATTATCCAAATGCAATTTTTTTTCTTCTTTTTAGTGTACATGTTTAATTTATTTTGGATACCCATGTACGTGTATGCGAACGATTTTCTTGATCTCAACAATAAGTTTAGTGTCGCATCATTGTATCTCATAAAAAACAATACTATTGTAAAAGTCACCCCGCCCAGCAAAACCTCTTACCTTTCTTAAGCAGCTAAAAAGAGGATTGATATCAAATTTCGCCGCCGCTATTGAATCCCGGGTACTCAATGCCTAGTTTAATGAAGATCTGTCAATAACACTGCATGCTTCTAATAAATCCTAATCTCTTTCAACATTCTTTGTTATCTGTGTTAGTTTTTTCGCTGCATTATAAAGTTATAATTTAAAGTATTTTTACGGCGGGGTGCGTCCCCTATGTAGAAGTTTTAATTAAAAAAAAATTTAGTTAGTAAAGATTAAAATATTATTACGCACCCCGCCGTAAAAATACTTTAAATTATAACTTTATAATGCAGCGAAAAAACTAACACAGATAACATAGAATGTTGAAAGAGATTAGGATTTATTAGAAAGATACATGCAGTGTTATTGACAGATCTTCATTAATCTGGGCATTGAGTACCTGGGATTCAATAGCAGCAGCGAAATTTGATATCAATCCTTTTTTTGGCTGCTTAAGAAAGGTAAGAGTTTTTGCTGGGCGGGGTGACTTTTACAATAGTATTGTTTTTTATGAGATATCACTTCTTTTTGCAGGTTATGTATGTGCTTTTATAAATATAATACGTATGCATAAGAAAGGTAAGAGTTTTTGCTGGGCGGAGTGACTTTGACAATAATATTGATTTTATGAGATATCACTTCTTTTTGCAGGTTATGTATGTGCTTAGTAGTGTAAAAAGGACAGTTCTGCAACACGGTGGAGGGACGGAGGGACGATGAGGGTCCGGGTGGAGGGCGCGGAGCTAGCGGAGTCCGGAGCAGGAGCAGGGTGGAGGAGGAGTGTTATCTTTCACGAGGGTGGATGAGTCATCATCTTGGACAAGGGTCGTTGCCACCGGAAGGATAGAAACTTTTAGAGCGTGGCCATCGGAAGTGTGTAAAGAATTTCTGTTCGCTTGCGCTGGAGTGAGATGACATCACGTTTGACGAAGGTTTTCGCGATGACTCAGAATAAAAATAGACAATGTATTTTGAGGACTTAATTTTATTTTCACAATATTTTGGATTTAGCATTTTTCGCGATAGAAAATATATTTCAGGGAATGAATAGGTTGAATTGACTGAAACAAAGGTAGATTAATATAATGAATAATGAATTTAAATAAGGATATAGACTTTAAAATTTAGGTGTTGTCATCGGGAGAATAGAAACTTTTAGACCGCTGACATTAAAGATTATAAATAATATCCGGTGGGACATAGTATGTTGGATTAAATGAAACAATGGATGACTGAAGTTAATAAACATCAGAGAGAGAGAAAGAGAGAGTAACAATTTATGAATATTTTAGGAATTTAGCATTTTTTAGAGATGGAAAGTATATTTCGTTACGATAATAAATAATGAATTTAAATAATGGTTTAGACTTTAAAATTTTATTATTGCCATTTGAAGATTGTAAATTTATATTACGAAATTTTTACAGAATTTATAGAAACAAGGAGTTAGATGATTGAAATTGGAGGGTAGTTGTGGCGTTTCGAAAGACTATCCCCCTTCATCAGGATTTTAAGGAATTTTATTATAACTTATCAAGTTAAATTGTGAAACTCATGCTGTCTTCTGATTGGTTGACTCTGGATAAAATACTGTAATCTGACTGGTTAATGAATTCACATTTATAGGGTTTGATATGACATTCAAGTAACACTTCAATTAAAATTATGTGATAAATGCAGAAATATTGTGACCTTTAATAAAGATTTGGCGAGATTTTATAAACAATTTGGCGATATTTAGAATGTGTTTGGCGATATTTAGGATGTATCTGGCGATAAAAATACGTTTGGCGACAAACTTAAGGTATAAATTGAGAGCAACGGAAAATTTTAATCAGTTGCTGCCTTATTTTCGTGGAGTGCGGACGTTTAATTTGGTTGCTGCGTAATACTCTGACTGTTGGAGCAAGAGATGGATCGACTTGAAGAAATGCCTGTTCAACAAACCTCTTCATCTACTTCTGACGATATGAAGTTGACTTGCCCGACTTGTAATGCTACTTCCTCTAAAAAATCTAACTTGGCTAGACATATGAAGATTCACAGCGGTCGAAAACCACATCTTTGTGTTATATGTAAGAAAGCATTTGCTAGGATAGATGATTTAAAGAGACATTCGAAAATTCACGAAAAGATCCCTATAGAATATGAATGCAATCAATGCAGTGAAACTTTTAGATGGAAATACGAGTTACTGAAACATGTTAGAAAGAACCACCGAAAATCTTCACCTCAACATTCATGTGATGTATGTGCTGAAATCTTTGCATGGAAATAAGAGTTACTGAAACATATTAGAAAGAACCACCGAAAATCTTCACCCCAACATTCATGTGATGTATGTGCTGAAACCTTTGCATGGAAATACAAGTTATTGGATCATATCAGAAGAAATCATTCAAAGTCTCCACCCCAAAATACATGTGATGTATGTGCTGAAACCTTTGCATGGAAATACAAGTTATTGGATCATATCAGAAAAAATCATGAAAAGTCTTCACCATATGATGAGTCATAGGTTTTACCCTCACCTAACCATCTATCGCGAAGATATCTCTTAATTAAGTTTCTTAATTAAAATTATACAAATTTTATGTATGTTTTTCAAATATCTCTTAAGTAAGTTTTCTAATTAAAAAATATGCAAATTTTATGTAAATCTTTCAAGTCTGTCATATGCTATCTATGATTCACCACTTCTGGGAAACCCAGTGAATCACTCAGTTTTGAAATTAATGATCACACACATTAGTTATTAAGGATAGCATATGACAAACTTGAAAGATTTACATAAAATTTGCATAATTTTTAATTAGAAAACTTACTTAAGAGATATTTGAAAGACATACAAAAAATTTGCATAATTTTAATTAAGAAACTTAACTAAGAGATATCTTTGCGATAGATCGTTAGGTGAGGGTAAAACCTATGACTCATCCCTTCTGCTTAAGTGAGGGGAAAACCCATGACTCATTCCATTCTTCAAAACAGTCTAATTAACACGGAAGATTTATAGACCTTGTCAAATCGTTGGATTTCAGTTGCAGTTTGACTCTCATCCTGCTAGCATCTCTTTAGCCGTGCGGCTTATTTTCATCGGGCAGTATGTATAGTTTCTCCGGCATATGTCGATCTTTTTTCCGCGTGTTATATTTCAATTTACCGTATAAGACAATGGAATCGTTTCGTGTAATGTCCGTGAATATTTTTCACTGCGTACTGAAGGACATTTCCCGCGTGTTGTGGTAGCTGATAAGCAATCGGTGACGTCACTGATGAGAGGATGACGTCATGATCACGTGACTAGGAGCTCGATAGATAAGAATGTCTCGTATCATTCATTTCCTCCAAGTCTGCCAATGGAGTAGGGCGTGTTTTAAGGTAAGTCCCAACTTTTTCTGAAATAATGACAATTCAGTATTTCATTAAGCCAGACATGTTATTACACGTATGCGAAATAATTTTGTGTAATAGCACACTCGATGAGTCATGCTGGCTCTATATGTATATTATTTTATAACATTAATATTGTTTCATTTTAAAACTTTTATTTAAACAATGTAAAATTATGTGTGTCTAAAATCTTTATGATGTTTTAAAAACTAAATTGAATAAGATTTTATATATGCTTCGGTGAAAACCAACTGTAAAATCGTTTCTAAATATTTAAAGTTTTAGGTGCTCTGTAAGTTAATATCATACAAAACTTTGGTTATTGTATTTTAATAAAAACTTTCTAACTAAATATTTATATATACATACTATAGAAGAAAAAAAAATCTTAAACTTAATTATTCATTATTTTATAATTACTTTGTAAGAATAATTGTATGACTTTTTTGCTTAACTAAAAAACATGAATATTTATACTGTATTACATAGGTGTTTCCTAAGCTTTACTTTCTTATAACTTTGATTAGAAACTTTAATTAAAGCATGTTCAAGCACGATTCATACATGATGAGTCATATTTCCCTTTATAATAGAAACAAAAGGTTGGTGATTATGTATAAAGGGATAAAAATTTACTTTTAGATTGTTTGGTTAGAGTTTAAATGTTAAGTGTGAAATTTATTTAATGAGTTTATATAATATTCATTATATTTATAATGTGTATAACTTTTTATTCTCTATAAAAAATTTTATTGAGTGATTTAAAACTTCATAATATGTTAAATATATTTAATTGTAAAAGCTTATAAAATTTATTGGCTGTTTCAAAACTTATTAAATAATAGTCATTTTTAAAATTAATATTGTATACGTGTTCAATTTTTAATGAATGAAAAATTAAATTCATCTTGAATTTTAAATGTGAAACTTATTTAATGCATAGTGAGAATGTAAACTTCAATTTATAGTGTAAATCAATGTATATACTGAGTATAAAATTTATTGATTGTTTAAAAGTGTACATGCGACTTACATTTTTAATGAAAGACAAATTATTTATAAGTTGGGGTTTCAATAAGTGTAAATCATCTATTGTTTTGTTTCATTCTGAAAAATTTTCAAAATAAAAGTTTAAGTCTATCTGATGAAGGGAGATTGTCATTCGAAACAACTGTTCCAAACCTGATGAAGGGTTTTCGAAACGTATATCGTTTTATCCTATAATTAAAATCTACAAACACTTTGTTGAAGCAATCATTGCACAACCCTTATTAAAATGTATATTTTGTTTTAAATTAATTAGCGGATTGTATGATGCTCCTCCACTAACCTTAATGTATGTTAAAAATTAACTGTTAACTAACGGTATGTTATTGTTTTCCATCCTATGTAATCCCTTTGATTTTTAATTCCATCAAAACTTATGTCTCCGAAATATCTCCAAAAATGCTAAGTCCCTAAAATACATACAAAAATGTTTTATTAAAGGTTCTGCATAATTCTAAAAAGTTATATGAATGCAGTATTTTATCATGTGACCCGATTCAACCAATCAGAATGCAGCATGAGTGTTATTCTTTTATCTAACAATTATAAATAAGATAGGATAGTCTTTCGAAACTACCCTTGAAATCCTGATGACGGAGGATAGTCATTCAAAACGTGTAACGACATTTCATTTACAATATAATTATAATTCGAAAACCCTCTGTTTAAGTGTTCATTGAACGACATTCATCAACCAGCAACCCTATATAAATATTATTTATTTAAATCGAATCAAAAAATAAATTATTTTTTGGTTTAATAACGTTAAATTATTTATTGTAAATGAATATTGATTACTATTTTTTATTGTATGCTGAAAATTTAGTAAAACTTTTAATCATAGTGTTGTTTTATATAAGTCTCTTAAGCGTGTGTGTGTGTGTGTGTGCATAAGTATAAAGATATGAAATAAATTTATCAGTTACTTCATTCAAAATGTTTTACAAATCAACATTTTCACATTACTAACCGCTTATTCATATACTGTCTTATGTATTCAATTTAACACTTATGTTAATTAATAGTTACTCAGTTTAAACTTTTACTCCGGAAAATATTATACAATGCATGGTGTATAAATATAGTTAAACAATATATAGTGGGAAAAAAATTAGAACTATAGATGTTTAATTCGCTGTTATATAGCTAACGCATGCAAAATCTTAAGCTCAAACCGTATTAAGCATTTTCTTATAAAATTCATAAACATGTTGTTACAAGGAATTTGGAAGACCAAACGATTCTATGTTTAATGCCAGGTTCGATTCCAGCTTATCAACCTATCTGTTTGGAGTTTTTCTTGTTTTTCTGCAAAACTCGCTTAAATATAGAAAGACTCCCACACAGAGCAATCCACTTATAGGACGAACAGTTAAATATTTAATGGTATAAGTTTATACTTGTAATGAATTATTTAAAGTTTTATCCACACAGGAATGATATAAAAATTTTCATTTACGTGGTGGTAAAAATAATTGTTTCATTAGAAGTTTCATCAACTGAAAACAGTAAGTTTCAATACAACTGTATGAGTCATTAATCTTGCGATTAGTTAACGGCGGTGAAGCGGTGAAGTGTTATTAGCGGTGAAGTGTTGGGTTCGAATCCAACTCATCAACCTAGTCGATTGGAGTTTTTCTTGGATTTCTCTAAAACTTGCTTAACTATAAGTTAGATAGACTTCTGCACAGGGCATTCTACTTACAGGATCCTCGCATAGTCTTATCCCTAATGAATATCCATTGTGGTTTTTATTGTGTAGTAAAATTTGGTAACACTTTTGAATATACTATTGTTTTATAAAAGGTGTGAACCTGATTATGTATAAATGAGTTAGCGATTATGAAATAAATTTATCATTACTATAATACCCACATTAAAAGATTCTCTTTCTCTCTTCTCTCTTTCTCTTAGCGGTTATGGAAATGAATAAGGTATAATACTGATAGTACAATCGGTATAATTAAGGTGAAATTCATATAAAGTTTAGTTTATAAAATACTTATTATATTTAGTTTATATAACTTTATTGTACATAAATTTTATTAACTGATTTAAACTTTCATGTTAAATTTATTTAAAATTAAAGGCATAAATAATATTTACATAGTGACAATATATAAAGTTTAATTTTTATAACTTCATTTACTGTTTTAAACTTCTGTTAAATTTATTTAATAGTAACAACATATAACGTTCAGATTTAAAACTTTCATGATATGTATAAAGTTTAGTTTATATAACTTTATTGCTTATAAAGTCGTTTTTGTTTTAAAATAATTAATTATACGTATAATTGCATGATATTCATTATTAAAAAAATATGTGTTTTAAATTATTTATTATTGTTTTGTTTTTAAATTTATGTGTTAATCCATCGATGACGCTCATTCTCAAAATATGAAAATTTCTATATAATTCTGTAAAAATTTCTAAATTTCAAATTCTAAAATATTAAGCGTAGTCATTAACCAATTAGAATGTAGTATTAGAATCATCTTGTTTCTATAAATTCCTAATATAAGTTTACAATCTTCCAATGCCATCACTAAAAGTTTAAAGTCTGAACCCTTATTAAAATTCATTATCTTAACGAAATTGTTACTTTGTGAAACGATGTATGAATCAGCGTGAGTCATTGATTAGGCTACTGATAAGAGAGTGCGTCATTTCTACACTCGCGTTTCACTGAACAAGGTTGAATTATTTCACATAGTTTTAAATTCAGTTATAGGTTTAGTAAAGGAATTATGATGACGATCTCTTGTATTATGCAAGTTATATTTTTTATGAAATATTCTTTAAAGATTAGTTATTATATGAAATTGTTAAACTTTATTTATCTATTTTGCAATAATAAATTACTTATTTTTATAAAATTCATATGTATGCATTTTTTAAAATTAATATTATTATATGATAGTTATTTATCATTATTATTATTTTTTTTTAACTTGACTGTATATCTTTGTGTGCATTTTTTAAATTAATATTATTATATGGTAGTTATTTTTTTTTTATTTATAACTTTACTGTATATCTTTGTATGCATTTTTAAAATAATATTATTATGTGATAGTTATTTTTTAAATTTATAACTTTACTGTATATCTTTGTATGCATTTTTTAAATTAATATTATTATATGTGTTGCGCCTGCGCACTCTGTAAAGTTCGCTCCTTCGTTCGGAGCGCAGTTCAGTTTGTAACTCCGCTCATGGGAGGCTGGCAGCTTTCTTAACTCCCATTTTAAAGTTTTAAATAAATGTAGTTGTGATGTTAAAATCACCTCTAGTGTGTCAAGTTCTTATTACAGTCCACTGTTTACTTAGTGAAATGTTCTTATATTGCTTTAATTCTCTGAGCTAACATTTTTTGGTCCGTCGAGCCGGAGCGTAACCAGCACAGTTTCGTTTTCAAAAAGAAAATAATAATGGCTTTAACCGCATTAAACAGAAAAAAAGGGAACATAAAATCCCAATTCACAAAGTTACTCAATATTCCTAATGACGAATTAACCACAAAGGGAGAAATAACATCGAGAATAGCAATTTTAGAAAAACTTCAAAATAAATTCGAGGATTTAAAAGCGGATTATTATCAAGTGGCCAAAGATGATGAGTTTCCTGCAATAGAAGAAGAGTTAAGTGAGTTAGATTCTCAATTTCAAGAATTAGAGGTAAGATTCAATACCTTATTAATTAACTGTAGTGACAATGTGAGTAACATAAATTCAAATAATAGCTCGTTAGGAGCTGAAAGAAACATTTTTCCAAACCATAGTATGCATTTACCCCAGATACCTTTACCAGTATTTTCAGGAAAATTTGAAGAATGGAGTGTATTTAAAACACAGTTTCTAAATTTAATGGATGATAATAAATTATTAACTCCAAATCAAAAATTGTTTTACTTACGCGCTGCGTTGAAAGGCGAAGCGAAAACAGTAGAAACCAGTGACGATACGTATGATTATCTTTTTAAAACATTAGTACAACGGTTTGAAAACAAAAGGGCTATAATAGATGCTCATATCAAAACTATTATTAATTATGAGAAAATAACTCATGAATCTGGTAAAGAATTACGAAAATTATTGGATTGTATTTTAAAGAAATTAAGAGCGTTAAAAGTATTGAAATGTGAACGCGATAATCTTTCTAATATTATGTTATTGAACATTGTTTTGCAAAAATTGGATCGGGAAACTCGCAAAAACTACGAACTTACATTAAAGAACAACGAAGTTCCTGACTTTGATCAGTTTCTAGAATTCCTTGAAAAACAGTGTTTAGTTTTAGACAGTGTACATCGAAATTTACCGCTTAAGTCCTCAAAATATACTAATGATATGTCTAGTTATCCCAGAAGTTTAGTTGTAAAAACGCAAGGAAATAATTCTAACTTCTGTACATTATGCAAAAATGGTTCTCACACGCTATATAAATGCGATATCTTTCTTAATTTCACAACAGAAAAAAGATATGAATTTATTCGAAAGAATAATCTTTGTTTAAATTGCTTCGGATTCCATAAACAGGGTTGCCAACTCCAAAAAAGTTTAGCCCCTAAATTCAAGTTGAAAATCCCCTAAAAGTCCCTAAATGTTTTGTAAAAATCCCCTAAAAAAGTCCCCAAATTTTTAGCTCTAATTTAAGGCAACCAAATTTTTCGAAAGGCAAAGTGTGGTCAAATTAGTGGGGTGTCTCTAATTTCAAATTAAGAAATGGTGACCAAAGCAATACTTTAAACGAGTGACAATCCTCACAATAAATTATAAATTTCGACAAAAGCTTTACATAGAAATCTAGTTCATGTGGGAGGGAAAAAAAAAAAAAAAAAAAAAAGTGGGGACTGTCCCCACAAATGGGAACTTTTGGTTTTGTCGCCTTGCTCTAATTTTAGTCTTCCTTTAACACTGCATGTATCGAAAATCTTTTAACGCATCTCCTAATTATTCTGCTTAACTCTTTAAAAATAAATAAATAAATAAAAATGCAGTTAGTAGTTTACTAACTTATTCATTTTAGTTAGATAATAAAAATTTTAGTTTCCACATTTAAATTTTAAGTGAAATAAATTAAAATCATTATGATAGAATGAAATCATTTGCGCACATAGTGAGGTTGAGACGTCAGAACGTCACCACAGTTGTTTCAATTAAGCTGGATCCAGCAAAGTAGGAAGTGGGGACGGTTAAAATCACTCCGTCGCCAGTGGCTCGGTGACGGTTGAGGTCGAGCTAGTTTTGTGTCGGCAGGGTGCTACATTAAAAGACTTAGATTTTGAATATTAGTTAAATTAGAAGTGACTTTTAAAAGTACGGATTGATATGTAGTGAAAGGAGGGTGCAGGAAGAAGTATAAAAATAGAGATGGTTTTAGTAGATGGTGTGGATGTTGGAAGATCGTATGGTGGATGTTGGAGGATATTATAGCGAATGTGATGATTCTTATTTTGGTGAATATCGAAAGTAGCGTAGAGGAGATTTAGTTGTGTGAAGCAAGTAGTGTTGAGTGTTGGTGAGTGTCTACTAGTTTTCGGAAGTTCAAGCTGGGGTAGGAGGGAATCCTCTGTCCCATACTGAAGCCGTAGTATTGGAGTAAGAGTGCGACCGTCTCTACACTTTCGACTATCTGCTGTGGTGAGATATTTAAGATTATCTACTTAAATTGTTGATTCATATATTTTGATTAAGTAAAACGCTGGCTGAGCTATATAAATTTACCAGGCCGCCCTCCCATTAATCTGCTCAAATAAACTTTAGTTATTGTTATTTAAAGTCTTGTGTTCTCTTAGTAATCTAATTAAGTAAGTAAGATGGAGTTTGCAGGAACGCAAACTCCACAACATAATTTCAAAATTATTAACTAGACCGTATAATTTGAAGATTTTTGTCTTTCCTCCAGTGTTAGAAGTCAAATTACGCCTATGAAGCAGTGAACGTATTTTATGCTAAATACTTAATTTCAAATTTGAAGTAATTGATATAACCATAACAAATATAAAATACACATGCTTATGTGTATGATACAGTCAATCGGAAAAAGTTAAACACACAAACTCAGAACTAAAAATTTATGCAGTGAGTCAAAGTAAAAACCAAACAGGTGACATATATGAATACATTTATCCATGGCAATCAAATTAATTATGCTAATTAATTTTTTATAACTACAAATTGAAAACAGAGGGCTTTTTTTTTTTTTTTTTTTTTTTATCAAAATCCATTGATGTAAATTGTAAAATAATTTTATTTTATTTTTCAAAGCATTAAAAAAAAAAAAAAAAAAAACTACAATATGTTTATTTTTGTTTTAGAAGTATTAGATATAAAATTCTGCACAAAATAGAATTTAATTTAGTACGGCAGGACTTATTTTAATCTATTCTTCCATGTAAAAGCATGCAGTAACTGTTTCATTCCCTAGCATCAGTTACTATACTCATTTGGTAAAATTTTAGCATAGAAGATCTTTGTTAGCTTTTAAATTTTTTTTTATCATTTTGGCAATGAGTTAAAATGGCCATCGCAATTGCGTAAGTAAAAAATATTGGCGAAAAACTTTCAAGCTACTTCGGAACAAAATTTAAATTTAACCAAAGAGTCCTTTACTAAAGATATTCCTTTTTTTTTTTTTTTTAAGCACTATCTTTTTTAAATGAATTTTAATTATTTAAAAAGAAAAAAAAAATGTTTGCACATTCCTTTTTTTTTTTTTTTTTTTTTTTTTTTTTCCGACATAAAAAGAAATATATTTACTTTTTTTTTTTTTTTAGAATCAATTTGCTTTTCCTTTTAAGAAATTTGAAAGTTAAAATGATTTTATTTAATATCTTTTAAACAAATTATACAAACAATTGAATTAAAAATATAGCGTTAGCTAGATTTTGTCCTGATTAAAACAAGTGTACCAATTTTTGATTAAATCTTATAATCCGGACAGATACAATGACTGACAATCGTTCAGCTTTATATATTTAGATAAAGACAGAAATGTTTTCACGTTCATTCAAGGTGATAGATGAAAATTGGTAACGACGCTGTTTGAAGGAAATAGTACAAACTGTCTAAAAAAAAAAAAAAAAAAAAAAAAAAAAAGAGAGAGAGAGAGAGAGTTTTCAAAATGAAATCCTTAAAATGAGACTTGTCCGAGAAGTCTCACTGGGATGTGATAAGTTTTCTGTTTCTAGCAAGTAAAAAAAAATCGCCCTATCAATGCTCCGTCTAATTTAGAACTCAGTGCTCTAAATATCCGAACTGGATGTTTAATTATTGCAGGAAAAGTCAAACATAGAAAAAAATAAAAAATATATCAGCAAAATTTTGAAAAAAAAACTCTAAAAGTCCCTAGCATAATTTTGTAAGTCCCCAAAAAAACCCCTAAAAATATTTAGCCCCCAAAAAAGTCCCCAACGGCGCAAAAAGTCCCTAAATTTAGGGGCTAAGTCCCCAAGTTGGCAACCCTGTCCATAAAATAGCTAAATGCAATTCTAAGTATGCATGCAGTAAATGTGGCTCCAGACATCACTCATTACTTCATAAAGACAAGGATTTATTACTTCCGTTATCAAAAGAGAGTGCAACCCCCCCATCAAGCTATGATAATAGCGATCGTCTGCTTGAAACAGCAGGTGCATCGACTGAAAGCAATCAGTCGGCGCCGATTACTTGCTTTGTTTCTGAAAATAAAAGAGTTATATTAGCGACTGCCACAGTTTTTGTATTAGATGAATACGGATTTTATCACCCTGCTACAGCGATTCTGAATAGCGCCTCACAGTCTAATATTGCAACAGCAAAATTTGTAAATAAGTTAGGATTGAAAAAAGAAAAAATAAACATTCCTCTTTCGGCGTTGTCGGGAATTCCGATAAATATAAAAACGAAAACACAAGCACTGATAACAAATGAGAATAATTCGTTTTCAGCTAATCTGGAATTTTTGATTGTACCAAAAATTATTGATGCGTTACCAATAAATTATACTAATATATTAAAATTAAATATTCCAAAGGGAATTAAACTGGCCGATAAAACACTGTTAAAAAATAACAACAATGTTGATTTACTGATTGGGGCCGAAATATTTTTTGAATTAAGGTTAACCAATAAAATCAAAATTCCTGAAACGGGTGCAATTTTACAGGAAACGGTGTTTGGATATGTACTTAGTGGAGCTGTTCAAGGCACTCCAAATCCATTATATTGTGCTATTATTTCCCAGTCAGATAACTCCAATTTAGAAAATACTATGAAAAGATTTTGGGAGATTGAAAATATACTAGATTCACCTAGTTTGAGAAATAAGGAAGAGATAGAGTGTGAAAAGCAGTTTGTGAAAACATATCGCAGAGATGAAAACGGGAAGTACATAGTGAACTTACCAATGAAAAATAATTCTGAATTAGGAGATTCTTTTCGTTCGTCCAAACAAAAGTTAAATAGTTTATACAGACAATTAAATATAAATCCCAACATTTCTGAATTGTATGTAAATTTTTTGCATGAATATGAACAGTTAGGTCACATGCGAGAATTAAATGATACTGAAATAAACACTGTTAAATATTTTATTCCACATCATGCTGTACTTAAACCTGATAGCAGCACAACAAAATTAAGGGTTGTATTCAACGCCAGTTCACCCACTACCAATGGGTTATCTTTAAATGATTGTTTATTAAATGGAGGTGTAGTGCAAGATGATTTGTGTGCCATTTTATTACGTTTTCGTACGCACAAAATAGTTTTCACTGCGGATGTTAAAAAGATGTATAGACAGATATGGGTTAATCCTGAACATTGTAACTGGCAATGTATTCTATGGAATAAAACCCCTACGGAAAAGCCTAAAATCTATAAATTATTAACTGTAACATACGGCACAAAATGTGCTCTTTATTTGGCCACTCGTGTACTAAAACAAATAGCTAGTAATGAAGGGGCTAAATATCCGTTAGCTTCTGCCGCCACACTTAAGGATTTTTACGTAGACGACATTTTAACGGGAACTGATGAAGTGTCATCTGCTCTGGAACTTCAGAAACAGTTGTTGTTAATGTTAACGGCTGGTGGACTAGAGCTGCATAAGTGGGCATCAAATGCCAGAGAATTATTAGAACAGGTCCCTTACAGTGAGCAAGACTATCACTTCGAAAAAGATGAGAAACCTTCGGTGAAAACACTGGGGCTAAAATGGAATCCCAAAGATGATAATTTCAGTTTCACAGTGTCATCAGATTATTCAAATACAATCACCAAACGTGGTGTTCTGAAAGAGATCGCGAGACTCTTTGATCCATTGGGTCTAGTAGGACCAGTGATAGTACAGGCTAAAATATTTTTGCAAAATTTGTGGCTTTTGAAAATTGATTGGGATCAGGAACTTCCAACACAAGAGAAAAACACATGGATAAAGTTCCGAAATGCTCTAAAAGAGCTTAAAGATATTACGATCCCACGTTTCGTGTTCTCAAATACTAACTGTCGTGAACTGCAGCTCCACGGCTTTTCGGATGCTTCAAAAGAGGCATATGGCGCAGTAGTTTATTTACGTGTGATCACCAGTTCAAACGATATACATGTGAGCTTACTTTGTAGTAAGTCCCGAGTTTCTCCTCTTAAAGTGTTGACTATACCTCGCCTAGAACTTTGTGCCGCTGAATTGTTATCTAAACTGATATCAAAGGTAATCACATCCCTAAATTTACAGTTAAGTTGTGTATATCTTTACACCGACTCAACAATCGTTTTGTCATGGATCAATTCATCACCCCACGTGCTCAAGGTTTTTGTTTCAAATCGAATATCTCGAATCCAGGAACTCACGAAGAATTTTTGTTGGAGGCATGTTAAGTCAACCGAAAATCCAGCTGATCTAGTTTCACGAGGAAGTCATCCTCATCAACTTTCCGAGTTGTGGTTCAATGGACCAGATTTTCTTCATCATGAGCCTCTAGAACTATCTAATGACATTATTGACTCTAGCGACGAATATTTTTCTGAAACTAAAAAACGTCTTAATGATTCTGAACTTAAATTTTCCCTTTATGTAACTACCCAACCTTTCAATTTTGTTGATGACATTTTAACCATTAGTAATAGTTTTACTAAAATTGTGCATGTTTTAGCGTTTATTTTCAGGTTTATCAACAACATAAGACATCCAGGGGAAAGAAAAACTGGATACCTAGGTCCGAAAGAAAAGAGGGCTGCACTAAATTTTATACTAAAGACCTTACAGGAGGGAGAATTTAGGAATGATATAACAAGTATAAAATTTAATAACTGTATTTCTCTTAGCAGCAGGCTTCACCCCCTGGCACCGTTCATAGACTCAGATGGTTTATTAAGAATTGGAGGTAGGTTGCATAACGCAGATTTGAACTATAAGAAAAAACATCCTATAATATTGCCAAAGGGTAAGTTCAGTGAGATAATTATTAAACATTTTCATGAAAAACTTCACCATTCAGGTCCTCAGACATTACTTTATAACATTAGGCAAGAATATTGACCCTTAAATGGTCGAAATGCATGTCGTAAAATTATCCATAATTGTGTCCAATGTTTTAGAGCTAACCCTAAGTTATGCTCTCAAAAAATGGGTGATCTGCCTAAAGAGAGGATAAATCCTGTTTTCGCATTCAATAGTACGGGTATAGATCTGTGTGGCCCATTTTTTATAAAAAATAAGCATCAAAGAAAAGGGGCTCCCATTAAAATTTATGTTGCTCTTTTCGTTTGCCTTACAACTAAGGCAATACACCAAGAAATCGTCTCTGACTTAACTTCAGAGTCACTAATTGCTGCCTTGAAACGTTTTATCGGCAGACGAGGTAAATGTGCTAAAATCTTTTCAGACAATGGGAGTAATCTTGTTCGAGCTAATAAAGACTTAAAGGAATTTTTTAAATTAATTACCCAAAAAGATGAAAATTTGGCAAATTTCTCCTTAAATGAGAAAATAGAATGGAAATTTATTCCTCCCAGGGCACCAAATTTTGGTGGCTTATAGGAAGCCGCGATTAAATCTTTTAAGTATTATTACAAGCGTATTATAGGTGATGCTAAACTGACATACGAAGCCTTTCAAACCATCATGATTCAAATTGAATCCATGTTGAATTCGCGTCCATTAACCCCTCTTTCGGCAGACATAGAGGATTTGGAAATTTTGACCCCTGGTCATTTTCTTATCGGTCGATCGTTAACGGCCATCCCCGAACCCTCACTGACCAACATTCAAACCAATAAATTAAATTTGTGGCAACAAACTTGTAAACTAACTCAAACATTTTGGAAATTTTGGTCTAACAATTACTTAAATAATCTTCAGCAAAGGACTAAGTGGTACTTTGAAAAACAAAACGTAAAGGTAGGCGATATGGTCGTCATAAAAGAGGATAATTTGCCCCCTCTAAAATGGTTACTAGGCCGCATTACTAAAACCTATATTGGAAGGGATAATATTGTGAGAGTAGTAGATATTCGAACAAAAAACGGAATACTGAAAAGAGCTATTTCAAAATTAGCTATTTTGCCAATTAATGATTATAAAATATATTAAATAAATATATTCTAAAAAAAAAAAAAAAAAAATCTATTAAAAATTGAGAAAGGAAATAATACATAATTTTCTTAATATTGCTATAAGTTTTCCTTTGGTTTTATTTACTTACCTTGCATATAGATTGTTTCATTTATAAGTTAAAATTGTTAATTATTGTTTTTATTTTTCAATGTGATTAATCTATAAATCAGTTTGTATTTCCAACATATGTTTCTATGGTTATGTCTCATGTATAAATTTGTGTAACTCTTTGAAATTTGCATTTCAACGCCGGGCGGTATGTTGCGCCTGCGCACTCTGTAAAGTTCGCTCCTTCGTTCGGAGCGCAGTTCAGTTTGTAACTATAGTTATTTTTTTTAAATTTATAACTTTACTGTATATCTTTGTATGCATTTTTTAGATATTAGATTATTACATGTTAGTAATTTTTTTTAAATTAATATTACATATGTGTGCAATTTTTAACGAATGTAAGCTAGAGTTTAAATAAATGTGGAACTTATTTAGTTTAATTTATATAATTTTTATTATGTAACTTTATTGTACATAAAATTTATTATATTTATAATGTATATAACATCATTTACTGTTTTAAAACTTTTGTTTATCGTATTTGTATATTTATAGCATAAATAACAGTATGTGTATAGTTATAGCTTAAATGCGAAACTTATTTAATACATAGTGATACCATAACGTTTAGTTTATATAATGTTTATTATATTTAGTTTAAAACACTTTACTGTATGTAAAATTTATTAACTGATTTAAAACATCTGTTAAATTTATTTAATAGTAAAAGCTTATAAAATTTAGTATGCATTTATAAAGTGATAATTTTTTTAAATTAATATTACATATGTGTTACATTTTTAACGAATGTAAGTTAGAATTTAAATAAATGTGAAACTTATTTAGTGCGAATAGAAAGTTTAATTTATTATATTTAGTTTATTGTATATAAAATTCATTATATATCGTTTATTGTATATAAAATTTATTATATTTAGTTTATTGTATATAAAATTTATTATATTTAATTTAATTTATAATGTATATAACATCATTTACTGGTTTTAAAACTTTTGTTTATCGTATTTGTATAGTTATAGGATAAATAACTGTATGTGTATAGTTATAGCTTAAATGCGAAACTTATTTAATGCATAGTGATACTATAAGGTTTAGTTTATATAATTTTTATTATATTTAGTTTATATAACTTTACTGTATATAAACATTTTGCGATTTCAAAAAAAAAAAAATAATAATAATGTTTTGTTACTTAACAACATGTAAAGTTTTAATTTCAACGTAAAAATATTTTTCTAGTATAAATCAATGTGATTAATATTGCTGCGTATAAACAAAATGTTTTTAGGGGTAAAAATTCTAAGTGTGAAATTTATTTCATCATAAATGCATGAATAAAATTTGTATAATAATAACAATATAAAAAACTTAAATGATAATTTAAATTGGAAAAAAGACATAGAGTTTTTCATAGACATATTTTTATTTAAGCATTTCAATAATAAAAATAGGTGTTGCATCTAAAATGGGTTAAATTTGGCCATACGTAGCTCTAATATATTGATTGTTACTAAATTCCACCCTGATCCTCGTTCATTAAAACTATCAAAACTCTTCATTATCTTGTTAAAAGCTATTTGCAGATCATTATCCATATCGCTTGCTAAAAATGCCGTCTCCATTTTTGATCGAAAGTGAGGGGAAGTAAATTCTTCTCCATCTATAGTAGAGCGACTAAGGGTAACGTTTACAACTATATACCATTTCATCGCTTTTTTCTCACTTAATTGATAGTTCAGTTCATTTAAAAGGTCAGTTCTTAAATTATTAAAAAATGAAAACAAGTCCATATCACCATTTTCATTGTCAAAGGTGGTGGTTGTGAAAACATTAAGTGTATTTCGCCTTTTAAAATGCATAGTTTTTTCCATAAGTAGAGCTTGGTTAAAATTCATAATAGGTACTAATGGCTTTCGATGATTCATTCTCTTGTGCTTCAATAAATCATGTTTGCGGTTGAATTTTTCATTGCATTCATCACATAAATGTTGGGGTGAAGACTTTTCATGATTTTTTCTGATATGATCCAATAACTTGTATTTCCATGCAAAGGTTTCAGCACATACATCACATGAATTTTGGGGTGGAGACTTTGAATGATTTTTTCTGATATGATCCAATAACTTGTACTTCCATGCAAAGGTTTCAGCACATACATCACATGAATGTTCAGGTGAAGATTTTCGGTGGTTCTTTCTAATATGTTTCAGTAACTCGTATTTCTATGCAAAGGTTTCAGCACATACATCACATGAATGTTGAGGTGAAGATTTTCGGTGATTTTTTCTAACATGTTTCAGTAACTCGTATTTCCATCTAAAAGTTTCACTGCATTGATTGCATTCATATTCTATAGGGATCTTTTCGTGAATTTTCGAATATCTCTTTAAATCATCTATTCTAGCAAATGCTTTCTTACATATAACACAAAGATGTGGTTTTCGACCGCTGTGAATCTTCATATGTCTAGCCAAGTTAGATTTTTTAGAGGAAGTAGCATTACAAGTCGGGCAAGTGAACTTCATATCGTCAGAAGTAGATGAAGAGGTTTGTTGAACAGGCATTTCTTCAAGTCGATCCATATCTTGCTCCAACAGTCAGAGTATTACGCAGCAACCAAATTAAACGTCCGCACTCCACGAAAATAAGGCAGCAACTGATGAAATTTTTCCGTTGCTCTCAATTTATACCTTAAGTTTGAACAGGGGAACAGCCCCGGCTCACCGCTCGCAGAGCAGTGTTGAGCTATACGAGGACCGAAGTCCCCGTAGGGCTGTCCCGAGAACGTATTTTTATCGCCAGATACATCCTAAATATCGCCAAACACATTTTAAATATCGCCAAATTGTTTATAAAATCTCGCCAAATCATTATTAAAGGTCACAATATTTCTGCATTTATCACATAATTTTAATTCAAGTGTTACTTGAATGTCATATCAAACCCTATAAATGTGAATTCATTAACCAGTCAGATTACAGTATTTTATCCAGAGTCAACCAATCAGAAGACAGCATGAGTTTCACAATTTAACTTGATAAGTTATAATAAAATTCCTTAAAAGCCTGATGAAGGGGGATAGTCTTTCGAAACGCCACAACTACCCTCCAATTTCAATCATCTAACTCCTTGTTTCTATAAATTCTGTAAAAATTTCGTAATATAAATTTACAATCTTCAAATGGCAATAATAAAATTTTAAAGTCTAAACCATTATTTAAATTCATTATTTATTATCGTAACGAAATATACTTTCCATCTCTAAAAAATGCTAAATTCCTAAAATATTCATAAATTGTTACTCTCTCTCTCTCTCTCTCTCTCTCTCTCTCTCTCTCTCTCTCTCTCTCTCTCTCTCTCTCTCTGATGTTTATTAACTTCAGTCATCCATTGTTTCATTTAATCCAACATACTATGTCCCACCGGAAACTATTTATAATCTTTAATGTCAGCGGTCTAAAAGTTTCTATTCTCCCGATGGCAACACCTAAATTTTAAAGTCTATATCCTTATTTAAATTCATTATTCATTATATTAATCTACCTTTGTTTCAGTCAATTCAACCTATTCATTCCCTGAAATATATTTTCTATCGCGAAAAATGCTAAGTCCAAAATATTGTGAAAATAAAACTAAGTCCTCAAAATACATTGTCTATTTTTATTCTGAGTCATCGCGAAAACCTTCGTCAAACGTGATATCATCTCACTCCAGCACAAGCGAACAGAAATTCTTTACACACTTCCGATGGCCACGCTCTAAAAGTTTCTATCCTTCCGGTGGCAACGACCCTTGTCCAAGATGATGACTCATCCACCCTCGTGAAAGATAACACTCCTCCTCCACCCTGCTCCTGCTCCGGACTCCGCTAGCTTCGCGCCCTCCACCCGGACCCTCATCGTCCCTCCGTCCCTCCACCGTGTTGCAGAACTGTCCTTTTTACACTACTGTGCTTTTATAATATAATACGTATGCATGAGAAAGGTAAGAAATTTGCTGAGCGGGGTGACTTTTACAATAGTATTATGGGAAATTATATTTCCCGGCTATCATCTCCATTGTGTGACGTCACTGCTATGTAGTTATGACGATATTACTACGTCGCTATTTGTATCATCCTTTCAATGTATGCGCACGCACCGAGAAGCGCACCTGTTTTATTCAGAGATGTTTAATCGTTGTCGAGGGAAAGACGTTCCCGCTTGGATGTAAACCAATGTTTAGTTATTGAGTTGACGTGGACCGGTTGTGTGAAAGACAGACGGTCTTCTCCGCTCGTAAAATATGTATATGTTAGTGTTTCTGTAATGTCCCTTTTCTTTATTTAATAAATGTTGTAATGTTATACTGGTCTGTAGCCGTTTCCCTATATTTTTGGGGGCTCGACCTATCCCGTGAAATTTTCCCCTAGACAGACGTTACAAAAAAGTCGCTACTTTGGTTTTCAAAAAAAAAAAAAAAAACAGTAGCGTGAAAATGTTGTTCTTCAAAATGTTATTTGTTTTACAGTGGCTGTGAAAATTTTTTTTTAATTCTGTGGACGATTATTTTATTTATTAAAATTTTACGATTCAAGAATTTTTTTTTCTTCATTCGGACGTTGAAAAGAAGACTGTACTATAACTCTGAACACTGGACGTTGTTCAACAACAGACGTAATTTGCCGTTTTTTTTAAAAAAGCTATACCAGAGTTGCAAGTAATATTATTAGATATGCCAACTTTATGCCGATGACTTGGAGTATATCAGTATTAGTGCTTCCTTCTTCATGCTCGACGTATTCAAAAGTAATTCATTTTGACGTATGAATTTGTTTTTCAAATAATAAGAGCATTCTACATGTAAGTCATGGATTCATCATCATCTATTTCATCCTGCTTCATAAAATGATTTAAACAGCGCTACACAGGACTGCCTTTAATGTCAGAGGTAGGCGCATGCATTTTTTTTTTCTTTGCATGATAGTAGTATAATAATAATAATAATAATAATAAAAAGATTTTTTTTCTTTGTAGTTTAAATTTCGATTCAAACTAATTTCTTGCCGTTTTATGCCCGTTTCGCAATTATTTATTTGTTCATTTTTGTATAAATAAAGAATTTTTTCCCCCCATATTAAATTACTTTCCATGAATAAAGAGATATTCTGTTCCCCAACATTTATTTATTGTTCCTAAAAATATATATGTTCTGGTTTTAATCCATTTTTTATTCCCCCAATATTTACTTAAAAAAAAAAATAACAGTTTTTTTTTTTTTTTTTACTTCGGTTTTCTTATTTTATTTTTCTTGCATCCTAAAAATGGCCCTTAAATTAGGCGACCTTCCGCTAGTTGCAAATTCTTTGAAATATTCTAAAACAAATACTATAAAATTACTGAACACGCTGTTAGGATACCCAACATTTGATCATCAATCGCGTAAACGTATGCGAAATTTTAGCGGTTTTACTGCCGATTTCGACATTAATAAACATCAAGAAAACATTTTAAAAACGTTTAATTTATCCGATTTTATATCAATCGCTAATTCGCTACACTTAGAACCAGTCGGTAGTAAGGAAAATTTATGCAAAGACATTTTTAATGCACTTACTAGGTTATGTATGTGCTTTTATAATTTAATACGTATGCATAATGAATATATTTGTGTAATAGATCGATAAAAATGGTGCGTGTTATGCATAGATGTAAATATAGTGTTTCAGATTTCTACATAGTATTATTTCTTTTTATGTGATTTCTTTCGAAGAGGTTTAGTCAATTATAAAATGTCAATTTTTCGCATTTCTAGCTTGTTTCCGCGTTAAAAAAGATCCTTCTCCGTTAAAAACACACTTTATCAGGGCACGTAATAGACTTGGCGATGAATTTGGTGATTTTATCGCACCTTAACAACTATTTTGACGATCTTAGTGAAAAAAACCTTTATTATCGATAGACCCATTGTCCAAGCTGTAACTTGATTATTAAGTGTAGTTTCCAATGAGGTTGGGTGGAAGTCGTTACGAGCGGCGGTATTCAGAATCCTTTGATGTGGTCAAGCGGTTGGAATGCTTTGACGTTTTGGTTCGACCGGTTGGAAGTCCCTGGCTCTAACCCCGAGCTGAGATAATTGAGGGGCTAGAGGATATCTTTGTCAATTTAGCATGCTTTCTTTGAAGTAACTGCGCAATCTGATAAAAAAAGGGTACAACTGATGACAAGACATTTGGCTCTTTGTGTCGGGAGCGTGATTAATGGTTTTTTGAACCTCGAACTTCCAACTGCAATGGAATGGAAACCGGACTTTACGGAAGTTACTGTAAAATTCAGGATTAATGGCGGGCTATAAAAGAAGTCCCGTTCCGACCACTGAGGTGAGTTTCTCGCTAAGACTTTACGAAATAGAAAGTTTTGCTTGACTAAGTCTCTACCATTGAATTGTAGTTTATTTCTGTATGTTATGACTATGGTATCGTTTGTGCTGTGATTTATATGTTGTCAGCTGTTATTTAAGCTGCGTTTTCTGGTGAAACTCAAGTTGATACTGGGTTTCACTAAGGTGACCAAATTTTTTAAACCCAATTTGAGGACAAATCATCGCAGCGTCCTCAAATTGAAAGGACATTTGAGGACAGAGTTAAATTATGCTTTAATTTGCGGACATTTGACGACAAATTTATAAATTCGAGAACATTTGCCCTCAAATGATTTTCAAATTGGTAAAAATGTATTGTCACCGTGTTCTGAGCTATCCTGAAAGTTTCAAATGTCTAGCTAGTCGGGAAGTTAGTTAAAAATCGATTGCGAGCTTTGTGCTGGTAACGCTGCCGATGGAATCAGGAACCCGAAACAGTTTGCTAAAAGTATTTAAAAAATGCATTTTCTCCGTGTTCTGAACTATTCTGAAAGTTTCAAATGTCTAGCTAATCGGGAAGTTATTTAAATAAATTTTCTGTCGAATCATATAAACGCTGCCGAAGGCAGTAGGGACCTGAAACAGTTGATTAAAAGAGTTTAAAAATGTATTGTCACCGTATTCTGAGCTACCCTGAAAGTTTCAAATGTCTAGATAGTCGGGAAGTTAGTTAAAAATCGATTGCAAGGTGTGTACTGGCAACGCTGCCAAAGGCAGCAGTAACCCGAAACAGTTAGCTAAAAGGATTTAAAAAATGCATTTTCACCGTGTTCTGAACTATTCTGAAAATTTCAAATGTCTAGCTCGTCGGGAAATTAGTTAAATAAATTTTCTGTCGAATCATATAACGCTGCCGAAGGCAGTAGGGACCTGAAACACTTGACTAAAAGTGTTAAAAATGTATTGTCACCGTGTTCTGAGCTATCCTGAACGTTTCAAAAGTCTAGCTAGTCTGGAAGTTAGTTAAAAAGCGATTGTAAAATCTGTACTGGTAAAGTTGCCGAAGGCAGCAGTAACCCGAAACAGTTGGCTAAAAGTATTATAAAAATGCATTTTCACCGTGTTCTGAACTATTCTGTAAGTTTCAAATGTCTAGCTAGTCGGGAAGTTAATTAAATAAATTTTCTGCCGAATCATATAAACGCTGCCGAAGACAGTAGGGACCGGAAACAGTTGACTAAATGTGTTAAAAAATGTATTGTCACAGTGTTCTGATCTATCCTGAAAGTTTTAAATGCCTAGCTAGTCGGAAAGTTAGTTAAAAATCCATTGCAAGCTTTGTGCTTGCAACGCTGCCGATGGCAGCAGGAACCCGAAGCAGTTGGCTAAAAGTAATAAAAAAATGCATTTTTTCCGCGTTCTGAACTAGTCTGAAAATTTCAAATGTCTAGCTAGTCTGGAAATTAGTTAAATAAATTTTCTGTCGAATCATATAAACGCTGCTGAAGGCAGTAGGTACCTGAGACAGTTGACTAAAAGTGTTAAAAAATGTATTGTCACCGTGTTATGAGCTATCCTGAAAGTTTCAAATGTCTAGCTAGTCAGAAAGTTAGTTAAAAAGCGATTGCAAGATGTGTACTGGTAACGCTGCCGTAAGCAGCAGTAACCCGACCAAAAAAAATTTTGAATGCAAAAGGCACTGGTACAGGTCAGAAGAAATACCCATGCAAATTTTCAGCACATTAGCTGCAGAACTCTAGGCTCAATCGCCGTCAAAAGTTTTTGTCTTAACAATTGAAGAGCTTGTTTCCAAAAGGCGTTAAGTCAAAAATTTCAAAAATTGACTTTTCGATGCAAAAGTTCGCAGCACACGTCTAAGAATATATTTTCAATAAGTAGAAGTTCCAAACGAAGTTTAGACATAATAAAAACAGAAAGTGAAATCCGAGTTTTTTTCCAAAAAGAATTAAGTCACAAGTAAGTTTTGTGCCAAAAAGGATTAAGTCAAGTTTAACCAATTGTAGCGTGCCTTGAGATCACGTGGTTAGTCTGGCCTTGGGTGAAAAGTCAAAAGTAAAGGAAAAAATGTTGTTGTAGATTGTCACATTGAGACAGTTTTTTTTTTTTTTTTTTTTTTTTTTTTCCCATAGAAAAATGTAAAGATGAATGTATTTATAACCTTTATTATAATATGTTTAAATATTTTAATCTTGGTTTTGGAACCCCGAAAAAAGACATTTGTTCCTTCTGTATTAGGAAAAAAACACAAATGAATTCAGTAAAAATGTACAGAAAAAAGAAAAGACCCTGTTAACCGAACTTTTGATTCATAAACATCTGAGTAAAAGAAATTATTCACTTTTAGGGGAAAAGCTTATAGAAGATGAAATTACAATATGTTTTGATCTGATGCAAAAATCAGGAATTACCACACAAATAAAAATTATACCATGTTAGGAATGTTTTCAGCAGTGGCTGCTCAAAGGGACCTCGCCTTCACATACTATTTACCAGTGCGTGGTCACTGCTAAGAAAGTGTATACAATTTTACTTTCTAATGAATATTTTGAACAGTTCTCTAAGGTTGGAAATCTTTTCGAGTATAAGAAGCACTGGAATATTTTAGATTGGAAAAATTTTGCGCATAGTTATCTGAAAAGCAGACAAGGTTTCTTGATTTCAGAGGCAAAAGTACTGGAAATTACGAAGCGAGATGTGGGAATCAAGACAACGTACTGTGGTTCGCTTTGCCGCCAAAACATCCTGTAACGAAGGACCAAGGACCAAAAGTCTCCCGTGCGCCCCTTCTGAAATAAAAACAATATGAAACAAGTAAAGAAAAACAGATGCTTTTAAATTACGTAACGCTTTGGGAATTAACAAATTGCACGAATGTTTTTATTTTTATGAATAATATCTCAATGATACTGCTAACGCTAACACAAGGGAAAATAATGATAAAGGTGGCGAAATAGAATTTGTAAATGATGATTTGTAGCGAATAACTACCTTCCAAAATCGTATAGCTAAAATTTATAGATGTATTTACATTAAAAAAAATACTTGGATTACTTTCAAATGGAAGTAAGTCATTTCATTTCGTTATTTGTTTGTGCCAAAAGGACTTAAGTCATAGTTTTGTTCCAAAAGGAGTTAAGTCATTTCTTTCCTTTTTTATTTCTAAATAACTATACTGCCAGGATTTTTTTAAACATGCAATTTAGTGTTATTATCATCCATATATTACTGGAAAAAATTATCTTTTCCTTAAATTCAATAATAAATCTTAAATAACAAAACCGCGTTTTCTCAAGAACTGAAAAAAATGACTTAACGCCATTTGGAAACAAGCTCTTCAATTACAAGAAGAAGCAGCAGCAGCAGAAGAAGAAGAAAGTAACAGGGAAATTTCGAGTTTTCAAAGTTATATAACTCAGGCCCCTTAATTCGGAGCGACATGCAAATTTGTATGTTTTGTCTTAAGGGTATGCTTAAGGTCTGTGCAAAAAATCATATGTCTTGGGGATCAGGGAGCTGAGATACAGGTAGTCGAAAAGTACGAGATGCTATGTCGACATAATATACACTTGTAGCGTTCACCATTGACTTCCTACTTTGTAAATTTCATTTGTATTTCTTGTTTCATTTGTTTTAGCTTGGCGGGTGTTTGTTTTAGCTTGGCGGGCGGAACGCTACCGCGATCCTTGATGATACAGTTTTAGAATACAGAGATTGGACTTACTGCAACTTTTTGTTATTGAGGTTGTTAATAATAGAGTCCCACACATACTGTTAAAATTTTCAACACAAAATTACTGGTATAATAATTTATCTTAAGCCTTGTGAAAAATGACATAAAAATAAGAGAAGATGTTAATATATATATATATCTTTAATATATGCATTTTAATGACTAATATTAATTAAATTAATTAATGGCGAGAATGTATTTGAGATGCTTTTACTATAGTAGAAATATTCATTTTTTTTTTTAATTGATAAATTAAATAATAAAAATAGATAGAAATAGAGAATAAAGATTGAGAATCTCCATTATTAACATTTATCTAAGAATTATTGTAAATTTACACAGACTCTGGATAAACATTTCAGTAAGACTTCAGAATTTTTTTTACATTGCAGACGAACTACTAAAAACATGATTTTGAGTTCAGGGTACCCCAAAACATGTTAATATATATATATATATATATATATATATATACAATTTCAAAAATTTCACCCAAAAACAATACTTTCCCTACCATTATCTGGGTATAGAAGATAAAAATTGCATAATAGAATACCACATTAAATTACTCCACAAAATGTTAAATTACCCCCAGAAATAAATTACCATACAATGTAATTTATTTTGTTCTACATGTAACTAAATAACATTTTACCAATATCTTAAATATAATTCTCATAATCTGATGCTAATGTATGTTGTCTAATCCTGATTTCTAGCTTTTGTAAATATTTAAAACTAGCAGGCTTCGCTGGACATTAAACTTAAATGAGTTGTCAAAATCCCATATCTTTATTTGTTACCTAAGTTCTCGCTGTGATTGGTAGAGGTTTTTCTCGCTTGCAACGTGAGGAGTCTGGGTCCCCACTACCTTCGGCAGCAACTTACCCACTTCTTACTTCCCCTTCCACAGCGGGTGAGTTCATAGTTTTGCAAAATCTGCGTACACTTAATCAATATCCACACACCAAAATTCGCCATTCTAAGATAATTCAAAACGAATTCAAACGGAAAAACATGTTTTTACACATGTTTATTGCCTTCCGACTCAGAGAAAGGGGGGGGGGGGAGGGATTTCGAATTTTGTGAAATCCAGTTACAATAAGTGCCGGATGCATACAAACAATTTAAGCACCAAATTTCGTGACCACAGAAGACTTTAATAGAAAATATTATAAATAAATAAATACAAAAACCACAGCCTTAGTATGGGACCCCTTTGGTGACTTTAAATATTTTATGCCATTTTTGCGATGAATTGAATTGGCTATCTCAATTGTGCAACTAAAGATTTTGGGGAGAAACGTCCGAGCTACTTCAGTGCCAAATTTCAAATTTTTCCAAAGGGATCCGATACTAAAGCTGTTCCATACAGAAAATAAATAAATAAAATAAAATAATAAAATGAAATAAAATAAAATAAAAACTCTTTTCTGATATTTACAAAATAAAAATAAAAATTCTTAATAAAATCCAAATTGTAATCATTTACAGTTAAGGGCCCCCTTCACTCACGGACGCCGGAAGCCGAAACTAATGTTATTCAATGGGAAATTTTTCTTTACAAATAACTTATTAACTAATACATATTTTTAAATTCTGTTTTCACATTCTGAAAGTTCCCAGCTGTTAAATTGACGCACCTTTTCTAAAAAATTATTATTTTATTATTTTATATTTTATTTTGAAGCTGCAAAATACGAATTTTCAATATGTGAATTTTTTTCATTTTGAAATTTCGAAATAAAATATTAAAAATTAAAAAAACAAATTTTTAAAAAAGGTGCGTCAATTTAACATTTGGGAATTTTCAGAATGTGAAAACAGAATTTAAAAATGTGTATTAGTTAATAAGTTATTTGTAAAGAAAATTTCCCCATAGAATAACATTAGTTTCGGCTTCCGGCGGTGGTGAGTGAAGAGGGCCGTTAAGGGGAGAACATAAAACAACTTCATAAGGCAAATAATAACAACAAAAAATTTTGTTTTACTGCAAAAAAGAAAAGTGCTGCTTAATTAAATAAAAATTTTAAACTAATGCCAAATATCTGTATGAAATTATTTATACTTATACAAATTCCTGATTAAAAAAAAAAAAAAAAAAAAAAAAAAAAATCACCAACTGTTGTAGGTTAACTATTTATTTTTCTCTCTAATTTTTACTTTCTTCTATATTCAATAGAAGAAAGTATTGGATTCGTAAAAGTTTTCGACCTCGGGTTTTTGATGGATTTACACGTTTTGAGAGCTGTAGAACACGATTAGACCATTTTTAGAAAATGTCTGTCTGTCTGTCAGTCTGTCTGTGTGTGACAAAATTTTGTGGCAACTGTATCACAGGAACTACTGCACAGAATTTCATACAAGTTGGTATGTAGTTGCACCTTGACATAAATTAGTGCCTATCAACTTTTGGTAAAAATTGTCTTACAGGTTGCGTTGCCATCCCGCTTTTTCTAAATTTTTAACATGGTGATATAGGACAAAATTTTCCATAAATGGGCATAATGAAATTAATATGAATTATTAATAATAGTAGTAGTTAACTAGGAAAAAAAATTTTGTGCATGGGGGGGCATTGGCTCCCCCCCCTGGGGGGGAAGTCCCCCTTGAGGGGAGTAAATTTTCAAGATGGGTATCTTTCGAAAGGTCTCATCAATACCTTTAAAACGAATGGTTGAACTATAAATCTGTGACAATTTAAAACAAAGTTATCGAATTTTTTTACTTTTAACGAAAAAAAACTTAGAAAAAAATCTGTATATATATATATATATATATAATAAAGATGATCTATTAAGCATAGCAGAAGCCAAGCAACAAATACAAGAACACTGAAACACCAATGACCAATAGGATAAAAAAAAAATCATCAGTGGATGAAATACACTAATGTAAAGAAACCAGATCTATTAATTAACAGTCTGCAAAACAAACGAATCAATAAAGTAAAACAACAAATCTTAACTTAAAACCATAAACTTATCAAAATTAATGAAAAAACAACCCAAGAAACACAAGATAGGAAGAAGGAGGCAGGCGGCAAGACTTGTGACTTGCATGTGGGGTTACACTAGTTTTACGCCGGCAACACTCCCCCAGCCTGCCACAACCAGAACAGGAACCATATGGATTTAAAAATGCAAAATTTCAAAGCAGATGAACAACAATGAAACCACGAAGCCACAATGAAATTCACCGATTGATCACATTGTGTTTAACAGTATAATTAGAACATTAAATATAGTTGACAACTCAAAAAGGAAAAATCTGAAATTTTATTGGAAAATGAAAGTTTGCATAGTAATACAAAGCAAATGCAACAAGCCTTCTACTTTTTTTTTTTTTTTTTTTAATTTAATTTCACAAACCCACCCAACCATCCAGCCTTACAACACCACCCCACCTCCGTAATCAAACATCTGCCCACCCAACCGCCACCTTTTTTATTGTCTTTTATTATTTCATAATTTTTTTGTTAATGTACACAGAGAGTTAATGTACACTGCTTTTTTTTTTTTTTTTTTTTTTTTTTTTGTACTGGCAGAGACATGGTTAAGGATATAAAATAGAAAATACAAAGTTTTTAGGAAAACCCCTTTTAGCAGTGGCTGTGATCAGTTTATTAATATTCTTGTTTTTAAACTTTGCAGAGCATAAATTATTAATTCGAAATAAATGGTTAATGATGATGTATATATTAACGAAATTTAACCAAACTTGGTATTTAGTTGGCTCCTGACATAAACTGGTGCTGATTAGATTGGGGATCAATCGCTCAACAGGTGGCGCTGTGATCGTATGTTTTCTAAATTTTTAACATGGCAGTGTAGGACAAAATTTCGTATAAATGTACATAATGAGAGTTATTCTTAACCTGTGATTGTAATAATAATATGAATTATTGATGATAGTAGTAGTTAATTAGTAAAAAAAAATTCGGCATGTGGGGGCATCGCTTCCCACCCCTGAGGGGAAGTCCCCCCCCCCCGGGGGGGGAGATAAATTTTCAAGATGGGTATCTCTTTCAAAACGTCTCGTCAATACCTTTAAAGCGAATGGTTGAACTATAAATATGTGATAATTTAAAACAAAGTTATCGATTTTTTTTTTTTTTTTTTTTACTTTTAACGAAAAAAAACTTGGAAAAAAAAATATTTTTTTTTAAATACTGTTATTGAGTGAATTTGTATTGGAAAATATAGAAGAAAGTCTTGTGGTGGCCACAACATAGTAGTTATTATTATTCACGTAAAATTAAAAAATATTTCATTTTATTTGTACCGAATCTGGGTTGAAAACGGAAAAAGGGTAAAATAAATTAAAAATATCAGACCTGTATTTATAAATTTAATACCAAATGATAGGGGCGATTTTTCTTAATCCAAGGGTGCAAATAGGTTTTTGATGTGACAATTAGATTTTAAAAAAATAACTAAAGTATGAAATTTAAGTGGCAACGGAAAAACGGAAAAAGGGAAAAATAAATTAGAAATACCAGGCCTATCGTTACAAATTCAGTACCAAATGAAAGGGGTGATTTTTCTGAATCCTGGGGTATAAACAGTTTTTTGATACGACAATTAGATTTTTTAAAATTAACTAAAGTATGGATTTTAGATAGCAACACTTCATTTCAATCTTTTCATAATTTGTAGTGCGAATCACGCGAATAAAAAATTCTTTAACTTAAAAATTTATTTTTATATTTTATTTTTCCTTTCAAAGCGTTTTAGTGAAAAAATATTCATGGCGCATGCGCAGGCGTTTTTTACCCACAATTCAAAAGCTAATCAAAATTTTGAAAATTTCTATAGATATAATTTTAAGTTGGGTGAAAATCTAAGTTTTTGCCAAGCGCCGTTGAATTCCGTCCAGCCGTTCTCAATTGATGCCCGGACAAAAAAAGCTGCATACAGACACGATGACACACACACACACAGACAAAATTTTCTGAAGTCATTTTCGGCTTTCATGGGGTGTGAAACGTGAAGATATCGCAAAATTTTTCGTTTCCGACAAATTTACAGAGAAAAGTCTGATTTTATTAATATAGATTATTCGAAGAATGACTCTTACCTGAACTGTTTCTTTTTGAAGCACTCATCAGTTTTTCCTCATTGAAATAAGAAGGCATTAAAAAGAATAGCATTGTGGCTGTATCTTCGTGTGTTATATAATTTGCCCAATCACATCGCCACATTTCCATACTGGATAATCGTACATATCGTCCCTCTTTTTCTATGTATGATACTATTGTAATATTTAAACCTGCAGGGAAATCTTTATGAAAACTCCATTTCTCACCCATCGTAGCCCATTGACAGTCAACACTAAAATGACAATCGTATTCTTCATATCGAAAAACAGGACTACGACGAGTTTTGTTCGGATGAGGCAACTGAATGTTCTCCCATTTGACACAATTTGATTCAATCTTAAGCATAGACATCTTGGTTTTTTGAAAACTATCAAATGATATCTATTTATACGAAGTTCTAAGATTCTCGTTAAAGTAAGGAATGTTTACTCCTCGTAAGTAAGTTCGTTTGTGAAAGGAAATGAAAGTGCTTGACACATAAGCTTGACCTGACCCTATGTGTTATTTCTTACTCCGTGGTTTGCAAGATAAGATAAAAATACGTCACAATGCAAGATAACATACGTCATAACGGAAGAAATTTTCAATCAGTATTTCAAGGTCGAGCTGTACTTCTAGAATGGGATGCGTAATTTAAAACTTATGGAAATTGCTGATATATATATATACTAGCAGGCTTTGCCCGCTTCGCTGGTCACTATATTTAAAGGAAACTCTTTTCTATATAGTTTTATGAAAAAAGGAGAAAATAATAATACTGAAATCGCTCAAAAGTTCGCTTTGGGTTCCCGCTACCTTCGGCAGCGCCTTGTTCGTCCTCGCATTCTGCGATACCTGTCCCTATTGCCTGCGACAATGACTTACCCGTGGGCTTCCATTTAGGTGCTTATCATGTATGACAATTTCGATACGAACAGTATCGAAAATTTTGAAGTAGCCATTTATGTTTAAATCCTAGTTATATATGAGCAACATTATACGTGATGTACATAATATTTGCTTTCCAGTTCTTCTCTATATTTATTTGATTTAATCGATCAACCATAGAATGACAGCAATTTCAAGCCAAATATAATATTACAATGTGCTATGATCGGCTACATCTATCGCATGAGACAATTATTATTATTTTGTGGTTATACATACTTCATGCTTAGTTAATAGTAGTTGGTATATAGAAAAATAAATAAATTAATATGTAAACTTGATCATGGTACAGCCTTAATGCCCTTGGCGACTTTTAAATTTTTGTTGCCGTTTTAGACCAAAATATAATTTATACGATTATTGTTCCTATACGCAAGCGAAGTGTGACGTCACTGACCGTTCGTGGATGCAAGAAAATGATTTCCTATGTTAATCGCCCATTGGATTTTTTGTAAAAAATGATTAAAAATCGAAGAAAATTATTTCCCGATTTTAATTTCCATATTTGGGTACATATATGTATTAGTTATCATGTGCATGTGTCAGATTGAGTTCTTTTGCTGTCAAATTGACAAAATTTTAATTTTAAATTTCAAAACTCTGTCGTTCTTGGCGCTTATTGTATTTGGTGATCAAAAACGTAATAAGAAAATATACATGCCAGATGTATATTTTCGTAATATGCATCGTACGAAATATTGTTTCATATTATTCATTACTGTCTTAAAATAAGTTGTTAAAATAACTATGATTTTTGAAAGGAATTAAATTATGTTCGCCAAATAATTTGGCGATATTTTATTTTTCTACCAAGGATGACCGATATCAAATCTATTCCGCTACAACATATGAGTATCTTATATCAGATACTTTATTTAGACATTTGAAAACAAATTTGACTTCAAATTATGATAGAATATTTATCATTTCCCTTTTAATCAGTATATTAGATGGATATTTATTGTGTTAATATCATCCTTTGAAATTAAATGTTTGTGTTTTCAATCGAATATGGAAGTTTGCCATTTTTTTTTTTTTTTTTCTTCTAGAGTTTTGAAATTAAAAATTCAAATTTTGTCAATTTTACAACAAAAATAACTTAATCTAATGCATGGACATGATAACTAATACATATCCATACCTAAATACGGGGATTAAAATCGGGAACTATTTTTCCTCGATTTTTAATAATTTTTTACAAAAAATCCAATGGGCGTTTAACATAGGAAATATTTTTCTTGCATCCACGAACGGCCAGTGACGTCATCGCTTCGCTTGCGTATTTCTTTCTATCATTTCCTTGGCGAAAAATGTCCGATCTACTTCAGCATCAAAATTATAAAAAATTGTCAAGAATTATCAATAAGAAAATACCTTTACCATAATGCTGAATTAACTTTTATGCCAAGCGTGTTTCATCCGCCATACTAAAAAGAAAAAAAAAAAAAATCTGAAGTTGAGGTATATAAAAAAAATGCTGTGAAATAAAATTCAGAAGAAATATGTTAGATTTGTAATATTACTATTTTATTTTAAAATTGTAATGTGTCATTTTCTCATCGACCAATTTAACATTTAGTAATTTCTTATTTTTCGCATGAACGCATATTTCATTTTATGCTGAAAACAACAAATAAATATATCTAGTAAACTTTTTTTGGCAACAATTAAAAATTTAAATGGCTTATATTAAGTCAATATAAGTCAATAAGTTTATTATTTTCATATTTTAATTAATTTTAAAGATTTTTTCAATTTTGTTTTTCCTAAACCATCCCTGACCTATAAGGGAAAAAAACAAAAAAAGAATGATCGAAATCGGTCAAGCCGTTTACGATTTTATAAATAACATACAGACAAACATTCATTTATATATATATAGATTTAAGATTATAATTATGTTAGGTACAGTTATGTGGCAGATACGTACAAGACACTTGTGTACAAGCTGAAATGGGTGACCGAAGTAGCAAAGTTCGGGATCAAAGTAATTATGTAGCTTTCCGCACGATCAACCCCATAGGTAAGTTCGGGACCAAACGTAGTCCCGAATTTACCTGTGCTTTTGCCCTCTTCTCTTGTAAACTGAAGAGTCTTTCACAAATAAAAATTAAATCGGTTACGATTGTCATGTTTTATTTTAATGAGTGATTTAACAATTTATGCCACTTAATATTGTGTTAATAATTGTAGTTTCAAAAATTACTAATCCATATTAGTGAGATTATCCAATTATTGTTGCACATTAAAACTAAAACTAAGTACTATAATTTTCAAAAAGAACTGGAAATACATTTTTAAAGAGTAAACCATCAAACAAATATTTAAAATATACACATGTTTTAGGTTAATATTAGTCTGCACATATTCAAAAATTTAAATAGTTTAAAAAAAAAAATAATAATAATAATAATAATAACAAACACCTTTTATTAAAAGGTTAAGATAGATTAAATAAATAAATAAATATAGTTAAAAGAAAAAAAAAATCTGGTGTGTAACAGCCACACGACTTCCATTACCCAGTACTACACACATTATAAACATTAAAGTAGTATTAACATTATAAACATTAAATCGACGTTAGAGCCGTTTTTGTGATACGGACTTATGGTCCCACTTCCGGTTTCCGATGTCCCACTTCCGGTTAAACTCAATTATTGAGAGGAAAACAATATTTACATACAAAAGCATATTGAAACGTGAGTTAAAATGGCGAGTTTGAAAAAAATCCGTACAGCTGTTTTTAAAGGAACGCCCTTGGGAGACCTGAAATTGAGCTATTTATACAGGACGCCTATCAATTTTCCTGAACTAACCAACTATATCATTCGAAAGGACATCTAATAGAGTGTTTATATGCGAATTTGAAGAAAATCGTTAGAGCCGTTTTTGAGATACGGACTTACGGTCCCACTTCCGGTTTCCGATGTCCCACTTCCGGTTAAACTCAATTATTGACAGGAAAACAATAATTACATACAAAAGCATATTTAAAAGTGAGTTAAAATGGCGAGTTTTAAAAAAATCCGTAGAACCGTTTTTAAAGGAACGCCTTTGCGAGGCCTGAAATTGAGCTATTTATACAGGACGCTAATCAGTTTTCCTGAACTAACCAACTATATCATTCGAAAGGACATCTAATAGAGTGTTTATATACCAAGTTTGAAGAAAATCGTTAGAGCCGTTTTTGAGATACGGACTTACGGTCCCACTTCCGGTTTCCGATGTCCCACTTCCGGTTTTTCAACTTTCACCAAAATTTGGAAATTTCATCTGTACACCAGACGTATTTCAATTCTAAAGTTTCGTAGCTCTATCTTTATTAGTTTCTGAGCTATAATAGCCAGAAGATTCTGCACATACACACACACACATACATACATACACACTGACCAATTGCCAAAAACCACTTTTTTGGACTCAGGGGACCTTAAAACGTGTAAATCAGGTGAAAACCCGATATCGAATTTTCAGACCGAATACAATACTTCCATTACCTACGGTAGTAGGGTAATGGAAGTAAAAAGACCTTGAATTTAATTAAATATTATTACCTTCTTCTATTCATATAAACGGTAGACAAACTTTTGTTTTCGTGTCAAATTTTCCGAATTGAGTTTCTGCTGTAATTACACGTTTTGAGATGCCATAAATCCGAAAATCAGGTTTTTTACGGTTGGTTTGTGTGTTTTTTAAGATTAAATAAATAATTAAAATATACACATTAGTTTGAACATATTTAAAATTTTAAACACTAGTTCTAAAAAAGTCAAATAATAACAAGCTCTTTCATTTTAGCGCTAGCTTTATTAGAAGAAAAAACACGACCTTTAATTTAATAAAATATTATTATTTTCTTTTAATTATATAATGTTAGAGATAGTATAACGTTTCTGAGTCAAATTTTCGAAATTGAATTTTTCGATAATTAAACATTTTCAGGTACCTTAAATCCGAGAATCAAGTTTTTAGCCGCTGTGTGTCGGTCTGTGTATCTAGCTGTGTACCTGTATCAGCGTAACTCAAGATCAAATAATAGCAGAAAGACCAAACTCGACATTCTAAATTTGTATCATATAGAGATGCTACACTAAACTTTTCGTTCAGATCAAGCAAATGATTTCTGCACAGTAACATTTAAAAAAATTCAAATACATTATGTCTATGGGTGAAATTTCTGTTAGATAAAGTTAGATAAACCTTTAGACTGTGCTAAACAAAATGAAATGAGCATATATCTTTTCTATACATGAAAGCATATTTAGTATAAGATATAATACAAAAATCATTTACCATTCATTACAGAGCCACAGAAAAGGATTCGGATATATTAAGATTATACTTAAAAACTGCTGGAAGTACATTTCGAGTTGTGTTATGGATTTTTCATGTTTTGCTTCTTTGCTAAATTTTAGTACACTGTGCATGCTGGTGATACATAATTTATAGACGATACATAATTTATAGACGATATACAAGGTTCCAAAACTTTTGAACTATTTAAGTGGATACATTCTTCTTTTTCGAAAGTAATTAATGGATGTGCTTTACTAAGTTTTACCACGGCCTTACTAGAAGCTACTCCTCGGCGCTCCTTACTCCTCGGCGCTTTCGCGCTAACGTCGTAAGCAGCCGTAACAAAACTGCAAAGATCAATGCATGCCGCTGAATAAAGTAGATGGCGTTCGCTGCCAACCCTGAAAATCAGTTTGTGTCATCGATTCCAATTGTAAACAAACGTGAAAATAAGCATTGTATCTTGTAAAATGGTGTACTATTGTGTACCTTGCTATTCATCAAGAAGGGGTAGGGTCGTAGGGATCTGTCTCCTCTTATTTATTTTTTTTTCCTTGGCTTTCTAACCCTAAGAGCGCTTTCACACTCACCGATACGACACCGATAAATCCTGCCCGATTGTCGTTATCCGACAGTGGTGCAAGCAAAATGTATTGAAATGACCTACACGCTTTCCCACCTGCCGATTTTATGACGTTTTTGTCGTCACGAGGTATCCGATATCGGACCGATCACCCGTTCTGTCGTGGAACAACTCAGCTCCCTAAAAAATCGTTCCGACATTTCACTCCGTTCTGTGATTGTGGCGGCAGCGTGCAAATTTTTTGAAAACATTTTCGTTTGTGCTTGCTGTATTTTCTAATTAAAATGGCTTTCAAGTTCGATATTGCAGTGCTTTGCGAACTTATTGAGTCTCGACCATGTTTGTGGGATAAGAGAGATCCAAATTACTTAAATAAAATTATAAAAGAAAAAGCATGGGAGGAGATTTGCAAATTTCTGGATGATGAATTCGAAATGAAAACTGTGACTGAAAAGAAAGAAACAGGTAAAATAGCAATATTTTAAAATTTCTTCTTAAAAAATATTTTAAAATGTGGATACTTAAATATATGTTATGAATATTGTATTTATGATATGCGCAAAATGTTCTTCATGTGAATTTTGCTAGTTTTGCTACTCGCATGAATATTACATTTTAAAATATGTACATAAATATTCTACATTAATAAATATTTTGTAGTTTGTTCCGAATATGGCTGCTCTGTGTATGCATAACATGATCAATTTTTTTATTTAAAAATGTCGAGGTGGCGAATATTGAATTAATATCAGTTCAATTTTGAGTGAATATTGAGATAATATTATTCATATATTTGTTTTCTGTTTTTGTAGTAATTTTTGTAGCTGCACCTAATTTGTTATCTTTATAACTCAGTAGGACAGTTTGATGTTGTAGCTATATTTTGCAATTTTATATTTGAAAAAAAAAAAAAATGCAATCTGATTTAAAAGAAAAACCAATGATACATAATCTGTAAATCTTTTGCCTAAACCATTGTGGCCTCTTTTGCCTAAACTCACATGATTACATGTAAATTTATTATGTTGTAAACAAATTACCTTTGCAGTGCTTAGTACATGTTATCAAATTAGTTGCTGATATGTTAAAAGATGAAAAAGAAGTAATCAGATCGGTAGTCTACAGGCAATAATTGAAACCATTTTGAATCCTTACCACAAAATTTCTATTATTAAACAGTAGCACATCTTTAATTAAAATTCAATATTGCCACTGTGTAACTTATTAAATTATATTAAGTAGAATGCAAAGAATTTTAAATTTTTTGTAATAAATAAAATGTGATTCTGATATTTGCTTATACATTCTATAATCTATTTGTATTTCTTAACACTCAGCAATCTTCGAAATTATCTTTTTTTATCTATAAAATTTGTATTTAAAAAAAATCTGCGATGCATATTGTCATTGCTATGCTATATATTACGTGTACATGGGTTATTAATATCTCAACTAGCTGAATCAAACTGTAATGTAATTTTACTTAAAAGTATTCTCCCAAATATTTATTTAATTAAAATTTGTTTCCTGTTCATATGAAGATTTTTTTTTTAACTCATATTTTATCTAGATAGACTCAAGGATTTTTTGAAGCTCTGCAGATTAATTTAATGTCGCAAAGATAAATGTCAAGCAAAAGAAAAAAAATACTGATATGTTCTTAATTTCCTATAGATGCAAATTTTACATGTTCTATAATTTTATACATTTTATGATACCATACTTTGTCTGGCATTCTCAAGACCCAGAAAATTTTTGTTTTTGCTGTCAGATAATTACAGAATTTAATTCTGTATCTATCTTTGAAAAAGAAATCATTTTATTCATTTATTTGTACTATTTATCCGAAAAAATGTTAGTGTATAGTAGAAAGGATTAAACTTATTAAGATTTATTTCTTTTTAAAATATGGTGACCAGCGAAGCAGGCACAGCCTGACTGCTAATTAAAAATCATTAAATAAAAAATGTGTAATCAAAAGAGCGAGCGTTTCTAATCACTGTTCTCATTTATACTTTTATATATATCAGTGGGGAAGCATTCATGGAAGGGATGGAAGCCCCTTCCATATTTAAGATTTAAAAAAAGTAATCAAATAATGTCGACTCATCAAAACACTGAAATGATTCTTCCTCTGCTTTTAGAAGTGCTTTGCTTCGCCACTTCCATTGTTTTCTGAACCACGCTTCGTATATACAGGGGTGAAACTTTTCAGGGGCTAACCCTGAATTCAGGACTTTTGAAAATTTTTGCAATTTCTGAATTTCAAATTAAATTATTTTGTTTTTATAGAATTTTCTTATTTTGACTATTTAATTTGCTGTATAATGTATTAAGAACTCTTAAAATATCATTCATTACAGATAGCCATATGATCTTTCATTATTAAGTCTCCCCTATCTGCATGCAAGTATCAGTTTTCAGGGATTTTACATGCTAGGTAGTTTCACCCCTGTATATATAATATATATCTCATTTATAATTGAATATATATATATTGTTTTTTTCATTATTACTAAAAGGGTAAGTATATATACTTATTTATAGCATTAAAAAAAAAAAAAAAAAAAAAAAAAAAAAAATTCTCTTGGAGAAGAAGTTGGAGGTAGTAATTTTACAACTTGTGAATACTTAGCAATTCTATAACATTTTTTTTTTTTTTTTCTTTTAGTTGACAAAATAAAAGGCAAGTGGGCAAATGTGCGAGATGCATTTGTCCGCAGTTTGAAGTGCAAAAGTGATCAAGGAGCCAAGAGGGCGTACATTTATCATCAAAATTTGCAGTTTCTGTTGGCAGCTCAAGAGCCAAGTGACACAGAGTCTAGTTACATCTTGCCAGATGAGCCAAATATTGTACAGACGCAGCCTGAGCAATTGGGAAATGATAGCTTATCCGGTGATGGCTACTCTGAAGAAATAGAGAGAGAGAAGCCGCCAAAGAATCCGAGGAAAAGGCCACTCCCGAAAGAAGTTGATATCGAAAAGGAGATTTTGGATGAGCTAAAACGACCAAGGAATGAGCCACCAAAATGTACGTTTTTTACATCTTTCGAGGAGTATGTGACTGACATGTCCGAGGCAGAAAAGCTGCAGCTACACTTGGCAGTACTGCAAAGTATATCCGACATCAAAGCAAGGAGGCATCAGCCTGTGTTCGTCGACTTTGAATAAAAGATATAACTAGCTTTTTCTGCGGTTTTTGGCCGAAGGACAATTAAAAACCGAATCACTGTTTGCTTTTTCTGCGGTTTTTGGCCGAAGGACAATTAAAAACCGATACACTATTTGCTTTTTCTGCGGTTTTTGGCCGAAGGACAATTAAAAACCGATACACTATTTGCTTTTTCTGCGGTTTTTGGCCGAAGGACAATTAAAAACCGATTCAATGTTTGCTTTTTTTTGCGGTTTTTGGCCGAAGGACAATTAAAAACCAATTTTTTCCTATCCGATGTGGCACCACCTTGTCGCGGTGGATAGGCTTTTTAACCAAGAGTGCCACAACTAAATTATTTGTAGGAATTGTTTAATTAAATCGTACTCATTTACCAATTTAAATTCCATATAAAGTCTCCCTGCCCTTCTGGTGTGGGAGGCAATAGTGGGAGGGTCGGTATTTAAATTGACGAAAAATAAAGTCATTTAAATGCTGCAAACTCTCCTAAAGAAAAAAGTAAATGCAGACAAAATAAATAGAACCTAGATTATTTATCAGTCATCTGTTTCAATAATTTCCACACAAAATATAGTCAGTTTTACCATTTGTAGGAATTATATAATTAAATCGTACTCATTTACCAATTTTAATTCCATAAAAAAGTCTCCCTGCCCTTCTGGTGTGGGAGGCGATAGTGGGAGGGTCGGTATTTAAATTGACGAAAAAGTCATTTAAATGCTGCAAACTCTCCTAAAAAAAAAAAGTAAATGCAGACAAAATAAACAGAACCTAGATTATTTATCAGTCATCTGTTTCAATAATTTCCACACAAAATATAGCCAGTTTTACCATTTGTAGGAATTATATAATTAAATCGTACTCATTTACCAATTTTAATTCCATAAAAAAGTCTCCCTGCCCTTCTGGTGTGGGAGGCGATAGTGGGAGGGTCGGTATTTAAATTGACGAAAAAGTCATTTAAATGCTGCAAACTCTCCTAAAAAAAAAAGTAAATGCAGACAAAATAAACAGAACCTAGATTATTTATCAGTCATCTGTTTCAATAATTTTCACACAAAATATAGTCAGTTTTACCATTTGTAGGAATTCTATAATTAAATCGTACTCATTTACCAATTTTAATTCCATATAAAAAGTCTTCCTCCTTTTTGGTGTAGGAGGGTCGGCATTTAAATTGATGAAAAATAGTCATTTAAATGTTGCAAACTCTCCTAAAGATAACTCAGACATAAATATATAGTGTATTCTGAATTCTGATAAATTGTCGAATCATCTTCTAATTTTTCCAAGTGCTCAAATAATTTTGCTAACTCTTTTAATGCCTAATTTAGGTATGTAAAAATGATTTAAATACTAAATCGTGGAAATTTGCATATTAGAAAATGTGGCGATATTAATGGAATATTTATAGAGTTCTGAAATTCTTATGGCAGAACAGGTTTTTATAATACAGAAAGTACAGCTGGAAGCTACAAGATTTTTGTTACACATTGTAGGTGGTAGCTCTGGCTGTCAGTAAAAAAGGGGGTAAATTTTCAAATAAGCCCGATCTATCTTTTCAGTAATTGTACAGTCGGTAACAAAAGTGTCCGAACACTAGCAAAAATTCCTATGAAAAAAAAGTGCACTTCATACAGTTTTGTTAAATAAATTCTTATCGAATACTGACTAAAATCAGGATTCGACAAGGATTTATTTAACAAAACCGTATGAAGTGTACTTTATTTACATAGGAATTTTTGCTAGTGTTCAGACAATTTTGTTACCGACTGTACTGCTGCCAGAAAATTTTTTGAAGCAGTAGAAATAAATCCTACTTAAAAGATCGGTACCTAATGCTGATTTGTTAAGTAAATATTTGACGAGTCATGATCATAGTCTTATACTGCTTATAATAAAATTAAGTTGATAAAAATTCACGATCAAACTAGAGTCCTGCGTCAGATCAGGTACCCTTTCCTTCATAGCAGTTTAAAGCAACATGACTCCTAACGTAAGTTTAATTTGTAAATAACATGTGTAAATATTAATACTTAACATTTAAATCATTATACGAGAAATTTATCAAATCTGAATATCTGCCCTATTTGAAGTTAGCCAGGCTTTGATTACACAATATTACTATTTCTTTTTAAAACTTCTACTTTATTTCAGTCTTGCTAGATCGAATGCCCGACTAGGAGAGACAAATCGTGTTCTACTTTTTTATCTTCCATCTTCTTTCAACATGTTGCATACTTGTATAACTGCTTATTTGTCGATCATTGCAAGCTTGCTTGTTGGCCATTATTTAGACTATTTTGCATATTATAAATATGCTGCAAAACGTGAATTAGTCAAAATCATGGCCAACAACCAAGGATGCTATGATCGCCAGGTCCTGACTTACGGCAGGGCATACGGGGCAAATGCCCTGGGGAAATTCTACAACCTAAAGAGCCCTTATGCCACTGCAAGGGGGCCCCCCAGAATAGGTTTGCTCCGGGGCTCCAGGTAGGCTAAGTCGGGCCCTGATGCTCGCCAGACAAACGAGCAGATAGGCGACAGGTAGTACAACATATTGAAAGAAGCTAGAAAATGGAGAATGAATAGCTTCAAGTATTTCTGTTTATTTGTAAATGCACGCAGCTTTATTCAAATTCTATTGCTTGGTTAAATAAAATGTCCTAAAAATATGATACAAATGGCCATATCACACGGGAGCATATATACTCAACACATTATACGAAACATGTTCACTATGCTGAACGAATGAGAAACCGGTCAGCTGTTCGTAGGGATCCCCCGAATTGATAGCGTGATGTATTCCCTTCTCTGAAGGTATTCCAGGAAAAAATCCTGTTTATTCCTCCTATTGGTTAATTTTGATCAGCACGCTCAACATACTCGGCTTTTTCTAAACGGTTTCGTAAAAGTTGACTATTCGAAAACTTGCTGTCCTTGAACAAAATCAGGCTGAGTATGTTGGGTATAATGCTGTGTTTAGTAAAATGCTGAACGAAAGTCTCTTGTGTGATATGGTCATAAGACTTCTCAAATGTATAAAATTATGTAATTTACAAATTTTAAGATTATCTCTGTTTGCGAGCATTCTGATAATATTTGCGACTGATTGTTTACAGCAACACACTTGTTGACGATACCAATGACTAGAAATTCATTATGCTGAGTTATTAGAAGTGTATGTTAATGTGTATAATGTATATGCATCTTTATTTTCAGGAGAGTTTGCAGCATTTAAACAACTTTATTTTTTGTCAGTTTAAATGCTGACCCTCCCGCTGCTGCCTCCCACACCAAAGGGTGGGAAGCATTTCTGAATTTGAATCACTAGATAAATATGATGGGTTCCTAATATTGTTCTATACATATAAATTCACTTACTGAAAAACCAACTGGGAAGTAATTAGTTGTGACACTCTTGGTTAAAAAAGCCTATCCACCACGACAAGGTGGTGCCACATCGGATAGGAAAAAATTGGTTTTTAATTGTCCTTCGGCCAAAAACCACATAAAAAGCAAATAGTGTATCGGTTTTTAATTGTCCTTCGGCCAAAAACCGCAGAAAAAGCAAACAGTGATTCGGTTTTTAATTGTCCTTCGGCCAAAAACCGCAGAAAAAGCAAACAGTGATTCGGTTTTTAATTGTCATGCCAAAAACCGCATAAAAAGCATAACATTGTACAAAACTTTGAATAAACACCATAAAACGTAAGAACTCGCAAACGAAGAGTCGTATCTGAGCGAGTGCTTACATTTCATGATGTTTATTCAAAGTTTTGTACTTAAAATATCATATACAGAAAAAAAAAAAAAAAAAAATTTGGCTAATTGCCATGGTAGACTGCCTTCTTCGCTCATAAAATAATTAGCAAAGCAAGTACGTGTGCCACGTCCACTTTGTCTTGTTGCTTGTGTAGTATGATGTGAAACTTGATTTAATGGGCAAGTCACTAAATCGTCTGGTCTGTAGCCATCCATTTCACGAACTGTATTGTGCAACACTACAGCAGCCTTCACAACTTTTATAGCAGATTGCTTTGACAAATTCAGAGCAGTGTGGAAAATTCTCCATTTATTGGATAAAATTCCAAAAGCACATTCTACGTACCTCCTTGCTTTGCAAAGCCTATAATTAAAGACTTTCTGTTTTGTTGACAGATGATGGCCACCATAATTTCTCATTATATGTTCGTGCATTGGAAATGCATCATCAGCAACGAACACATAGGGGACTTTGATTCCTTCCGGAGGCAGAGGTGCAGGATTCGGAATGTTCAGTCTCCTTTCACATAACAGACTCCAAAACTCTGTCTGCTGCAGAATGTTGGAATCGCAATCCTTGCCATACCCACCAACATTCACAAAAACAAACTTGTAGTCGGAATCGGCCACTGCCAACAACACTATTGAATGATACTTTTTATAATTAAAATTCATTGACCCCTCATGGGGAAAATTGACAATTCGTATATGTTTTCCATCAATTGCACCAAGGCAGCGTGGGAAATGTGCATATTTCTGAAAATTGGCAGCAATCTCCAACCAGTTTTCTTCGGTAGCTCTCGGGAAATGCTTCTCTTGCAGTATATCCCATATAGCAGTGCAAGTTCTTCTAACAATTCCTGAAATTGTAGACACTCCAATTCTATAGGAATATGACAGGTCTGTAAAAGACCTTCCAGTAGCCAAATACCTAAAATTAAAAATAACGCAGAATGTTAATTTGGGAACAGTACATTTTAAAACTTAATAATTTAAATATATATATATATATGTCAGCTTTAATCTAGAGTAATCAACGTTTTGCTTTTGTGAATTTGTATAAAAACTTATCTAATAATTAGCAAGCATATATAAGTGGACTCAAACAAATTTATATATTATGTATAAATTAATATTATAATTGTAAATTACAGTGTTAAAAATTCATGACTTTTCTTTTGAGTGTCTAGAGATATCAAACTTGGTAACAATGTATATAATTTGAAGTAAAAAAATAAATAAATTTCGATAAACATGGTAAAAAAAAGGTTAATTTCATGAATCCTATAAAAATAAAATGTAGAAATATCCGAGTATGTCAAATATTGAAATAACTAATATATTTCATAAAATTTTTACTCTAAATATTAAATTAAATTAAAAATAAATAAATAAAAATAGAATAATGTATAAATTAATAACTTAATTTATTTACATTCTGTTTTTTTTTTTTTTTAATTAATTTAATAGCATTAATTTATTTCCTTTTTTTTTCTTTTGAAAAATTCGGGAGCTAATGGTATTATTATTAATTTTTTTTATTCCATTCTAAATGAAAATTATACACTAAATAACCAAATAATGTCGCGGTGTGTTAGCAAATTGTTAAATTAATTTTACTGTGACGAAACAAGATTTTCGTTATTAAATAACGTGAAACCATAAATAAAAATAATACCTTTCAAGAGAGATATAATATTAAGATTTTGAACATTATTTTGTCGAAATACATCGATGGTGACTATATCTTTTTTGAGTCGTGTACAAAATATCTACGGAGTAAATAAAGTTTACACATATATTAAAAATAAATAAAATTTGCAATTAAAACATAACTTACCTGAGTGCAATTGCTAGCATTTCTTTTGGAGGAATGCATAATCGGAAATGAGTATCTTTCCTCTTAATGGAATCCGAAATGTGTGTCAATATATAATTGAACGTTCGATCGCTCATTCTGAAATAATTGAAAAATTTCTCAGGATCATTTTTCAATTTTTCGAAAAGGGTATAAAAATCCCCTTCGACATACCTAGCTTTCAGTATGTCATGCACCCACATGCGTCTTTGAATTTGCCTTTTCTTCCTACGAAGATATAACAAATATAATAAACGCAATTTGTTGTATTGAGGACGAGGAGCCATTTTGAGAAACGTGTTAACAGTATGCAATCTCGGAAGAAAATGAAAAGGGAAATTCCCGTTCTGTCGGAACGAAATCGGTGCAATGTGAAAGCGGTGTATTATCCGGCACGATATTGTTCCGATCGTTGGGTTATTTATCGGCCGATTCAGTCGCTGTCGTATCGGTGAGTGTGAAAGCGCTCTAACTTCCAATGCATTTGATTCCAGAAAAATCTTTGATTGTTATATCCGCTTTCACGACGTTGCCGCGTTGGCGCCGAGGAGTGATCTAGTAGGGCCGTGGGGTTTTACCAACTCCAGGAAAACTGACGAGGAATGATAATTAGTTTTTTATGCTTCACGGAAAAATGGGTAAGGGAAAAATGGGTAACGGAAAGATGGGTAACGGAAAATTGGGTAAGCGGAAAAAAGGGTAATGGAAAAATGGGTAAGCGGAAAAAAGGGTAACGGAAAAAAGGGTAATGGAAAAATGGGTAACGGAAGATTGGGTAAATTGCGAATTGCTACTTGCGAATCGTACACTGAAATTGCTCCAAATTATGCCATAGAGTTAAACTATGTTTCGAAAACATTTCATCTTTGTTAGTGATTATTTATTTCATCGTCAGTTAGAAATTTATTCTTTTAAGAGGGCTGAATAAAAAAAAAAATCTTTCACAGGACCTTTTTCAGTTAAAAAAATAAATAAATAAGCTTTTATTTATTACTTTATTCACATATTTATTATTTATGGTATTTTAATTATTTTTTAAAAGATATCATAATGTTAAAATAATAACTATAATAATAATTAAAAAAAAAAGAAGAAAAGAAATATTGGAGACTATTTTTATTTTTCGGACAGAGATAAATTGAAGAGCTTTGTTTGAGTTAAGTGATGGCAGGTGTTTGACAGGAATTCTTTTTCTTAGAAGCGTTCTCTAGTTTTTATCATGCTTGGGGAAGTCATTGAGTTACGCTCCCCTGTAGCATGTGTCTGCATGTGTGGAAAATCCTGTTTTAAGAAATACTAGAGGTTTATTCGACTTCAGGTTTCGTGAAAAATGGACAATGAACAGGGGAAGGAATACCTGTAGTTGTATTGTAAATTGCTGGGAGTGTCTTGAATGTAACTTTTTACTCTTTGAAATTTTAGACATGGTTGGTAATTTTTCAAATGGGGCTATATTACTTCTCTTATTTATGTTTCTTAAGAAATGACAAGTAGATAAACAAGCAAATAAATACTATAATTTTATATGTTTTATGATTCTTATTAATATTTTCTGTCTTTTCTTTCTTTCTCATTTTTTTTTTTTTTAAATCAGCAATCACAAGTTGAAAAATAATTTTATACAAAATAATTTTATTATCCATATTATTATAATATATCGCTCAGTTATATTTAAATGCTAACTAGCTAGTTGCTGGTTAATTCATGAATAAATTTTGTTACCTAAAAGTGTGAAGTTTTTCAATTTTATACTTATTCACAAAAGGAATTTTTTTTTCTTTAAGTAAATAAAGACTAAAATGAATGACTAGAATTTAGTAAATTGTAGAGAAATATAAAAAGTTTTGATCTACGCCACACAAATATTACTTTTGTACATTTGATGCATTTACATAAAAAAATAAGACGAAAAGAAATAAAATGACATTGAAAGTTCAAAACTACTCTCATTTGGAGGGAGAAAAAGATTTCAAATTTTCAAATAACTAACTTAAATTCCGGTGTTTGAAAATAATGGAGGGCTTACAAAATCCACCCGAAAAAAGCCCATCATATTTATAAAACAGAATTATTCATCAAGTATATATAAATATATATTTTTTAGCATATACACAAAATATATTCAAAAATATATTAAATGCATTCAAGGGAACACACACCCCTTCCAAAAGAGGGGAGGAAAATTTGATTGTATCTTTGAGAATCCTCATATCTACATTAATAAAATAAGACTTTTGACTGTAAATTTGTCAGAATAAAAAAAAAAAAAATTCGCGATATCTTCACGTTTCACACACCATGAAAGCCAAAAATGACTTCAGAAAATTTTGCCTGTATATGTGTGTTTGTGTCATGGTGTCCGCTATTTTTGTCCGGGCATCACTTAAGAACGGCTGGACGGAATTCAACGGCGCTTGGCAGGAATTTAGGACTTTATCCAACTTAAAATTATATCTATCAACTTTTCAGAAATTCCCCCACGTTCCTCCTGGGGGGACAAAAGATAAAAGCACGTTTGTCCGGGTACCACTTGAGAACGGCTTTTATATGTTGTACTGATTTTATATGTTGCGGCATTGGGGGCCCCGGGCCCCCTATTTTTATGTTGTAACAAAAAATTTGGAAATCCTAAAATATTTAAAAAAAAAATCTGTAAATACATTGATTTCAAAAGTTTCATGCATTCGAATGATTTATTACATGAAGTATTATGAGTGGGACCCTGGGGGCCCCACATGACATCAATTCAATCTTTTCAAATAGAAACTATACTTTTTCTTCACAGAATCGGATTAAGCAGAAAAAATCTGTTATATCTGTTTATATCATGTATCGCTTTTATCGTGTTGCCGAATAGCGGGCCCTGGGACAACGATTTTGTCTTGTAATAATAAATCCAGATATCCCAAATTGTCTCAGTAAAAATGCAATTTCGCAGGACACGTTAATTTCAAATCATTTGTGCATTCAAATAATCTATCGTATGAAGTATCATAAATGGGACCCTGGGGCCCCAGGGTCCCATATGACACTGACTCAATTTTTTTCAAAGGGAAATGTTTTTCTTATTAAAATCGTGTTACGTGGAAAAAATATGCATCGAAAAATGTATTCTTTTTATTATTATTATTTTAATGATTAGGTGGTCCTGGGGCACCTATTTTTATGTAGTAATAAAATATCTGAAAATCCCAAAATATCTCAAAAAAAAGCAATTTCGCTCAAACCCAACGATTACAAAAGTGTAATGCATCCAAATGATCTATCAGACGAGCTACCAAAGGTGGCCCCCCCAAGGGCCCCATGTGACAAAAACTTCATTTTTTCAAACGGAAACTTTTCTGTACGATACATTTTTTTATATAATAAACATACCTTTTCTTTAAACCATACTTTTTCTTAATACTATATTGTGAAGGAAAAGACAATTTTTTATTTTAAAAAATCGAGTTTGTTTAATGTGAGGTCCTCTAGTACCCCTGCGGCCCCACATACTTTAATTCATCTAATACATCTTTCGAATAAATGACACTTATGTAACCATTGTATCCAACAAAATTCTTTTTTTACTAAGAAATTTTCGGATTTTCCAGTTTTTTCTTACAACGTAAGATTCAGGACCCTAAGGCCCGTTACGCTTCAATATTAAAAAAAAAAAAAAAAAAAGAAAAGAAAAGAAAAGAAAAAGAAAAATGCAATACATCATATAAAATAGTTTTTTTTCCACTTAACAATATTCTATTAGGAAAAAGTTCAATTTCTGTTTGAGAAAATTGAACTTGTGCCACGTGGGTCCCCCAAAGGCCCCGGGGACCCACTGATGGTACTTCATGTAACAGATCATTCAAAAACACGAAACTTTTGAAATTAATGTGTTCAGAGAATTTTCTTTTTTATTGCGATATTTTGGGATTTCCAAATTTTTTATTACAATATAAAAGTAGGGGCTCCCGGGGCCCCTATGCTATGAATATAAAAGCAGTACATGATTATAAACGGATTTTTTCCGCTTAACATGATTCTGCAATGAAAAAGTATGGTTTCTATTTAAAAATATGAAATTTGTGCCACGTGGGGCCCCCCAGGAGCCGCCGAGACCCACTTGTGATACCTTATATCGTAGATTATTTGAATCTATGAAACTTTTGAAATCAATGTTTTCAGCAAATTTGCTATCCTTTCGAAATATTTTGGTGTATCCAGACTTATGAAACACAACATAAACAAGGGGGCCCCCAGGGCTTCCTATGCTGCAAAATATAAAAGCAGTACATGATTATAAACAAATTTTTTCCGCTTAACAAGATTCTGCGATGAAACGGTATGGTTTCTTTTTAAAATTGAAGTTTGTGCCCCGTGGGACCCCCAGGGGCCCCAGAGGCCCACTTGTGATGATACCTCATGTGGTAGATTATTTAATTACATGAAATTTTGAAACCAATGTTTTTAGCAAATTTCCTTTCCTTTCGAGATATTTTGGTGTATCCAGACTTATGAAACACCCTTTATATTACATTTCCTTGAAATTTTTTTCTTTGCTAAGTTTACAACATGTTTTGTAACCTAAAAAATATTAAATTAGAAAAATAATTTTATTAACATTTTAACAAATTTAAGTTAATATAACTATTTCGATAAATTTTAAATATCGAACTTATCTAAGTTCGCTAGTTACCTAATCGGCTTTGTGGAGTTTTGTAATGAATTATTCGGGATACGGACAAAAGCCCCACTTAGCCGGACAAAGGCCCTACGTATGATATTTTGGATAAAATTAACATTTCAAAATTAATTAAACTCGTTATAAAATAAATTATTCAATAAATCTGTTACTTTCCCCACTAGAAACTCGGTGTGATAGTTCATAGTTTATTAAAGATATTAACTGTTAATTGTTTTCTTATCTGTACTAAATTCTTCACGGGTTATTATTAATTTCATTTCAAATTAATTCTTTTTGGTTAACGTGGATTTCGGTGACATTTAATCTTCTGTTATTCTTAATTTTACTATGTTTTTGTGGTGTACAAATCAAATGATATTATTTTTGAAAGTGCAGAATTATTAGTTGGCTCGAAAAGGGGGGGGGGGGGCAAAAAAATTGAAATTAGCGTGAGATCGTTTAAAATTGGTACATGTAGATTTTGGGGGCCTATAAATAGGATGAGGATTTTTTCGAAAGTCTAAAATTATTAGGAAGATCGGGGGGGGGGGGGGGGAGCGAAGGGGTAAAAAATAGAATTGGAGTTAGCTCGTTCAAAACAGGTATATAAAGGTTTTGGGGGTCTACAGATCGAATGAGAATATTTTCGAGAGTGTAAAATTATTAAGAGGAGCGGGAAGGGAGGGCGAAGGGGCAAAAAAGTAAAAATACCGTTAGACCGTTTAAAATTGGGGCATATAGGTTTTCGGAACCTACAAACAGGATGAGAATATTTTCGAAAGCCTAAAATTATTAGAAAGGGCGAATGGGGGGGGGGGGGGGGACGAAGGGGCAAAAAAATAGAACTTGAGTTAGATCTTTCAAAATAGGAATATAACTGATTTGGGGGTCTACAAATCGAATGAGAATATTTTAATATTGGAATATTTTATAATAATGAAAATAGCGTTGTACGCGTACAGACACGCTGACACACACACACACACATACACACACAGACAAAATTTGCTGAAATAATTTTCGGCTTTCATGGTGTGTGAAACGTGTATATTTATGAATGTATGAAAACGCAATCCCAATACATATATACATATGTATATATAAGAGAAAGCATTAGACAAAAATTAGCCAAAACAGAGGCATTAGCCAAAACAGATTACTTTTTATGTCGAATATATATCGTAGAAACTGTACATGCACACCATATGATGTACTAAAAAAAATTCGTGCAACACTGAAAATTAATATTAAGTAGATTTCCCATTTATATACTTCACAGTGAATCAGAAATACTTTGTGACACCCTGTTAGTCAATCAATTACGCTAATCATATCTTATTTCACAGATATTGCTATTGGTATTGGGAGTAAAGGCGAAAGATTGCACTAAGGTCCTAGACCTGAAGAGGAGTGCCTTCAGTGCGGTCTTTCTAAGGGGTCCTAACGCGAATTTACACAAGTTTTGGTGAAAACCACGGAAAACACCGAACGGCTCGGTAGACGAGAGCGACCTGTGATCAAACTCGTAATCTTACGTCTACCAGTTTACAGGACAGAACCTCTCAAGTGCTAGCGGGGCTCTTATTTTACAGGAAAAATTATTTTGTATACATCAAATATATGTATATTAATTTTGTTACATCGTATTTAGTATAAAGGTACCAAATTTTGCTTTAAATATGTACCTCGCATAGAATATAAAAATTATTTTAATTAGTTCCTTTTTCGATAATTATTAGTAGGAAACATTTTTATATTAATAATTTTATTTTTTTTTTTATTTTTTTTTTTCTATTAAATACAAACAGTACTATTATATATAATACGATATTGAATTATCTTAAATAATTCAATAATTTAAAAAAAAAAAATCTATTTTTAATAATTAAATTACGTATTGTCAATTAAAATATTTTATTAAATGAATTTTAACCTTAAAAAAAAAAAAAAAAAAAAAAAAAGAAATATATATATATAAGCATTCTTTTTTCGTTTAAATCTTTTTTATTAAAAATATTTTACAATAAGATTCACAATTAAAATCTGAAACATTATTATTCAAGCAATCCCTCTTTTTTTTTAATTGAAATGTATATTTTTAATAATTAAATTAGTTTTTCAATTAGGTCTTTTAAATTAAATAATTTTAATTAGCTCCTTATTTCTATGATGTATGATAGTAAAAAATCTTTTGATGTTTAAGAACATTTTGAAATAGTATTTTTATTTAAACGATCAAACAATAGTATTAAGCAATCTGAACTAATTGAATTATTATATATATATATATATATATATTTAATAATTAAATTAATTTTTAATTAAAATATATTGCTATAAATTATGTATATATATATATATATATATATAACCATTTATAGTAAAAGAATCGTTTTATATTAAAAAAAGAAAATCTTCGTGGTGATTGTGGTAGTGTTAAAGCCGGTTGATAACTTGAGTGCATTACACCTGCGTGAAATGCTCTCCGGGGTGGGAATAGGGGGCGGGAGCCTTAGCCTATACCTGCAAAAGTTTCGAAGAAAACCACGGGAAACTCTCAACGGCTTGGTCGACGAACGCGACTTGGGATCGTACTTAACACTTCCATTCTACTAGCATCGATTACCGCTCGGATGTTTAAATAAACTTTTTAACTGAAAGTCCAAAAAACAGTATTAAACAATTTCACTTAATTGAAATCTGAAAAATTTTATTTTTAATTAATAAATTAGTTTTTTACTTAGAATATTTCATTAAATATTTTTATAACTATGTTTTCCTTATAATCCTTCATATATATATATATATATAATCTTTTATCATTAAAAGTATTTTAAAACAGTTTTTTTTTTTTTTTTTTTAATTAATATTAAAACCTAAAAGAATAGTATTAAATAATCTCGACTAATTTATTATATATATATATTATATGTATATTAGTTAAATTAGTTTTCTAAAATTTTTAGTTAATATTTTAAAACTTATTTTTATTTATTTATTTTATTTTAGTTTTTAATCATTCATAGAAAAAAATATATATTAATTTTTTAAAAAATAGGTTTTCCATTTAAAAGCTCAAATAGTTCTATTAAATAAATTAATTTAAACATTAAAAATTTTACTTTTAATAAATAAAGATGTTTTTGATATATATTTTATTTTTTAATTTTTTGTGTATAATCTTTCACATAATATTATACATATATATACACACACACAAAGTATTTTGACAGAAATTAAAAGCATCCATATACATTCATCTACACATACGAGTAGTAATGATGGCTAAATTTTAGCAGAAATTTAAAAGATCATAAAAAATTTAGAGATTGCCTAAAAGCTATTCGCTTACTCCCGCCATCAGTTTACCTTCAACAAAAGAGGGGCATATGTCTTTATTAGGTCTATTGATGATATTTATTAGGTCTTTGCATAAATTCGTGCGGTTTTTTATTGCTTCATTTCATAAAAATACATCAAATCAAATGACAATTTTTAATCAAAATACTCTCCATTACTTTCTACAACCTTTGACCACTTTTCGGGTAACAAATGTATACCACGGCGATAGAAGCTCTCGTCTTTGGAGGCAATAAAATGATCCGCGTCCGCACGAACTTTTGCAACGACCTAATAAATAAAAATGACAATGACAGACTTTCACAGTCCGACTTAATATTTTTTCTTACTGACAGCTTTTAAAAGAAGCAGTTAATCGATTAAGGAATCGATTAAAATATTAATTTAATTTATTTAATTAAAGTAGATCTCTTGATCGATTAGGGAACGGGGACGTGCTCTCTGGGACGATACCTCCCTTATCTTCAAATGGGGAAGGAATGAGCTACCATGTGTAAGATGTGTTCGCAAATAGCACGTAACGTAAAGAAATCAACTTTTTTTTTTACTCCCCCCCCCTAAGGTGTCGACAACACTCACTATCTTTCATTAAAGTGTAAGTGTATACAAAGTTACATGGTAATCTGTAGGGCGCCGTGCTCGAAGCTCACATGCTTCAAGCTCACAGTAGGGAAATCGTGTCTGAAGCTCACATGGATTAGTATCTCGTGTCCCAAGCTCACAAATATATTTACCCCTTTTCCCGGACTTATCAACTTGACAGGTGGGATTAGATTAGACCGTGGCCGTAGCGCACGTAACTCGTATCTCAAATAGAGCAGGCGCACGTGACGTCACTGCGATAAACATTGACAGATGATTCCGCACGTGCTTTAGAATGTAGGCAAAAGTGGGATAAAACACCATTGCTTAGCGTTACAAGCTTAGCTACATACTTCCATTTCTCCAATATTTTTAAAACGATTTACATTTCTGCTAAGATTAAATCGTTGTTATTGCTTGTTTTATAAATAGATAAATATATATGGAGGCTTTTAATTGAAAAATCTGTATTAAAATACTTTTAATACACAGGAATGCGATTTTTCAGCTTTTCAGCTGATTTAAGCTTTTTTGTATATTTAGCTTTTCAGCCTTTTTTTTTTTTTTTTTTTTCAGCATTTTTTATATTTCTGGTGTGTATTTGTTCTTTCTTTATACGTTGAAGATTAAAATAGATATTTATTATTCTAATATAATGGATTTTGTCATTGAAATTCTAGTTGTCGTGCCTTTGCGTACAGTTTCAGTTTTTTTATATTTCTGCAAATCTCATCCCTGAATAAAAAAATATTTTTTTCTATAGGAGATTACAGAGAAAAAATAATTAAAGAGTTATTTAATATAAAAATATAATTAAAATTGATTGCCTTTATTAAAAATCAAAATGTTTAATAATAAAATAAATTTGTTGAATAGAACTATTTGAGCTTTTAATTGAAAAATCTATTTCTAAATATTTTCATTAAAGATTTAAAAAAAAAAAAAATCTAGAAACCTAATTCAACTTATATATATATTTAATAACTAAATTAAATTAATTGAGATTGTTTAGTATTATTGTTTCGGCTTTTAATAAAAAAATCTTTACTAAATTTTTTTTTATATTATTAAATATTTATTTTCTATGAACGATAATAATAATAATAATAATAATAAAAGCTAGTTAAAAAATCATCCAATAAAATATTCTAATTAAAAATTAACAAGTTATTTATTAAAAATATAATATTTTACAATTAATTGAAATTACTTAATACTGTTTTTTGGACTTTTAATTAAAAGGCCTATTTCAGTAACCGAGCGGTTCTGCTCTCCTAGCTGATAGATTAGTGTTAGTGTTGATGTCTGGGAATAGGGCCGATTGTCTGCCCTAGGGTAAAAGATCCTAGGGGAGTGCCTCCCATGTTGGACTTTCTGAGGGGTCCTAGCCCATATTTACGCAAGTTTATGGGAAAACCACGAAAAACTCCGAACGACTAAGCCGACGAGCACGGACCTGGGATCGAACCTGGCATCTCAGGTCTACCAGCTTTGAGCACAGAACCGCTCGCCCGCTGTGGGCCTTGATAAATTGGAATTGCCGGGTTCCCGCTTGTCAACCTAGAAATTCCGAATTTTCCATGGTTTTCTCTGAAAATCGCGTATATACAGGACAGGGCTTCTTAGAAAGAACTCTCATGAAAGGCATTTCAGCCAGGCTTAGGACCTACATGTTGTCAATGTGTTTTAATGCTTAAACCACAACCACCAAAATATTTTTAATTCAAAAAGACTTTTTTTTTTTTTAAACATATAAATGATTATATACAAAAAATAATATTAATTAAAAAATCGTTTAAGATTACGTTCTAATTAAACATAATTTAATTATTAAGAATATAAATTTAAAATAATTAAATTAATTGAGATTGCTTAATACTGTGTTGTTTGGACTTTAAAAGGAAAAACCTAATTCAAAATGCTAAACATAAAAATATTTTTTTCTATAATTGATCATAGAAAGTAAGTAAGTAACTAAAATTATTTTTCTTAAAAAAACTTTAAAAGAAAGAGTAAATTAATTATCTAATAGCTAAATGAATTATCAAAAATATAAATTTTAATAATTATATTAGATATGATTCCTTAGTACAATTTTTTCTGCTTTCAAAAGAAAAATTATCTAAAAACACTTTTAATATTAAAAGATTTTATAGTTCAACTTTCACGAGTTGGCCCTTCGTCCCTCCTTCTTTTCGAAGAGTTTACTTTAAGGAAGGGGTGCACAAAGTGAAAAGAATGAATGGGTGGGGAAAAATGAAGGTTACCATGAAAATAACACATCAAGCCAAAAATTTTTACTTTTCGCTAGCTGAAATTCGTTTTGCCTATTAAAAGGAAAATGTGTTAATATTAAAAAATTAATGACACATAAACTAAAAGGAAAAAAAAAAAAAAACACTTTTCAATAATGTCTGAAATTTCAATAAGCACTAATACCTTATTTACATAAAGAAGTTTCGAGCAATAAATTTAAACAAGAAAAAAAAAAAAAAAAAAAATCGTGCTGTTTGCATGGATTATAAATTATTGTCTACGCATTTTATTTTGTATTTCAGGAAAAAAATAATTTTCTTTGAAAACATTTAAAAAATAAAAATGAAAAAAGTTTTTACGCTGTACTCTTTTTTTTTTTTTTTTTTTTTTTTTTTTTTAAGAAAAGAAAAACATTTTTAAAAATACTGAATCAATAAATGGGGAATTTTATAAAAATAAATTGAGCTGTACGCATAATTTACAGTATATGTACAATAGCTCTCAGAATATTTGCATACACATCAGATACGAATATGAAAGATAATTTCTTACATTACTGTTAGAATGGCTTTTAATTTCTATGTATTTTGTCTAAAAAAAAAAAAAAAAAAAAAAGAAAGAAAAAATAATAATTACAGTAGTGCAGTTCTTTATTTAAATTTTAAATATTTTTCTTTCTTTTTTTTTTCTTTTCTTTCTTTTTCACTTTTTTTCTAAGAGAAAGAAAGCAAGAAGAAAGAAAGGTTGGTAGATTGGTAGTTTTATTTATGGTACTAGGTCCAAATTAGGACATAAGGAAAGAAAGAAAGAAAAAAAAAATGAAGAGAAAAAAAAGACTGCAAACCGAAATTTTGAAATATCGTTTAGACAATCATAACAATCCTCATCGTATTAATAATTAGTTATAATGTAACAAATATTTTTTAATGATATAACATATTAGAAAGCCCAAAAGTTCTCCAAATTTGGAAATAAGTAAAAAGATAATGAACAGTATTTTCGCCAAAATGTCACAAAACTCCTAAAGATAGCAAACCACCTCCCTTTTCACCCTCAACCGATTTCAAGGTAATAGAATCGTCGCTGCCTACGTCACGTTTGATTGACAGGGGCCAACTCCTGACAGTCGCACTATATTTTCTGTGAATAATTATGAAAAAAGAGAAAAAAAAGATAGTTAAGGATCTAATTAAAATTATTATATTTAGAATATTCTAATAGAAAGACTAAATTCATTAATTAATTATCTAAAAACTAAACGTATTATAAATAATACTAATAATCAAATTAGCTTAGATTGCTTAATACAATTTTTTCTGCTTTCAATAGAAAAATTTATTTTAAAATACTTTTAATATTAAAATATTATAATTAAGTTAGTTGTAATCGCTGAATAAATTTATTTGAACTTTTAATTAATAAGCCGAGAAGTTCTGTTCTCCAAACTGGTAGACAGGAAAGTGCCGGGTTCAATTTGAGGTCATGGTTGTCGACCCTCATGTTCTCAGTCGGCTTTAACGCCTAAACTACCATCACGAAATTATTATTAATATAAAAAAAAAGTTATTTTAATCAATGATTATATATATTAAAAAAAATTATTAATATATCATAACTAAAAACTAATTTAATTATCAAAAATATTTTTTTAATAATTAATTTAGATTACTCAATATCATTTTTTGGGCTTTTAATAGAAAAACTATTTCAATATACTTTGTAATATAAAAAGATATCTTTTGTCATGATTACAGAACAAAGAAATAATTAAAATTATATTATTTAAATAATCTAAAATAAAATTTTATATTAAAATATACACAATTTTACTAATTAAATTGGCCGAGCTTTCTCAAAACTATCCTTTAGTCTATTATTCGAAAAATGTATTTCAAAAGACGTTTACTTAAAAAATATTTTTTTTTTCTATTAATTATCGAAAATATTAAAAAATATGTAATCAAAAATTAATTTAATTATAAAAAACAGAATTTTTTAATAATTAAGATCAGTTGAGTTTTCTTTTTCAATATTTTTTTTAGCTGTTATTCATTTTTCCTTTGAATTATTATGTATAAAAAAAAGTATTTAAAAAAGTTTCTTTTTTCTTATTTTTATTTATTTATTTATTTATTTTTTAAGCTTAGTTAAAAAAGGTAATTTAATTTTTTTAAATACACATTTTTAATAATTAAATAGGAAAGATCCCTTGATACTATTATTTAGACATTTAATAATAATAAAACTGTATTTTGTACTAGTTTCTATATAAAAAAAAAAAAAAAAAAAAAAAATCATATTACAAACGAAAAATATTTTGTTATTTATACAGACGATAATTCAAACTTAAACAAAGTCATATTTGAGCAAGTGTCTCGTCTATGCCTCAGATTTATTTTTAAATTAATTTTCCTATGAAACATACGGACATTTCACTTGAAGAAAGGTACATAGAATTCGAATTAATTCGAGGTCATGGTTGTCGACCCTCATGTTCTCAGTCGGCTTTAACACCAAAACTACCAGCACGAAATTATTATTAATATAAAAAGTTATTTTAATCAATGATTATATAAAAAAATAATTATTAATATATCATAACTAAAAACTAATTTAATTATCAAAAATATTTTTTTTTATAATTAATTTAGATTACTCAATATCATTTTTTGGGCTTTTAATAGAAAAACTATTTCAATCTACTTTGTAATATAAAAAGATATCTTTTGTCATGATTACAGAACAAAGAAATAATTAAAATTATATTATTTAAATAATCTAAAATAAAATTTTACATTAAAATATACACAATTTTACTAATTGGTGTGGCACTCACACTATTTTAGACTAAAATTTTATAACAATGTATGTTTTCATTAACATTGACTGCCAAATTTATACTCCAATCATAACTTTTGAATTATAACTTACTAATATTTTACCAGAAATCGATTTATCAATATGTTGATAATTTAGGTGGGGGTGTTATTATTATTATCATTTTATTTTATTTATTTATTTATTTATTGCAGACTGTACCTTCGTACTGTAAGTTCCGATTTCTAGTTAAAAAATACTTACAACAATTAACTTTGATAACAAAGGCATTCCACAAATTATGTGTAGTCTTATATATAATCTGTGAATTCTATATAAAACATATATAGTACTTAAGATTGACTTATTAAATAAAACTGCGTTAAATAAATACACGAACAAACATTTCGGGCCATTATTCCTGATATATATTTTTTATCCACCCCCGAAAGTATTTTTGTTAAATTTATGTAAATAAGCAGAAAATAATTTTATTTAATAATTTAATTCCTAGTTCCTGTCTTAGTTCAAAAAATAACTCATCAACTGAATTGCGCTTCAAAAACCATCTTCCTCGACCTCCCCCCCCTCCCCCCTCTGCTCTTCGGAAAGAAGGATTAGTCTCTTCCCACCTGTCAAGTTGATGCGTTGGGGAAAGGGGTGAATATATTTGTGCGCTTGGAACACGAGATATTGGTGTATGTGAGCTTCAGACACGATTCCTCTAGTGTGAGCTTTAGATACGTGCGCTTGGAGCACGACACCATCTGTAGAAGTTTTCAACACTTTTCTTTTCAGTCTGTCCCTTAGCCTCCTCCCCAAATATGCATGTAACTCTGAAAGAATAAAATAAAATAAATAAATAAATGAATATACATATATATAATATGAATTAAAAAAAGGAAAACTATGTGAAACAAGGGCATAATCCAAACAAATAAAACAGAGATAACAAGAAGGAGCAGAGACCGCCACGGTTTAAGATGGGTGGAGCGGATTAAACCACTTTGTTGGGCGTCCAACCTTTCCGAAATCCTTTTAAAAAAAAGCAAAGAAAAAAGTAGAAATGAACATAACTACATCTATATTTAATATATATGCATATTCGAGTGAGTGATAATTAAAGAAAATTTCGCTAAAATTTGTTTAAAAAAAAGGGTATTTTCTACATTTTATAATCCGTAGAAATTTGATATAAAAACTGCATTTTTTTTTTCTCTGGCTCCTAACCCCCCCCCCCCTTCGGTTCCATTCTGATATATGTAATTCTAATTATACTATTCAAAATTCTAATGGATAATTAAACAAAGCTTCAAAAATTCTGTAAATGAATTTCGTCTGAAAAAAATAAATTTGTGTTTTGCTTGGGCCTATAATACCGTGTCTGATAGATCATTTAAATGGACGAAACTTTTGAAATCAATGTGTTTGCGAAATTGTTTTCCTTTCAATGTATTTTGGTATATCCAGACTTTTGAAACACCCTGTATAAATAAAACTAAATAATAATAAGAAGCAACAGAGGCCACCACGGCTTATGACGGGTAGAGAGATTTAAACAAGTATTACATGAGCCAATTTTTTTCCAAATCCTCTGCAAGACCATAAAAAGAAAATATAAGAAAAAATTTTGAAAAGTGAAGATTTTTATACTATTATTAAGAGAAAAAAATTATTATTTTATAATTATTGATAGTTTTTGAAATCACATTTTTATGAACTAAATAAATCATATATACTATATTTTAAAATATTAACTATTTTGTACAGCTATACTTAACATAATATACATATTACAGTGAAAACATTTCATTGAAAGTTGTAGAAAAAAAAAAAAAAAAACTCATATGCCCCTCAAGCCCTCCTTAATTTGTTGAAATTTGCTTTAAAAAACTACATTTTTTAATCCTAAACCACTCCCTATCAGATATATGTAACTCTCAATATATATTACTTAAGACTCTAATGATAATTAAAAGTTTCATTAATATCTTAAAATATATATATATATATATATATATATATATATATATATTTTATCTTGCTATACTCATTGTGGTCCCCTTTAGCCCCCCCCCCCATGTATATTTGAGCTTTAGTGGGGGTTTTGTCCGGTGGGGCTTTTGTCCGGCGGAGATTTTGTCCGGGACCCGAATTATTCAACTGTTTAGCTTCCGTTCTCATTATTTTCAATATTATCATTAAAAATTATATATATATATTGTTCGTGTGTAGGGGGAGGGAGGTTTTTTTTTTTTTTTTTTTTTTTTTTTGTACCTAAATTGCAAAGTTATTTATGTTATTTCTAAAACAGTTGTTTTGCATATTTTATAAGATCAATACTGCTCAAGTAAAGTTAGATATATGTAATGTTTAATTCCGTACTTAAAGTAATTTTAATAATTAAAAGATTTTTTATGTACAATTATTTAACAATTCATTTAAAAAACAGCAAATTATCAGCTTAATCTTTATCTGTAACCAACATATGTAGCCGGGAATACTTGAAAAAACGCAGTAATCCTCTCTTGTCAAACTTCTTTCTCCATTACCATTCTAGAAAATACCACCCTTCCTTTTATGCTACAGGGGAGCGTAACTCAATGACTTCCCCAAGCATGATAAAAACTAGAGAACGCTTCTAACTTCTAAGAAAAAGAATTCCTGTCAAACACCTGCCGTCACTTAACTCAAACAAAGCTCTTCAATTTATCTCTGTCCGAAAAATAAAAATAGTCTCCATTATTTCTTTTCTTCTTCTTTTTTTATTATTATTATTATTATAATTATTATTTTAACATTATGATATCTTTTAAAAAATAATTAAAATACCATAAATAGTAAATATGTGAATAAAGTAATAAATAAAAGCTTATTTATTTATTTTTTTAACTGAAAAAGGTCCTGTGAAAGATTTTTTTTATTCAGCCCTCTTAAAAGAATAAATTTTTAACTGACGATGAAATAAATAATCACTAACAAAGATGAAATGTTTTCGAAACATAGTTTAACTCTATGGCATAATTTGGGGCAATTTCAGTGTACGATTCGCAAGTAGCAATTCGCAATTTACCCATTCTTCCGTTACCCATTTTTCCATTACCCATTTTTCCACTTACCCTTTTTTCCGTTACCCTTTTTTCCGCTTACCCATTTTTCCATTACCCTTTTTTCCGCTTACCAAATTTTTCCGTTACCCATCTTTCCGTTACCCATTTTTCCCTTACCCATTTTTCCGCCTCCCGTTTTTTATACCCTATGTTATCCAAAGTACTAGTTTGGATTCTAGATTTCAATGATGTTACTAGCAGACTTTGCCGGTTTCATTTGTCAAGATATTTAAATCTATTAAAAAAAAAATCTAGTGTGTTACTCACACGACTTTCTGTTACCCTGTATTTTAATAAAATAATGATAGATTACATATTAAGTCTTAAGATCAATAGCGGGAGATAATAAAGTTCAATGTACTTTTAAAATAATCTAAAATGGGTTTAGGAGCAGTTTTATTCGACATCTAATTCTGCGTGAGGGGGGGGGGGAGAGGCACCGCACCCCTCAACCCCCCCCCCTTTCAATTACAGTGCATACAATTATTTAAAATTAAATCCAGGCTGTTACTAATTTGTCTTCAAATTTGTCAGTCTTAATCAAATTTTGAAGTGATATCCTAATACAAAATTCAAAATGCCAAATTTGAATTTCCTGCAGTTATTCGTTTTATTATTATTATTATTATTATTATTATTATTATTATACTGATAACAAATATAGATATAGATCAACCGCTAAAAATTGGACTTTCGTATTCAGGGCACCTCACAACGGGATATACAAAAATAAAATAATGTAAAGTAAAAAAATAAAACAGAGCTGAAAATAGAACTTAAAATACTTTGTTTACAGTATGCAGTGCCTGATTTAAGGCAGGGCATTCGGGGCGCCTGCCCTGGGCCCTCAGAGCGAAGGGGCTCCCAAAAAATCTCATCATACAATTGAAAAAATAGTTAAAATGAAAAATTTCCAAATTTTGCTATAATGATCGTTGTTTTTTACTTTTCGCCAAAGGATGGAGGAATTACTGCGCTGTTTAATAAATCACCGTAATGATCTTTCAAGGGAACTGAAACTGGATGAACTCATAAAAAAAAAATCTTTTTTTTTTTTTTTTTTTTTTTGTTAAACGCAAATACAACTGCATTCTACCAATACTTACATTCCAAACTTTTACTAAAGGGCGTATCAGACCCAGCAACTTTAGAAACAACCAATTTTTGAGCCGACTTTAGCGCCGATTTTTCCTCGACGTAAACACCGTAGAGGTTACAATAGACAGGTGAAAAGTTGGATGAAAGAAGACTAAGTTCTGAAACTTATCACTTTTTTTGGCGCGAATAAAATACGCAATGATTAGTGTTAAAATTCCCTTTCATTATTATTTCTATTTTGATCTTTGTTACAACTATTGTCATAACGCCATACGAAAATAAAAACGATTATTTCAAAATTCTTATCATTTAACGGTAATGGAACCGGCGCTTGCGCCGCACCACCAACCGACCCAGGCTCTCTATGTAGCCCATGCGGTCCAAAATATTTTGTCCCCAGAGTTGAAGTTCTCCGTCACGACAGCAGGGACCCAGCCGCGTGACAGCAAGTGCCAACCCAGATATGGCCAGCAGAACAGGAGACGTTAGCCTCTCGGACCAGCCCCTGGTGGTCAACAGCATTCTTGCCCTACACGATAGCCTCTGAGGATACCCAGACTGGTCGACACAGCAGGTAAACATTAGCTATACCGATCGTCCAGGCATGCCAGCGGCTTTTCGCCATAGGCATTGGTAGCCTAACTGATCACCAGGGTGATCACCAGCATTATCGGCATCCTCAGGTCTTAGAACTGAAACCACGGTTGCCGGTCAGGAGGGCTCTCCAACCTCTGAAGGCGGCTATCTGGCCTCCTGAAAACGGCCACCCGGCGACGTGCAACGCCAGCCGAGCCCAACAGTCTCGACTAGAATCGCAAACATCGCTTCTCTTTTATATAAGCTGGTCTCCACTGCCCATTGACCGGCCCCTACGGTCACCCGCACATGCCCCTCACCTGGGCAGAAATCTACGAAATCTACAGACGCTCCAAGTGAAGCCAGGAGGAGCAAGCACCACCGTATGGCAGCGCCCGTCCAGACTAGACGGGCCCGCATCAAGAAAACACGCTTAGAAATAGACGCCACAACAACACCGTACTTACCCAGTCCGCTTCATTCCCAGAGCGGAACACCAGTTGAAGGCACCATGACAGGAAGATTGGAGCTGTTTGGTAACAGACTAGGGAATAAACCTCAAGGGGGTAAGGCAAAACCCTATCGCAATAACGGCGTCCGTTAATGTTGCATCTCACACCGCTGTTGCGGGATGCTTCTTCACTAACAGAGCACACAAGATTTGGGTTGACGAAGGAAATGCCTCTGATACAACCAAGTAGGAACTAGTCCTTCAGCTCACATGTAGACAGCCTTGAAACAAAGACTTTGCGTTCGAACCCGACTCTCAGGGCAGTCGGAGAGAAAAACTAGTCTGCTGCCCAGGTGAAGTCCTCCTTGAGGAGGTAAGGGAGTGAGCTCAGGATCTTCGACTATTCGGACCCCACCAGCAAGCGGGACTGTAGCCTAGGTACAGAATCCCAAGCGTTCGAATCTGGAGGTCCGAGGGGAAGTACTTCTCCCTCGTTGACCTCCAGAGGGTGCACCCATGCAGCGCTGGACTGTATAGGAGTGCACTTGCACCGCAAAGTCTTATGCGGTGTTCTTCCAGAGGAAGTTGTGCTGGTGTTAGCCGATTTTAGCCAAGCACCGCGTCTCCTGACTCAAAGAGCAGGACTTGGCTTTTTGTAGCGACGTTTCCTCCGGAGAGCCCGAGAAGCGGACAGCCCACTCTGCCGGTCTCAGATATCGAGCCATCAGTATAAGAACTATACGATGTCTCTGCTAATATCCCAAATGTTGAGGGCTTCCAGAGGTCACATCGTCTATGTCCAACTCTCTGCCACACCTGGCTGAGATTGGTTCCTTCAACGCTCCTCCCCACTTCAGCTGGAACCCCGTCAGATTTCCAGCGGTTTTCTCGCCCACGCCAAACTCCGTTAGTTCACCCGCTGCAGGTTCATCCAGGGGCCACCGCTGGGAGGTGGAGTTTAGCTGACGAGTGTGTGAGCGCTGCCTGAGGGGTCAGCGCGTCCCACTCGGCCCCCATCATTTAACGGTAAAATAAACGTGCTTAACGATAATATTTCTTCTTCAAATCTCCACTTTAAGCGATTCCTGTGTTCCACCATCTTGGAAATATGACGTATCAATATAGCGCATCCTGATTGGATGAGTCTGTGGAAAAATTGCGTGTAGACAATTTTATCAAGACAGCTCTGAAAAAGTTGGGCAAGTTCGGTGCGCGCTATCACTCTGGGAGTAGAGACAATTTTTTCGAAAAATCGGCGCTGATCAGTGGTTGATTCTAAAATCGCCTATAAACTCGTCGTGTCTGATACGCGCTTAAGGCTAACTGTTAGGGATAAGCACCTGTCTACTTGATATGTTTCAGAATGTAAACAAATTTGAAGTGATGTTTAAAACAAGTTATCAGGCTGGACTTTTAACATAAATATTAATTTATTACAATAATGAACAATGAACAAATTAAACAAGTTAATATAAAGATAGATAAATTAATTAAAAGATAAGCTCATCCTAATCATTATCATGGGCTGACTAGCAGCCATCATCATGAAACAAAATTGGTAGTTGAAGCTTCCATTCTGGCTGAAAACAACATGGCAGCCAATTTACTTCATAAAAAAAAAACATGGCTGACAGCTTGTTCCATTTGCCCAACTTGAGCAAAAGACTAATTCAACTTTAATACATGTTGGCACTATCAAATCAGACCAGCTCCAACTCTTCAGCCTGCACATAAATACTATACCAAACAGATGTAGGTCACAGTTAAGGTCCCTCTTCACTCACCGCCGCCGGAAGCCAAACCTAATGTTATTCTATGGGAAATTTTTCTTTACAAATAACTTATTAACTAATACATATTTTTAAATTCTGTTTTCACATTCTGAAAATTCCCAGCTGTTAAATTGACGGACCTTTTTTAAAAAATTATTTTTTTATTTTTTTATATTTTGAAGCTGCAAAACACGAATTTTCAACATGTGAATTTTTTTCATTTTGCAATTTCAAAATAAAATATTAAAAATTAAAAAAATACATTTTTAAAAAAGGTCCGTCATATTAACAGTTGGGAATTTTCTGAATGTGAAAACAGAATTTAAAAATATGTATTAGTTAATAAGTTATTTGTAAAGAAAATTTCCCCACAGAATAACATTGGCTCGGGCTTTCGGCGACGATGAGTGAAGAGGGCCGTTAAAGACTTACTCAGGAACTAAAGAAGAAAAACAGTTAAGTTTGTAGTTAACAAATTAACAGTTCATACAGTTATAGCATGCAGTTAACTCACAACCACTAGCTAACACATGATTCAGCACATCAGGCCAGCTCTGCATGGAAACACCCACCATGGCATGGCAGCCATCTTGTTTGTTTACAGACAAACTGTAGAACAGCAGTACTGACAACCACTGCAGGTAACACGGGCAACATTATAACTTATAAAAACAATATTGTAAAGTGAAATTAAATTTTAAGAGATTTGGGAAAACATTTATATTTATAGAAACAATATTTTATTATACTTAACAATTTATACCTTATAATTAATTTTAAATTATATCAACACTAACTAAATCCGAGGCGCGCACCGCAATGCCTCAACACGGGTGCGACGTACGTCAATCCGATAGACAAGTGACAGATCTTGTTTAGCCTTAATCTTACAAACAAAATGAAAAGTGGATTTTTAGACGGCTGAATCGGAAATAAGTTATTTGTTTTGTTTATTGTAATATTAAAGTACGAGAAAAAAGGGCCCATTGAACATGAGTGCCCTGGGCCTCCAAGTGAGTAAATCGGTCCCTGACAGTATGGGTATGAAAAATTAATTTTGCAGTATTTGTCGACATAGTAAAATGTACAAGCACTTCTATCAGTTACATTCAATAGAAAAGAACGGTTTGCTGAATTCTGGGTAGCCCTGTATATTGTCTATAATCAATATGCACTATAAACAATACTGTGTATTTAAGTGTATATATTACTGTGTATATATTAGTGTATATATTACTGTGTATATATTAGTATATATTACTGTGTATACTAGTATATTAGTATATATTGTACTAGTATATTAGTATATAGTATACTAGTATAGTGTATACTAGTATACTAGTATAGTGTACTAGTATATTAGTATATATTACTGTGTATATATTAGTGTATATATTATTATTATTATAGTGTATATATTACTGTGTATTTATTACTGTGTATATATTACTGTGTATCTTACTTAAAAAACGTCTAACACAATAGGAATTACGATTCCTGCAATTTCCAAGTATAGTCCTAATATATCCAAATACTTTGGTTAGCCCTGTAAAAGAATGGTGAATGATTTCCATACCACAATTTACACAAAAAAAAACTTTTATGAATATAATGAATTTTGTTCATTCCGTTTTGTTTAATTCAGTCTATAGATGTTGCACTGTACTTACCAGAAATTTCCTTATAGACGTAATGTATTTTAATTTGCTTGGCGGTCCTTGTATACGAGTAATTTGCTTGATCTCAGAGAAAAGTTAAGTGTAGCACTCCCATATGATACAGATTTAGAATACCAAGTTTGGACTTTCTGCTGTTATTTGCTCTTGAAATGTGCTGATAACAGACAGATAGACACACACAGACCAACCTTAAAAAGTATGATTTTTGAATTTTGAGGATCTTAAACCGTTTAAATATCATGAAAATTCAGTTTCGAAAATTTGACACAACAACATTTTCTCTACCCTATATATGGGTGAAAGAAAGTAATAAATAAACAAATAAAATAAATAAGAAGTACAAAACTTTGAAACAACGTCATATGCAAGAACTTTCAACAATAGCTTCGGTCGAAAGAAAACACGACCCTTCGTCAGGCGAATAAAGCACGCACATGCTGTAAACATAGTGATAAAGCACAAACTACACGAACGTCTACTTTGTTCGCCTGAGGAAGGGTTGTGTATTCTTTCGATATGAAGCAATTGTTGCCAGTTCTTGCATTTTACGGTGTTGTTTCAAAATTTTGTACTTATTACTTTTAAATTCCAGTTCTGTAGTGTTTTTTATAAATAAAATAAATCACTATTTTTTTTTTATATCGCTTTACAAATAAAAACTAAAAAATAATTATTGAAATACCACTTAAGGCCCTCCACTGCTTTCGATAGCGAAAATTACTGCGCCCTATCTCCACCAACCCTATGTCGGATCCGGGTTCCTACTGCTGACGGCGGCAGCTTACCACGCAGGCACTTCAACTTGAGTGTTTGTAGGATGGTAAGTGGCCTTGTTAGGCTCCAATTTTCCCTGTTTACTGGTAAGATATATCGCATATTATGCAGTATGTACAGTGCTGGCCAGAATGGATGACTCACCACAAAAAACTGTGATGTTTACGAATGCACAAGAATAATTGTATTTAACTAAGTATTTTATGGGAATTATTAATTTTAGTTATATAAGCACAGTATACATACATAATTGAGAAAGGGTTCAATATTTGGTGTGGCAACCTTTTTTTTTTTTTCAATACAGCTTGGACAAGATCAGGCATGAGAATACATAATTTTTCGCAATAGTCTGGTGTAATTTCTGTAATCCATACTTGTTTTATAGTTTCTCTTAAGTCCGAAAGTGAAGTGGGGTTACGCTCAGCAACTTTGCGCTTTAAAATTACCCAACAGTTCTCATTTGGGTTTAGATCCAGGGAATTTCTGGGCCACGGCCCAAGGATCTGAAACCCATACTTTGCAATCCATGTCTTAACAGATTTAGTCTGGTGGCAAGGTGCTCCATTATGTTGGAAGTGTGTGCACTGGTTAATATTCATAAACGGTGGTAGCTTCTCTTTTAGCACATCGATAAAAACAGTTCCATTAATTGATGTGCCTTCAGGCATGGACCACAAGCCACATCTTCCTTTGGCCCAAATGGCTCCCCAGACCATGAGTTTTGCAGCATTCTTCACGGCGGGAATAATGTATCGTTGACAATCTCTTTTATTGGGAGGCCATAGTATGTTTCTACAAAATGCATAAAACTGCGATACTTGAGTCTCGTCTGAAAACATCACATGTTTCCATTGCTCTGCAGTCCAACCCTGATACTTTTTACAAAATGTCAGTCGGTCAGCAATGTTTTTGGGAGGGAATTTAGGCTTCTTAGCAGTCTTCTAGGACTTTAAATTGACATTGAATAGCCTCCTGCGAATTGTACTTTGGCTAGGGATATTAATATATTTTGGTAAACCAGGTTGGATTGCTTTCGCTGATTTTGTGGGTGACTTTTTCGCTGCCAAAATTATGGACTTATCCATGCGCTTGCTTGTGCTCTTGTGACGACCTTTTGGCTTTGAATATCCATAATGTCTGGTTGTTTTGAAATTACTTATAGACCTGGAAACTCTCTTTTGTGCCAATTGTAATATGGCAGCAATTTCCCGAGTACTATAACCTACTTCGCTCAGAATCTTTATTTGTGCATATATTTCGCGTGAAACTCTTTTACCAGGCATTTTTATATTATTTCACCCTTCAACAAAAATTTGTACGTCAACACACGGCGAACACAACTAATGAACTAACGAAATGCCAAGCAAGAACACCTGCACTTTGGCAGATAGCCAAAACGAACATCTGGCGCCAATACGTCACTACGAATGGGAAAAAACAAGTGAGTCATCTATTCTGGTCAGTACTGTAAGTGCACAAGTTTTAATTTGAGTATGTATAATAAGTCGACAGATGGCGCTGCTACATTGAAATGTTTCCCATTTGTTTCAAAGCTGTATTTCAGCTTCTAATGTGTGTAAGTGCAGCAGTTTTAACTTAAGTGTACATAGACCAAGGCAGCGCTGTTATGTTGCAATTTCCCTTGATTGTGAGAAGGCTATATCTCATATTCTACAATGTAAAACTGCACCAGTTTTAATTTAGGTGCATATCAGCCGACGAATGGTGTTATCCGAATGTTTTCTTAAAATTTTCTCATTTATTTAAATTTTGTGCGTCATCTTCTACTAGAAATAAGGGCACAACTTTTAATTTAAATTACCAACACAAGCAAGTAGATGAAACGATCTAGCATGGGTGACACTTGCGTACATGTCCAAGTGTTTCAAATGTTACAGATGTGTTTTCGAAAAATCTAGTAGCGCACATCCGTACAAAATTTGTTTCGTTGTATTTCTGATTTGTAGCACTAAGGGGTAGTATCCATACGATATAACTTAAAGAGAAATACTCTTATATTAAAATGCGTGAATTTTTTCTTATAATCTAGTCCTATGACAGACAAAGTTATGAGCTTAACGCATTTAAAAGTTGCAACCTATAATAGCCGTAGTTATTTTCTGGAAATAACATAAAATTATTTATTCACTGACTCAAGATCCATAACGGTCCTTATAAATGTTATTGATATTTCTAAATAAGTGTTAAAAGTCCTTAAAAATACTTTTATTTCTTAAATACTTATTTGTTTTTTAACAAACATTAATTATTTTGTCTGCCAACCTAAAATGCATTTTTAAAGAGTAAATATGAAAACAAATATTTAAAATATACAGTACCCGCCGCTTATTAAAATCACATTCTTCCTGCATAAGAGTAATTTTATTAAACGGTTGATTTTTATATCCAGCGAAAGTTCCTGCACTCAAGAAAAGGTATTACTTTCCTGATTTTGTAAAGAGATTTCAAAATGTAACAAATAATGGAACTAATAAACAATATTAATTAAATTTCGAGAGATAATTAATTGATTGTTCCTTCAGAATAAATAAATTATACACATCCCAAGTTCCGACGTACTTTCCTTTGAGGAAAATTATCACTACTTTACCTAAAGTTCATGCTTTTCTTTTAAATTTAAAATCTTTCCGTTTAAATCTTTTGCTTCTTAGTTATTTCAAAATAAGAAATAGAAGTTGTCTTTTAATAGTTATATATATGTATATATATATATATATATATATATATAAAGATAATAATAATCTGGCTGGGACTCGCACGACTTTCTCTTACCCTGAAATTCAATACCATAAAGCTGGATATTAATGGATAAGATAACGAATACATGTTATATAAACCTTCCTTAAAAATAATTTAAAATAGGCTTCGGAAAAGCTTTCTTTGACAAATAATTCTTTATGATACCGCCCCCTCACCCCCCCCCCCTTTTTAATGTTATACTTACATTTAAAGATAATTCAAAAGCTGTTATTAAAGTTAAATGTTCATTTCAAATTATTTAGACAATTTCCCCCGCATCATTTCTTGAAACTTATGATTTTTGATAAAAATTTTCCAAGTAACAACCTTATATTACAGTCATTTGCAAAAGTTTGACTAATTTTCAGTATTTTAACACATTGCATTATTTGTGCAGATTATTTTGCCATCTCATGTGCTGATTGCATCAGACGCATTCTACTGCTATAAATAAAGGTGTCCAGCACGTTTATCGCCAGTTGTTTATTGGATTTTGTCTTAGACAGTGCTGTTGTGTAATTATTCTAATGGGTAAAAAAACCTTCTCTTACTATTAGAAAAAGGTCAGAAATACTGACCCTGCATAAAATTGGATTTTCTGAACGTCAAATAAGTTCGAGGGTAAATGTGAACAAAACAGTTGTGCATCAAGTTATTAGTAAATTTAAAATTTCGGATAAATTTGTGAAACTTAAGAGTCGTTTCTTTTTCATACTTGAAGTAAGTCGATGTTCCCTTGCAGGTTTATGGGATGATAAACCAAAATCTTTGGCCAAACGTCTTGAAATAGTACTAAAACTGACGTTGGTTAATTTTGCAGCCAGAGAATGTCTAATCGTATTGCAGGAGGTTCTTGGATATCGTACGATCATCCGTATAACATGATCATTACGTGCACTAGTTTTTCTAGGGCGACCATTTCTCTTAAGGAGGGAAAGCCATCCCCTCCGTTGAGGATAAAAATTGCGATAGCATGTCTCCGGACTATCCTTAGGTACTCTCATTGCGCAGTACTAGCGCTAGTTGCCTATTGCGCAGTACTAGTGTGACGTTAAACCCAACCAACCAACGATTTAAAGCTTTAAAAGTCTACTAAACTCGCACGCGTGTAGATAGATAAGTTTGCAACATGTCGATTTCTAAAAGAATCAATTTAAAACGAAAATAAATTTTATAATAATGACTATCAAATTTATTTCAGTTCTTAATTACAAAAAAAAAAAAAAAAAAAAAAAAAAAAAAATGTAAAGCACTGAAAAATTACATTATATTAAGAACATAAAAATTTTCTAAACTGAAGGATATATTTTTCAGTCATTCGTATTTCAAAACAAATCGAATGTCACTTTAAATACACTTTAATAGCAACGTTTGCATAACGTACTGCCAAATCTTTCCACTCAGCCGATTCCAAAAATCCTTTATTTTCTGCAGCGAAAGATGCAACGCTTTCTAAAAATTCTATGTCACCAGCTTCATCCGCCATTAGCAGGACTTTGCAGACAATACCTTCCGACATGTTTTCCAAAATAAAAGCAGCACATACTTTTTTCAAAGTGAATACAGCGTACTTATCTGCTGCTTTATACAGCTGAAGAGCTGTTTCCACAGACATTTGTTCAACGCAGCCAGAATATAAATATCGTAAAAACTGCTCCAGAATATTCGGATCCAAATCCACTATGTCCACCATTCCACTGTTCTTTTCAGACATATCATGTTTGAACATCGCCGCAAAAACTTCCGATCTTGCACTAAGTATAATTTTGTGAACAGCAAAACTTTTATCACCACATTTCAAAGTGGCATCGGCATACTCGTCAGTGTTAAACTGTCGCACAATATTTTCAGAGAGACCTTCTAGAGATAGAGTTTGAATGGATTCTTTATCTAAATACTTTAGAGGCAAATTCTGAACGGGCTCTTTTCCTGAAAAAAGAAATAAACGAAATTAGTTATAAAATATTTACTTCTAGTTCTTTGGAGATTTATGCATTTAAATATAAAAATATTCTAACTGAGTAAGAGTAATATTTTAAATTCTCAAAAGTCCGCAAAATACAGTGAATTTGTTTAACTAATTCGTAATAATTTAGTAAGTGTTAAGTAGTTGAAATTATATTCTAAAATTTTAACAAAATACTAGGGGATTTAAAAGCCTGGTAAATCCTTTTAAACAGGTCTAATAACACTGGTCTGCGATCAGAAAAAGACGCAAGATATTTTAACTGTTTCTTGTTATATTATTAAAACTACTTCAAAAATGAAATTAGTTCCCCATCATACTATAGGTATGGGGAACTTAGGTAATCGTGAAAATTTTCGACCTCGGTTTTTTGACTTTTCTACACGTTTTCAGGTGTGAGAAATCCGAAAATGACAAAATTTCTATGGTGTCTGTCTGTAGGGTGTCTGTTAGTCTGTTAGTCTGTTAGTGTGTTAGTGTGTTAGTCTGTTAGTGGGTCAGTCCGTTAGTTTGTTAGTCTGTGTACACGATATCTCAAGAACAAATTGTCGCAGAGAGGTCAGATCAGTTTTAAAATATTACTTTCGACACTGGCAAGAACCCTATTCATTTGCAACATTCGATTTTAAAAACTTCGTAAGTTATTCGAAATTTACGATTTTCTTAACATGGGAGAATAGGACAAAAAATCACTTAAACGTGCATTAAATGAAAACTTTTTACTGTAAGAATGTCAGACCAGTTTTAAAATATCAGTTTTGATGCCGGAATGAACATCAATAACTATAAATATGCTACTTTGAAAATTTCACAAGTTACTGGAAATTTGCGAATTTCTTAACATGGCAGTATAGGGGAAAATTTCACATAAACGTCAATTTTGAGAGATATTTTCATCGTAAAGATGTCAGACTACTTTTGAAACATTATTTAGGACACTGGCATAAATATTAATGACTATGAATTTTCCAATATAAAGATTTCGTAAGTTATTGGAAATTTACGAATTTCTTAACATGGCTGAATAGAGCAAAATTTCACATAAACGTCAATCTTGAGGGATATTTTCATCGTAAAGATGTCAAACCACTTTCGAAATAATATTTAGGATACTGGCATGAATATCATAGACTATGATTTTTCCAATTTAAAAAATTCGTAAGTTATTTGGAATTTACGATTTATTTAACATGTCAGAATAAAGCAAATTGAGCATAAACTTCCATTTTGAGGATCCTAAATACGTTAGACAACTTCAAAATTACGTTTATGATATTTGTTTGAACATGATTGAATACAAATATTCTAATAGGAAAATTTCGTAAATTATTCGTAATTTACGATTTTATCAACATAGCGAAATTGTAAATTTTTCATATAAATATGAATTTGAGGATTATTGCATTGGAAATAGTAGCATGAAAACTAAACAACGGAATTGACCCCGATAAAATTAATTAATAGATTAGAATAAGATAAATATATCGAAGTGAACGGTGGATAGCCTATTAGGCGGGGATTTCATTCTGTCACTGTATTAAGCTTCGGTCAAATTGATTTCTTTTAACATTATTGCCATAACGTCAGTGGAGGCCCTCTGTTGAGACTCAAAACGGTTTTGGGCTGTGTCTGTCTGACTGTCTGTCGCGCGATAGCGGCCGCCAAAAAAGCGCTATTTACTTGAAATTTGGTACACATGTTCATGAGCCCCACAAAATCAGCTGTATAGTTTTTGGTATGTATTCCATTTGTAGTTCGTATACAGGGACACACCAAAGTTTTTCTTATCATTACGGCCTATGGGAGAAATTTATATGTATCACGATAGCGGCCACAAAAATCACGCTATTGACTTGCAATTTGGTACACGTGTTCATGTGCCCCGCGAAATCTGCTGTATAGTTTTGGGTGTGTATTCCATTTGTAATTTGTGTACAGGGACACGCCAAAGTTTTTCTTATCATTATGGCCTATGGGAGGAATTTGTATGTACCGAGATAGCGGCCACAAAAATCACGCTATTGACTTGCAATTTGGTACACGTGTTCATGAGCCGAACGGAATCAGCTGTATAGTTTTAGGTGTGTATTCCATTTGTAGTTCGTGTACAGGGACACGCCAAAGATTTTTTATGATTACGGCCTATGGGAAGAATCTGTATGTACCGCGATAGCCACCGCAAAAATCAAGCTATTGACTTCCAATTTTTGCCGAAATGTGAATGGAGGCCCTCTGTTGAGACTCAAAAGGATTTTGGATTCCGTCTGTCTGTCTGTCTGTCATGCGATAGCGGCCGCAAAAAACACGCTATTGACTTGAAATTTTGTTCACATGTTCATGATGCCCACGAAATTAGCTGTATAGTTTTCGGTGTGCATTCCATTTGTAAGTTCGTGTACAGGGACACGCCAAAGTTTTTTTTACCATTACGGCCTATGGGAAGAATTTGTATGTACCGCGATAGCGGCCCCCAAAATCACGCTATTGACTTGCAATTTTGTACACATATTCATGAGCCTATTGAGCAAGCATTTGACGAAACTGATATAGATCTGAGACTGACCGCCTTGGCGAAAATAATGCTCCTTTTATACTTTTCTATCGAAAACAGACTGTTCTGGAAAATTCTCGTATCACATCAGCCAATGAGATTAGAGCTTCCATATTTGGTATATCCCTAATAAGGATTTTCTCGCCAAGATCGCCAAAAAAATCGCCAAGGAGGGAAATAGTCGCCAAATTTATTTCTTCCCTTATAGGAGCTTTTTAATGCGTTTTTAAAGGAAAATTTAGCTATTTTAACGCTAAAACGACTATAAAGGCACAAAATTAGCATTTTATCAACTTACTAAACCTCTTTGAAAGAATTTATACAAAAATAAATGCAATTATTTACAATTTCGTAACACTTTATATCATATACAAATAGGTATACAAAGAGAGATACAACGGGGGGTTGAGGGGGGCTGCCGCCCCCCTCAGGAATGTATTTGATTTTGGTAATAAGTCGATCGAATCAATATATACTATTATATAATAAGGAATAAATAAAAATGACCTATTGAATAATGTCTGATGCAAATAGGACGTTGAGGCTCCTGATCTGCAGATCCACTAGTAATATGTCTCGTACTAGAAATTTCTGAGAACATAAATATGATGGGGAACTGAGCAGAGTCCACCTATGCCAACTAGTTTTCTTGATTATTTAAATACTATAATATTACTTAAAAAGTTACTGTTCCGAAATAGTGATGACCAAATATTAAAACAGATGTAGATATATGAATAACTCAGAACCCAGTTTGGACCTCAATACGCGTAATTAAAGCAAAACATTAGCGTTGAAATATAGACTTTAACCTAGCAATTTGCTTACTGTAGGTTATGAAAAAGTAATTTTCATTAATTTTTCTGAACATAATAAAATTTAGTAAAGCACTTCAATGAATTACATTCAAAAGATAAGAAATGTATTCCCTCAATTTTGTGTAGCCCTGTATATTGTTTATAAATTATATATTCACTACACAGAATACTTAAATTTACGACAATATGAAAAATACGCAGCACAACTTGAAATGCAATATCGAAGTACAGTCCTAATATATCCAAAATCAGTTGCGCGGTTCTGTAAAAAAAATTTCACCTTTACACCAATGGACAAAAAAAGAAAAAGGAAAAAAAAAAAAAAAAAAAAGCACTTGGTTACTTTTATTACTTTCTTCTATATTCAATAGAAGAAAGTATTGGATTCGTAAAAATTTTCGACCTCTGGCTTTTGATGGATTTACACGTTCTGAGAGCTGTAGAACACGATTTGACCATTTTTAGAAAATGCCTGTCTGTCAGTGTGTGTGTGTGGTAAAATTTTGTGGCAACTGTATCTCAGGTACTTATGCACAGAATTTCATACAAATTGGTATGTATAGTTGCACCTCTACATAAATTAGTGCCTATCAACTTTTGGTAAAATTTGTCTTACAGGTTGCGTTGCCATCCCGCTTTTTCTAAATTTTTAACATGGTGATATAGGACAAATATTTGTATAAATGTGCATAAAGAGAATTATTTTTTAGTAATCATTATGAAATTTACAAGAATTATTTATAATAGAGATAGTCAACTGGGAAAAAAATTTTGTATGTGTAGGGGCCTCGGTACCCCCCCCCCCCCTGGGGGGGACGTCACCCCTCGAAGGGAGTAAATTTTCAAGATGGTTATCTTTCGACAGGTCTCGTCAATACCTTTAAAACGAATGGTTGAACTATAAATCTGTGGTATTTTGAAACAAAGTTATCGATTTTTTTTTTTGTTAACAAAATTTAACCAAACTTGATATTTAGTTTGTCCCCGACATAAACTGGTGCTGATTTCACGCTCTAAACCATTGAAAATGCCTTACTTCATTCGAAAATCAATACCGTAATCAAATAGTGTAGACGTTCGTCGCATCACCATGGCAACCTGTTCAAAGAGGTTCATTTCTCACGGAAGCGAAGGGGAAAAAAAAAAGAAAACAGCGATAGACATATGGTATTTACGAGGTCACGTGTTTTGGTTCTGCGATTATAAATTGCAATATTCTAATACGCGTATTTCAATTTCTAATCACGATTAATTTATTTTTTATACATCATTCGAAAGATATTTTAAAGTTCTTTTATATTATTTGAAGTTTTCACCTGATTTACACGTTTTGAGGTCTCCTGATTAGGTTTTCTTTTGCATCTCAGCTAATTGAGTTAGACCATTCAAAATTGGTATACGTAGGTTAATTAGGAGGAGCTGAAAGGGTGGGGAAGAAGTAGGTGTATACCGCGCGCGATGCGCGCGAGATTTCACCCGATTTACACGTTTTGAGGGGTCCTGATTAGGTTTCCTTTTGTATCTCTGCTACTAATTAAAATAATTTCATAAGTAATACATCATTAGAAAGCTTTTTTGAATTGGAATCGAACAGTGGAATACAGAAATTTGTACCGCCAGATGGCGCTGTAATATTTTCAAATTTCAATATTTCAATTTCTAATTATGATTAAATTATTTTTAATGCATCATTCGAAAGATATTTTAATGTACTTTTATATTATCGAAAATTTTCACCAGATTTACACGTTTTGAGGTGTCCTGATTACGTTTTCTTTTGCATCTCAGCGAATTGAGTTAGATCGTTCAAAATTGGTATACGTAGGTTAATTAAGAGGGCATGAAAGCGTGGGGGAAGAAATAGGCGTGCACCGCGCACGTATCCCCTAACTTGTGCGCGCGCAGAACACACGGGACTGCGCTGCCGAAGGCAGTGGGGACCCGGTCCGAATTTTTACCCGATGAGAAATGATTTTTTAAACTTTCTTAAGAATACAATTTTGACTTGAGAAGAAATATGTGCGCGAAGCGCACGTATACCTCCACACGTGCGCGCGCATGGGTTTGCGCTGCCGGAGGCAGTGGGGACCCGATGGGTGTTTTACCCGATCAGATTTTTTTTTTTTTTTAGGAGCCACGAAGGGTGAGGGAAGGGATACGCGCGCGGAGCGCGTGTATTCCTTAAATTGTGCGCGTGCAGCGCGCACGGGACTGCGCTGCCAAAGGCAGTGGGGACCTGGAACCACTTTTTACCCAATCATATTTTTTTTTTCAATTTCTTTTCTTAAGACTAAAAGTTACTGTTAGTGATTCATTTGAAAATACTGACCCGCTAGCGGGCGAAGCTCGCTAGTTTCTATGAAAAATTGAGCAAAATATATAAACTATACCATTTTCCGCGATGATTTGATCCAAAGAATTCAAATAAATTATAAAAAATGGGGGTTACCATTGAAAAAAAATAAAGTTGATGCCAGTTTTAATATGTAGACGACCCTTTAAACAAAATTTAACTATACCATTATAAACTAGACATTATTACAAATCGATTGGTACCAACCATATGTTTCTACGACAAACTGAGGCGAAATTAGGTGGGGAATGGCTTTTTTTTTTTTTTTTTTTTTTGCCGACTGTTAAAACAACTCAGATTTCATGAATATTAATAAATAACATAAGTAATATAAAATAGTTAAAAATAAATTTTTAGTTTAATATTTTCTTCTTTTTCAGCTTTCTAGATAATTTTTTCTGAGGCCATTTTGTTTTAACTTATTCACATATGTCCACTGACTGAAGGAAAGCTTTTTATTCATTTCATAAGTCAGTTACTATAAAAGTGAATTTGAAGATATGATTATTTAACGGAAAATTAGTTAAATCGTATTTTTTATTGTTCTTCGAGTGTAAGTATAAACTTGATGTTCAGTTATATGGTAATGTTACGTACCAACTACTGGTATTAAATAATGAAAGAAGTTTTCGTAAATATACCAAAAAATACCGAGTGCACTTTGAAAAAAAAATGCCTTCAAACGGTTCTAAACGTCTTTTTTAATTTTTTTTTTCTTTCGATTACCCACATATATCTTAGAGAAAGTATTGTTTTTGGGTTAAATTTTAGAAATTGATGTTTTGTTATATTTACACGTTTTAGGTCCCCTGAATCCGAAAATTAAGTTTTTAGCGGTTGGTCTGAGTGTCTGTTATTAGCATATCTCAAGAACAAATAGTGGCTGAAAGTCCAAATTTGATATTCAAAATGTGTATCATACAAGAATGGTACAGTCGGGGAAAAAAAAAAAATAAAATAAAAAAATAAACGCAACACCCGCTGTAATTTCGTTATTTATTAACGCAGGAACATCTAATAGACATAATTCAATAGGAAATTAAATACACTTTCTGAAAATGTCATCAAAGTTTGAATTAGGGGGTCATCTACATATTGAGATGAACGGCAATAGCAACACCCAATTTTGACTTGATATTCGAATTTCCGAGAGTCTGGCAGTGCGGAAAAGTATACAGTTTGTATACTTTATCTTTAGTATTTATAGAGTTATAATCAAAAATGTGTTAGGGGATTATCTCTAAATGTAGAAAAATGAAATTAAGATCCTATAAGAAAAAGACAAAATTTTAATGTTTGACACCAGAAATCTTCCAGAAAAAAAAAGAATTATATAAATTAATAAAACATTTCCTGTTTCCAGTTTCTTAATTAACCACAATTCAGTTTTTTGATTTGTATTACTTCAGTACTTTTTTAGATAATTTTAGTTCTATTTAAATACATTACACTTGCGATTGGTCCAGTCCAGACAGTACTCTGAAAAAAAATACAATATTTTTTAAGTAAATGTGTCAATTATGGCTGTACTGATCACCTATAAAGGTTAAATTTTTTTTTGTAGGTTTGACATAATATACGAAAGGAAATAATATAGATATAAATATACAACAACGCATAAACTAAATCTTTTTGGATAAATTATTGTAAGGGTTCATGAAGTAAATATTAAACAATTCTAACCGCACTTACCAGTTTTCGGTCAGTTAAACTCTTTGGAACTGTACGATTCGTTTTATAATTTCTATGAAAATATAATTTCTTAATTAACCCTTTCGCGACTGCTGACGTAGATTCACGTCATTTGAAAACTCGTCATAACTCTGTCAGTGGGTGTTTCTTTCGTAATTTGTGTGTTACTTATTTCTTAAGTGTGTACCCATTATTCATATTTTTGCATAAAAATATACTATGGATAGAAATATATTGATTAGAAAGAATATAATTATAATGTATATCCATTTGTAATATAATTGTGAATACAGAAAATTTGTTCTGAAATATTAAGCCTATTTTTCTATTTAAAACAGTAAATCCCGCCTATTTAGTTCATTTTCTTCTTCTGGTGTTCGTTTAAAAGATTCAAAATTTATCACCTGCAATCTATGAAATAAATACCACTTGTGCATATTTTTCTCAACATGAAATAAGGGGTTTAACACGAATACTCGATGTCACATTTACTTTTATTTTATTTTCTGTATTGTTTTGTTTTGAAGAACGATGAAGGCGGGGCTTGTCTTCTTTAGAAAACAGGTATTCGTGATGACTAATGACTAAAAATCATCATTTTTGTTTCATTTCGTTGCGTTTGACTTTATTGTTGTATAATTTGACCCGTAATTAAAAAATGAAAGTATTTTCTTTAATTTTCTTTGTTATTTTTTAAGATTTGATTCGTTATCTCATGCAAAACATTATAAGAGACGGCCCCCTAAACCACTCCAAAAGAAAGATTTATTTATATCTCGAAAACTAATAACTGGAATGAGCTGCAAATTTGCACACCCATATTTTTCAGCATTAGGATTCATTTTATGTAAAAATTAATATAGGTCATAATTCATAATTTTTATAAATATGATTTTATTAATATTTTTCAGAATTAAAAATATTTTTCGGAATCAAAAGTAATGATGGATTATGTTTGGGTTTCTTCACTCTATCTCGTAAAAAAAATATATATATATATATATATATATATATATCAGGGATGGAACACGGGCGCAGAATTCATACCGGAATCTGTTTAAGAAATATTTCTACCAATAATATCGTTGATATAAGAGGTAGAAAATTTTCTTACATTGATAGTGGTATGAATTCTGCGCCCGTGTTCCATCCCTGATATATCAAGTTATTTTTTGTGAAGATATTAATAAAAGTTTGAAATATAAATTTAACATTAGTACTTTCAAACTTTGAATGCTTATAACTCTGTGAAAAAATAAGTAAAATATACAACCAATATACTTTTCCGTGTTGTCGTGATCCCAGGAATTCAAATATAAAATAAAAATGGGGCATTACCAATGAAAAAATCAAAGTTGGTGCGCGTTTTAATATATAGACGACCCCCAATTCAAAATTTCACTTCATTTTCTGAAACTACTCACAATTTCCCGTCGAATGATACCTATTAAATTTTTCTACATCAATTAGCAACGATGTTACCTTGAGTGTTGCTTTTTTTTTTTTTTCGCCGACTGTGCAATAAACTTTTCTTTGGCATCAAGAAAATGGTTCGTGTACAGGGACATCCAAGAGTATTTAAATGCATTATGTCTCTGGGATTTTTTGTACAATATAACATCTATAGACTGTCCTAAAAAAAAAAAAAAAAAAAAAAAAAATGGAATGAGCATTTTTTTTATAGGCAAAAAAGCATATTTTGTGTTGATTGTGGTACAGAAATCCTTCACCATTCGTTTACAGAGCTAGACAAAGTATTTTATTACATTGAGATATACATGGAAATTGTAATTTATTTTGAGTTAGATGTTTTTCATGTAAGACCAAATTTAACCACTCATTATTGTTTAAAGTGCATATTGTTTGTAGACACTATACAGGGTTATCCAAAATTGATTTAAACATTCTTTTTTATTGAATGTAACTGATGAAAGTATTTTGCTCCTTTTTACTAAGTCGACGAACACTGCTCAAGAAATGAAAATCAATTTTTCATATCCATACTCGAAAGAAAGTATTTTTAAAGTCCTATTTTCAGCTCTTTTTTTTTTTTTTTTTTAAATACAATAATGTTTTGAGGTGACCTGATTATGAAAGTCCAATTTGTGTGTGTGTGTGGGCGGGGGGGGTTGCGACTGTGCAATACTTGTAAAACAACTCAGATTTCATGAATATTAATAAATAAAATAAGTAATATAAAATTCTCAAAAATAAATTTATAGTTTAATATTTTCTTCTTTTTCAGTTTTCTAGATAATTTTTTCTGAAGCCATTTTGTTTTAACTCATTCACATATGTCCACTGACTGAAGGGGAGCTTTTTAATTCAATTCTCAAGTCAGTTACTATAAAAGTGAATTAAATTTGAAGATATGGTTATTTAACGTGAAATTAGTTGAATGGTATTTTTTATTTTTCTTCGAGTGTAAGTATAAACTTGATGTTCAGTTATATGGATAATGTTACGTACCAACTACTGGTATTAAATAATGAAAGAAGTCTTCGTAAATATGCCAAAAAAATACAGAGTGCACTTGAAAAAAAATCCTTTAAACGGTTCTAAACGTCCTTTTTAATTTTTTTTTTTTTTTTTTTTTTTTTTTTTTACTTTCGCTTACCCACATATCTATACTGATAAGTATAAAGGATTTAAGTCCATATTCTTGATTTTTCAGGAGACGAAAAATAAAGTTAAACTAACTAAAAACTAATCAGAAGAATCGATTAGGAAAATGGGATTATGTTGATTTATACACTTTATACAGTTCAGTGATTGTCAATCTTCATTTAATAAAGAAAAAAAAATGAATTAAATATTTTATACAAAGATTAATGCTAAATTTCTGACTTGAACCTTTTTTTAACAATGGATTTTCTCAAAGACTAAATGACATGGATTTAAATCCTTTATACCAATCGATAGAGAATTTTTTTCTCGGTCTGACTATGTACTTAACTCAAAATCGACATTTTTGGACTTAAATCCTTTATACTTCTCAGTACACATATATATCTTAGAGAAAGTATTGTTTTTGGGTTAAATTTTTGAAATTGAGGTTTTGTTATATTTACACGTTTTAACGTCCCCTGAATCCTAAAATTAAGTTTTTAGCGGTTGGTCTGTGTGTCTGTTACTAGCATATCTCAAGAACAATTAGTGGCAGAAAGTCCAAATTCGTATTCAAAATGTGTATCATACAAGAATGGTACAATAAACTTTTCTTTGGCATCAAGAAAATGTTTCGTGTACAGGGACATCCAAGCGTATTCAAATGCATTATGTCTCTGGGGAAATTTTTGGTACAGTATAACATCTACAGACTGTTGTAACAACAACAAAAAAAAAAAAAAAATACGTGTGGCACTCGAGGACTGCCGCGGTAAAGCTATTGCATAGCATTTTTTATCAACTTATGCAATTATAATTATTTATTTAATTTATTTATGCAGTATTTTTTTTTTTTTCTTTGATATTAATTCAAGTTTTTTCTTTGATATTAATTCAAGTTACACTTTTTGAGCGTGGTGACCGATAAGAAAACAAATTTTTTTCTTATTGAATAAATGAGAATGTATCCGCAATGAGAATATATCAAAAATATCCGCAATCGATTTGTAGGTATCGAAAACCTCGATGTACCAAATTTGAATGATCTAACTCTATTTTTTGAGATATATAGGATTATGCGAAATCACGTTTGACGCATGTGAAATCACGTTTCCCCCCCCCCCCGCGCCCCCCTTGGGGACCGAATTTCAAAAATTCCAGAAACCGATTTTTAGACATTTCTATTAGCTATACTTTAAAGCAAAAATTGTACGGATATCTGTTTTTTTGTTTGAGAAATGAAGGATTTTGTGAAATTACGTTTTGCCCCCATCCCCCCCCTTGGGGGGCGAATTTTGTAAAATCGCTTGCGGCGTTGTCTTTCTGGGTCGTAAATATTAACCTTGCCCAATTTGGTCCCGCTCGGTGAAACGGCCTAGGTTTCTGTAGCGGACAGACACACAGGCACACACACAGACAGACAGTCTCTGCTCTTTTATATATATATAGATGAAGAATGAATATATATATATATATATATATATATACATATTGAGAATCTAAATTGAAAATTTAAACTATATATATGCAGGGCCTGATTATCCAAAAGGCTCAGGAAGCACAAGCTTCCCCTCTAAAATTTAAGAGGGGGCCCCATAAGGATTAAAAACATGGTCTTGTATCTTTTGTTTCATATTTTCACACTGAGATTGAATTTTTTCTGAGAAAGGTTACCTAAAACAAGACAAAACACTCACTATTTCGGGAAAAATCTATTATTTAACCTCAAAAATCTGAATGTTCTTAATTAAAAAGTTGTATGATTTTAATGTTCTGTGTAGAAACAACCCAGATATATGAAAAAAAAATAATAATAATAATAATACACACTATTTTTTGGTCTATAGCATTTTTATGGTACAATATGTAACAGGAAAACAGGATTTTCCGAAATGAAAGGGGGGCCCCGAAATGATGCTGAGCTTCCCCTAGCTTCAAAGCTTAATCGGGCCCTGTATATATGTGTGTGTGTGTGTGTGTGTGTGTGTGTGTTTGTTTGTGTGTATAAAAGAGGGCTACTTTTAAGATCGCTCATTTTAATATAAAAAATTTAGGTTATTTTTATAGCAGTATTATATATAAATTCAAAAAGAATTCAAATATATATATTATAGTTTTAAAAAATTAAAGAACACGCTTTTATAGAAATGTGAACTAAAAAGCACAAAATATCTATCTTAGTATTAAGATTCAGGGTAAGAGAAAATCGTGTGAGTGATACACCGTAATATTTACATACATTTAAATCTTTAATTAAAATAACTTAGAATTAACAAAAACAATTTTTAAAAAATTTCCCCTGACGGGGATCGAACACTGGACCTTTAGGTTCGTAGCGCGGCGCCTTACCTCTACGCCATATCGTTCACGAAGGGGAAGTATATTTTTTAACCGACTTCAAAAAATTGTATGAAATGAAACTAAATTGCGCCAAAAAGTATAAAATAATTTCCTTCGCCAAACAACCTATAACACTACAATTAATCATAACTTTTGAAGTCGGCGCAAAATTAAATAAAAATTGATACCTTTATTCAATACAAAAATCGAATCCTATTCAAACTACTCATCTCACATTGTCACCTGCAAAACGCAGCCGAAAACTATTTTGATTCAAGAAAACAAATAAGATTTCGTAAGCAGCCAAAGTTGGCGAAGATGCTGGTATCTGACGTCCTTGGTGAAAGAAAAATCGCAAAATTATCTGGCAAACATATCTAATTTCTTTGGGATATCATGATTAATTTGATAAGGTATATTAAGAGAGTAATCAAGAATATGAAACAATACTTCGTACAAAATGTATTATGAAAATATACATCTTGCGTGTATATTTTTGCAATACGTTTTCAACGCCAAATCCAAAAGCCGCCAAGGATGATAGTTATCAAAGTTATACCAAATTTGCAAAGAAAACTCTAACTTCGTAGAAACATAAATTCTGCATTGTGAAAAATGTCCACTGTTCTGTGTAGATGCTACCAATGGACCAATTGTATACAGTGAATACAATAATAAAGAAAACATGAAAATGGATCATTCGGGACGACAGCATTTGTTGCTACCGATCTAAAAACAAACCTTTGAAAACTAATTAAATTTTATTTAATTTTGCGCCGACTTCAAAAGTTATGATTAATTGTAGTGTTATAGGTTGTTTGGCGAAGGAAATTATTTTATACTTTTTGGCGCAATTTAGTTTCATTTCATACAATTTTTTCTTTAATAGTAGTTGCTTTTTGGAGTCGGTTCTATTTTTTTACAAAAAGATTTTATTTCACAATATAATTTTTTTGTTTGCTCCCAGAGAAGTTACAAACAAACAAACAAACAAACAAACATACATACATATATACATACATACATACATACAGGTGAAGCTAATAAAAGCGTGTTAAAAAATACTGCATTTGTGATAATAATAAAATGTATGTATATAGAGTACTCACTCATTTTCTTTCACTATTTTTTCACCACTTTCTTCATTAATAAATGCACTTTGTTTATTCATATTAAAAAAACTTTATACACAAGTAAATGCACTTTGTTTATTCATAGTAAAGATACTTTATACACAAATTGTACGCGTACAGCTATTCACTGTTGCACATAAATGATAGATACCTATACACCTATATACTTTCTCACAAACAGCTGCTTACGTATTCGTCCGATTTCGGAGCAGCTCGTCTCGATTCGTGCGAGCTTCGTACAGCCGAAGTCTACCGATGTCTGCCGAACTGTGTTAGTTTTTTTTTTTTCGTTACGGAATTTTCTAATTCGGTCGCCGCGCTCAAAGCCCGCGATAAAAGCTATACAATAGCTTAAAAAAATGGAATGAACAATTTTTTCATAGGCAAAAAAGCATGTTTTGTGTTGATTGTGGTACAGAAATCCTTCACCATTCGTTTACAGAGCTACACAAAGTATTTTATTACATTGAGATATACATGGAAATTGTAATTTATTTTGAGTTAGATGTTTTTCATGTAAGACTAAATTTAACCACGCATTATTGTTTAAAGTACATATTGTTTGTAGACACTATACAGGGTTATCCAAAATTGATTTAAACATTCTTTTTTATTGAATGTAACTGATGAAGTATTTTGCTCCTTTTTACTAAGTCGACGAACACTGCTCAAGAAATGAAAATCAATTTTTCATATCCATACTCGAAAGAAAGTATTTTTAAAGTCCTATTTTCAGCTCTCTCTCTCTCTCTCTCTCTCTTTTTTTTTTTTTTTTTTTTTTTCAATAGAATAATGTTTTGAGGTGACCTGATTACGAAAGTCCAATTTGTGACGGTTGATCTATATGGATTGTATGTTATCAGCATAACTTAAAAACAAATAACTGTAGAAAATTCAAATTTGGTATTATGAAATTCACATTCGGTTGCCAGTTAAATATTTGATCAAGAATGGCAAGTTTGAAGGCAAATAAATGAGAGTCTTAATTAAAAAATAAAATAAATTAAAATAGGCATTATAATAGAGCGGGGTGTAAGGGGGACGGTAGCCCCCTCACAGAATTTTTGTCAAGTAAAATTGTTGCTAAACCTATTTTAGATTATTATTTTCTTCTATATTCAATAGAAGAAAGTATCTACAAAAAAGACACTTAAAATGTACAAAAAAGCCAAGCTCAAAGAAAGAGAATTGATTAAAGTTGTGTCTAAAAAGGGTGTGATATCAAATTCCCAAGCTTACATTTAAATACTTATTTAATCTTCCCTTTTAACTAAATTTTCACATGTGAATCAAGTGCCTTATGATATGTTGATAGAAATCCTTCTATCATGCACTAAGTACATCATAGCGTGTTTCTGAAAAATATTATTATTTTTATTTATGTATGATGGGCTTGGCGGCCATCTTTCAAAGTTTTACGTTAGTTTGAAGTCTATAAATCTCATCAATTATAGGATGAGTTGGTTGATTGAGTTTTATATCGCACTAGTGCTGCGCAATGAGAGATGATTATAGGATGGGAGTGCGCCAAACTTAACACTGTTAAAACTTAAATTGATTCAACTTGTGTGCTTAACGGGGATTTTGCGATGTTTTTAATGCATTTTTTTTTTTTTTTCTTTTTTAATCTGAATATTTCAACCCCTGTTGAATGGAATAACCATATTATTTTTACGAGATATTTATTCCAAGAAGCTAAATTCAAATTTGGTAAATATAACGGGGGGTGGAAGCTTCTATGCTTCCCCCCCTCTCCTTCATGTTTTTACGTTAATTTAAATTTTTATATTCTTTGTTCCCGGCATTTATAGGATGGAAGTGCACTTAATACTAAATAATTATAAGAAATCATGTTATCGAAATATTTCCGTCTCTGCTGAATGGAATAGCAAAATTAATTTTATATGAGATATATTTTAAGAAACTTCTTTCAAATTGTGTGAATGTTTATTCATTACTTGAAAGATGGCCGCCAAGCCCATCATATATAAATAAAAATAATAATGTTTTTCAGAAACACGCTATGATGTATTTAGTACAGGAAAGAAGGATTTCTATCAACATATCATAAGGCACTTGATTCACATGTGAAAATTTAGTTAAAAGGGAATATTAAATAAGTATTTGAATGTAAGCTTGGGAATTTGATATCACACCCTTTTTAGACACAACTTTAATCAATTCTCTTTCTTTGAGGTTGGCTTTTTTGTACATTTTAAGTGTCTTTTTTGTAGATATCATTTATTTTTTTTAAATAGTTTTTATATTTACTGGAATTAACCTGATACTTTACATCAGATATGTCCTGGATTTCAACTCAGCTTTCGTGCGATGTTGTTCTTTGCGTTAAACTGTATTACAAAGTTTTCTTTGCGTTAAACTTTCCATAATTCTGCACTGTTAAAAATTTTTTTGTGAATTTACAGAGAATCTATTGGTAATTAATTATATTAAGTCTTATGTAAATTTACGGAGAATTAAAATCAGAGATTCTGTCAAAATATAGAGAAACTACACTGTAAATTAATCATAGTCTCTGTAAATTTACATAGATCAAAATATTCAAGTCTCTGTAAATTTAAATCTGTGAAACATCATAGTCTCTGTAAATCTACATATGCAAAAATATGCAAGTCTCCGTAAATTCGATCATGTAAAAGCATATAAGACTCTGTAAATTTACCTTGTAAAAATAACCACGTCTCTGTAAAATTACATATGGTAAAACATCCAAGTCTCTGTAAAATTACATACGTAAGAACATCCAAGTCTCCGTAAATTTCGTATATAATATTATGAAAATCTCAGTAAATTTATCCATGTAAAAATACCTAATATCTGAAGGCCCCACCATTGGCTGAGAAGCTCTGCTCTCAACGTTTGAAGGCGGAAGGCGCATGGTTCGATCCCAGGTTGCGATTTTCGACCTACCCATTCGGAATTTTCCGCGGATTTCTCCAAAACTTGTATAAATAAGGGATAAGACATTTTAGAAAGACCTACACTTACGGCAATCCCCACAGGTCTAGAAACCTAGCACATCCAATCGGCTTTAACTAACGCCGATTAAACATTAGTATGTTTACAAGCGTATCGAAGACACTCTAAATTGGCATATTACTTAAAATAAATTTCATTATTATTAATTTATAAGTACAAAAATATCCAACAGTAAGTTTATATTCATGAATATTGGTAAGAATCTGGTAAATAAGTTACATAAGTACAGATTCTTATACAACTTAAAGAAAAGAAACTTAAAGTTGGATGTTTTTGCACTTGTAGATTCATAGCCTTGGGATTTATTTTAAATGCGCGTCAGTTTAGAGTGTTTTGAATATAGGCTTCTAAATATACTAATATTATTGTGGTGCTAAAATCACATTGGTTACTCCAGAGTTCTAGGCCTGTATAGAATGCCTTATGTGTAGGTCATTCTAAGGTGTTCTATCCCTTATTTACAAAAGTTTTTAAGAAAACCTTTGAAAATTTCGAATGGGTAGACTGAAAATCTCAACCTGAGATCGAACTTCGCACCTCCCACCTTCAAACTTTGAGATCAGAACTCCTCGGAAATTGATGGGACAAGAAGTCCGGACTTTAGTATATATATATAGACATACTATTTATTTTTTATCAAAACTACATTAAAATTCAGAGGTATAAAATTGGTTAAGCTTGTATTACCTTTGGTAGGATTTGTATTGATGCGCTTTAACAGGTTTTTAACTACAATTTTTATTAATGTTGTGGTACATTTTGCATCCATTAAACTTTTAATAAAAATTTTAAAAAAGAAGCTAATTTATATTATGGTACTTCTAATAAAATGATCAGAAATAATTGCAAAATATATCATATGTTTGCTTAATATTGCTCGGTTATATTTAGTCCATACCAAAATAAAAACTTAATTCCCTCATTTAATATGACTCAATAGTGAAAGATCTCACAGGTCTAAATCTAAAATTTTGATTTGATAATTATGACATATTGATGGTTTTTGCTCGGCTGAAACCAAAACTAGATTTTACTCTATCACATACATATATTTATCAATACAAGGTGCGCTATTTTTTTCATGACTCTTCTACCAATATAAATATACGGTTACTTTTATAGTATGATTCCATGATTAATTACAATTAATCATGGAATCATACTAGAAACTACCGAAAAAGAAGGTATTGTGTCGGTAGACACCCTGTATTTGCAAAAGCTACGTGTAACAGAGGAAAATTGGCTTCATTTTCGGCTTCAGCACATTAGAAATATAGGTACACACTAAAATAAATAAATTAAATTTTGCCAACATTATATTTGTAGATCTGTGTTAACAACCTCAGTTTCTTTCATTCAAAAAATACATCCACTTTTTAAATACACTTTAAAAATAAATATTTTAACTGATATACATATATATATTACATTTTGATTAGATATTAACTTAAAACAATTAAGAATGTAATTAAAACACTAATCGTTTAAAATTCATTATGCTCTTAAAAAGGTGTAAACTTTCTAAATTGGGGGGAAAAAAAGAAAGGAAGAAGTACTAAAAATTTGTTAGGTACACTACCTTTCCATAATGACCGCACACTTTCGATTTCAGACACTTTTTAAAGTATTTCAAGAAATGTTAAACAAATCATTTTGAAACTTCAGGGATGTGAAAGGAGGATCGGTAAAAATAATTAAAGTAAAATGAAACCCTGTAATAATTAATGCTTGAAATACGATATGGCAGTAGCATGTGATTATAGGACTCTTTCTCATTAACTTATTAAGTTTATATGTCTCTAACGCATATAATCAGGGAAATAAAGGTTTCTTTAAAAAATTGCAAAAACTTTTTCTTTTTCTTTTTTTTTTTTTTTTTTTTTTAGCAATAACACGCAAAATATGAAAAGACTGTGCAAAGTTATTCTCTTCAAATATATTTACGATGAATGAAGAAAACAAATACTCTAAAAATTAAGTGGTGTAGAAAAAGAGGCGGTAGTAACAATTTGCCGGATTAGGTTGGCAGCTCTGGTCATAGAATAAACTGAATTTCAGCTGTTCCCCAACAAAGAAATTGTTAAGAGGGTTTTCCCAATATTTATTTACAATCACAGAAAATTGCATTACCGTTCATCGAATTAAAATAAATATGTGAGCAAAACTCCTTATACTTTAGCGTTTCTTCGAGAGAAACTGAAGACCGGTTCATTCTTTGGCGAAGAAGTTTTGAGTTTACACAATACTTGTTTGGGTTTTTATATAAGTAGTTTAATGCATTTGGCTACTGAATTATACAAGTGAAATTTAGCTAAAACTTAGTCATGCGCAGTTAAAAATTATTTAGTAAAAATGCTCACATTTCATTAGATATTTAATATTTTTTTCATTCTGATTGCAGTATGTTGTATCTAATGTTGTATATTGGGTTTCCCGAATATAGCTTTGTACTGGATTTAATACCTTGCATGTTATAGCAAAAAAAAAAAAAAATTTTCGACAATTTTTTAAAGAAATCTTTATATCTCCCTGATTACATGTGGTTGAGACTTAAAAATTTATACAGAAAATGAGAATGAGCCCCATAATCATATGCTACAGCCAGACTTGTATTTCGAGCATTATTTTATACTGGGTGATGCCAAATGCTCTCATTTTTCTTTAATTTTTTACTGGTCCCATTTTCACTTTTGGTACAAACAAATAACTGAACTACATGAGGTATAACATGTCTTTTACACTCCTGAAGTTTCAAGATGATTTGTTAAGTACTTTTTGAGTTATTTTAAAACGCATCTGAAATCGAAATTGTCCGGTCATTTATGGAAAGGTAGTGTATTAAATGAATTTGAATTTTTAAATACTCACATTGATTTTTATATTAGCTAAAGAAAAGAAATTACTAATTCATTTCCATATAAAGGTCTCTCTTAAAAACTAGGCATACAGTTTTGGTAGTTTATTTAAAAAGTAAATTTGTGCAACGTATTAATGAAATGCGTAACTTGTCACTTAAACCAAGACTGACAAATTTGATGCAAATTTTATTTCAAACTGTAACAAATTTTGAACATTTTTCAATATTCTGTTTTTAATAAAATTGGTTTTTAAAAGTTATTTTATTTGAAAATAAAAATTCTCATTTCAGATCAGATTTCTAATACGTTATCGTAGAACTATAGGAACGTATTAAAAGTTTGATACCTAAATAGTTTTAATTTTTATAATTAATTCATTACAATGTGTAGAATAATTTCCTTAATTATTGTAGTTTCTGGGATATAAATATTTTTAAATAGACGGTAAGTGGAGAGAAAATGTTCTTACGTATTAAATAGTATATAAAAGAAATATAGAGCTTTTAATATTTTTAAATATTAATTTAGGGTTCAGTGCAGATGAAACTCGGGTACTCTTTTGGTTTTCGTCACTAGTTCCATAAATTCAAATCTTTAAAATATATAACTTTTTGTTAAAAGAAACCATTAAATTATTTTAAATTCAAAAAATTTCGACTTTTTTTTTTTTTTTTTTTTTTACAAAAACAAATTTTAAAACATTTTTTTTTTCTACAAAATAGGATCTAAAGAAGAAACAAATTCTACGCTTTTATACATGAAATCAGCATCCCGGTAATTTACTAGAATCATTGCAAAAAGCTCACTAAGAAGAAAAACATCTTTGCTGCAAAGAAAACATACAATTAAAAATAATTAAAAATAAAACATACTGAATTAGATTAAAATTAAACTTTATTTTACTAACATAACACTGATCGTATCTTTTTTTTTTTCTAAATGACATTAACAAAAGATAAATGGTGAAAAACTCTTTAACAGGATAAATATTTGGTATTTGTAAATGTCTCTAATGGGGGTATTTTAGGGCATTTTCTATTTTCATATTTCTTAGACAACTTGTTTCATTTCTTATATCAGGATCAATTTCCATTACAACTAGAAAAAAGAAAAATTATGAAAAATTACTATTGTAGGAAAACACTTCAACTATAAATTTTTAAAACAAAATCTACATCCTATGACATTTTAAGCAAATAATGAAAAGGAAGGATCGTAATTACATGGCACTAAAAAGAAAATTAAGTATACATAAGCGAATTTTAAAGTGTATCTTAAATATTATTACTTACAAACTTTGAATAAACACCATAAAATGCAATAAACTCGCAACAATTGTTTCGGGTCGAAAAAACACACGACCCTTCATCAGGCGAACAAAGTAAGCACGAGTGCTGCAGTTAAAGCGGCGCGTTGCCGCTTTGACTGCAGCACTCGTGCTTACTTTGTTCGCCTGATGAAGGGTCGTGTGTTTTTTCGACCCGAAACAATTGTTGCGAGTTTATTGCATTTTATGGTGTTTATTCAAAGTTTGTAAGTAATGTTTTTTATAACGCCAGTTTTGTGGTGCTTTTTTATTAAATGTATCTTAACTACTCCATCTAAATAGAATCTAATGAAAAATCATCTAAGAAAATAAAAAGAGATAAACATGGTATTTTAAATCATTAATACAGGAAAAAAATCACTTATATAATGAAATCATAAGATATTTAAGCACCATTTTATGAACGCCAGTGTAACAGGAATATTTTTGAAGAATTTTATATTAAAAACAAGTATGAATTGGATTGTATTTGGGAATAAGGCCGATTGACTGCTGTAGGTTCTAGGCCTACTTTGAAATGTCTTTATCCCCAAGAAAAGATCCCCCCCCCCGCAGTTCCTATATGAAATTTTAAAGTTTGCCCCTGAGTTCCCCCCCCCCTTTTTTTTTTCTTTTATCAAATGCCTTAAAGTTTTCAGAAATTCAGAGACATTCCCAAAGTACAAGGAGTAGAGTGGGACTTTGATAACTATATATAACGACATTTTCAAAAAATATTGAAAATAATTTAGACATTTTTAAGTAAGCCTCAATTTATTACCGAAAACCCCAACGTGGGTTGACTTTTAAGGGGTATTAGCCCATATTTACAGGAATTTCAGAGAAAACCTTGGAAAACACCGAATGACTAGGACAGCATGCGCGACTACGTATCGAATTCATCACTTCCCGTCTACCAGCTTCAAGAACAGATACTCCTGTCCCCAAGACCCACTTTTGTCTATTGGATCATTATAGTAATATGAAGTAATACATAGTTCTGCAGCAAATTATTTTTTACATAATTCAATTACGAAATATTTCCAGTTTATTAACCCTTTCGACGTTAAGAGTTATTTTCTATTGCTGCAATAAAAATACCTGAAAAGTTTACTGTATACTGCAAAATAATAACCGGTCTTTAGAATTCAGCGTTGTACTTCAGGAAATCTTAGAGTTGAGAAGAAAAAATTTTTCCCCCACACACAGAGTTAAGCAGCAGGCTAATTAATCCCTTTGTTGAAAGGGCGTGTATCAATACAATGGAAATATCTTTTCACGATAGAAGTTGACAATCCTTTACCCAGATTTGCCTCTCAGCAAAGTTATGTTGATTTTTCAGGGAAAACTCAAACACTCCTTTATTTTTCAGAAAAAATAAGTGCATAGATATTTCTATATAGAGTTAAGACTGAAAATTTTAAAGAGTAATTTATGTATAATACTAATAAAACACTAATTTCATTTGGTACCTTATTTGTAACGAAATTTCGATTAGATTTTTTAAAATTAATTAAAATATGAAAATAATAACTTGGTAAAAGCTTTAAAAATGGACATATAAAATTTTAATTCTTGCCAAATAAATAAATAAATAAATAAAATAAAATTACGAATTATTATTATTATTACTTTTTTTCTGCATAAAATGCACAGATATAGTATTTTATATAGATGTATCATCCCCATGTTATTGTGCAAAGATTTTTGGTGTCGAAAAAAGTTTGGACATCAGACAATAGGAAGTATAAAATTCGAAAATAGTAATCGAGTAGAATGTTAATGAATTTTTTAAATGCCGGAATATTGCACGGCTTTTAAGTGTTTTAATAAATATATGAAAAGAAACGGGACAAGTTTTCATAAATAAGTTATATTCAAATAAATTATAAAAAATATCATTTTTAAAATCAGTTCTTTGTTATTATTATGAAACAATTACTATCTTTATATTTAAGGAAATGCTCTCTTTAAATTTTAAGATTTTATATTAGTAAGTAATAAGAAAATTAAAAAATTCGTTTAAATGTAGTTAGCAGCCGTGGACGTTTTAATACATAACTAATATGTTGTGGCCACCACAAGACTTTCTTGTACATATAATCTTATACAAATTTACGCAATACAAATTATTTATTAATTATAATTTATTAAAATTATTTTCCATGATGAATGCAGATGATTTTTATCTCAAAGAAGTACAATAATAAATGCCGAAAGAAAGTCAGTTTTTTGTAGATATGAGTACACTAGAGTATAGTTAATTAAAAAAAGAAAAGAAAAAGAATGTAAAATTGGTAGATAGAGTTTTTCATTCTCTTTTAGTACATAAATTATTCGTAAATTTTATTAGCTAAATTATCTGTGTGTATTACCGTGTATATTAACTCGAGGAAAAATATCCATAAGAAAGTAAAATGGCCAGCTTCTCCCAAATGAAAAGGAATCACTATTTCAAATTCGATGATCAATCTATGTCTTATTACTATATCTATGATAAAATAAAATATGAAAAAAAAAAAAAAAAAAGTTAAATAATAAATTTGCTTATGCATGTGTAAACATGACGCTTTTATGGCTTTAAAATTAAATAATAATAATAATTTTAAAGGTTAGAAAGAAATAAAGTGCGAAAAATTCGCACTGGCTTGCTAGTTAATAATAAATTAAATATTTAGAATTTAATTTCGTCGAGAGAAATGAATAATACAAATAAATAAAGGAATACATGGTTATATAATAAAGAGTAAAGAATTTCAGTTCTATTTTTCTTGGAGACGTTTCGAATTTATATAAATGTCACGTGGTAAAAATTGAAGAAACTTGTTTTAAATTTTATGTAGATCAGTGTTTAGTAATTTGAACTGGCAAGAAGAAATAAATTTTGAAATAAATTTCTTACAATACAGCATGAAATTATTTTTTAGTCCATGGAAATTAATTTTGTTGTTTTTCAACTAATTTCAACATATTCGCAAAAAACTGCACATTTTGCTTTGTTAAATAATTTAATAAAGATTATTTTCTTTATTAATAAAATATTCTGTATTTATAAAATTAAATAAAACGTTCTTGATTTAAATTGATTTTAACCCTTTGTATCCCACCGGGACTTTAAAGTCCTATAAAAAAAAAAAAAAAAAAAAAAAAAAAAAAAAAAAAACCCTCAATATAGCCTAAATTTACCGCAGGATTTCAATGGAACTTCAAACTCCCTATAGTTTAATGTTTCCCTATAGTTAAACTATAGTTTAAGGTAAATTTAATTTGAGATGTTTCTCATGCAGCAATATATATATATATATATACAATAAAAAGTTTCAAACTATTTCTCCAAAAATAAGGTAATTTGGGATATAAAAGGTTAAGTAAAGTAATTGTTTGAAATATTTTGTATTTATTTTTTTAATGTTTATAATTTATTTTTTAATTAACTACAGTATATATTTCTTCCAAAATTTTGACATTTTTATTTATTGAAAATTTATGATTTTTAATGGCATCAGTGGTTATATTAAACATAAATAAACACCTCTCAGTTGATTTGTTAGCTAAATTAATTCGTACTTTGCTATCACTCCTATTTAAAAAAAATGTTTATATATATTACTTTCGAAATAAATTTATGACTAAATATAAGATTTATTGTTTTATGGAGAGAAAAAATTGGGAATGAAAGGGTTGAGATAATTTGCAGAAAACAACAGATTCTTAATCGTAAAATGGCAACATGAATAAACAAATTATTTGTTATTTTGAACGATAGTGTTTGTTAGATCGTCATAGTCCTATCTTTTTTCAAGTCATTTTTATTGCTTATTATTATTAATAAACTTCACTAGTCACCATATAAAAAAAAAAAAAAAAAAAAAAAAATCAAAAGAATTGAGCAACCGTTTTTTTCCCTTTTAATCGCTTAATAAATAAATAATAATAGTTATAAAAATAATTACATTGAAATCGCTCTAGAACTTTATTTGGGTACTGACTGCCTACTGCCGCTTTTTTCCTTCCTGCACTGCATCGGTCCAAGTTCACACTATGTTCAGAAGGGTCTTTATTCAGTACTTTAATTTGGGTATTTATCGACGACATGTTGAGCTGTTATTGTTTAAGAACTGTGATTTTAAAGACGACTGTGTCTCAGCATCTATTAAATATTTTTCTTCAAGCCGTGTATTTTATATCCTACACTCTTCGCACTATATTACCATATATTTCCGACTAATATAAGACCATTTTAATAAATTTAATCTTTTATACTATATTACAATTTTTTTCTGATAAATAAAATGAACTAACAAAAAATAATTAAAAAAGAGAAAAAAAAAAAAATCCTTTTCAAAGAATTTAATTGTATGAAAAGTAAAAAGTTGAGACATTATAAAAATTATGCATAAACATAAATTTTTAAATAGTTTCTTTAATTTAAAATTCAATATGTTTCGACTATTTTACAATTTGAATTCAATAAACACAAAAAAGAAAAAAGAAAAATCGCCCTCTAATAAAAAAAATTAAATAAAAAATAAATTGCGCAATAGCTGTTGCTAAGGTACGCAGATTGATATGAATTAATAAATATTAGAAAAGAAAACATAAGTGTCAATGAATAAAATCGAAACAGAAAATAATTAAAATAATTAAAAAGAAAAAAAGAATGGTGAAAACTATTTTAATGAGGTGCACTTTTATGGTCGAAGTTCTGCTAAGTTTTGTAGCTCTGCGATCAGTAGTTTAAGCACCAGAGAAAGACAGTCACACAGACACAGCCATATGCACATAAATACAAAGATACTTCTCTGGATTTATATACATTTATTTAAATGTTTATTTATTTTGTTTATTTTGTTTATTTATTTAATTTATTATTTATTTATTTATTTATTTATTGATAATTTTATAAATGGATTTTGTTATTCTTCTTCTTATTTTTTTATTTATTTATTTATTTTTTTTTTTTTTAAGGGGGGGTGTATTTACTAGATTAATTTTTTACCTTTGTTTTTATCGAATGTCAAATATGCCAGTAAATTTTGTTAATTCTTCGTTTACACATCATTTGATCTATAATAACAGTAATAATAATGTGTTTGTGTAACAGCTGTCTGAAGAGTTACAAAAGTTTTCATACTTTCTGTTTTGACTCACAACGAAGCACTTGAAACCAGATTTCTGGATTTTTAAAAATTAATTGAAGTTGTTTCCATTGTCATTTTCAGTCCCCTCGCTTATCAAACACAAAGTAAAAAGATATTAGCTGTCAATTAAAAACATTACCAGAGATAAACACTTTTTTTTTTTTTTTTTCATAATACAATTTCTTACTATTTCTTTCAGACAGTGATTTTCCATTCTCGACGTTTATCGTATTACACCTTGAAAAAATGCTGAAAGTTTGACATTGCATCTGTCCAGATTGTTAAATTTTATGAAGAATTAGTACACCTATTAATCAGGACGATATCTAGCTAACGCCGTATTTTTTAATTCAGTATGATATTGCCGAAAATAAAAATAAAATAAACAGAGAAATATATTTCCTTTTATGTCGAAGAAAGAAAAAATGAACGTGCAAATGTGCAAATAATAAAATTGAAAAAATCTTGCTAGACCGACATGCTATATATATATTGCCCATTATCATTATATTATTTTTCTTTATGTTGAAAATAAATAAATAAATAAATAAAATATAATAAAGTTAACATACATGTACTTATTATAATTTCAGAAGGATTTGACGCCTTTGTTTATATTAAAAAATTATTTAAAAATATTTATAATTAATATTTAAAAGAATGTTAAATTTACTTAAAAGAATAATAATTTATTTAAAAGAATTTATAATTTATTTAAAAGAATGTTAAAGTTTCTAAAATTATGATATCAGTTTTTATGAATTAAAATGAATGACAAATATTCAAATAAATTTAATAATAATATTAATAACAATAAAAAGGAAATTTCTGACGGTAAATAAATTTTTTGACATAAATACGACTTTAAAAAATGTATTGAAATTATAAAAACTATATATTCCTATATTCTATGTTTCATGAGTTAAGAATATATAAATAAATATGTAAATGTATTTTTTTTCATGTCGAAAAAAAAAAAGAAAAAAAAAAAGTTTTTAAGGTTTTTTTTTTTCTTTCTTTTTTTTTTTTTTTTTTTTTTTCTAATAGTTAAAATAAAAATTGGTCATAAATATGTAAAAAAAGAAAGAAAAAAAAGGAAAAGAAAAAGAAAGAAAAATGGCATTTTTAATTTTTAAGAAGTAACTTGTTCGAAACATGTACATGTTACACTAATTACATTAAAATATAATTAACCTGATAAATAAGTATCATTGCAAGGAAGCTTTATTAGTTGTAAAACTTGCAACAGTTATTTCAAGTCAAAATAACAGTACATCACTTCATCAGGTGATAAAAGCTAGGCACGAATTCATTAACAAAGCAGAAAGGCGCTATCGCGCTTACTAAGATATTTAAAATGCCTTCTACGTATGGCTTTCTTAGAAACATCAGTTGACGAATTTCGGAGTAGTGCGGCTGTCTAACGAAAAGTGTGTTGGGACATTAAAGCTAATTGAATGCGCTAGGCTAGGTTCCCAGATGTATGCCTTCCGTTGGATCATTTTAAGGATCCTAGCGCAAGTTTTGTAAGAAATCGCTAAAATCTCTGAACAGCTAAGCAGACGAGCGTATCTGGGATCGAGCGTAGACATAATCTCTAACAAACAGGAAAAAACAAATGTTTAAAAAATCAATTGTAATTTTTTTTTTTTTTTTTTTTTTTTTAATTGTTGCATAAAACAATGTTGGATGTTTAATTTCACTGCGAAGCTAATGTAAGTTAAAGGGTTAAATGATAATATGTGTTTAGTAAAATGCATGGACTGAAAATTATTTGATAATAATTATGCTTTGCAGCTCAAGAAGTTAGATGTGATCATCTGCAGATAAAACTATTTTAATCAGTAATTGAGACATTTTATAGCTAAATTACACTACGCGGCAAAAAGAAAAAAAAAAAAAAAAGTTTCGAGATCTCACACCATTTTTGCTAATTCTTCTGTGACCTCCTGAATCCGAATATGACTCCCATTTTGCCCAGTCATCCACCGTTTTCTAGCTACACCACCCCCTCCCTCAATTTATTACCATGTCCGATAATTTTATGACCATGAATGTAATTTGAAGAATGAAAAATAATTAATTTAACACCTGAAAACGAAAAAATATAAAGTTAAAAAAATAACATTAAACATATTTAAAAAATAAAAGTTATGTAATGCATAATTTCAGTGGCAAATCCTCCCCCCCCCCCACCCACCCCCCCAAAAAAAATCGCTTGTAGTCCATTTATTAGAATTTTCCAACGCTGTAGCCCCTCAGAAGATATTTAACGATTAAGATAATCCCCCCCCCTCCTAAAAATCAAATTTAGAGCCATACAATCACCGAAAAATGATGAAAATAGGGGGCCATTCCTAAAAAACGATGGGTTATAGGTCAAAATGGTCGTCCTATTTGGATTCAGAAGGTCATTTTACATAATGTATTTTACAATATGCTGAAGTTATGTCAGAGGCAATTTTCATGCCGAGCAGTGTTATTCATTATTTAATACAAAACTGCTGTGGTAATAAAATTAATAAATGACAAAGAAATTTCCATGATTATAATAACATATATTTGATTTTGTTTTCCACGGAAGAAAGAAATAAAATATTTTCACCCTCGCGTTTGTTAGAAGTATGTATGTTAAACATAATATTTTAGTATTTTAATTTCTTTTTCTATTTTACTGAATAACTGCTTTTATTTATTTATTGAAAAAAATAATATTTCTTTATAGAATTTTAGAATTTTAACAAACAATGGATTAATTATATGGCTTTCTCTTTGCATCGCCCCAATCCTTTATTTAAATTTATATTATTTAATAGATTTAAAATGCATGATGACTGGATTACTCTATATCTGTGAATGGGAAAAAAAAATAAAATTTTGATGGAGGTCACACTGATTAACTTTAATATAAATTAATTTAAAAAATAAAGAATGGAGGAAAAAAATACAAAGAAAGACTATTTTTTCTATTGAAAGCAATTTGTGTATTTTACTTCTAAAGGTAGCTGATTATATATAATTCTATATTATACATTTAAATTTTAAAAGTACTTTTGTAATTAAACTGTAGAACTAACAAAGTGTAATCGTTTTTATTTAAAATGGATTAAACTAATATGAAGCAATTTTATTTAAAATATTGTGTGTAAGACATTGATTTGGACGGGGGCGGGGAGACACTGGGCTTTTCATACTGCTGAGTCTCGAGTGAGCCCTGCAATTAATCTTCGTTTTAATATTACGGAAAAACACTGGAGATAAAATAACATTTATCTAAAGCATTTCATGCAATGCAATAACATATTTTCCAAAGGAATATATATTCAATATTAGGGGTTCTTATGATTGTCTACCGTGCATCCAAAAAATACAAAAAAAAAAAAAAAAAATCAAAATGGACAAATTTCCGTTTAAGATAATCTCCAAATCATAAGGGATTCATCTGATAATTTAGTAATCTGTTTTAACATTTTATAGATTATATGTATTTATATTCTTAAAAAAAAAAAAAAAAAAGAAAGAAAAAGAAAAAGAAGAAGAAGAAGAAGAATGGAAGAAAATAGCATTTGCTTGTATGTATTATTAGTTTTCTTTCTTTCCTTCCTCTTTTCTCTTTCCTCCCCCCCCCCCATCACTGTTTTCATGCTTCTTGGATGAGTATGATCCTATACATTATTCTAATATCTTGACAGTATGAATGACTACCGTGCATTCCAAAAGACGATCCATTTATGATTATGATCTGATCATCATTCAGTATAACTTAACAGAGTTGATAATATTAAAAAATATAATATATCTAAAGGATTTAATTTATATAAGTTTGGTTTATAAATATCAAAAACATTAAAGTAATAATTTGTTTTCACGAAATATAATTGAAATATATAAATTAATATAGTCTAGTATAAAGAATATTATGGACAGTTTTGACAAGCATTAATGTTCACTATTATGTATGGCTATTTTAATTTATGCCCGCATAATTTTAATTTTTTAAAATAATTTTTTCTAAATTTATTTACGGTAATTACTATCTACATTTTTACTTTTTACTTTCTTTTATTCATATGTATGGTAGATAAAGTTTTGCTTTTCGGTCAACTTTTCGAAATTGTGTTTTTGTTATATTTACACGTTATGAAGTTCCTTGAATCAGAAAAAACATGTTTTTCGCCTATTTTAAATTGTTTTTAATGAACATTTATTTTACTGTATTCGTTATTTTATTCTTTAACGTACAATCTGTCATTATGGTAATGAATTTCGGGTAAGAGAAAGTTATGTGATTGCCACACTAGAATATTTCTTTTTTACCATATAGTCCTGCATTTTCCTCTTTATCTCTACTTAAATTTACACAAATACGATAGAAAAATTGTTTGCGGTCAAATTTTTTAACTTACGTTTTCTCTAGAAATATGCAGTCCCTTCCCCCACTCCCGTGAATTCAAATTTATTTCCAGTCAATTCTCTTTATAAATAGAATTATAAAGATCATTTTTTGATCATTTTTCCACCATAGTTATAACAAATTATATATATGAAGCTTTACTGTTTTTAAACTATGCTTAGGACTATGCAAAAGCAATCTGTCTAAAACTCAAGCTATAGGAAAGATTTTAAGAGCTACCTTTCTTCCTTTTTTATTTCTAATAAATATAAATGTTCTAAATTTATTTAGGTTTATTTATTTAAACATATATATATATATATATATATATATATATATATATATATATATATATATATATATATATATATATATATATATATAGCTTCTTTAACTTAGTTCTCATTTTATTCAATGTTAAAGTATGAGTAGCAGATTATTTAGTACTGTGAAAAGGATGTTGTATAATTATAAAAGTATTCTAAAATATGCCATCTGAACTGCAGAATTTAAATGTAGTAATTTTATTTCATCCTTTCATATGTATGTTCTAAAAAAAAGTAGTTTTTTTACTTTCTCTTACCCATAAGGTAGAGAAAGGTCAAATTTTCGAACGCGAGATTTTGTTATATTTACAGGTTTTGAGGTCCACTGAATACGAAAATCATGTTTTTAGCAACTGGTCTGTGTGTATGTCTGTGTGTCTGTCTGTGTGTCTGTCTGTTATCAGCATATCTCAAAAACAAATTATGGCAGAAAGTTCAAACTTGGTATTCTAAATGTGTATCATATAGGGATGCTACAGTAAGCTTTTCGTTAAGATCAAACAAATGGTTCGTGTACAGGGACAATCAAGAGAATTCTAATACATTACGTCTATGGGGGAAATTGCAGGTAAGTAGAGTTTAACGTCTATAGACTGCACTAAACCAAATGAAACGAAATATTTTTTGTAAGAGAGATAGTTAACTGGGGAAAAAAAATGTGTATGTAGGAGCCTCGCCTCCCCCCCTGGGGGGGAAGTCCCCCCTCGAGGGGAGTAAATTTTCATGATGGGTATCTTTCAAAAGAGCTCGTCAATACCTTTAAAACGAATGGTTGAACCATCGATCTGCGATAATTTAAAACAAAGTTATCGATTTTTTTCACTTTTAACAAAAAAAAAAAAAAAACTGAAAAAAAAATCGTTTTTTTTTTTTTTTTTTTTCTTTTTTTTTTATATTGAGAATAAAATAGACTTTTTTTTTGGATATTTAGTGTTACACTACTTCTCTAATATGGAAATCGTCTGCATTATCATAAAGGATAATTTTTTCAAATAATAATTTTAATAAATTATTTTTTAAAAAGAGAATTATTTTTTAATAACCGAATTAAATTTTATATAAATCTAGGTGCATTCATGAAACGGGGGGTTGAGGGGGGCGGTAGCCCCCCTCACACAGAATTAATTATCATATGAAACTCTTCCGAAGTCTAATTTGATTTGTTTAACATAGGTTTACATAACATGGTTATCTTACCTCTTAATCTCCAACATATATTTATTGTATTAAATTTCAGGGTAAGAGAAAGTCGTGTGAGTGACACACCAGATTATTTTTAATAAAAAAATTAAAGTGTTAAAAAATGTCATCATGAAATATGTATATATATATATATATATTGAGCTTTCTTAACTTAGTTCTGATTTCATTCAATGTTAGAGAATGAGTCGCAGATTATTTAGTACTGTGAGAAGGATGTTGTATAATTATAAAAGTATTCTAAAATATGCCATCTGAACTGCAGAATTTCAATGTAGTAATTTTATTTCATCCTTTTATATGTATGTTCTAAAAAAAAGTAGTTTTTTTACTTTCTCTTACCCATAAGGTAGAGAAAGGTCAAATTTTCGAACGCGAGATTTTGTTATATTTACAGGTTTTGAGGTCCACTGAATACGAAAATCATGTTTTTAGCAAATGGTCTGTGTGTATGTCTGTGTGTCTGTCTGTGTGTCTGTCTGTTATCAGCATATCTCAAAAACAAATTATGGCAGAAAGTTCAAACTTGGTATTCTAAATGTGTATCATATAGGGATGCTACAGTAAGCTTTTCGTTAAGATCAAACAAATGGTTCGTGTACAGGGACAATCAAGAGAATTCTAATACATTACGTCTATGGGGGAAATTGCAGGTAAGTAGAGTTTAACGTCTATAGACTGCACTAAACCAAATGAAACGAAATATTTTTTGTAAGAGAGATAGTTAACTGGGGGGAAAAAAATGTGTATGTAGGAGCCTCGCCTCCCCCCCTGGGGGGGAAGTCCCCCCTCGAGGGGAGTAAATTTTCATGATGGGTATCTTTCAAAAGAGCTCGTCAATACCTTTAAAACGAATGGTTGAACCATCGATCTGCGATAATTTAAAACAAAGTTCTCGATTTTTTTCACTTTTAACAAAAAAAAAAACTTTGAAAAAAAAATGGTTTTTTTTTTTTTTTTTTTTTTTTTTTTTTAAATATTGAGAATAAAATAGACTTTTTTTTTTTTGGATATTTAGTGTTACACTACTTCTCTAATATGGAAATCGTCTGCATTATCATAAAGGATAATTTTTTCAAATAATAATTTTAATAAATTATTTTTTAAAAAGAGAATTATTTTTTAATAACCGAATTAAATTTTATATAAATCTAGGTGCATTCATGAAACGGGGGGTTGAGGGGGGCGGTAGCCCCCCTCACACAGAATTAATTATCATATGAAACTCTTCCGAAGCCTAATTTGATTTGTTTAACATAGGTTTACATAACATGGTTATCTTACCTCTTAATCTCCAACATATATTTATTGTATTAAATTTCAGGGTAAGAGAAAGTCGTGTGAGTGACACACCAGATTATTTTTAATAAAAAAATTAAAGTGTTAAAAAATGTCATCATGAAATATGTATATATATATATATATAATATATATATATATATATTGAGCTTTCTTAACTTAGTTCTGATTTCATTCAATGTTAGAGAATGAGTCGCAGATTATTTAGTACTGTGAGAAGGATGTTGTATAATTATAAAAGTATTCAAAATATGCCATCTGAACTGCAGAATTTAGATGTAGTAAGTTTATTCCGCCTTTTTTATATATATGTACTAAAAATATAGTATTTTTTTTTTTTTTTTTTTTTTTTATAAAAAATTAAAGTGCTAAAAAACGTCATCATGAAATATTAATTTATTTTAAGAAATGAATTATAATTAAAAGTACACTAACAAACAGTCATAAATTGATATAACAGGATATCTGATCCTAACAATTGGAAAAATAAATATCCATTGCGCAAATAATAGTAATCAATATAGTTTACTTGATAAAAGTTTATATTTCATTTATTTATTTATTTTTTCTTGAATTATTATTCAAAGAAAGTATTTTATAAAGTGTTCTAAAACTCTAATAGTGAGATATTTTGAATCAAAGCTACTCAAAAATTGCGTGAAAAATATGAAAAAATGTAGTCATTCACTTATTGCTTTATAATATAACTCATCCCTTCAATATTATTCAGGCCAAAAAATTTATGTGTATCAAATTTACAAATCTATTAATTTGAATAATAAATAACATGGTGCGACATTCACACTACTTTCCCTTACCCTGCATTTGTATAAAAAGAGATCATTATATTTCATCTACCTATCTAATTTTTCATCTCTATCCTCTTCATATATATACAGTATACTAAAAAAAAAAATCCGCACACTTCGGGACCATAAACTGTACATTTTTTTTTTTAATTTTGTGGATTTCCGTTTTTTTTTTTTTTTTTTTTTTTTCTATACAATTCTGAATTAGAGTTTTTATGATATAATGATTATTTTAAAATAATAGTGATATAAATAAGTATGTAAAATATGCATAATAATAATAATAATAAGCAATTAAAGATTAAAAAATATACGATTAAAAAATTTATATTGCATAATGTTTTTTTAATAAAAAAATATTTTTTTTTTTATTATATAAGATACAAAATTTAAGTATAAAAACATTTGATATAATTGACTTGTGCATTATAATATATATATATATATATACCACTATGTTTAGAAATATAAATAAAACTTTTTTTTTTTTTTTCAGTCTTTGAATAGTTATTATTATTAATTTATTTCAAACATAAATGATCTTGACCTGAAATAAAATTGCCTTTTTCTGTCTCATTCGGCACCTAAAATACAACTATTGAATTAAGTACTATCTCCATTTTCTTTCCCTTGGAATCTTTACTGTGAATTTTATTTGTTTATATTGATTGTAATGTGCGAATTTCTGGCAGTCTACTGTATATGCAGACTCCCAAAATCTTTCCTTCTTCTTCTTCTTCTTCTTCTTCTTTTTTTTTTTTTTTTTTATTGGATCTTTCTTATTTGTAATTTTTTCTATAAGCGTAAGAAGAAAGTATTTGATTCGTTTTTAATTTAATGTTAAATCTGGAATAATGTTTATTCATATTATTTCACTTCTACTGTCTAACTTCTACATTATTTAACTAACTATCTAACTACTAATTTTACTAAATTTTACATTTGCTGTTAGTTTAAAGTTTTCAACTTCAGTTAGAGACAAATTTTAAACGATATTAATTATTTTTCTTTTTTTGCTCTCCACCTCTTATATTTATTTTTATTTATTTATTTATTTTTTATTTTTATTTTTTAAAGATTTTTTGGCACGTTCATTTCTTGTATTAGCCTGCAGTATGCTTATTCATAATATATATTACACCGAATTATAATTTATTAAATTGCAGAATTGTAAGGCAGAAATGACTCTGGCGTCAACCATAAACAATTTCATTTTAATTATAGTATAACTTATATTTAAAAAAAAAAAAAAAAAGAAGTTATATAATTATAAATGATTTTACACGGAAAATTATTAAAACAGAGCTAAATAAGTGATTTTAAATCATAAGATTACATTGTATTATTAAGATAATAGTAGCATTATTTAAATGTAAGTTTTCGCCCCTACATATAGAAAATTCAATTACACTTATGAATGTAACATTTAAATTTTATTTCCAACATGGAGAAATATTTATTTCATTTCAAAAGAAATGTTGTGAACTTGTTTAAAAGCAAAGAATTAAAAGTTATCTTTCAACTGCAGGATTAATGTCAAAACATACATGAGTATTGTTAAAGATACAACCCCAAAGATCTGGTTGGGAATCAATTGTATTTGCTTGTAAACTATTCTTATCCGTTCAACCCACATGTCAATCAAAGAGTCTGCGAAAGGAGGGAAGTGAAATCTGGAATAAAACGGGCCTGACCACTCAGCCCTGGAAATATGTATCTAAGAAAAGACGGGTTCAACGCTTCAGAGACGAAAATCTTTATCAAGAAAAAGAAGGGCCTGACCATTTACGAGACACATTTCAAATCCGGAAAAAGACGGGCTTAACGCTTATAGGGTTAAATATATTTAAAAATTATTTTCTAAGTATTATTTGGTCTTTAATAATTACATAAACTAATATAAATGCAAATTACAGTAATTTTTTGTGGTCTTAAGCTACAGGTAAATTTTTTTAATTAATATCCTTCTTTATTTCCATTATTAATATTATGATAATTACTTAAATATTCTATCTCCAAAAATTTAAATATTTAATGAAAACACTTTCCGCTGGTGAAGCATTAACTCCACCCCTCTCCTCAAACCCCTGAAAAGAAAGAAAAGATAATTAAAAGTTATAAATTAAATAAATTAATTAATTAAAAATTGAATCACTTGATAAATAAGAATTCTCTAAAGATAAAATCTTTATTTTGTATTTCAGTTTTTAAATTTATAAAATTTTCAATATGTAAACTATTGTTTATACAATATGTAGGCGATTTATTTCAATTCTACTCAAATTCTTGCATTTTGATTTCGAAAATTCAGATAATGTTTCAGTCTTCACGTAGAAGATATAACGGTAAACATTTTTAATGGCATAGAGAGTTGTATAAAGAACATGAAAAAACTTGAAGAATATTAAAATAAAAATTGAAAACAACCGGTAGCAGATTATAAAATAATATCAGAGGTGAAAGTTTTCAGGGGCTATCTTTATTTCCAAATCCCTTCCTCCCCCCCCCCCCCCCCCACATTTCTAAATTTTTCCTTACAATGCCTTCAGAATTCTACAAATATCATTTATTATGGGAATAAATAAACATTTTAAATAATAGCCACGTAATAATAACCTTAATCTATTCTTCCAAGATTAATTTTGAATACAAATAGCAGTTTTTCGGGTTTTGTTATGTTATTTAGTTTTTCACCCTTTGAATATGGAAATAAAACTATTTATTGTCTCCTGAGAGAGTGAACTGCTATTGAATCATCTTTAAACTGTACGACTCCATGAGTGGCCGTGCCATTCTACGCTCAGAGCTGATAAACGGGAAGTGCTGAGTTCAATCCCAGGTCTAGCTCGTCGACCTAGCTGTTCGAAGTTTTCAGTAGTTTTCTCCGAGACTCATAAAATCTGGGCTGGGCCCCCTTAAAAAACATCCCCCCCCCTCAGAGGGCACACTACCCCAGACCTAGGACCCTCGAGTCCTAGGCCTGGGGACTCGCACATAGTTCCAAGCACTCTCTTAACTTTATAATACTCCGAATTAAAAACTGTCCAGTTATTAAAATCTTTCCCTTACAAAGAAGGAAAAGAAAAAACATGTTTAACGAAAAGTATTTCTGTCAATGCAAAAACTTGTCTGAAAGTTTTTTGACAATGTGTTATTAAGCAGAATCTATTAGCTATATTTCAGTGAAACTGTATTTTTAAATTGCAGTTGCTCCACAATCGTCTGCGTCCGCCTCCCTTCATAAACATGTAACCGCAGTCTTGGCATGCTTATGATTATGGTATATTCATCCAGGATAATTCAAAAATACAGTTGGATTTTGTACTTAAAAGTAACGTTTTATGTGGATCGGTTATTTTGAGATATAAATTAGTCCGCAACATATAACAGCCTGGATAAAATTTCGTATTAATTTAAACATTTCCTCACTCAATTTGATATACACTCTGTACTTTGAATCCTTAAATATCAAACTGTATTCTGAAAAATATTAACTTGTCAGAAAATTTAATTTGTCCCCCAACCCACCCCTCTATTACCATTGCTCGGCAACAGCAACAATAATTTTCTTTTTCTTACATTGTGGTTTTTTAACTTGTGCATATATATATAGGCATACATATACACGCGCAAGCAGATTTTCAAAATTTTCAGAAAGCAAAATTAATAACATTGGACGGTTTAGAATACACACCGTCCTCCCCTCCCTTAAAAAAAAAAAAAAAGAAAAAGAAAAAAAAAAAAAGAAAAACATTAATTAAAAAAATTGTTGGATAAAACTCCCATCTACAAAATCTTTATTTTGTATTTCGATTTTTAAATTTACTAATTTTTTTATTATTTAAACTATTAATTATATAATGTGGAAATGACTTACTTTTTCCTCAATTCCTAATATTTTGATTTAAGGTAATCTAGATTATTTTTCAGTCTTTCAGCAAATGCCAGCAAACACTTTTAATGACAGGAAGAGGCTGTAAAACGAATATATAAGAAAACATATAGAAATTTCAGACGATATTAAACTAAAAACTAGTATGATGTGGCCACCACATGACTTTCTTCTATATAATTTTACACAAAACTTATTCAATAAAAATTACTTATTAAATTATCAAATTCTTTTCAATTATAAATGCAGAAGATTTTTATCTCATAGAATTATTACTAAATGCCGAAAGATGTTTGTTTTTTTCCAAATCAAAAGAAATGACTTTTTTCCAAGTTTTTTTTCGTAAAAAGTAAAAAAAAAAAGAAGAAAAAAAAAATGGATAACATTGTTTTAAATTAGCCCAAATCTATAGTTCAACCATTAGTTTTAAAGGTATTGACGAGAAGGTATTGACGAAAGATACCCATATTGAAGATTTACTTCACCTGGGGGGTACTTAACCCCCAGGGGAGAGCGATGCCCCCAAATGCAAAATTTTTTCCCCTAGTTAACTACTACTATTATCAATAATTCATATTAATTTTAAAATAACTCTCATTATGTACATTTATACGAAATTTTGTCCTATATTGTCATGTTGAAAATTTAGAAAAATGCGATAACAGCACCTGTTGAGCGATTGATCCCCAAATCTAATCAGCACCAGTTTATGTCAGGGTGCAACTAAATACCAAGTTTGTTCACATTTCATTCATTGGTTCATGAGATACAGCGTCCACAAAAAAGGGATACAGACAGACAGACAGACAGAAATTTTTTAAAAACTATCAATTCGTGTTATGGATATCCCAAAACGTAAATCCATCAAAAAATGGAGGTCGAAAATTTTCGCGAATCAAATGCTTTCTCTATATTACATGTAGAAGAAAGTAAAAATAACCGCTAATATAACTAACATAAACAGTCATTGTTTTTGTTGATTATTAAAATAGGATAAAAGATTATATAAAATTTAACTTACCTAATTATGAATTCCAAATGAAAACACAAATTGCTTTAAGTTCTTCAATACAGTCAACAACAACAAACTCTTAATGAGTAGATACGAAGATAAACATCCCGCAGAAACAATCTAATTTTCCCAAACGTTCCCTTTTTTCTCCCTTTTTACGTAATAGTACACTGCAATGAAACAAACTATTCAGTATATTTCTGCCTTCAAAACTTCTAGTTAAATAAATCTATATGTATAAATAGGTATTTATTTTAATATAAAAATAATTTTAAGGTTATGTATATATATATATAGTTTTTTTATTTAATGTACCTATCAAAATCCCTACAGGGAAAACGTTGTTTAGAAAAGGGAAATATCTGTAAATTAAGAACTGAGTTTCTTGATTCAATGCTTTTAACAGAGAACTCATGTAAATTTACGGAGAGTCTCAATACTTTTTCTGTACTTTTACAGAAATTTTTAACAGCAAACTGAGTTTCTTGATTCACTGCTCTTAACAGTGAACTCATGTACATTTACGGAGAGTCTCAATACTTTTTCTGTACTTTTACAGAAATTTTTAACAGTGTGGTTGCTAGACATTATCCATGGGTTTTCTATGCAGACTAGTATGTCGTGTCCATCACAAAACTTTCTTCTACATTTTCTTATACATATTAACGCAGCACAAATTATTTATTATTTTTTTCATTATGAATGCTGAATATTATCAACTCAGAGAGGTATTGTTGCACAAAATGTCCAAAGGAAGTAAATTTTCACCATGCAGATGGCATCCTTTCAGTTCTAAAAAAAAATTGTAGTATATGAGCTCCACTTATCGGCCGATAGGCATCGAGATTGAATCAGCATAATGTCTCATAATGGCCTTTTCATATATTAAGTTTTGTTTCATTATATGCAACAGAACCTTTTCTTAAATTGCAAAAATCGCTGTATAGCAGCGCCACATGTTGAGATATTGGTACAAAAGTTGATATGCACTATAATTTGTAACAATGTAAATTTATTTGTAAATTTATGTAATTCCATGTATTAGTTACTCAGATACAGCCTTCTCTGAAATTGCGGCAATCACTGTATAGCAGCACCATGTTGAGCAATTGACACCAAATATTGATAAACGCTATTATACATCAAGATTCAATTGCATATAAATTTATATGTAATTCTGAGCAGTAGCTCCTGATATCTAGTTGGAACAAAACTTAGAAGTAACTTAACACACACATAGAAACTTAACACACACATAGAACACACACACGCAAATAGAAATTTTCTAAAAATAGTCAAATTGTTTTCAGGAGCTCTTACAACGTGTAAATCCATTAAAAACCGAAAGTCGAAATTCATTTTAAAAAAAATGACAAACGAAGCGGACAAAGCCTGCTAGTCTATATTAATAAAATCAGAGTTTTGTCTGTAAATTTGTCGGAATCGAAAAATTTTGCGATATCTTCACGTTTTACACCCCATGAAAGCCGAAAATGACTTCAGAAAATTTTGCCTGTGTGTGTGTGTGTGTGTGTCTGTGTGTGTGTCATCGTGTCCGAATGTCGCTTTTTTTGTCCGGGCATCATTTGAGAACGGCTGGACGGAATTCAACGATGCTTGGCAGGAATTTAGGTCTTCACCCAACTTAAAATGATATCTATCAACTTTTCAGAAATTCTCCCCCGTTCTCCCCCTAGGGGTAAAAGACTAAAACACGTTTGTCCGGGCATCACTCGAGAACGGCTGAACGGAATTCAACGGCGCTTGGCAGGGATTTAGGTATTCACCCAACTTAAAATTATATCCATCAACTTTTCAGAAATTCTCCCCCGTTCCCCCCTGGGGGGTAAAAGACTAAAACACGTTTGTCCGGGCATCACTCGAGAACGGCTGGACGGAATTCAACGGCGCTTGGCAGAAACTTAGGTCTTCACCCAACTTAAAATTATATGTATAGAAATTTTCAGAATTCTGATTAGTGTTTAAATTGTGGGTAAAAAACGCCTGCGCATGCGCCATAAATATTTTTTCACTAAAACGCTTTGAATGGAAAAATAAAATGCAAAAATAATTTTTTAAGATAAAGACTTTTTTCATTCGCGTGAATCGCACTACAAATTATGAAAAGATTTAAATGAAGTTTTGCCATCTGAGTTTCATACTTTAGTTAATTTTAAAACATCTAATTGTCGTATCGAAAAACTGTTTACACCCCAGGATTCAGAAAAATCATCTCTTTAATTTGGTACTGAATTTGTAACGATAGGTCTGATACTTCTAATTTATTTTCCCCTTTTTCCGTTTTTCCGTTGCCACTTAAATTTCATACTTTAGTTATTTTTTTAATATCTAGTTGTCGCATCGAAAAACTGTTTGCACCCCTGGATTCAGAAAAATCGCCTCTTTCATTTGGTACCAAATTTATAAATATAGGTCTGATATTTCTAATTTATTTTACCCTTTTTCCGTTTTCAACCTAGATTCGATATGGAACAGCTTTAGTATTGGATCCCTTTGGCAAAATTTGAAATTCGGAACCGAAGTAGCTCGGACGTTTCTCGCCAAGATCTTTGATTGCACAATTGAGATAGCCAATTCAGTTCATCGCAAAAATGGCTTAAAATATTTAAAGTCACCAAAGGGTTCCCATACTAAAGCTGTGCATTTTGTACTTATTTATTTATATTTTCTATTAAAGACTTCTGTGGTCACGAAATTTGGTGCGTAAATTGTTTGTTTGCATCCGGCACTTATTGTAACTGGATTTCACGAAATTCGAAATCTCCCCCCCCTTCTCGGAGTCGGAGGGCAATAAACGGTATAACTTCTGTATAACCCCACAGCTGAATTTGGCGATTTTTCTTTGGCGTTGTTTTGAAGGATAACGATGTCGTTCTGGACTGTTTGCGATATAATATGGCAGCCTAATATTTTGTTTATTTTGGATTTATGATTTAGATTATGATTTTATCATTTATCATATATGATTTATGATTTTTAGATTTATGATTTAGCCATAATCGCCAACAAAAAAATCGCCAAATATCGTTGTGGGTTTATACTGAAGTCGTTCCCAATAAACATGTGTAAAAACATGTTTTTCCGTTTGAATTCGCTTTGAATTATCTTAGAATGGCGAATTTTGGTGTGCGGATATTGATTAAGTGTACGCATTATGTACGTTAGTGGGATTTTGCAAAACTTCGAACTCACCCACTGAAGAAGGGGAAGTAACAAGTGGGTAAGTTGTGCCTAAGGCAGTGGGGACCCAGACTGTATATTGATTAAGTGTACGCATTATGTACATTAGTGTGATTTTGCAAAACTTCGAACTCACCCGCTGAGGAAGGGGAAGTAAGAAGTGGGTAAGTTGTGCCGAAGACAGTGGAGACCTAGACTCCTCACTTTGCGAGCGAGAAAACCTCTACCAATCACAGCGAGAACTTGGGTTATTAATAAAGATATGGGATTTTGACAACTTATTTAAGTTTAATGTCCAGCGAAGTGGGCAAAGCCTGCTAGTATACTATATAGAAGGAAGTAGAAATCTTTATGCATCATATTTATCGTTGCCAGATTGAATTGAAGGATATTAAAATTGGATACTATATCGTGTACTGACTTTCTTATTCTAAGGTATGAAAAATATTAAAAAATCAGCAATTCAAGCTATAGATTTGAAACAAATGTTATTAAAAAATGTATTCATTCCTGTTTTCAGGGATATAAAATTTAAAATTATACAAAATAATAAAAGCAATGATTCTTTGGTTAAAAAAATAACTTATAAAAAGAAAAAGCAGCTCAATTTGAAATTAATATTTTTCGGGTAAACTGAGATGAAGCAATTTCATATTTGGCGATTTGTGTCTCTTTGGCGATATTTAACAGTTTTTTATCAATTAAGATAGGAAATTTTGATTTTTAAAAGCTAAATTCAGGGATGGAACACGGGCGCAGAATTCATACCACTATCAATGTAAGAAAATTTTCTACCTCTTAAATCGACGATATTATAGGTAGAAAAATTTCTTAAACACATTCCGGTATGAATTCTGCGCCCGTGTTCCATCCCTGTAAATTTTATAAAAGTTTCTAGATTAAGTAATTGTCTATCTGAAAAACCAGTTTCCAAAGAATTCTGCACATTTATGAATTCTCTAGCTTGTTTTAAAAAAAATTTCTTGAAGAAGAAATTTTTTCAAAAAGTTGTCAAAACATCTAATTTTACGCTAAATTAAAAATGCTCCCATTTTTTTACTTATTAACTTAGAAAGTTCGTTTTTATCTCAAATTAAAGATCTGGTTGATACGAATATTTTACTTTTTGTTTCATTTTACTGCGATATTTGGTTCGTCCAATATTTAAAACTTTACGGAAAAAAAAATTTGCCGATTTAACATGGGAAAGTTGGTTTCTGTATAATAAGCATTTAACGATCTTGGGTTATTTCTGTCGATTTTATTATTGGCGCATTCTGCTTTGTGTTAGTGGTAGTTTGTTTTGCTTTTCTCTGAGCTTGGCTTGACGAAACGACCGTTTCTGCTTGATTAGATTCGTAAAAATTCTTGACTTCCGGTTTTCGACGGGTTTGTTCTAATATATTAATCGACAGACATTTGTATAGTTCTAATATATATGATTGTTTCTGTGTAGCCTTGTAAATGGTTGACGGTTTTCGTACAATATCCTATACTAAACATGGTTTTATGTAAAATGTATATTCATTTCATTCTGTTTAGATCAATGTAAAGGTGCTTAACTAAAACCTACCAGAATTTCGCCAACAGACGTAATGTAATTTGAATTTGCTTGTCGTGTCTTTATTTTACTTATTTATTTATTGGTTCAAATTTTTTGATGCACGAACCATTTTCTTAATGTCGACGGAAAGTTTAGTGTAGCGTTCTTATATAAAACACAGATTTGAAATACATGAGTTTGAATTTTCTGCTTCTATACGTTTTTGAGATATTCAGTTAACAAACACACATAGATCAATCGTTTAAAATCAGATTTTCGGATTTATTTTTGAGATATGCTGATAATATACACACACACAGAACGAGAGAGGGGGTGGGGGGAGAGGGAGGAAGAAAGAACGTGAGAGGGAAACCAATCACTAAGAACTTGATTTTCGGATTCAGGAGACCTCAAAACTTGCAAATACAGTAAAAACTTAATTCTCTACAATTACATGGATAAGAGAAATAATATTTATAATTTATTTTGTATAATTTTATCGTAGAGAAAGATATATGGAAGAACTGTATGAAGTCTTTAAATTTTTTTTCATAGAAATATTAGAACTATTTTAATAAATTTTTATTTTAGCGATATCCGATTGAGAAATAAAAAGATGGTTTTCTTTTTATTACGTCACCAATGAGATAAAAACCTCTCGTGACAGCATACGTGTCTTATCCTACCTGAAGCATTTTTATCATTCAAACTCAACATTTTAGTTATCAATAAGCATTCTACATTTTCTCAAAGAATTTAAAAGTTTAAATAAATAAATCTCTGGGTGATATGTTTGCATAGACGAAATGTCTGTCGAACGCGTATCAGTTCATTCAAATTGTATCATATGGAAAAATATTCGGCTACCTGCAAGAAATGTATTTCGTATAAGTCCTACTTTTTGGTTCGGTGAAGTAAATTTAAATTTTAAAATTACTTATCATTATGAGCAAGGCTGGTCTGGAAAAAATCAATACTGATTTACACTTGAATATCCTGATTTACAGAAATACACTGTTTCCTATTACATGATGTCGTATCTTGAAACAAATACCTATGTTCGCATGGACGATAATGTGATTCAAGTTTCATCTTTAAAAGATATATATAAAATCGATACAGATACAATCACAATGCTATTCTTTCTAATGCCTCGCTCTTTGATTAAAGGAAAATGGATCAGAACTTATGAAGAAGGTAAGAACTTTTCTTGTAAAAAAGTTACATTATGATAAAATATTAATAATACAGATTGTCGGAATGAAATTTAACTCTCAAATAATTCACGTCCAACATATAAATAAATTACGTTGTTTCTACTGATTTATGTTTTTATCTTCTTAAAAGTAAATTAGATTCTAGATTTGCTTTTAACGGATCTTCATATACACTTTATACCTACACAGTTCATTTAATTTAAAATAAGGTCTGTATTAATCATTCTTATATATCTATGTACTTATCTATTTTTAATATAACCCCCCTCCCCGACCAGGTCCGTAGCTAGATGGAGGCCAGTACGGGCAATGCCCGACCTAGAGAAAATTTTGCCCGCCCTAAGATATAGTTAGATTTTCGGGAAAAACCTTTATTTATTTATTTATTAATATTTTGAAACGTGAGTCTGTAAATAAAGGCATATGTGATGCACCCCCCCCCCCCCATCTTCAATCTGAACTTAAATTTCAGAAATGAAATCATATTTTTAAAAGTTTCTTTTTCTTTTTAAGTTCTCCCATACGCATAGACCGAATCGGTGAAATTTGCGTTACAACAGCGCCACTTAAACATAGTATTTTCCAAGAGATCTGCACAGAGCTCCGGCCGTGTTAAAAGCATCTGTGTGTCCGGATCCGTTAAAAGCAAATCTAGAATCTAGGTTACTTTTAAGAAGATAAAAATAATTCTGACAGTGCATCAGTAATTTTGCGCACAATTAAAAACAAGTCCTTCCTGCTTATTCGGAAGGGTAGGTTGATTTCTTTTTTCTTTCTTTACCCGGCCCGGCCCGATATAACAATTAAAATTCCGGCCCGTCACGCATATTTCTTTAAATCCATGGTTCTTTCCGAACAAAATCATGCCCGGCCTGGCCCAATTTGAAGAAAATAAAGTTAAATAAAAAGTGGATGCATTTCTATGCAAAAACTTTTTAGTATCACAAAACAGTTAGTACTGCTAAAATCTGCTTCCATCCATTTCCAATTGTATAATGTAATGTATTCGAATCCTTCCGTCTTATCCTGTGAACGAAATTACACATTAACCCTTATACCGGAACATCGGTCTCTGAGACCGCTAAAGGTTAGGCTTAGTGCACAGATTATTATACAGATAGGACACTCCCGTATATTCTTCGGTGACCAAAATTTGACTGCAACGACCCTATTGTCAACGGCTGTAAGTATCTCGAGCTCTCCAGCTTACGCAATCGCTTGTCTTATTTTTATTGTATCTATGTTCATATCGTAATATTAGTGCAACGTTAAACTCAACACCCAACCAACTAACCATTGTATTGATGTTTACGTTTTGATTGTCGAAAGCAATTTATTTTAAGAAGCAAGTACTAAATATTAAGCAAATAAATTTCGAAAATATACATAAACCAGAAATAATTTTTTCATTTTAAAGCGTTTTGTATTATTTAAACCAAGCAATGTTAAATATTTAAGATTTCAAACCATACTGCTATTCCAGCATTATAGTTTGTTATATTCATTTGTACATTTGAAAACGAATGTGTTTGGCAAAATTTATTTTCAAACATAATAAAAATTAGTTTTATTTCTTAGAAAATAGCTGTGAATGTTTTGTGGATAATTTTGTGACTTCAAAAACAATAGAAAGTGAAGAAAAAGAAAACTTCCCATACTAACCTGCTACTAACTACTCGCGAAATAGGAAAACAATTTTCGATCAAAGATACTATTCATGTAGACTTAACACATGTAGTTCCCCTTTGTTGACACTAGTGTGGTGCTACTATATTTCCGGTTCGCGTTTTAGCTTCACTGTCCTATCCACGGATTAAAATAGAAGGATGTATTACTAATGTTACGGAAAGGTAGTAATTTTCATCTTACAGATAGAGGGCGACCAAATCTCGAAAATACACCAATCAGCGCGTTTTTACATTTCTGACTGTTCGTTCCACATACTTCCTTAGTCTGTGGTTCGTTCGTTGGATGACTGAAGCCGAAGGGGCGGGCTTTCCCTTTCTTCCGATGAGTTTCAAAGATACTACACCAGGCGGCGATCGGATCGCTTACTCTGTACGGCTGAATTAATGCGGAAAATAAAGCTCCGTTCCCCACGCTGACCGCCCTATCTAGTTTATCATCCTGTATCCTAATCCGTGGTCCTATCTGTATGATAATCTGCGGGCTTAGTGTAGGGACTTGCGGATGCATATTACCTAGAACAGAGTACCGGCACGATTGGCGATAAATGCCCAAGACGTCAAGGGTGTCAAACTGAAGCACTAGTGCGACATAAAATGTACTCAACCTGTACAGGATGACACATCTCAGAGCAACCCTTAGGGGTGAGTCCCGAACCGTCGCGAATTGTTTACAGCGTGGCACTAGTGCAACATAAAACCCGCTCAAACAAGGGAAGCTTCCCTTGGGGGTTGGCAGTAAGCAGGGGGCGGACCCCCTTAGTGTTGAAAAGAAACCTGTAAAATGTTATTAGAATATTAGGAATCTCAATTTTTGAGCGCTAACAGACACATTACATAGAAATGTCAGTAATTGAGAATTTTTTCTGAAAGAAGTTCGATTGGTTTTGTTGGTATTTGGTAGAATTAGAGAGCTATGAAGAAAGTTGTAGATGGAGTTACGAGTTTTAGGGAAGTTGTGAGTTTCTAACAGAATTATGGTTTTCGGCGAGTTCTTGGTTTACGAGTTGAATTGGAAAGTATTTTTGATAAAGTTTTGTTGCGATGATTTATTCAAAGTTATTTTTCCAGTCGTCAGATATATTTAAGTAGGGTTAACGGACATTAATGAATTACAGTTTAAAAATATTTTTGTGCATAAAATAAACTAAAAATTTGTTTAAATTTTAAATAAAATAACGCACCAAACAGAAAGTATATTATAATCAGTATTGTAAATTTTTAACAGTTTTTTAGGATCAGACATCAGAGAGCCATAAAAAGTGCTTTCAACGTGCTGGTATAGCAATAACTACATCAACCCTTTGGCCGGAACATGTTTTCGTCATGCTTATCGGGAACATCCATCTCACAGACCGCTTTTTGAAAAAAAGGTGCTGAATGTATTTGACGAAATTTTGTGCCGATAAATTATGAATTCTTGCAGCCATAAATTTTCTTTCTCAGTCATGACGTATCATAGGGGCGACACTGTATATTATATGGTTGATTGGGTTTAATGTCGCATTAGTACTGCACAAGGGGTAAAAATGACAGCTACTGATAAAATATACCTTTCAAAGGGCAGATAACTCCTCAAGGAAACCTCAATGACTGGCTTGTGAATGGATTGGCTCTGGAAGACTTCCTACGAATAACTTCTTTGCTTTGAATAACTTACTACTTAAATATATCTGACGACTGGAAAAATAACTTTGAATAAATCATCGCAACAAAACTTTATCAAAAATACTTTCCAATCCAACTCGAAAACCAAAAACTCGCCGAAAACCACAATTCTGTTAGAAACAGACTCAAAAGAAACAGACCCTAAAACTCGTAACTCCATCCACAACTTTCTTCATTGCTCTCTAATTCTACCAAATACCAACAAAACCAATCAAACTTACTTTCAGAAAAAATTCTCAATTACTGACATTTCTATGTAATGTGTCTGTTAGCGCTCAAAAATTGAGATTCCTAATATTCTAATAACATTTTACAGGTTTCTTTTCAACACTAAGGGACTCCGCCCTCTGCTCACTGCCAACCCCCAAGGATAGTTTTCCTTGTTTGAGCGGGTTTTACGTTGCACTAGTGCCACGTTGTGAACAATTGGCGACGGTTCGGGACTCACCCCTAAGGGTTGCTCTGAGACATGTCATCCTGTACAGGTTGAGTACAGTCGGGGAAAAAAAAAACGCAACACTGAACGTAAATTCGTTGATAATCGATGTAGAAAAATGTAATAGGTATCATTCGACGGGGAATTATGAGTAATTTCAGAAAATGAAGTGAAATTTTGAATTGGGGGTCGTCTACATATTAAAACGCGCACAAACTTTGATTTTTTTCAATGGTAATGCCTCATTTTTCTTTTATATTCAGATTTCTGGGATCACGACAACGCAAAAAAGTATATTGGTTGTATATTTTACTTATTTTTTCACAGAGTTATAAGGGTTCAAAGTTTGAAGGTGGTAATGTTAAATTCATATTTCAAACTTTTATTAATATCTTCACAAAAAATAACTTGATCGATATAATTGTTTTTTTACGAGATACAGTGAAGAAACCCAAACATAATCCATCATTACTTTTGATTCTGAAAAATATTTTTAATTCTGAAAAATATTAATAAATTCATAATCATAAAAATTATGAATTATGACCGATATTAATTTTTACATAAAATGAATCCTAATGCTGAAAAATATGGGTGTGCAAATTTGCAGCTTATTCCAGTTATTAGTTTTCGAGATATAAATAAATCTTTCTTTTCGAGTGGTTTAGGGGGCCGTCTCTTATAATGTTTTGCATGAGATAACGAATCAAATCTTGAAAAATAAGAAAGAAAATAAAACAAAATATGTTTATTTTTTATTTTCTTGTCAAATTATATGACAACAACGTCAAACGCAAAGAAATGAAAAAAAAATAATAATAATGATGATTTTTAGTCAGTAGTCATCAAGAATTCCTGTTTTCTAAAGCAGACAAGCCCCGCCTTCATCGTTCTTCAAAACAAAACAATACAGAAAATAAAATTAAAGTAAATGTGACATCGAGTATTCGTGTTAAACCCCTTATTTCATGTTGAGAAAAATATGCACAAGTGGTATTTATTTCATAGATTGCAGGTGATAAATTTTGAATCTTTTAAACGAACACCAGAAGAAGAAAATGAACTAAATAGGCGGGGTTTACTGTTTTAAATAGAAAAATAGGCTTAATATATCAGAACAAATTTTCTGTGTTCACAATTATATTACAAATGGATATACATCATAATTATATTCTTTATAATCAATATATTTCTATCCATAGTATATTTACTGCAAAAATATGAACAATGGGTACACACTTTAAGAAATAAGTAACACACAAATTACGAAAGAAACGCCCACTGACGGAGTTACAGATTTTCATATGTCAGCAGTCGCGAAAGGATTAATTAAGAAATTATATTTTCATAGAAATTATAAAACGAATCGCACAGTTCCAATGAGGTCAACTGACCCAAAACTGGTAAGTGCGATTAAAATTGTTTAATATTTATTTCAGGAACCCTTACAATAATTTATCCGGAAAGATTTAGTTTATGCGTTGCTGTATATATGTTACCGTTAAAGCTCGAAATCCGTTAATGTGCAGATTATCTAGCTAATCTGCAGATTAACTAAAATGACCCGTTAAAGTGTGGAATCAAGAGTTTTCCACATTTTAACTAGGTAATCTGCAGATTAGCGGCTTCTGTGTCGTTAAAGTTTAAATGTTTGTTTCGAGCCTTAGTTTTTTTACATTCACTATGACGTCAAACAGTCATGTGATACAGATACGCGAATGACCTTCAAACACAAACCAAAACTTTCATCCTTTCCGCTCCGCTTCCGCGTTCCGCCTATGATAATTGGTAAACGCAAAAATTGGAGCATCGAAGACATGGTTATTAGGTTTCTTATCATGACCAACACAAAACTTAAAGTAACAAGTAAGTTATAATTGTTTTAATTTTGATTTTATTTCTTCTCTTTTTTAATTCTGTCAACATAAGTTTGATAAGGGTCTGCACTGCATTTTATTATTGAAATATAATCTTAATCTAAACGCTCTATCTCCTGAAACTTCATTTTGAATTATGAATATTAAAATTTACAATACAGTAATTATTTCCTCCCGAAATAAAACTATTAAAACACAACTTTTTAAAACTAATTTATTTAAAAATTTATTTAAATTACTATTACTTACTGAAAAAAAAAAAAAGGTTTAATTTTTAACTCTGAAAAATATGGCATTCAATATTATGGCTTTCTTTAATAAATACTTAATGTGAAATTTTTATGCATTGTTTAGCATTTCATTACATTTTGTTGTTGTTTCTTTCAATTTCAAGCTTCCTTTATATATTTTATATATCATGATTACATTTTTATTTATATTTTGTTCACTTTTTCATATAATTTCGTTGTAGTTTATCACATAAAATGTGTTAATAAAGTTTTTTTTTTTTTTTTTTTTTTTCAATTGTAAAATTAGTATATTTGCTAAACTTGTACTTGTTTCTGTAATATGTATGCTGCAAAGTATTGTTTAATAAAGCATTGGAAAACAGTCATTTTAATTTTCCTGCGGTCTAAAAATTATTAAAGCAGTTTTAATTATTTGAAGTACTTCTTAAATAATGCTTCTGAATTGTCTAATTTAATATTTCTTTATCGAATTAAAAATTGATGCATAACATTTAAAAAAAAATAGTAATAGCAATGTAAGTTGTTAATAAAACTTTTTTTTTTTTTTTTTAATTTAAATGCTTAAATATTTTTATTTTGAAAAGAAATCATTACTGTATTATAATTCTAACATTCATTTATAAAATAGAATTTATTGAAAGCTATTAAAGTTATTATATTTCATATTAAAAATGCATAACATCTTCAAACTTATATTGACAGAATAAAAAAGATGAAATAAGTAAAAAAATTAAAACAAATATAACTTTAAAAGACATAAAAATTAAAACACATACAGATTAAAACAAGTAAAGAAAGAAAGAAAAGGAAAGAAAACTATTTTTTTCCCCGAATGAAAAAAACAAATACAACACAGCGTGCTGTAAAATTACAACACCAGAGATCTTATTTTCACTTTAACGAGTGCCTAGTAGGTAATGTGCAGATTATCTAGGTAATTCGCAGATTACCTAGGTAATTTAAGAAATAAAAAAAAATTCCTCACTTTAACGGATCGCCCTAGTTAATGTGCAGATTATCTAGCTAATCTGCAGATTAACTGATTTCTGCACTTTAGCGGTAACATATATATATATCTGTATTATTTCATTTCGTATATTATGTTACACCTACAAAAGAAAATTTAAGCTTTATTGGTGATCAGTACAGCCATAATAGACTCTTTTACTTGAAAAATATTACAATTTTTTTCAAAGAGTACTGTCTGGACCAGTCGCAAGTGTAATGTATTTAAATAGACCTAAAATTATCTAAAAATGTACTGAAGTATATACAAATCTAAAAAGCTGAAGTCTGGTTAATTAAGAAACTGGAAAATTTAAATGTTTTTATTAATTTTTATAACTCTTTTTTTCCTGAAAGATTTCCGGTGTGAAAGATTAAAATTTTGTCTATTTCTTATAGGATCTTAATTTTATTTTTCTACATTTAGAGATAACCCCCTAACATATTTTTGATTATAACTCTATAAATACCAAAGATAAAATATACAAACAGTATACTTTTCCGCACTGCCAGACTCTCAGAAATTCGAATATGAAGTCAAAATTGGGTGTTGCTATTGAAAAAATGAAATTTGCCGTTCATCTCAATATGTAGATGACCCCCTAATTCAAACTCCGACGATATTTTTAGAAAGTGCATTTAATTTTCTGTTGAATTATGTCTATTAGATGTTCCTGTGCCAATAAATAACGAAATTACAGCGGGTGTTGCGTTTTTTTTTCCCCCGACTGTACATTTTACGTCGCACTAGTGCTTCAGTTAGACACCCTTGACGTCTTGGGCATTTATCGCCAAACGTGCCGGTACGCGTATCTCCATTATGTTGGCGCGTACAGCCTGTCCTGGCGAACTTTCATAGCTAGCGCGCGCCAAAACCTCTCTCCCGACAAGCAACCCTTCTTTCCACTTCATTCACGATTCGTGAACGATTCGAACAATCTTTTTTCTTTTCTCTCTCTCTTTCTTCTGAATAAACTATTAAAAATGTGTCAGTGGAGTCTTAGTATTGTAATTTTTAAATAATATATTTAATGCCAAAATTTATTAGAAATCCTTCACTCTTTAAATTTAATTTAACAAGACTAATGAAGAAATAAAATTATAAAATTCTAGTTTTAAAGCTTTTAAAATTGTTCTTGAAATGCATTTATTTATTTATTTTTACTTTCTCTTACTAATATACCAGAGAAAGTATTGTGTTTGGTCATATTTTCTAAACTGAGTTTTTGTTATTTACACGCTTTGGGCTTCCTCGAATCAGAACTGTTAAAAATGTGTCAATGCAGTCTTAGTATCGTTACTTTTAAATAATATATTTAATGCCTAAATTTATTAGAAAACCGCCACCCATTAAATTTAATTTATTAAGATTAATGAAGAAATAAAATTGTAATATTCTAATATTAAAGCTTTTATAATTGACCTTGAAATGCATTTATTATTATTATTATTATTATTATTATTATTATTATTATTTTACTTTCTGTTTCCACTATATGTTGTAAAGAATGTATTGTTTTTGGGTCAAATTTTCTAAATTGAGTTTTTGTTATATTTACACGTTTTAAGGTTTCCTGAATCAAAACTGTTAAAAATGTGTCAGTGGAGTCTTAGTATCGTTATTTTTAAATAATATATTTAATGCCTAAATTTATTAGAAAATCCTTTAATTTTTTTTTTTATCAAGATTAATGAGGAAATAAAATTGTAATATTATAGTTTTAAAGCTCTTTAAATCATCCTTGAAATACATTTATTTTATTTTATTTATTATTATTATTATTATTATTATAATTATTATAATTATAATTTTATTTTTTTAACTTTCTCTTACCAATATATATGGTAAAAGCAAGAAGCTCAAATTTGGCATTTGCTATTCATCTTAAGATTTAATGTGCAATGTATCATTATATAGTACTGAAATGCAGGATAGGAAAGAAAGTCGTGTGAGTGACACACCAGATTATTATTATTCTTACCATTATTTAGTTTTTTTTTACCCATATATTGTAAGGAAAATTTTATTTTTCATTCAGATTTTCGAAATTGAGTTTTTGCTACATTTGCATGTTTAAGTATCCTGAAACTAAAAATTAGGTTTTTAGCGGTTGCCTGAATGTGTCTGTGTGTTTGTTATCACCATAACTCAAGAATAAATATTAACTAGAAGTCCAGACTCGGATGAAAGATTAAGTAATTCGGGTACAGTGAATAAGAAGAGAATTCAAATTCATTAAGTTTATGTGCGAATTTTCTGGAAGATACAATTTAATATCTTAAAATGGAACAAAACAATATAAATTAAATTGAACTTATATTTTTATGTGCAAGAAAGCATGTTCCGTATACAATGTGAAATGTAAATCTTTCATTAGAAGTTTACACAGAACCCCACAAAGAAATTCAGATATATTCATACAATGAAATTGCTGAAAGGATATTTCAAGTCATGCTTTGTGTTTTAAATTTTGTGTTAAATTATGTGTTGTATAATATATAGTAAATATACAGGGCTACCTCAAATTAAATGAAAGCATATTTTTTTTTCTTTTCATAAAAATCAATGTAATAAATGCAATTAAAATTTAATTAATTTAAAATTATTCTCTTTTCCTAATTTATTTTATCTTACTCATAAAAATGTCGAGAAAATATTGTTTCCGGATCAAGTTTTCGAAGTTGAATTTTTGCTACATTTATACGTTTTGCGGTTTCCTGAATCCAAAAATTATGTTTTTAGTGGTTGGTCTATGTAACTTGTCTGTGCGTACAATAGATATGTGTCACTCAGGTAATTTAAAAAATATATGACCTGTTCTTAGGTTTCAGTTTTTTAGTCAGTTCTTAGTCTATAGACACATGTCTCACGAAAGAATGATTGTAAAATGGCAGCATCAGTTTTTAATCACTTATGCTATTGAGAAGTACAAACTTCGCAAGTTATTCGAAATTTACGATTTTTTTTTTTTTTAAATATGGCAGAATAGAGCAAAATTTTGTTTAAACGTCCATTATGACAGATATTTTGTCGTAAAGATGTCAGACCAATATTTTAAAATATCTTTTTTAATACACTTCATTAAGTATGAACATTTTGAGTTGAAAACTTTAGTAATTAAAAATTCAAGTTTTCCTTCATATGACAAATTAGACCAATATTTCACACGAACTTGCAATACTAGGCGAGTCGTATTAATCCTGGACGATATATTTAACGGCCCAGCCCGCCCGTTACCGCTCTTCGATGTCTTTTTCTAGTCAATTTTTTCCTTTTATTACTTCCGGTGTGAGCCTTTTTTTTTTTTTTTTTTTCTTTTTTAACACACTTGACATTGTGAGTTTTTTTGGTATTCGTCCCACACTATTTCTATGGGGTTTTTTTACCTCCCCCACCCCTCTTTTTCTACATTCTCAAGTGCGGTGCACCGCTGGGGCGTTAAATATATCGTCCAGGATTAATACGACTCGTCTAGTGATTGCGTTGAAAATTAATGTACGAAAACAATCCTAATAAAATTAGGCATTTAATTACGATAAGTTAAATGTATCGAATCGGATAGAGGGTAGCCAATGAGGTGCGGCATTTCAGTCTGCGACTGTGTTGAGTGTTCTATCATACTCATTTCTTTTAATATGAATACATTTTGCTCTCAATAGAAATTAGCAACAATAAATATATAATGAGGAATTGAGCAGAATACATCTATGCCGACTTATTTCTTTCAGAAAAGGGAAATAGAATATGCACATCATTATTACTTTGATTTTTATAACATATTAAGTTAGATTATTTATTATTGCTGAGGAACAAATAGAATAGCATTAATAAAATGTTTAATGCTTTATTTTTTAGCTTTGTATGCTTGGGAGGGGCGGGGGGGAAGTAAAAAATGAGAAATGGACATGTTTGAGGAGGAAATTATACGTAGAAAATTTTATTAATTTCAACCATAAAATTTAAAACAAAATATCGATCTTTATAATGATTAAGATGTTCTTTAAAGATACATAATAGTTAAATATAAGGTGAATATTTAGTGAAAATTCAAGCACTGCATCATAAGAGAAATGTTTTATAAAGTCGTACACTTTAAATATTTGAATACAAAATTATAATAAAAATATTTGTAATGTAACATGGCGTACTGCCAATTTGGACCTTTGAGATTTCATACATTTTAGTAAGTATTAGTAAATTGGTCGAAAATAACTTTTCGGCATTATACATGAAATCTGATCTCAATGCAAATACATTGCCATTATTATTATATACTTCTCTATTCGGAAAACTATTTCTCAATTTCAAGTTTTGCGATTTAAATCCTACATTAATCATCATTAAAAAAAAAAAAAAAAAAAAAAAAAAAACGCCGGATGTTTATTTATACAGATTAAGCGACGCGAAGTTTCTCTTTGCATTTCCGGATTTGGCGAAAATCGGGAAATTGTGTCCGGTGAAAATCGGGTGTGTGTCTGGTGAAAAATTGTGAATTTGTGCTGTACGCGCCAACATAATGGAGATACGCTGCCGGTACTCTGTTCTAGGAATATGCATCCGCAAGTCCCTACACTAAGCCCAAGAAGGTTCAATATTAACCTCCCTGCACTAAGCCTAACCTTTAGCGGTCTCAGAGACCGATGTTCCGGTATAAGGGTTAAAAACAAAATGCCGATCAACTTTGTTTTATAGTTTCAGGGTTACACGTTGCATTTTATTCTACAACAAATAATTTTAATAAAAATCATTATGAACATATTTCCCTTTATATATTTTATTAAGTCATTTTTACGAAATTAGAATAAATTTCCGAATGGAGCACTTGTGCGTCATGTAAATTTCAGAATGCTTTATTTATTTATTTTAAGCTAAAGTTCCATCTTATGCTATACTCTTTTTATTTTATTTATTTATTTATTTATTTATTTATTGGCTTTTTAAACAAACAATGTAAGGAAAATATTGTAATCATTGAAAAGAAAGTCGAATATGAGATATTAGTATTGATATTTTGAGTTCTCCTGAATCAAATTTTTCTAATTTTTACAGTGACACATGTGTATGGGTAAAACGTGTGTAAGTAATCACGATAGTGACTAAACGTTTTATTCGATTGAGCGAAACATTTATAAGTATGATTTCTACTCTTATTGAAAGCAATGCGGCAATTTAATGAATACATTATTCCATTTAAGTATTCAAAGCCCTGATATCAAAACTTTTATTAATTTGTATGTGTATAATGTATGTAAATAGGTCATTACTTCCTTAGTGTGCTTAAAGTGAAAAATTAAAAATGCAAAATGATTTTTAAGTAAAAATAGCGCCAATTTCAAACAATCTAAGTTATGAGAAATAAAATAAATAAAGAAGAATAACTGTAAATATGAATAAAATTTCTTTTCTGTGTTGTTGTTGATGTTTCATGTTCCCCAGGTCCAAAAACCCTAGACTAGGTAAATGATACCATGTCGCTCTAACAAAAACAAAAGTCCATGTGCTATAGACTATTATGTGCTACTGGGGTAAGTAGCAGACGCAAAGCTTCTTATTAAGTTTGTAAGACGCAGACGTTCTGAGCGGGACAGGCCAGTACCTAAGTATTTGAAACTTCTAAATTGCAATTAAAGGATAGAATAAAGTGGTCTGTTTTCGTTAATTTGTTTGGGAGTCTTTTTTTTTTTTTTTTTAACAAATTTAAAAAGAAATTTTATACATCAATATATTTTATATTTTATATATATATTTTTTTTTTTTTTCAAAATAAACATGGCAATTCTAATTAAAAAAATTTAATTAAGTTAAATTAAGTGTCTGAAATATAACTTAAACATGCAGTATTATTTTAGTGTTAAATAATAACACAATTATTTTTACATTAGTTATTTCAAAACATCTTTATAAATATGAGAAGAGGTATATCATATGCAAACAAACTATGATAACACTGCTCTGCATTAAAAAAAAAAAAAAAAAAAAAAAAAAAAATCGAGATCTGATATCATTCCTGCTTATATTCTTATGTAAAATGACCTCCTGAATCCGAATATGATTCCCATTTTGCCCAGTCACCCACCGTTTTCAAGATACACACCACCTGCTCCCTCAATTTCTTTCCCTGTTTGAAGATTTTATGGCCATGAATTTGATTTGAAGAATGAAAAATAATTAATTTAACACCTAAAAACAAAATGTATATAGAAAGTTTTAAAAATAACATTATTAACAGATTAAAAAAATATAAGATATGCAATGCATAATTTCAGTGGCAAATCACCCCAAAATTTTCCCCTTCTCACAAATGTCCATGTTTTAGAATTTTCCAAATCTGTAGCCCCTCAGAAGATGTTTAACGGTTAAAATAATCCTGCCCCCCCCCCCCTCCTAAAAATCAAATTTATAGCCATAAATCACCGAAAAATGATAAAAATAGGGGGGCATTACTAAAATACGGTGGGTGATAGGGCAAAATGGTTGTCACATTCGGTTTCAGGAGGTCATTTTACATAAGAATATGCTGAAATGGTGTCAGAGGCAATTTTCATGCCAAGCAGTGTAATCAAACAGTGCCAAGTTTTTAATAGTTCTTAGTTGATGCAAGAGATAAACGTTATACAAAGATTAAAATTTAGCTGATTCACCTGCATCTTTCCGATACATGGAAATTATTATCAATAATTTCTATGTATGAGCTATGTAAAGTTTCGCCTTCCATTTATGCAAACATTCCAATAGTGCTCGACTGGAAGAAATTCAAATATGTTCCTCTTGCAATTTAATTTCTTGTGATAAAAATCCTCTTAATATGATTTTTTTTTTTTTTTTTATTATTATTATTTTTTTTTTTAAATAAATAAATAAATATTTCAAATTTAAATACTAAGTATCAAATAAGTAAAAAATCTTTAAATAAACACCATTAAATGCAAAGAATTTGCAACAGTTGTTTCGGGCCGAAAAAAAACAGAACCCTTTATCAGGCGAACAAAGTAGACACGAGTGCTGCAAAATTTTTTTTGTAACACTCGTGTCTAACAAATGGTCATGTTTTGTTTCGACCTGACACAATTGTTTCGAAATTTTTTGATTTCATATTGTTTATTTAAAGATTTTTTTTTTCTGATTGCTTTTCAGTGTTAATCTCTGGTGCATTATTACTAACAAGGGAACTCTTTGAAGTGCTAATCGCCAATTTTCTTGAAAAAAAATTCTGGCATAAGATTTAATCATGAATAGCATCTTCCTAAAATATTAGCTGCTGAGTCGCAATACATAAGCTATAAAAAATTATTAAAAATGAAAGCATGTCTGAAATATTTCCAAAAACGCGCCTGTTTGGCGACTGCAGTCTTAGAAATTTCATTGCACTGAAGATTTAATAGATGTAGATGTTCATCTTCCTTTTTGATAGCCAAACGAACTCCATACGCTGTTGACAACTTGAGAATTCAGAACAGATTAACAAAAACCAGATAATTTACCAGATTGAGACTTACTTAGTCGACATTCTAAATAATATTTAATATTTCAGTTAAATAAGCTGTGTCAATAACAATTGCAAGAGCATTAATGCCAAGTTTTTAATAACGACATTAAAAAAATATATGATCAAGACTTTTATATAAATTTAAATAAAACAAAAGATTATATATTAAAACACAAAGCTATTTTTTTTTAAACTAAAATGAAAGCACTTCGTATCCGAACCCATTTTTCTTATAAGTCTGATCATTTTATTGGGCAGTACGAACCTTCGATGAACAAGCAACTCCACGGAATAGAAGAAGTGTGGATCCAATATCTCATTAGAGCTACGCAATGAGCAACTGGAGACGATCAATGATTCTACCCTAAATTTCGTCCTATTTGTAGGTTGAGTTTAAAGTCGCACTAGTGCAGTACTGTGGGCAATTGGTGACGGTTTGTGATGCACTTCTGAGGATGGTCCGGTGACATCTGCAGATGATAAAGTGTTGCATTCTGCGTATGTTATGTTTGACTGGACATCCGCCTTCCTGAAATTTCGTCGAGATGAAGACGGATACAACATAACCGGATTAAAATACAAAAAATTATAAAAAAAAAAAAACACCCTAGGTCAGCTGGGGAATCGAACCCATTCTTTTACACTTGAAGGCGAATAGCGAGGGTGACATATTCACTCGGCCACGGAAGGTCTGCATGCAGCATAACAATTATTTTTAAAACAACAAGATTTCGTAGTTAATAATTCTATAAAATTTGTTATAGTAAAATTGGTTTCCATATCATTTTTAACCGACTTCAAAAAAAGAAGGAAGGTTCTCAATTCAAACCGTATGTTTTTTTTATGTTTGTTAGCTCATAACTTCTGAACGGATGCTCCGATTTTGATACTTTTTGTTTTGTTGAAAAGGTCTTGGTCTGAAATAGGTCCCATTGTAATATCCTTACGATCTAAAGAAAATACAGGGTGCCCAAAAAAATCAGTCCCAACTCTTTTAACTGCTAAACGGCTGCAGCTATAGTGATAAAAATGGTATGTAAGTATAGCAAAGTGGCCATGCAGTACAACGTTAAATCGCTTGCAGCGCCACCTGGTGGAAAATAGCGGAGTTAATGTTCCTATCTCGAAAACGATTCTAAAGAAAAAGTGAATTACAAAGCTAAAGAGTATCACCGATTTACTACAAAAAGATGGTTTAGACATTCATGCTAACGTTCCTATCTCGGAAATGGTTCAAGACAGGGAAAAAAAAGTGAATTATAAAATTGCAGAGCATCATCGATTTAGTACGAAAAGATAGTTTTGGCATTGATGCTAAAAATACAAGTCTAAAAACGTGTATTTTTTTGTTCGCAATTTCTTACACTATACACACTTGAGCTAAATTGCTCACGTTGTAGCGTAGCTGGTGAGACATACGCTATATAGTTCGAAATACGGTTACTTGATACTTTTTGTTTTGTTGTAGAGATCTTGGTCTCAAGTAGGTCCCATTATAACATCTTTACAATCTAAAGAAAATAAAGCGCCATCTGGTGAAAAACAGCGGAATTAAGCGCTACTATCTCAAAAACGATTCAAGATGGGAGAAAAGTTAATTACGAAATGATAGAGTACCATCGATTTACTACGAAAAGACAGTTTTTAGACATTATTGCTAAAAATAGAACGCTTAAAACGTGCAGTTGTTTGTTCGCAATTTCCTACACTGTGCACACTTGAACTACGTCGCACACTTTGCAGCGTAGCGGATGACACGTATACTCTGTGGTTCAAAGTACTGTTACTGTAAGCGATCACATCGATTAGCGCAAAGTCGTTTTCAACCAACTTCAGAAAGGATGAGAGTGTTCTAATTCGAGCTATTTGTTGTTGCTGGTGTTTGTAAGCTTATAACTTCGTAAGAGATGCGCTAATTTACCGACTTCAAAAAGGAGGAGGTTCTCAATTCAAAGCGTATGTTTTTTTTTTTTTTTTTTTTTTTTTTGTTTGTTAGCTCATAACTTCTGAACGGATGATCCGATTTTGATACTTTTTGTTTTAATGTAAAGGTCTTGGTCTGAAATAGGTCTCATTGTATGATCTTTACGATCAAAAGAAATACAGGGTGCCCAAAAAAGTCAATCCCGACTCTTTTAACTGTTGAACAGCTGCAGCTATAGTCATAAAAGTGGTATGTAGGTATAGTAAAGTGGACATGTGCTACGCGATTCAACATCCTAAAGCGCCACCTGGTGGAAAAGAGATCCTATACCGTAAACGTTTCAAGACAGGGGAAAAAAGTAAATTATAAAATTTCAGAGCATCATCGATGTAGTACGCAAAGATAGTTTAGACATTAATGCTAAAAACAGAACGCTTAAAACGTGCATTTGTTTGTTCACAATTTCCTATTTTGTGCACACTTGAACGACATTGCATATGCTGTAGCGTAGCGGGTGACATTTACGCTATGTAAAATTCAAAGTATGGTTATTGTAAGCGGTCACATCGATTAACGCATAGACGTTTTAAACCGATTTCATAAAGTCAGAGATTCTCAATACAAACCATGTTTCTCGTTGTTGTTGAAATTTGTTAGCCTGTAACTTCGTCAGAGATGATTTAACTTTAATACTTTTTTTGTTGTCGTAATGATCTTGGCCTGAAATAGGTTTTATTATGATTTCATTAAGATATAAACAAATTACAGGATACTCACAAAAGTCTGTTTTCACTCTAACTGCTGAACGCATGCAGCTACACTGGTAAAAGCAGTATGTAAGTATCGATGTTGAAACTTCTGTCCGTCAGCTGCAATGCATATTTTGCTCTTTGTTTGAACTTTACGCTGCTCAATTTCCAGCGCAGCGGGTGACACGTATTCACTGTAAAGTTCAATATAGATGCCTCACGGAATTTTCGGTTACGAATACAGCGTTTCCTTTCTCTACATTTCTAAAGACTTTTTAATTTAACGTATGTTCGTTGAACAGATAGTTCTTTGCTCACATCCTATAAAGGTAAGAAAAGGGACACAACTTCAAAATGCAGCATTTGAGAAAAATCAACTTAAAAATAACTTGACTAGAATAAAACTGGCACAACTGTCTCTCGAGTGGATAACTTTCTAGATGGAGATGTAACTTTTTTGTTCACATTGGGTGCATTTCATGTATTTTTCAGTGACATAAATATTTTTTTGAGTAGTGTCACATTTTTGGAAGTTGTGATTTGTGAAACTTCCGTCGAACGTCTTCTGATGCTGTGCTATATAAATAAGTTTTCACAGAAAAGAGAAAAATAAAATCTTTTTGTAAAAAAATAGAACCGACTCCAAAAAGGAACTATTATTCAAACAACTAAACATGAAAGAAAATTGGCAGAAAATGGAACTGTAAATTGCGCCTAAAAGTATAAAATAATTTCCTTCGCCAAACAACCTATAACACTACAATTAATCATAACTTTTGAAGTCGGCGCAAAATTAAATAAAAATTGATACCTTCTTTCAATACAAAAATCAAATCCTATTCAAAATACACATCTCACATTGTTACCTGCAAAACGCAGCCGAAAACTACTTTGATTCAAGAAAACAAATAAGATTTCGTAAGCAGCAAAAGTTGGCGAAGATGCTGGTATCTGACGTCCTTGGTGAAAGAAAAATCGCAAAATTATCTGGCAAACATATTTAATTTCTTTGGGATATCATGATTATTTTGATAAGGTATATCAAGAGAGTAATCAAGAATATGAAACAATACATCGTACAATATATATTATGAAAATATACATCTTGCGTGTATATTTTTGCCTTACGTTTTAATCGCCAAATCCAAAAGCCATCAAGGATGGTAGTTATCAAAGTTATACGAAATTTGCAAAGGAAACTCTAACTTCGTAGAAACATAAATACCGCATTGTGAGGAATGTTCACTGTTCTATGTAGATGCTACTAATGGACCAATTGCATACAGTGATAAAATAATAAAGGAAACATGAAAATGGATCATTCGGGACAACAGCATTTGTTGCTACCAATCTAAAAACAATCCTTTAAAAACTAATTAAATTTTATTTAATTTTGCGCCGACTTCAAAAGTTATGATTAATTGTAGTGTTATAGGTTGTTTGGCGAAGGAAATTATTTTATACTTTTAGGCGCAATTTACAGTTCCATTTTTTGCCAATTTTCTTTCATGTTTAGTTGTTTGAATAATAGTTCCTTTTTGGAGTCGGTTCTATTTTTTTACAAAAAGATTTTATTCATATTTAAACTTGGTTTTATCATGCCATTAAGTCATGGAGGGAGTTTATATTGTTTAACCCTTTGCAGCGCACTACCCTTTAAAGTTGGAATTTCAACAAAAAAAAAAGTTGTAGGCTATCTACTTAGGTCTAAAGGAGTACGCAGACATAATTTTTGTAAAGATAGTACTTACTGTTTTCAATCTGTGGGTGTTCCGTCTGCGGGAACACTGCTCCAGTAGGTCTAAGAGCATCGCAGTGAAGTGCGTAAATGAGTAGATTCTGCATATGAATTAAAAAACACTGTATTATACCTGTGTAGCAGATCTAGCATGACCCATGGTGTACCACGGGGAGGCCTGCTACTCTCCCCCCCCCTGTCCCCTCCCCCCCAAAAAAAAAACCTTGGTTATATGATTTTTTATGAATAATTTGATATTTACAGTTAGCATATATATATACAAGTCCTATGTGCAAAAATATTTACAATTAGTCTATTTTTTAGCTTCATGAAATTTTTGGAAGCACGTCACACTCTTTTGGTAGAAGCACAAACCAACATTGCAGGTTTTGCCCATCAAACTAGTTTTGCGCGGTTGTTCTTTTTTTAAACAAGTTTTTTTTATAAACAATTTCTTGTTTGTTTTTTTATAAACAACCAACCCTCCCTCTCAGCATCTGATAGCTTGACGTCATTCCCTCCAAACAGAGGAAAACAGAACACATAAACATAGCTGTCTTCTCTCATCATTGCTTTCGGTTGCGTAATATGAAAAGCGCTAGTGTCGCAGTGTTCCAGGAGATGGAACACCTTATTTTATTCAACGGTTCCTCTTATGTTTCCTGTATAAAAAATGAAAAATAATATAAAATAAATAATTTAGAGTACAGCCAACGATATAACATAGGAATCTTTTTTCAAGCAATCTTTTTGGTATCACAAAAAAAAATATACAAAATTTCTTGTAAATACGTGGATTTAAAATAACGCGTCCCAGCTAAATATCATGGATTGCCTTGTATAGTGGTGCTATCTATGGGTGAAAAGGAAAGTTCAAAGTAAAAAATAAACCTATTTTTATGCATTTGCAATTGAATTTAACGGTTGGAGTAGGTAGCGAAGTTAGATGTTCCATGTAGTGGAACACTGAACGGGCAAAGGGTTAATAGTAAAGTTGTTTGATTTAAAATATATGAATATTTATAAGTTAATTTTTAATCTTAAATTTTTAATTTTTAAATCTTTATTTTAAGATGTAAACTTACCTTTTTTTGAAATATACTTTATTATAGAAGTTTAAAGTGAGGTAACGTCTTGTAAACGAAATTCCATTTCTGTTTACTATTTCGCTACAAGCCACGTCGTTTCTGGAATTCAATATGGCGAAACTTCATGTTTCGGCCGATAGATGGCGTAAGGTGATCGGCATCGTTTGCTACCTTAGCAACGGATGTTGTCGAGCAAATCGTAGCAGTTTGAAACGTGTTGCTCTGCTATCTGAGTGGATGTTTGTGGAATGTACAATCCACTTGTATGTTTAACCCTTTAACGCGCGCTGTCCTCGCTGCGAGGACGCAAAATTTAAGATCCGCCTGCAAAAATTCATCCCGGAAATTTTTTAGCAAAAATTCACGTTTATAACATATCAGAAAAAACCGGTTTCTTAAACCTTAAAATTTCTTTTAGTTTAATTTAGTTCATGAATTCCGGTGGCAGTATAATTTAAATCTTTCAAATTGTCTTTCGTCGCAAAGGGTTAAATACATAGAATAATAATAAAGGAAGAAGGAGCATAAGGTTTCTACATAAGCTGTTGTGTTGCCACAAAAAACAGCGATTACTAACAAGCCTTTATTAACAAACTTCAATATTGAGAGGAGCAAAAGGTGCTTTCGCTGGCATTTCACTAGAAGGGGTTTGTAAGCATTAAGACTATTGGCGTGCTCCTTCTTCCTCTATTATTATTCTATGGTTAAATAGCTGTAAGAGTTTGAGAGCTTTTCTTTACTCTTTTCATTTATTTCGTTATGTTGTTAATAACGTTTGAGCGTTAGCCTTTTGAGCAAACGTTATGCATCTTTATTTAGTTTGTTAATTTATTTAATATGATTTGAGTTCATAAGTAGTTTTAGTCATGTCTTGAAGACAGTTATGAAGACGTATTAGATTTTCAACTTATTTAATTTTCCCTCACATAATGTCGTTAATAACTTCGTTTATTTTTAAAGTTTAATTTGACTTTCTTCAACTTTACCTCCTGGCATGTTTAAATTTATTTTTCAATTGCTGGCAATCCCACTCATCAGTTAATTCGTTTATATTGTTAAATTATACATTTTTGTTAAGTTTCTTATTGTTAATAAATTTATTTATTGTTATTCAAAATTCGTTTTTATTGAAGTTGCACTATACACAGTTTATTTAATTACTTAAATGATTAATGGCTGAGCTAACATTGTTTCCTCTGTGTATCAGAACTCTGCATTAATTTTAAAATCCAGTCACAATTAGTTTTAGTGACAACAAAATTCCCTATGAACTTAACTGCGCAGCACTAGTGCGACGTAAAACCCAACCAACCTTATGAAAGTATAATGCATATTTTTACAAAATTGTTTATATTATTATTCGTAAATTTATATAAAATAAATTTACAGAAATGTACGAAGCCATAAAGTAGCAGTTATGCACATGTTTTCCCAATTTTAAATAATCCCCTCCGTAAAGGATCAAAATTGCAATAGCACGTCTACGGACCATCTCTAGGAATGTATCCCAGACTGTCGCCAATGCATAGCTGTAGTGCGAATGAAAACTTAAAATCTACTCAACCTGAAATATCTTAAATATTTTGATTTTTTTATATGAGTATTAATTTTACTTAACTATTCTAATAATCAAATGTTCAATCAAATATTATAATTCATATTGGTCGCCAATTGTTCATTGCGCAGCAGTAGTGCAACATAAAACCCAGCCAACCAACCTATAGATCAGATTACTTTTTAAATTGTCTTCAAATTTATTAAATGCACATGTCGAGAGCTTCAGACATTAAATTACTCCAGATTATATATTAGCTGGAGTAATGAAAGAGTAACTCTGAAATTGAAATTGTATTATTTTAAATAAATGCAATATTGAAACATACATAAAATAATTGAAAATGTTTGATCTAGCATAAAACATAACGCCACTTTTTCAAAATAGAAATTTCTAGATTTCAGAAAATATCTTGAGTGTTGAGTGGGTTTTAACGTCGCACTATACCTACTCAGTGGGAAATTAAAGACGGCCTTATATTCACACTTAGGGATAGATGTTCCAGAGACATGACATCTTAATTTTAATCCTCCGCGGAGGGGATGGCTTCCTTGTTTCAGTAACCCCTAGAGCAATAGAAAATACTACCTTCCTATACTTAAGTTCCTTGGCATCACTGAAGAAAGGTTAATGTGATTTGGCGATGACTTTTTTCGTATTTGGCGTTCAAAACGTAAAGTTTAATAACTTTTTGCGGCTTTCCTGTTGCGATTCAGCAGCTAATTTTTTACCAGTGAATTAAGCGCAACGTAAACTATATACTGTAATTTTTTTGAAGGAAATCGGTGATTAGCACTAGAAAGAGTTCCCTTGTAAGTAATTAAGTGCCAAAGTTAAAAAGCAGTAAATAATGTTCAATGCTTTTTTTTTTTTTTTTTACAATTGCTTTAACCACCCGAAGATAAGGAGGAAATACTTTTAAACTAATTTCAATTTTCACATATTGCAGGTAATATAGAAGGCCTGTCTAAAGACATCGTACAACTATTTGGCAACGATGAGTATGCTGATGCCACTTTGAAATGTGGGGATAAGAGCTTTGCCGTTCATAGAAGTATTCTTAGTTCAAGATCGGAAGTGTTCTCAGCAATGTTCAAACATGATATGGCAGAAAAGAAGAGCGGAACAGTGAATATTCAAGATATGGATCCTAATATTCTGGAACAGTTCTTGCGATTTTTATATTCAGGATGTGTTGAACAAATGTCTATGGATATAGCTTTTGAGCTATATAAAGTAGCTGATAAATATGCTGTATTCACCTTGAAAAATCCTGTTCTTCTTTTATTTTCGAAAACATATCGGAAAGTATAGTCTGCAAAGTTCTGCTATTGGCAGATGAAGCTGGTGATGTGGAATTTTTTGATCGCGTTGAACTTTACACTGCAAGAAAGGAAGAATTTTTGAAATCGGCCGAGTGGAAAGAATTTGCAACACGCTACAAAGATATTGCTTTAAAAGTATTCTTCAAATGTCACAGTTAAATTTTTGAGCTTTCTTTCATTCTACTCAGTGAGAAAGAAATTCTTAAGATTAGAAATTTTTTAATAACTAGTATTTAATTATTTTTAGTATTGATTTTTGTTTATTTACTGTTTTGTTTTCTTTCTGCAAAAAATTACTGAAATAAACCTATTCATCACCAGTATTATGAGTATTTAATGTTTTGCTTATTTTCTCTAGTAAAGAACTGAAATGAACTTACTACGATACACATTATCATTACAAAACATCATTACAAATACACATTATCATTATTATGTGTATTTAGTGATTTTCTTATTCTGTATTAAAGAACTGAACTGAACTAATACATTGGCATTATTGTAACACAACATTTTCTCTTTCGTGTTGTAATGCCTTTAAAATTTAATTAAACAGTTCTCGCTATTTCTTTCATTATTTCTAGAAAAGAAATTCCTTCGAAACTTTATACGAACTCAACTATTTAATTAGTCATTTTTTTTTCTTTTTTTCCTCAGTGAACGAATTATACATAAGTTGACCAATCCCCATTTTCTGGAGAAAACCTTGTTTTGAGAGCATTTTTCTAAGTCTAGAAAAAAATGTAGAAAGTAAATTATTTATCATTGATATTTTATTTTCAATCCCTATTTATCAGTAATGAAAAAGGACATCCGATATAGGATAATTGTAGCTATTTTTAACGTCTCCCTATTATGAAGTTACTCTGATCTGGTCAACCTAATTATACGTATACTATTAAGAATTTTATTATTTAGGCATCCATCTAAACGTTGCAGTATATTGTGTTGTAGATGTTTTCACATGCATATAATATAAACTGTAACGTGATGAATAGTAAAAATGGGCAAAATACACTGAGTGTTAAAAAAATTAGAGACGCTTTCCAATAGCGATTTGGTCCACCTTTAGCTCTGATCACAGCCGATATTCTTCTTTGCATAGACTCATCAAGTTGCATATATTGTTTCTAAATTATGTTGGTCCATGCTAATACAATGTTAGCTCTAAGCTAGATAAGATTTTATGGTTGTTACTTCAAGTTTTGAAATTATCTTTTGAGTTCGTTCAATAAATACTCAGTAAAATTGATTTAAGGATTCGAAGATGTCCATGGAAGCAAATTAAACTGATTGATGTTTTTCTACACAATCTGAGGCCAATTGAACATGATGGCAGCATGCACTGTCTTGCTAAAAGTGATCATCTTCATAAAGGTCGACCATATAAGGGTCTCCAACAAATATGTTAATGAATTCGATCCGCTATTTTGTTTTAAAATGGTGGATAATGTAAATTAACATTGCTAATTGAATTTAGGCTGCCACTTAAAAATTTGTTATCAAGCCAACTTTTGAAATACTAATTTAATTCGCACCAAAGTTTAACACTGGACTTATCTATCAAATATCTGGGATGTGTTTGTTGGGAAACTTGTTCCGCCAGTTTGTTTTCTAGTTGCAGCTACTTAATAAAGTCTAGCGTTGTTAACGTGAATTACTTTTGATGTGAACTGTTTCTACAAGAAGTACAGAAACTGCAAAGTTTTTTCCGCCTTTTAACAAAAGAATTCGCTTAACCTGAGTTTGCGCTTAAGATGAACCTTTTAGACGTCCCCTAGAGGAATTCTCACATGATATTAACATGAACGAAAATTTTTATTAAAGGGTGAAAAGATTTCTTTAGCACAAAAACAATGAAATAATTTTTTTACTGGATAGAAATCACACCAAGTCCTGTCTAAAGCATATTATTACTCTTTGTCAATTCAAAAACTGTCACCAGCTTAGTAATATTTCAAAGACCAGGCTGTAATAAGTTCCTCAAACAACTTCATTTATCTTTACAGAAGAAAGTTTTTGATTTAAATGTCTAAAACTAAATAGTTAAGCTTAAAGAAATCAAACTACAATTTCTCTTAATTTATTACCAATCCTGACTAACCATTTATCAAATACAGAAAAAGGCTTTCACTACATGGCTTTCAAAAGGAATTAAAATGAAAATTACCACAATACAAGACATATCTGCCAACATTTAATTAATACTCAGTACCGTATTACTTTTAATACCCGATTGTTTTTTCAAACCAGTCTATTTTTAAAATGTTTTCCTTTTTATTTCCTCCCGATTACATTTGGAGAAAATTACTCTAAAAATAAAGTGGTGTGGGAAAAGTGAAAGATACTAACAATCCTACGTAATATTAATTAGGATGTTGGCAGGTATGTATAAGATTTAAAAGAAAACTAAGTATTAGAAGATAAACAGCTATTATATATAACTAGCGAGCTTCGCCCGCTAGCGGGTCATTATTTTCAAATGAATCACTAAAATTAATGAATCACTAACAGTAACTTTTAGCGTTAAGAAAAGAAATTAAAAAAAAAATCATTTCTGATTGGGTAAAAAGTCGGCCAGCTCCCGTGCTCGCTGCGCGCGCACAACTTAAGGATAATGGCGCTGCGCGCGCGTATTCCTTCCCTGACACTTCGTGCCCCAACCCACCAAAAAAATCATTTCTGATCGGATAAAAACTCACACCGGGTTCCCACTGCCTTCGGCAGCGCAGACCCATGCGCGCTGCGCGCGCACGTACGAAGGTATACGTCTCAAGTCAAATTTGTATTCTTAAGAAAAGAAATTTTTGAAAATCATTTCTCATGGGGTACAAAGTCGGACCGGTTCCCCACTGCCTTCGGCAGCGCAGTCCCGTGTGCGCTGCGCGAGCACAAGTTCAGGTATACACGCTCTGTGCGCGCGTATTCCTTCCCTGACATTTCGTGCACCCTAAAAAAATCATTTCTGATCGGGTAAAAACTCATACCGGGTTCCCATTTCCTTCGACAGCGAAGACCCATGCGCGCTGCGCGCGCACATGTGAAGTTATACGCGCGCTGCGCGCTTATATTCCTCCTCAAATCAAATTTTTATTCTTAAGAGAAGAAAATAAAAAAAATCAATTCTCATTGGTTAAAAAGTCGGGCCGGGTCCCCACTGCCTTCCGCAGCGCGCACAAGTTAGGGGATACGCGCCTCGGTGCACGCCTATTTCTTCCCCACCCTTTAATTAAAATGCGTATACCAAGTTTGAACAGTCGAACTCAATTATCTGAGATGCAAAAGAGAACCTAATCAGGACACCTCAAAACGTGTAAATCTGGTGAAAACTTTCGATGACATAAAAGAACTTTAAAATATCTTTCGAATGATGTATTAAAAATAATTTAATCATAATTAGAAATTGAAATATTGAAATTTTAAAATATTACAGCGCCATCTTGTGGTAGAAATTTCTGTAATGCACTGTTCAATTCAAAATCAACATAGCTTTCTAATGACGTATTACTTATGAAATTATTTTAATTAGTAGCTGAGATACAAAAGAAAACTGATTCAGGACACCTCAAAACGTGTAAATCTGTTGAAAACTTTCGATAATATAAAAGAACTTTAAAATATCTTTCGAATGATGAGTTAAAAATAATTTAATCATAATTAGAAATTGAAATATTGAAATTTGAAAATATTACAGCGCCATCTGGCGGTAGAAATTTCTGTAATGCGCTTTCGATTCCAAATCAACAAAGCTTTCTAATGATGTATTACTTATGAAATTATTTTAATTAGTAGCTGAGATACAAAAGAAAACCTAAATCAGGAGACCTCAAAACGTGAAAATCGGGGGAAATCTCGAATTCCATTTTCGATAATGTAAAAGTACTTTAAAATGTGTATCGAATGACGTATTTAAAAAAAAAATTGAAACATAATTAGTATCTGAAATATTGAAATTTTAAAATATTACAGCGCAATGACACCTCAAAACGTGTAAGCCAGGTGAAATTTCGAGCTTCAGGTGAAAGCTTCGCCCGCTAGCGGGTCAGTATTATCAAATGAATCACTTACAGTAACTTTTAGTCTTAAGAAAAGAAATTGAAAAAAAAAAAAAAAATCATTTATGAATGGGTAAAAAGTCGGCCCGAGTCCCCAGTGCCTTCGGCAGCGCAGTCCCGTGCGCGCTACGCGCGCACAACATTAGGGATACTGTTGTAAAATTTGTACCCTTTCCGTGTTGATTCTCAAATTTAAATTTAAATTCATTCACTACTTAAATATAATTTAAATAATTTACTTTATAATCTTTAAAGTTTAAATTATTAATTAAATGAATTATAGCGTTTAGTGCTATTATCTTTTTGATACTGCCATTGAGTTGAAGATATATTAAAATTAAAAAGCTTAATGATAATTACTTTTAGTTAAAAGTTATATTCCTTATTAGTATATTTATGTTTAAGTCATTTGAAATAACTTTAATTTACTTACCTCATATTTAAAAGCATATTATGTTAGAATTAACTTAAAGAAAATATGTTTAAATCCTTTCACGGATTGCTCAGTGTTTTATCGCTACTTTGCAAGGAGATGTAATATTTTTTCAACTGCAGAGTCTTTTTGTTTAGCCCATAGATGGCGGCAGACTCGCAGCGTCGTGTTGCTATAGTTATGGGAGGCGTTCCGATTCTACAGCATCAAGTAGCTGTTACTTTGAATCCGTTTTGCGGCTATAAAAGGAGATAAGAAATATGTAATCATGCTCTGAAGCCCTTAATCACTTAAGCTTTTATGTTTTTTCAGTTTAGCTCAAAGTCATGAGCTGGTATTTCGATATAATTATAAACTATTTAGTTTTATTATGTTTGTAAATTACGTTTTTGTGACTTGATATTTTCAATGATACGTTTAGTGTATTTAGTTATGTCACAATGAAAAGTCGTTTTCTATTTGAACTCTATATGGCAGTATTTTAAGGGTATTTAACCTCTCGTCAGCAAGATATATATTCTACAATTGTTTCAGCTGATTTAATGTTATTCATCATTTTGTTTCAACTTTAATAAACTGTTTTAATTAAACTTTTGTCTTCAATGAATGCCACATATATTTATCATTTTTTATAGTTTATTAGAGCTGAGCAACTATCATTTCACTGCTAACTCTGCAAATTTAACATATGTGAAAATTGTTTTTTTTTTTTCACAATAAGTGGTTATGGGCGATTTGGCTCGTAGTCAGCTCATAGCATTTAAAATTTTGATAATAGTTTTTATGGCATTCTAAGTGTTTAAAGATAAGAAATTGAAATGGCAGTGAGTTTAAATCCCACTATTGAAAAATTACGGATGAATAATTATATTACGTGGGTCAAGGATATTAAATTTATTTTAATTGAAAGAAACTGCTGGGATATAATATGTAAAAAAGAAAAACTGCCTGTTGAAGATGCTGAGGCCGGAATAACTTCAAAACAAGTGGAAGATTTTAAATCACGTAGTCGAGTGGCATTATCAACGATTTATCTGAATACATCGCCTGAAGTCAGAGGCATTATTGAAAATTGTGATTGTGCTATTGATGCCTGGGAGACTTTGAAGAAGACCTTTATATCAGACTCAAGAGCTCATCATATGGGACTGTTTACAGAGTTCATTAATTGTAGAATGTCTGAGAATGAAATAGTGAATTCTTTTGTAACCCGGTTATCAAGAATACTGGACCAGCTGCGTGAAATTGGCCATGCTGTAGAGGATGTATATTGCTGTTTCCAGCTCCTGCAACATTTACCATCCAAGTTTGAATCTGCAGTGCAATATTTGTTGCGTTGGAAGAACAACCAGTTCAAGTTCCAGAGTATTGTGTCCGAGTTAACAGCGGAGGAATCACGTCTGCAGCTTCGAGAAGGTGATATCAAGAAAGATGCCAATAACAGTGTTCAGATACAGAACGTTCAGCTCAAAGGTAAAAATCCTTTAACTTGTTTTAAGTGTGGCCGTATTGGTCACTTAAAGAAAAACTGTTTTTTGAATAGTAATGTTAAATTTAAATCTAGAAATTTAAAGTATAACTCCAACGGTCGTGACAAATGCAAATCTCCCCCCTCCTACTGCATAGCTCAAGCTAATTTTAGTAATTTAAGTGATGATGACAGCTTTATTTTTGATACCGCTGCTTTAAATCATTTTCTAAAAAATTTAGAGCTTTTTGAGCATTATACTTCTGTTGAGGGAGAGGAGCTTTTTGTCGCGATCGATGGTATTAGTTTTCCTATTACTGCTAAAGGAACTGTTAAGTTGAATTTTGGTAAAAATGTATTGTATTTAATAGATGTGTTATATTCCCCAAAGTTACGGAAAAATTTAATATCAGGTCCTAAATTAGATGTGAACGGTGCCACATACACTGGCGGTAAGGGTCGAGTGTCGGTGTTCGGTAAAGATAAAAGACATATTTTTACTGCTAAAATTAAAGACGGTGTTTACTATTTATATCCTAATGTTTCTAAAATTAAAAAGGGGAGTAAAGTGAATGGGGGGCACCCAGAAAATCCTTCAGCTTCTCTTGCAAAAGTTAATGAAATTGGGTATTGGCATGCTCGTTTTGGGCATGTAAGTCCTGATACTATTGTAAATACTAGAAAGAAGAACGGGGTAAGGGGCCTTCCTAAACTTAAGTTTAAGAAATTTTTTTGTAAGCCTTGTAGGATTAGTAAACAAAACCGTGTGTCTTTTAAATCATCCGATTTTCATGGCGTTAAATCACCGTTAGAGAAAGTATTTATGGACGTCTGGGGCCCAATTAAGGTAACTGGTAAAAATGGGGAAAGGTTCTTTTTGTCCATTATTGATGGATTTTCTAAAAGGGTTGCTGTTTATCCTTTAAAGGATAAGTCTCAGGTTTTTGGTGTATTCGAGAGACACATGGCACGGGCAGAACGTAGTTTGAATAAAAAATTGAAAGCTATTCGTACGGATAATGGTTCCGAATTTGTAAATGACAATTTCAAATCATTTTGTAGTAAAAATGGAGTTGTTCATGAGTTAACTAACACGTTCACACCTGAGCAAAATGGGTTAAGTGAGCGGTTTAATCAAACTTCTTTAAATTGTGTTAGAGCTATTATCACGGATAGTGGTTTGCCTTTCTCTTTCTGGCCCGATGCAATGTTCTATTTCGCGTACACTTGGAACCGTTTAATCCACAGGGGACAAACTAGGACTCCTTTTGAGTTATATACTGGGTTTAAACCATCCGTAAGACACCTGAAGCCGTTTGGGTTAATTTCGTATGTAGGGATCCCAAAACAGCATAGAAACCATAAGCTTGAACCTAAGGCTAAAAAGGGAGTACTGATAGGTTATTCACTAAGGACTAAGGGGTATAAAATTTGGTTGGAGGATGAGGATAAAATAGTTGAAACTATAAACGTAACGTTCTCTGATCAGCTATTTAGTAAATGCAGTGGAGCGGTGATGGGCACCTCACTGGAGGAATTGGACTTACTTCCGGAAAGTCCAGTTGATTGTCAAGCTTCCGATCCTGTTGACATTGTTTTCGGAAGTGGGCCCGATGATTCTAGTGACGAGTCCGTCGATGAAACTCCTGTAGATAAATCTTCTCTTAAACCTTGTTCTTCAATTACTTGGAATAGAAAACCCGTACCCAGAAAAATGAGTGATAGAGTTGACATCTTCTATTACCCGGATAACACTAAAACTAGATTGAGATCAATGAACGATGTCAAGCAATATTGTGAGAAAAATAATTTAATTTTTGACTCTAATTTTTTTTATTTCTCTGGTAGTAATAAGTTCGAGGGGGTAGTTGATCAGCAAAACTTGAATAACCCAACTTCAAGTTTAACTCATAAAAAATCATGACTAGTTATCCCTGTACCTAAAACATATAATCAGACCGTTAAATCTTCAGAATGTGTTGAATGGAAAAATGCCATGGATGATGAGATAAATAATATGAAAACCCGTAAAGTTTGGCATCTGGTTAATTTACCGGAGGGGAAAAAAGTTTTGGGAAATAGATGGGTATACGCCCTTAAAAGAGATGAGCTAGGAAACGTTGCCCGCTTTAAACGTTGCCCGCTTTATGACGAGACGTTTTCACCCGTCGTTAATTTCTCAGTAATACGTTTCTTTTTTTCATTATTGGTCTCATGTTATAAATGGCATAATGTTCAATGCGATATAAAATGTGCTTATCTTTATGCACCTTTAAAAGAAGAAATTTATATGTCTCAGCCAAAAGGATATGTTGTAAAGGGAGGGGAAAATCTTGTTTGTAAACTAGACAAAGCGTTATATGGCCTTCATCAAAGTTGTCGGCTCTGGTATTATGAGTTAAATAAAGTACTATTAGATTTAGGGTTTAATAAATTTAACTGGTGTAATTGTTCATATTATTTTGAAAATTATATTGTTTTATTAGTTTATGTAGATGATTTAGTTTTGTTTGGTAAAAATCAATTTCAAATAGACAAAATTCTTAATTTATTAAAATGTAAATTTGATATAAAAATTTTAGGTAAAACCAAGAAATTACTTGGTGTAGAATTTAATTATGAAAATAATTCAGTACAAATTTTTCAGGAATTATATATTAATGAAGTGTATGACAGGTTTAAGTCGTTTAACATCCCTTTCTGTTCGTTACCTAGTGTAAAAGGCATTAAGTATTCGAAAAAAGATTGTCCTACTAATCAAAATGAAATTGATGAAATGTCTAGATTTCCATATCGGAATATCTTAGGATGTCTATCTTTCATTGCAAACAGGACACGACCTGATATTGCCTACGCAGTTAATATATTCAGTCAATTTCAAAATTCGCCAGGGTTTAATCATTGGAATGGGTTAATTAAATTGCTTGGGTATGTTTCGTGTACTCGAGATTTGAAATTAAATTTGAATTGTTTTAATCCATGTTTAAATGCTTTCTCTGACGCTGATTTCGCGATGAATAGAGATGACTTTGTATCAATGGGGGGACAAATTTTATTTTTGGATAATAGCCCTATTTCTTGGAAAACTTTTAAGCAAAAAAGTGTTTGCCTTTCAACTATGGAAAGCGAATTTGTATCCATGTGTGACGGGGTTAAAGAATTAATGTGGTTTGATAATATATTACGAGATTGTATTGATTTTAAATTAATTTCTATTTCATATGAACCACCAATACTTTTTGCTGATAACCAAGCAGCTATTAATTTTACGAGATCTCCTATAGAGAATAAAAAATCGAAACATATTAATGTAAAATTATTTTTCATCCGTGAATGGTTATTTGAGGAACGGTTTGATTTAAAATATGTAAATACTAAAGATAACTTTGCCGACCCCTTCACAAAGCCCCTTACTAAAGGTGATATGACTAAATTTGTAAATAAGGTATTTATTAAGTAAATGTACATAGAGTAAATTTAAAATATTTTTGAACGTATAATATATATTTAAATTTTTTTGAAATTGAAAAATGTGTTTTTCCTGCGTTTTCCATTGTGTAGTGATGTATGGTTTAGTTTAACTTTTGTATGAGAGAAATTCGTAGCGCTACGTGTAATTGGTTATGTGAATGTTATATAAATGTTTCATATATTTGTGAATATCATCGTTTTCTTATTTTGACAATGGGGAATGGGGGGGAAAAGGTTTCCTTGAAATGCTGTGCATATTTGCTCTGTATTAATATCTTGTTCTTTCTTTTAGTAGATGTGTATAGTAAATTGATAATGCTACAGTTTTTTTTTATTGTGAGTTGGACTCGTGGACTTACCATATGATTTACAAGATTGACAAACCTTCTAGCTTTGTGTGAAGTATATTCTGTAGAAGACATATGTGAATCTCTCATCAAGTCACTAAATATTCAAGGATTTTTTTTATTTCTTTTCTAATAAAGTTTATATTGTAATTGCTGACGTTTGTGTTTGTCGAATCAACACGGTGGGGGACCTTGTTGTAAAACTTGTACCCTTTCCGTGTTGATTCTCAAATTTAAATTTAAATTCATTCACTACTTAAATATAATTTAAATAATTTACTTTATAATCTTTAAAGTTTAAATTATTAATTAAATGAATTATAGCGTTTAGTGCTATTATCTTTTTGATACTGCCATTGACTTGAAGATATATTAAAATTAAAAAGCTTAATGATAATTACTTTTAGTTAAAAGTTATATTCCTTATTAGTATATTTATGTTTAAGTCATTTGAAATAACTTTAATTTACTTACCTCATATTTAAAAGCATATTTTGTTAGAATTAACTTAAAGAAAATATGTTTAAATCCTTTCACGGATTGCTCAGTGTTTTATCGCTACTTTGCAAGGAGATGTAATATTTTTTCAACTGCAGAGTCTTTTTGCTTAGCCCATAGTTGGCGGCAGACTCGCAGCGTCGTGTTGCTATAGTTATGGGAGGCGTTCCGATTCTACAGCATCAAGTAGCTGTTACTTTGAATCCGTTTTGTTGCGGCTATAAAAGGAGGTAAGAAATATGTAATCACGCTCTGAAGCCCTTAATCTCTTAACCTTTTATGTTTTTTCAGTTTAGCTCAAAGTCATGAGCTGGTATTTCGATATAATTATAAACTATTTAGTTTTATTATGTTTGTAAATTACGTTTTTGTGACTTGATATTTTCAATGATACGTTTAGTGTATTTAGTTATGTCACAATGAAAAGTCGTTTTCTATTTGAACTCTATATGGCAGTATTTTAAGGGTATTTAACCTTTCGTCAGCAAGATATATATTCTACAATTGTTTCAGCTGATTTAATGTTATTCATCATTTTCTTTCAACTTTAATAAACTGTTTTAATTAAACTTTTGTCTTCAATGAATGCCACATATATTTATCATTTTTTATAGTTTATTAGAGCTGAGCAACTATCATTTCACTGCTAACTCTGCAAATTTAACATATGTGAAAATTGTTTTGTTTTTTCACAATAGATACACACGCTGCTCGCGCATATTCCTTCCCTGAACCTTCGTGCCTCCAAAAAAAAAAAAAGATCTGATCGGGTAAAAAATTCCCACTGTGTCCAAAATGCCTCCGGCAGCGCAGACCCATGCGAGCTGCGCGCGCACGTGTGAAGGTATACGTGCGCTGCGCGCACATATTCCTTCTCAAATCAAAATTTTATTCTTAAGAAAATTTTAAAAATCATTTCTCTTCGGGTAAAAATACGGACCGGGTCCCCACTGCCTTCGGCAGCGGAGACCCGTGCGCTCTGCGCGCGCATAACTTAAGGGGTACGGATACACGCGCTCCGCTCGCGTATTCTTTCCCTGACCATTCGTGCCTGAAAAAAAAAAAATCTGATCGGGTAAAAAATCCCAACGGGTCCCCACTGCCTTCGGCAGCGGAGACCCATGCGCGCTGCGCGCGCACGTGTTAAAGTATACGCGCCCTGCGCGCACATATTCCTTCACAAATAAAATTTTGATTCTTAAGAAAAGAAAATTAAAAAAATCATTTGTCATCTGTTAAAAAGTTGGACCGGGACCCCACTGCCTTCGGCAGCGCAGTCCCGTGCGCGCTGCGCGCGCACAAGTTAGGGTATACACTCGCGGTGCACGCCTATTTCTTCTCCACCCTTTCAGCCTCTCTTAATTAACCTACGTATACCAATTTTGAACGATCTAACTCATTTTACTGAGATGCAAAAGAAAACGTAATCAGGACACCTCAAAATGTGTAAATATTGTGAAAACTTTCGATAATTTAAAAGAACTTTAAAATATCTTTCGAATGATGTAGTAAAAATATTTTAATCATAATTAGAAATTGAAATATTGAAATTTGAAATATTGCAGCGCCATCTGGCGGTAGAAATTTCTGTATTCCTTTGTTCGATTCCAATTCAAAATAACTTTCTAATGATGTATTACTTATGAAATTATTTTAATTAGTAGCTGAGATACAAAAGAAAACTAATTCAGAACACTTCAAAACGTGTAAATCTGGTGAAAACTTTCGATAATATAAAAGAACTTTAAAATATCTTTCGAATGATGTATTAAAAGAAAATTAATCATAATTAGAAATTGAAATATTGAAATTTGAAAATAATACAGCCCCATAAAAGAAAACTGATTCAGGACACCTCAAAACGTGTAAATCTGGTGGAAACTTTCGATAATTTAAAAGAACTTTAAAATATCTTTCGAATGATGTATTAAAAATAATATAATCCTATTTAGAAATTGAAATATTGAAAATTGAAAATATTACAGCGCCATCTGGCGGTACGAATTTCTGTATTCCACTGTTCGATTCCAAATGAAAAAGCGTTCTAATGATGTATTACTTATGAAATTATTTTAATTAGTAGCTGAGATACAAAAGAAAACCTAATCAGGAACCCTCAAAACGTGTAAATCGAGTGAAATATCGCGCGCGGTATACACCTATTTCTTCCCCACCCTTTCAGCTCCTCCAAATTAACCTATGTATACCAATTTTGAATGGTCTAACTCAATTAGCTGATGCAAACGAAAACCTAATCAGGAGATCTCAAAACGTGTAAATCAGGTGAAAACTTTCGATAATATATATATAAAAAAAACATTAAAATATCTTTCAAATGATGTATTAAAAGTAATTTAATTATAATTAGAAATTGAAATTTTAAAATATTAAAGCGCCATGGATCGAACCGGCAGCGCAGTCCCGTGCGCTCTGCGCTCGCACAAGTTAAGGGATACTCGCGCGGTGCACGCCTATTTCTTCTCAACCCTTTCAGGACTTCTTAATTTACCTACGTATACCAATTTTGAACGATCTAACTCATTTGGCTGAGATGCAAAAAAAAAAACGAAATCAGGATACATCAAAACGTGTAAATCTGGTGAAAACTTTCGATAATTTAAAAGAACTTTAAAATATCTTTCGAATGATGTATTAAAAATAATTTAATCATTATTAGAAATTGAAATATTCAAATTTGAAAATATTACAGCGCCATAAAAGAAAATTGATTCAGGAGACCTCAAAACGTATAAATCTGGTGAAAATTTTCGATAATTTAAAAGAACTTTAAAATATCTTTCGAATGATGTATTAAAAATAATTTAATGATAATTAGAAATTGAAATATTGAAATTTGAAAGTATTACAGCGCCATCTGGCGGTACAAATTTCTGTATTCCACTGTTCGATCCCAAATCAACAAAGCTTTCCAATGATGTATGACTTATGAAATTATTTTGAAACTTGCATTCTCTTTCGACAGATAAAATGTCAGGCGTGTAAAGATAAAATTTAATTTGCAATTAAAATGTAAATATTTTGTTTATTGACCAAAATCGATGAAATTTGAACTGTAAGTTTGTTCTGTGGTGTTAAGATTGTGTACTAATTGAAATGTGCGAATTTTGAAAAATTGAAGAAAATAGAAAATTGCAATTTTTAATCGCAGTACAAAAACACATGGCCTCATTAAACACCAGATATTTTTTCTTTCCGTTCAAGATCGTCTGCCAAGTTAAAATGCTTGTGATTTGTTGCCACCATTTTTTTTTAGTTTAGTTAATTTAAAAAATACAATTGTCCGATCGATAAGCCGGATCGGATTAAGAACCATCGGATTGAGAAAAAAAAGCCCTTTCCAATGGTATCTTGTTTGTAACAATGCGACTGATATTTCTAATTTATTTTCCACTTTTTCCGTAAAAATGTCGCTTTTTAAGCATTTAATCATAAATTCTGGGTCATTTTTCGGTAGACATGGGTCGATATTTTAATTAATATCTCCGCTAATTAGGGTCGCATCGCTTAGCGAATTATCGCGATGTCGAGATGAAGAAATTCTGCGTCTGTCGATACCGGTTTCGAGTCGATGCGACCATTAGCGCCGGAGCTTTAGCGATGACAAGGCATTTCTCACAGACAGACAGACAGACGCGCACAGATTTTAATAATATAAGGAGACTAGCGAGCTTCGCCTGCTAGCGGGTCAGTATTTTCAAATGAATCACTATAATTAATGAATCACTAACAGTAACTTTTAGTCCGAAGAAAAGAAATTAAAAAAAATAATAATAATTTCTGATCGGGTAAAATGTCGTCCCGGGTCCCCACTGCCTTCGGCAGCGCAGTCCCGTGCGCGCTGCGAGCGCACAAGTTAAGGGGTAAACGCGCTGCGCGCGCGTATTCCTTCCCTGACTCTTCGTGCCCCCCCCCAAAGAAAATCATTTCTGATCGGGTAAAAACTCACACCGGGTCCCCACTGCCTTCGGCAGCGCAGACCCATGCGCGCTGCGCGCGCACGTGTGAAGGTTGTAAAATTTATACCCTTTCCGTGTTGATTCTCAAATTTAAATTCATTCACTACTTAAATATAATTTAAATTCACTTTATAACCTTTAAAGTTTAGGTTATTAATTAAATGAATTATAGCGTTTAGTGCTATTTTCTCTTTTGATGCTGCCATTTGAGTTAAAGATATATTAAAATTAAAAAAATCTTAATGATAATTACTTTTAGTTAAAAATTATATTCCTTATTAATATATTTATGTTTAAGTCATTTGAAATAACTTTAATTACTTACCTCAGATTTAAAAGCATATTTTATTAAAATTAACTTAAAGAAAAATATGTTTAAATCCTTTTACGGATTGTTCTTTTCGCTACTTAGCGAGGAGATGTAATATTTTTTCAACTGCAGAGTCTTTTTGCTTAGCCCACAGATGGCGGCCGACTCGCAGCGTCGTGTTGCTATAGTTATGGGAGGCGTTCCTATTCTACAGCATCTAGTAGCTGTTACTTTGAATCCGTTTCGTGACTATAAAAGGAGGTAGGAAATATGTAATCAGCCTCTTAAGCTCTTAAGCCCTTAATCTTTTAAGCTTTTATGTTTTTTCAGTTTAGCTCAAAGTCATGAGCTGGTATTTCGATATAATTATAAACTGTTTAGTTTTATTATGATTGTAAATTACGTTTTTGTGACTTGTTCGTTTAGTGTATCTAGTTATTTCACAATGAAAAGTAGCTTTCTATTTGAACTCAGTATGGCAGTATTTTAAGGGTATTTAACCTTTCGTCAGCAAGATTCTACAATTGTTTCAGCTGATTTAATGTTATTCATCATTTTGTTTCAACTTTAATAAACTGTTTTAATTGAACTTTTGTCTTCAATGAATGCCACATATATTTATCTTTTTTATAGCTTATTAGAGCTGAGCAACTATCATTTCACTGCACTGCTAACTCTGCTAACTTAACATATGTGAAAATTGTTTTTTTCACAACAAGTGGTTATGGGCGATTTGGCTCGTTGTCAGCTCATAGCATTAAAATTTTGATAATAGTTTTTATGGCATTCTAAGTGTTTGAAGATAAGAAATTGAAATGGCAGTAAGTTTAAACCCCACGATTGAAAAATTACGGATGAATAATTATACTACGTGGGTCAAGGACATTAAATTTATTTTAATTGAAAGAAACTGCTGGAATATAATATGTAAAAAAGAAAAACTGCCTGTTGAAGATGCTGAGGCCGGAATAACTTCAAAACAAGTGGAGGATTTTAAATCTCGAAGTCGAGTTGCATTATCAACAATATATCTGAATACATCGCCTGAAGTCAGAAGCATTATTGAAAATTGTGATTGTGCTATTGATGCCTGGGAGACTTTGAAGAAGACCTTTATATCAGACTCAAGAGCTCATCATATGGGACTGTTTACAGAGTTCATTAATTGTAGAATGTCTGAGAAGGAAACGGTGAATTCTTTCGTAACCCGGTTATCAAGAATACTGGACCAGCTGCGTGAAATTGGTCATGCTATGGAGGATGTGTACTGCTGTTTCCAGCTCTTGCAACACCTACCATCGAAGTTTGAATCTGCAGTGCAATATTTGTTGCGTTGGAAGAACGACCAGTTCAAGTTCCAGAATATTGTGTCCGAGTTAACAGCGGAGGAATCGCGTCTACAGCTTCGTGACGGTGATATTAAGAAAGATGCCAATAACAGTGTTCAGATACAGAACATCCAGCACAAAGGTAAAAAACCTTTAACTTGTTTTAAGTGTGGCCGTATTGGCCACTTTAAGAAAAACTGTTTTTTGAATAGTAATGTTAAATTTAAACCTAGAAATTTAAAGTATAACTCCAACGGTCGTGACAAATGCAAATCTCCCCCCTCCTACTACATAGCTCAAGCTAACTTTAGTAATTTAAGTGATGATGACAGCTTTATTTTTGATACTGCTGCTTCAAATCATTTTCTAAGAAATTTAGATCTTTTTGAGCATTATACTCCTGTGGAGGGAGAGGAGCTTTTTGTCGCGATCGATGGTATTAGTTTTCCTATTACTGCTAAAGGAACTGTTAAGTTGGATTTTGGTAAAAATGTATTGTATTTAAAAGATGTGTTATATTCCCCAAAGTTACGGAAAAATTTACTATCAGTCCTAAATTAGATGTGAACGGTGCCACATACACTGGCGGTAAGGGTCGAGTGTCGGTGTTCGGTAAAGATAAAAGACATATTTTTACTGCTAAAATTAAAGACGGTGTTTACTATTTATATCTTAATGTTTCTAAAGTTAAAAAGGGGAGTAAAGTGAATGGGGGGCACCCAGAAAATCCTTCAGCTTCTCTTGCAAAAGTTAATGAAATTGGGTATTGGCATGCTCGTTTTGGGCATAGAAGTCCTGATACTATAGTAAATACTAGCAAGAAGAACGGGGTAAGGGGCCTTCCTAAACTTAAGTTTAAGAAATTTTTTTGTGAGCCTTGTAGGATTAGTAAACAAAACCGTGTGTCTTTTAAATCATCCGATGTTCATGGCGTTAGGTCACCGTTAGAGAAAGTATTTATGGACGTCTGGGGCCCAATTAAGGTAACTGGTAAAAATGGGGAAAGGTTCTTTTTGTCCATTATTGATGGATTTTCTAAAAGGGTTGCTGTTTATCCTTTAAAGGATAAGTCTCAGGTTTTTGGTGTATTCGAGAGGCACATTGCACGGGCTGAACGTAGTTTGAATAAAAAATTAAAAGCTATTCGTACGGATAATGGTTCCGAATTTGTAAATGACAATTTCAAATCATTTTGTAGTAAAAATGGAGTTGTTCATGAGTTAACTAACACGTTCACACCTGAGCAAAATGGGTTAAGTGAGCGGTTTAATCAAACTTCTTTAAATTGTGTTAGAGCTATTATCACGGATAGTGGTTTGCCTTTTTCTTTTTGGCCCGATGCAATGTTGTATTTCGCGTACACTTGGAACCGTTTAATCCATAGGGGACAAACTAAGACTCCTTTTGAGTTATATACTGGGTTTAAACCATCCGTAAGACACCTGAAGCTGTTTGGATTAATTTCGTATGTTGGGATCCCAAAACAGCATAGAGACCATAAGCTTGAACCTAAGGCTAAAAAGGGAGTACTAATAGGTTATTCATTAAAGACTAAGGGGTATAAAATTTGGTTGGAGGATGAGGATAAAATAGTTGAAACCATAAACGTAACGTTCTCTGATCAGCTATTTAGTAAATGCAGTGGAGCGGTGATGGGCACCTCACTGGAGGAATTGGACTTACTTCCGGAAAGTCCAGTTGATTGTCAAGTTTCCGATCCTGTTGACATTGTTTTCGGAGGTGAGCCCGATGATTCTAGTGACGAGCCCGTCGATGAAACTCCTGTAGATGAATCTTCTCTTAAACCTCTTTCTTCAATTACTTGGAATAGAAAACCCGTACCCAGAAAAATGAGTGACAGAGTTGACATCTTCTATTACCCGGACAACACTAAAACTAGATTGAGATCAATGAACGATGTCAAGCAATATTGTGATAAAAATAATTTAATTTTTGACTCTAATTTTTTTTATTTCTCTAGTAGTAATAAGTTCGAGGGGGTGGCTGATCAGCAAAACTCAGATAACCCAACTTCAAGTTTAACTCATAAAAAATCATGACTAGTTATCCCTATACCTAAAACATATAATCAGGCCGTTAAATCTTCAGAATGTATTGAATGGAAAAATGCCATGGATGATGAGATAAATAATATGAAAACTCGTAAAGTTTGGCATCTGGTTAATTTACCGGAGGGGAAAAAAGTTTTGGGAAATAGATGGGTATACGCCGTTAAAAGAGATGAGCTAGGAAACGTTGCCCGCTTTAAAGCGAGGCTCGTGGCCCAGGGCTTTCATCAGATAAAGGGGGACACTTATGACGAGACGTTTTCACCCGTCGTTAATTTCTCAGTAATACGTTTCTTTTTTTCATTATTGGTCTCATGTTATAAATGGCATAATGTTCAATGCGATATAAAATGTGCTTATCTTTATGCACCTTTAAAGGAAGAAATTTATATGTCTCAGCCAAAAGGATATGTTGTAAAGGGGGGGGGGGGAGAATCTTGTTTGTAAACTGGACAAAGCGTTATATGGCCTTCATCAAAGTGGCCGGCTCTGGTATTATGAGTTAAATAAAGTACTATTAGATTTAGGGTTTAATAAATTTAACTGGTGTAATTGTTCATATTATTTTGAAAATTATATTGTTTTATTAGTTTATGTAGATGATTTAGTTTTGTTTGGTAAAAATCAATTTCAAATAGATAAAATTCTTAATTTATTAAAATGTAAATTTGATATAAAAATTTTAGGTAAAACCAAGAAATTACTTGGTGTAGAATTTAATTATGAAAATGATTCAGTACAAATTTTTCAGGAATTATATATTAATGAAGTGTATGACAGGTTTAAATCTTATAATATTCCTTATTGCTCATTACCTATTGTAAAAGGCATTAAGTATTCGAAAAAAGATTGTCCTACTAATCAAAATGAAATTGATGAAATGTCTAGATTTCCATATCGGAATATCTTAGGATGTCTATCTTTCATTGCAAACAGGACACGACCTGATATTGCCTACGCAGTTAATATATTCAGTCAATTTCAAAATTCACCGGGGTTTAATCATTGGAATGGGTTAATTAAATTGCTTGGGTATGTTTCGTGTACTCGAGATTTGAAATTAAATTTGAATTGTTTTAATCCATGTTTAACTGCTTTCTCTGACGCTGATTTCGCGATGAATAGAGATGACTTCGTATCAATGGGGGGACAAATTTTATTTTTGGATAATAGCCCTATTTCTTGGAAAACCTTTAAGCAAAAAAGTGTTTGCCTTTCAACCATGGAATGTGAATTTGTATCCATGTGTGACGGGGTTAAAGAATTAATGTGGTTTGATAATATATTACGAGATTGTATTGATTTTAAATTAATTGCTATTTCATATGAACCACCAATACTTTTTGCTGATAACCAAGCAGCTATTAATTTTACGAGGTCTCCTATAGAGAATAACAAATCCAAACATATTAATGTAAAGTTATTTTTCATCCGTGAATGGTTATTTGAGGAACGGTTTGATTTAAGATATGTAAATACTAAAGATAACTTTGCCGATCCCTTCACAAAGCCCCTTACTAAAGGTGATATGTCTAAATTTGTAAATAAGGTATTTATTAAGTAAATGTATATAGAGTAAATTTGAATTTTTTTTTTTGAACGTATAATATATATTTAAATTTTTTTTTTGAAACTGAAAAATGTTTTTTTAGAGGGATATGTATGCATTTTCTTGGTGGGTTTTTCCTACGTTTTCCATTGTGTAGTGATGTATAGTTTAGTTTAACTTTTGTATGAGAGAAATTCGTAGCGCTACGTGTAATTGGTTATGTGTATGTTATGTAAATGTTTCATATATTTGTGAATATCATCGTTTTCTTATTTTGACAATGGGGAATGGGGGAAAAAAGGTTTCCTTGAAATGCTGTGCATATTTGCTCTGTATTAATATCTTGTTCTTTCTTTTAGTAGATGTGTATAGTAAATTGATAATGCTACTGATTTTTTTTTTATTGTGAGTTGGACTTGTGGACTCTTGATCTTATGATTGACAAGCCTTCTAGTTTTGTGTGAAGTATATTCTGTAGAAGACATATGTGAATCTGTTGTCAAGTCACTAAATATTCAAGGAATTTTTTTTATTACTTTTCTAATAAAGTTTATATTGTAATTGCTGACGTTTGTGTTTGTCGAATCAACACGGTGGGGGGCCTTGTTGTAAAATTTATACCCTTTCCGTGTTGATTCTCAAATTTAAATTCATTCACTACTTAAATATAATTTAAATTCACTTTATAACCTTTAAAGTTTAGGTTATTAATTAAATGAATTATAGCGTTTAGTGCTATTTTCTCTTTTGATGCTGCCATTTGAGTTAAAGATATATTAAAATTAAAAAAATCTTAATGATAATTACTTTTAGTTAAAAATTATATTCCTTATTAATATATTTATGTTTAAGTCATTTGAAATAACTTTAATTACTTACCTCATATTTAAAAGCATATTTTATTAAAATTAACTTAAAGAAAAATATGTTTAAATCCTTTTACGGATTGTTCTTTTCGCTACTTAGCGAGGAGATGTAATATTTTTTCAACTGCAGAGTCTTTTTGCTTAGCCCACAGATGGCGGCCGACTCGCAGCGTCGTGTTGCTATAGTTATGGGAGGCGTTCCTATTCTACAGCATCTAGTAGCTGTTACTTTGAATCCGTTTCGTGACTATAAAAGGAGGTAGGAAATATGTAATCAGCCTCTTAAGCTCTTAAGCCCTTAATCTTTTAAGCTTTTATGTTTTTTCAGTTTAGCTCAAAGTCATGAGCTGGTATTTCGATATAATTATAAACTGTTTAGTTTTATTATGATTGTAAATTACGTTTTTGTGACTTGTTCGTTTAGTGTATCTAGTTATTTCACAATGAAAAGTAGCTTTCTATTTGAACTCAGTATGGCAGTATTTTAAGGGTATTTAACCTTTCGTCAGCAAGATTCTACAATTGTTTCAGCTGATTTAATGTTATTCATCATTTTGTTTCAACTTTAATAAACTGTTTTAATTGAACTTTTGTCTTCAATGAATGCCACATATATTTATCTTTTTTATAGCTTATTAGAGCTGAGCAACTATCATTTCACTGCACTGCTAACTCTGCTAACTTAACATATGTGAAAATTGTTTTTTTCACAACAAAGGTATACGTGCGCTGCGCGCAAATATTCCTTCACAATTCAAATTTTTATTCTTAAGAAAAGAAATGAAAAAAAAATCATTTCTCATGGGGTACAAAGTCGGCCCGGGTCCCCACTGCCTTCGGCAGCGCAGTCCCGTGCGCGCTGCGCGCGCACAAGTTAAAGAGTACACGCGCTACACGCCCGCATTCCTTCCCTGACACTCGTGCCCCTAAAAATTAATCATTTCTGATCGGGTAAAAAATAACACCGGGTCCCCACTGCCTTCGGCAGCGCAGACCCATGCGCGCTGCGCGCGCACTTGTGAAAGTATACGCACGCTGCGTGCACGTATTCCTTCTCAAATAAAATTTTTATTCTTAAGAAAAGAAAATTAAAAAAATTATTTCTCATCGGTCAAAAAGTCGGACCGGGTCCCCACTGCCTTCGGCAGCGCAGTCCCGTGCGCGCTGCGCGCGCGCAAGTTAGGGGATACGCGCGCGGTGCACGCCTATTTCTTCCCCACCCTTTCAGCCCCTTCTAATTAACGTACGTATACCAATTTTGAACGGTCTTACTCAATTAGCTGAGATGCAAAAGAACACCTAATCAGGACGCCTCAAAACGGGTAAATCTGCTGAAAACTTTCGATAATATAAAAGAACTTTAAAATATCTTTCGAATGATGTATTAAAAATAATTTAATCATGATTAGAAATTGAAATATTGAAATTTGAAAATATTACAGCGCCATCTGTCGGTAGAAATTTCTGCATTCCACTGTTCGATCCCAAATCAACAAAGCTTTCGAATGATATATTACTTATGAAATTATTTTAATTAGTAGTTGAGATACAAAAGAAAAGTGATTCAGGAGACCTCAAAACGTGTAAATCTGGTGAAATCTCAAATTCCATTTTCGATAATGTAAAAGTACTTTAAAATGTGTATCAAATGACGCATTAAAAAAAATTTAATCATGATTAGAAATAGAAATATTGTAATTTAAAAATATTACAGCGCCATCTGGCGGTAGAAATTTCTGCATTCCACTGTTCGATCCCAAATCAACAAAGCTTTCTAATGATATATTACTTATGAAATTATTTTAATTAGTAGTTGAGATACAAAAGAAAACTGATTCAGGAGACCTTAAAACGTGTAAATCTGGTGAAATCTCAAATTCCATTTTCGATAATGTAAAAGTACTTTAAAATGTGTATCAAATGACGCATTAAAAAAAATTTAATCATGATTAGAAATAGAAATATTGTAATTTAAAAATATTACAGCGCCATCTGGCGGTAGAAATTTCTGTAATCTACTGTTCGATTCCAACTCAACAAAGCTTTCAAATGATGTATTACTTATGAAATTTTTTTAATTAGTAACTGAGACAAAAGAGAAACCCATTCAGGACACCTCAAAACGTGTAAGTGAGGTGAAATTTCGAATTCCATTATCTACGGTAGTCGGTTAATGGAAGTAAATAGAAAAAGAAATATTTTTACCTTAAGTGTATTTGTGTCGTTTTGAAACTTTCATCCTCTTTCGACAGATAAAATGTCAGGCGTGTAAAGATAAAATTTAATTTGCAATTAAAATGTAAATCTTTTGTTTATTGACCAAAATGGATGAAATTTGAACTGCAAGTTTGTTTTGTGGTGTTAAGATTGTATACTAATTGAAATGTGCGAATTTTGAAAAATTGAAGAAAATAGAATATTGCAATTTTTAATCAAAGTACAAAAACACGTGACTTCATTAAATAGCAGATGTTTTTTCTTTCCGTTCAAGATCGTCTGCCAAGTTAAAATGCTTGTGATTTGTTGCCACCATTTGTTTTTAGTTTAGTTAATTTAAAAAAATCTTATTGTCCGATCGATAAGCCGTTTAAACCATCGGATTGAGAAAAAAAAGCCCTTTCCAATGGTGTCTTGTTTGTAACAATACGACTGATATTTCTAATTTATTTTCCACTTTTTCCGTAAAAATGTCGCTTTTTAAGCATTTAATCATGAATTCTGGGTCATTTTTTGGTAGACATGGGTGGACATTTTAATTAATATCTCCGCTAATTAGTGTCGCATCGCTTAGCGAATTATCGCGATGTCGAGATGAAGAAATTCTGCGTCTGTCAACACCGGTTTCGAGGCGATGCGACCATTAGCGCCGGAGCTTTAGCGGTCACTAGGCATTTCTCACAGACAGACAGACAGACAGAAAGACAGACGCGTACAGATTTTAATAATATAAGGAGACTAGCGAGCTTCGCCCGCTAGCGGGTCAGTATTTTCAAATGAATCACTAAAATTAATGAATCACTAACAGTAACTTAGTGTTAAGAAAAGAAATTTAAAAAAAAAAAATCATTTCTGATTGGGTAAAAAGTCGGCCCGGGTCCCCACTGCCTTCGGCACGCTGCCCCGTGCGCGCTGCATGCGCGTATTCCTTCCCTGGCCCTCCGTGCCCCCCCCCCTCAAAAAAAAAATCTGATCGGGTAAAAACTCACACCGGGTCCCCACTGCCTTCGGAAGCGCAGACCCATGCGCGCTGCGCACGCACGTGTGAAGGTATACGCGCGCTACGCGCACATATTCCTTCTCAAATCAAATTTTTATTCTTAAGAAAAGAAAATGAAAAAAAAATCATTTTTCATCGGTTAAAAAGTCGGACCGGGTCCCCACTGCTTTCGGCAGCGCTGTCCCGTACGCGCGGTGCACGCCTATATCTTCCCCACCCTTTCAGCCCTTCCTAATTAACCTACATATACCAATTTTGAACGGTCTAACTGAATTAGCTGAGATGAAAAAGAAAACTTAATGAGGACACCTCAAAACGTGGAAATCTGGTTAAAACTTTCGATAATATAAAAGAACTTTAATATATCTTTCGAATGATGTATTAAAAACAATTTAATCATAATTAGAAATTGAAATATTGAAATTTTAAAATATTACAGCGCCATCTGGCGGTAGAAATTTCTGTATTCCACTGTTCGATTTCAAACCAACAAAGTTATCTTATGATGTATTACTTATGGAATTATTTTAATTAGTAGCTCAGATACAAAAGAAAACCGATTCAGGAGACCTCAAAACATGTAAATGAAGCGAAATCTTGAATCCCGCTTTCGATAATATAAAAGTACTTTAAAATATCTTTCGAATGATGTACTAAAAATAATTTAATCATAGTTAGAATTTGAAATACGCGTATTATAATAAGATTTAATTTGCAATTAAATTGTACATTTTTTATTTATTCTCGAAACCCGATGATATTTGAACTGGAACTTCGTCGTGTGATGTTAAAAGTTTGTAGCAAGTTTGAATTAATTTTGAAGAAAATTGAAGCATTTTGAAATTTGCAATTTTTATTTCCAGTACAAAATCAGTAAAGCTGGAAGTAAAATATATTTATTCTTTCGCCCGGCGCCATGGTAACCGAAATACGTCTATTGCGAAATTAATAGAACTGTTGTGATTTGTTGCCACCTTTTTTTTCATACTTTACTTAATTTTAAAAAATCTAATTACCCTATAGGTAAGCTATTTAAACCGTCGGATTCAGAAAAATTGGACCTTTCATTTGATATCTTATTTGTAACGATACGACTGATATTTCTAATTTATTTTCTACTTTTTCCGTAAAAATGTCGCTTTTTAAGCATTTAATCATGAATTCTGGGTCATTTTTCGGTAGATATGGGTCGACGTTTTAATTAATATCTCCGCTAATTAGGGTCGCATCACTTAGCGAATTATCGCGATGTCGAGATGAAGAAATGCTGCGTCTGTCGACACCGGTTTCGAAGCGCTGCGATCATTAGCACCGGAGCTTTAGCTATGACAAGGCATTTCTCACAGACAGACAGACAGATAGACAGACGCGCACAGATTTTAATAGTATAAGGAGATTTTCAGGGTTAAAACACAAGGTAAGATTTCATATTCATGTAATTTTTAATTATAAATGTATTAAAAAAGAATTTACGAATATACCCTGTCCTTGAGCTCAGAAAGCAATTCTCAGGAATAAAAATTACCTTCACAAGTGTTTACCTCGATGGCTCTTTCTAATACACATTTCATTTCCTAATAACCCTTGTAAATCAGAGATACATAATGCAATTGTTAAAATTGAGTGCAAATTTTTAATAACCTTAGAGTTTGCAAAAAAGTTCAATACATCAAATGAAGCAAATTCGTTAAAAATAAAAGAGGTAATAACTGGTAAATACATGATTAACAACGCCAATTATTTTTAAATATAGAGTTAAATATACAGCTATATACACTAAATAAATTTTAGATGAAACGAGAGAGACTGAGAATTGCTTCTAACAATGAAGTAGATAAAGCATTAATTAGGTAGATGAGTGAGCCACATAGTCAAATCTTTCTCATTTCCGTAGCAATTTTGGTAGAGAAAATGTGTGATTTTTCTCTGATGCTTTGGCCATCGAGAAATTTTTATGTTCATTTAGACGATTCCAGGATTTTACGATGAAAATTTTTGTATGAAAACTTGAAGTAAAAAGGTTGCAGTGAATGATGAGAAAATAAAAGATTATACAAAAGAAAAAGAAAAAATAAACAGAAAACAATTTAAAGAAATGTGCAATAAAACACCAACTTTTGTGGTTAGTTTTAACATTATCGGGACAGCCCGCATAATAATAAAACCCTCGATAAGGTTGAAGAATTTGAAGTTTTTCCGATGAATTATCAAGTCATCGGAAAAACTTTAAATTACCACTGTTTTAAAGAAATAGAAACATTACCATAGACCTATGTTTCTACTAAAAAAAAAAAAAAAAAAAAAAAAAAAAATGAGAATTATCGCAGATTTGTTCAGTAAGTGTACGAAGCAAATGCGGAGTGGCCAACATTAGAACCTTTGCAAATTTCCTGACTTTTCCATGACTATTTTCCATAATTTTCCTTGATTTACACTGTTTATTTCGCACAAAAATTTCACAAGACTGGGGAGCAATTTAACATTTTACTGTAATAAACTTTGAAATATAGCTTATTTTCAAAAAAATTGTCAAAATTCCCTGATTTTATATGAAATTACCTAACTTTTCTATGATTCCCTGACTTTCCCTGACCAGTAGCCACTCTGAAATGAACAAGAAATTTAAAAGAGTAGGAGAAAATATTAGTTTTACCTTAGATAACTATAGTGCTCGTTTTGTTTGATAATTGAGAAATTAAAGCAATCTAGCTAAAATTTTTACCAAAGACGACGACCGCAAAATTACAGCCATGTGATCAAGATATAAATAGTTTACAGAGAAGAAATCGTCTTTTTCAAGTAATTTCTTGCTTTGATAAAGACATAGCTGCCAAGTTTTTTAATTTATTCCGGAATGTTGTTAGCCCGGCCTTTTTTTCCCACCGTAATATTTGTAGAAAAATTGTCTTCTATATAAAACTACGATTAAATATGAAGAAAATTTCTCTAAAAAGATTACGGTGGGAAAAAGGGCGGGGCTAATGACATTCCGGAATAAATTAAAAAACTTGGCAGCTATGTAAAGACGTATTATTTAAATTAATTCGTTAGGTACATTAAACATACTTCAATCTGCAACAAAAGAAGTATCCTTCAATGCTATTTAACCCATTTTATCCCAATTTATTTATTTTGCTCAAATTTGAGAAAAATTGTATTTTTTAAGGTTCATTAAACTTAAATAAACTAAATACAACAAAATTTGCAAAAAAAAAAAAAAAAAAAATGATATTCTGTATAAAAATTCTTATCCACCTTGTACGCAGTACATTGAAATAAAGAGGATGAAATTTGCACTTATATGTTTTACTGTTCTCTTCAATAGTGAAAAGTGCTTTCCGAGTATAAAGTTTTGCTTTATCTGTATAACATTTTCTTATTGACATGATAGTTCTCCAGAAAGAATTTTCAACCGCAAAAAGAAGATAAACCACGCTCCCTAATGTAATGATTAAACAAAGATTCCAGATGGAGGAGGAGGTGAGACACATAACACGCAAGCAGAAGCTTGTATATACCATTATACATTACAGCTGACAAAATATTCACGCCAAGCAAATTCTGATTTCTATATGCTATTTTTCAGTTGTCCTTTAAATAGGACAATGGAATAAAATGGGTTAAACTAGTTTATGAAAATTTGGATTTATTTTTCAGTGGAATTTTCAATTTAAAGAATTTAAATTTTTTTGAAACTGCAAACATGTACAGACGAGGAAAGTAAAAAAAAAAAAAAAAAAAAAAAAAAAAACGCAACACTTGACGTAACTTCCTTGCTAATTGATTCAGAAAAATGTAATGGGTATCATTTGGCAGGGAATTGTGTGTATTTTTAAAAAATGAAATAAAATTTTGAATTGGGGGACGTCTACACATTAAAACATACAGCAACTTTTTTTTAATTTTTACATAAAATGAATTCCAATGCTAAAAAATATGGGTGTGCAAATTTGCAGCTCATTCCAGGTATTAGTTTTCGAGATATAACTAAATCTCTCTTTTGGAGAGGCTTAGGGAGCTAACGTTTTTCATGAGATAACAAAGAAAATCTTAAAAAGTAACAGAGAAAATAAAACAAAATGCTCTTAATTTTTAATTACGGGTCAAACTACATACAACAACAACGTCAAACGCAAAAAAAAGAAAAAGAAAGAAAGAGAGATGATATTAAGACATTAGTGATAGCAAACGAAAATTTTGGTTATCTGAAGAATACAAGACCCGTCTTTCAGCGTTTTTCTAAAACAACACAATATAGAAAAAGAAAAGTAAAAGTGGCTTTTATTATTCATGTTAAACTCCTGCATATACGTTGACAGAAGCATTCATTCATTCATTTTTTTTTTTTTTTTTTTTTCTAGTGTATATTATTCATTTACAAATAAAATAAATATAACTTAGGATATGGAAACAAAACAATTTTGACGATCTCACAAAATATCGTCAAAACTCAAACACAAATTAATAAAAGATCTTCTTAAAATAATTTAAGGTTTAATATAAATATTATGGTTAAAATAACACTTTTTTTATGGTATTTTTACTTTTGCACATGCCAGACATATGAAGAAAAATGTAAGTAAATTAAAGTAATATTATTTTGTTCTTCTTAATTTCTCTTCTAGAAATCTGAGCATTTTATGTTCTTTTCTTGAGTGATTACAGCAGTTTATCGCTCAACAACATCCATATTGCAGTTTACAAACTAAAATTACGAATAATAATAAAAAAAAAAAAAAAATACAATGGCTATCGTTGGTTTATCTATGAATAGGATGGATACATATGGCAAGTGTAAGGCAACAAAATGCCTGATGCGCCAGCTCGTATATAGAGAAGTCTTATATGAGTGCAATCATTGCCCCCTGATAAGTAATATCTAGAGACGGCTATCCAAAGTGCTACAGAAGGGAACTTTCTAAATTCGCGTCAGGGTCATCAATATAGTGACCATATTAGAATACTTATATAAAATATTAGCGTCAAAATTTATTACAATTAACCAATTGCTAGGGTACAATCGGTAACAAAAGTGTCCGAACACTAGCAAAAATTTCTATATAAAAAAAAGTAAACTTAATACTGCTTTGCTAAATAAAACCTTGTCGAATTCTGTTCTTAGTCAGACTACGAACGGAATTCGACAAGAATTTAATTAGCAAAACTGTATTAAGCCTACTTTTTTTATATAGGAATTTTTGCTAGTGTTCGGACACTTTTGTTACCGACTGTATACTTTATGCTAAGTAAATGAAGACTAAAAAGGTAATTATTATGATGAAAAGTTTTCTTGCTTCAATTTTTCAAAACTTGGGAAAACGATTTCAAAATATGAAGTGTCCTCGAATTTCGAGGACATATGGTCACTATAGTCATCAATTGTAATTTGTAACCAGTGTTAGATGGCGATGGTTTCGGTGAAAGGGTTAGAGGTTAGGTAGCTGAACGTAGAAGTGTTAAATTAAGGTAAAATAACGTTGGTGCTGAAACGTTACCAGCTATTTGGAGGTAATTTGTACTTCGGTTCAATGGTGAGGTAGAACAAGTTTAACCCCTTAACGCGCGCTGTCCTCGCTACGAGGACGCAAAAATTAAGATCCAGTTGCAAAAATTCATCCCGGAAATTTTTTAGCAAAACTTTAGGTTTATAACATAGCAGAAAAGGCTGATTTTTTTAACCTTAAAATTTGAAATTTCTTTTAGTTTAATTTAGTTCATTAATTCCGGTGGCAGTAAAATTTAAATGATCCGAATTGTCTTGCGCCGCAAAGGGTTAAGAGAAGTTTCGAAGGTTGATGTTCAGTTGAATACAGAAAATTTTAGGATGAACATTTTACGAAAAACGTAGTGAATCGTCCTGTAGCTATTTACCTTAAAGGAAGTTCATGCTTTTAATCCGTGCTTTAGATATGTACTTATACTTGAGCTTCGATATGTGTTTCCTGGTTCGTGATTTTTGGAGGACTATGTTTATGATGAAGCTAAGCAAACTAGCTCAAGTGGTACAAGTAACTCCAAGTGGTGAGACAGTTTTAATTATAGTTTTAGTGATAACACAAATTTGATCTGAGTTAATGAAATCAAAATCTGTGCTCTTAGTGTCTTAGTGCTCCCACTTCTAGGTAACATAAAGAAAGTTTAGTTGTTATTAAGTTTGTCTTCATTAACTCATTCAAACTATTTTTGAACAATAATGGGAGAGAATAATGCAGAGGCTGTAAACCAGCTGTTACAACATATGTCTTAAATGCGTACAATGAGGCTTTTGTATAATATAATTAAAATACAATAATAAATTTGCAATGCAGCAATGCTTTGATTGTTATCGGAAATAATTGCATGGAATCATATAGTTTGTGTAAAACATGTTACATTATTTCAATGCAATAAAATGTAAGAATTAAATACATGTTGTAACATAAGATAAATAATTTACTATAGCAATATATTTTGTAAAAATCGAAAAAAAAAAACTGTTATTAAAAGTTACGTAGAACAAAGAAAATGGTAAAGGTAAATATCGATGATTAATAATTTTATTCATATTCTTTATTATAAGATCAAAGAATACACTGATTAAATAAATACATTAATTAAGCAAATACAATGTATAAAGTTAAAAATAATAAAAATCTCCAATCTTAATAATAATTTTCTCAGTCATTAGCATTATAAAATGTTCGAATATCCTAACTATGGCACTTTAAAAACACTTTAATAGCGACATTTGCATAACGTATCGAAAAATCTTTCCACTCGGCAGATTTCAAAAATTCTTCCTTTCCTGCAGCGATAGAGGCAACACTATCTAAAAACTCCACATCTCCAGTTTCATCCGCAACTAACAAAACTTTACAAATTATATTTTCAGCCATATTTTCCAAAATAAATGAAGCACATAATTTTTTTCAAAGTGAATACAGCGTATTTATCTGCTGCTTTATACAGCTGAATGGCTGTATCCATGGTTATTTCTTCAACACGGCCTGAGTATAAAAATCGTAAGAAATGCTCCAGAATATTTGGTTCCAAATCCTTAATGTCCACCGTACCGCTCTCTTTTTCTTTCGTATCGTGTTTGAACATCGCTGAGAACACTTCCGATCTTGCAATAAGAATACTTCTATGAACGGCAAAGCTGTTATCACCACATTTTAAAATAGCATCAGAATAGTTATCGTCGTTAAATAGTTGCTCGATATCTTTGGACAGAACCTCTAGACAGTGAGATTGAATTGATTCACTACCTGAAAAGAAAAGAAATTGTAATTATTTTTCAAATATTACTTACCCATTTTTGACGATTTTGTGGAAGTGTTTATAAAAATATTATAGTAGATTAGAAAGGTATTTGTGCACATAAATTATGTTGTATAATACATAAATTATCTCGGATAATGCTGGAAAAACCCGGGTAAAAAAAAAAAAAAAAAAAAAAACCAGTGGATATATATATATATTTTAATATTATCAGGGTTTTTAGGGTTTCATCTGTTTTTTTTTTTTTAGTTTTTTCTTGGTTTTGTGAAACACCTCTACCCCCCCCCCCCCCGCGCTTTTTTTTGGTACTGTGAAGTATAATAATAATAAAATGTATTCATTAAGAATCAAAGTTTAAAGTTTTTAATTTCTAAAATCATCCTTATGATATTACAAGGATTTTTTTTTTTTTTTTTTTTTTTTTTTTAATAAATAATTTATGCTTTACATATTTTAAAATTTTATTTGTCTGTTCTTTACAGCAAAAAACTGGATTTAAATAATTATTTATTGCTGCTTTATTAAATTTTTCTTATCCAATAATTTTTATAAAATGTTTTGAATTATTGTTCTTCTATAATTATTAGTATTTCCCTGTTAAAGTTATCAGTTTTTATTATTATTATTATTATTATTATTATTAATTTATATTTTACACTCCTTCAGTCCTACAATTTTCTTTTTATTGACAAACATTTTTTTTTTTTTTTTTTTTTTCGTTTATAGCTATCTCTTTTCCATTGTGTTTTAATGCGATAATTGTAAATTATTTTTCATGAGTATTTTTTTGATATTTCGTTTTATAGAGCAACTTGAGCAACTGCAATATTTTTAGGAAATTCTTTCTACATATTCATATTAAAATAATATGCATTATTTTAACATGCATTTTGCATTTATAATTATTTGTTTGTTACCCGGGTTTCTTCGAGTCAGTCAAAATCTAGCCAATCCTGTGTGTAAATAAACTCTTTAAACAATTATTACGAGATTATAATAGAAATTTTTTTATTTTTCCGACTTAGTGAAAATAATGCCTGGACCGGGACTCGAACCTCGGATCTTTGACTTACAAGGTCAAGGCTCTACTAATTGAGCTATCCAGGCCGAAATCCCGGTCAGCATTACTCACTGAGACAACCTTTTAGGCAGAAACATCTCTAGTCTATCATATAGATAGCTCAACAGGAAATAAGCCGCAGGAAATGGAAAACACCATTAGATAATGGGAGAAAGTAATACAATTTTTTTTATTAAAATCACACAGTCAACTGTGGAAGAAAATCATATTAATTGAAATTTTTTTATTTTTCCGACTGAGTGAAAATAATGCCCGGACCGGGACTCGAACCCCAGATCTTTGACTTTTATTATGTCGTATGTGTTTTATTATGTTTTTTTTTTATGTCCAGAATGTCGGCTTGGATAGCTCAATTGGTAGAGCCTTGACCTCGTAAGTCAAAGATCCGGTGTTCGAGTCCCGGTCCAGGCATTATTTTCACTCAGTCGGAAAAAAAAAAAAAAATTTCAATTAATATGATTTTTTTCCACAGTTGATTGTGTGATTTTAATAATAATAAAAAAAAAAAAATGAGATTATAATAGCTGTTAGTTTGTATACTCACCAAACACCTACAAACATGCATTATTGTTCCCTAATAATAATATTATACGCTAGAACAATATATATATATCAAGCTTCTTTTGTTAAATATTATTAAACAAAACTTTATGCCTACTTTTAATAACTACAAGTTCTACATTTCCTATCACTATATTAAAGTGGCGAATCTAGTAATTTAGGTTGCCGGGGAGGCTGAATCCAATATACACACATATAAACTCTGCCTTTCTCTGCTCAGTGCTTTAGGGGTAGCTCCTGAAGAAGTCATATGGCATAATTTTTGTGATATGGCCCCAAAAAAAACTTTTGCCAATCTCATTTTTTATGGTTCATTTCATTTTTGTAAGCTCGATTTTTTTTTTTTTTTTTACTTTTTTAATACTATCCATTATTAGATTCTTCTTTTCTACTACATCACCTTGAAAGATTTTTCTTTTATATGTTTTCAACAAGTTTTGTATTCTAATAGTTTTAATATTTAGGTAAGTAATTTTAATAATTTTCTAAAAAATTAAATTAATATAACTATTCTAATTCAACAAATTATTAAACCTATTCAAGTTAACTAGTTGCCTAATTGGCATTTGTGGGGTTTCGTGAGATTTATTCAATTGTTTAGTTTTCGTTCGCATTCTTTTCACTAAATTCATGAAATATTATACATATACAGTGGAACCTCGTTAGCGTGAATCTCAAGTGGGATAAAAAATTTGTTCATGTTATCAGTAGTTCAGGCTATCAGTAACTACCCTTTATGTAATTAAACTAATCTTCATTTAGATGGAGAGTGTGGAAACAGTTCATGTTAAAAGTAATTCTCGACTGTACAAGGCTGTTATAAACGAAACTAAATTTCGCTTGTATGTAGTACAAGTGATGCGCTCGGTGCAAATTGGAAAAAAAAATAGTTAAATTTTTTGTCAATAGGTGATGTTGCACCATTATCTAAAGCTTTTTTTTTTTTTTTTTTTTTTTTTTGTAAGAAACAAAATAAAGGAAAATTTATTTAACAGTTGGTAATTTTTGCAGATTCATTCTATCAATTTCGGCCAATCCAAATGAAACACTCTTTTTTTTTTTTTTTTTTTAATCTGCAAAAACTGCTTTAAATATTGATGCAGCATCACCTATTAACGAAAACTGCAGTTTTTTTTTTTTTTTTTCGCACAGTGCTACTCCCCTAATTATTTTTGTCAATAGGTGTCGCTGCGCTCTGCAAAAATCAAAATAATAATAATAATAATATAAATAAATAAAAGTGAATTACAATATTCCTCAATAGGTGGCGTGCGTCAATTTCTAAGCCAGAGTATTTGTAAATAAATAAATAGATAAAAATACTTTTTTGTTTTGTCTGTATTGACCGAAATCCATAGACTGAATCTGCAAAAATTACTAACTGTGAAATAATTTTTCTTTTCTATTGTTTTTTAGAAAAAATCTGCAAAAATTGTCATACATATCGGTGCAAAAATTTTCGGTTACGAAAATTTTAACTAATTTTCTTTTTCAATTTTTGCAGAGTGCATAAACCTGTACTACATACTTGTGAAATTTTGTTTCATTTGGCATAAAACTGGTTCTTCATAGCATTAACTTAATTCTGAATAGGCAAACTTTAATTATAACAACCCTGTGTGTATAACTGCATAAATTTCAAAGTAATTTAATTTATTATTATTATTATTATTATTATTATTATTATTTAGTATCTCACTCTTAGAGTTTTCATTTAGACAACATACTAAAAACATTAACATATAAACTCTATTAACTGCTCATAAGTACAAAACTTTGAATAAACACCATTAAGTGCAATAAACTCTCAACAATTGTTTCCGGTCGAAAAAACGCAAGACCCTTCAACAGGTGAACGAAGTACGCACGAGTACTACAATCAAAGCGGCAACGCACCTTTTTGTCCTATACTGCCATATTAAAAGCTTAAAAAACAGGGGGTGGGGTGGAAACGCCGCCTTTTGAGCAATTGATTCCCATATGTAATCAGCACAAATTTATGTCAAAGTTCACCTATATACTAAATACGAAGTTTAGTTAAATTTCCTTCATTAAATCGTTCATTGTCATTGTCCATTGGTGCGTTGCTGCTTTAATTACAGCACTCGTGCCTAGTTTGTTCGCCTGACGAAGGGTCGTGTGTTTTTTTTCGACCCGAAACAATTGTTGCTAGTTTATTGCATTTTATGGAATTTTTACTTTTTACTTTAAAATGCCAATTCTGTGGTGCTTTCTTATAATTAACTGTCCAGTTGTCATCAGAGAAAATTAACTTTTTATAATCATAGTTCTGTATATATTTAACATAGAATTTTAATTTAAAAATAATCTGGTGTATCTGTAATCACACAACTTTCTCTTGCCCTGAAATTTAATACCATAAATACAGGTTAGAGATTAAGAGGTAAGATAACGAGTAGCGTTATGTAAACCTATGTTAAAACAATTAAAATTAGGCTTCGGAAAATATTTATGTGATAATTAGTTCTATGTGAGGGGAGGCTACCGCCCCCCTCTCAACCCCCCATTTCATTACTGCACTTACATTTATATAGAATTTAAATCTGTTAGTAAAATTAAAAGTTCACTTAAAATTATACAGACAATTTTCGCAAACATTCCTTGAAACTTACCAATCTTGATCAAACTTTTCCAGCAACAAACTTATATTAACTTCAAAAGGCAACATTTGGATCTCCCAAAATTATTAAGTCCCTCTAAGAGACACAGACAAAAATCAAACGTTAAAAAACTTTATTTCGGTAATCAGGAAGCCTCAAAACGTGTAAATATACAAAAACAAGCGATGAATATTTAGCTTAAAAACATACATTATTTATCATATGTCTATGAGGAATTCATTTCAATTTCTGAGCAGCTTTGGTGGTAATGGTAAAATATTACAGTAAAGAACTTCCATTAACAATAAAAAAGAATGTTATCGCTTAAATATTTGCAGCCCTGTATATATTTCGAAGATTATGTACAGACCACATGGTACACCTAAATATAATCCTATAGTAATGATACGCGGCACAGCCTGAAGTACACTTCCATCAGTTTTCAGCTATTGCCGCACTATAATCAAGTTCTTTTGTGTAGCCCTGTAAATGAACAGTGAATGATTTCCTACCATATTCTACATGAGAGATGTTTTTATGTACATAAAATATATATATTCATTTCATTTAGTTTAGAGCAGCCTATAGATGTTTAACTCTACATACCTGCAATTTCCCCCCATAGACATAATGTATTTGAATTCTCTTGGGTGTCCCTGTGCACGAACTATTTGCTTCATCTCAAAGAAAAGCTTGTGTAGCATCCCTATACTATACACATTTAGAATACCAAGTTTGGACTTTCTGCTACAATTTGTTCTTGAGATATGCTGATAACAGACAGACAGACACACACACAGAGACAGACACAAACATACACACACACACAGGCAAAAATTTCTGAAGTCATTCTCGGCTTTCATGGTATGTGAAATGTGAAGATATCGCAAAATTTTTCGATTCTGACAAATTTACAGACAAAACTCTGATTTTATTAATATAGATTGATTGCTATAAATCACGACTGTTACTCCCTTCTCAAGATTGTTACGTTTTCTACGCAACACTCATAAGATTTATTAAAGAATTGTTTTCTAGAATAAATTCTAACACTTCTCTTGAAAAATTCTGAATGTCTCTAAATTAATAAACAAAAGGTACACTGTTTCTTAATTTCATTATTTTCATATTATAAATAATCTATTTTAAAAAAATCACTTTTAAAACCCAAATTCTTAATGTATCATATCACATAAATCTTTTCGTTTTTTTTTTTTTTTTTTTTTATTTATTATTATTATTATTAAGGTGGAAAAAATGATAACCGGTCGTGGATCAAATCACCCAAAAATATTTTCTGAGGTATGATCCATTGACCGATGTATTGCTATGATTGGACGTTAGTTATTGCTCTGGTTGTGCCACCTATCGGTCATTACAAACGTAAATATGCATGAAAACTTTTTTTTTTTTTTCTTAATAACTGCATAATTGTTTTAGAATTATAAAAATATACATACAAATGTTGCTCCCTGCAAAATGTTTTTTTTATTTTGAGTTTTAAAAAATATTTTAAATATGTTTGTATATCTGTTGATGAGTTAATTTTTATAAAACATTTTTATGTTTGAATACAATATTTTGCCTTAAATTTCAGCATTCGAATATAAATAAAATCTTTTTGTAAAAAAATAGAACCGACTCCAAAAAGCAACTACTATTCAAACAACTAAAAAAAAAAAATGGGTATGAAATGAAACTGCAAATTGCGCCTAAAAGTATAAAATAACTTCCTTCGCCAAACAACCTATAACACTACAATTAATCATAACTTTTGAAGTCGGCGCAAAATTAAATAAAATTTAATTAGTTTTTAAAGGTTTGTTTTTAGATCGGTAACAACAAATACTGTTGTCTCGAATGATCCATTTTCATGTGTTCTTTATTATTTTATCACTGTATACAATTGGTCCATTAGTAGCATCTACATAGAACATTGAATATTCCTCACAATGCGGTATTTATGTTTCTACGAAGTTAGAGTTTCCTTTGCAAATTTGGTATAACTTTGATAACTATCATCCTTGGTGGCTTTTGGATTTGGCGATCAAAATATACACGCAAGATGTATATTTTCATAATATGCATTGTACGATGTATTGTTTCATATTCTTGATTACTCTCTTCATATACTTCATCAAAATGATCATGATATCCCAAAGAAATTAAATATGTTTGCCAGATAATTTTGCGATTTTTCTTTCACCAAGGACGTCAGATACCAGCATCTTCGCGAACTTTTGCTGCTTACGAAATCTTATTTGCTTTCTTGAATCAAAGTAATTTTCGGCTGCGTTTTGCAGGTGACAATGTGAGATGTGTAATTGAATAGGATTTGATTTTGGTATTGAATAAAGTTATCAATTTTTATTTAATTTTGCGCCGACTTCAAAAGTTATGATTAATTGTAGTGTTATAGGTTGTTTGACGAAGGAAGTTATTTTATACTTTTAGGCGCAATTTGCAGTTTCATTTCATACCCATTTTTTTTTTTTTTTTTTTAGTTGTTTGAATAGTAGTTGCTTTTTGGAGTCGGTTCTATTTTTTTACAAAAAGATTTTATTTTTCTCTTTTCAGTGAAAACTTATTCATATAGCAGAACATCAAAAGACGTTCGACGGCAGCTTCACAAATCACAACTTCCAAGAAAAGTGACATAACTCAAAAAATGGTTTATGTCACTGAAAAATACATAAAATGCACCCAATGTGAACAAAAAAGTTACATCTCCATCTAGAAAGTTATCCACTCCAGAGACAGTTGTGCCAGTTTTATTCTAGTCAAGTTATTTTTAAGCTGATTTTTTATCAAATGCTGCATTTTTAAGTTGTGTCACTTTTCTTGCCTTTATCGGATATGAGCAAAAAACTGTCTGTTGAATGAACATACGTTAAGTTAAAATGTAAAGAACGGATATGCAATATTCGTAACGAAAAATTCTGTTAGGCATATATATTGAACTTTACAGTGAATACGTGTCACCGGCTGCGCTGGAAATTGCGCAGAGTAAAGTTCAAACAAAGAGCAAAATATGCATTGCAGCTGACTGACAGAAATTTCAACATCGATACTTACATACTGCTTTTACCAGTGCAGCTGCATGCGTTCAGCAGTTACAGTAAGAACAGACTTTTGTGAGTAACCTATAATTTCTTATATCTTAAAGAAATCATAATGAAACCTATTTCAGTCTAAGATCATTACAACAAAAAAAGTGTTAAAATTAAATCATCTCTTACGAAGTTAAAAGCTAACAAATTTCAACAGCAACAACAATGAGAAACATGATTTGTATTGAGAACCTCTTCCTTTATGAAGTCGGTTTAAAACGTTTATGCGTTAATCGATGTGACCGCTTACAATAACCATACTTTGAATTTTACATAGCATAAATGTCACCCGCTACGCTACAACATATGCAATGTCGTTCAAGTGTGCACAAAATAGGAAATTGTGAACAAAGAAATGCACGTTTTATGCGTTCTGTTTTTAGCATTAATGTCTAAACTATCTTTTCGTACTAAATCGATGATACTCTGCAATTTTATAATTCCGTTTTCCCTCCTGTCTTCAACCGTTTCCGAGATAGGAAAGCTAGCATGAATGTCTAAACTATCTTTTTGTATTAAATCGATGATACTTTTCTACTTTGTAATTCTCTTTTTTCTTTAGAACCGTTTTCGAGATAGGAAAACTAACTCCTCTATTTTCCATCAGGTGGCGCTGCAAGCGCTTAAACCTTGTACTGCATGGTCACTTTGCTATACTTACATACCATTTTTATCACTATAGCTGCAGCCGTTTAGCAGTTAAAAGAGTTGGGACTGATTTCTTTGAGCACCCTGTATTTTCTTTAGATCGTAAAGATATTACAATGGGACCTATTTCAGACCAAGACCTTTTCAACAAAACAAAAAGTATCAAAATCCGAGCATCCGTTCAGAAGTTATGAGCTAACAAACATAAAAAAAAAACATACGGTTTGAATTGAGAACCTTCCTTCTTTTTTGAAGTCGGTTAAAAAAAGTCTTCTTAAAAAAACTCTTCAAAAATTCTTAAGATATTGTGTAGTCAACGAAAAAAAAATTTTTTTTTTTTTTATCAATTGACATCTTTTCTACTAAATGCCTGCAAACATTAACACTCCGAACCTTCGGGGTATCGAACGCGCGGCCACCGCATTACTAACGTGGCGCTCTAACCACATGAGCCACAGAGAGGCAAGTGAAAAAGCTTATATTTACCTTAAAATGGAGGCGCATTTTTTATTAGCTAGAGATTCACAAACATACCGTAGTGAATGACAGTAAGTTCATAAGAATTTGGGGAAAATAGTGTAAAATAAATGGGTAACACTCTTGAGAAGTATTGAAAATAATCACTGTAATGGAATACGCATTCCAATGTAGAACTGTCAAAGAATAAATGTATCTTGTTTTAGACCTGCACATTGTAAGAACGAACAATATTACTATTTTATTATTGTTGCTTACTGCAATATACAAATATTTTCCAAATAATAAAAGCTTCCTACAGGTAACATTCAGGAATTGCATATGAAGACACTCATGAGCTGCACATGAGCTGCATATGTAAGTTCTGAAATATCAGATTTAGTATTTTAGTGAAATCACTTGCATTTTTGTTTTAATTGACACTTACTATTTTATATTTCCTATCATATATATATATATATATTTATATATATACAGTTCCCGCCGCTTATTAAAATCACATTCGTTCTGAACTAAAGTGATTTTATTAAGCGGCTGATTTTTAATATCCCGCGAACGTTCCTGAATTACTTCCCTGAATTTCGAAAGAAACTTCAAAAGGCAACGAATAATGGATTTTAACTAATTATTTCTTCGATATAAGTAAATACATTCTAAGTTCCCGTGCACTTTCGTTAGAGGAAAATCATCATTGCTTTACCAAAAGTTCTCGCTTTTCTTATAAATTTAAAATCTTTCCGTTTAAACCTCATGAATGATAGTAATTTCAAAGTAAGGACTAGAAATTGCCTTCTAATAATTAAAAAAAAAAAACATTTCAAATCAAATTTCTATTTTATTGCTACGCTTTGAAGAAAACGTTCCTTGAAATTGTTACGGAGATAAGTTAAGGGGCGTGTTTAATTTGTAACTGTGCTGCAAGTGTAAAATCTTCAACAATGAGCGATAACGAAGGGTTTGTTGTGCTTTAATTTCTTTTTCTGTTCCCCCCCCCCCCCCCAAAAAAAAAAAAAAAAAAAAAAAAATTGTAAAAACATTTTTTTTTTTTTTTTTTTAATGCATAAATGATATTTTTGGCATTATAAGTAAATGCATTCTAAGTTTTGAGTTTATTAACCGGCGATTCTGATTTTATTAAGCGGCGGCTTTAAAAGTTGTTTGTATTGATTTGATTCTGGTCCTGGCGATTTGATCAGATTAAGCGGCTGATTTTATTAAGCGGCGGTTACTGTATATATAAGTTGTTTCAAAACATAAAAAAGAGAGATTCAGATTATGCGGATTTGTTATACAAGACACGTAACTTTCCTCCACTTGCTGAGTAAAGCAATAAATAAATAAGATTTTTTTTTTTATATATATACCATGTTTTAAATTTTCTCATGAATTATAGAGCTCTTATCAGTGTGCATAAAATTTTTAAGGTGACAATCACGTCAATTTTTGTGAAATGCATAATTTAACTTCTTATAATTTTTTAACGTTAGCGTTTAATTAAATGTATTTATTTTTATGTCGAAAGAAAATGAACTCGTAATTTTTTTTTTCTGGCAACAATTAAATTATAGCTAATATTTTAATGGCTATTTTAACGCTATTAGGATATTATTAATTTCATATTTCAATTAATTATGAGAAAACTAATCAAAAATTCGAAAATCGGACTTCGAAGTATTGTGTTGTCACCGAGTTCTCAGCTACTGTGAAAGTTTCAAATGTCTAGCTAGTAAGGAAGTTAGTTAAAATTCGATTACAAGATTTGTACCGGACAAACAAACAAACAAGAATAGAAGTTAATAAAAATACATGATAAAGTAAGTTTAGATTAAAAATTTAGACGAAATAAACTCTATTATTTCAGAACTTAGAAAAAATGTGCTGAATGCATTGAATTAAATATAAGATGATACACTGCTTCATGCTTTTATAGTGTCAAAATAAAATAAAATATTAAATAATAATAATAATAATTATCAACGGGATATTCAGATTGAAAAACTGGGACATCAAACCGACAATGGGCTCTTCCCCCCTGACGTCAGAGGTCACATGATAGAGGAAAAACAAATAGCAGACAAAATCTTGTTTATCTATAGCGATTGCTGAAATAACATATTTTCTATTCTTATGTTTGATCAATCTTATTTAATCTGTGTTATTCTTTTATACATCATCATTTTTAATCCATTTTATATCATTATTCATTATCTTTTGTTTGCTGTATACATTTGCAATCATCATTTAGTTTATGTTTGCTATTGATGTTCATGAAGAACATGTTTAATACTCTGATTTTTGGTTCTTAAATCAGTGACAGTGCAATATCGTACTGCGTAAATCCATTTAGACCAGTAACTAAGTTAATTAACTTGTTGCAACAGCTTTATGCAATTAAATTAAATGACAACATTTTAAAATTTCAAATTATAATCCCTAAACATTCCACAAAGAAGCTATTATTTATTGCTAGATCAGTTAATGTTACAGTTACACTACAATATACAAAAATCGATTCTTATAGGTAAAAATAAATAAACACATAAAATGTTTTTTTTTAAATTATTAAATTTACAAATACAATTATTCTACTGTTTACAAATGCACAATATTACTTTTATTTTATTTTATATTAAATATTAAAATTTTCGTTCTTAAGAACAATATTTAATTGAATTCGATTCTCAGAATTCGATTATTCGTTTTCCTCTATCAAGTGATTAAGCAGACGACGGTGGGAAGCTCCCATTGGTTTGAAAATCATCCTAAAATAAAATAAAATACGAAAGTTTCTCATGAGTCTGCTAGTATTTAAAATTTATTTAAAGAATGAATCTTACCTAAATCATTTTCTGTTGAAATTAGTTTGTATGATTCCGTACTCAAAGAACGTGGCTGAAAACAGAATAGCACCGTGGCTAAGTCTTCAACTGGATTGATGTATGACTCATCAATTTCCATATCGGGAAAATAGACATATTTTTCCTCTAATTCTACGTACAATATTATAATATACGGAAATGAATCTTTAGGAAAATCAATACTAAACTTCCATTTTCTTCTCTCATCACAAAAACTGAGGCTTAACTGGCACTTTAATCCTTTTAAAGAAAAAGTTGGACTTTTAATAGTTTGGTCAGCATAAGGAAGACGAATATTTTTCCATACGATACAATTTGATCTATCCGATAGATGTTCAACAGACATTTTGGACTCCAAAAAATCACTAACAGGGATCCGGAGCACATTTTTCCTTAATATTCACAATGCTTTTTTTCACTGTAACATTCGCTTTATAAAGATTTAATCTCGGTGATAAGGGTGTATGCAGGTAAGATAAGACATATAATCAGGAGAGTTGGTATGTCAGTTATGACGTATATTTGAAAATGAAAATGACTTTTTTAGCTGTCAGTCAGATATCGAGAAAATAAAAATCAATAGATAAGGTTTATACGATTTTGACTAGAGGGTTTTGCTCGCTTCGCTAATCACTACATTTTAACGAGTTTTTTTTTTAAAAAAATTGAATAATTGTAACATGTATATTTACTAGCATATAACCCCGTCAAAAATGGCGTAATGTGAAATCAAAGAACGTGGTGAATCAACGAAGGCTTTGCCTGCTTCGCTGGTCACTATATTTAAAAGAAACTCTTTTATATCGCTTCATAAACAAAATTAAAATTAAAAAAAAAATCATGAAATTGCTCAAAAGATCGCTTCCTGTCCCCGCTGCCTTCGGTAGCAACCCACACAATCACAGACTCTCTGGTGCCTGTGACAATAGCTTACCAGTGGGCTTCCATTTGGGTGCTTATCAGATCAAAGTTTCGAAACGGACAGTATCGAAAAAATTGAAGTAGCAATTTTATATTTCAACCCCAGTTACATATGAACAACACGATACGTAGTGTACATAATATTTTCACGTTATTTTCTACATTTATTTGATTTATTCGATCAACTATAAAATGACAACAATTTCACGCCAAATATAATATTACAGTATGCTCTGATTGGCTATATCTATCGCATGAGACAATTAATTCTTTTGGTTATAATAGTAGTTGAGTTAGTTAATAGTAGTTGAGTTAGTTAATAGTAGTTCGTATATAGAAAAATAAATAATTAAATAATTAAATATGTAAATCTGATCATAGTACTGCCTTAATATAGCTCCCCTTGTCGACTTTTGAATTTTTATCGCCATTTTAGACAAAAATACATAATTTATGTGATTATTTTTTCTCTTTCTTTCTTTTCTTTCTCCTTTCCTTTTCTTTCTTTTTTCTTTTTCAATATTTTATAATTTATTTATATTTTTGATGCGAACTTGGCTTAAAGTGGCTTTCACAAAAGGAGAGTTCTTAGCGAAAAATATCCGATATATTTCAGCATCAAAATTTTAAAATATTACCCAGGATTATCAGTGAATTAGCTTTCATGCCAAGCGCGATTCATCCGTGGCAAAAACGTTCAAGCAAAACTATTTAAACAAAACAAAAAAGAAAAAAATCTAAAATTGAAGTATATGAAAAAAGGTTTTAGTTTTTTTGTTTGTTTTTTTTTAACTCTATTTTCATATTTTCATATCCATGTGCAAATTTAATCTATATAATATTTCTCTAACGTGGTCCAGTTACGATTAATTTTCTTAGAAACGATACGATAAAAAAAAATAATACATAAGCAATATTTAAGCACGCGAACTCAGTTCAGTGATCTAATAAAAAATGACGACATTTGTATGTATTTTTAAAGATTGCATTTTTACAACCTTTGCAAGCGTCATTTTAAATCTAACAGTATTTTAATGATATAATCCCCATATGAACTTTTGTCATAAATTGACTAAAAAACGCAATAATAAAAAGTATAATCAAAATAGGTACTAAGTTTTTTAACACAAAATTATGCAAAAATAAATAAATTAATAAAAATGTATCGCCAACATGGTGAAAAATAATTAAAAATCGCCATGAGGGTCTTATACTAAATCTGTCCTGCCTCACGAAGTATGAAAATTAGGTCGTTAAACATGAATTTTATAAGTCTTTCGTGAATGGTATTGGTTTGAATATTCTTAACATTTCATCTCACAATATTTATTTGTTTCTAATAATAATTTGCCTTCTGAGGAATTAAAATTGGGTGGGAAATTTGGCTTAAGGTTTATGAGTTTCAAATTTTAGGTAAAAGAAAAGAAATAAAGTGCGAAAGTTTCGCACTGGTTTACTATTATTATATATATATATATATATATATTCCTCGCGTGAAAGCATATTTCATTTTAAGCTATAAAAAATAAATAAATAAATGACTAGTAAATTTTTTTGGCAACAATTATAAATTTAAATGTCCAAATCAACGAGATGTATAAAGTAGAGTGATAAATGGTAACCCTTGAGAAGGTACAAGATGAGTCGTGTGACATGCTCTCTTTGCACCTGCGTATTCGGCGGTTCCCTTGGTAACAGCTTATTTTCAGTAAATTTCTATGGCAACGGTTTGGAGATTGTTCATTGTTTTTGTTTACTTACGTAGTTTAATATTCTTTTGTTCTAAATCATTTTGATTTTGATTTTACTTCTTTTTTATTTCGTGTAGTTGAACTTTAACCGAGAAAATGCTTAAAAATAGTTGAAAAATTATTATTTGTTGTTAAATTTAGCTCTTTAAAAGTTTAAATTTTCTTTTATAAACACTTTTAAACTTTGTTCGGAAACGATGAAAAAAAAGGTATTTATTATTTATTAAAATGTGAAATATGTGTAAAATTATTTTAAAAACAATTTACTTCGGTCATAGGACTGTCATGTTACCTAATAATAATGATAATTTGTCAAACTGATACTTTTAAATGCCAAAATAGCGATAAAGGGCCAAACACAGCAACTTATTCGAGCATGTCACGTGATTCATCTTGAACCACGGAAAGCTAATCCTTCATCCATTGAATCAGCACTCTAATATATATATCTCGTTGGTCCAAATTTGAAGTTATTGCCAGGTTATTATTTTCATATTTTAATTAATTTTAAAAAATCTAATCAAAACTTCGTTACAAATAAAGTACCAAATGAAAGGTGCTTTTTTTTCTAAATCCGTCGGACTAAACAGCTTATCGATTGGAAAATTAGATTTTTTAAAATTAACTAAAGTATGGAAATAAGGTCGCAACTTGCTACATAGATGAGTACGAACTGGAATCGTCGTCTCTCTTGCAAATTATATATAGAAAGATATTTCTTCGTTATAGAATACAGTGGAACCTCGTTAACGCGAACACGTTTAACGTAAATTACGTTTAACATGAATAATTTCCAAAACCTTTGTCAAAATGAAGATTAGTTTAGTTATATGCAGATTAGTTACTGACAGCATAAACTAGTGATAACAAATTTTCATTCCCCTTGATATTCACGTTAATGAGGTTCGACTGCATAAATATATTTCTGTTGCCGACTATTTTTGCCAAAGTAAAACCGTGGGAAAATGCCGTGATACAAATGCAGTCACTGATATCCATTATTCATCTAAATTATATCCAATGATCCATAAAAGGTACAAAATATTTTAAGACTATCTCTTAAATGTCCTGGATTACTTATACTAATTATACAAATCTATTAGATGTTTAAATATAGACGAAATTTCGACGTGCCTTTTTCGATGTCTAATAGATGTAACATGGTAGATCAAAACAAGATTTAGATATTTTCAATATCTATTAAATCTAACAAGCCCAATTACGGGATATTTGAAGATTTATTGGATATGTAACAGACATGTAATGGATGTAAAAAAGAGGGGCATTTGTCGCGCTAAAAGATATCTGTAGGATATTTATAGACGTTTAGTGTGTCCTTTTTTAACTTTTATACATGTTTATAGATGTCTTATATATGTAAGTGGCTGCGTGGGGCTATAAACAGCCATTAATCAAATACAAAAGACATTTATTTATCTGACTTTCCTTACACGTTGATTAGAAACACGAATACTAAGCACTCTAAATATTTGGAATACTTACTTGATCCAGAGTTGCTAAGTAACAAGCATATAGAAAATTTTGTACTGAAAGGAAGAAAAAGGCTAACTATTCTTAACCCTTTGCCCGGAACATGTTTTCATCATGCTTATCGGGAACATCGGTCTCACAGACCGCTATTTTTAGAAAAAGGTACTGAATGTATTTAGCGAAATTTCGTGGCGATAAATTATGAATTCTTGCAGCCATAACTTTACTTTCTGAATCATGACGTATTATAGGGACAACAGGGTATTATATGGTTGATTGGATTTAATGCCGCATTAGTACTGCACAATGGTTAATTGGCGACGGTCTGGGACGCACCCCTAAGGATGATCCGGAGACATGCCATCATAATTTTGATCCTCCCCCGCTTAGGTGATCCCCAGAGCTATAATTTGGTATATTATATGATTGAATCATCTGGTTTCTGAAATTATTCTTTTTTAATATGATTATAGTGACCAGTTTAGAGTACTTTTATAAATACGAAGCATTAAAATTATTAAAAGAATGTAATTACGGCGTTGATTTTTGAATTCTAAATAACTACACTAATAAAAAGTTATAAATAAACAATTTCTTATTATTTTTCGAACTGCAGGAAATGAGTCTGAGCTCGGATTCGAAGAAATTTTGTCACCCTGTTTCGACTATTGAGTTACCGAATTTCGTGCAGTTTGAGATGCATTCACAAGCGGTACCATCGACAAGATATTAGAGTAGACCCCGGACTAGTAACCTTTTTGTTTTACAACATCAGATCTCCACCATTCAGTCAAATCATCCACCAAACCGACATGAAAATTCTACCAAGGCAAGTTTCCTCCACCTTTGCTATCGCTGTTTTATATTTCGATTGGGTGTGTGTAAATTAAACATATACCAAAAACCTACACTAGCTGAAATGGAAAGCAAGTAACCTAATCCTTGTTATTGTTTGAAAGCTGTTCCGTTTGACTTTTGTTTGGAGTTTTGGTGGTAAGAGGAATAAACCATTTAAAACATGCAAAATCCCAAGAACCAGTTGCCAAGACAGCGATTATTACCAAAAGAAGGCGCAAAAATCGTAGTGATGTTCAGGGAATTTTTCTCCATAGACAATATAGGGAATCCGTACTCTGCTAGTACATCTGCTTAATGAGGGGTACCCAGTCATTTTTTTTTTCATGTGTGCAAAGAGTACATTCGTGTGTCTAAGTGATTGCTGAGCTTTCTTGTACAACCGGCAGCAAAAGTATCCGAGCACTAGCCAATAATTCTGATGCCAAAAAATTACACTTAGCACTGTTTTGTTAAATAAATCCTTGTCGAATCATGTTGTTAGACTGACTAAGAACATGACTCGACAGGGTTTATTTAACAAAGCAGTATTAAGTGTACTTTTCTTTTGAGAGGGATTATTGCTAGTGCTCGGATACTTTTGCTGGTACACACAATGGTAATGACATGCCTCGTCCTGGACCACTTGTAGGGGTGGATTCTAGACTTCCACCAATTGCTCATTACGTAGCTATCATGTGATATCTAGGGTGACCAAATGTCCTGAAATTAGGGAGTGGACTAAAGTGACCGAATGTCTCAATTTATTGGGGACAGTCACCACTTTTGGCAGTTTGTCACTAAGAACAGGATTCGACAATGATTTATTTAACAAAACTGTATTAAGCGTACTTTTTTTACATAGGAAATTTCGCTAGTGTTCGGAGACTTTTGTTACCGACTGTACTAAGAAAAGCAATACAGTTTTAACTGTTTTAAAAGCAATACAGTTTTTTACAAACTTAAAAATTAAAACTTTTAGAAAGAATTTGCAGTTATTGACATTTCTACGTAATGTGTCTTTTAGGGCTCAAAAATTGAGATTCCTAATATTCTCATGACATTTTACATGTTGTTTTTTTTTTTTTTTTTTCAACATTAAGGGGATTGCCCATTGCGCAGCACTAGTGCGACGTAAAACCCATCCAACCAACCAAATAAACGTCAACACTGAGCGGCTCCGGGCCCTGCTTACTCTTCTAAACCCAAAGGGAAGCTTCCTGGTTTGAACAGATTTTACGTTGTACTAGTGCCACGCTGTGGACAATTGGCAACGGTCCGGGACTCATCCGTAGGGTTGTTCTGAGATATGCTATCCTCTACAGGTTAAGTGTATTTTACGTCGCACTAGTGCTGCAGTTAGATAGACTTGGCGTCTTCGACATGTATCGCCAAACGTGCCGGTACTCTATTCTAGAAATATGCATCCACAAGTCCCTACACTAAGCCTAACCTTTAGCGGTCTCAGAGACCGATGTTCCGGTATAAGGGTTAAATACATTTCTGATATTGATTGGTCAGCATATTCATCTACTCTAAAATCAACCTATACCTTCCTGAGGGTCTGGTACGATTTCCCGACACTCAGTTTCCCGACAACTCAGTTTCCCGACGCCACTTTCCCGACAGGTACGGTTTCCCGACAGCTCACATTCCCGACAACTCATTTTCCCGACAGGTACGGTTTCCCGACAACTCACTTTCCCGACAGGTACGTTTTCCCGACAACTCACTTTCCCGACAGGTACGTTTTCCCGACAACTCACTTTCCTGACAGGTACGGTTTCCCGACAACTCACTTTCCCGAAAGGTACGTTTTCCCGACAACTCACTTTCCCGACAGGTACGTTTTCCCGACAGCTCACTTTCCCGACAGGTACGGTTTCCCGACAACTCACTTTCCCGACAGGTACGTTTTCCCGACAGCTCTCTTTCCCGACAGGTACGTTTTCCCGACAACTCACTTTCCCGACAACTCACTTTCCCGACAGCTCACTTTCCCGACAACTCACTTTCCCGACAGCTCACTTTCCCGACAGGTACGTTTTCCCGACAACTCACTTTCCCGACAGCTCACTTTCCCGACAGGTACGTTTTCCCGACAACTCACTTTCCCGACAGCTCACTTTCCCGACAGGTACGTTTTCCCGACAACTCACTTTCCCGACAGGTACGTTTTCCCGACAGCTCACTTTCCCGACAACTCACTTTCCCGAAAGGTACGTTTTCTCGACAACTGACTTTTCCGACTGCTGATTTTCCTGACAACTCACTTCCCCGAAAGTTCACATTCCCGACAGCTCACTTTCCTACAACTCACTTTCCCAACAGCTGACTTTCTCCAATGACTTATTTCTCGGTGTTCCGCTTGTTTACAGATTTTTCTTAATAAGAAAGAGGATGGATTAAAAAATAATAAAAAAAATGCTGAATACGTAATTCTATTTCATTATTATTCGAAATGAATTTTAAATAATACTTTATTTTTTATTCAAGTAGAAAAAAATCGGATAAATAAATAAAAATAAAAATATAATTAATAATTAAATAATAATTAAAAAAAAAAAAAAATTAAAATAAATTTAATAAATTTAATAAATTAAAGTAAGTAAGTAATTCCCGAAACGTCAGTGGAGGCCCTCAGTTGAGACTGAAAACGGTTTTGGGCTCTGTCTGTGTGCTTGTCTGTCTGTCTGTCGTGCGATAGCGGCCGCAAGAATTCCGCTATTGACTTGTAATTTGGTACACATGTTCATGTGCCCCACGGAATCAGCTGTATAGTTTTGGGTGTGTATTCCATTTGTAATTCGTGTACAGGGACACGCCAAAGTTTTTCTTATCATTGCGCCCTATGGGAGGAATTTGTATGTACCGCGATAGCGGCCACAAAAATCCCGCTATTGACTTGTAATTTGGTACACGTATTCCTAAGCCCAACGGAATAAGTTGTATAGTGTTAGGTGTGTATTCCATTTGTAGTTCGTGTACTGGGACACGCCAAATTTTTTCTATCATTACGACTTATGGGAAGAATCTGTATGTACCGCGATAGCCACCGCAAAAATCAAGCAATTGACTTTCAATTTTTGCCGAAACGTCAGTTGAGGCCCTCTGTTGAGACTCAAAAAGATCTTTTGTTCCGTCTCTCCGTCTGTCTGTCTGTCTGTCGTGCGATAGAGGCCGCAAAAATCACGCTATTGACTTGAAATTGGTACACATGTTCATGATCTCGACGAAATTAGCTGTATAGTTTTAGGTGTGCATTCCGTTTGTAGTTCATGTACAGGGACACGCCAAAGTTTTTTTTATCATTACGGCCTATGGGAAGAATTTGTATATACCGCGATAGCGGCCCCAAAAATCACGCTATTGACTTGCAATTTGGTACACTTGTTCATGAGCCCAACGGAATTAGTTGTATAGTGTTAGGCGTGTATTCCATTTGTCGTTCGTGTACAGGGACACACCAAAGTGTTCCTTATCCTTACGGCCTATGGGAAGAATTTATATGTACCGCAATAGCGGCCGCAAAAATCCTTCGATTGACTTGCAAATTGGCGCACACGTTCCAGCTTTGCATATAAGTAGCTGTATAATTTTCATTGCAATATTGTTTATAAACTGTGTACAGGGACACGCCAAAATTCTTAACATTACGGCGTATGGGGTGAATTTCGTTTAAACGCATTTTAATATTATTACTTTGCAATGAAGAAAATGAAACTAGCGTATGTGAGTAAGATGCTTAAACTTATGTTGTTTGAAGAAAATATGTGCTCTTAAGCTTTCTAATTAAAGTACAGGACCTTACAAAAGTGTTCTGACAATGTCACGTAGTCCTCCAAACGATGTTAAATTTGAAACAATTATTAATTTTAAACGCAAAATAAGCTGAATAGTTTTTACTGATGTATATAATGTTTATTGTTTCTTTACAGAGACAGACAAAAGAACTTCGAAACATTAGAGCCTATGGAGAAATTTTTATTTAAGAGCGCACTTTAATGCGTTTATGCTGAATTGAACTTAATAAAATTAACATACATTATAAAGATGCTTAAAATCATGTTTACTCTTAAAAAACATTATGGATAGACTAAATAATTTATGGGATCACCCAAAATAATTCCGAGTATGTACTGTAATCATCCAAATGATGTCAAATTAGTTGAAAAATTAACGAGTTATAATTAATTAGGTTTATTCTTATTATTGGCGTTTATAATGACTGTGGCTACTTTTCCGGGATACATAAAAGAATTTCGTACTATTACGGTCTATAGTCGGTATTTCTTAAAAAGTTATTTTAACTTGGTTACACCCCATCAAATATAATGAAATTTTATTAGAATTTTAAAAGCATGATTTCCTGTTGAAAATTGTGGGCATAGAATTGGAAATTAGTTTAAAGATTACGCAAAATATTTCCGATATGTTATGTAATTTTTTTTTTTGTATGAAATTTGGTATTTATGAATTTCAGGGAAATAATTCAAGATCGTCGTTTATTAAGAATACATATTGATGCGTACTTGGACATTCGTAAGTTGTCAGAGAATAAAAGGTGAAACTTGCAAAAATTCAGTGATTTATTCACAAAAAGTTCCAGAAAAATACATGTCTATAAACCAAGTATCAGCTTTAATTCAACCAGCAAACACAGCCTAAACAACAGCCGTTAACAGCAAAACATCAGTACAAACTGTTTAGCAATAACGCATAAAGCAAGTCTCATACAAAGAGGCAGAAAGCAAAGCAAGCATTTGACGAAACACACAGATCTGAGACTGACCGCCTTAAAGAAAAAAATGCTCCTTTTATACTTTTCTATCGAACACAGACTGTTCTGGAAAATTCTCGTATCTCATCAGCCAATGAGATTAGAGCTTCCATATTTAGTATATCCCTAATAAGGATTTTATCGCCAAGGTCGCCAAAAAAATTGCCAAGAGGGGAAACAGTCGCCAAATTTGGAGCCAAATTCATTTCTTCCCTTATTGAAGCTTTTTAATGCGTTTTTAAGGAAAAATTAGGCTATTTTAACGTTAAAACGACTAGAAATGCACAAAATTAGCATATCATCAATTTACTAAACCTCTTTGAAAGAATTTATATAAAAGAATATGCAATTATTTACAATTCCGTTACACTTTATATGATATACAAATAGGTATACAAAGAGAGGTACAGCGGGGGGTTGAGGGGGGCGGCAGCCCCCCTCAGGAATGTATCTGATTATGGTAACAAGTCGATCGAATCAATATATACTATTATATAATAAGGAATAAATAAAAATGACCTTTTGAAGAATGTCTGATGCAAATAGGACGTTGAGGCTCCTGATCTACAGATCCACAAGTTAAATAAATTAGTTATTTAATTTTTGAAGATTGTTGGTAGATTATTGTTAGAGAATAAGAATTGGGGCTTAATAAGTACTGTAGTCTAAGTAAGAGGAAGCTGAGTGGATTGTAGCTTTTTGAATCAGTGGGTTCTTATTTTACTGTCCAAGTTGCTATCTGAACGACAAGAGAGTACAGTTTTTTTGTTTACTGAATTTTTTAGATCATGTGTACTTAATTTTCTGGTAAGTTTTTAAGCTAAATTCGTTAAGTAAAGGAAAGCAAGGAATTAATTAATTAATTAGAATTAAGCAAGTAAATAAAAATTGGTGCGGGTCAAAACTTGATGAGTACTAAAAAGAAAAGTGACAGGAAATATTTCAAGGCTTAACATGGAAAGTATTACCCCCACAATTGAGAATAGAAGTGCGTGTCAAAACTAGATGAGTACCAAAAAGACTAAGTTGCCGGGAATTGTATGCTGTGCGACCTGGTAATTCCTGCACTCTGGATAATATTGTACAAATTCAGTAAAGGTAATTAACATTATGGTTGCTTTTTGACACGCATTCAAACCTGTGACATTAAAAGAAGGTATTACTATACTTCCTTTGAAACCTTTGGACAGCCCCTGCCGAATGCAGCAGGAACCCAAAACATTTGGCTAAAAGTATTAAAAAATGCATTATCACCGTGTTCTGAGTTATTCGGAAAGTTTCAAGTGTCTAGCTAGTCGGGAAGTTATATGATTGTTGAATCATATAAACTCTACCTAAGGCAGCGGGGACCCGAAACAATTGAGTAAAAGTATTTAAAAAATGCAATGTCACCGTGTTCTGGGCTATTCCGAAAGTTTCAAATGTTTAAATGTCTAGCTAGTCGGGAAATTATATGATTTTTGAATCATATAAACGTTACCGAAGGCTACAGGGACCCGAAAGAATTGGCGGAAAGTGTTAAAAAATGGATTATTATCGTATTTTGAGCTATTTTAGCTTCTAAGTTTCAAATGTCTAGCTAGTCGGAAAGTTAATTAAATAAATTTTGTGTTGAGTCATATAAACGCTACCGAAGGCAGCAAGTACCCGAAATAATTGTCTAAAAGTATTAAAAATGCATTGTTACCTTGTTTTGAGCTATTCTAAAAGTTTCAGATATCTAGCTAGTCGGCAAGTTAGTTAAAAAAATTCTGTTAAATCATATAAACACAGCCGAAGGCAGCAGAAACCTAAAACAGATAACTAAAAGTATTAAAAAATGCATTGTCACTATGTTCTGAGCTATTCTGAAAGTTTCAAATGTCTGGCTTGTCGGGAAGTTAGTTAAAAATCGATTGCAATATTTGTACTGGACACACAAACAAACAAGAATCGAAGTTACTAAAATCATAGCAAAAATATTTCTTCAAATGTAATAACACTGTAGCAAAATTTATGTGGAACACTGATTAACAAAGTTTTTAAAGATACTAATATATATTAAATTGTAGTAGAATTCATAGTTCAGAAGAATAAAAAATAAAACAAATAAAATAATGAAAAATTGAGTTTCCGGCAAATGAGTTGGCAGGAAAGTAGGCTGTCAGGAAAGAGACCAGTCTGGAAAGAAAACTCTGTGCAAAACGCACCTGTCGGGAAAGTGAGTTGTTGGGCCGTTTTGTACCTGTAGGGAAAGTGAACTGTCATGAAAGTGAGTTGTCGGAAAACTGTCGGGAAAGTGAGTTGTTGGGAAAACGTACCTGTCGGGAAAGTGAGCTGTCGGGAAAGTGAGTTGTTGGGCCGTTTTGTACCTGTAGGGAAAGTGAACTGTCATGAAAGTGAGTTGTCGGAAAACTGTCGGGAAAGTGAGTTGTTGGGAAAACGTACCTGTCGGGAAAGTGAGCTGTCGGGAAAGTGAGTTGTCGGGAAAGTGAGTAGTCGGGAAAGTGAGTTGTCGGGAAAGTGAGTTGTCGGGAAAGTGAGCTGTCGGGAAAACGTACCTGTCGGGAAAGTGAGCTGTCGGGAAAGTGAGTTGTCGGGAAACCGTACATGTCGGGAAAGTGAGTTGTCGGGAAAGTGAGCTGTCGGGAAACCGTACCTGTCGGGAAAGTGAGCTGTCGGGAAAGTGAGTAGTCGGGAAAGTGAGTTGTCGGGAAAGTGAGTTGTCGGGAAAGTGAGTTTTCGGGAAAGTGAGCTGTCGGGAAAACGTACCTGTCGGGAAAGTGAGTTGTCGGGAAAGTGAGTTGTCGGGAAACCGTACATGTCGGGAAAGTGAGCTGTCGGGAAAGTGAGCTGTCGGGAAAGTGAGCTGTCGGGAAACCGTACCTGTCGGGAAAGTGAGTTGTCGGGAAAACGTACCTGTCGGGAAAGTGAGCTGTCGGGAAACCGTACCTGTCGGGAAAGTGAGTTGTCGGGAAAACGTACCTGTCGGGAAAGTGAGCTGTCGGGAAAACGTACCTGTCGGGAAAGTGGCGTCGGGAAACTGACTTGTCGGGAAAGTGAGTGTCGGGAAATCGACCTGATCCCCTTCCTGATAAGACTGGTTTTGAACAGGGCCGGCTCGACCATATAGGCAAACTATTCGATGGCCTAGGGCGCTCAAATCTAGAGGGCGGCACAAACCAGACAACAAGATCTATTTTTTTTATTACTAGCTAACGGCACTTTAGAATAGATAAAATGTAGCCTTGGAAACACAGCACTCATGTTGTGGGAAAATTTTAAACACTTACAATCTTTGTCTAGAAAGGACTAAAATGTACAAGTCTGCTACTATGACTGGAAACATTTACTGAGTTTTTCTTGGCGTGTTTTCAACTGGACGTGTAAAAATGAAGTAAACAGATAATCCTCGATTTGACTTTTCAGGGCATCAAAGTCAATCTAATTTATCTGATGAGAAGCGCTAGAGAAAGAGTCACAAACAACTGGCTTGATTTTACCATAATAACGATCTATTTATTTCAAAAACTTACAGCGTCGAATTGAGTTTTGAAAACAGTCCGTCATTAAATCTGTTCATCTAATTGTTAACAGCTTTACGCTATATCTAAAAGTCACAATTATTTAATGGGGCTGTACTTTATTGGAACTATAAAGTTTTGACTTTCCATTCAAGGGTCTAAATTAAACATCATGTTTAATCTCATGAATCATCTCTTGCACATCTTTTATGTTTCGGTCTTTCCTTTGTACATCTTTTCTTATTTTTAAATACTTTCCCTTCTTTTATTTCTGGAGGGTAGGAAAGAGAGTTTTATATCGCACTAGTGCTACATATGGGCAGTTGGAACCTTTAATTTCTAGAAACTTCGCTTGAATTGTCTTTTCAACTTTAATTTTCGTAAATTTTATTTTTTCCTCAAAAATTTCTCTCGCTCTTGCATTTTCTCTTGAATTACTTTAACTTTTCAACGAATCTCTTCTTACATGGCTTCTATTTTATCCTTAATTCCTCTTGTCAGGGTTTCAGCTATTCTCTCAATTCATGTTGTCTAGCTTTCATCTTCTTTTATCCATCCTTCATCGCTTCATGTCCGATTTTCATCTCATGTTGTGCTACTATCATATGATTTTGTCCAGCTTTCAATTCTTTTAACTAGACAGTCTAAGCTTCAAGTTCTTTCATGTCTTTTGCAATACTTCTAGTCAAAATCATTAAGTGTATCTGCCTTACATCAGGTGCCAAATCAAATGTTACGAAACAATGACTTTCTTGTTCAAGAAAAGAAGATCGTAAATGCACACATAGGTTCAAGATGATTAATGAGCTTTATTTAACTCATATTCTCGAAACAGTCCAGCAAAACTGTCAGTTCAGTGAATATTCTCGAAACAAACAAATAAAACCAGAATTTTAAAGAGTATATTTTCGAAATAGTCCTATTGGACTGTTTCGATTGTTTAGAATCCTGGGGCAAGCAGTCACTTGTATCTCAAAAGTAAAGTAAAGAGCATTAATTACATTACACTATAGAGCAGGAATTCCACTTATTCAGGATCAGGAATGATAATCAAATGATTGAAGCGCAATCTCTATGAGACGATTGCTCAGAACAATTTACTGAATACAATCGACTTCTCGGGAGTTAATCAGCCTCTTTTTAAATTTTTGACAACAAATGGTAAAATATATGGTTAATTCTGAGCTAAAATGTAGCTGGAAATTCCAGAACTCGGCTTCTATTGAAATTAGAACTTCGAAACTTTGGCAACTCGAAACTATCATTTTTTACTGAATACTCATCAATTTGTCAAGGTCGACCTTACTAGAAATGTATAGATTGTCATTTTTGTTTCCGGTTTAACTGTAAATTTGCTTTTGCTGCAAAGAGCGAAGAATATTCTTGCTAAACATTGCTTTATGAAGAGAAGAGTTTTAATGTATTGGCACAATGTTGAGTTTAATGATTATAAAAAAACTGACAAAAAAGATGAAACTTCAGCTTTTTTTTTTTTTTTTTTACTTTGAGTGTGTTTGCACGCAAAAGGTATTTTTTGATTCGAATTTTCTCAGTTGCTCAGCTCGTAGAAAAGCAATTTTACCAGGGTACAGCAATCGAAAGAAAAAAGGATTACTTCAGATTATCATTGTATACACGTCTGACGCAGATGATTGATTGAAAAAGATTATAACAGTAAGAATGTGTATAAGTATTACATTATTATTTGTCTTATTACTTTTTGTATTATATTTAGTTAATATTCGAAAATTTATAAATATTTTAATTTTATAATTTTGAACTGACATAAAAAGAATAATAATAATAATAATAATAATAAGATTTGAAGGAAGCTAGCTCTAACTAGAAAGAAGTTTTAGCTCTTTAGACTAGGTGACTTTGTAGGGGCTATGCGTGGGGGCTTTTTGGAATTTTACAAAGTGATTATGTTACAGTTTCTTTTTCTAGTAGCTCAACTTAGTAATAAAATGTGAAATTTCGTTTTCAGTACAGTTGATACTTGAGACTAGCTATTAACAGGAAAAAAAAAAAAAAAAAAAAAAAAAAAATTGGAGTACAATTTTGTAAGAGAAAATTAGAGAAAAAATATCATTAGTAAAGCAAATTAGGCTTATTTGAAAAGTTATTTCCGTCCGAATCCTAAAGAAACACTATCAGGATAATAATAATAAAAAAAAAAAAAAAAAAAAAAAAAAAAGATTTTTCCACCTGAAGCAAAAATTTTGCTTCATCTTCCAAAATAATTAGTAAATAAACAATAGTTTGATATGAAAGAAATAAAGATTGAAGTTTTGCTAAACAGAACATGGAAAATGCTTCCGGTTTCACTTTGAGTTTATGTATCCTTGCAATGTGAGAAAATTCTATGGGTATCTGCAGCGAATAGACCACATGGCTTTCTGACGTCATTCAAAGTCCTGACGATTTTCTTTTATTTAACCTGTAGGAGTCTTCTTTTAACCCACAAACAGTGGAATGTAGCCTGTCATAGCACAGCTTTTTCCCACAAACATTGAAAGCTCCGCCTCGTTCTAGTTGTCCATTCTTGGCGATCACAAGCCAGATCATGTATAAAAAATGTTAATTTCCTATTAGAAAATAAGTGAAGAAAGTTTTCGTCAGTACATAACAAAAGACGACGCGGCAATGGTGAAAATGTGACCCAAACTCCACTACTAATGCACTACTAAAAACAAAATTTTGTTCTCGGAAAATGTAAAAGTGATTTCGGATTTGATAAACAGGAGGCATTTTCAGAAGAAATTAATATTGCGGTATCATTCCCATCGGAGTCAGAGCCAGCCCGATTACGAAAAATGAAAAAGAAGTTTAATTATGCAGTCAGCTGATAAATCATCAAGTGATGCTAAACATCATTTTAAGATTAATTTTTATATTTCTTTTCTTGATACAGCAAGAAATTCGAATGATGAGAAGTTCAAACAGACCAAAAAGATAAATCATGTTTTCTAATGTCTTTCTAACGATTGTGAGTCGTAAAAAAAACTTTCAAAGTGATTTTGAAATTATGTAGAAGATTAGGAGATTATCTGACTCAAGGAGACTCTAGGTCAGCCTAGACTACACCCCAACAGGCAGAAGAGACCAAGCACGTCCGAGAAAGCGGTGGATTGAACAATGAAGTCGGAACAGGCACCCTGCCTACTCCTTGAAGTTGTTGATGAGGATGATGTTTCATATATTAAATGGAGTAAATAGCACCACTGGTTTTTGTACAAGGACACCCGAAAGTATTCCAAAGCACTGCGTTCCATGAGAGGTATTTCTATAAATCATATTTTAATATCTTTATTGTACACAAATCTTAATGCAATTGAAATATGTTATTCAAGTTCACTATCGGATGTTTCTTACATAAAATAGAGTAAATACCACCACTCGTTTGTGTACAGGGGCGCCCGATAGTATTCCAAAGCATTGTGTTCTATGAGTGGTATTTCTATAAACCATATTTCGATACCTTTACTGTGCACAAATCTTATTGAAATTGAAATTTTATTCAAGATCAATAACGGATGTTTCATATATAAAATGAAGTAAATGCAACCACTGATTTATGTACAGGAACACACGAAAATATTCCAAGGCATTGTTTTCTGGAAGAGGTATTTCTATAAATCGAATTTTAATAACTTTACTTCGTACAAAGCTTAATGAAACTGAAATATGTTATTCATATGCACAAAAGAATGTTTTCTACAGAATATTCTATGATTAGCATTAGATTTACAGGGCCACACAAAAATATTCAGTTGCAATAGTAATTTGGTGTGTCACTCACACGACTTTCTTTCTTACCTGGCATTTCAATACTGTAATGAAAGATTGCACATTAAATCTTAAGACCAATAGCGTAAGATAATAAAGTTTAATGTACTTTTAAAATAATCTAAAATAGGTTTAGGAACAGTTTTATTTGACTAAGAGAAAGTAAAACAATAATAATAATAAAATAAATGTATTTCAAAGATAATTTTAAAAGCTTTAAAACTATAATATTACAATTTTACTTCTTCATTAATCTTTATAAAATAAATTTAAAGGGTTTTCTAATAAATTTAGGCATTAAATATATTATCTAAAAATAACGATACTAAGACTCCATTGACACATTTTTAACAGTTCTGATTCAGGGAAACTCAAAACGTACAAATATAACAAAAACTCTTTGACCCCAAAACAATATTTTCTCTAACCATACATGTTAGTAAGAGAAAGTAAAATAAATAAATAAATAAATGTATTTCAAGAACAATTCTAAAAGCTTTAAAAATAGAATATTATCATTTCATTTCTTCATTAATCTTGCTAAATTAAATTTAAAGGGTGGAGGAATTCTAATAAATTTTGGCATTAAATATATTATTTAAAAATCACGACATTAAGACTCCACTGACACATTTTTAATAGTTTATTCTTTTGAGGAAAAGAGAGAAAAAAAAAAAAAAAAAAAAGATTGCTCGAATTCTTCACGAATCGTGAATGAAGTGAAAAGAAGGGTTGCTTCACAGAGGAGAGGTTTTGGCGATAGCTACAAAAATTCGCCAGGTTTGGCTGTACGCGCCAACATAATGCAGATACGCTTCCCGCTTGGCGTCCTTATCGCTTCACTAGCAATTTTATGAAATCTTGATCTGAAGCGGTGAAGAGCAATGGAAATAAATAATATCCCGAAAAACACATTTATCTACAGTACCACAATACGTTCTCAAAATGTCCTTTCATCGTCAGGATATCCAAAGGATGTACTGGGGATAGGATGTGTTGTTAGGGTTGTTTCTGTCCGATTAAAAGTGAAAATCTTTTATTTATTTATTTTTATTTATTTTTTCTTTCTTTTCTTTTCTTTTTTCTTTTTTTCTAGTATATATTATTCATTTACAAATAAAATAAAATAAATATAACTTAGGACATGGAAACAAAACAATTTTGGCGATCTTACAAAATGTCGCCAAAACTCAAACGCAAAGTGTAATGCTGGCGAGTCCCACACCTTTATGGTATACCCTATGGAGGGGAATATATGTCATTGCAACCCTTAAAGGGGTCGCGAAAGGATGCAGAGAAAAGCATCAGTGGATGTACTGTGAGCTGGTTTGGAGAGACGGAGGAAGTGTGTCCTGCCGTTCTCTAGCTCAAGTCTGTTGTTATTATTTTATGCATTATGAGAGTGCGGGAAAGTTAAATTCCCAACTCGCGATTGAACCTTTAGAGCATATTGAAATAATGGTTGAGGGACGGAATGTGAAAGCAATAAAAGATTCTGGCACAAATTTTGCGATTTTTAACCCTTTGGCTCTACCAGATATAGAACTTATAGAGCAAGGAAAGATAATTCTCACATCAGCTTTTGGCGAACATATTGAAGCTAAATTATGTAAACTTCCCATTTCTCTCAAAACGAGCGGAACATCCGCTGACGGACCTCAAGAAATTCTCGCTGCGGTAACTGAAAAACTTTGCGTCCCGTGCTTGCTTCCGCCTAGGATATGGAATTCGTTGAGGGGGCAGTTTAAAGAGAGGGATGAAAAAGAGAGAGAGAGCAGAGATAGCGTCCAGTTTGTAGAAGGGGGATCTCCTGAAACTAGAGAAAGAGAGGTTTCGGTTTTCGTGGAGGGGGGGAATGGAAGTCGATGGGAAAAATACGCTTTGTATTGAAGAGAGGGTCAAAGCTAAACATCTGAAATTCAAGATGCAGTGTACGGATTTGGAAGAAGTCAGAGAAGAAACGAGCGTTATCGAGGGAGTGATAAATCAGAGGGGTAGTAAAGTGCTGGGGAAAACGGTGATGTTGCAGCTTAGGCGAGAGAAAGAGGAAAGATTGAACTTAGCTCGAGAAGCGGTCCTATGCAAAAACGAAACTAAAACCCTTATTACACGGGGAAATTTTTTTCAGGCGATTAGGACCGACACAATGTAAATGTACGGGAAAAAAACAGTTGCCTGAACCGAGCAATTTTTCTCTGTTCAAGCGACATTGTCGGCACTAGTTGCCTCTGTCAACCAATAAAATACTACTAGTATTGACGTCTTCTGACGTCAGTCCCTTTTTCCACACCTCATACTCCTCTTCCCTTAAGGAAGAGAGAATGCTTGGCGCGCAAATAGTGATCTAGCAGGGCCATGGCGGGAGTTTCAAATAAATGTGATATTTTTAATTTATCTCATCATACTTAAATACTTTATGTTTTAATCAAAATCTATAATAAAATGTGGTTTTAGTTCACTTACATATTTGTTCGATGTAGATATTTTTCCGATTGTTATCATTATTATTATTTTATATTTTAAAATAAATGCAATTTTATCTAGACTAATTTTACAAAAAGCGATCATAAGATTATCCGTTTATATTTCATTTTATATACGTTGTAATTTTTCTTTTGTAATAGTTAGAATAAAAATACTTTATGAATTATTTGCTTAGTTTTAGAGCTTTGAGATATAGCAATTTATAAAAAGCTATTTTTTTCTTTTTTTTTTCCAAGTTTTCTTTCTTTTACCTTCACATTTTAGTAATTGTACCTTTCTTTCTCAAAATGTTTACTTGAAAACAGAATTTTGTAGCAAAATTAAATTAGAATTGATTTTTTTTTTTTTCTTTCTTGAAATGTTTTTATTATATAAGAAAATATTTTCATATCGTTTATGTTAATAATTTTCCCACTAACCTTTATTAAAAAATATAAATTAAAGTGCATAAAAAATTGAGGCCAAAACGTTGAAAGTAAGGTATATAACATAGGAAAGGTTTATATATATATGTGTATATATATATCCTACTTGCCCATCGCCCTATCTTTTTTCTTTCTTTTTTTCAATCAATACATTTCGCCTGATTTGATATTGAATATTTTTTTAACGGATCGGGCTTCATTATAGGGAAACTAGCAGGCTACGCCCGCTTCACTGGTCACTACATTTAAATGCATTTTCAAAGGAATTGGATCAGTATTTTTTTTTATATCACATTATAAATAAAAACGTCAATTTTTGTGAGATGCATAATATAATTTCTTATTGTTCCCGTTTAAGTAAATGTACTTTTCTCTCTCTCTCTCTCTCTCTCTTTTTTTTTTTTTTTTTTTTTTTGGGGGGGGGGGGCAACAATTAAATTATGGATAAAATTTAAATGTCTATAAAATGCTGCTACTGTTTGTTTAAAGTTTCCTATTAAAAAAAAAAAAAAAAAAAAAAAACTGCAGTTGTTTGTTTAAATCTGCCATCATACAGTGCGACCATATATCCTAAAACTAGCAGTGAGGACACATCCAAAATGTTGGAGGTATGCCTGCTTGACCAACAGTTTGAAATTTGGAAAACATCCAATAATCCCGCTCTCTGTTATTGTTCATTCTCTGAGTCAGATGACTGTCACCCCTATTTTAGCAATGGACTTGTTGAATTAGCACTTGCGCAGATGCTTCCATGGTTTCATGAAATGTGGTCGAAGAATATCTCTTATAACATTACATAAACTAGTATGTTGTGGCCGCCACAAGACTTTCTTCTATATTTTCCTATATAAATTCACAAAGTACAAATAATTAATTTTCATCTTAGAGAAAACTAACACTAAATATCCAAAGAAAGACAGTTTTATTGTCTATAAATGACATACTAAAAAATGCATTTTTATAATATTTATCTCACGTATCAAGTTTCGTACAGTTATATGCCATAGAAGTTGAGATATAGCTTTTCCGTTATCGAGGAAATTTGCTGTATAGCAGCATCACGTATTGGCCGATAAGCATCCAAATTGAATCAGCATAATGGCCATCACATATATCACGTTTCGTTTGATTATGCGTAATAGAACTTGAGATATAGCCTCCCCTTAAACTGCGGAACACGCTGTATTGCAGCGCCACCTGTGGAGGGGTTGTAACGAAAAGTTGAAAGACACGCATTTAGGTTAAGGTGCATCAACATATACATTTAAATGCAATTTTGTGCAGTAGTTCCTAAGGTATAGCTTTCCCTTAAATTGCAGTAATCGCTGTATAGCAGAGCCACCTGTCGGTCCATAAGCATTCAAATTGAATTAGCATAATGTCTCATAACGGCTTTTTTTTATACTAAGTTTTGATTGATTATATGCAATAGCACCTGAGATATAGCTTCCCTTTAAATTGTGGAAATCGCTGTATAGCAGCGCCAGCTGTTGAGCAGTTGGCACCAAAATTTAATAGGCACTAAAAGGTGCATCTACATGTAAATTTATATGCAATTCCGGAGATACAGTTGCCACAAAATTTTTGTCTCTCTCTCTCTCTCTCACACACACACAGACAGACGGATATACAGACATTTTCTAAAAATTGTCAAATCGTGGTCTTGTCTAGACCTCTCAAAAAGTGCAAATCCGTCGAAAACCAGAAGCCGAAATTTTTTACGAATTCAATACTTTCTTCTATTGAATACAGAAAAAATAAAATACATAAAATTAAATAAAATAAAAAATTCTTAAAATGTATAGATATCCGAAAATTTTACAGTCGGATATTTTTCATGATTGCAATACTTTTCTTGCCTATATATCTTCGGAAAGTAATAAATATGATCGGGCTAAACATAATTACATATTTTATAGTATTTAAATAAAAAAGAGAATAATATGTTAAGGGCATGCAATACCTTTATTGAAAATTCTTTAAATAGTAAAAATTTTAAACTTAATATATGTTCGGAACGTAAAAAAAATATGACATGAACTGAATATAATTTATACATTTTTTACAATATTTGAATAAAAAGGGAAAAAAATAAAAATAATTAAGAAATTACAATACTTTTATAAAAGTTCTTTAAAGAGTAACATACTTAATAATTTTAGTTTTGAAAATCAGACATTGATATTAATTTATTAATACATTAAAATGTGATTTTGTCCTGTCATTTACTACGCATTTTTACAGTATTTGAAAAGATAAAAAAGGTGGATAATGCTCTTCAGTATTTTTATCTTTTAAATTCTTTAACTAATAAAAATTTCATATTATTATTTAAAAATTTTAATATATTAAAATTGATACTGATAATTTATTCAGAAGGATTTGGTCACTTAAAAAAAAAAAAAAAAAAAAATTATTATTATTTTAAGACAGTTAGTGTAAATTCAATAAAATATTGTTATTTGGATATACTGAAATATTTTACTATGTTATAAAATTATTTTTAATTCGGTTTAGCAACCAACAAAAATATAATACAGTGATAGTATATATTTTTCATCGGATCTTTAAATTAGAGTTGATAGATTTGATGCAAATCATAATTAGGTCTAGTCAAAAAATGTACACAAAAGAAATTCTGAACGTTGCAAAAGTATAAATCACGCAGACACAGCGATAAATACGATCATATAAATGTGTTTGAGAAAGTGACAAGTGAGTAATGTTTTCCTAGCAACCCTTCGTGTAGGGAGTGTCTTTGTTGCGGCAATTTTTGTCGCTGGAAAACTCCCCGTGTAATATGAGAGTGGGAGAGTTCGGGGTAGTTTCTTTTGGCCCGGGAGAGGTATCGCTTGCGCTGAACTGTGTTTAGGGGAACAGCATGGGCAGTGGCTGGGAGCTATCGCGTTAAAAACGTTAACGACCAAGTCGATTTATAGTGCTCTATACGATATTTTTATGCGTGCTGAGATTCCGAACGTAATCATCAGTGACTGTGGGATAGCTGCGGACGATCAGGCGATTCTATTGATACCTGATCCTAGTATTAAATTATATGCTCGTTGGACCGGTCCTGGAGAAACAGCACGACAGTGCTCACAATCTGATGAAAATTTTGGCTTGATACAGGCGAATAAACAGGGAAAAGCCACTGACTTCAGAATTACCCACGACGAAAGAGATGTGACTTCATCTTGAAATCGTGTGAAGGAGAATTGGAAAACTCCTCCAGGAGAAAGCAACTCAGTCTACGTGCCAATTAAAGCACATAGGGCTCATGTTAAACGTAAAATTAAGTTTTTCAACTTCAAAGGATCTAATGCTCGAAATAAAAATGTGAACGCCATGGTGACAGACTATCTGGAACCTGACTTGGCACACCCGGGGATGTCACTGAATATCCCAGTGATCGAAGAAATCACTCGAAACAGTTATTTGTGTCTTCGAAGGAGCTGAAAGTGTTCAATTATATCTTCGTTATCAAGAAATTAATTTCGTTAGATATAACATTGTGTTTTTCACCGAAAATAAAATGGAACTTCAGCTTTCATATGTCTGAACGTGTTTCATTGAAAGTGCGAATTTAGACATGAACTATTTAGAGTTAATTGTTTATTTGTGAACAATTTAGACTTTTAATAGACTCTAATTGAAATTTGAATAATAGACTTTTAAAACTCTTCGAACTTTTAAATGAACAATTTCAAATTAAAATTTTTTTTGTGTGATTTTACAACTATTTTGTCTGTTTCAGAGAATGAACGTCGAAAAGGAAATTATTTAGTCCAGCATGTACAACATTTTTTATAAGGTTCTTATAATTTTACTTTATTATTTTAATTGCTAATTTCATTACTTACTTGTGGGTTTTTTTATGAATATGAATGTCTGTAATGTTATTTAGTTGTATTAGATTTTAAATAATATTGTGGAGTGGGAGTCTCCGGCATCCTTTTATTTCTCAGATAGTGTCATCAGACGGCCGCTGAGACACAATCTTGGGGAGGGGGGGGGAGGTGTAATGCCGGCGAGCCCCACACCTTTATGGTATCCCCTACCCTAACAGCACAGTTAGGCTTAACTTATCCACAGTACATCTTAAGGACGTTTCTGGGATGCCTTTTCATCCAGAAGACATCTTGAAGATATCCTGGGGAAGCGATGTGCTGTCTGGGTATGGAGGGGAATATATGTCATTGCAACCCTTAAAGGGGTCGCAAAAGGATGCGGAGAAAAGCATCAGTGGATGTACTGTGAGCTGGTTTGGAGAGACGGAGGAAGTGTGTCCTGCCGTTCTCTAGCTCAAGTCTGTTGTTATTTTATGCATTATGAGAGTGCGGGAAAGTTATCTAAATCTTCAAATAGATCTTTTGTATATATATATGTGTAAATAAGAATCATTAAATTCTGCAACTACAAGCGAAAATAGAGACTGTTTATTTGGAAACTTTTCCCCCACATCCACACATACCTCAACGAACCCTCCGTCAAGATGTTACACAAATTAATAAAAGATCTTCTTAAACTAATTTATGGTTATTAATATAAATATTATAGTTAAAATAACACTTTTTTTTTTTTTGATATTTTTACATTTGCACATGTCAAAAATATGAAGAAAAATGTAAGTAAATTAAAGTAGTATTATTTTGTTCTTCTTAATTTATCTTCTAGAAATCTGAGCATTTTATGTTCTTTTCTTGAGCGACTATAGCAGTTTATCGCTCAACAACATCCATATTGCAGTTAACAAACTAAAATTACAAAAAATAATAAAAGAATACAATGTCTGTCGCGTGCAACCATTGCCCTCTGATAAGTGATATCTAGAGACGGCGATGATGCAATCCTAACCTATCATCATGACTCGTGCTATCCAAAGTGCTACAGAGGGGAACATTCTAAATTCGCTTCAAGGTCATCAATATAGTGGCAATATTAGAATACCTATATAAAATATTAGCGTCAAAATATATTACAATTAACCAGTTGCTAGGGTGCAGTCGGTAACAAAAGTGACCGAACACAGCAAAAATTTCTATATAAAAAAAAGTACACGTAATACTGCTTTGCTAAATAAATCCTTGCCGAATCATGTTCTTAGTCTAAGAACAGGATTCAACAAAGATTAGCAAAACTGTATTAAGCGTAATTGTTTTATATAGGAATTTTTGCTAGTGTTCGGACACTTTTGTTAGCGACTGTATACTTTATGCTAAATACAGTCGGTAGCAAAAGTATCCGAACACTAGCAAAACTTCCTATGTAAAAAAGTAGAGTTAATACTGTCTTGTTAAATAAATCCTTGTCGAATCATGTTCTTAGCCAGTGTAAGAACGTGATTCGACAAGGATGTATTTAACGAAACAGTATTAATTTTACTTTTTTTGTATAGGAATTTTTGCTAGTGTTCGGATACTTTTGTTACCGACTGTAAATGAGGCCGTTACAACATATATCTTAAATGCGTACAACGAGACTTTGGTACAATGTAATTACAATACAATAATAAATTTGCAATGGAGCAATGCTTTGACTGTTATCTTCTATCTATAATAATAAATGGAAAGGTTTGTCTGTCTGTCTGTCTGTCTGTCTGTCTGTTCTTTTATACGTTCAGCCCCTATTGAACGCAGAAGTACAAGAATTGACATACGGATGCTCTGGAGCCTTTCCGATGTTTTCCTCGAAACACAATTTAAAAATCTTAATTAGTTTCGGAGATATTAATTAAAATGCTGACCCATATCGATCGCGAAAATGACCAAAAATCCTTATTGCTTAAAAAGAGGCATTCTATCTGCATTCAGCAGACGATTTTAACAGCTGTCTCTAACGGAAAAAAAACAAGTGCAAGTCATTAATGTCACATGATCTTTAACTGGGGTTAAAAATTGCAAATTTCAAAGTGATTCAAATTTTCTTTTTCGTACACAACACTTAATATACAACCTATTCAGCACAAAACCAACCTGCAGTTAAAATTTCATCAAATTTCATTAATAAACAAAGCAGTTACATTTTAATTGCTAATTAAATTTTATTCTAACACGTAATCTATCTTTCAATAGGCGATAGGAGTTTCCATAGCAACAAAATACATTTGAAGGAACTAAAAAATACTTTTTCTTTTTCTTTTTATTTCCATTACCCGACTACCGTGGTATAGGTTTTGGCGAAATAAAAAATATTTATTTTTCTTTTTACTTCCATTAATAAAACTACCGTTGATAATGGAATTAGAGATTTCACGTGATTTACACGTTTTATAATATCCTGATTAGGTTTTCTTTTGTATCACAGCTACTAATTAAAATAATTTCATAAGTAACACATTATTTGAAAGCTTTGTTGATTTGGAATTGAACAGTAGATTACAGAAATTTCTACCGCCAGATATTTTAAAATTTCGATATTTCAAATTCCAATTAAATTATTTTTGATACATTATTCGAAAGATATTTTAAAGTTCTTTTAAATTATCGAAAGTTTTCACCAGATTTACACGCTTTGAGGTTTCTTGAATTAGTTTTCTTTTGTATTTCAGCTACTAATTAAAATAATTTCATGAGTAATGCATCATTAGAAAGCTTTTTTAGATTTGGAATCGAACAGTGGAATACAGAAATTTGTACCGCCAGATGGCGCTGTAATATTTTAAAATTTCAAAATTTCAATTTCTAATTATGATTAAATTATTTTTAATACATCATTCGAAAGATATTTAAAGTTCTTTTAAATTATCGAAAGTTTTCACCAGATTTACACCTTTTGAGGTTTAGGACACTGATTCAGGACACCTTTTGAGGTGTCCTGAATCAGTTTTCTTTTATATCTCAGTTATTAATTAAAAAAATTTCATAAGTAATACATCATTTGAAAGCTTTGTTGACTTGATACACAATTAAAGTACTTTTACATTATCGAAAATGGAATTCGAGATTTCACCCGATTTACACGTTTTGAGGTCTCCTGATTACGTTTTCTTTTGTATCTCAGCTACGAATTAAAATAATTTTATAAGTAATACATCATTAGAAAGCTTTTTTGATTTGGTATCGAACAGTGGATTACAGAAATTTCTACCGCCAGATGGCGCTGTAATATTTTCAAATTTCAATATTTCAATTTCTAATTATGATTAAATTATTTTTAATTCATCATTCGAAAGATATTTTAAAGTTCTTTTATATTATCGACAGTTTTCACCAGATTTACACGTTTTGAGGTCTCCTGAATTAATTTTCTTTTGTATCTCACCTACTAATTAAAATAATTTCGTAATTAGTACATCATTAGAAAGCTTTTTTGATTTGGAATCGAACAGTGGAATACAGAAATTTGTACCGCCAGATGGCGCTGTAATATTTTAAAATTTCAATATTTCAATTTCTAATTATGATTAAATTATTTTTAATACATCATTCGAAAGATATTTTAAAGTTCTTTTAAATTATCGAAATTTTCACCAGATTTACACGTTTTGAGGTGTCCTGAATCAGTTTTCTTTTGTATCTCAGCTACTAATTAAAATAATTTCATAAGTAATACATCATTAGAAAGCTTTTTTGATTTGGAATCGAACAGTGGAATACAGAAATTTGTACCGCCAGATGGCGCTGTAATATTTTAAAATTTCAATATTTCAATTTCTAATTATGATTAAATTATTTGTAATACATCATTCGAAAGATATTTTAAAGTTCTTTTAAATTATCGAAAGTTTTCACCAGAATTACACGTTTTGAGGTGTCCTGAATTAGTTTTTTTTTTTTTTTGTATCTCAGTTATTAATTAAAAAAAGTTCATAAGTAATACATCATTTGAAAGCTTATTTTAGTTGATACAAATTTTAAAGTACTTTTACATTATCGAAAAATGGAATTCAAGATTTCACCCGATTTACACGTTTTGAGGTGTCCTGATTAGGTTTTCTTTGGAACAATAGATTACAGAAATTTCTACCGCCAGATGGCGCTGTAATATTCATCTAATATTCTAATTATGATTAAATTATTTCTAATACATCATTCGAAGGATATTTTAAAGTTTTTTTACATTATCGAAAGTGGAATTCGATATTTCACCTGATTTACAATTTAAAGTGTCCTGATCAGGTTTTCTTTTGCATCTTAGCTAATTGAGTAAGAATAAGTAACTGGAATGGAACAATAGATTACAGAAATTTCTACCGCCAGATGGCGCTGTAATATTTTTAAATTTCAATATTTAATATTCTAATTATGATTAAATTATTTCTAATACATCATTCGAAAGATATTTTAAAGTTCTTTTACATTATCGAAAGTGGAATTCAAGATTTCCCCTGATTTACAATTTAAAGTGTCCTGATCAGGTTTTCTTTTGCATCTCAGCTAATTGAGTAAGACCGTTCAAAATTGGTATATGCAAGTTAATTAGGAGGGGCTGGAACGGTGGGGAAGGAATAGGCGCGCAGCGCCCATGGGTTTGGGACCCGGTTCGAGTTTTTACCCGATGATAAAAGATTTTTTTTAAATTTTATTTTCTTAATAATAAAAGTTTGAGTTGAGAAGGAATATGCGTGTACAGCGCACGTATACCCTCAAGCGTGCGCGCGCAGCGCGCATGGGTCTGCGTTGCCGAAGGCAGTGGCGTCCCGGTGTGAGTTTTTACCCGATGCTAAATGATATATTTTTTAATTCCTTTTCTTGAGAATGAAAGTTTATGAGTAATAACATTGAATTTTGAGAAGTCATAAGGATAGTGAAGGAATACGTGCGCGCAGCGCACGGGTCTACGCTGCCGAAGGCAGTGGGGACCCGGTGCGACATTTTTCCCGATCAGAATTTTTTTTTCTCTTTTTTTATCACATGATACAAATTAATGCAATTTTGAGAATTCATTAATTATTGTGATTCATTTAAAAATAGTGACCAGCGAAGCGGGCGTAGCCTGCTAGTCGGAAATAATTGCATGGAATCATATGGTTTGTGTAAAAACTGTTACATTATTTCAATGCTATAAAATGTAAGAATTAAATACATGTTGTAACGTAGGATAAATAATTTACTATAGCAATATATTTTGTAAAAATCGAAAAAAAAAAAACTGTTATTAAAAGTTATGTAGAACAAAGAAAATGTTAAAGGTAAATATCGATGATTAATAATTTTATTCATATTCTTTATAATAGATCAAAGAATACACTGATTAAATAAATACATTAATTAAGCAAATACATTGTATAAAGTTAAATATAATAAAAATCTCCAATCTTAATAATAATTTTCTCAGTCATTAGCATTATAAAATGTTCGAATATCCTAACTATGGCACTTTAAAAACACTTTAATAGCGACATTTGCATAACGTATCGAAAAATCTTTCCACTCGGCAGATTTCAAAAATTCTTCCTTTCCTGCAGCGATAGAGGCAACACTATCAAAAAACTCCACATCTCCAGTTTCATCCGCAACTAACAGAACTTTACAAATTATATTTTCAGACATATTTTCCAAAATATATGAAGCGCATAATTTTTTCAAAGTGAATACAGCGTATTTATCTGCTGCTTTATACAGCTGAATTGCTGTATCTATGGTTATTTCTTCAACGCGACCTGAATATAAAAATCGTAAGAAATGCTCCAGAATATTTGGTTCCAAATCCTTAATGTCCACCATTCCGCTCTCCTTTTCTTTCGTATCGTGTTTGAACATTGCTGCGAACACTTCCGATCTTGCAATAAGAATACTTCTATGAACGGCAAAGCTTTTATCACCACATTTTAAAATAGCATCAGAATAGTTATCGTCGTTAAATAACTGCTCGATATCTTTAGACAGAACCTCTAGACAGTGAGATTGAATTGATTCACTACCTGAAAAGAAAAGAAATTGAAATTAATTTTCAAATATTACTTCCCTATTTTTGAAGATTTTATTTAAGTGTTATATTATAGTAGAATAAAAAGGTATTTGAGCACATAAATTATCTTATATAATGCATAAATGATCTCGGATAATACTGGAAAAAGCCGGATTTTTAAATAAATAAAAAAAGCTCAGTGGAATTTTTTTTATGGTTTTGTGTAACATCCTCCCACCTTTTTTTTTTTTTTTTTGTATTATGAAGTGTAATAATAATAATAATAAAATGCATTCATTAAAATCAAAGTTTAAATATTTTAAGTTTCTAAAATTATCCTTGATATTACAAAGAATTTTATTATTGTTATTATTATTAAACAATTTGTGCTATATATATTCTATTTCCTTTACAGCAAAAAAAAAAAAAAAAAAAAAAAACTGGATTTAAATGATTATTTAGTGTTGCTTTGTTAAAATTTTCGTATTCAATAATTTTTATAAAATGTTTTGAATTATTGTTCCTCTATGATTATTGTTAAAGTTATTAGATTATATATATATACATTCGGTAACAAAAGTGTCCGAACACTTGCAAAAATTCCTATGTAAAAAAAGTACACTTCGTACGGTTTTATTAAATAAATCCTTGTCGAATATTATTCTTAGTCAGTGTAAGAACATGATTCGACAAGGATTTATTTAACAAAACCGTATGAAGTGTACTTTTTTTGCATAGGAATTTTTGCTAGTGTTCGGACACTTTTGTTACCGACTGTATATATATATACATATTACACTACTTCAGTCCTACTTTTTTTTTTTTTTTTTTTTTGACAATGAATTATTTCTTTCTTTTCTTCTTCTTTTTTTTTCGTTTATTCCTATCACTTTTCCATTGTGATTTTATGAGATAATTGCAAATTATTTTTCATGGGTATTTTTTAATATTTCGTTTTATAAAGCAATTTGAACAATTTGAGATAATGCAATCTTCTTAGGAAATTCTTTTTATATCTTTATACTAGCAGGCTTTGCCCGCTTCGCTGGTCACTATATTTAAAGGAACCTCTTTTTTATAATTGCTTTATGGGAAAAAAAAACTGAAATCGATTAAAAGCTCGCTTTGTGTTCCCGCTGCCTTCGGCAGTAACTTGTTCGTCTTCGCAGCCTCCTGTGCCTGGCCCTACTGCCTGCGACAATGGCTAACCCGTCCCCCAATGACTTACCCGTTCATAAACGATGCAGGCAACGCCCGCTTCGCTGGTCTCTATTTTTAAATGAATCACTATAATTACTGAATTCTCAGAATTGCATTAATTTTTATCAAGTGAAGAAAAAAAGAGAAACAAAATCTGATTAGGAAAAATGTCGCACCGGGTTCTCACAGCCTTCGGAAAAAATTCCCAAAATGTTCTAACTCTTATTTCTATTTTTTCCCCCTTCGCCCCACCCCCACCCGTCTATGCTAATAATTTTACAAATTCGAAAATATCTGCAATCGATTTGTAAGTATCATAAACCTCTATGCACCAGTTTTGAACGATCTATCTCTATTTTTATTTTTTGCCCCTCCGCTCCCTCCCTCCTTCCCGCCCCTCCCAATAATTTTAAAAATTCAAAAATATCCTCAATCGATTTGTAGGTATCGAAAACCTCTATATACCAATTTTGAATGATCTAACTCTATTTTATTGGGAGTACAAATTAATTCGGTCCGTTTTTTTTCGTTAAAAAAACATTTTATTTATTATCAAAATGAAAAAACATGTTATTCAAAGTATTGTTCATCGGTAGCCACAACTTTTGTCCACCTTTCTGGCAATTTTCGGATTCCATCTCTGAAAAATGAGTCCTCTCTGGACGCAAACCATGAATCGAGCCATTCCTGAATTTCTTCGAAAGAAGTGAAGCGGTGTCCAGCCAAATCGTGATGCATCCGTCGGAACAACCAATAATCAGAAGGAGCAAGGTCTGGCGAATAGGGCGGGTGGGGTAGGACCTCCCATTTCAACGTTTCCAAGTAATTTTTAACGACAATTGAAAAATCGCTTTTCAACGTCGCGCGGTTTCAACTCGTATGGGACCCAATTTCCTTGCTTTTGAACCATTCCCATTTTTTTTAAGCGCACGGAAATTGCTTGCTGAGTGACTCCCAACGATCCTGCAAGCTCTTGTTGCGTTTGGCACGGATCTTGATCGAGCAATTCCTCCAATTCGGCGTCTTCGAACTTTTTCGGCTGGCCCGGGCGCTCATTGTCTTCGACACTAAAATCACCATTTTTGAAGCGTCGAAACCACTCTCTACATGATTTATCAGATGGCGCAGATTCACCATAAACTTCCACAAGCGATCGATGCGCTTCAGCGGCACTTTTCTTCCAATTAAAAAAGAAAATCAAAACTTCCCGCAAATGTTGTTTCTTTAGCACAAAACTCGACATATTGAATGCTCAAAAAACCAATGTTGTTGTATAAAACTCGAAGCTTCGTTGACTGAATATGGTTAGAAAGGTCAGAAAGGTTAGAAAGGTTATTGTTAGAAAGGTCAAACCTTTCTAACAATGCCAAAAACATCTATCATTATTCAGTAAACAAATCAGCCAGAGCCATCTATTGAAAACGGACCGAATTAATTTGTACTCCCAATATTTTTTTGCCCCTCCGCCCTCCCCCCTTCCCGGCCCTTCTAATAACGTTACACTTTCGAAAATATCCCCATTCGACTTGCAGCCCTCTAAAACCTATCTGTACCAATTTTGAATGGCCTAAATGTATTTCTATTTGTTTTTGCCCATAGCCCCCCTTACCGCCCCTCCTTATAATTTTACAAATTCGAAAATATCCCCAATCGATTTGTAAGTATCGAAAACCTCTATATACACCAATTTTAAACGATCTATTTTAATTTTTATTTTTTTGCCCCCCCCCCCTCTCCCCTCTCCCTTCTCGCCCCTCCTAATAACTTTAAACTTTCGAAAATATCCCCATTCGACTTGCAGGCCTCTAAAACCTGTCTGTACCAATTTTGAACGGCCTAACTGTATTTCTATTTGTTTTTGCCCATAGCCCCCCCTTACCGCCCCACCCCCCTTACCGCCCCTCCTAATAATTTTTACAAATTCGAAAATATCCGCAATTGATTTGTAAGTATCGAAAACCTCTATAAACCAATTTTGAACGATCTAACTCCATTTTTATTTTTTTGCCCTTCCTCTCCCCTCCCCTTTCTCGCCCCTCCTACACTTTCAAAAATATCCCCATTCGACTTGCAGGCTTTTTAAACCTATCTATACCAATTTTGAACGGCCTAACTGTATTTCTATTTGTTTTTGCCCCATAGCCCCCCCTTACCGCCCCACCCCTACAAGCCCCTCCTAATAATTTTACAAATTCAAAAATATCTGCAATCGATTTGCAAGTATCGAAAATCTCTATGTACCAATTTTGAACGATCTGACACTATTTTTATTTTTTTGCCCCCCCCCCCCTCCCCTCCCCCCCTCCCCCCTTCTTGCCCCTCCTAATAACTTTACACGATCGAAAATATCCCCATTCGACTTGCAGGCCTTTAAAACCTACCTGTACCAATTTTGAGGGGCCTAACTGCATTTCTATTTGTTTTTGCTCCATAGCCCCCCCCCCCCTTGCTGCCCTACCTGGGGGCTGAATTTCTAAAATTCCAGAAATTGGTTTTTAGATAGTTGCATTATCTATATTTTAGAGCAAAAATTTCACGTATTTCTATTTTTTTTTTTTTTTTTTTTTTTGAGATATATAGGATTATGCGAAATCACGTTTTACGCATGTGAAATCACGTTTTGCCTCCCCCACCCCGCCCCCTTGGGGACCGAATTTCGAAAATTCCAGAAACCGATTTTTAGACAATTGTATTAGCTATATTTTAAAGCAAAACTTTTACGGATATCTGTTTTTTTGTTTGAGATATGAAGGATTTTGTGAAATTACGTTTTGCCCCTCACCTCCCCCCCTTGGGGGGCGAATTTTGTAAAATCGCTTGCGGCGTTGTGTTTCTTGGGTCGTAAACATTAACCGTGCCGAATTTTGTCCCGGTCGGTGAAACGGCCTAGGTTTCTATAGCGGACAGACACACAGACAGACAGACTCTGCTCTTTTATATATATAGATATATAGTTTGCAAGTGTAATGACGATTCCGGTTTGTACTCATCTATATGCCAAGTTGCGACCTAATTTCCATGCTTTAGTTAATTTTAAAAAAATCTAATTGTCCGATCGATAAGCTGTTTAGTCCAACAGATTCAAAAAAAAAAAAAAAAAAAAAAAAAGCCCCTTTCATTTGGTATCTTATTTGTAACGAAGTTTTGGTTTTTTAAAATTAATTAAAATATGAAAATAATAACCTGACAACACGGAGCCTGACAATAACTTCAAATTTGGACATTTAAATTTATAATTGTTGCCAAAAAAATTTACCAGTTATTTATTTATTTATTACTAGCAGGCTACTCCATAGAATAATAATAAAGGAAGAAGGAGCATGCCAATAGTCTTAATGCTTACAAACCCCTTCTAGTGAAATGCCAGCGAAAGCTACTTTTGCTCCTCTCAACATTGAAGTTTGTTAATAAAGGCTTGTTAATAATCGCTGTTTTTTGTGGCAATACAACAGCTTATGTAGAAACACTTATGCTCCTTCTTCCTTTATTATTATTCTATGGGCTACTCTCGCTTTGCTGGTCACTATTTTTAAATGAATCACAATAATTAATGAATTCTCAAAATTGCATTAATTTTTATCATGTGATAAAAAAGAGAAAAAAAAATTCTGATCGGGAAAAATGTCGCCCCGGGTCCCTATTGCCTTCGGTAGCGTAGACCCGTGCACGATGCGCTCGAATGAATGTATATATATGCTGCGCGCGTGCATTCCTTCACCACCCTTATGATTTCTCAAAATTCCATGTCATTACTCATAAACTTTTATTCTTAAGAAAAGGAATTAAAACAAAACAAAAAAAAAAAAAAAAAAAAATCTTTTCTGATCGGGTAAAAACTCACACCAGGTCCCCTCTGCCTTCGCCCGCTAGCGAGTCAGTACTTTTAAATAAATCACTATAGTGAATGAATTCTCAAAATTGCATATTATCACTCATTAATATTACTCTTAAGAAAAGAAATTAAAAGAAAAAAAAACATTTGTGATCGAGTAAAAACTCACACCGGGTCCCCACTAGCTTCGGCAGAGTAGACCCGTGCGCTGCGAGCACGTACTCCTTCACCATCCTTATGATTTCTCAAAATTCGATGTTATTACTCATAAACTTTCATTCTTAAAAAAAGGAATTACAAAAAATATCATTTAGAATCGGGTAAAAAATTACACCGGGTACCCACTGCCTTTGGCAGCGCAGACCCATGCCCGTTGCGCGCGCATGTGTGAGGGTATACGTGCGCTGTGCACGTATATTCCTCCTCAATTCAAACTTTTATTATTAAGAAATTAATATTTAAAAAAAAATGATTTATCATCAGGTAAAAACTCGCACCGGGCCCCAAACCCGTGCGCGCGCAGCGCTCACGTGTGAAGATATACGTGCGGCGCGCGCACATATTCCTTCTGAAATCAAACTTTTATTCTTAAGAAAAGAAAATTTAAAAAATCATTCCTCATCGGGTAAAAAGTCGGGCCGAGTCCCCACTGTCTTCGGCAGCACAGTCCCGTGCTCTTCCTTCCCCACCCTTTTAGCACCTCCTAATTAACCTACATGTACCAATTTAGAACGGTCTGACTCAATTAGCTGAGATGCAAAAGAAAACCTAATCAGGACACCTTAAAACGTGTAAATCAGGTGAAATCTCGAATTACACTTTCGATAATATAAAAGAACTTTAACATATCTTTCGAATGATGTATTAAAAATAATTTAATAATAATTGGAATTTGAAATATTGAAATATTGAAATTTTAAAATATTACAGCGCCATCTGGCGGTAGAAATTACTGTAATCTACTGTTCCATTCCAGATCAGCAAAGCTTTCAAATGATGTATTACTTATGAAATTATTTTAATTAGTCGCTGAGATACAAAAGGAAACCTATTCAGGAGACTTCAAAACGTGTAAATCGGGCGAAATCTCAAATTCCACTTTCGATAACATAAAAGTACTTTAAATATCTATGGAATGATGTATTAAAAGTAATTTAATCATAATTAGAATTTTGAAATATTGAAGTTTTAAAATATTACAACGCCATCTGGCGGTAGAAATTTCTGTAATCAACTGTTCGATTCCAAATCAACAAAGCTTTCAAATGATGTATTACTTATGAAATTATTTTAATTAGTAGCTGAGATACAGACAGACAGACAGACGGACGGACAGACAGACAAACCTTTTCTTTTATTATTATAGATCTTATTTATTTATTTATTTATTTATTTTATTTATTTATTTATTTTTATTTTTTTGGCATAAAATAAAATATGCTTTCACGCGAAAATAAATAAATAAACAATACAATTACAAACTTTCGCAATTTATTTCTTTTCTTTTACCTTTAAAATTTGAAACTCATAAACCTTACGCTAAATTTCCCACCGAATTTTAATTCCTCAGAAGCCAAATTGTTATTAGAAACAAATTAATATTGTGAGATGTAATGCTAATGATAATCAAACCAACATCATTCACGAAAGACTTAAAAATAAAATTCATGTTAAACGACCTAATTGTCATACTTCGTGAGGCAGGACAGATTTAGTATAAGACCCTGATGGCGATTTTTAAATTTTTGTTATCATATGTTGGCGATACATTTTTATCAATTAATATATTTATTTTTGCATAATTAAGTGTTAAAAAAACTTAGTACCTATTTTGATTATACTTTTTATCATTGCGTTTTTTAGTCAATTTATGACAAAAGTTCACATGGGGATTATATCATTAAAATATTGCTAGATTTAAAATGACGCTTGCAAAGATTGTAAAAATGCTATCTTTCAAAATACATTTTTTCTATAAAATGATCTCATTGTACAAATGTCGTAATTTTTATTAGATCGCTGAACTGAGTCTACGTGCTTAAATATTGCTTATGTATTATTTTTAATCCTCGCGTATTTTATTAAGTGACTATCGTATCGTTATTTAAAAAAATTAATCATAACTGGACCACGTTAGAGAAATATTATATAGATTAAATTTGCTCATGCATATAAAAATATGAAAGTGGAGTAAAAAACAACCATAACCTTTTTTAATATACTTTAAATTTAGATTTATTTTCTTTTTTCTTTTGTTTAAATAGTTTTGTTTAAACGTTTTTGGCACGGATGAATCGCACTTGGTATGAAAGCTAATTAATTGATAATCCAGAGTAATATTTTAAAATTTTGATGCTGAAATAAATCGGACCTTTTCCGCCAAGAACTCCCCTTTTGTGAAAGCCACTTTAAGCCAAGTTAGCGCATCAAAAATATAAATAAATTATAAAATATTGAAAAACAGAAAAGAAAGGAAAGGAAAGGAAAAAGGGAAGACAGAAAGAGAAGAAATAATGAAATAATCACATAAATTATGTATTTTTGTCTAAAATGGCGATAAAAATTCAAAAGTAGACAAGGGGAGCAATATTAAGGCTACACTATGATCAGATTTACATATTTAATTATTTTTCTATGTACCAACTACTATTAATTAACTCAACTACTATTACAACCACAAAAAATTGTCTCATGCGATAGATGTAAGCGATCATAGCATATTGTAGTATTATATTTGGCGTGAAATTGTTGTCGTTTTATAGCTGATCGAATAAATCAAATAAATGTAGAAAATAACGTGAAAGAAAATATTATGTACACCACTTATCCTATTGTTCATATCTAACTGGGGTCGGTACAACTATAGTATCTCCCCACAGCTGAATTTGGCGATTTTTCTTTGGCGCCGATTTGAACGATAACGATGTTGTTCTGGACTGTTTGCGATAAAATATGGCAGCCTGCATGCTGTTTATTTTAGATTTATGATTTATAATTTAGCTTATGATTTTTAGATTTATGATTTAGCCATAATCGCCAGTTTCTGCTGTGGAGAGATACTATAGTTGTTCCCTGGGGTTTAAATATAAAATTGCTACTTCAATTTTTTTTATGTTGTCCGTTTCGAAACTGTCATCTGATAAGCACCCAAATGGAAGTCCACTGGTAAGCTATTGTCACAGGCACCCGAGAGTCTGCGAATGAGTGGGTTGCTGCTGAAGGCAGCGGGGACAGGAAGCGAGCTTTTGAGCAATTTCATGATTTTTTTTTTTTTTTTTTTTTTTTTTGTTTATAAAGCGATATAAAAGAATTTCCTTTAAATATAGTGACCAGCGAAGCAGGCAAAGCCTTCGTTGATTCACTATGTTCATTGATTTCACATTCCGTCATTTTTGACGGGGTTATATACTAGTTATTTAGTAAAAGACTGCGCAGTCTGTCCTACCAAAATGGGAGACTTTGAGTTTTTGCTATTTAGGAGAGAATGCGCATTGATTTTTATAAAATTCTGTATTAATAGAGATTTCGCATTTCATTTTTAATGACAAGACAATGAGGATGAAATTTTTGAATGTCTGGAACTGCACAACACTGTAAAAAAATGTTGTAATTTTTTCTGCACTTTCTGTTGTATATTTTCAAGCATTGGCGCTTTTTTAATGAATTCAAGCACTAAATGTTGTAAAATCGACTTCCTGTGGACTTTAGACGCGAACATCTGCGCTGAAACATAAAATCTGTGTCTCTGAACTTAGATGCAGACGCACGATGGATGAACGAAGAGAAGATCATGGAACGAGCAATTCCCGTTCATCAAAAAGGTTAGCTATTAATTTTTTATTAATATTTTTTATTGATTAATGGCACTTTTAAGTTTGCGGGGCGCAAACAAAAAATAGCCAATTCAATATTATCGCTAATTTATTTTATTGCTATTTAAATATGTTTGCATGACAGTATGATGCATATACTTTATTTTAAAAATTAAAATAGGTATACTTTCGGGACAGAATAAGAACAAAAATTGGGAATGCTTTAACGGCCTTCTTCACTTACGATCGCCGGAAGCCCGAGCCAATGTTATTCTATGGAGAAATTTTCTTTACAAATAACGTATTAATTAATACATATTTTTAAATTCTGTTTTCCCATTCAGAAAATTCCAAACTGGTAAATTGACGGACCTTTTTTTAAAAATGTATTTTTTTAATTTTTAATATTTTATTTTGAACTTGCAAAATGAGAAAATTTCACATATTAAAAATTCGTATTTTGCAGCTTCAAAATAAAATATAAAAAATTAAAAAAATATTTTTTTAAAAAAGGTCCGTCAATTTAACAGCTGAGAATTTTCAGAATGTGAAAACAGAATTTAAAAATATTTATTTGTTAATAAGTTATTTGTATATAAAAAATTTCCATAGAATAACATTAGCATCGGCTTTCGGCGGCGGTGAGTGAAGAGGGCCCTCAAAGCCCTTTTTTTTTTTTTTTTTTTTTTTTTTTGTGAGGCGAATTTATTATTATTATTATTACTTTCCTTGGAAATCGGATTATGGTCTGGTTATTCTTTGATTAGCCAAGTCAAATTGTGAACTTTTTTTTTTTTTTTTTTTTTTTTTTTTTTTTTTAACTATAGTAAGTAGAAATTCGTTCAATATAAATGTAGCTGCATAAAATATGTAAGAGTATTAAATATACACCTGTTTCAGATATTTTTATTTAACAGACACATACATTAAATGTAAACTTATGAAAAAAGTGGAATGTTTGTTTGTGAGTGCTTTTGCGTTCAGGCACAGCAACACATTTTGGCAAATAGATAGCTTGGACGACTGCACACCTCACTGAGATATTTTCAAATTTCTAATTTTAATCTTTTTTTCTTTTCATTTTCTTAAATTTATTCTTTAGTTTTATTCGTCAGCATCTCTTAGCAGCACGGTTGTTACATTATATGTTTTATAATATATATATATATATATATATATATACAGTAAAACCTCTCTAAGTTGGACACCTACGGTTCCAAGAAAAAGTGTCCAACTTAGAGAGGTGTCCAACTTATAGGGGGTTAAACATAATGTTAATGGATACATTCCGTTCCGAGAAAAAGCGTCCAACTTAGAGGGGTGTCCAACTTATAGGGGTGTCCAACTTGAGAGGTTTCACTGTATATATATATATTCCTTTGAGAAGGATACTTTATTTATTTATTGTATTTATCAGTAACAAATGGTAGTGTGTAAAAAAGTTTAAACGTGTTGAATTTTGAATTTAATTAAAATGAATTTGTTTTTATTTAATTTTTTTGAAAAGTAATATATATATAATGTGCTAACTGAAATCAAATGGTAATAATTTAGAGAGATCGTGGTCAGTGAAATACATGGTTTCAAAACTCAAATGTGTAATTGATACTGAGCTACAGTCATTTTTTAAAATTGTAGTTCTTGAGTAATAGCAGCTCCACGATTTATCTGATAAATACCGAAATTGAAGTGCCCAAAAATTAAGTTGCTGCAGTCGCAGGGGTGAAACTACCTAGCATGCAAAACCCCTGAAAACTGATATTTGCATGCAGATAGGTAAGATTTAATAATGAAATATCATATGACTACCTGTATTAAATGATATTTGGAGAGTTCTTAATACATTGTGAGGCAAATTAAACATTCAAAATAAGAAATTTCTGTAAAAACAAAATAATTTACATGAAAATCAGAAACAGCAAAAATTTCAAAAACCCTGAATTCAGGGGTAGCCCCTGAAAAGTTTCACCCCTGAGTCAGTAACCTGGACCGGACACAGCGCAAATGGGAAAGATGCTACCGTAGGCAGCAGATACATTCAGCGAGGTCATGATTATTTATTTTTTATTTATTTTTTTTATTTTTTTTTTTTTAAGTTTTCTTTGTATAAAGTGATATGAAAAATAGTGATTTATTTATTTATTTCTTTAAGCGGGTAAAACCAGCTAGTGCATGAATAATATAATAATAAAAATTCTCAGAAAAAAAAAAAAAAGAAAAGAAAGAAATACTGCAGAGTAAGAGAAAATTGTGTCAGTGTCACAAAAGATTATTGTTAACATTATAACGATAATATAATTATCCAGAGTCTCTGTAAATTTACAATAGTATTCATTTAAAAATAAGTATTCGAGAATTCGAGATACTCAATCTTTACTCTGCATTTTAATTTTTTTTCAAATGGTACTTTTTCTTAATAAAAAATAAAAATGCTTTTTTCTATTTTTGAAAAATGTAATCACTAAAATTACTACCACTAATAAATAATAAAATAAATATTACACTCTAAAATGTGTGCATAAAATAAATTTCTAATTTCGGTTTAACTTTCGCATAATTTTTCAGTTGAATCTTTTAAAAGTGCAGCTGAAAACATCTCATGTCTTCATAAAAAAAAAAAAAAAATGTCTAAGTAAGCAAAACATATTTGATCTAAAACGGATGTGTAAGTTTTTCTGTAAAATATGTAGATGAATCAGCAATTATGACCGCAGATGGCTATATAAACCGCTTAGCAACAGCGTTCATTTGTTTTTAGAAGTAAAAGATAATCAACTGCCTTATTTAATTTGTAGTTTTTTTTTTTTTTTTTTTTTTTTTTTTTGGTGAAAGGTCGGTTGAAAAGGAAAAATTTAAATGCACTGACTGACTTAGCTATGGCCATCAGCTCAAGCTTGATGGCTGAATATCGCTGTTCTGATTTAGATAGTGTTTTACTAAAGTAACTAACCGGAAGCAGAATGCCTTCCTTTTCTTGTAGAAGAACCCCTGAAATAGCAATTTTGCTAGCATCTGTATTAAGAAAAAATTGTTTTGACCAATCGGGTAAAGAAAGAAAAGGTTTAGAGAAAAAAACTTTCTGTATTTGTTTAAAGACTTCAGCATGTTGCTCTGTCCATTTAAATGTAGTTTTCGGAGATGTTAATTTTATCAAAGGATCAATTAATCGCGAGTAGCAGGGAATGAGTTTTCTGTAGAATCCACACAATCCTATAAATCTTTTTAGTTGTTTTCTGGTTGCTGGGATAGGAAATTGAGTAATTTTTGTAATGTTGGAAGAAATAGGATGTATTTTCTGATTTTGGATGCTGAAACCGAGATATTCAATAGATGACTGATGGAATTTACATTTCTTTGGAGACAATGTCAGATTGTACTTTTGTAGAGTAGCTAAAAGTGTTTGTAATTTTTCTGTTGTTTCCTGGAAAGAGTCACTTCCTATAATAATGTCATCCTGGTAAGCATATATGCCTGAACAATTGCACTCTTGTATAATTGTGTCAATAAGCATTTGGAATGTTGATGCGGCTGATCTCAGCCCAAACATTAATCTTTTAAATGAATAAGTTCCCCATTGTGTAGTAAATGAGAGACGTCGTCTGTATTCTTTAGGTAATGAAATTTGATGATACGCTGAGGGAAAGTCTAATGTTGTAAAATATTTAAATTTTGAGATGTTATTTATTATCGTATCAATTCTTGGAAGAGGATAAGTGGAGCATCGAATCATAGAGTTGATTAACCTTAAATCTAGGGCCAATCTAAAGGAAGGTTTATCCTCCTTAGACACAGCTTTCTTTTTAACCATAAGCATTGGGCATGCCCATTCAGAGATATTTCTCTCAATGATCCCTGCATCCAGTAATTTGTCAAGTTGATCTTTTGCCTCTTCTTGAATAGCTTGTGGAATAGGAAAAGGGTAGGTTTTTAAGGGAATATCTGAAATGAATTTTATATGTGGAGTGATATGATCGGTGTGTCCAATCGACTTTAGTGAACATGAAAATACAGAGTTAAATTTCTGAAGAATATCTTGCATTATTACCCTTTCTGTAGGTTTTAAATGCTGAATAGAAAAATTATTTACATTAAATTCTTTCTGTCTTAAGGATAAAACTTCTGGTGTAGCCTTAATTAGATTACACATGTGATCAGGTGTATTTGTTGCAAGATCCAAGGAATTTTCTTCTATTTTATCTATCTCTGAAATGTATCCGCAAACGGTATTTTTATTTATATGCAGTTTCTTGCTCGAATTATTATACATAGGAATAAAAAATTGAATTAATTCTTGTTTAGTAGAATTTTCCTTGATATGTTGTACCTCCATAAGAGAAGGATAGGACACAAGTGGACAATGCTTGTTAGACGATGTAAACATTACTAACTGATTTTCTGGAATAAGCGTGGACCGCACAGGCACATATATAGTATCCTGTGGATCAATCATAATCTTCTGGGTAAGCCAACATTTTTGATCAGAGGGTAAGTTCTCTTTATGAACATCAATTTTAGATTTTTTATATCCAGTTTGGGGAAAATCCATATGAGTAGCTATCTTATGTGATGCCCGATTCATATCAGATTCAGATGATAGAAGACTGCACGAGGGTACAGTGTCTAGAATATCTAAAGCATTTTCATTAATTTGTATTTTGTTATTGTGTAAATTGATAACTACGTGATGGGACTTTAAAAAATCAAAGCCAAGTATACCAATAAATTTAGATTCAGTTGGTATTTCAATAAGAAAAAAGGTGTGTTTGTAAAAAGTTTTCCCTATTTTAAAGGAAATGCAAACACATCCGTCACATTGGACTATAGAGTTTACTGTAGATATCTTGACTCTTGAAGCAATTCTTTTGTAATACAATTTGTTTTGATTTTGTAAGAAGTAATGCTTTGAGAGTAATGACACAGAAGCTCCTGAGTCGAGAAGAAAATTCTCTAATGTTTTGTTTAACAGTAATTGTATGATGGGGAGATTGGGCAGATCATTGTCTGTGTGTAACAAGAATTCCAGTGAATTAACTAATATGCAGTCTCCATTTTCCTCCACACTCGGGGACGTTACCAGTACAGGAGATGTTGTCTGTATCGCAACAGATTTGACTTTGCGTTCTAATGACAAAGGGAACTTTGCCTGTGTGTCTGGAGATCTCAGAATGATTTCATTGTTATTTACAAAAAAATTATTAGGTAGATTAGAATATGTTGAGTTAGTCTGTGAAAAGTTGTTATGGTAATTGACTTTATTCAAACCTGACCTATATGAGGAACTCTTTGTATTTAGGAGTTTAGTGTCACTTCTACCATTCTCCACTTCTAGTCATTGTGAATGACTACTTTTGGTTTGAGGGGAGTTGGATTTAAATGTTTTAGGGGCCCTGGCTCTCCGTGACATGTCTCTATAAGGTCTAGAGAAAGTTTGCCCATTACGATATCTGTGAGAAAACTTATTATTTTGTAATTTTCTGAGTGCAAAGCACCTCTGAGCAGAATGTCCAGGTCTTTCACACCATTGGCATTGAATCCTGTGCGACCCTTTATTTTGTGGAAATTTATTGTATGGCCGCTTGCTATAAGATGAATTGTTAATCTTAGTCAAATTGTTTTCTGAGTTTGTACCTATCACTTCACTATCTATTTTATGATTGAAGTTCTGAATAGTAGCAAAAGATGTTCCTGGTAAGACAGGGTTTACTTGCAAGTTATAAATTTCCTGGAATTTTTCGAGACATTCCACCATCTGATAAAAGGTTGTGGCTTTTTGTGATAGTAGATGAATTCTAAAGTGGGGCGGAATGAGATCATTGAATTTTGCGATTAGTAGTTGTTCAAGGGCTTTTTCTTCCATATCAGGAAAACGTTTTCTCACTAAATTTTCAAGCTTATTAGCAAAAATATTAATATTGACATCGGACTCAAACTTAAATTCATTAAATTGTTGTGCTCTTTCAGTTGCCGACTCTACCTTAAAATATTTCTTAAATATATTAAATAACTCTTTTGTATTTTTGGCTTTTTGGCAAGCTGGGGAGGAGACATAAAACTTAAGAGCAGTATCTGCCAATTTTGATTTCACAAAAGCCAAAGCATGGGATTCTTCCCATTTGCTGTTCTCAATTTTAAATTTCACTTGTTCAATAAAAAAATCCAATAAATGAGGGTCTCCAGAAAATGGCGTTACTAAAGTTTTGAATGGTAAACCTCTTGTCAATCCTTTGTTAGAAGCCATTATTTTTTGTATATATATGAAACTACTATATTGGCTATAAAACTACATGTGTTGATGGCTATTTGCATATAATAAATTCACGTAGTTGAGGAGAGAGAGAGATACCTACAATTTTTTTTTTAAGCCAACAATACAAAGTTCTGTTGACTATTATTTATTTAATCAGTTATTCAAAATATATTGAACCAAAAAAAAATTTTCATTTGTACAAAGTTCCAGCATATCACAATTTTTGAAACAGGGAATTGTCTTATAGGTCACTTGGTATCAATCATATTCAATCACCAAAAAAATGTAATTGGTAATGTATGACTTTAAAAAAATAATTTCAGCAATTCTAGCAATAAAAATAAAATAACTTATTCAAAATAAACAATCTCTACAGTATCATTTATTCTTAAGAACAATAATCAAGTATTCCTTTCCGGCACCAAATGTGATGTAAATACTTCATTTACCTTTTATGTTTCCATATTTTAAATTAATTTTATTAATATTTTTAATTTTCATAGCAACAGAAGTTACTTAGTGAGGATCAAAGAACCTCATGGCGTACATTGCGTTCTGGCCACTAACCCTTTTTATTCTTTGGGTCAAAAGGTCAAATATATATATCCAAATAATTTTATTTACATAAGAGAAAAGAGGAATCAATTTACTTATTGGCTAGAATGCTGTAAAAAGAAAAATGCATACAAAAATAATGTTTGTAAGAAAACTAATCTGCTGCATCAAAATTAATCAATTTTATTTTCCAAACCACACTAGTAATTCCAAATTAAGTAGGATATAAAAATTAATGGTTTTTAAAATTTGAATAAGTATTCATATAAACTAATATATATATATTTATTATTAATAAGTAGGCACTCTCTCTCCAAATGATAAAATGGTCATTATTTTAAAACAGAAGCAAAACAAATCTTTCTCACCCCATGTTCTTCTCTTGAGAGCTGCTGAAACCCAACTAAATTTAAAACTGCTGGAATAACAGAAGGTGGAGTCAGAACCATCACCCTATTGGTTCTCAGCATGGTGTGATATGACATCACCACTAGGAAAGAAGAACCAATTTTTCTCCTGTGTGTGTGTTGCAGTAAAGCAAACACAACAGGGTGAGTTGAGCCAGCTGAGAGAAACAATGCATTTAAGTGCAGAAAACGATCTTATTTAACATTTAAAAAGAAGTGATGTTTTTAACATCACAGGGGGGGCTGGGGGAGGTGAATTAACTTAACAGACATTCATTTCTTTTTTATGAAAAAGTAATTCATAAATTTTAGAAGAAATAATTATTTAGATAAATTTTTGAGAATAACAAATTTTGTGTCTAAGTTGGTTTTGAATTAGTTTTTCAGTCCATATGAACTATATTATCAAGATTGGGTCAGATTTCGGCTTGATATCAAATTCAACTGTCGAATACGTGTCGATTGAAATCCGAATTTTGCAGGGCTCTTGTTATAGCTCAATATTATAAAATTGTAATAAATATATGCGCTAAAGATTAATTTTAATTTTAAATAAGTTTATTTTATTTAGAAAATAATATAAATTTGATGTAATTTCTTTTTTTTTTTTAATTTATATATACTTTATACAAAACTTCTTATTAAAAAACTTCTTATTAAATTACAGATCAAACTGAACGGAGATATTAAAAAATAAATTTATATATTTATTTAAAACTATTACTTAATTATTAAAAGCAAAATATTTGTGTTATAAATTTCTTTTTCTTTTCTTTTTTCTTTTTTTTCTTTTTGTAAAAGAAACCTTGAATTTAAAATTTTATTGACAAATAAAATAGTAAACTGCATTAAAAAAAAAAAAAAAAGAAAATCTTGATTATTTTTTTATCTATTACAAAAATTTTATGTCAATGAATCAAATGTAAAGAAAACCTGAACTTAAGTTATTTAATTTAAAAAAAAAAAAAAAAAAGAAAAAAAAAAAAAAGAAATGTCGACTGATCTAAAACTAAAAATGCATTTTAAAGCATGCACCGTGTTTATTACATTCTCAATGTATTTATGTAAGAAAAACAACTATACACATTAAAAATTTTGACAGTGGGATTTTAATGTATATCTATGTTTTGAGGTTTCCTGAATTCATTCTTGGTAATATACGATTACGTGTGTGCATATATATATATATATATATATATATGTTTGATTGAACATCATAGTCTCTAAACGCTTTCTTTGTTCGTTTGAGCTAAAAATTTAAGATTGTGTTACTGTCGGATGAATTGCAGATTGTATAATGGTATATTTTAAAATATGCATGCGCGTAGAACTTGTAATTCTTTTATAAAAACACAAAAAAAAATATTCTTATTTATTATGGCCTAATGGCTCAAAATATTTGTACGCTAGCATCTAACCTAAACATTCGATTCAGGTAACATTGAGAAGGCTTGTTACAGGTCACCATTGACAGAAATATATAGACTTTTATGATTGTGGGACAAAGTTTACTTAGGGATTCTGAGTCGAATTTTTATATAATGCGATATATAGACTCAAATAATTTGAAATTAGTGTTAATGATGCTAAATTATTTAAAGAGAACAGGGCTGATATACGTTACTTTGAATCTTTCATTCGCTAAAGTACGATTACTATTTAAAAAAAAAACAAAAAAAACATGCATATTATTTGTAGTTTTTTTACAGGGAAACAAATATTAACAAGTATTTATACCCTATGGTTAATTTCCTAAAGTACATTAAGTTATTTAAAAAAGAATGAAACCGATATAGGTTTTATTAATTTTTTACAGTATCGTTTTCACTGGAAATTACAGGTTCCCAATTAGATATTTTGCAGTGACACACAAAACAATTAAGATGTAATAGCAAAAGCTATAAACATGGGAATAAATTTTAAAAACGCTATTGTAACTTTTACAATTGTTTGACCACTGAAATATTCGGGAATTTATTTTTTATTTATTTATTATTATTATTTTTTTTTATAAAGCCTGGTAATTTTTAAATGTACCAACGGTCGTACGGAGTCAATTCTGATTTAAATTTTATGCTATTCACTGGAAGCTTTGTATTTTACTAGCAATATTGTTTTGTGGAAATAAATCCTTTTCTTATATATATTTCTTTATATTGCGTGCCTTGATAAAGAAATTTTTTAATCAATATTTTGACATTCACGTATAAATTCATTTAGTTAAAATAATTTATCAAAAGTAAACAGTAATATATATATATATATAGACAGACAGACAGATAGATAGATAGATAGATAGATAGATAGATATAAATATATAAACTTTTTTTTTTTTTTTTAACTTAGCACATATTTTAGTTATCTCGCTAATAAATAGACATAAATGTTACCAATATATCAGAATAGATTTCATTAAATAAGACGATATTTACATAATGGAAATAATTCATACAGATTTATAAATATTTAAAAATTTCAATTTAATTAGAGCAATAGCATAATTATTAATTATAATACCATCTGTAATGATAATAATTAATCTTAACAATGATCAGACATCATGAAAGGGGCCTTGAATTAATTGATAAACAATTACGTGTGGTTGGTTGCGTTTAACGTCCCACTAGTTTTTCTAAATCCCTTACCTAGACATATTGACTTCCGAGCTATGCGCGTAAGGCACGCCAATAAATTGTATAGAAGAAATGATTGAGAATTTCTAGTCTACACATTTCTAGACGGTGAAACAATAGTCTGAATAGTATTGCGAGAAATTCTCGCTTGATTTTCTAGATTTGGGTAAAAAAACTAAGATTATAGTAGCTGAAACCAGCCTCGTGTATTCGCACTTATCTATATAAATAAAGAGAAGTGTCTGTGTATCTGTGTGTGTGTTGGTCTATGAGGGAAAGTGGGGACATTCGCGTGTTTACACACCTTCCAACCGCGGACACACCTGCAACCGAGGACGTCCTCAGTTTGAAATATTTGCAAAATATGCTTTATTTTGTGTCAAATATTATTATAAATTGTGTTTTTTGAAAATTTATATAGGTCCTCGTTTACCCGTATACGTAGTATGTTGTGTGTGTGTAACTTTTTAAAGTGTGTATCGGAGGAAAATCGGTGCAAAAACGAAGTCCGCGGTTCCACGTTATAAATATATGCTCCGTGTGCGTCCTCGGTTGAGTAGTATAGTTGCACTGTGTACATATTTCAATATTTCTGTTAAGTTTGTTATATTAATACAGCATTAGTATTGATAATTACATATTGGATATTCAAATAGACAATTTTAGTAACTGAAGAAAAAAATTAAATTTTCATTAAGGTTATAATTATTTATCTGGATATTATTATGTATCTAATATTATATTTATCTACCTATATAAATATATATATAAAATTATTAATATATATGTATATATATATATATATATATATATATATACATATGTTGCAATATGTTAAATATATATATGTTGCAATATGTTGTAATATATATATGTTGCAATATATATATATATATGTTGCAATATGTTGTAAATTTAATGCAAAATAAATTAAATTTAAATATATATAATTTATTTATTTATTTTTGTAAAAGCTTATGACTAATAATTATTATTATTTAAAAATTTCATGAAAAAATTATTAAAGTGTCTACTCTAATGCTCGATAAAGGTTAACCACCTGCTATATTATACTTTCAAAATTTTCTCACTTTAAATATGCATAGAAATACATAAAACATTTATTGAAATTTTGATTAAATACTGTTTATAAGTTGCTTTTCAGAATAATAAAATTCCAGTTTTATAACCGAAAATTGAATTCTTTCTTTCCTTATTTATTATATTTAATTAATTAATTAATTAATTATATTTTATTTTTTTATGCTTCAACCAGTTATATAGCACATGTATTATTTACGCACTCTATATGCACACAAGGGAAACCAGAAACAAGCACCATGCATACACACATAAAAACTATGGACCCTTGTATACACACAGTGGAAATGAGGACCATACGTATTAACATGCAAACCGTGGACACTGCATGCACACAGTGGAAACGAGGACCATGCATACATACATACAAACCGTGGACACTGTATACACACAGTGGAAACGAGGACCATGCGTATAAACATACAAATCGTGGACTCTGCATACACACAGTGGAAACGAGGACCATGCGTATACACATATAAACCGTGGACACTGTATACACACAGCGGAAACGAGGGCCTTGCATATACACCTACGAAACGTGGACTCTGTACACACACAGGGTAAACGAGGACCATTCATATATACATGCAAACCGTGGACGCTGTATACACAACATGGAAACGAGGACTATATGTATACACATGCAAACCGTGGACTGTGTACATACAATGAAAGAAAAGACCTTGAGTATTTTTATAAAAGTTTTACTAAGTTAAACCCACATGGGCAATCCCCCCCCCCCTCGAATAATTTACTAGCCAGATGTGTGAAGTTACTTTTAAGTAAAACTCCAGCAATATTGTAAAAAATTAGAAAAATAGCATAGATAGAATGGCATAAATTTAAATTTATCTCGAAAAGACCGTGATTCTGTATACACACAGATAAAATGAAGACCATCCGTATGCACTTTCTAATCGGGGGCTATGTAATATATATATTTAGAACAAGAATCGCTATAAAAACTTTTTGTTAATGAAATTGTCCTACAGGCAATACTCAAAGGCATAATTGACAGTTTAATCTTTTCTGAGTGGCAGCTTTTTAGCTCTCAAACTAGTTACACTTTTCAGATGTGTAAATTGTGTAATTTCACACCGTCTGGAAATTAGGAGAGTCCAAAATTCCCGTAGATTATATTAATTACCATTTTTTATTACCTTCGATTCTTGTTTGTCCAGTACAAATCTTGCAATCGATTTTTAACTAACTTTCCTACTAGCTAGACATTTTTAACTTTCAGAATAGCTCAGAACCCGATGACAACACAATACTTCGACGCCCGATTAAATGTGATTATTTAATATTATTTAATTAAACGTGACTGCTAAAAAATTGTAAAATGTTAAATTACACATCTCACAAAAACTGACGTCATTATCACTTTAAAAAATTTATGCACAATGATAAAGTGCTAATGTAGTTCTATAGCTATGATTCAAAAGAAAATTTAAAAACCTGGTATATGAAAAGTTTTTTATCTTATAATTATTTTGCATTAAAATCCGCTAATTTATTTCTGTATATTATAATTGCAGTATCTTCTTACTTAAAATTTTTTTCCCTTTCCCTTTCCCTTTTCTTTTTTTTTTTTTTTTTACTTTCAAGCATAATTGAAAACTATTTGACTTCAGTGTGCTTGCTTGTCTAGTCGAGTACGAAATCGCCTGAATATATCTTATATGTTACTGTGTATGTTGGTGTTTAGGAGTAAGGCCGATTAGCTGCCCTAGAGTTCTAGGCCTGAGGGGAAGGGCCTTCCATGGAGGTATTTCTATGGGGTCCTAGACCATGTTTACGCAAATTTAGGAGAAAACCATATATGTTACTGAGGTTTATTATATCGGTAGCAAAATGATATATTAGTGTAACTATTTTTTGTTTGTTTTTGGACACATATCTCTTTAGATTTAAACAAGAACAAGGCACACTTGAAAATCTAATAGGATGCCCAGAGTACACTGGCATATTATTTCAGATATACTAGCTTACAGGTTTACTCAAAAGAATTCAGATACATTAAATTTTATCGGGGAAAACTTTTACAGTGTATTTTAATCATAAACTACTTAAAATACAATAAAATTGATATGCATCACAAAGTTGGATTTCAGCATCATTTGTATGGAATATAAAGAAAATTCACAATACTAAAATAAACTGATGTATAATCAATATTTGAACTTAAAAACTTCACAGAAACATAAAATTAAGGACGGCACAACCGGTTTCGAAAGGACTTGGCTTTTCTTCTTCAGATGTAAAAAAAAAAAAACGTGCTACTGCCTCAAATAAACAGAGAATGGCCTAAACTTTATAGCTCGTATATATATGTGCATGAAAGAATTCCGTTGTAATATTGTCTAAAACGGAAAAACGCTTTCAGTGCATTTTATAGATGATGTGATTTTTCAAACGTAATTAAATTTACATAATTTATTAATGTTGACTACAAAATATTTTGCCTGGATTTTCAGATTGTAGCATTTATTGTTCAGTTACAGGGACACATACAAAAATCCGGTTACATTGTAGAATTGATTAGGAGTGTAACTGCTAGAAATGCATGTTTCGCTGTGCATATTTGAACATTACTATTGTGAATGTATTGCGTGTAGGGTGCGAATTTTGTAGTTAATGTATAGGAGCGCACGAAAGAAATCACACACTGACGGCTATGGATAGTAATTTTCCCTGCATTATTATTATTATTATCATTATTATTATTATTTTAGCAAATCGTGGTTGGGGAGGGGGAGGGGGGGTTGAAAAATCCGATAAAGTAGAAAGTGTTCCATAAAACATTCTTAATGTTTTACATATCCCCCAGTTCTTTTTTCTGTTTAACGTTTTAAATGAAAATAAATCCGAACCGAGGGAAAGTGCATGTAAAGGAAAAATAAAAAACAAGATATTGTCACATGTTCTGTTATGTCCAATATTTAACGGTTGTAGGTATATATATATAAGAATCTTTCCCTCAATTCACTATGTTTTCTCGTTTATATTTCTTTCCAATTGAATAAATATTTTCTCAAAGTTAAACTGGATTTTTTTTTTTTCATTTTTTTAACAGATAAATTTAATTTTTATTGGTGTATGTATTTTTAGTGATCTTATATCTTAGTGAAAAGTGGTACACTTATATAGTGAACACACTTATATAGTGAAAAGTGGTACACATATTAATCAGGGAAATATCTAGTTAACGCCGTATTTTTTTAGTTCAGTTGGATAATATAATCAAACGACATTAAATAAAAATCCTGTTTAACTTTAAAATTATTTTAAAAAAAGAAGATATATTCGATACGTATATATAAATAAAATGCCTGTTCGTTTTATTTATATCTTTATTTTTCAGAATTTTCCAAAACAGACATTCTTAGTTAAGTGTGAATAATAGTAATAAAATTCAGGACAAAAAGATAAAAATTTATGTTACAAAAATTAGAACACCCCTCCCCCCCCCCTTTTTTTTTAATTCGCGATTAAAAAAGTACTTTTATAGAGATATTTGGCATTAGCTTAATTTTTTTATTTAATTAAGTACTACTATACTTTTCTACAGTAAAACAAAATCTTCATATTGAAATCAATCAATTGAAACTCATCTTTTCAATCGATAATCTAAGTGTTACTTTTGAAGTTCTATTATGGTCTCACCTTAACTTTAAATAATTATAACTTAGATTATAATAAGATTTCATTTTTTTTTTTTTTTTTTTTTTTTTGAGGAGGGGGGGGTGATATAATATACTATATATATATATTTATTTATGAAGCAGCCTTAGTATCGGACTCCCTTTGGAAAAAAAAAAAAATTGAAGTTTGACATCGAAATAGCTCGGAGTTTTTGCTGAGTTCTTTAGTTACAGAACTGACTAAAGCTGTGCCTTTTTGTAATTATTTATTTGCGAAATTTTCAATTAAAAATTTCTGAAAGTAGGTATAGCTATTATATCTGTCGCCCTTGTTAATCTGAAACGTAATGGTGATTGGATTTGGAAATCTTAAACGTAATATGAAAATGTACACGCCATATGTATTATTTTAGTAATACATATTGCACGAAATATTGTTTCATATTCTTGACTGCACTATTAAAATAACCATGATTTTTGAAAGGACTTAAATATATTTGCTAGATAATTTGGCGATCATTATCATCATCATTATTATTATTATTTTGTTGACGACTAAAGATGCCAAATCAGCTGCGGAATTTTTCTTTTCCTTTCTTTCTTTCTTTCTTTTCTTTCTTTTTTTTTTTTTTTGGAAAGTCACAATCCTACATCGTTTTTCCCAGGCATCACAGATGCATAAGAATGGAGTATTTAAAAAACATTTAAAAATGAATTTGCGAAAAAAAAAAAAAGTTTAAAACTAATAACAATACACCGGGAAATGTTTCCTGTATTTTTCGTATAATTTTATATACCTTTGTTCAGTTCTATTAATTTCAATGTTCTAAAAGCACTTCTTCAACCTGGGAACGTCAAATAGACTTAAGAAAAATAATAAGGAATTTTCTTTTGTTTCCTTGTAAAACATGTGTAAGTGATATAAATTCACTAAAATCTATACAGTCCGTACTGCGATGACCCATAACGCATGTACCAACTTCTCGCTCATTCGAACAAAGCGTTTAAACGCTATAATGTTCGCTCACACACATATACACATTATCTTAAAAATAGCAAACTCAGGGTACCTCAAAAAGCATAGATGCCGCAAAAACTTAAATTCGAATTTTTGTCATGTTTGTAATATTTTCCTTGCATATGTATTTTCGAAAAGAAAAGAAAAAATAAATAAATAAATAAAAGCATCTTTTTCTTTTTTTTTTCTTTTTTTTTTTTTTTCTTTCATAATATAGATATTTTTTCTCTTCTTTTCTATAGTCTATCCTTGAAATTGTTTGCAGCTTTGTCACTGGTATCTAGCAAACATCATTCGCTTCACTGTTACTGCTCACTATGTTTACATGAATCACTTATAATATAAAACCTGTGAAAAAATTATCCGAAATCATAATTTTTAGTGAATGCAGTCCAATCTTCAACAATGGTCGCCGTTGTCTTCAAAAGCGTTTTCTGTGCCGCGATATGAGGGCTTCGATTCCCCAAAAATGCCGCGAGTGGTTTGTATACACTGAAATCCTAAAAAAGACAAAGCATTGTGCTGTACAAGAGGCCTTTTTATAAGTCACATTTGAATCTTTTTGTTATGCATAAATATCTTTGTTCTGAACTTAAAAACAATTATTTAAATTATTAAATTATTATGAAATATACTATAATGAAATATTAAATATCACAAATAAGTGAACATATAAACACAGAGTAGTATTTATTAATAAATTTGTAATTAGTATTTGTGATTGCTCGGAGTAAATATATATTTACTGAATTTTACAAAGTTTAAAATTATAATTTTAAGTTTTTAATATTTAAGAAAGTAAATTCTTCATTTATTTATTTTTATTTTATTTTATTTATTTTATTTTGTTTGTTTACTGAGGGGAGGGGTGGGGGCGGAATCAAATAATGCACTGAAAAATTATAATAAAAAGACAATTATTACAAAAATTTAAATTCAATTATTTATTTTTATTTTCTTCTTTCTAATTTCCCCATTCACCTCACTCGACAGTGATAAATGTAAGCTGACAAACAATCAGCAAAACATTGAAACTTTTGACTATTTATATAATGGTACTTCCCAGAAAACGCGCTCTGATAAAGAAAGCCCTGAGGTAGAATTGACCTTACAAGAGTTTTTCATTTAGAAATACAACATATGTCGCTTCATTCCATTTAGCTTGCAATTAGAGCAGGCGCAATGTACGTCATGGCGATAAATATTGACAGATGATTCAGCATGTGCTTTTTCGAATTTTTGATTAGTTTTCTTATAATTAATAAAAATATGAAAATAATAAGCTACTAATAGCAAAATATTAGCAATTTAAATTTTATCCATAATTTAATTGTTGCCAAAAAAAAATTTACGAGTTCATATTTTTTTTTTTCTTTCCCGACAGGAAAATAAATACATTTATCTAAACGTGAATAAAAAATGTATCTTTATATTATATAGTTTGAAAGTGTAATGACGATTCCGGCTCGTACTCATCTATATAGCAAGTTGCGACTTAATTTCCATACTTTAGTTAATTTTAAAAAATCTAATTGTCCTATCGACAAGCTGTTTAATCCGACGAATTCAGAAAAAAAAAACTCCTTTCATTTGGTATCTTATTTGTAACGAAGTTTTGATTAGATTTTTTAAAAAATTAATTAAAATATGAAAATAATAACCTGGCAATAACTTCAAATTTGGACATTTAAATTTATAATTGTTGCCAAACAAATTTACCAGCCATTTATTTATTTATTATTTTATTTATTTATTTATTTTTTAGCATAAAATGAAATATGCTTTCACGCGAAAAATAAAAAAATATAAAATAATAGCAAACTTTCGCAATTTATTTCTTTTCTTATTTACCTTTAAAATTTGAAATCCATAAACCTTAAGCCAATTTTCCATCCGAATTTTAATTCCTCAGAAGCCAAATTATTATTAGAAACAAATTCATATTGTGAGATGAAATGCTAATGATAATCAAAACAATATCATTCACGAAAGACTTAAAAATAAAATTCATGTTCAACGACCTAATTGTCATACTTCGTGAGGGAGGACAGATTTAGTATAAGACCCTCATGACGATTTTCAAATTTTTGTCATCATGTTGGCGATACATTTTTATTAATTAATTAATTTATTTTTGCATAATTTTGTGTTAAAAAAAACTTAGTACCTATTTTGATTATACTTTTTAATATTGCGTTTTTTAGTCAATTTACGACAAAAGTTCACATGGGGATTATATCATTAAAATACTGCTAGATTTAAAATGACGCTTGCAAAGATTGTAAAAATGCAACCTTTAAAAATACATTTTTTCTATAAAATGATCTCATCGTACAAATGTCGTAATTTTTTTATTAGATCGCCGAACTGAGTCCGCGTGCTTAAATATTGCTTATGTATTATTTTTTATCCTCACGTATTTTATTAAGTCACTATCGTATCGTTACTAAAAAAAAAAATAATCGTAACTGGACCACGTTAGAGAAATATTATATAGATTAAATTTGCTCATGCATATGAAAATATGAAAATGGAGTATAAAAACAACCATAACCTTTTTTAATGTACTTCAATTTTAGATTTTTTTCTTTTTTGTTTTGTTTAAATAATTTTGTTTAAACGTTTCTGGCACGGATGAATCGCGCTTGGCATGAAAGCTAATTTATTGATAATCCTGGGTAATATTTTAAAATTTTGATGCTGAAATAGATCGGACATTTTTCGCCAAGAACTCTCCTTTTGTGAAAGCCACTTTAAGCCAAGTTAGCGCATCAAAAATATAAATAAATTATGAAATATTGAAAAACAGAAAAGAAAGGAAAGGAAAAAGAGAAAAAATAATCACATAAATTACGTATTTTTGTCTAAAATGGCGATAAAAATTCAAAAGTAGATAAAGGGCTGTATTATGATCAGATTACATATATAATTATTTATTTTTCTATATACCATTTATTATTATAACCACAAAAAATTGTCTCATGCGATAGATGTAGCCGATCATAGCATATTGTAATATTATATTTGGCGTGAAATTGTTGTCGCTTTATAGTTCATCGAATAAATCAAATAAATGTAGAAAATAACGTGAAAGAAAATATTATGTACAATACTTTATCGTGTTGTTCATATGTAACTGGGGTTTAAATATAAAATTGCTACTTCAATTTTTTGATACTGTCCGTTTCGAAACTGTCATCTGATAAGCACCCAAATGGAAGTCCACCGGTAAGCTATTGTCGCAGGCACCCGAGAGTCTGCGAATGAGTGGGTTGTTGCCGAAGGCAGTGGACACAGGAAGTGAGGTTCTGAGCAATTTCATGATTTCTTTTTTAATTTTAATTTTGTTTATAAAGCGATATAAAAGAATTTCCTTTAAATTTAGTGACCAGCGAAGCAGGCAAAGCCTTCGTTGATACACTATGTTCATTGATTTCACATTCCGTCATTTTTGACGGGGTTATATTACTAGTGTATATAATAGTTCTCTAACTGGTCCAATTACTATTATATTTTGTCCAAACGACACGATAGTGATGTAATTAATAAAATGCGCGAGGATAAAAAATAATATTCATAAATTGACAATATTTAAGCATGCGGACTCAGATTAATGATCTAAGAGGAAGAAATGACGAGATTTATTTGATGAGATTGTTTTATAGAAAAATGTATTTTTAAAATTTGCATCATCAGAATCTTTGTAAACGCTATTTAAAACCTACCAATTCTTTCATGATACATACAGAAAATGAATTATTATCATAAATTGACTAAAAAACGCAATCATAAAAAGTATAATCAAAAGGGAATTATTATTTTTTCTTTTCTTTTTTTTTTTTTTTTTTAAACAAAATATTGTGCTAAAATAAAGAAATAAAATGTGATCACCAACATGGCGACAAAAGATTAAAAGGCGTCATGATGGTCCTGCACTAGAACGGGAGGAATGAAATCTGGGTCGTCGACCATGAATTTTACTTTAAAACCTTCTTTCAATGATTTTGGTTTCACTTTTGCGCAGTGTTAATTTGGTTCTAATAATAATTTGGCTTTTTGTAAATTAAAATTTTATTTAGGTGGTAAAATTGGTATAATATTTATGAGTTTCAAATTGTAAAGTTAAATATAGAAAACAAATAAAGTGCGAAAATTTTGCATGGGTTTGCTAGTAAAAAAATAAATTATACATCGCACAAAAATTGACGTCACTATCAGTTTTTTTTTTTTTTTTTTACACATTTATAAAGTGCCAATATAGTTTACGATGCTAATATATGTTGTACTAAAATCAGTTTTATTTATAAATCCTCTTGGGCGATTTTTTAAATTTTTGCGTTGAAGTACACCGAACAATTTTCGCCAAGAAGTTTAATTTTGCAACAGCGTTTTTAATCTAGATAGCGCATCAAAAATTTAAAATTATAAAATATTACAAAAAGAAAAAATAAACCAAAATAGTAGTCACATAAATGATCTATTTTTATCTGAGTCGATAATTTTAAAGAAAAAAAAAAAAAAATGCAGTTTTCAAAATAGAAAATTTATTGCAGCAAGCACTATTTTAAACCTAAATATCATTAATAAAATAAACAGAATATGAATGAATCTTATATATTAACGAAAAAGTGTCCGATAAAAGTATTAGCAAAATAGGCTTTCTATTTTTATGCAAGAAATTATACAAAAAAAAAAAAAAAAAAAAAAAAAAAAAAAAAATTCCATCGCTAATAGGGCGACAAAAATTCAAAAGCCGCCAAGGGAGAGATATAATAAAGTTGTGTAGCACTAGAATGTTTACTTATTTATTTATTTTTTATATACCAATCATTACGCTAATTTAACATACAGATAAATGAGCTGTTGTGTGCGGCTGCACTTGCGCGCTGTCAGGCAGAAATATTTAATTAATTCAAATTAGTATTTAAATAAATAAATAAAAATAAAAATGTTTAATGGGAAATATATATAACCATAGAAACATTAGTTGTCTAAAATACGGCAGAAATAGTGCTCACAGCATATTGATACAAGGGATTTAGCCTTTGTCCTGCATCAATTGGGCTGTTGAAATGAAAGTAGTTTTACAGGGAAAGTGAAAATAAAAGGGCAAATCATTCACTTCCAGTTGGGTCAGTCTTGGCGACAAACTTGGCGAGTGGGTGACCGAATTTGGTGAAAATGGTAGTTTAGGGTTCCCGAAGTTTCGAAGCTCTCCGATACACAAGAACATAGATCTGGAACTCACCATGGGATTCTCGAAGGAGTCATCGCCAAGCCCAATTGCCAAAAGTTATAAAAGGGAGTGAGTTGATTTTCGAAAGAGTCTGTAGTCACTGCGATTCAGAGTTATTCAGAGACTTACACTGAGTATTGCACTTTAGGAATTGAGCTCTAAGGGACAGAACATTTTTCGTGAACTAGCGAAGATTTCTGCTCTGGAGTATTTTTTGTTATTTGCTTTACTCCTGCGGAACAAGTGACTATTTTTTTTGGACTTTTCTAGACCATTCATCGAATAGTGACTTTTACTGTACGAGTAAGAGCTTCAACTGTTTCCAGAATATTCAAAGAATTAACATTTCTACTTGACTGTTTTCGAGAATATTCGTCTTAATAATAGCTTTGTTGCACAGATTCGATCGAAATATATTTACTTAAACGTTTCAATTATTCAATTAAAAAGAAATCCTTTAAATATAGTGCCCAGCGAAGCGGGTGAAGCCTGCTAGTATAGAGTAAAGCACCATTGCTTAACATTAAAAACTTAGCTATGTACATCTATTTCTCCAATATTTTTATTATCTCTTACATTTCTACCACGGATTAAAAGAGAAGGATGTATTACTAATGTTACGGAAAGGTAGTAATTTTCATCTTACAGATAGAGGGCGACCAAATCTCGAAAATACACCAATCAGCGCGTTTTTACATTTCTGGCTGTTCGTTCGTTGGATGACTGAAGCCGAAGGGGCGGGCTTTCCCTTTCTCCCGTGAGTTTCAAAGATACTACACCAGGCGGCGATCGGATCGCTTACTCTGTTCGGCTGAATTAATGCGGAAAATAAAGCTCCGTTCCCCACGCTGACCGCCCTATCTTGTTTGTCATCCTGTATCCGAATCCGTGATTTCTACTAAGATTTAACCATTGTTATTGCTTATTGTATATATGGACGGATCAAAGTACATTTAACGTAAAAATATTTTCTTCTATGAAAGATTACAGAAAAAAATACTTAAAGAATTATTGAATATAAAAAAACTAATTAAAAACTATTGCATTTCATAAAAAATCGTTACGTTTAAGAAATAAATTAATTTCAGGGGTCGATCCAGGTTTTAATTTTTGGGTCCCTTTTTTGTGAAAAACAAAATATTTTTGTGAAATTTTTATTTATTTTTGTGAAATATAAAATATTTTTGTGAAAAAGTAAAATATTGTATAAAATCTCCAGTTTTTACAATCACTTTATGTAATGTTTAATATCAAGTTAATAGAGTTTCGTTGAGCCAAATTAAGGCATTAATTAAAAATAATAGTACTAAAAATATGAAAACATTTAATAAAAGGATCATTTTTATAAAACAAAACCTCGTAAAGAGACTCATTTTATAAATTTGAATTTTGTGAAGGGTCCCTTTTTATGGATTTGAATTTTGTGAAGGGTCCCTTTATGTGAATTTGAATTTTGTGAAGGGTCCCTTTTTGTGAATTAGAATTTTGTGAAGGGTCCCTTTTTATGAATTTGAATTTTGTGAAGGGTCCCTTTTTACTATGTGGAATTTTGTGAAGGGGCCGCAAAAGGGACCCAAATTTTGCCTGGATCGACCCCTGAATTTGTTTAGTAGAAGCTGAGCTTTTAACTGAAAAACCTGTTTCTAAATACATTTAATATAAATATTTTTTTCCTATAAACAATTAAAAATAAAAAAATAAAATACAATAAAAATCTAGAAACTAATTTAACATTATATATATATATAATTAAATTAGTTGACATTGCTATGTGCTATTGTTTCGGCTTTTAATTAAAAAAAAATTATATTAAGAAAAAGAAAGAAGATTAAGAAATTATTTAAATGATTTTATTCTCTATGAACGATAATAATAAAAAACTAGTTGGCATAGGTGGACTCTGCTCAGTTCCCCATCATATTTATGTTCTCAGAAATTTCTAGTGGGAGACATATTATAATCAAGTTAAAAGAAATGAATTTGACAGAAGCTTGATATAGTGACAGAATGAAATCCCCCCTCCCCCTAATGAGCTATCCACCGTTCACTTCGATATATTTATCTTATTCTAATCTATTATTTTATTTTATCTGGGTCAATTCTGTTGTTTAGTTTTCATGCTACTATTTCCAATGCAAATAATCCTCAAAATTCATATTTATATAAAAAATTTACAATTTCGCTATGTTGATAAAATCGTAAATTAAGAATAATTTACGAAATTTTCCTATTATAATATTTGTATTCAATCATGTCATGTTCAAACAAATATCATAAATGTAATTTTGAAGTTGTCTAATGTATTTATGATCCTCAAAATGGAAGTTAATGCCCAAGTTTGCCTTATTCTGCCATTTTAAGTAAATCGCAAATTCCAAATAACGTACGAATTTTTTAAATTGGAAAAATCATAGTCTATGATATTCATGCCAGTATCCAAAATAATATTTAAAAAGTGGTTTGACATCTTTACGATGAAAATATCCCTCAAGTTTGACGTTTATGTGAAATTTTGCTCTATTCTGCCATGTTAAGAAATTCGTAATTTTCCAATAACTTACGAAATTTTCATATTGGAAAATTCATAGTCATTAATATTCATGCCAGTGTTCTAAATAATTTTTCAAAAGTAGTCTGACATCTTTACGATGAAAATATCTCTCAAAATTGACGTTTATGTGAAAATTTGCCCTATACTGCCATGTAAGAAATTCGTAAATTTCCAATAACTTGCGAAACTTTCAAAGTAGCATATTTATAGTTACTGATGTTCATTCCGGCATCAAAACTGATATTTTAAAACTGGTCCGACATGTTTACAGTAAAAAGTTTCCATTTAATGCACGTTTAAGTGAAATTTTGTCCTATTCTCCCATGTTAAGAAAATCGTAAATTTCTCATAACTTAAGAAGTTTTTTAATTCGAATGTTGCAAATGAATAGGGTTCTTGCCAATATCGAAAGTAATATTTAAAAACTGATCTGACCTCTCTGCGATCATTTGTTCCTGAGATGTCGTGTACACAGACTAACAAACTAACGGACTAACACACTAACGGACTGACACACTGACACACTAACAGACACCCTACAGACAGACACCATACAAATTTTGTCATTTTCGGATTCCTCACACCTGAAAACGCGTAAAAAAGTCAAAAAACCGAGGTCGAAATTTTTCACGATTACCTAAGTTCCCCATACCTATAGTATGATGGGGAACTAAAAGAAAGCTAGATTAAAAATCATTTAATAAAATATTATAATTAAATAGCCATAGAACTATATTAGCACTTTATCTGTGTGTATAAAATTTTTAGGGTAGGTTTTTTGTTTAGGACGGCAATTTTGTGAGATGCATAATTTAATTTTTTACAATTTTTTATTGTTCACATTTAAGTAAATGTATTTATTTTCCTGTCAAAAATAAATAAATAAATAAACATCGTAATTTTTTCTTTTTAGCAATAATAAAATTATAAATAAAACTTAAATGTCCAAATTTACAATTATTATGAGGTTATTATTTTCCCATTTTATTAATTAATTAAACGAAAACATTTATTAATTGAATAAAAGCATTAAAATATTGCATTGTCATCGTGTTCTGAGCTATTCTAAAAGTTTCAAATGTCTAGGTAGTCGCGAAGTTAGTTAAAAATCGATTGCAAGATTTGTACTGGAGAAATAAACAAGAAAGCGAGTTAATAAAAACATGGTAAACTTTAAACTTTTAATAATTAAATTAATTGAGATTACTTAATACTATTATTTAAGCTTTATAATGAAAAATCTAATTTAAAATGCTCTTATGTATATATATATATATATATATAGAGAGAGAGAGAGAGAGATAGATAGATATAGATATGTATATATATATATATATAATATTTTATAATTGATCATAGAAATACGAATTATTATTATTGTTTTATTCTAATCGAAAGATTTAATTACTTATCTAAGAACTAAATGAATTAACAGAACTATAAATTTTAATATTTAAATTAGCTGAGATTGTGCTTTACTCCCCCCCCCCCATAATTATTTCTGCTTTCAAAAGAAAAAAATATGTAAAATACTTTTCATGTTAAAAAAATGTTATTTTATACGAACGATTATCTATCTATCTCTCTCTCTGTCTCTCTCTCTCTCTCTCTCTCTATATATATATATATACATATAAACTAGTTCAAAAAAATATTTAATGAAATAGTCTAATTTAAAAAAAATAATAGTTTATTTATAAAAAATGTAATTTAATTTTTTTATTTGTATATTATTATTATTATTATTATTGAATAATTTAGATCTAATTACTTAACATTACTATTTGGGCTTTTAAATGAAAAATTATTTCGAAATACCTTGTAATATAAAAAGGCATCTTCCATTAATGTTTATAATAATAATATTAATAAAAAAAGAAAGAAAAAATAACTATTTTTTTATTATTATTTAAATAAACTAATCAACAATCTTTATATTAATATATATATACAATTTTAATAATTAAATTAGTCGAGCGTTCTCAATACTATTCTTTAGGCTATTATTCGAAAACTGCGTTTCAAAAGACATTTACTTAAAAAAAAAAGGGGGCTTCTTTCTGTTAATTATTATAGAAAAAATATATATTTAATCAAAAATTAATTTAATTATAAAAAAAAATCTATTTTTAATGACTAAACTACAATCCTGCTCAGAAGTTTAGTAAGATTTGTAAACGATCAGTTCTTTTCAATTAAAAAATGTATCTCTCGATGAAGGTAGGAGAGGTTACGCACGCATATATAAGTTTGGAGGGCAGGAGTAGAGTGCGGACAGAGCGATGCTACGTAACATCAATTGTTAAGTACGTAGTTAAATTTTCAAGTTGATTATTTCAAGTGTCTAGGATTAAGTATTTTTATTATTATTATTTATTTATTTATTTATTTATTTTTAAGTAAGTGCTTGGATTTTCAGTTTTCCCCAAAATTTCTATAGAAAGCCAAAATTACAAATATTTTAAAACTAAACTGTTTTTCAAAAGGTTTGTTTCGCATAAGGCTGGTGTTATTAGAGTCACCTAGACTGATTGTGAAAACACCAGCTGTAATTTTTAAATTTACTTGCATTTAAATTAAGAATCGCGCAATCTCTCCTATCACTATTATTGCTTAGAGATCGCGCATTTTTCGGATTAAATTGCTAAAAAGGTTGGTTGGTTGGTTGAGTTTTACGTCGCACAAGTGCTGCGCAGATGGACAATTGGCGACGATCTGGCACACACCCCTAGAAGTAGTCTGGAGACATGACATGCCATCACAATTTTGATCCTCCACGAAAGGGATGGCTCTCCCGCTTCGGTGACCCCCAGAGGTAGGATTTTTGATGGGAACATGGAGAACTTTGTGGCCACGACAGATTTTACATGCAACAGCCACCATTAGTGTACACGACGGTCTTTGGCCGGCTCGAGTACCGAACCCACAATCTTTCAATTACGAGGCCGGCGCTCTACCGACTGGGCTACCGCGCCCCTTGGTAAAAAGGATTATGAAACCTATTAAGTAAAGCAAATTGCAAGCTTCGTGCGAATTTTTGAAGTTTGTGAAGGTTTGTTGTTTAAATTCGATTACATCGTTGGATCCAGTGGGTTGCATTTTAGAAATTTGGAGAAAAGTGCGGAATGGAAATCTGGGCTACTGAATGATGGATGGGTTGATGAATTTTACGTTGCACTAGTGCTATGTAATTGGCGACGTTCTGGACAATTGGATACTTTCTAAGGCTCATCACTAGAGGTGTTTTGGAGACATGTCATCACAATTTTGATTTCACGAGGCATGGCTCTCCCGTTTCCGTGACCCCCAGAGGTGTAATTTTAGGGTTATTGAAAGAAGAGTCTTGTTTTCAAGTTAAAGTTAGTTTGAGGATTTCACTATCTGCGAGGTTATTTGAAATTTTTGAATGGGAAAGAATTTTGTAAATGTTAAAAAATGTGAAGCTAGGCAAATTGACTTTCCAGTGATAGTATTTAAGAAAGGGCAAAATTATTAGCGAAGTCAGTGAGATATTGCTAATATTTAGAGAAGTAACATTATCTACTGATCAAGGTATCTTAATTTTACTGTTTTTTTTTAATAAAAAAATATGCATGAATTAATTTTGTAAGAAGGAAAAGAAATGAAAAATGCGTAATTTTTGAAACTAAATCTATTTAACATTAGATTCCTTAAAAAATATTTTGCAGAGACCTCCTTTTTCAATAAATTAACAACAAAATTTTAAATAAAGCACCGTTTTTTATGTAAATATTTTTGTTTATCTATTAACAATTAAACTTTTAATAAGCAAATTTTGTTAACTAAAGTTAAATTTTGCTAATAAGTGATTTTTTTCTTTTTTCCTCTATTAAGATCATTAAGTGTTCGTAAAAATTTTCGAAATAAAATTTCGTAGTGATCATGTAGGGCAGAACAATGAAGATGAGTGCACTAAAAATCTTGAACTATACCAAGAAACAACTTCCAGGAGCAGGAGTGACCGGATTAAATATGTTATTATTTGTTGTTGCAGGTGGTTGCACGAAAATAGGATTATTTACAACAATAAGTGTTTCCTTTGTAGACGAAGACAACTTCGAAAATATTAAACTGTAAAAATAAAAAGTACTAATATTTAGTTAAGCACATATCTAGTAAAGTAATAAAATTTTGTAATCCAATCTAGCTTGATTTCCCTTATCCTGTGTGTTTTTTTTCTTTCTTTAAATAAAATTCTACAATTCTTCTAAAAATTCTATCATTTTTTTTTCTGATTCTTTAATCACTAGCTGAATTATTCACTACTTATACAAATATATTTGTATATAAAATACCTACAGCAATGTAATTTAAACGCAATTATTATTGTTCACTCTTAAACTTCAAATATAATTAAACTCCATCTCTCCTACCCTATAAGGAGAGATTGCGCAAAATAGTTCGCTTGGTCTTATTACAACTACGGCTTTAAATCATAGAATAGCAACAAAATAGCAATGAAAATGCATAGAAGATGAATTAAATAGAACTTATTCCGTAATAATAAATAAATAAATAAATAAAAAGTATTTAGATTTTTAATATCATTTTGCTTAATTGTGTAAAAACTCTCCTAGCTTTACCTTAAACCAAATTTTAATAAGTTTAACTTGCACAAATTTTGATGAATTAAAAAATGTCATTAATATGCACAAAAGATTTTTTTTTTTTTTTTTTTAAATATATATAATATAGTATGTTTAAAATTAAGATTTACAGCGCCATACAAAAATAATCATTTACATTAACGGCTATTGCTGGAATAGAATTTATGTTTACATTAAGTGTTTGTAAAAATTTCTAACTGTGTTTAAAAGTGAATATGATTTGAATTAGTATATCGGTTTATCTAACTGTCCATATGTTTATCTGTCCGTCTTCTTATCTCCAGTGTCCGTAAATATTTTCATTTCATTTTCTTTTCTTTCTTTTTTCTTTTCTTTTTAATTAGACATATATTTTTCAAGTTCTCTATAGAATATTTCCTGTTTAAAAAATTATTAATAGGTTCTGTAAAACTGGTTCGTGCATTGGGACACCCCAAAAAATTGCCCATGCATTCTGCTTTTTATAACTCCTATGTAAATAACATTCTACAGCAAAATTCATAAAGAAAATGAAATCTATGCTAAGATAATGTTTTGAATAGAATATGATATGGAAAACCTTTAGATATACAGGGCTACACTTAAGTATTCAGGTATATCAAGGGCTTCAAATAGAATTTAAAGGCTGCATTTTCTTTTGCGTTAAACAATGTTAGTGACTTCCAACACTGTTTAAGTGGGATTGTGAATTCAATTAGACTATCTCTATGCGTTTTAGTCCTTTTGTCTGACCGTTTTGTTATAGTGTAGGTAAAGAACATTGAAAATTATATGATGCAACAAGGACGTACAGTTAAAAGTGTTAATAATCAATGAGTACCGCAGGATGTTTCGTTCTTGCTTTAGTTAGATTAAATTTGATAATTTGTCAAGAAGAAAGAAAAAATCAATGTTTATTATTTTAGAACTTTGCAAAGGGCAATTTCAAAATTTTAAATTCTTTCCTATATCTCCTTATTTAATAACTTTACAATTATCAAATTCACGCGCAATCAATCCTCCACTCCGTCATTCACCAAATTATGTCATTTTATTAGCAGCCTTTATGTTTCAACATGCGCATTTTCTAATTCTTTCTCTTTTGAGCTCCACAAAGAGTTCTCTTCATTATATGTGGGTCTTATAGTTGACGCATATAGCGCGAAAAAAAAAAAGTATAATAATAATAATAAACTATAAAATACAACATAATTTTTAATAAAAAATTTCTATTAGAAACACGGAAAAAAATGAAGTTAAAATATACTTGAATTTTAAAAAAAAGTCATTAAAATCAATTGAAATATAATGTAGATATATTTTTTCTTAGAAAGGGTATGTAGCATGTAGCCTACCCTTTCTCCCGGAGTCAATGGGGGGAAGAACGAAAACTGGTTGGGGGTTGTTAATTAACAAAGGGGTTCCTGGACTCTTTCTTCAGCACCTGTTTCCGTAATAGCGAAGATGGTCATTTGTAACTGTAAACTCGATTTTTTTCACAAACATTTTTTCTCGAAACATCTGCATTTACTTTTTAGGTTAGAGGAGTTGACTAAATTCATATCAGCTCCTTTGAAGAAAACGTATTTGATGAACTTGGAATTCTGGGCTGCAGATGAGAAAAGAGCCGTTATCGGCAGAGGCAGATTTAAGTTAGATTGCACCCTAGGCCCATTTGTCTATGGCGCCTTCCCACATACTTTGAAATATTATGCATATACATAATAAGCATAATAAAACTAAGGAAAATTATATTCAAAACATCAATCACTGTGAAACATTTTATATAATAATTAGCTCATATTTGAAAAGTAAATTAATCTAGTGCAATCATGAAAAAAATTGCTTTATTTGGTTTTTCCTTTTAATATACGATTAAATATGCAGAATTAAAAAAAATATTTAATCAAACAGACAAATGTTACGTTTATATTGACAATAAATAATATGGAAATTATTATATTTCATAAGTAGACAAGCTGCTATGCTTCATAATATTAACTTTACAGCTTTCTGTTTGTTAATTTTTATTTAAATCATTACTAATTATTTTTTAAAAGTAATTATACTCTCATAAAATAAAAACATGTTCGAGTCGTAGCAAGAATCTTTCAAATTTGCTTGTACTGATGATTGAAAACCATATAGGTATTGGGTTCCAGTTGCTTTTTATATTTGAATTTGTGTATAAAATTGAACCTTTTTCATAATTTAATGCATTTATAAATTTTTCCTCGCTTTTTATAGTCAATAAAATTATGATAATTTTCAGTTTTAATCGTCTTTTATAGCATATTTCCTTTTCACGTCCTAGTCAGTTTTCAAACTTTAATCGTCTCCCCTTCCACCATTCAAATTTTAATCACGTAAAAATTTGGCTCCCCTCAAATAGCGGTGCCCCTAGTCCCAGACCTCACGGGACTAAGCCTAAATCCTCTCCTGGTTATCGGTACAAGAATCAATCGGGAGGCGGAAAAAATCGCACTGGAAAAAATCGCACGGAAAAAATCGCACTTGGAAAAAATCGCACCGGAAATAATCGCACAGGAAAAAATCGCACTCGGAAATAATCGCACTGGGAAATAATCGCACCGGAAAAAATCGCACTGGAAATAATCGCACAGAATAATAAAACTATATCACAGAACGTATTTCTGAACAGCTATGTAACATATGTATATACATATAAATAGAGGGAGAGTATTTTATGAAACAGTAATTTTGTTTTCTTTTATTTGAGGTCTGTAATCTTGCAAACTCTCATTTTGACTGTGCGCATGTAAAAATGGCTGGGGTTAGAATAGTAATCGTGGGGATGAGGGGGGGAGGGGGGAGGAGGAGAAATGGTGCCAGAAAGAATGGCTATTGTAAAAATGAAATTTAGGTAAATATAGCAACGGAAAAAATGGTAACAAGAAAAAATGGCAACAATAAATATATAAAAAAGTGTAACAAAATAAAGTAAAACGAAAAAGGATAATTTGAGAATTCTTACTAGCGAATTATATGCTAAAATATATCAATAGTAAAATATATTTCATCTTTGGTACTGATAACATTTTTCGCCGTCAGATATAGATATGTATAGATATATATATGTATTTTCCTAAGGGGCTCTGTATATTAGAATCATTCATTTTCCAACATTTTTCGGTCTTTAAGAAGAAATTTTAGCCTTCATTAATATATTTATTCACGTATTCAATATTTGTGCGATTTTATATCAATGTTAGTTATTAAAAAAAAAAAAAAAAAAAAAAAAAAAAAGAAGAATAAAATAGTAAATAAAATTTTTAAAAATTAATGGTTAAATAAAAAAAAATAAAGAGCTGAAGGTGGGTGCAGATTGGAGGCTAATTTTACTTTTGAGCATGGATAAACAGAAAAGCTTTTTTTGTGTAGACAATGAGGAAGTTAGCAAGGAAATGTTTTTCCTAGAAGCGTTCTCCAGTTTTTTCTTTCATCAGGTAATGTCATTGAGTTACCCTCTCCTATTCCAACCTCTGCTTTTGTATTCTCACCTCACAGGTGGTCCTTCTCTTTATAGCCCTACCCTTTGAACATTGAATAAATAAGGGAAATTTTAAGGGCCAGAATTTGTGATATTTCCTTCTTTTCAGATACAGAAAACTCCCTTTACCAAGGTTTGACATAAAATATTAAAAAGATATACATACAATCGAAATTTTAATACACAATTTTGATTCGTGCAAATTTAGTCTAGACAAGTGATTTTTTATGTAATATTATTACATAAAATAATAATTAAGAATAATATTTTAAATTTTTTAACGTTTTCAAAGGTAAATTCAGTTTGTTATTTAATAGTAGTGTTTAATGAACTGTTATGAATTTATATTTTTATAATATAATAAAAAAATTTTAATACATATTATGATTGCTTAAGTTAAGTACAATAATAATAAGAAGAATCTGGTGTGTCACTCACACGACTTTCTCTTACCCTGAAATTTAATACTATAAATACAGGTTGCAGATTAAAAGGTAAGATAACTAGTACTGTTATGTAAACCTGTGTTAAACAATTCAAATTAGGCTTCGGAAGAGTTTTATATGATAATTAGTTCAGTGTGAGGGGGGGGGCTACCGCACCCCTCAACCACCTGTTTCATTAATGCACCTACATTTATATAGAATTGAATTCGGTTATTAAAAAATAATTCTGTTTTTAAAAAAATATTTATTAAAATTATTATTTAAAAAAATTATCTTTTATGATAATGCAGGCGATTTCCATATTAGAGAAGTAGAATAACACTAAAATCGATAACTTTATTTTAAATTATCGCACATCGATGGTTCAACCATTCGTTTCAAAGGTATTGGCGAGCCCTTTTGAAAGATACCCATCATGAAAATTTACTCCCCTCGAAGGGGGACTTCCCCCCCCCCCAGGGGGGAGGTGCGGCTTCCACATACACAAAATTTATTTCCCAGTTGACTATCTCTATTACAGAAAATATATATTCGTTTCATTTGGTTTAGTGCAGTCTATAGATGTTAAACTCTAATTAGTTATTTCTCTCATAGACGTAATGTATTTGAATATTTTTGAGTGTCCCTGTACACGAACCATTTGCTTCATCTCAACAAAAAGCTTACTGTAGCACCCTATATGATACACATTTAGAATACCGAGTTTGGAATTCCTGCTACTATATGTTCTTGAGATATGCTGATAACAGACACACAGACATCCACACAAACCATTCGCTAAAAACATAATTTTCGTATTCAGGGGACCTTAAAACATGTAGAAATAACAAAACCTCACGTTCAAAAATTTGACCCTAAAACAATTCTTTTTCGAGCCTATGGGTAAGAGAAAGTAATAAGTGATGTTAATATTGAAGATGGGCATTAATTACAAAATATCTTTTATAATCAATTCTGTAATCTACTGTTCGATTCCAAATCAACAAAGCTTTCTAATAATGTAATATTTACTAAATTATTGTAATTAGTAGCTGAGATACAAAAGAAAACCGATTCAGGACACCTCAAAACGTGTAAATGAGGTGAAATCTCGAATTCCACTTTCGATAATGTTAAAGAACTTTAAAATATCTTTCGAATGATGTATTAAAAATAATTTAATCAGAATTAGAATTTGAAATATTGAAATTTTAAAATATTACAGCGCCATCCGGCGGTAGAAATTTCTGTAAGTTACTGTTCGATTCCAACTCAACAAAGCTTTCAAATGATGTATTACTTATGAAATTATTTTAATTAGTAGCTGAGATACAAAAGAAAACCCATTCAAGACACCTCAATACGTGTAAATCAGCTGAAATCTCGAATTACACTTTCGATTCTCATGGAAAGCCCTCGCTGACGATGATGCGAGTTTCATGATTTTTGTTCACCCAAAAGTACTCAACGCGCCTAATGAAGTTTTCACTTCAAATGGAAAACTTTCGCTGACGATGACGCGAGTTTCATGATTTTTGTTCACCCAAAAGTGCTCAACGCGCCTAAAAGTTTTCACTTCAAAAAATAATATATATATATATGTATGTCTTACACTTTTTTTTTTTTTTTTTTTTTTTTTTTTACAAATTGTACATGATTATACAAAATTTTTTTTCCCCTTAAATCGATAATGGGGTAGTTTAAAGAAGAATATATTTTATTTCCATCTACTCCCCCCTAGGTGTATAGTACACTCATTGTGATCTTTATAAAAAGTAAGTGATTGTTATAGTTATTGTTCATCATTAAATTCGGTAAAATAGTGATATAAAACATCATCTTATTTTCCTCTGCTCCCCCCTCTTTAATCCCCCACCCCCAAGTATGTCTGACACTTACTGTAATTTTTTCACAAATTGTACGTGATTATAAAATGTCTCATTAAAATCGGTAAGAAGATGATATAAAAAACAATTGTTTTCTTTCAACCTGCACTTAGTCCCCCGACCCCCCTTTTCCAATGAATGTTGCGCCAAATCAATTGAAAGTCATTCTTTAAATTCCTTATTTGATATTTTTTATTTTGCGATTCGTGAATTGGAAGAATGCCCTTCTTCCGGTGTCCTTTTTTTTTTTTTTTTTTCGGGATCCCCATATCTCTGATTGGTATTCAAACATTTACTATTTTCTTAAATTTTATTTCTTGAAAGTTGTTAAATTATCATATATATCCACTGTTCCGGATCTATAGGGACAGAGAATGCAATTTAATAATACCCCCGCCTTTTTTCTTTTTTTTCTGTAACCTCGTTTATAAGATTAAATAGAATTTAAAATTTATTGCCTAAGACCCATATGAATCTTAAGATGAGTTTTGCTTTCTGGGGAGAGAGGCATGTGTGTACGCAAACATGAATGTTTTTCTGTGCGATTTTTTCCGCGTGCGATTTTTTCCGGTGCGATTTTTTCCTGGTGCGATTTTTTCCTGGTGCGATTTTTTCCCGGTGCGATTTTTTCCTGGTGCGATTTTTTCCAGTGCGATTTCTTCCGGTGCGATTTTTTCCGTGCGATTTTTTCCGGTGCGATTTTTTCCGGGATTCGAATCAATCACGATTAAAAAGACATGTACAGAAGCGTAATTCCAATTCGTATATATCTAATAGAATTTGAAGATCTAAAACTGATAAAGAAAATATGATTAGACATGGAACTGCTGATTCGGTAGAAGCGTAGAAGAGAGATCAGAAAATTCACAACAGTTAAATTAGCAATAGTTTCTCAAGAATAGATTTTTTAATATTTTATTAGTACGTCAGGGTTATTTCTTTCAATCTGGCATTTTGCGTCGTTACCAATTTATGGTGTTACACTCCGAAAATGCCTGTCAATATCCAATTTTACCATTTAATTTCTTACTCTGTCTTAAAATATTTCGTGAAATCCGTAAAAACTTTTATATATATTTTTTCCACTTCCCATTGGTGAGGATCGAGCTCACAACCTTCGGGTTCGTAGTTGTATACTCGGACCACAAAGCTAACGGGTCTTGACTGAATATTTCCTGATTATTTAGACTAGTGTTTTCTTTTTTTTTCTTTTTCTTTTCTTTCTTTCTTTTTTTTTTTTTTTTTTTTTTTTGAGTTTAAAAATATTGAAAATTAATAAGTACTGTTTTCACAATTAAACTGTAAACCGAGATATTAAAACATTTTCGAATAACTTTATAAAGAGTACTAATTAAACAATTAAAAATTTCCTGAAAGTGAAAAACAAAAATCATTAGCTAATGCGTAACCGTGGAAATAAGATACTAGAATAAAAGGCACCGGAAAAAGGGCCGCCGGAGAAAAGTGCACTTTTGCACTTTGCAAATTGCAAAAACAATAAATATCAAATAATGAATTTTAAAAATGGCTTTATATTACATTTTCAGTAGTCTCAATTAATTGGTACCACATTCCCTTAGCACTAATGAAAGATAAGAAGTAAGGACTGCATATACTTGGGGGAATTGTGTGTGTGGGGGGGGGGGGGGGAGGAGCAGATTAAAAGAAATTAATTATTTTTATATCACTTTCTTACCGATTTTAAAGAAACCTTGTATAATCACGTACAATTTATAACAAAATTACGGTAAGTATTACATATAAATAGGAAGCTAAATTTCAGAGCAAAATAAAATACTTTTTTTTCTTTCTTATATAACCATTTTACAGATTTTAATGATATATTCTATGACTTTCACTTACATTTTATGAAAACCACAATGAGCGTTATATATACCCGGAGGATGGGACCAGGGGGAAGTAGTTGTAAATAAAATATTTTTTTAAACCGCCTTATTATAGACTAAAAAAAAAAAAAAAAAAAAAAAAAACCTTTGTGTAAATAGCACTTTGCTTGAGAAAAATTATAGTGATTAGTGAATGTTGTTATACGTATCTTGCAGAAAGAGAGGGAGGACGGAAGAGAGAAATAATTATTTCATAACACCATTTTAACTAGTATTTATGTGAAAATTTGTGCAAGTATCATTTAATTTTTATAAAATTACTGGGAGTGACATATAGTTGAGGGAGCCTGGGGGCAGATGGAAATCAAATATTTTTTTAACCATTTTATTATAGATTTTTTGTAGATAAATTGTGTAAATATCTGTTCATGAAAATTTACAGTAAGGATTATATACGTCTGAGTGGGGCTGGAAGAGAAGGGAAGAAAATAAACATTTTATGTCAATGTTCTTTCAATATAAATGAAATTTATTTTAAATATCACTTAATGTTTAAGAAAATTTACACTGATTAATATATATATATATATATATTTTTTTTTTTTTTTGTGGGGGGGGAGGCTCTATGAGAGGAGTCAGAAGAGAAAAATGATTGTTTAATTACCATAGTATTACCAATTCTAATTAAAATTTGAACAGCTATCACCTATTTAATGAAAACTGATAGTGAGTGTTACATATACCTACAGAGAAAGCGGGGCAAAGAGAAAAAAAATAATTGTTTTTAAATCACACGCTTCAAATTTATAGAAAATTTTGCGTAAATATCACTTCTTGTTTATGAAAAAATATAAAGAGGTCGGCGTATCACAGTCTTTTTGACTTTTAGTTTCTTTTTCGCAGAAATTCAGTATTTGATTAATTAATATCTATGAAAAGATTATTCTAAAACACAATTTTTTAGTTTAATCTGTTCTTATACTCACCCCTCCTCCTAGAAACAAAAACGTATGCTATCATTCATGTTTAGCATGCATTTTACAAGAAGGAATTAAAAAAATGCTCTTATTTTCGCTGAAATTATTTTAGGGAATTTAGGGGAAGAGAAAAATAAAATGATGTTATATGACACAAAAAATATCATTTTATTTTTCTCTGCACCTTAACCACTAAAACTGTTTGCAAGTAGCAATTGTAAAATGTGTCTTCCAGAAATTTTTTTTCTTAATTTCCACTTCTAAAATACATACTAACATTAATGGCAACGCACATTTTTTGTTTCTACGTGGGGGGACTAAAGGGACAGATTAAAAGTAAAACAGTTCATTTTTGAATAATGCTTTTACAGATTTAATTCATACATTGAATTTTTGTGTACAAACTCAGGAAGAGAAAGAGACTGCGATACGTAATCCTCAATGTATTTTTTTTTTTTTTTTTTCATATAAACGGTAATATATCTGGATGGTCTCATTAGATCGGGAACAGGGTGGTATAAAAATGTAATAATTTTCCATGTTCCTCCCTCCAGCTCCCAGCTTTACATGAAATTCGAAGCAGGACACTTTGGTCCCGCCATTTTGGTCTTGCCGTTTTGGTCGGCGAGGAAATTTTGTTCCCTGGCCATTTTGTTCACGCTAATTTTTTGCTATCTTTTAAATATATATCAGTTTTTTAATATGATAGCATATTTATTGATACGGGAAAATTGAAGTGTTCATAGAATAGCTTTAATTAAGGAATATCTTATATATAAATATATAAGTTTTCATATTGCACTTTATTTATTTATTTATTTATTTTTTTTTTTTTATTGAGATATTTTTTTTTTTTTAAATTTGATTTCGATTTAACTTACTTTAATTGTAATTTGATTTTTTATTTACTATCAGTGACAAAATTTTGTGATTTTTAAAAGTATTGTTAACAATAACAACAGCACCTTCTGATTAAAAAAGAATCCCCATTTGATTATATTTATTGATAAAGTCTGAATTAATTTAAAAATAATAAAATACAGAAAAATTTTGTTTAAAAAAAGGGAAAAAGAAAGAAAGAAAACCTTAAGATATTAAATATAATTTGCTTTTAGTGACAGAATTAGTTCTTTCAAAGAACCAATTATTGATCTGCACCCAACATAGACTCTTCTTCATAAACATAAGCTTGTGATCATTTATGAAGTTTTTGAATTTCTCTATGAATTTATTCATAAATATATATGTGTATAGACAGAGAGAGATACATTTCATTCGATTTGATTGTGATTTAATTTTTATCATTAATCTAATAAGAATTTCTTTCAAAATCTGTGTTATATTAATAATAATAATAAAATGTATGTTTGTTAGTCCGTGATATTTAATTATGTTAAACGTGTAAATAAATTACTTTTCTATTTATATGTATGTATATATAATTACGTATATAAGTTACTCTTCTTTCAGTTACAATGATTTTATTTTTAAAATGAAAAAATGTAAGTAATCCAATATATATTCAACTGTACGCATTGCAAGCATCAATGTTTAGAAAATGTTTATGCACAATTTTCTGTCTTTTTAATTTAATCTTACGTTTTTTAATATATATATCGGTCTGATATGTCCCTATAACTAAAAACAATGCCCGCATTGAAATCTCTGTAGTACCTTGAGTTTCGTTTCACACCTGTATTTCAAACAGACAATAAAAAGAAATTTCACTGTTTTGTTTCAGCATATTTAAAAAAAAAGGGGGGGGGAGGGGGGGGGCTTTTAATTCTTTTCCAATTCGCAAATTGCAAAATAATAAATATTAAATAAGGAATTTACAGAATGACTTTCAAATTACATTTTTAGAGATTTCAATTGATTTGGTACAACATTTAATTTAATAAATACCTGGGGAGAGGGGTGGGGAGCTAGAACCAGATCGAAAAAAATAATTGTTTTTGTATCACTCTCTTATAGATTTTAATGAAACTTTGTATAATCACTTACAATTTATGAAAAAATCACAGCAAATGTCAGACGTACTTTTGGGGGAGAGGGAGGCATAGGAAAATAATTTTTTTTATTTTTTATATCACTATTTTACAGATTTTAATGCTTCTATAACTATCACTTACTTTTTATGAAGATCACAATGAGGGTATTAGTTACCTGTGGGGGGCAAGGGGGGTTCAGATGGAAATAAAATATATTCTTCTTTAAACTACATTAATATCGATTAAAAAAAAATACAGTGAGTGTTACACATGTCTGAGAGAAGGGATAGTTGATAAGGTGAGAGGTAAATAAATGTCGTTTTTATATCATCAGGCTACCTGTTTACACGAAATTTTGCATAGCTTATCGCATACTTTCCATTAAAATAATAGTGAAAGTTATGTACAGTAGAAAAAGGAAAGAGGGGGGGGGTGAAAATGAAATAATCTTTTTAAATAAAACTTATAACCAATTTTTTTATGAACATTTGCAGTAAATATCACTTACGGTTAATGAAAAATTACAATGTAGTTACATATGTATTGGGGAGGGGGCAGGAGTACTGAAGGAAAGAAAATGAATGTTTAATATCCCTATATTTTGCGTTTAATATTTTTTTAAATAAATATCGTTGAATGTTTAGGAAAATTTATTTTGATTGTCATATAGTATATCTTAGAGCGCTCGGGGAGGGAGGGGAGAAAAATGATTGCAAAAATATCTCAATGTTGCCAATTTTAATTAAACTTTCAGCAACTATTATCTACTTTTAATGAAAAATTTCAACGAGTATTACATATACCTAGGAGGGGGAAAATGATTGTTTTCAAATCTCTTTACTGTATATTTATATTAAATTTTACATAAATATCTCTTATCATTTATCAAAAATTGCAGAGAGGGTTACATTATCTGGTGAGATCTAGGGGACACATAAAAAGAACGTATATTTTTACTACCCTGTTGTCGATCTAATGAAACTTTGCAGAAATATTACTTACGTAATTCTTACATCTTACTGTAATGTTCTATAAAAAGTATCAGTCTCTTCCTTTTCCTAAATTTTTACCCAAAATTTCATTGTAAATCTGTATGAAAGTGGTTCAAAAAGGAAATTTCTTCTTTAATATGTCCCTTTTGATCCCCCCCCCCCCACGTAGAAAAAAAAAACTTACGCTCTTGTTGATGTTTAGCATGTGTTTTACGAGTAGAAATTAAGAAAAGTGCCCTTTTTTTCGTATTTTTTACAATTTCTACTTGCAAAATACACGTGTGCTTCGAAAATATTTGGAGATAAATGTGCAGAGAAAAACAAAATAATGTTTTTCATATCATAACACCATTTTATTTTGCTCTCCCCCATTAGAACACCTTAAATAATTTTGAAAACCTATCTTTTACAAGCAGCTATTGTGAAAAGTGCCCTATTTTCCGCGATCCGGAAAAAAAGGGCACCTTTCTTAATTGCTATTGTAAAATACTTCCTAAACATGAACGATAGCAAAATTTTTGTCTTTCTACGAAGGGGGGGGGGGGGGATGAGCCAGATTAAACAAACAACAACAGCAAAAAAAAAAAATCTGTTTTAGAATAATCTTTTCACCAATGTTTGATATTAATCTTTCAACTAATGCCTGATATTAATAATACATAGAATTTTTGCATACTAACGTAGGAACTGAAAGATAGTGCGGTACATAGCCCACTCTATATTTTTCATAAACAATAAATGATATTTTTATACAAAGTTTCCTATAAATATGAAGCGGTGTGATGAAAAAACAATCATATTTTTCTCTCTGACACCCCTCCCTTGCCCCTCCCCCAGTACCGATAGCACTCACCATAACTTTTCATTAAAAGTAGGTGATAGTTGTTAATTTTTTTATTAAAATTGGTAACATTGTGATATTTATGCAATAATTTTTCTTTTCTCCCCCCCTCCCCAGCTCCCAAGATATATATATATAACAATCAGCCTAAATTTCCCTAAAAATTAAGTGATGTTTATAATAAATTTTATTAAAATGCAAAATATAGGGATATAAAAGATTCATTTTCTTTCCTTCAGTACTTCTGCCCCCCCCCCCCTCCCCAAGACATATATAACCTCACTATATTTTTTTTATTAACAGTAGGTGATATTTACCCAAAATGCTCATAAAAAATCGATTATAAATGTTGTTTAAAAAGATTATTTTGATTTTCACCTGCCCCCCATATGTCCTCCCCTTTTTTCAACTGTAGGTAACTTTCACTATCATTTTAATAAAAAGTAAGTGATAAGTCATACAAAATTTCATATAAATAGGTAGCATGGTGATGTAATAACAACCACATATTTATCCCCCTCCCTTAGCAAGTACCCCCCCCCCCCCCCCCCACCGCCCCCAGATATGTGTAACACTCGCTGTAATTTTTTTTTTAGACAGTAAGTGGTATAATACACAAAGTATTTTAAAATCGATATTAGTTTAGTTTAAAGAAGAATATATTTTATTTCCGTCTGCACCCTTCTTGCTCCCCCCCCCCAGGTATATAATACACTCCTTCTGATCGTCATAAAAAGTAAGTGATAGTTATAGAATATATCAGTAAAATATATCGAATATACCAGTAATGTTGTACCAAATCAATTGAAATCCCTAAAAATATAATTTGAAGTCTTTCTTTAAATTCCTTATTTGATATTTATTATTTTGCGATTTGCGAATTGGAAAAGTGCCCTTTTTTTCCGGTGGCCTTTTCTCCGGGTGGCTTTTTCTCCGGGTGGCCTTTATTCCGATACCCTTTTTTCTGGGATCCCTTTACTCTTTATATGTTTACAGGTTGTTGTTATTATTATTATTATACGTATTATTGTTATTATTATTTTAAATATATTAATTTGAATACGTATAAATGCTGATTTCAAGCCTTCCCATCACAATTACGTGCAAATTCAGCAGCAGGTATTTTTAGTAGAGTAGTAAGATAGATTATGATTCTTTGATCTTGTAAAATAACTGTGATTTTGCATCAGATATCTATTCTACGCTTTTATCGAGCCAGCAGTTACATGTTTGATTGCATTTGCTTTAGCAGTATTAGATCTTCAAATTCCATTAGCTATAGATCGAATTGAATTACCCTTTTAACTGAAAAATAAATTTATCACATTCCACTACACGAACATTCTTTTTTCGAAGAATTAGCAGTGTTGTGTGTTCGAAAAAAAAAAAATATATATATATATATATATATGTATATGTATAAATTAATTAATTAATTTAAAAAAAAATAATAAAGCTTATATGATTCAAACTAGTCCGTAACAAATCGGTATATCAACACTCTAATTTGTTCATTCGTTAGTTAAATAAAACAACAACAACAACAAAAAATTATTGTCCGTATAACTATGAGCGTCTAAAAACGTCGGGAAAGAATATCTTGCATTATTTTTTATTAATTTTACTTTACATTGCAAATCATTGAAAATGAATTTGCAAATATTTTTATTCTTTTAAATAACGTTTAAAATATGTAAATTATTATTCTTTTTTAAATCGATTTTTTCCCCCATATATATATGTCTGTATATTATATATAAATATAAACTTTTTTTTTTCTTTTCAGATTTTACAAATTAAATGTTGCAAATAGTATAATTTAATTTATGATTAAACTTATTGTGATATAATGTTTGCGTAGTACAATGACATTTACATATGATGACTGAAATTTCTTATTCTCATTAGACCCGAAGTAATGATAATTACGTAAAATTTTTCTATGGTATTTACGTAAGAACATTGGCGTAATGCATAATAGACCGTAAACGGTTTGATTTTTTCAGGTGATAATTTAGGAAGCTAGTAATGTAAGGTCTACATATGTGGATCTCAGGGCTTAACATATTAAAACATCCGTAAATTTAAAAAAGAAATTTAAAATTAAAAAAAAAAAAAAAAAAAAAAAAAGATTTCAATGTTTCTCACTTTAATTTATTTTTTTTTTATTCATTTTTTTTTTTTTTTTTTTTTTTTTTTTTTAACTTATTTATTTATTTTGTTAAAAAGCTTTTTGCTTTTATTTCAAGAAATCTTCAGCAAGTAAATAAATAAATAAATAAAATTTATAATGATAATAATTATAATAATTAGGGGAAAATATTTTCTGATTCATTAATTATGTGCATTTCGCTAAAGTGTTACAGGAACTTCTCTTGGTTGGTATAGATACTTTTTCAATCACTGTACATTTTCGTATGCTATGTTAGTAGTACAAATAAAATTTCCTTTCACTTCCTTTTAACTATTTTTGGAACCCTGTAGAATGCTTAGGAGGGGAAAGAAGAAAAACCTGATATGTCCTGCAACGCTAATCACTTTACGGAAAGAAAAAGAGACGCGGAGTCCTCTCAATTTTAAATGTCTTTCTGTATATAGTGGAAGTGTGTTGACCACATGTTCTAAAGAATTTGGGTGGCCTGAGGCAACACCCCCTACATACTGATGATTGGACTGTTGACTGATGATTGGAAATTCTGATGCAAGCAGCAGGCCATAAGAAAAGGCTATTTTTTTTTATGTGCTTCCAACTTATGTTAACTTAAAAAAAAAAAAAAAAAAAAGGAACAAGGGGAGAATTCAAATTTTATCAACAGACAAAACCCATGATATTTATTCAGTGGCGTACCGAGCATAACTGCCCCCCCCCCTCCGGTATTTTTTTTTTTTTTTTCTGAATTTTGCTCTAAAATTTTTGAGTTAAATTTAGTTAGTATTTCTAGAATAACGGATTTTTTTCTCTCTTTATTTTCCCTTACTGAAATATGGTAAAGAGGCGTATTGTTTTTAAATCAAATTTTGGAAATTGTGTTTTTGTGATATTTGCACAATTTGAGGTCCCTCCAAATTCTAAAAACAGGTCTTTAGCGGTTGGTCTGTATGTGTGTCTGTTATTGTAACTTGGGTTTGAACTCGGAACTTTCCATGTATCACATAGCTGCCAACATCCCAAATAATATACCGTAGTACTATTAGGACCTGCGGCTTTTTTACACCAGTTTATTTTTAGAGTAATTCCCTCCACATGCTAGTTCCTCAGAAAACCACGAAAAATTTTAAATGCCTAGGTTAGATCGAGAAGTGTGACATGGGTTTGAACTCGGAACCTCCCGTCTATCACATAGTTGCCAACATCCTAATTAATATTCCGCAGTACTATTAGTATCCACCGCTTTTTCACACCGGTTTATTTTTAGAGTAATTCTCTCCAAATGTAATTAAGATAAAATAAGAAAATCCATATTCATGCTAGTTTCGGAGAAAACCATGAAAAATTTCTGAATGGGTAGGTTAGATCGAGAAGTGTGACTCGGGATTGAACTCGGGGCCTCCCGTCTATCACATAGTTGCCAACATCCTTATTTATATTTGGTAGTATTATTAGTATCCGTCGCTTTTTTCGCACTGGTTTATTTTTAGAGTAATTCTCTCTAAATGTAATCATGATTAAATAAGAAAAAAAAAAAAAAAAAAACCTCGAAAATTGTCTGGTGTGAAAAAAAGGCGGGTACTAACACTATACAGGAATTTGATTTGGATATTGGCAGCTATGCTATCAACTTCGAGAGCAGAATATTTCTGACACTGGAAGGGAACACTTCATAAGTTTCCATTGATCAAATTTTCCCTATGACTTTTATCTTAAAGTATAAATACATGAAAATTTGTAGAAATTAAAGATATTTTTTATTTTCTTTTCCACTTAACTCAGAGTATCAAAATTATAAACTAAACATGCATTTAATATTTCTAGCAAATAATTAACACCAAATAGCGCAAAAATATAAATAATAGATGTACGGCACTTTTATCTGCTTGAAAATGTATTAATTTAATATTTTTAAAAATTGGCTGAACTATAAAGAAGTTTGCATTTTTCTGTACTTGATCAAAGATAGGTTAATATCTGTATATTTAGCTATTTTTATAATTTCCTTTTATTAAAAGATTCTCGATTTGTTATAAAACTATCTTCTACAGAATAAAATTCGAAATTTGAAGAGAAAAAAGAAGGAGGTAAAAAAAAAAAGGGGGGGGGGAGGGGTTCTTTTATTAAGCATATTTCTATAACTCAGACATTTTTTCCTTAAAAAAAAAAAAAAAAAAAAAAAAAATCTTATGAATTTATATATATTTTTTATCGATAAATATAAAATTCAGTTTGCACAAATGTTAAGTATACTTTTGAGGACGGAGGACTATTAGTTCAAATTTGGATAAAAACGTCGCGTCGTTGCCAGTTTTTGTAGACCAGTTTTGTATAACATCAAAAGGGAGGAAAATAAATTAGAAATATATAAGTCCTATCGTTACAAATTCGGCACGAAATAAAAGGGGCGATTTTTGTGAATCCAGGGTTGCAAACAGTTTGTCGACACGACAATTAGATTTTTTTTAATTTACTAAAGTAGGAAATTTAGGAGGCAATATTTCATTTTAATTCATTTCAGTCATTTTAAAAAGTACGTGGCCCAGTTTTACGGTCAAAAGACGAGATAAAAAGTAATTAAAAATTAAAAATAAAAATTTTACAGATTGCAAGTAATAGCCTCTGTACTAAACTAAATTATGTCTTTGACAGAAATTTTAATTTTTATATTTATATTTTTGTTATTATTCGTATCAAAATCTTTTAATATATGTTGTCCTGTAACTTGCCATTGGAAATAAATAAATAAATAAAGTATCAAAGTTACTAATGGGTTTGTGTTTCTACTTTCGTCTATCATCTTATGACATTTTCATGATTATAGATCTATATTAATCATATACCTAATATTAAATTTATGTATAAAGAAAGATATTTTTATCTATTTATAGCTGTAAATAAAGCTCCATTTGCCTTATTGCAATCTTTGTTGAGTTCGACCATTTTTTGTAAACTGCCTTTTATTATAAAAATGCCTTTCACGTGACTCTGTTTTTTTTTTTTTTTAAGTTTTTATTTATAAAGTGAAAATAGTGATTCTCTTAATTAAACTAATGTGAAATTTTATTCATTTCTTTCTTTCTTTTTTTTCTTTCTTTCTTTTTTTTTTTTTTTTTATTTTAATTAATGTCTTTTATATTGCATTAAAAAATAGATCATTAGTGTAAATTCCACGCCACGAGTTTTTAAAAATATTGTATCTCAAAATTATAGTGTTTTATTTTTATTTCGCTCATAGATTCTATTTCATACTTTTAGAACAGTTTTGCATTTTTCATAAGAGCACCCATGTAGATTCTCAAAAATATATATCACCTTTATTTCTATTCAATTTAACAATATCCAGTTAGTAATAGCTCTTGTAGATACTCATTTGTAGTCTCCCAATTAAGGTTTCTCAGAATATACATGTATCTGAAACCTGAAACTTTCCAGGGAAGTCGACCCCAAAATTCGAAGGTTTTTGCCTTCCCATTTCTCATACCGTCCTTTTCATAGATCTTTCATGATTGATTGTCGAGTTTTATGAGCAGTGGTTTTTCCGAACAATTTAGATTATTTTGTTTAAAAGAAGAAATCCTTTTACGAATATATATCTTTGTAAAACTATTTTTTTTTTCTTTTCGTGCATGAATTTAATGATTGGAACTGTGTGCAAACATTATTTATAACACATTTTATCGAACAAATCAAGAAAGGAAATATTTAATTATATTATATACTAATTTAAAGTATATTTCCCAGAAATCGATCAAAGCAAAAATGAAATTTTACAGAAAAACTTGTTTGTCTTGTAGATCATTTGGCGCCCCTCTGCAAGAGGCGCCCGGGGCATAACTTCCCTTGCCCCCCCCCCTCCCCCCCCCATCGCTACGCCACTGTATTTATTCTATGGGGGGGGGGATGTTATTTTCCTCTGCCGTTTTTCCTTTAGCCCACCTTATCTCCAATTATGTCTGACACTTACTGTAATTTTTTCAGAAATTGTAAGTGATTATACAAAGTTTCATTAGAATCGGAAAGAAGGTGATATAAAACAATTATTTTCTTTCGATCTGATCCTACACATCTTTTTTCCAGGTATATACTAAGTGAATGTCGTACCAAATCAATTGAAATTTCTAAAAATGTAATTTGAAAATCATTCTTCAAATTCTTTATTTGATATTTATTATTTTGCTATTTGGAAATTGCAAAAGTGCCCCTTTTTTCGGTGACCTTTTTTCCGGTGCTTTTTTAACCGGTATCCTTTTTTACTGGTGCCCTTTTTTCCGGGATCCGTAACTCTCACCATACATATGTATACATATATTTTAATCAGAAAATGAAATACACAAAATGTCAACAAAAAATCGATAATGGGAATTATCTAGAAAAATATTTTATTTCCATCTACCCCCTCTCCACTTACCACCCCCCTCCCCCCACCCTTTTTCAACTACATGTAAAACTCACTGTAATTTTATTAAAAAGTGATAGTTATACAAAATTTCATATAAATAAGCAGTATCGTGGCATAACACAACTTTTTTTTTTGTATGTATCTACTATCTATCATTGTAATTTCTCTTAAACAGTAAGTGGTATTTACACAAAGTTCCATTTAAATCGATATTAGAGTTATTTACAATTTTTATTTATTTATTTATTTTTTAATCACTAGGGGCTCTATTTTCTGCTCGCTCCACTCACCAACCCCCGAGGGAAGCTTCGCCTCACCCCGACTCACTTTACTTATTAATACATGCAGAGCTCTGCCCGCCTATTAGCTGTTTTCTGTCACTGAAAAGGAATATTAATAGTGCATTTAAAAGACAAAAGCAGAAAATTATTATGGAAATCCTCATATTAAATGTCAAATTGAAATATATAATATTTATATAGATTTTTAATAGAAAGGGATATGAAATATCACATTTTCTTGAAAAATGCTTTTTTGCAATAGTAAAATCAACTAAACTCTGTAATTAAAAGGGCTACAGCCAAATAATTTCAACTTAGGCAATAATTAGGTATGAAGGGCTTATGTCAAGCTAATATAGCAAGATTACTTTTAATGTGTTTAGTAAATTGATACAAGCAGGAGTAAATGGCGTATTGAGTACCAATTGAGAGAGCGAAAATCAAAACTTGAGAAACAGGAAATTATATATATATATTACTAATCATTGGTACTCAAATTAAATTATTACCGTGACAATTTTTATTCAAAATAAATCTCAATTAAAATTTAATATAATGTTGGTATCTTCATCTATTTTTTGTCTGCTGAGTGTTACAATGGTAATACATTATTCAAATTATATATATATATATATATATATATTGTATATATATATATATATCGTGTAGCTTTGAAAATGGACACAGTCATAATGTGTCCTGAAAAACACACTAAAACTCCACGGCAGCGGACGGCGGGCAGCGGACAAGGGGAGCATTTAAACGTGGAAATTTTTGGTTTTTATTAAATATCTTGAAAACTATAGACTTTAGAAAAAAAAAATCAGTTACAAAATTAATCTGCGTGTATTTTCTTTCCCTTCCATGGAAGAATTTTTCAATAAATATAAATATTAATTTATAAATTATCGACATCGCCAGGTTAATAAAAATTTCAAAAAGTAATTTTATAATGCAAACTCCATTAATATTACATGTTTATATATATATATATATATATATATATATATATATACATATGCAGTCAAACCTCGTTAAAGTGACCACTGTTATCGTGAATTACTTTTAACATGAACTGTTTTCACAATCCCCGTGAAAATGAAGATTACTTTAGTCATATGAAGATTTGTTACTGATTGCATGATATACTGATATCATGAACAGATTTTTTATCCCCCTTGAGATTCACGTTAACGAGGTTCGATTGCACGTATAATATTATATGTATAAAGAAAAAGAGAAAATACAATTTTTTTTTATTATTATTATTAAAATCACACAATTAACTGTGGAAGAAAATCATATTTATTGAAATTTTTATTTTTCCGACTGAGTGAAAATAATGCCTGTACCGGGAATCGAACCCCGGATCTTTGACTTACAAGGTCAATGCTCTACCACTGAGCTATCCAGGCCGACATCCCGGTCTGCATTACTCACTCAGACAACCTTTTAGGCAGAAACATCTCTGGTCTATCATTTAGATAGCTCAACAGAAAATAAGCCGCAGGTAAAGGAAAACACCATTAAACAATGGGAGAGAAATACAATTTTTTTTTTTTTTTTTTAATTAAAATCACACAATTAACTGTGGAAGAAAATCATATTTATTGAAATTTTTATTTTTCCGACTGAGTGAAAATAATGCCTGGACCGGGAATCGAACCCCGGATCTTTGACTTACAAGGTCAATGCTCTACCACTGAGCTATCCAGGCCGACATCCCGGTCTGCATTACTCACTCAGACAACCTTTCAGGCAGAAACATCTCTGGTCTATCATTTAGATAGCTCAACAGAAAATAAGCCGCAGGTAAAGGAAAACACCATTAAACAATGGGAGAGAAATACAATTTTTTTTTTTTAAATTAAAACCACACAATTAACTGTGGAAGAAAATCATATTTATTGAAATTTTTATTTTTCCGACTGAGTGAAAATAATGCCTGGACCGGGAATCGAACCCCGGATCTTTGACTTACAAGGTCAATGCTCTACCACTGAGCTATCCAGGCCGACATCCCGGTCTGCATTACTCACTCAGACAACCTTTTAGGCAGAAACATCTCTGGTCTATCATTTAGATAGCTCAACAGAAAATAAGCCGCAGGTAAAGGAAAACACCATTAAACAATACCGGGATGTCGGCCTGGATAGCTCAGTGGTAGAGCATTGACCTTGAAAGTAAAAGATCCGGGGTTCGATTCCCGGTCCAGGCACTATTTTCACTCAGTCGGAAAAATAAAAATTTCAATAAATATGATTTTCTTCCACAGTTAATTGTGTGATTTTAATTAAAAAAAAAAAAAAAAATGTATTTCTCTCCCATTGTTTAATGGTGTTTTCCTTTACCTGCGGCTTATTTTCTGTTGAGCTATCTAAATGATAGACCAGAGATGTTTCTGCCTAAAAGGTTGTCTGAGTGAGTAATGCAAACCGGGATGTCGGCCTGGATAGCTCAGTGGTAGAGCATTGACCTTGTAAGTCAAAGATCCGGGGTTCGATTCCCGGTCCAGGCATTATTTTCACTTAGTCGGAAAAATAAAAAATTCAATAAATAAAAAAGAGAAAAAAAAAAAAATTCTGGATGCATTCGCGTGTTCACCTCTCTGTAATAATTCTTGCCAGCATTTACTTATCTTTTCTAAAGTCATTTAAATATTTCCTTTTTTTTTAATAGCCTACTTTTGAGAGAAAAGTAAATTTATGTCAACTTACAATCTTGAAATCAAGGTATCATAAAATTCAAATAATATTTTGATAAATATGTAATCAACGGTTCAAGCTGATATATTGAACTATTAAGAATTATGCACAAAAGGAGGAATATCTATATTTATATATATATAGCATGTAACATGCATGAGATTTAGAAGCTAATAAAATGATGAGGGATTGATTTAGATGCTGGGTGAGTCTTTGAGCACTTATAGCCATGAGGACCTTACCACTGATTTAAGAAAAATAAACATAAAATATATATTTAAAAATACACCCCTTAAAATAACATGCAAATGTGCCTTCATTTAGAAATTTAAGTAGTAAGGCGGAATTCAATTTAGAAATCTTAAAACCTAACTAAAAAAATGCAAATAAAAGCTTTCCTTGATGTTTTCTCTTTTAAATAACACAGCTTAAAATAAATGCTCGTCATTCTTAGGGGAAAATTTGAAAACGATTTATGCAAGTAAAATTTTCAAATGATAATATATATATATTAATGATTTTTAAAGAAAGCTTTTGAAAGAAGTCTAAGATTTTTTTGGGAGGACACTTGTCTGGTGTTCAAAGGCACGTGCCCCAGATACTCTGTTGTAAATCAGTTCCTAACAATGAAATTTACTGATATATTGACATAATACATTAGACACAATATATTACAATTAGACTATAAAAAATATTAAATGTGTGATTAAATATTATAATTTTTACAGAATATTTTTAACTGCACCAACATAAGGTTGAAGACATAATTTTTGCATAATTTATTACTTAAATTTTACGGTTGCGTAATGAAAGGAAATAGCATAAAAATTAAAAGCTATCTTCGATAAAATTAGTTAAAATTAAAGTGCTCTGCAAAATAAACAAAATAATAAGGTGCTTTACCCATACTATTATTTTTAATTAATTACCAACAATATAATGTAAATTGATTTAAACTTAAGGTATGCGCAAAAACTTTTTATTGTTTTGAATCTTTTCAAGATGCCTTTAAATTAATACAATCTTATTAATGTTTTTTTTTTTTTTTTTTGCTATCTTTGCTGGAGTTTCATTTAAAAGTAACTTAACACATCTGGCGAGTAGATTACAAAAGAATAAATAAATAAATAAAATAATAATAAATAAATAAAATAATAATAAATAAATAAATAAATAAATAAATAAAATAATAATAATAATATTTGCGCATGCGGGTTTAATTTATTAAAAATTCTAGTAAGATCCTTGTTTCCATTGTATATACGCAGAGTCCACTGTTTTCATGTGTATATGCCTAGTCCTCGTTTCCATTGTGTGTATACAGAGTCCACAATTTGCATGTGTATACACATAGCCCTCGTTTCCACTGTGTGTATACAGAGTCCTCGGTTTGCCTGTGTATATGCATGGTCCTCGTTTCCACTGTGTGTAAACAGAGTCCACGTTTTGCATGTATATGTACATGGTCCTCGTTTCCACTGTGTGTATACAGAGTCCACGGTTTGTATGCGTGTTCACATTGTCCTCGTTTGCACTGTGTGTATTCGCATGGTCCTCGTTTATACTATGTGTATACAGGGACCTCAGTACGTCGGTGTGTATGCATCTTCCTTGTATCCCTTGTGTGTGTACAAAATCTGCAGTACGTAAGTGTCTAGATATTACGTCTGATTCGCAGACCAAATTAAATTTTCATCTATTTCAGTCAGCATGTACGACGTGAACAGTGCTAACAAGGAAACATATATACTGATCGATTTCTCAAATTTTTAATTAAAATATTTTGGAACTATTGAAAGAAAATGGTGTATATAATTAGAAAAGAGACTGGAAAAAATTACATCATATACGTACATGTATTCATTTATATTGATTATTTAAATATTATATAAACTTACACATTTTTATTTTTTTATATATTTTTTAACTTGCATATCATTTACCTATTTTCGTAATTCAAAAAGTCTTCTGTTTAATTTTAATAAAAGAAAACGTGAAATAAACGAAAATCCTCATCGATCTGCACTCAAAATAAATCTTTAGCTGTTTTGAGCATTTAAAAAATACTTAATGCACGTTTTAAGAATCCATATTTTATAGCATTTCTAATATAATGCGAAATTATATCTGTTATTATTTATTTAAACTGAAACTGAGAAGTCACATTCTAAATAACATTTGCATCTACAACACGCGCATTTGAAACAAGCACAAAATAGTTTATTATTAACTAGAAATTACAAAGTATATCGTGCTAGTAATTATGTGTTGAAAAAATAAATCAAAATTTAAGAATCAATGAAACTTTCTTATAATTTAAGTTGCACATCTAGAATGTCCTCTATTGGAAGGTATATTCACAATGTGTGTGAGAGTCCTCGGTTGCCTTGCAAAAATACATTCTTGAAGGAAGCCTATATCTAACATTTTGAAAGCAGTTGTATAATATAGTATCGTCTAGAATGCTAAATAGTGAAAAAAATATAAAGAAAAGTCATTATTTCATGAGGTCCTCGGTTGGGCGGTTTTCACACCGCGTCCTCGTTTTCCACCATCGCCCAACCTGTGTGTGTCTGTGTGTGTGTGTGTGTGTGTCTGTCTGTCTGCGCTCTGGTGCTCACACTATTGATCGCAGAGCTTCCAAATTTGGCATATAGATACCTGGGACCCTGCAGGTATGCACTTCATCGAGATTTTTTCGAATTTCGAATTTGAATTTTTTTAACTAATGTTTTTTTCGATTTTAAAAATTGGCTTCAATGTTTCCTTTTTCAGAAATTTCTTTCGTTTCAAAAGTCTGCGTATCTTAGCAACGGCTATTAAATTATTTATTTATTTAAATTCATTTGAGGAAGAAATCTTTTTTATTATATTTATTGAAATCAAATAGTTATACACATACAGTAGAAAAATTAAATATATTAAATTTTTAAATTTTGGGATATAGGTACCTACAGGAGTGCCCCTCATCGAGATTTTTTCAAATTTCGAATTTGAATTTTTTAAATTAATGTTTTCCGATTTTAAATATTGGCTTCTTTGTTTAATTTTCATAGATTTATTGTTTTGCTTCAATCGTCTGCGTATCTTAGCAACGGCTATTACGCAACTTATTTTTATTTAATACATTCATTTGAAGGCGATTTTTTTTTTTTTTTAATTTGTTATATTTATTGAAAATAAAATCGCAATGCAGTAGAAAAAATTAAGTATAATTAGTTTTAAATTTAAAAACGTATTTATAACAGATATGTTTAATTTTTTATAGTAGAACAACTTCTTATTTTTCATTTTTTAATTAATTTCTTTAAAAGAAAAAACTTTTATTCATTGATTTTTTATTTATTTACAGTATTTATCGGGAAAAGTGGTAGTATATTAGTAAAAAGGATTAAAATGATTAAAATTTATTTGTTTATATATATATATATATATATATATACATATTAATCTACTTTTTATTTTATTTATTTTATTACATTGGTCAGAATCAAATCTTAATATAGTGCAAATAGCATGGGCAATAAAATACATGGTTCAAAACTAAAATATTTAATAGATGCTGAGATACAGTCATCTTTAAAATCGCAGTTCTTAAATAGTAGCAGATCCCCCCTGTCGTCGAAAAATATCCAGATTGAAGTGCCCGGGAAAGATCTTTCTGCAGACAGTGGGAACCTGGACCTCTCAATGCAGCACGGTCGGGAAAAGAGATGCCGTAGACAGCGGGTACCCGAAGCAAGGTTTGGAGTAATTTCAGTTTCTTTTTTCTTCTTCATTTTTTCTTCTTAAGTTTTTGTCTCTAATGTGGTGTAAAAAAATAAATATTAATTCAATTCTTTCGAAAATTCATTTAAATATAGTGACCAGCGAAGCGAGCGTAGCCTGCTAGTCTATATAAATAAAGAGAAGTGTCTGTGTGTGTGTCTGTGTGTGTGTCTGCGCTCTGGTGCTCACACTATTGATCGCAGAGCTTCCAAATTTGGCATATAGGTACCTGGGACCCTGCAGGTGTGCCCCTCATCGACATTTTTTCGAATTTCGAATTTGAATTTTTTTAATTCATGTTTTTTCGATTTTAAACATTGGCTTTTATTTTTCATTTTTCATGAATTTATTCTTCGATTGTAATCGTCTGCGTATCTTAGCAACGGCTATTATGCAATTCATTTTTTATTTAATACATTCATTTGAGGCGATTTTCTTTTTTTTTTTTTTTATTATTATTTTTATATTTATTGAAAATCAAAATAGTAAAATACGATTGAAATAAATTGTTACGTTTATGTATAAATTTTATAGTATAACAACTTTTTATTTTTCATTTTTTTAATTAAGTCCTTTAAAAGAAAAATATTTATTATTATTATTATTATTATTTATAATATTTATTGGGTGAAAAATATGGTAGTTTATAGTAGAAAGGATTAAACTGATAAATATTCGTTTGTTTTTTATGTATTTAATTCCTTTTAAAAGAAAATCTAATTTTTTATTTTATTTTATCGCACTGGTCGTAATCAAATCGTAATATAGTGTAAATAACGGGGGCTATAAAACACATGGTTCAAAAACTAAAATATATAATAGATGCTGAGATACAGTCATCTTTAAAATCGTAGTTCTTAAATAACAGAAAATCCACACGTCGTCGTAAATACCCAGATAGAAGTGCCCGGGAAAGACCTGTCTGTAGACAGTGAGAAATTGGACCCGATGCAGTACGGGCAGAAAAAAGAGCTGCCTTAGGCAACGGGTATCCGAAGAAGTGAGATCTAAAGCGATTTCAGTTTTTTTTTTTTTTTTTTTTTTTTTAATGTGTAATGTGATGTAAAAAATAAATACTGATCCAATTCTTTTGAAAATTCATTTAAATATAGTGACCAGCGAAGCGGGCGTAGCCTGCTAGTTTGTAAATATTTTTAAATAACTTTGCCCTCGAGTATATCGTCAAACGCTCTAGATTTCTGATAGGAGTTTCTAGAACGCCGTTTTAAAGGGGACTAGAATTTATAAGGATGACATGGAACTATTTTTTCTGAAGACACAATTTAGATTCTAGATATCAGTTACAGATATTTTTATCAGTACATATATAATCTTTTACTGATTAAGTCAAGTCCTACTTTTTTGTGTTTGATCATTTTAATGATGACGTTTATATATTTCATATCCGCATCGTTTATATATCCCTTATTTGAAAATAATGTAACAGAGAATTAATTTTATTTATTTTTTTAAGTAAATTTACAAGTATTTTCTTTTCTTTTCTTTTCTTTTTTTTTTTTTTTTAAGAAAACTTATCAAGTGATCTTTTTCCCCTCGTACTAGAAATCCTGAATTTATAATTAAAGTCTTAGAATAAAAAAACTTCTGGCATCACTGCCTACACTGTAAAAAAAAAAAAAAAAAAAAATCTGCATATTACAACAAAAGGTGCTGGCACCGCGGCTGCCAGCACAGTTGCTGTAAAATTTACAAGCTGCTGTTTTTTATGGTGCTGTAAAATTTACTGCACTCTACTGTGAATTTTACAAGATGTTGTTTTTAGTAGTGCTGTAAAATTAACTGCACTTTGCTGTGAATTTTACAAGATGCTGTTTTAAAAAGTGTTGTAAAATTAACTACACTTTGCTGTAAATTTTACAACACTTTTTAAAACAGCATCTTGTAAAATTCACAGCAAAGTGCAGTAAATTTTACAGCACCATAAATCACAGCAGCTTGTAAATTTTACAGCAACTGTGCTGGCAGCCGCGGTGCCAGCACCTTTTGTTGTAAAATACTGAATTTTTTTTTTACAGTGAAGAAAATAATTTCAATAAGTCACTAGACTAAATTCAACCCAATCGAGACGACACATCCGTTTCAGAGACTGTGCCCACAATCTGAAATTGAATATTGTTCAGGAGTGGCATGATCGACAAAAGCCACACCTCTGGTGGGATTTACCTCTCGAATGCTAATGTTAACTTATGAGAAACTTATCACAAAGTATTTAAATGCTATTGTACATCTATTTAGTTTTGCAATAATTTCAAGTATGATGCTCAAGTTTTGTGCAGCTGTCCGCTGCTTAAATAGAAACTACACTGTTAAAAATTTCTGTAAATTTAATGTAAATATTTATCCAGAGTCTCTGTAAATTTACAGTAATTCTTAGTTAAAAGTGAACAATCGAGATTCTCAATCTTTATTCTGTATTTTTACCTAATTTTATTATTTAATATTTTAATTAAAATTTAAAATGACTATTTCTGCTTTAGAAAAAGCATTCTAAGTCCGAAATATATTCTCACCAATAATTAATTAAATTAATATCAGTTATTAAATTGAATGTATAAAATAAGTTTTTTAACATCTCCATTTATTTTTCTCTGTAATTTTACGTAAGACTTAAGATAATAGATTACACAGAGTTTTCTGTTGAAATTTTTAACAGTGTAGTTGGCATAGGTGGACTCTGCTCAGTTCCCCATCATATGTATGTTCTCATAAATTTCTTGTACAGGATTTATTATATTTATGTTAAGAGAAATGAATTTGACCAAACGCTTGACACAGTGACAGAACGAAATCCTCGCCTAATAGGCTACCCACCATTCAGTTCGATATCTTATTCTAATCTATTAATTTATTTTATTGGGATCAATTTCGTAGTTTATTTTCATGCTACTATTTCCAATGCAACTTTCCTAAAAATGCGTACTTTTATGAAATATCTCCCCATTTTGTTGATAAAATCTTAAATTTCGAATAACTTACGAAATTTTCCTATTAGAATATTTGTAGTCAATCATGTTCAAACAAGTATCATAAATGCTATTTTGAAATTGTCTGATATATTTATGATCCTTAAAATGGACGTTTATGCTCGATTTTGCCTTATTCTGCCATTTTAAGTAAATCGTAAATTCCAAATAACTTACGAATTGTTTTAATTGGAAAAATCATACTCTATGGTATTCATGTCAGTATCCTAAATAATATTTCGAAAGTGGTTTGACATCTTTACGAGGAAAATATCCCTAACGATTGACGTTTATTTGAAATTTTGCTCTATTCTGCCATGTTAAGAAATTCGTAAATTTCCAATAACTTACGAAATTTTTATATTGGAAAATTCATAGTCATTAATACTCATGCCAGTGTCCTAAATAATATTTCAAAAGTAGTCTGACATCTTTAGGATGAAAATATCTCTCAAAATTAACGTTTATGTGAAATTTTGCCCTATACTGCCATGTTAAGAAATTCGTAAATATCCAATAACTTGCGAACTTTTCAAAGTAGCATGTTTATAATTACTTATGTTCATTCCGGCATCAAAACTGATATTTTAAAACTGGTTTGACATTTTTACAGTAAAAAGTTTCCATTTAATGCACGTTTAAGTGAATTTTTGTCCTATTCTCCCATGTTAAGAAAATCGTAAATTTCGAATAACTTACGAAGTTTTTAAAATCGAATGTTGCAAATGAATAGGGTTCTTGCCAGTGTCGAAAGTAATATTTTAAAACTGATCTGACCTCTCTACGACAGTTTGTTCTTGAGATATCGTGTACACAGACTAACAAACTAACGGACTAACAGACTAACAGACACCCTACAGACAGACACCGTAAAAATTTTGTCATTTTCGGGTTCCTCACACCTGAAAACTTGTAAAAAAGTCAAAAAACCGAGGTCAAAAATTTTCACGATTACCTAAGTTCCCCATACCTATACTATGATGGGGAACTAAAAATAAAACTAAATGCAAGCAAAAAATATCGGCCTACTCAAACTTTTTTTTAGGGAATGTAAGCGTCTAAATTTCAATAAAATAAAATAAATAAACGTAAACGATTTTAAAGTTGAAAGGAGAGAATTTCAATACAAGTGATTTTTAGGTTTTTTGTTTTGAAAACTTTTGAGCGCGAGATTTTGAGGGGAAAAATTAATAAATAATAAACTGTGTTCGATTCTGGACTTATCAATGGGCGGGGCTAGTCATATATCATTGCACATACTGAGTGCTAAACTTTTTTTTTTTTTTTAAATGCATTGCACACACGGCATGCAATCTGCCTTGAACATGTTCACCTGTGACAGGAGGTTGCACATTAACTTCACCATGTACAACAATAAGTGTAGTGACTGTGGACAATGAGAGATTCGGTCAGCAAACAAGAAACCATCCTAGCTGAAAAAGAAGTGTACTAAATTTAAGTTAAACGTATTATCTAGTAACTTAATGTTGTTGTTGTTGTTTTTTTTTTTTTTTTTTTTTTTTTTTTTTTGCAATAATTTTTCTTTGAATAAATTTTTGTAGTTCTTTTTAATTTTCTTTTATTTTTCTGATTTTTTAATTGTTGCATTGAAATATCCATTGCCAATACAAAAATATTTGTTTACAAATAACTTACAGCAATATTATTTAAGGGCCTGCTTCACTCACCACCGCCGGAAGCCAAAGCTAATGTTATTCTATGCGAAATTTTTCTTTACAAATAACTTATTAACTAATACATATTTTTAAGTTCTGCTTTCACATTCTGAAAATTCCCAGCTGTTCAATTGACGGACCTTTTTTAAAAAAATATTTTTTAAATTTTTTATATTTTATTTTGAAGCTGCAAAATACGAATTTTCAATGTGTGAATTTTTTACATATTGCAATTTCAAAATAAAATATTAAAAATTAAAAAAATACATTTTTAAAAAAGGTCCGTCAATTTAACAATTGGGAATTTTCTGAATGCGAAAACAGATAATTTAAAAATGTGTATTAGTTAATAAGTTATTTGTAAAGAAAATTTCCCCATAGAATAACATTGGCTCGGGCTTCCGGCGACGGTAAGTGAAGATGGCCGTTAAGTGCAATTAATATTATTAATAATGTAATTGTAGTTATAATTAAGCGCATTCTCGCCTACCCATGTACGCAGGCACTCCTACACTGTAAGGAGAGATTGCGCAAAATAGCGCTCTCTTGGTTTTATTACAGCTATTGTTATAAATTACAACAGAGCAACAAAATATCAATGGAAATGCATAGAAGAAGGATCAATTCAAAATTATGCACTAATAGCTTAGCAAAAATTTAATATTTGGATTTTTTATATTGTTCCGTTGAATTGAGCGCAAATTCTCCTAGTTTTACCTTATGTATAACAAAACGTATCCCTGAATCAAACATAAATGTAATTATGAGTAAGATCTTCTCAAGAATGTTACGTTTTCTAAGCAACACTCATAAGATTTATTAAAGAATTCTTATCTAGAATAAATTCTAACACTTTTCTTGAAAAATTCTAAATGCCTCTAAATTAATAAACAAAAGGTACATTATTTCTTAATTTCATTATTTTCATATTATAAATAATCTATTAAAAAAAAAAAAAAAAAAAAAAAAAACACCTTTAAAACCCAAATTCTTAATGTATCATCTATACTAATATATAAATGCGAAAGTTTGGATGGATGGATGGATGGATGGATGGATGGATGGATGTTTGTTACTCAATCACGCCAAAACAGCTTCCACTTTAGAATGTAGAAAAAGAGGAGAAAAAAGGCTAAAAACCCCATAGGAATAGCATGGGAAGGAAAGCGAAAAAACTCACAATGTCAAGTGTGTTAAAAAAAAAAAAAAAAAAAAAAAAAAAAAATCACACCGGAAGTAATAAGGGGACAAAGTTGACTAGGAAAATACATTGAACAGCGGTAACCGGGCGGGCTGGGGCATGGGTCCTATCGGTTAACTGATCTGGATGAAATTTGGTGCAGAGATAGAGAATAGTCTGGAATAGAACATAGGCTACAATTTATCCCGGAAATTTGATTAGATTTTTTAAAATTAATTAAAATAATAAACTGGTAATTGACTTAATAAAAGCCATTTAAATTTAACGAGGTATTTTTTATTAGTTATTTATTTATTTCAACATAAAATGAAATATGCTTTCACGCGAAAAATAAAAACATTACTAAATGTTAAATTGGTCGATGGGAAAATGACACTTTATAACTTTAAAATAAAATAGTAATATTACAAATCTAACATATTTCTTCTGAATTTTATTTCTTAGCATTTTTTACATACCTCAAATTCAGATTTTTTTTTTTTTTTTTTTTTTTTTTTTTAAGTATGGCGGATGAAACACGCTTGGCATAAAAGCTAATTCAGCATTATATTATTATATTAAAGGTATTTTCTTATTGATAATTCTGGACAAATTTTTTAATTTTGATGCGAAAGTAGATCGGACATTTTTCGTCAAGGAAAAGATAAAAAGAAATACACAAGCGAAGTGATGACGTCACTGGCCGTTCATGGATGCAAGAAAAATATTTCCTATGTTAAACGCCATTGGATTTTTTGTAAAAAATTATTAAAAATCGAGGAAAATTATTTCCCGATTTTAATCCCCATATTTAGGTATGGGTATGTATTAGTTATATTAGTTATCATGTCCATGCGTTAGATTAAGTTATTTTTGTTGTAAAATTGACAAAATTTAAATTTTTAATTTCAAAAGTCTAGAAAAAAAAAAAAAAAAAAAAAAAACGGCAAACTTCCATATTCGATTGAAAACACAAACATTTCATTTCAAAGGATGATATTAACACAATAAATATCCAACTAATATACTGATTAAAAGGGAAATGGTAAATATTCTATCATAATTTGAAGTCAAATTTGTTTTCAAATGTCTAAATAAAGTATCTGATATAAGGTACTAATATGTTGCAGCGGAATAGATTTGATATCGATCATCCTTGGCAGAAAAAAAAAAAAAAAATATCGCCAAATTATTTGGCGAACATAATTTAATTCCTTTCAAAAATCATGGTTATTTAACAACTTATATTAAGAGAGTAACGAATAATATAAAACAATATTTCGTACAATGCACATTACGAAAATATACATCTGGCATGTATATTTTCGTATTACGTTTTTGATCACCAAATACAATAAGCGCCAAAAACGACAGAGTTTTGAAATTTAAAATTTTGTCAATTTGACAGCAAAATAACTCAACCTAACACATGTACATGATAACTAATACGTATATATACCCAAATATGGGGATTAAAATCGGGAAATAATTTTCCTCGATTTTTAATAATCATTTACAAAAAATCCAAAGGGCGATTAACATAGGAAATCATTTTCTTGCATCCAGGGACGGTCAGTGACGTCACACCTCGCTTGCGTATAGGAACAATAATCGCATAAATTATATTTTGGTCTAAAACGGCAACAAAAATTCAAAAGTCGCCAAGGGCATTAAGGCTGTACCATGATCAAGTTTACATATTAATCAATTTATTTATTTTTCTATATACCAAATATTATTAACTAAGCATGAAGTATATATAACCACAAAATAATAATAATAAAAAAAATAATTTTCTCATGCGATAGAAGTAGCCGATCATAGCATATTGTAATATTATAGGTGGCTTGAAATTGTTGTCATTCTATGATTGATCGGTTAAATCAAATAAATATAGGAAGTAACTTGAGAGCAAATATTATGTACATCACGTATAATGTTGTTCATATGCAACTGGGATTCAGATATAAAAGAGCAACTTCAAATTTTTCGATACTGTCCGTATCGAAACTGTCATATATTATAAGCACCCAAATGGAAGCCCATGGGTAAGCTATTGTCGCACGCAATAGGGACAGGCACCGGAGATTGCAAGGACGAACAAGTCGCTGCCGAAGGCAGCAGGAACCCAAAGCGAGCTATTGACCGATTTCAGTTTTTTTTTTTTTTTTTTTTTTTTATAAAGCTGCATAGAAGAGAGTTTGCCAACGAAGCGGGCAAAGCCGTCCAAAATTGTTTAAGAACTAAAATATTATTTCCACGTGAACGAAGTCGCGGGTAACAGCTAGTATCACATAAATCTTTTCGTTTTTTTAGTGCTAGAGGCCTATTTCAGTCGGTACAGTTGTCGAATTTTTATAATACACTCTTAATAGTGCTAAGGGCCTATTTTTAGTCGGTTTATTGAATGGGGATTTATTGAATGAAGTCCCCCCAAGGCCCAACTTTGACATGAGTCCCCCCCAAGGTACCCCTATTTCAGTCGGTACAGCGTTGTCGAATTTTTATACGTCACTCTTAATAGTGCTCAGGGCCTATTTTTAGTCAGTTTATTGAATGGGGATTTATTGAATGAAGTCCCTCCAAGGCACAACTTTGACATGCGTCCCCTCCAAGGTACCCCTATTTCAGTCGGTACAGCGTTGTCGAATTTTTATACGTCACTCTTAATAGTGCTCAGGGCCTATTTTTAGTCAGTTTATTGAATGGGGATTTATTGAATGAAGTCCCCCCAAGGCACAACTTTGACATGCGTCCCCTCCAAGGTACCCCTATTTCAGTCGGTACAGCGTTGTCGAATTTTTATACGTCACTCTTAATAGTGCTCAGGGCCTATTTTTAGTCAGTTTATTGAATGGGGATTTATTGAATGAAGTCCCTCCAAGGCACAACTTTGACATGCGTCCCCTCCAAGGTACCCCTATTTCAGTCGGTACAGCGTTGTCGAATTTTTATACGTCACTCTTAATAGTGCTCAGGGCCTATTTTTAGTCAGTTTATTGAATGGGGATTTATTGAATGAAGTCCCTCCAAGGCACAACTTTGACATGCGTCCCCTCCAAGGTACCCCTATTTCAGTCGGTACAGCGTTGTCGAATTTTTATACGTCACTCTTAATAGTGCTAAGGGCCTATTTTTAGTCGGTTTATTGAATGGGGATTTATTGAATGAAGTCCCCCCAAGGCCCAACTTTTACATGAGTCCCCCCCCAAGGTACCCCTATTTCAGTCGGTACAGCGTTGTCGAATTTTTATAATACACTCTTAATAGTGCTAAGGGCCTATTTCAGTCGGTTTATTGAATGGGGATTTATTGAATGAAGTCCCCCCAAGGCACAACTTTGACATGAGTCCCCCCCAGGCACAACTTTGACATGAGTCCCCCCCAAGGTACAACTTTGACATGAGTCCCCCCCAAGGCCCAACTTTGACATGAGTCCCCCCCAGGCCCAACTTTGACATGAGTCCCCCCAAGGCCCAACTTTGACATGAGTCCCCCCCAAGGTACAACTTTGACATGAGTCCCCCCCCAAGGCACACCTTTGACATGAGTCCCCCCCAAGGCACACCTCCCCCTCATTGGGAAAAAGAGAAAAAACGTTGTTTTGCGGCTATAAGACAGTTTGGACTTCCAACGTTTTTTGTTACAATATTTGCAGCTGAAACACATTGGTTTGATTTAATGAAAACTTTATCATGGAATTTAGATCGTCACGAATTAACTAAAGAAGAATTTGTCGATATTAACAAGTTTAGCAGTAGACCTCTGGCACTAAATTAAAATCTGTCAATGTCAGATTTTCATGTTTTAAATAATGAAATAATGTCGTGTCTGTATAATTTTTCTTTTTTTTTAATCTTAGTCCTATGCTTATATACTTATTATTATTTATATATATATATATATATATATATATATATTTATTAAGGTGAAATAAATGATAAACCCGTGAACCGGTCGTGGATCAAATCATCCAAAAAAAAAATTTCTGAGGCATTTGATCCATTGACGGATGCATTGCTATGATTGACCATGAGTTAATGCTCTGGTTGTGCCATCTATCGGTCATTACAAACGCAAATATGCATAAAAACTTTTTATATATATATATATATATATATAACTGCATAATTGTTTTAGAATTATAAAAATATGCATACAATGTTGCTCACTGCAAACAATTTTTTAATTTTGAGTTTAAAAAAATATTTTAAATATGTTTGTGTACTCCTTTGTGAATTTGTCGATGAGTTAATTTTTATGAAACATTTTTATGTTTGAATATTGTATTTTTGCCTTAAATTTCAGCATTCGAACATTAAAAAAAAAAAGAAAAAAAAAAAAAAAAAAACTTCTTAAAAACTCTTCAAAAATTCTTAAGATATTGTGTAGTCAACGAATTTTTTTTTTTTTTTTTTTAATCAATTGACATCTTTTCTACTAATCACCTGCAAAATTTAACACTCCAAACTTTCGGGGTATCGAACGCTCGACCACCGCGTTACTAACGCGGCGCTCTAACCACCTGAGCCACGGAGAGACAAATGAAAAAGCTTATATTTATGTTAAAATGGAGGCGCATTTTTTATTAGCTTCAGATTGACAAACATACCGTAGTGAATGACAGTAAGTACATAAGAATTTGGGGAAAATAGTGTAATAGTCCAGACAACGAAGGCCAAAATTTGACGAATAGAGGAAAAAGTCGTGTAGTTTTGAAATTTTACATACTCATAGCCGAGAGGGTCCTGAACAACATACTAAAAATCCCCGCCCGTGGGGAGTGAGCGGGAGTCAGGGGAGGCATCTAAGGGGGGCAATTTTCAGTTTTTATTAAATATCTTGAAAACTATCGCATTTAGAGAAAAAATGTCAAGTACAAAATTAATCTACGTAAAATGTCCTATAAAAATGTATTTACATTTTGTTTGTACAATCAATAGTTTAGAAGATATAGGGAGATGAAATAACACATTTTCTTGAAAAATTCTTTTTTGCAATAGTAAAATCAACTAAAGTGTGCAATTAAAAGGGTTCTTGTCAAATATTTTCTAATGTAAAAAACAAATATATACATAGGGAATATGCAAGGATAATACAGCATGTTTTGTACGTTTTAAATAATTTTAAGGCTAGTAGGCGTAAGTGGTGGTTTGAGTAAAAAATCCAGATAATGAAGACCCAAAATCGATCAACATTAAAAAATATAGTGTAGCTTTGAAATTGAGCACAGTTATAAGGTTAAGTTTCCTGAACAACAAACTAAAAGTCCCCGACCGTTGTGGGGGGGCAGGGGGGCATTTAAAGGGGGCAATTTTCAGTTTTTATTAAATATCTTGAAAACTATCGCATTTAGAGAAAACAATGTCAATTACAAAATTAATCTACGTAAAATTTCCTATAAAAATGTATATTACATTTTGTTTGTACGATCATTAGTTTAGAAGATATAGGGAGATGAAATAACACATTTTCTTGAAAAATTCTTTTTTGCAATAGTAAAATCAACTAAAGTGTGCAATTAAAAGGGTTCTTGTCAAATATTTTCTAACGTAAAAAACAAATATATACATAGGGAATATGCAAGGATAATACAGCATGTTTTGTACGTTTTAAATAATTTTAAGGCTAGTAGGCGTAAGTGGTGGTTTGAGTAAAAATCCAGATAACGAAGACTCAAAATCGATCAACATTAAAAAATATAGTGTAGCTTTGAAATTGAGCACAGTTATAAGGTTAAGTTTACTGAACATTATACTAAAAGTCCCCAACCCTATTCTGTGTTTTTTATTTAATTTTTTATGTTATTTGCTATAGTAATAAAAACTATATTTCTTAATTAAAAAGGTTCAGGTTAAATATTTTTTACTCATACAAATAAATATTTGTATATAAATATTTGAATGTGTGTGTGCGCGCAATGCACCAAGTTTAAAGAGTGGAAGTCAAAATATACAAATCGAATAATTCCACTTTTCTGTAAGATATCTGTAAAATACAAAGCAACGGCTGTCACAAAGGATTGCATGGGGAAGCGAAACAAAGGGTTTTCGCTAGTACTGCAATAGAACGGAGCAAATTCTCCGAATTTTTATCGTTAAAGACTGAAAAAACATGTGGAAGATGTAACTAATGTGTAAAATGCAATACTTATATTTCAAATGTAAAGGTTAAACGAAGGGTAATGGACAGGTTTCGATAAGGATACCCCTTCGCACGGAGTATTATTTAAATATATTAAATAATACTCCGTGCCCCTTCGCTTTGTAATGAGTGTGCTCTATGAATTGTGAGAACGTTTGTTACATATTCTTATTTCATTTCTCTTACGTTTAGTGTGTATTTAATGTTTCTTCTGAATTTTTTGCGATTACTTAGTGTATCGATATGGCGGAAAAATGTTTAATATGTGAAAATGTTATAGTGAATGATGTATGCAACATAAATGAGAAATTAATAGAGGGATTAGTAAAAGCGAGCATTTCAAGAAAAGATGGAAAAGATGAAATTTTTAGAGGTAAAAAAATGATTGTTAAATGATACTTAATAAAAACTGAAATGTGCCCCCTTCAAATGCCCCCCCCCCCCCATGGTTAGGGACTTTTAGTATGTTATTCAGGGCACTTAACTTTATAACTGTGCTCAATTTCTAAGCTACACAATTTTTTTTTTTTTTTATGTTGATCGGTTTTGGGTCTTCGTTATCTAGATTTTTACTCAAACCGCCACTTGCGCCTGCTAGCCTTAAAATTATTTAAAACTTACAAAACATGCTATATTATCCTTGCATATTCCCTATGTATATATTTGTTTTTTACATTAGAAAATATTTGACAAGAACCCTTTTAATTGCACACTTTAGTTGATTTTACTATTGCAAAAAAGAATTTTTCAAGAAAATGTGTTATTTCATCTCCTTATATCTTCTAAACTAATGATCGTACAAACAAAATGTACTATACATATTTGTAGGACATTTTGCGTAGATTAATTTTGTAATTGACATTTTTTCTCTAAATGCGATAGTTTTTAAGATATTTAATAAAAACTGAAAATTGCCCCCCTTAAATGTCCCCCCTGCCCCCCGCTCACCCCCCACGGGCGGGGACTTTTAGTATGTTGTTCAGGACCCCCTCGGCTATGAGTATGCAAAATTTCAAAACTACACGATTTTTTTCTTCTATTTTTCCTATTTTGACTGGACTATAAAATAAATGGGTAACAAACACTCTTGAGAAGTATTGAAAATAATCACTGTAATGGAATACGCATTCCTATGTAGAACTGTCAAAGAATAAATGTATCTTGTTTTAGACCTGCACACTGTAAGAACGAACAATATTACTATTTTATTATTGTTGCTTACTGCAATATACAAATATCTTCCAAATAATAAAAGCTTCCTACAGGTAACATTCAGGAATTGCATATGAATTGCATACGTAAGTTCTGAAATATCAGATTTAGTATTTTAGTAAAATCACTTGCATTTTTGTTTTAATTGACACTTATTATTTTATATTTCCTATCATATATATATATATAGTAATACAATATAATCAGTGCAAAAATTTGAAATTTAAAGATGATTTAATTTCAGTATTAAAACAATTATTCGGATCATAAGCGAAGACTACCCAAATCAAACCAAGAAAGAAATAAAGTAAAATCGAAATGAATTATTGGAAATTGGAATGAGAAAAAAGCATTATTTGCATTCTAACGTTTTCAAGGGCCTAGTAGAATGCAAATATGCTAAAAAATGGATGTTTTTCTGTCACAAAGAAAGCAAAAGCTAAGAATTTCTTTGTTCACAGGCCGGAAACACCCATAGTAAAACCAGAAAAAACGAAGATCAAAATAAACTCACCACTACAAATAATAATTCAAAATTACTTAAAAAACTATTGTTGAAAATGATGCAACTCAAAGTTATAATAAACGAGACATACATATATCTACAGTTCCCGCCGCTTATTAAAATCACATTCGTTCTGAACCAAAGTGATTTTATTAAGCGGCTGATTTTTAATATCCGGCGAACGTTCCTGCCCTTAAGGAAAAGGTATTACTTCCCTGAATTTCGAAAGAAACTTCAAAAGGCAACGAATAATGGAATTTAACTAATTATTTCTTCGATATAAGTAAATACTTTCTAAGTTCCCGTGCGCTTTCGTTAGAGGAAAATCATCATTGCTTTACCAAAAGTTCTCGCTTTTCTTATAAATTTAAAATCTTTCCGTTTAAACCTCATGAATGATAGTAATTTCAAAGTAAGGACTAGAAGTTGCCTTCTAATAATTAAAAAAAAAAAAAAAAAAAAAAAAAAAAACCATTTTAAATCAAATTATCAAATTTCTATTTTATTGCTACGCTTTGAAGAAAACGTTCCTTGAAATTGTTACGGAGATAAGTTAAGGGGCGTGTTTAATTTGTAACTGTGCTGCAAGTGTAAAATCTTCAACAATGAGCGATAACGAAGGGTTTGTTGTGCTTTAATTTCTTTTTCTGTTCCAAAAAAAAAAAAAAAAAAAATGTAAAAACATATTTTTTTTTTTTTTTTTTTAAATGCATAAATGATATTTTTGGCATTATAAGTAAATGCATTCTAAGTTTTGAGTTTATTAACCGGCGATTCTGATTTTATTAAGCGGCGGCTTTAAAAGTTGTTTGTATTGATTTGATTCTGGTCCTGGCGATTTGATCAGATTAAGCGGCTGATTTTATTAAGCGGCGGTTACTGTATATATAAGTTGTTTCAAAACATAAAAAAGAGAGATTCAGATTATGCGGATTTGTTATACAAGACACGTAACTTTCCTCCACTTGCTGAGTAAAGCAATAAATAAATAATTATAAGATTTATATATATATATATATATATATATATATATACCATGTTTTTAATTTTCTCATGAATTATAGAGCTCTTATCAGTGTGCATAAAATTTTTAAGGTGACAATCACGTCAATTTTTGTGAAATGCATAATTTAATTCTTATAATTTTTTAACGTTAGCGTTTAATCAAATGTATTTATTTTTATGTCGAAAGAAAATGAACTTGTAATTTTTTTTTTCTGACAACAATTAAATTATAGCTAATATTTTAATGGCTATTTTAACGCTATTAGGATATTATTATTTTCACATTTCAATTAATTATGAGAAAACTAATCAAAAATTCGAAAATCGGACTTCGAAGTATTGTGTTGTCACCGAGTTCTCAGCTACTGTGAAAGTTTCAAATGTCTAGTAAGGAAGTTAGTTAAAATTCGATTACAAGATTTGTACCGGACAAACAAACAAACAAGAATAGAAGTTAATAAAAATACATGATAAAGTAAGTTTAGATTAAAAATTTAGACGAAATAAACTCTATTATTTCAGAACTTAGAAAAAATGTGCTGAATGCATTGAATTAAATATAAGATGATCACTGCTTCATGTTTTTATAGTGTCAAAATAAAATAAAATATTTAAAAATAATAATAATTATTATCAACGGGATATTCAGATTGAAAAACTGGGACATCAAACCGACAATGGGCTCTTCCCCCCTGACGTCAGAGGTCACATGATAGAGGAAAAAAAAATAGCAGACAAAATCTTGTTTATTTATAGCGATTGCTGAAATAACATATTTTCTATTCTAATGTTTGATCATTCTTATTTAATCTGTGTTATTCTTTTATACATCATCATTTTTAATCCATTTTATATCATTATTCATTATCTTTTGTTTGCTGTATACATTTGCAATCATCATTTAGTTTATGTTTGTTATTGATGTTCATGAAGAACATATTTAATACTCTGATTTTTGGTACTTAAATCAGTGACAGTGCAATATCATACTGCGTAAATCCATTTAGACCAGTAACTAAGTTAATTAACTTGTTGTAACACCTTTATGCAATTAAATTAAATGAAAACATTTTAAAATTTCAAATTATAATCCCTAAACATTCCACAAAGAAGCTATTATTTATTGCTAGATCAGTTAATGTTACAGTTACACTACAATATACAAAAATCGATTCTTATAGGTAAAAATAAATAAACACATAAAATGTTTTTTTTTAATTATTAAATTTACAAATACAATTATTCTACTGTTTACAAATTCACAATATTACTTTTATTTTATTTTATATTAAATATTAAAATTTTTGTTCTTAAGAACAATATTTAATTGAATTCGATTCTCAGAATTCGATTATTCGTTTTCCTCTATCAAGTGATTAAGCAGACGACGGTGGGAAGCTCCCATTGGTTTGAAAATCATCCTAAAATAAAATAAAATACGAAAGTTTCTCATGAGTCTGCTAGTATTTAAAATTTATTTAAAGAATTAATCTTACCTAAATCATTTTCTGTTGAAATTAGTTTGTATGATTCCGTACTCAAAGAACGTGGCTGAAAACAGAATAGCACCATGGCTCTATCTTCAACTGGATTGAAGTATAACTCATCAATTTCCATATCGGGAAAATAAACATATTTTTCTTCTAATTTTACGTACAATAATGTAATATACGGAAATGAATCTTTAGGAAATTCAGTAACGAGCTTCCATTTTCTTCTCTCATCACAAAAACTGATGCTTACCTGGCACTTTAATCCTTTTAGAGAAAAAGTTGGACTTTTAATAGTTTGGTCAGCATAAGGAAGACGAATATTTTTCCATACGATACAATTTGATCTATCCGATAGATGTTCAACAGACATTTTGGACTCCAAAAAATCACTAACAGGGATTTATTTATCCGGAGCAAAATTTCCTTAATATTCACAATGCTTTTTTTCACTGTAACATTCGCTTTATAAAGATTTAATCTCGGTGATAAGGGTGCATGCAGGTAAGATAAGACACATCAGGAGAGTTGGTATGTCAGTTATGACGTATATTTGAAAGTGAAAATGACTTTTTTAGCTGTCAGTCAGATATCGAGAAGATAAAAATCAATAGATAGGGTTTATACGATTTTGACTAAAGGGTTTTACTCGCTTCGCTGGTCACTATATTTTAACGAATTTTGAAAAAAATTAAATAATTGAAACATGTGTATTTATATTTCTTAGTTATAGAATACAGTCGAACCTCACTAACGTGAACACACTTAACGTGAATTACGTTTAACATGAATAATTTCCAGCCACAACCCTTGTCAAAATGAAGATGAGTTTAGTTATATGAAGATTAGTTACTGACAGGCCCTGACTTATAGCAGGGCATGCGGGGCAAATGCCCTGGGCCCCCCTTCTGAAAGGGCCCCCCCTACAGGCGAATGCAGGAATTCTGCAACCTAAAGACCTCTTATGCCACTGCAAGGGGGCCCCCCCATAATAGGCTTGCCCCGGGGCTCCAGGTAGTCTAAGTCGGGCCCTGGTTACTGACAGCAGGAACTACTGATAACATGAACAAGTTTTTCATTCCCCTTGAGATTCCTGTTAACGAGGTTCGACTGTATAAATATATTTCTATTGCCGACTATTTTTGCCAAATTAAAACATGGCCAAATGTCATGATACCCATGCACCCACTGGGCATTCACCCGTTAGGCATCTAAATTACATCTAATGATCCATAAAATGAACATAATATTTTAAGAATATCTCTTAAAAGCCCTGTATATCCTGTACTAATTATACATATCTATTAGATGTTTAAATATTGACGAAATTTAAACGCGCCTATTTCGATGTCTAATAGATGTAACATGGTAGATCAAAAAAATTTTTAGATTAAAATAAATAAATAAATGGCCGTACTTGGAATGCTTGCATAATATTTTCGGCATGGGCCCGTGCCATCCTGAGTGCAAACTCTGCTGTCGGTGTGTGCTTGCTTGACTTGCCAACACTAAATATTCTCCCTCTTCTCTCTCTTGAATAGGTGTCTTCACTTGTCTATGTCCGGTATCTCATTTTTGTTGCAACTGCGCTCATTGCTCATAATTTCCACTGCTTCGCGGTTCATGGCATAATGGTGATTTTCGTAATTCGCCAATTTCTTAGTATCATTAAAATCAATTCTAACATTATCGTTTTGAAATTTTTTTGTTAATGCGGTTGTAGTTCTATTGAATTTAATATCAGTTTTATGTTCTTTAATGCGAGTTTTTATTTTTATTTTAGTCATGCCTATGTAATACCCTTTATTATTGTCATCGGTTTCATAAGTTATTTGATAAATACCTGCAGTTTCCATTTGGTCTATTTGATCTTTGTCATTTCCAACTCTTTGAAATATATTTGGGTTCGGCTTAATAGGGATATTAATATTTATTTTGGATGTTTCATTTTTAATTTTATTGGCTACACCTTTGTCATATGGGATCGCGATAGTGAACTTTGGTTTTACTTTTTGAGCATTTTCGATACAGTTAATTTTTTAATGCGTTTTTCATATAGATGATAAATTAATTTCCGTTGATAACCTATTTTTGCATATGCAAGCATATTATGCAAGCATTCCAAGTACGGCCATTTATTTATTTATTTTAATTAATATAGGAAATGTTTAACTTATATCTTTGAGTAAATTTTTAGATATTTTCAATATCCATTAAATCTAACAAGCCCAATCACGGGATATTTGAAAATTTATTGGATATGTAACAGACATCTAATGGATGTAAAAAAGAGGAACATTTGTCGTGAAAAAAATATCTGTAGGATATTTATAGAAGTTTAGTTTGTCCTTTTTTAACTTTTATACATATTTATATGTCTTATATATGTAAGTGGCTGCGTGGGGATATAAACAGCCATTAATCAAATACAAAAGACATTTATTTATCAGACTTTCATTACACGTTGATTAGAAACACGAATACTAAGCACTCTAAATATTTGGGATACTTGCTTGATCCAAAGTTGCTAAGTAACAAGCACATAGAAAATTTTGTACTGAAAGGAAGAAAAAGGCTGACTATTCTCAAATATATTTCTGATATTGATTGGTGAGCATATTCATCTACTCTAAAATCAACCTATACCTTCCTGGTAAGACTGGTTTTGAATATGGAGCAGAGGTTTTCTTCTGTGGTTCTACTACCAATTTGTCAAAACTTGAGCGTGTTCAGTTAAGTGCAGGCCGCCTGATTGCAGGCCTACGATGCCTTCCCTGCTGAGACAGCTCTTTTCGAATGTGATATACAACCACTGACTTTTACACATGAAGCTAAACTGTAATGTTTCAATTAACTCTACAGTTATGGTTCTCAAAATCGTACTTCTATGCTTCTTCATGAGTGGACTTCTAACCTAAGATTAAGAAGAAACAGCCCTTTTTTTGGCATATCTTATGGGTTTAATTGATAGAACTATTGAGAACCACTCTCTGAAATTTACTATTAACCCTTTGAAAGGTCTTTCTGGTGTACATTTTCACAAAGACTTATTTTGTTATTAAAAAAAAAAAAAACGGACTTACTGATTACCTTTGGCAGATCGCTTTGAAAACACTTAATAACATTCCCTCTAATGCCCTCCAGACTTTCACAGACGGCAGCAAAAATGAGCATAGGAATTGCGGTAGTAATACCTTTGTTAAAACCCCTCTAGTATATTTTCTACCAGGATTTTCCAACAGATCACAGTTCTGTTTTTCGTTCAGAACTAACAGCAATTGAAGAGGGTCTTAAGGCTGCTGATTTCTTTACAGACTATAAAGGTATCTGGATTTTGACCGACAGTCGTAGTTCTATCCAACACCTTCAAAACTGGTCTCGTATTGGTGATAGAGCTTCCATATCTGCTCTGGGGCTCTATTCTTGTCTAGTCGTTACGCGGAAACCGGTTGTTGTGAAGCGAGACAACGACGATTTGCTATTCTCGTCCGGTTGCGTCGAAATCTTGACAGTCGTTCGAGCTTGTTTACAGTCGTTAAGTTACCGGCAGCTAGGAGGCAGTTATTCAGCTGAAAAATCGTCGTTTATAACAGTCAAAATGGGCGCGTCTATATAATGTTTTAGTTTGCTCAGTTAAAGGGACATTTCACATTTTCCACCATTGAAAACTGGTTGTCAACATCGCTATTCACAACTTTCTCCTCCCAAAACGGATTACGAATGATCCCTTGCAACTGATTGGTTTAAAATGTCACCCTCGAACGCAGAGAGTTTCTTCTTCCACTCAAGATAACAACGGGAGACCAGAATAGCACTTAGCCGGAAGATGGTTATTACGGTGGTTAGAACAGTAGTTACAGACTGTCGTTAACGGTTACAAGTGGTGGTTAATAAGCAACTAGATGAGAATAGAGCCCCTGGTCCTACTGCAAAGTCTTTCATCTTGCCACCTACACCTACAATGGATCCCTTCACACTTTGGCCTTAATGCAAATGAAGTGGCTGATACCCTGGCAAAGGAGGGAACTTCAATGGACTTTATATCTAGTACCTGACTTTTTTGAGATCTGCTCTTAAAGTGAAATCTACCATTGTTTCATCTTGGTATTCTTCCTCTACTCATAACTGGTATGGTGGCAGGCAACCAGAAGGTGGTATCACTTTCAAGGGTAGTCTTATACAGCAGACTGCTTTATAAAGATTTATAAGTGAAAACCTGAAATATTCTAGATTTGATCAAGGAAGCAATATCTTCCCCATGTGTAGGAAATGCAATATCGCACATTTCGCCCCTGAACATCTGCTTTCCTGTTGGAACTTGATAAAGAGGACTTGTTTTGAAAGCCTCACCTTGTTTTGGACTTTTTGATAGTTCTTGGTCTCATGGATCTGGTTTAGCCTAATGGCTAACCAGATAGGATAAGTAGCAACAACAACAACAGAAACACAATTAATTTTAAATAAACTAAGTATACATCCGCATTAGTTTGCGGATGATAAAATCAAGGGGGAAAAAAGATATTAGAGTATTTGAATAATTGAAATGGTAAATAAATCAATGGTTGGTTGGTTGTGTTTCAAGTCGTACAGTACTGCACAATGGGCGTTGAAAAAAAAAAATCGAGTTCTGATACTATTTTTGCTGATTCGTATGTAAAATGACTTCCTGAATCCAAATATGACCCCCCATTTTGCCCAATCACCTACCGTTTTTTCGGAACGCCACCCTCTCCCCCAATTTTCATCACTGTCCAGTAATTTTACGGTAAAGAATTTGATGTGGAGAATGGAAAAGAATTATTTTAACACTTAAAAAAATAGTGTAATAAATAATAATAATAATTCATTAATAAAATATAATAAATGTGATACATAATTTCAGTGGCAAATCCCCCTCCCCTAAGCTGACCAGATCAAAGTACCTTTATATTAGAGAAGCATTAAAAATTGCTAGAGTTATCAAATTATGGATGTATTTTTTCATTCCTAATAAACAAGGACTAAAAATAAAGTGCTATTGATTAATAAATTAGTTTCTACAATTTTTTAAAACTTAGAAAAATGCCTTCAAAAAAAGGGCGTCCCCATTTGTCCCCAGAAAATGGGGACGTTTGGTCAGTATACCCTCCCCCCTTAAATTTTCCCCTTGTTGCAAATGTTCATATTTTAGAATTTTCCAACTCCGTAGCAGTTAAAATAATCCTTTTGCCTCCACAAATAAAATTATCAAAAAGTAATAAAAGTAATAAAAGTAGGGAGGCGTTCTTAAAAAACGGTTCGTGATAGGGCAAAATGGGCGTGATATTCGGATTCAGGAGATCATTTTACATAAGAATTTGTAAAAACGGTGTTGGAGCCGATTTTTATGCAGAGCAGTGTAATTGGCGACGGTATGGGACACACTTCTAAAGATGGTCCGGAGACATACCATCTCAATTTTGATCCTCCACGGAGGAGATGGCTTTTCCGCTTGTGGATATAATGGAGATGGGAACATAGAGGGTATTCCGGCTATCACGGATTTTACGTGCACCAGCCACCATTAGTGTACACGACGGTCTTTGACCGGCTCGAGTGTCAAGCTTGCAATCTTCCATTTACAAGCTCGGCGTTCTACCGAGCAGGCTAGCGTGGTCCGGTAAATAAATTGAAGTAAAATATTTAAAAATAGAAATATAAATTTATTTATTTATTTATTTATTTTAATCATAACCAGCAAGTATATTTGATAATTTTAAATATTTTATGACGTCAGTTTTATCAGAAACTTTTTATGACATAGGACACAGGTTAACTTTTCTTTTTTTTTTCCTCATGTAAATAAATGTTCCTTTTCATGTCAAGAAATATGTACAATAAAAATTTGTAACCTTTTTATATTTATTGGCGTCAGCTTGAAATTATAGTCGGTAACAAAGGTGTCCGAACATTAGCAAAAATTCCTATGCAAAAAAAAGTACGCTTAATACAGTTTTGCTAAATAAATCCTTGCCGAATCCTGATCTTAGTCAGTCTAAGAACAGGATTCGACAAGGATTTATTTAATAAAACTGTATTAAGTGTACTTTCTTTATATAGGAATTTTTGCAAGTGTTCGGACCATTTTGTTACCGACTATAATTTCAAGCTGACGCCAATAAATATAGCAGGCGCATGTTTATAAACAAGCGACGCTATTCTGCAACTTTTGCGCATGTAGGCAAAATATCTGCCTCTCCATTGGTGCTTTATCCCCCCTTTTGCCTACAATTCTATAGTACGTGCGGAATCATCTGTCACAGTGACGTTACGTGCGCCTCCTCTATATGTACGTTCAATGCGTTAGTCCTAACTTCCATTTTGAAAGTGACTGGTTTTGTTTACTTTTAAAATTCCCAATATTCCCCAAAGTTCCGGGTTTATTCCCCAAAATTCCCAAGTTTGTTCCCATCTTTCAAAAACTATGGGTTCTTTGCAACACTAATTAGTGGTGTGTTACATTTTCCTTGCTTTGAACCAATCACAAGCCTCATTTTTCAATAATGGCCTTTTTTTTTTTTACTTTTTTATTTCACCAACTAATTTACCATATTTTGATAAGTCAGGGCATCCCAATCAGGGACACTTTAATTTGAATCGTCTTGTGTATATATTTTATATTGATATACTCATTTTATATACTTACAGTCGGTAACAAAAGTGTCCCAATACTAGTAAAAATTCCTATGTAAAAAAAGTACGCTTAATACAGTTTTGTTAAATAAATCCTTGTCGAATCCTGTTCTTAGTCAGTCTAAAAACAGTATTCGACAAGAATTTATTTAATAAAACTGTATTAAGTGTACTTTCTTTATATAGGAATTTTCGCTAGTGTTCGGACACTTTTGTTACCGACTGTACATTGTAAGGTGTGAGATCTTATAGGGTCTCTTTGGGTTGAAAGAATGAAGGTCATAGTCGGATCCAGCGTTAGATAGTGATGGTCTGTGTGACAATATCGAGTTCAGCATGGAAGTGTAGGGTTGGAAGTGTCAAGGTCATCAGTCGGATCTAGTGTTTGATGGCGATCGTTTCGGCGAAAGTGTTAGGTTGGGGCATAGAAGTGTGATTTGAGGTAAAAGAAGATTGTTGTTAAAACATTACCAAATATTTGGAGGTAATTTGTCCTTCGGTTCAGTGGATAGACAAAACAAGTTTAAGAGAAGTTTTGAAGGTTGATGTTCAGTTGTATATAGGAAATTCTAGGATGAATATTTTACGAAAAATGAAATCTATCAATCTGTAGCTATTTACTTTAAAGATTGGTTGGTTGGGTTTAACTTCGAACTAGTACTGCGCAATGACTTACTTCAAAGAAAGTTCGTGCTTTTAATACGTGCTTTAAATATGTGCTTAGAATCGTGCTTCGATATATGTTTCCTGGTTCATCATTTCTGAAGGATCATGTTTGTGATGAGGCTAACAAGGAAACAGTCAAAAGGTGTCGTCTTCAAAAAATATTGAAAAAAGTATATTTTATTCTACTCTACTCTTTATAAAATACCAGAAAGTGAAAAAAATATCGGCTGAAATGAATTACAGCGACCTCAAAAAATTGTCAAAATTAAGCATATTTGGCGATTTTACACTGTTAGGCGATTGATTTTTAGTACTTGGCGGAGAAGCAAAACACAGTTCTGTTCGAATACGGCAATCTCGGTGCCAGCAAACTTATCGCCTAACAGCACTAAATCGGCAAAAATGCTTAGTTTTGATAATTTTTTTGTGGTCGCTGTAATTAATTTCAGCCGATAATTTTTTCACTTTCTGGTGTTTTATGAAGAGTAGAATCACATATTTTTTTCAATATTTTTTTAAGACGACACCTTTTGAATGTTTCCTTATAAGTAAACTAGCTCGACGCCACAAGTAACTCCAAGTGAGTTAATTAAAGTCTTAGTGATAAAGCACATTTGATCTAAGTTAATTAAGTCTAAATCTGTGATTAGTCTTAGTGCTCCCCCGCTCTAAGTACAATAAAGAAAGATTAGTTCTTATTAAGTTTGTCTTTATTAACTCCTTCACACTATTTTTGAATTATAATGGTAGAAAATAATACAGAGGCTGTAAAACAGCCGTTACAACATATGTCTTAAATGTGTACAATGAGGCTTTGCAATGCAGCAATGCTTTGATTGTTATCAGAAATAACTGCATGGAATCATATGGCTTGTGTAAAACCTGTTATATTATTTCAATGCAGTAAAATGTAAGAATTAAATGCACATTGCAACAAGTACTACAACAAGGTTTTTTTTTTTTTCTTGGAACAAAAAAATGTTTGATTAAATATTACATAGAACACAACAGAACAAAGAAAATGGTAATGGTAAATAACTATGATTTAATAAGTTTATTCACATTCTTTATTATAAGATCAAAAAATAAACATTGAATAAGCAAATTCATTGAATAAAGTTAAAAATATTAAAAATCTCCAGTTTTAACAATAATTTACTCAGTCATTAAGCATTATAAAATGTTCGAATATCCTAATTATGATACTTCAAAAACACTTTAACAGCTGCATTTGCATAACGCAATGAAAAATCTTTCCATTCGGCAGATTTTAAATATTCTTCATTTTCTGCAGCGATAGACGCAACGTAATCAAAAAAATCCACATCTCCAGTTTCATCCGCAACTAACAGAACTTCACAAATTATATTTTCAGATATATTTTCCAAAATAAATGAAGCGCATAATTTTTTCAAAGTGAGCACAGCGTATTTATCTGCTGCTTTATACAGCTGAATGGCTGTATCCATGGTTATTTCTTCAACACGGCCTGAATATAAAAATCGTAAGAAGTGCTCCAGAATATTCGGTTCCAAATCTTGAATGTCCACCATTCCGCTCTCTTTTTCTGTCGTATCGTGATTGAACATTGCTGCGAACACTTCCGATCTTGCAATTAGAATGCTTCTATGGACGGCAAAGCTTTTATCACCACATTTCAAAGTGGTATCAGCATATTTATTGTCGTTAAATAGTTGCGCGATATCTTTGGACAGAGTATCCAGGCACTGAGATTTAATTGATTCATTATCTGAAAAGAAAAGAAATTGAAATGAGTTTTCAAATATTACTTCCTTACTTTATAAACAATTAAACCATGAAGTTAACATCCATTAAAAATTCAAAATATACAATCTTTTTAATTTCTTCATGTTATACTGTCGACTAGTTTCGCTTGGGGCGCCCCAGCTTGGTCTCCGACGGCACGGTGCTTGAAGTTTTTCGAAACTGTTGTTTCACGCCTCCTTCCTATCTTTTAAAAACTCGGCGCCATTGCTGGTTGAGTAGAGCCCCATCGTTGCCATTGCAATTGTTAAAACTTGATAAAATTTCTACGGACTCTCTAATAGCGGCGTAACCGTGGTTATAATTGGCTAATTTCTTTACTTGTTTCTCTAATAGCGGTGTTTAGTAACAAGTAAAGAAATTAGCCAATTATCATAACCACGGTTACGCCGCTATTAGAGAATCCGTAGAAATTTTATCAAGTTTTAACAATTGCGATGGCAACGATGGGGCTCTACTCAACCAGCAATGGCGCCGAGTTTTAAAAGAGAGGAAGGAGGCGTGAAACAACAGTTTCGAAAAACTTCAAGCACCGTGCCGTCGGAGACCAAGCTGGGGCGCCCCAAGCGAAACTAGTCGAGAGTATAACATGAAGGAATTAAAAAGGTTGTATATTTTGAATTTTTAATGGATTACTTCCTTATTTTTGAAGGTTTTGTGGAAATATTTATAAAGAAGTGTTCTCATTCTATTTAGATTCCTCAGGTCATTTTTGCCATATTTAGGAATTTTTTAATTCAATATCCACCAGTAAATTTTAATTGTAACGGTTGCCTTATCACCTCGAAAGTTACTCGACATTCGTCTATTATGTATTTCAAAAATCACTCCTCAAAATTATTGGTGGTAGTTGTATAAAAGGGTCCCTAAATTTGGTAACATTATTTAGAGCGCTTTAGAACGTGAGGGCCAGCAAAAGGTTAAAAAATTTGTGGAAGTGTTTGTAAACTATTTGGAAATGGCGACTTTTGCTTAACCCCCCAGAACATGCTTCTTATAAAGTTATATTATTGTATATTACATTCATTTTGCAAGAACTAATGTTTACCGATCACTTACAAGGGAAGTATGAATCTGTAAAATTGCTATTGAAACCAAACCAAGCTTCAATTAAAGAGCATGCTCGAAAACATAGGGTACAGTACAAATTTCTTGCAACGACCCCTATGGTGGCGATATATGAAGCCTTAATAGTTTTAGTTATTTCTATAAAAACCAACGAAACACGTATCGTAGTAAGAACGGATGGTGCAGTTGTAGCGTGCTTGACTTCTGATACGGCGGTCATGAGATCGAGTCCCCACAAGGGCGTTTTGTAATTTGCTTATTTTTCTTTTTTTTTTTTTCCTTTACGTTTTTAATTAAATTAAATTATTAATTTAAGACAAAATATTTATTACATTAAGATTTTTTTTTTTTTTTTTTTAGTATTCCAATTAATAAAATATTGACCATGAATTTAAGAAATATGTATTTTTATTTTTTTATTTATAAAAAAGAAAATCATGTTGAAAGCTGCGAATATAGTTTCTAATTTGTAACAAATATGATTAAAAGTAGAAAAATCATGAAAACATGAGTATTTTTCACAATTAGAACAAGAAATATAAAAAGATTGATCACAGTTATTTGAATTACAATTTTGTTCACCGTCAATTATTGTTCATCAAGAACATTTTGTTAAACATTTGGCTTTTCGTCGAGATTACTAGATTTGTAAAATTCATATTTGCCCAGATTTTGAATTTTTTGAGATGTGAACTAATTATAAATTAGTAAAATCATTTTGAGATAATTTGTCATTGTGTTCAATATTATTATCAGATCTTTTGACACCACCAAATTTGACAGTTGTTTAATGGAATATTTGAAATAAAAGTTAAATGCGACGTCGATTAGTTAATTAACAGCTGTGGTTCATTTAATATTTTTCATGTAAAAAATTGCGTGAATAAATAATACAATTGAGAGCAGACGATTAACTCTTGCTATTAATGCCATCGTTAAAAAATAGTAATTAAAAATTTACATAAAACATAATGGGCAAAAACAAATAGAAATACAGTTAGGCCGTTCAAAATTGGTACAGATAGGTTTTAGAGGCCAGCAAGTCGAATGGGGATATTTTCGAAAGTGTAAAGTTATTAGGAGTGCCGGGAAGAGGGGGGGCGGGGGGGGGGCAAAAAAAAATAAAATAGAGTTAGATCATTCAAAATTGGTACAAAGAGGTTTTCGATACCTACAAATCGATTGCGGATATTTTCAAATTTTTAAAATTATTGGGAGGGGCGGGAAGGGGGATGAGCGGAGGGGGAAAGAAAATAAAAATAGAGATAGATAGTTGAAAACTGGTGCATAGAGGTTTTTGATACTTACAAATCGATATTTTCGAATTTGTAAAATTATTAAGATAGACGGGAAGGAGGGGGGGGGCGAAGGGGGAAAATAATTGAAATAAGAGTTAGAGCATTTTGGGAATTTTTCCCGAGAACCCGGTGCGACATTTTTCCTAATCAGATTTTGTTTCTCTTTTTTTTTTCACGTGATAAAAATTAATGCAATTTTGAGAATTCAGTAATTATAGTGATTCGTTTAAAAATAGGGACCAGCGAAGCGGGCGTTGCCTGCTAGTCATAGATATAGTAGTAAGACATAGATTGATCCTCGAAGGGAAAAAGTTATTCCTTTCTACTCAGGGAAAGACTCTCTAATAGCTGTCTTTCCCGAGTGGATATACACAGGAATACACACGGATAATTTAAATAAAATTTGTGAATAATTTATGTACTAAAAGTGAATAAAAATCTCCAGATACAGTTTCAAATTCATTTTTCTTTCTTTCTTTCTCTCTCTCTCTCTCTCTCTCTCTCTCTCTCTCTCTCTTTTCTTTTCTTTTTTGTTATACAATATTTATTAATTTAGTTAATATTTAAAGTCTTTTTGTATACTAAAACTAACTTTCTTTACCTTGGCGCTGCTAACTATATCTAAAAGAATTTTGAAAATTGTACATTACTTACAAATATCAAATCTTAAAAAAATATCAAACTTAAAAAAAAAAAAAAAGTATTCCATTAAATATCAAAACAATATTTAAAACATAATAATAAGAAAGCAACTGATTATAAAAATTACATTTTTCATAATATAGTCAAATATAATTATGTATCCCATATTTAATATATATCCCATATTTTCATATATTTATTAGAACAATTAAAGCTACGCAATATTTCGACACTTTGAAAATTCATAAACATTCTATTCAATTACTATTTTCGAGTTTTATATTCTGTAATGGCTGAAGCTAAAAATCTTTTTCGGCATCAAGAATCATTGCTCGTTTACAAGGGGGTGATAGATCTACAGGAATTACTATTACTATATCTATGGTTTTGTCAGAATAAAGACATTTTATATATATATACGAAAAGGTTTATGTAGTACAGTCGGTAACAAAAGTCTCCAAGCACTAGCAAAAATTTCTACATAAAAAAAGTACACTTAATAAAGTTTTGTTAAATAAATCCTTGTCGATTCCTGTTCTTAGTCAGTCTAAGAACAGGATTCGACAAGGATTTATTTAACAAAACTGTGTTAAGCGTATGTTTTTTATATAGGAATTTTTGCTAGTGTTCCGACACTTTTGTTACCGACTGTATATATATATATATATATAAGAACTGAAAACTGTGTGTAACAAGAGCAAAAGACAAACATAATACAAAAATTGCATATCATACACGGGAAAAAAAAACTGTTAAAAGTATAGGGAAAATATGTATTTCTCCGTCAAATATACAGTTTAAAACCGTAAAATTGTATCGCTGGCATATATTTTACACAGGAATCCTGTAAATCAAACAGGTTTTTTGTTAAAAGTACAGTTTTGTTCTGTATATTTGACGGAGAAATACTGGCACCCCAGCTGTCAGATTTTTCCTGTACTTTTAACAGTTTTTTTTTTTTTTTTTTTTTACAGTGTATGAACAATAATAAAAAGTAATGAAGAAAATATAAAAAATATTTTGAGATACTTTTTCTCGGTAGTTTTCAAGGGCAAATTACAGCAAGAGAAGAAGAAAATACTAAGATATTTATATAATATATATAATATAGATATACAATAATGATATTATATTATACTATTAAGATATATAATAATGGCAATGGATTAAAATATCCAAAATATCGCTGTCGATTTGCTCGATATCTCAGTAAAAACAGCAATGAAAGGCAAGCAAAAAAAAAAAAAAAAAAAAAAAAAAAATAGTTTCCATAGGTGGACTCTGCTCAGTTTCCCATCATATATACGTTTTCATAAATTTCTAGTACAGGGCATTCTCTTAACATGTTTATCATGTTAAGTTTCTTTAAAAATTTCTTTAAAAACAGCGCGGGAACAATTAAACAAAGTATGTTAAAAACCAGAAGATCTGCAAAAAAAAGTCATTACTAAGGAAAAGAATTTAAAAAAAAAAAAAAACAAGAATTTAGTTGACCAAAAGTTTAAAAAAATTATCAGTTAATTATTAGGCCGGACTGGTTTTCTCTGACGAGTCAAATTTATTTTATTTCGGGCTGATAAAAAAAACTAGTAAGATGATAAAAATGTGACCGAATTATTGAAAATTGCATTCATAAAATAGTGACACATTCTCTATACATTATGATACGGAGACGCATAAATTTTCAATGAGTCGGGCAAATTTTTATGCTCAAGGGATCAATTAACTCGAAATAAAACGCGGTCGTTATAAAAACGGCGCCTGACCGACTATTTTGAAGGTATCTCAGACTTTTCTGCAAACAGAACTTCAAGATGATATTGCACCATACTAAAGGGCGTCTGTGGTGCGTTTATTCAATTCAAATTGTTGAAACTACCTATCCTATTCCATGAGCACCTATAATTTTGTAAGCAATCATATCTTTTTTAACTTTAAGTTAAATCCCACAAAAAATATCGTATAATTTCTTTTTCATCAGACTTGGAAATAGCACTAATCTCAATCCGCTCGAAAATGTTTAGTCTATAAAAAAGCGCGGAAAAGGGGTGAGGATTAAAAAATTGCAGCCTACAACTCTGCAAGGACTAGAAAAAATTATTTATGATATTTGGCACAGAGAATTTTTTGATATTTATATTAAAACACTGCATAATACTATGCCATTGGGCATTAAAGCCGTAATTCCATATAAAGGTGGAATAACTCAATGCAGAATACATATTTTTATTAAAAATTGCTTAGATCTAACAAACAATTAGTTTTATTTCATGTATTAAAATATAACTTGTTTATATCATATAATAAATCCTAATACGGTACAAAGTATATGTTTATTATATTACGTTTAAAAAGAATGTTTTATGTAGATTTTTAATAATTACTTCGCAGAGTGTAATAAAATGAATTATTAAATCAAAAATGTCCATATGCATCATTTCATCTCTTTGATATTATGCAAACATGACAGTTTTATTTGTTTCAACCATTAGTTTTGAAGTTATTACAAATGAAAAAGGTATAAGTCAACTTTTCTGCAGTGCGGCTTTTTCTTTCTTTCTTTCTTTCTTTTTTTTTTTTTTTTGTCGCTCAGTGTAATTATTTGACTCATAGATTACGATTTAAAAACAAGTATATTTTTATATTTCCTGTATTTATTTCAAACAAATTAGCGCGTAACAAAAAAAGTATTATAATATTTCAATTAAAAAATATAGAAAAGTGGTAGAAATTATCGTTTACACTCTTAACACATGTTTAAAGTGTGCTCTCCACAAATAACCGTGTTGCAGTACTTGCATACGTATTTTGTCATTCTGCGTTTCTTAGTTGGACGTTAAGTTCAATATTCAAAATATCTTCGATATTTATTTTGATGATTAGACGACAATCAGAACAAATTTCGATAAGTAATTAGTGTACAGTCGTGCCGTGATCAGCTTTATATGACTCATTTTACTAGTTATGAATGTGCAGTGAATGAGTGAGGTGATGTGAGCGTTAGGGGAACATTTCGAATTCTCAAAACTGGCGAGGGTTGATAATAGACGAATGTTTAGTTATCAGGAATTAAAAAAGAAAACCTAAAATATATATACTTACTCTTTATAAGACACTTAACCCTTTCCGACACAGAGTAATTTTCATACCTGCCAACCATCTCATTAATAAGCTTAAAACTGTTAACGCCCCTTTTCCCATGCCACTTTATTTTTAGACTAATTTTCTCCAAATGTTGTTATGATTCAATTAAAATAAAATTACTTTAAAAATTGACTGGTGTAAATAAAAGGCGGGTTCTAAAAATTTTACGCTTCATAATGAGATAGTTGGCACGTTAGCAGGTATGCAAGTTTGTTGATTTAAAATGAACAACCACATGAATTTAAAAATGATATTAGAAGACAAGAAATAGATGAAGTTTTCGCCTTCTAAATTATAAAAGAAAAATTCTATAAAAGGATTTCTGTGATGAAATTTTGCATTTGGCATTAAAATTAGGTGTTGCTGTAGCTGCAACACCGTCCTTGAAAGGGTTAACAAGGGAAAAAATGAAAGGAACTCACTTTAACTATATTAGTTATATGGCCATCAGAAGAGTGACACTTGCCAGCCAGAAGTATTAGGCCCTACACAGGCCTGGTGCCAAATTTGGGTTTATGAAGATTTGCCTATTATTATCATCGTTAAATAACAAAGTGTATAACAGTTATTATTTCGGAAAAAATCTTTTGTGTATGATAGAAATGCTGTATAGTAAAATAAAAACTATTACATTACATACCTCAATTCAAAACACTGAGAAAAAATTCTGTAACTGACATCTAGAATCTAAATTGTGGCTCTAGAAAAAATAGTTCCATGTCACCTTTATAAATTCTAGTTCCTTCAGAAAGCGAGTTCTAGAAGCCCCTATTGGAATTCTAGAGCGTTTGTCTGTATTCTCGAGGGCAAAGTTATTTAAAAATGTCTGCAAATAAATGAGACTATAGAAGAGGTTGGTTTCAAGCGGATACAATCTTGGTTTATGGCCCAATTCTCGAAACTCAAGCGAAAATTGCTCGCAATACAAAAGATTTAGACTATTCTGAATATTCAGAATATTGTTTCATTATCTAGAAATGTGTACACTAGAAATTCTCGGTCATTTCGTGAATTCAGTTTATTGGCGTGCCTTATGTGCATAGCTCGGAAATCTATATTTCTAGTTAAGGGATTTAGAAAATGCCCGCTTATTCATTATAGAGGAAGGCGGTATATATATATATATATATTTCTTTGTGAACTATTACAAGAACGCTCGGTGATTCAGATCATTAAGACATTCTATGAATCCAACAAAATGGTGAAAATAAATATTATTATTATGTACCAAGCTAAAAATTCCTTTTTTGGAAAACTGCCTTAGCCAGAAAGTGACATGAAAACCTTGGGACAAAATTTAAAATGATATACCTTGATAAGTTAAATGATCAAATGGACTAAAAATTATTATATTACATCTTTAAGTATATATAGTTTGCTGCTGCAAATTTAATTTGTGAAATCTTGATGTGAAAATTTTAAATATGTAAGTAAAATTTAAGAAAACGATTTGGGCAGGCTAGGATGAGAGTGACATATCAGTTATTTTAAAATTTTATATTAAATAGTAAATGAGTACCTTTTATATATGCAGAGATCTACACTGGAAAAACTGTGTCTTAATATAAGTAAATAAATAAATAAATAATAACATGGGAAGGAAGAAAGGATTAATTATGTGCGACTTGGGGAGGGGGGGGGGGAGTATAGCGCTCTGATGATTCTCATGGCTCAGCTTTGATACTTCGTTTCTCCAAAACCAAATCAATAAATTTTGATTTTTTTTATTTTGGGGGGAGGTCACTTAACAATATCAGCTTATTGCTTCCGTATCACTCTGAAATCTCGAAATGTGAGGAGAAACTACCTTTTGAAATGAAGATGTCGAGAACGCCAACTTAGGAACAAGTTTTCACGCAAACTACTTGGCTACTTTTATTGATTCTTAGACTTGTTTATTATCAGATACTTTGAACTATGTATTTTTTTTCCCTAATTATAAATCCACACAATATGATAAATCTTCATTTCAATTTTTTTCCAAATCTAAAATTTTTTATTTCAATAATACCTTAAAATTTAAATCTGTCAGTGTAATCAGTATCTTTCTACAAGCACCTTTTATAATCAGGGCGAGAGGAAAAAAAAAAAAAAAAAAAAGATAATCTCATTAGATTAATGTCGTCATTTTTTTCTTTTTATATAACCGAACTGAGTCCACGAGCTTAAATATTGTCCATTTATAAATCTTATTTTACTTTTTATTTCATTTTGCACGCGTGCTTTCTATTTCCTAATTCAAAATTATATATATATATATATATATATATATATATATATATATAACTTTTTCGATACTGTCCGTTTCGAAACTAATTAATATTAATTTTCTTAAAAAAAAAAAAAAAAAAAAAAAAAAGATTTTGATGAAATTCTGATGAAAGCAGAATTTAGTTTAGTAAGGAGGACTACTAGTTTCTTTTTTTTTTTCCTTCAAATTATAACATCGCTTTCAAATTATTCAATTATATTTTCGATACATTTTCGATTTCAATAAATGTTCAACTATCGTAAAACTGGTATCGTAAAAATCCGTAGATTCAGACTAATAGTCCTACGTCCTAATAATAACAATAAATTGTCCAGACATTCTTGTAATATTTTGCTTGGACATGATATTGTTAAGTTTCTGGAGATTCGCCAATATATACATAGGGCAGGTGCTCCAGGGATTGATAGGCTCCAGTAATTGACATCTATCCCGAAATAATTAATAAGAAAAATAATAAAAGTGTATATTTTACATATAAGAATTTTGACTTTTTATGTCAAATACTGGAGCATAGGGTGCTAATAACTTGTAAAATGAATAACTAGCAGTGTCAAATACTGGAACATAGGCTGCAAATCACCGGTAAAATGAAAAACTGACAGTGTCAATTACTGGAACACTGAGTGGTGTAAAATAAGAATTCATAAAAAAATAATTATTATCAAAAATATATAATTTAACATATATGTAGTTCTGAATGTCGTTCATGCCATTGGTATTAACTTAAGATTACTAAAAATATTTCCTGATGACAAGAATATTAAAAACATCAGATATTGCTCTAAAAGTGTCAATCACTGGGGCGCCTACCCTGCATACATAAAATGTAAAAATTTCTCATTTATCTACTAGTATTTAAGGTAAAGGCACCAGTAGTGGACACTTTTAATTTTAAACTCGGAAAAAAAGCTACCTAAAAATTCTGAAGATTCGAGCAATGTTCAAGAAGGGAGTTATAGTCCTTTACTGTTAAACCCTTTAACAAAAAATAATTCCTGCCATTAGTTTTAAAATAATGCTAGTTTAACTAAAAAAATTTGCACTTTTTGTGAATTTTTCCGTTTTCTTCTTATCACTTTGAATAAGGAAATTAAATTTTATTTGCTCGCTCTCTGCTTATTTTTAACTGATTTCTTCTACCTTTTGCTTTCATATGACTAAAATAAGTATGCAGAATTCATTTATTGTGATATTTTTTAAATCTTGTATTAACACATAGTATTTTTATGGGTGTCCACTACTGGTGCCAAAAAATGTCATCATGACAAATAGTGGACAGCCCTGTCCATTACTGGCTCATGTGACTTTTAATGCAAGATCCAGTAGTGGACACAATTCTGTAATCTAGCAATTTTAGAGTTGAATTTTAAAGCAAAAATTCAAAGGGGTCCACTACTGGAACAAAAAAGGGTCCACTATTGGGTTTTTAGTATGTCTAATACTGGCTCATTTTAAGCTCTTCAGATTTTTGATTTTTTACATATATAAATGCTACAATTAGCAATTTTCATAATACAGTCGTGTTAAGAAAGAGTTAGTAAAGGTCTGAAATATTAATTATTTTTTGAATTTCTAAAATTTAGGAAATTACACAAAAAATAGCCGGAAAATGTCCTTAAAGTGTCAACTACTGGTGCTTTTACCTTAATTTTTGTTAAAAAAAAATAATTCTTACCAAAATCGTTTCCTCTAGAAGATCTAATCAGTGACTCCAGACTGAGAGAACGTGCCTGAAAATAGAATACACCTGTTATTGTATCGGTAACAGTATAACGTGATCCATCAATTTCCATATGAGGCAAATAGACATATTTCCCTCCTAATTCTGCGTATATTAATATAATATACGGAAGTGAATCTTCAGGAAATTCTGTACTAAACTTCCATGTCTCCCTTCTTCTATCGCAACTGATCTTAAATTGACACTCAAATCCTTCAAAAGAAAAAGTCGGACTAGTAAGACTTTGACTCAGATGAGGAAGATGGATATTTTTCCATACGACACAGTTTGATTTAACAGTTAGGTGTTCCACAGACATTTTGGACTGTAAAAAAAACTATGAACAGGAATATATTTTTCCTTAATACTCAGAACGCTTATTTTTTACTATAACATTCGCTTTATAAAGATTTAATCTCGGTGATAAGGGTGAATGCAGGTAAGATAAGACAAATAATCGCTAAAGTTAGTATTTCAATTATGAGGTATATTTGAAAATGAAAATGATTGTTTTAGTTGTCAATCTGATATCGGGAAGATAGAAATCAATAGATATACAGTTCATATGATTCCTACTAAAGCGTTTTATCCGCTTCGCTGATCATTATATTTTAACAAATTTTCAAAAAAATTGAATAATTGGAATTAGAATCCTGCACAGGTCGGGTTTTACCCGACCCGAACCCGACAGAAGAATTTTAAATCAACCCAAAACCCGAACCGAACCCGACAAAAAACAAAAAAAAAAAAAAAAAAAAAAAAAAAATCATCAACCCGAAAACCGACCCGAACCCGCAAAATAGAATTTTTTGCGACCTGCACCCGACTTCTCTAACTCGAACCCGACCCGAAACCCGAAAATAAATCAACATTACTTATTCACCTAAAATTCATGCGAAATTAAAATGATATAACATCATATAAAATAAAGTAAATTTTCATTGTCACGCAGTTGGTAAATTAAAAAAAAAAAAAAAAAAAACTAGTATGTTGTGGCCACCACAAAAATATCTTTCATATCTTCTTCTCGAATTCACTAATTGCGAATAATTTATTAAAAATATTTAACATCATGAATGCAAATGATTTTCCTCTTAGAGAAATCTAACACTAAATATCCAAAAAGAAACAGTTTAGTCGTCTATAAATAACATGCGTTTTTATAATGGTTATCTTAGATATCAAATTTCGTACAGTTATATGGCATAGACGTTGAGATATAGCCATCCCATTATCGATGAAATTTGCAGTATAGCAGCGCCACCTATTGGCTGATAAGCATCCAAACTGAGTCAGCAGAATGTCTCATAATGGCCTTCTCACATATCAAGTTTTGTTTGATGATACGCAATACAATCTGAGATATTGCTTTCCTTTAAATTGTGGAAATCGCTCCACCTGTTGAGTGGTTTGTACCAAAAGTTGAGAGGCGCTAATATATGTTAAAGTGCACCAACATACAAATTTATATGCGATTCTATGCAGTAGTTCCTGAGCCATACTTTTCCTTAAATTGTGAAAATCACAGTATAGCAGCGCCACCTGTTGGCTGATAGGCATTCAAATTGAATCAGCATAGTATCTCATGTTGGTCTTCTCACATATCAAGTTTTCTTGGATTAAACGCAACTGAGATATAGCCTCCCTTGAAAATGCAGAAATCGCTGTATAGCAGCGCCACCTGTCGAGAGTTCGACACCAAAGGTTGATAGGCACTAATTTAGGTCAATGTGCATCTACATATAAATTTATATACAATTCTGAGATACAGTTGCACAAAATTTTTGTCACACACACATACACACATACACAAACAGACAGAGGGACAGACAGACATTTTCTAAAAATGATCAAATCGTGTTCTAGACCTCTCAAAACTTGTAAATTCGTCGAAAACCGGAAATCGAAAATTTTACGAATCCAATACTTTCTTCTATTGAACATAAAAGAAAGTAAAAAAATAAAATAAAATGTAATTACCAATTGTACTGCGTTAAAAATTAAAAAATCTGAAAAAAAAAAATATTAATAATAATGTGTAAACACTTATGTGAGTTGTGAACTTCAAGAATGCAAAAATGCGCTTCAAGTTCAGTGTTAATAGTTCATTGTTTAATGCTTATATTCTGAAAAAATAAAATAAAATAAAATAAATAAAAAATGTATCTTTATTTATTGCTTTTGTTCGACGTGAATGTTTATTTACTATAATAATTTAATCTGGGTAGCACTGATATATGATTCGCAATTAAGCATCTGCTTTCCCACAATCACTTTAAATTCACACGATCAGCAAATTATCTTCCTCGAGTTGCAATTTTCGTGCATTGTTTGTTTGTTCTAGAGAAAACGAGAAAGAATATTATTATTAACTGCCTTGATGGAATCCGTTTCCTAAATGTGTTTATTTTACATTGCTTTTTACTTTCTTCTGTATTCAATAGAAGAAAATGTTGGAATTGTAAAAATTTTCAACTTCCGTTTTTCGGTGGATTTACACGTTTTGAGGGTTCAGAACACGATTTGATCATTCTTAGAAAATATATGTCTGGTTGTGTATGCATAACAAAAATTTTACGGTGATGTATCTCAAGAACTACTGCAGATAAATGCATATAAATTTATATGCAGATGTACCTTGTCTTAAGTTAGTGCCTGTCAACGTTTGGTGTCTTTTGCTCAACAAGTGGCGCTGCTAGACGGCGATTTTCATAATTTCAGGAAAGGCTATATCTCAGAAACTACAACGAATTTGCATATAAATTTATATTCAGATACACTTTGACATAAGTTAGTGCCCACCAACATTTTGTGTCAATTGTTCAACAGGTGGTGCTGCTATACGTCGGCATTCGCACTTTCAGGGAAGGCTCTATCTCAGGTTCTGTTGTGTATAATCAAACAAAACTTGACACGTATCAGCGTAGCCATTATATGACACTACGCTGATTCAATTTGGATGAATATCAGCCAATGAGTGGCGTTGCTATACTGCAGTTTTCTCTGAAAAAGGGATCGGACTATATTTCAACTTCTATGGCATATAACTGTACTGTACAAAACCTGATATATAAGGTAACCATTATGAAGAAGCATTTTTTAAGGCTTTATTTATAGAGAATTAAACTTTCTTTCTTTTCTTATATTTTGTGTTAGTTTTTTCTAAAATGAAATCATTTGCATTCATTATGGTAGATAATTCTAATAAATAATAGTTTTAAGATAATATTTTTATTGGACGAATTCCTATAGGAAAATATAGAAGAAAGCTTTGTGATGGTCACAACATAATAGCTTTAAATGAAATCACAACAAGTATTTCCTCTGTATTTGCTGTATATACAAGTATAAATGGAGGAAAATTCAAAATTTCGTTCACATAAAAGCGAGGATTGAATTTCATCTAAAATAAAGGTAAAAAAAAAATATATATATGTATGCTGTGACCACCACAAGATTTTCAAGATAGAATTTCAGATACAAATAATTTATTAAAGCTCTTATTTATTAAAATTACCTACCTTACTGAATGCAAACGATTTTCGTCTTGGAGAAAATTTTTATTAAAAGTACAAAGAAAGGCAGCTTTATTCTCTATAAATAATATATTAAAAAGTGCGTTTTCATAATGGTTATCTCACATATCAAATTTTGTACATTTATACACCATAGAAGTTGAGATATCTTTTCCGTTCGCTGAGAAAATTGCAGTACAGCAGTGCCACCTATTAGCCAATATGCATCCAAACTGAATCAGCATAATGTCTGATAATGGTCTTTTCACGTATCATTTTTTTTTTTAAATTATACGCATTAGAACCTGAGATATCTCTTTCCCTTAAATTATGAAAATACCTGTATAGCAACTTCACCTATTGAATTATTGGTACCAAACGTGGAAGGACAATAATCTATCTCAAGGTACATCCACATATAAATTTATGTGCAATTTCTTGTAATAGATCCTGAGATATAGCCTGCCCTTGGACTGTGGAAATCACTGTATAGCAGCGCCATCTCTTGAGAAATTGACATAAAAAGTTGATAGGGACTAGGTTATGTCAAGGTGCATCTACATTTAGATTTATATGCAATTCTCTGCAGTAGTTCCTGAGATATAGCATTCCCTTAAATTGTAGAAATCGCCAGAGACCTTGTATAATATAGGTTCCTAATATAGGGCCTTTAGAAATCGCAGCACCATCTCTTGATCGATGGGCTTCAAAAGTCCATAGGCAATAATTTATGTCAAGGTGCATTTATATATAAATGTATATGCAATTATGAGCAGTAGTTCCAGAGTTGCAGTCGCCAGAAAATTTTTGGCTCTCACATGCAGAAGCACAGACTGATATTTTCTAAAAATAGTCAAATTGTGTTCTGAAACTTTCAAAACGTTCATATTCATCAAAAACCGGAAGTCGAAAATTTTTACGAATCTAATACTTTCTTCTATTGAAAACAGAAAAAAGTAAAAAAAAAAAAAAGTGTAAAGTGCGAAATCTTTTTAATTTCCAGAACGTAAATGCGAGGTTATACTGTACTAGTACTTCTCTTTAATTTATATATTAACAACAGTCAAGAAAGATTTATAATACTTTTCTAATTTTGACACAATTTCTACAAAAGATACATCTTAGAAAAAGAAAGATACATTGAAGGGAAAAAAAAAAAAAAAACCAGATCCAGATACAAATACGGATTAATTTTTCTGGCGGATATCCGCGGATACGAATAGGGAGCTCCGATACAGGTCTAGTATGTGGAGAATATTTAGATTAGTTACAGAGTTATAAACATGCCTATAAATTTAGGTTTATAATTGTAAAAAATATTTTGAAAGGTGTTCTCAAGTCGACCCGAATTGTTGAAAACCAAACCCGACCCGCAAGAAAAAAAATCCAGTCAACCCGACCCGCAAGAGAAAAAATTTTGTCAACCCGATCTGAACCCGACCTGCGGGTCGGATTCGAGTAAAATCGGGTTACCTGACCCGATGCAGGACTCTAATTGGAACATTTAAATAAATATAATTTCTAATGGCGACTGTTTTTGCCAAATTAAAACCATGACCGTGATATATAAACAGCCATTAATGAAATGCAAAAGGCATTTCTTTATTTGACTTTCATTGCACGTTGATTAGAAAAAAAATTAATCTATATATATATAAAGCTGATTGCTTGTTTACCCGAAATTTTAGTTCTCTATACAAAGCTCAACATCGTTCAACCGATCAGTGCGAAAACTGGTATACTTATTAATCAGGACAAAACGTAGCTAACGCCGTAATTTTTAGTTCAGTTGAATGATTGGATGAAAAGATATTACATAAAAACCTGTCTTTAACTTTAAAATGATTAAAAAGAAAGAAATATTTGATACCAAAATAAACAAATAAAATACACGTTTGTTTATTTTCCTGAAATAAAACATTTTTAATTTCGCCTGAAAAGAATATAAATGAGAATAAATAAATAAATAAAATTCCAAATTTCATCTTTCATCTTCAAAATTGGGTGTTTCAAATATTTTCATAAAATCAGATCGATTCTTATATATTAAAATTTTATTTAAAATGATAATTATAATAATCTATATATATATATATATAATTGTTCTTCGCGACTGACTGACTGACTGACTGAGGGAGGGAGGGATTCATCATCGCCCAGACCAAACCCCTGGACCTAGAAACATGAAATTTTGTGACAATGTTCTTTCTATGACGTAGGCATCCACTAAGAAGCGATTTTACAAAATTCGCCCCCCAAGGGAGGGGGGCAAAACGTGTTTTCTCAAAATTCTTCATATCTCAAACAAAAAAACAGATATCCGGTAAAATTTTTGCTTTAAAATATAGCTAATACAAATGTCTAAAAATCGATTTCTGGAATTTTAGAAATTCGGTCCCCAAGGGGGGGGGGGAGAGGGGGCGAAACGTGGTTTCACATGCGTTAAACGTATTTCATATAATCCTATATATCTCAAAAAAAAAAAAAAAAAACAGATATACGTGAAATTTTTGCTCTGAAATATAGCTAATGAAAATATCTAAAAAAACAATTTCTGGAATTTTAGAAATTCAGCCCCCAGGTGGGGCAGCAAGGGGGGGGGACTATGGGGCAAAAACAAATAGAAATACTGTTAGGCCGTTCAAAATTGGTACAGATAGGTTTTAAAGACCTGCAAGTCGAATGGGGATATTTTCGAAAGTGTAAAGTTATTAGGAGGGGCCAGAAGGGGGAGGGTATGGGGGGGGGCAAAAAATAAAAATAGAGTTAGATCGTCCAAAATTGGTATATGGAGGTTTTCGATACTTACAAATCGATTGCGGATATTTTCGAATTTGTAAAATTATTAGGAGGGGTAGGGAGGGGGGGTGGAGCGGTAAGGGGGGCTATGGGCAAAAACAAATAGAAATACAGTTAGGCCGTTCAAAATTGGTACAGATGGGTTTTAGAGGCCTGCAAGTCGAATGGGGATATTTTCGTAAGTGTAAAAATATTAGGAGGGCCGGGAAAGGGGGGGGCGGAGGGGCAAAAAAAAAAAAATAGAGTTAGATCATTCAAAACTGGTACATAGAGATTTTCGATACCTACAAATCGATTGCGGATATTTTCGAATTTTTAAAATTAATGGGAGGGGCGGGAAGGGGGAGGGGAGCGGAGGAGCAAAAAAATAAAAATACAGATCGATCGTTCAAAACTGGTGCATAGAGGTTTTTGAGACTTACAAATCGATTGCGGATATTTTGGAATTTGTAAAATTATTAGGATAGACGGGAGGGGGGTGGCGAAGGGGGGAAAATAATAGAAATAAGAGTTAGAGCATTTTGGGAATTTTTTCCGAAGGCAGTGAGAACCCGGTGCGACATTTTTCCTAATCAGATTTTGTTTCTCTTTTTTTTTCCACGTGATAAAAATTAATGCAATTCTGAGAATTCAGTAATTATAGTGATTCATTTAAAAATAGGGACCAGCGAAGCGGGCGTTGCCTGCTAGTCATTAATATAACAATTTAATGTCTTCCCCAGGGGGATTCAGGAGGGCTTAAAACGTGTAAATCAGTTGAAAATTCGACATCGATTTTTTGGACTGAATACAATACTTCCATTACCTACGGTAGAAGGGTAATAGAAGTAAAAGTACACTTGATACCACTTTGTTAAATAAATCCTTGTCGAGTTATGTTCTGCATAACTTAACAAGGATTTATTTAACAAAGTAGTATTAAGTGTACTTTTTTTTATATAAGAATTATTACTATCACTCGAATATTTTTTCTGCCGACTGTACGTGCTATAGTTTATTATTATTATTATTATTATTATTTCTGTACATCGCACCATAGACCTTATATATATAGACTACGCCACCAATAGGACTTCCCATTATAGTGAATGTCTTCAACATGAGGGTGCAATCTGAAACCTTCATCTTTTGTGGTCAGCGCCGTATGTCACGTGACAGGATGTTGAGGGAGATATTCTTCCATAAGAAAACACTTATTTTGGTAAGAATTTAAACAAAAAATTCTCCCCTTCAGAATGGTTTCTCACAAAAGAAATTTTTTTATAATTAATCTATGACATTTTAGCTTTCCAACGATGCGTAAATCTAAAGGCTTAAATGAAAAGTATGTGTACAATACAGAAATTAAAAAACTCAAAACTACTTTCTTTCCTATGGAAAAATCACATAGTATTCGTTCTCGTCTCTCTCTCCAGGTCTGCATCACGTGATAATTTCGCTGGGGAAGCTACTTCATGTAGTAGACAGATAATGAGGGGGCTGCGTGGTCTATCTATATAAGGTCGCACACAGACAGACACTCTCTTTTATTAGTCGGGTAGAGCGGGGCTCGTTGCTCATAGGTGTACGTTGACAGAGTCGCAATATTTTTAAAACTTTGCGTCAGATGGCGTTTTCATTCGAACCAAATATATGTTGTTCCATTTTCTTTCTTCCACATCAGTGTCATTGACGTAGAAGCATCTATTAAAGAACCAGACAGAATTTAAATTTTTGTGTGGTGAGTAAATTTCCTCTCTTACAAATAATCGCTTTTTCTTTGTTTGTAAGTTATATTTTAGATTTTAATAACTTATCTTCAGAAAGATAATTAACTGTTCCCAGTTATTGTAGGATGTGTTTGTTTATTGAAATGCTTTCAAAATAGTTCTTTACACCCATAAAAAGTAAAAGAGAAGATGTGGGGCTAGCTGGACCATTTCGCTTGGGGCACGCTCGCCCGGTAGGCCCAACATACACCGTAAGATCTCCAAAGCAAAATTGTAACGGAGGAGTTCTTCAAAATCAATTTATTTCCACATTTAAAAAAATCTGGTGTGAAACAACCACACGACATTCACTACCCACTATTACACGCATTGTATTGTATGCATTTTTTGGAGATAATGTTATCAGAAGACATCGAATTGACCTAACGAAATAGACACTAAAAAATTTTCCGGTAAGAGTAGGTTTTTATTTATTTATTTATTTTTTTTTTACACCAATTTCCGAGACCTAAAACTCATCTATCTGATCAGGAGGACTATTAATTTTCCTGGGATAACCAAGTAAAGCATGAGAAAATATATCTAAAATGGGTTTATGAAACAAGTTTCAAGAAAATCGTTAGAGCCGTTTTTCAGATAACGACTTTTACCGAAGCTTGGCATAATTAACTATTGACCGGAAAACAATTTCATGCAAAAGGATATTTAAAAGAGGGTTAATATGACAAGTTTGAAAAAAAATTCATACAGCCGTTTTGAAACTAACGCATTTGCAGGACCTGAAATTCAGCTATTTATACAGGACGCCTATCAATTTTTCTGAACTAACTAACTATATCATTCGAAAGGATATCTAATAGGGAAGAATTTTTGAAGAAAGTCGTTAGAGCCGTTTTTTAGATATGGATTTACGGTTTCGGATGTCCCACTTCCGGTTTTCCAATTTTTACCAAAATTTGAAAAATTCCTAAGTATACCAGACCTGTTTAAATTCTAAAGTTTTGTAGTTCTATCTTTATTAGTTTCCGAGATATAATAGCCAGAAGATTCCCCACATACATGCATACATATACAAACACATACACACTGACCAATTGCCAAAAACATTTTTTTTTTTTTTTTTTTTTGACTCAGGAGACCTTATAACATGTAAATCAGGTGAAATCTCGGTATCGAATTTTTGGACCGAATACAATACTTCCATTACCTACGGTAGTCGGGTAATGGAAGTAAAAAATCGGAGTTTAACTCCTGGGAGTGTGTGTGGGGGGAGGGGGGGATGATGACTATGTAATAAGTCCAACTTATTTCAGTTTGTGGTTGTTCGAGTCTGCCTAAAAAAAAAAAAAAAAAAAGTTATAATGTTGCTTTTCGCTTACCACATTTACACTAAATCAGTGGCTCTTAATATTTTTACAGATACGGATTTTATGCCATCATATATCACAACTTGATCTCACGCAGATTCCACATCGAAATCTACTGTAGTTACCATTTTAAATTTGCGATTGATTTCAACGAGACATCTTTCAGGATTGTCTGGTAACAACCAATTCTCAAATAAAAGATTTGATAGGAATGATTTTTTTTTTTTTTTTTTTTTTTTTTTTCAGTAAAAAAAAAAAAAAAGTCCTTCGGATTAAACAGCTTATCGATCGGACAATTAGATTTTTTTTAAATTAACTAAAGTATGAAAATTAGGAGATAAGTTGTGTTCACCACATACAGAGTCCAAGGAAAGCTCTTAAGCCTTTTTAAGCGTGGCAGAGTCAGGCACTGATGAGCGTAACTATATATGCTAATATTATGAACCAATTTTTTTTTTTTTTTTTTTTTTACTAGCGTTAAAACATTAATATTAAAATAATTATCCTCAACTGCTACGATAACACAAAAATATCTTCGTTTGAAAACCAAGTCGTGTAGGAAAAAAAGAGAAAAGAAGTTAGCGTGCTGTATTGTCATGACAACGGAGAAAGAAGAATTCCCAAAACAATGTGTTTATTTCAATCCTATAAAAATTATACTGATAAAAGGCATTATTTCGCCTCCGACCACTTAGATAACGCAGTGATGCCAGATTGGGGATTTTGTCCGCATTTCGGGGATTTGTTTGGCTTCTGGAGACAATTTTGGGGACCGCATGTTTGTGAGGAATTTCGAGGGGATTTTTGAAATTTTTGGGAAGAAATCTGGGGAATTTTTCAACTTTTTTTTTTACTTTCTCTTACCATAAGGTAGAGAAAGTATTGTTTTTGGGTCAAATTTTCGAACGCGAGATTTGTTATATTTACACATTTTGAGGTCCCCTGAATACGAAAATAATGTTTTTAGCAAATGGTCTGTGTGTATGTCTGTGTGTCTATGTGTGTGTCTGTCTGTTATCAGCATATCTCAAAAACAAATTATGGCAGAAAGTTCAAACTTTTATTCTAAATGTGTATCATATACGGATGCTACAGTAAGCTTTTCGTTAAGATCAAGCAAATGGTTCGTGTACAGGGACAATCAAGAGAATTCTAATACATTACGTCTATGGGGGAAATTGCAGGTAAGTAGAGTTTAACGTCTATAGACTGTACTAAACCAAATGAAACGAATATATATATTTTGTAATAAAGATAGTAAACTAGGAAAAAAATTTTGTGTATGTAGGAGCCTCGCCTCCCCCCTGGGGGGGAAGTCCCCCCTCGAGGGGAGTAAATTTTCATGATGGGTATCTTTCAAAAGAGCTCGCCAATACCTTTAAAACGAATGATTGAACCATCGATCTGCGATAATTTAAAACAAAGTTATCGATTTTTTTTACTTTTAACAAAAAAAAAAAAAAAAAACTTAGAAAAAAATCTTATTTTTTGAAGTGAAAACTTCTTTAGGTGCGTTGAGCACTTTTGGAAAAAACATTCAAAAACCATTGAACTCCCGTCATCGTCAGCTAACGCTTTCCATCCTTGTATGATACAAATAATGTATCATACAATTAACTTGCTAATGTGAAGTGTTAATAATTATATACTGTATATTGTTTTAAAATCTGGTGCGGCTCTACACGACTTCTCTCATCTCCGGGCACTGTCTCTATTGCAGTTAGACCTCACAAAACCGTGAGAAAGCCCATAGCTGCCATTTTTCTCACGTTTTTACAGTCTGGTGCGGCTCTGCACGACTTCTCTCATCTCCGGACACTGTCTCTTAAAGATTGCAGCCGGAAACGTTGCAGTTAGACCTCACAAAACCGTGAGAAAGGCCAAAGCCGCAATTTTTCTCACGTTTTTACAATCTGGTGTGGCTCTACACGACTTCTCTCCTCTCCGGACACTGTCTCTATTGCAGTTAGACCTCACAAAACAGTGAGAAAGGCCAAAGCCGCCATTTTCCTCACGTTTTTATAATCAGGTGCGGCTCTACACGACTTCACTCATCTCCGGACACTGTCTCTTAAAGATTGCAGCCGGAAACGTTGCAGTTAGACTTCACAGAACCATGAGAAAGACCAAAGCCGCCATTTTTCTCAAGTTTTTAAAATCTGGTGCGGCTCTACACGACTTCTGTCATCTCCGGAGACTGTCTCTTAAAGATTGCAGCCGGAAACGTTGCAGTTAGACCTCACAGAACCGTGAGAAAGGCCAAAGCCGCCATTTTTCTCAAGTTTTTACAATCTGGTGCGGCTCTACACGAATTCTCTCATCTCCGGACACTGTCTCTATTGCAGTTAGACCTCACAAAACCGTGAGAAAGGCCAAAGCCGCCATTTTTCTCACGTTTTTACAATATGGTGCGGCTCTACACGACTTCTCTCATCTCCGAACACTGTCTCTATTGCAGTTAGCGCATTAAATAAAATTGTAATATAATTTTTGTAGTAGTAGTTTATATTGATGAATAAAAACACTTCATTTAAAAGTATTTCCTACAGAATAAAATATTTCCTGACGATTCAAGAAATACACACGTAATTGTTCACGTTTTCACTTCTGTCGGCACTCCGAAGTGCAACTGTTTTTTTTTTTTTTTTTTTTTTGTTTTTTTTTTTTTTTATTGAGAATAAAATGGACTTTTTTTGGATATTTAGTGTTGTACTACTTCTCTAATATGGAAATCGTCTGCATTATCATAAAAGATAATTTTTTTAAATAATAATTTTAAGAAATTATTTTTTAAAAACAGAATTATTTTTTAATAACCGAATTATATTTTATATAAATCTAGGTGCATTAATGAAACGGGGGGTTGAGGGGGGCGGTAGCCCCCCCTCACACAGAATTAATTATCATATAAAACTCTTCCGAAGCCTAATTTGAATTGTTTAACATAGGTTTACATAACATCGTTATCTTACCTCTTAATCTCCAACCTGTATTTATAGTATTAAATTTCAGGGTAAGAGAAAGTCGTGTGAGTGACACACCAGATTATTTTACTTATTTTAGTCTACCTATTAAGTTTACAGCATTGCCAACCATAGGAATTTGTTTTTTAACAGTTTTCTTTAGAATGTAGGGGCTTTTGAAAGTACTCCTTCTCCCCAGGACATAATCAGGGTCTCCTGAGCATGAAAGTACATCCTCAACACTAAAGTACTTTACGCAGATTTAAATCTTTCCGATAACTAGTGTGTATGTAAAAGGTTTTTTTTTCTTTTTCTATGGGGATTTTTTTTCAAAAACGCGCTGTGTTCGGAGAAAAATTTGGGCTTAAATCTGTTAAATATTTAAAAAATATTTTGACAAAATGTTACTTTTTCATTAGAAACTGAGTTGGGGATTTTTTAGTTCCCCATCATACTATAGGTTTGGGGAACTTAGGTAATCGTGAAAATTTTCGACCTCGTTTTTTTTTTTACTTTTCTACACGTTTTCAGGTGTGAGGAATCCGAAAATGACAAAATTTGTATGGTGTCTGTCTGTAGGGTGTCTGTTAGTGTGTTAGTCCGTTAGTATGTTAGTCTGTGTACACGATATCTCAAGAACAAATTGTCGCAGAGAGGTCAGATCAGTTTTAAAATATTACTTTCGACGCTGGCAAGAACCCTATTCATTTGCAACATTCGAATTAAAAAACTTCGTAAGTTATTAGAAATTTACGATTTTCTTAACATGGGAGAATAGGACAAAAATTCACGTAAACGTGCATTAAATGGAAACTTTTTAATGTAATCATGTCAGACCAGTTTTAAAATATCCGTTTTGATGCCGGAATGTACATCAGTAACTATAAATATGCTACTTTGAAAATTTCGCAAGTTATTGGAAATTTACGAATTTCTTAACATGGCAGTATGGGGCAAAATTTCACATAAACGTCAATTTTGAGCGATATTTTAATCGTAAAGATGTCAGACTACTTTTGAAATATTATTTAGGACATTGGCATGAATATTAATGACTATGAATTTTCAAATATAAAATTTTCGTAAGTTATTGGAAATTGACGAATTTCTTAACATGGCAGAATAGAGGAAAATTTCACATAAACGTCAATTTTGAAGGATATTTTCATCGTAAAGATGTCAAACCACTTTCGAAATAATATTTAGGATACTGGCATGAATATCCTAGACTATGATTTTTCCAATTTAAAAAATTCGTAAGTTATTTGGAATTTACGATTTACTTAACATGTCAGAATAAGGCAAAATTGAGCATAAACTTCCATTTTGAGGATCCTAAATACATCAGACAACTTCAAAATTACATTTATGATATTTGTTTGAACATGATTGAATACAAATATTCTAATAGGAAAATTTCGTAAACTATTCGTAATTTACGATTTTATCAACATAGCGAAATTGTAATTTTTTCATATAAATATTAATTTTGAGGATTATTGCATTGGAAATAGTAGCATGAAAACTAAACAACGGAATTGACCCTGATAAAATAAATTAATAGATTAGAATAAGATAAATATATCGAAGTGAACGATGGATAGCCTATTAGGCGGGGATTTCTTTCTGTCACTGTATCAAGCTTTGGTCAAATTCATTTCTTTTAACATGCATGATTATAATATGTCTCGCACTAAAAATTTATGAGACCATAAATATGGTGGGGAACTGAGCAGAGTCCACCTATGCCAACTAGTTTTTTTTAGGACTGAGGGCCTTTTAGTCTCAATCTGGGATTTTTGCGTTGTCGTTTTCGATAGTTGGACATTTGTCGAAATCATTTTTCGATAGTTGGACATTTGTCGAAATCTAAAATTTATGGAAAATATAATTGAATAATTTGAAAGCGATGTTATAATTGGGAAGATGAAAAAAAAAAAAAAAAAACTAATAGTCCTCCGTCCTAAACTAAATTCTGCTTTTGCCAGAATTTCATCAAAATCATTTTTTTTTTTTTTTTTTTTTTAAGAAAAAGAAGAGAAAATTTATACAGTATCGTTACAAACGATATCGAAAAAGTTTTTTTTTTTTTTTTTTACATAATTTTGAATTAGGAAATAAAAAGTGCGCGAGCAATATGAAATAAAAATAAGAAAAAAAAAATGAATTTAATGATTTAAATTTTATATAAAACATGATCGCATGCTATCATAAAAAGTAGATGTAAAATTTAAAGTTTAATTTTTTTGGCAACAATTATAAATTGAAATAAATAATTTAATAAAAGTTTAGAAGTTAAAATTTATATATATATATATATATATATATATATATATTATTATTATTATTATTATTATTATTATTATTATTATTGAAAGAAAAAGAAAAGAAAACTAATAATAATCAGTATCGTTACAAGCGATATCGAAAAAGTTTTTTTTAATAATTTTGAATTAGGAAATAAAAAGTGCGCGTGAAATAATATGGAATAAAAATAAGTAAAAAAATGAATTGAATGATTTAATGTTTTTGTTTTTCGGGGGCTGCTCATGCATATAAAAAATGCGTATTAAAACGAGTCGAAGAAGGAAGCGAAATAAGTATTGAGTTATATTACGATAAATACGATATATAATATATGATACGATATATTAGACCTATCGTCCAGGGTTAGTAGGCATTTTCGTTGAAAGAAATACTTTGTTCGTTCGGTGCAACTTGCACATTAGTCCCGTGAGGTATAACTTTCACATTAGTCCCTTGAGGTACAACTTTCACTTTAGTCCCATCAGGTACAACTTGCACATTAGTCCCCTTTAAATATAGTGATTTGTTTTTTTTGTTTTTTTTTTTTTTTTATCAACTTTTTTTTACTTTTTTTTTTTTTTTTTTAAACCTGATTTGGGGAAATTTGAAAGCTTGTTCGGGGAAACTGACTGTCCACCGGATAAACGTCTCTGTCGCTGAGTGAAGTGGAATCACGTTTTGCCGGGCGATGTTCAATCTACCTTATTGCTGTACCTAAGCAGGAAATAACTGTATAGTGTTTTTGCATCATTGGATGCAATTTGTAATATCGCTTTCAAAATTAACTTGTTTCAAAATTTATCTCCAATATGCTGATAATCGTCACTTTGGAGTTTGATCCACCCTATTAAAAGAGCATTTCCGATCAGATAACATCTTTTATACTTTTTTGTAACGAAGTACTGTAAACGTAAAAATGAAACTTATTCTTATCTAGCACAATTCATGAATAACTAGATAATCATTATCATTTCATTATGCGAAGAAACAATATTGTAATTTTGAAAATGAAACTTATATGTCGAGAGAAATTTTATTTATTTATTTATTTCATTTTATTTTTTTCTGATTATCCGATTTCTTGAATTAATTACTTTATTCCACATTATTCCTCCTATTTAATTTCAATTATTTTCATGTACGATAGGGGGACCACTAGTAATTGGCTATTATAGCCACTAGCGAACAAAATCGTAATTACCCATCGCGTAGCACTAGTGCGACGTAAAACCCAACCAATCAACCAACCAACCTAATTGAAAAATAATCTCACAAAAAATGCATTGCTTCTCTCATTGCTTGTTTGAATCTTTTGTTTTTGGGTTTCGTGTCGTTTTAACGCACAGGGAACATTATTTAAATAGAAACTACCTAGAAATAAAATTAAGATAAGTTTGAAGTTAAATTAAATTATATATTAAAAAAAATCAATAAGTAAAATTTATTGTTTCAGAAATCAAAAAGTAAAATTAATTATTTTAATAATTAACAATCAATCTTCATAGGTAATTTTAATTTGATGAAATTTTATTCTCATTGGTCTATGCGCGCGATTTCAGTGGTCTTAAATCTGTTGCTCGGCTTTTACTGTATTTTAAAAAAAGTATATATATATATATATTGAAAACCTTTTCAAACATTGAATAGATGAAAACAAGAAACATTAAAAAAGATGAAACAGAGAAAATACAAAAAATTCAAAAAAAGATTACGCGTATCAAGCAACCTTAAATTGAAACATGCAAATTCATTACGTTTTCAAGGGTAAAGAATGAATATTGAATGTAAAATAGGTGTTATTTCTGTCTTGTTGTATGCAAATTGCTGAACATTTACAACAAGCTATACCCAATAACCCCCCCCCCCCCCTAAAAAAAAAAAAAAAAAAAAGGGAAAAGGGAAAAAAGAAAAAGTTTAAACATAAAGAATAATATGTGAAAAACCAAATGAGAATCAAACTTATTTAAATTCAAGCAGCAATTCCAAAATTATTAATTGAAATACTAATAATAATAGATAAATGAAATGCTAGTAATAATTAGTAAAACTAAAGTTTAACATTCATTACACATGAAAAACTGGTATAAGTAGCTTGATCACGAAACAAACATGTGGCTGTATACAGTTAAATTCACAGTTAATTTTGGAATCGTATTAAATAACTGAACGATTAATTTATTTTTGGAATTGTATTTGTCAAATGAACGATAAAGTTGAGTGAACTGTTTGATTTTTAATAATTAACCTAAAAGTGATAATTTAAAATTAAATTTTGATTAAAAATTGAGATTAATTTGATTTACGAAAATTCGGAAAACCAAAGTCTCATTTTGTTGAAACATAAAATCAAACTATTGAGTAAGTAGCGCCATTATATATATATATATATATATATATATATATATATATATATACACAGTACCCGCCGCTTAAAAATTCACTAGTTAATAAAATCAGCCGCTTAATCTGATCAAATAGTTGGGTCCGGAATCAAATCAATACAAACCGCTGCTTAATAAAATCAGCATCGCCGGTTAATAAACTCATTTTTTTTTTTTCTTCAACAGTAAAAATGATCATGTATCTAGGCTAAACAACGAATTATATTTTCTCACCGGATTTTTGAAAAGAAAAAAGACACAAAACATAGCAAGCCCTCACATTATTACTCTTGTCAAAAATTTTACGCCTCAAAAAAAAAAAAAAAAAAAAAAAACATGGTAGTTATTAATTCAATAAATGAATTCGTCAAATAATTGGCCAACGAATATTTTTTTCTATCTTTAAATATTCAAAGAGAGTTTCTAGTTCTTATTTTGAAGCAAGATATGCAAGCGGAAATTTCTTATTTTGAAAGTAAAGCGTAAAATTTTGGTAAAGTATGGATCGTTTTCTTCAAATGTATAGGCAAAGGAAGGCGACATCGAAGCTTGAAATTTCTCAGATTGCTTCATGTAATCATAATAATAAATATGATATTAGTGCCTAAATTGTACCAAACGGAAGAGTGAACTGCAAGCTAAAATGAATAGGAAAAGCAAAAGTCATCAACGCAGTACTTCTAGATAGGTACAAGAATGAGAGGTCAAAGAAAATTTTCATCTTCTATGGAATTTTGTACTTAAAAGCTGGAAATTTTACATGAATGATAGGTAACAAAAATTATATTCCTTCGGATGGCTAGTTGATAATAGATGGAAGGCGAAGAATTTCTTTCCATATTTAAGCAATGAATACTCCTTTATTGAGTTCGAGCATGTTCGCCGGATATAAAAATCAGCCGCTTAATAAAATCATTTTGATGAAAACAAACGTGATTTTACAAAGCGGCGGCTACTTTATATATATGATAAAATTTAAATATAAGATGGAGTAAAACTTGAATTATTAAATATATAGATCTAGATCAGAGTTTTTATAAACCAATTCGCAAATGCAGCAAAAGGAAATATAAAACTATAATAAATAAGCAAAATAACTAAAGCCAAATGAAAAATTAATCCCAAAACACATGGGGGCCTTCATCAGGGAAGCTCCCCCATGTAAGGAAAGGAATATGAGAAGTTTCTGACGCTGGAAATTTAACCAAAAAACACGTTTCTAGCTGAAGCGGTTTCTATGTTTATAATAGGGGGTGGTTTTCAATTTTCCATATTCTAATGACTATTCGAGTTTGTCCTGGTATGTATTTATATATTCTTGTATTATTTGTATTCTTGTATTTTATATTGATGTATTACATTTTGTGCTTGATTTCTGAATTTAATTGCTTTTTATCCTTTGTATTAAATAAATTCGTTTGAAGTATGGTCTTGCTTCCATCTGTGAGAAGTTAGGAGCTAGAAAGGAGCTGTTTTTTGGTTAAATTACCAGCGCTTCGTCAGAAACTTCTCATATTCCTTTCCCTACATGGAGGAGCTCCCCTGAAGAAGGCTCCCATGTGTTTTTCATCTGGCTTTAGTTATTTTGCTTATATATATATATATATATATATATATATATATATATATATATGGAGTGACTTTCCGAATATTCTATAGTTATCAAGCATTTAAACAAATTTGAATAATTGAATAATTCATAAAGTAATTTAAAGTGGAAAGTATATTAGTATGTTAGATTATTTCTCTTCAAGTTCGAATATTTCTATACAATGGACGATAATGCATCCAAAACCATTTGTGCGTCCCTGTAAATGCGTATAACATTTTAGCAGATAATTTCTAATACCGACCATTCTGCAGTAGAATTCTTAATTTTATATTAGTTTTAGACTTAAATAATTTAATGAACATCATACAATTATCCGAAATAGGTAATGATACGTATAAATTATTCCAAAACTAGCGGGAAGCATAATTGAATAATTCATTAAGTAACTAAGAGTGGAAAGTATATTAGTAATGTTAGATTATTTCTCTTCAAGTTCGAATATTAGTTCGGAAGTTAGTGAAAAAACGCCCGCTTCGCTGGTCACTATGTTTAAATGAATTTTCAAAAGAATTGAATCACTATCTATTTCTTATATCATATTATTAAAAAAAAAAACTCAATAATCATAATAATAATAATAATAATAATAATTCTAAATAAATAAATAAATAACCTACATTGAAATCGATCTAAACCTCATCGAAACGGTTTTTCAGCCCGCTTTACATCAGGTCCAGGTTCCCACACTGTTAAAAATTTCTATAAAAATACAGAAAAAGTATTGAGAATCTCCGTAAATGTGCATGAGTTCACTGTTAAAAGCAGTGAATCAAGAAACTCGGTTCACTGTTTAAAATTTCTGTAAAAGTACAGAAAAAGTATCGAGACTCTCCATAAATTTATATGAGTTCTCTGTTAGAATCATTGAACCAAGAAACTCAGTTCTTAATTTACAGATATTTCCCTTTTCAAAATAACGTTTTCCCTGTAGGGATTTTGACATATACATTAAATAAAAAACTATATAAATGCATAACCTTAAATTATTTTTATATAAAGTAAATACCTATTTATATATATATATATATATTTAACTAGAAGTTTTGAAGGCAGAAATATACTGAATAGTTTGTTTCATTGCAGTGTACTATTACGTAAAAAAAAGAGGGGGGGGGGGGAGGAAAGGGAACGTTAGGGAAAATTAGATTGTTTCTGTGGAATGTTTATCTTCGTATCTACTCATTAAAGGTTTGTTGTTGTTGACTGTATTGAAGAACTTAAAGCAATTCGTGTTTTCATTTGGAATTCATAATTAGGTAAGTTAAATTTTATATAATCTTTTATCCTATTTTAATAATCAACAAAAACAATGACTGTTTATGTTAGTTGTATTAGCGGTTATTTTTTTATATTTTAATCCTGAAACTTATAAAGAGAGTTATTCAATTTAAAGATACATAGAATCTAGTATGTAGTATCTAGCTACGTATTTCGGTTACATAATGCTTTATGTATTTACTGCGGAGAGCAAAATTATAGAAATTATACAAAAGCAGCAGAAATAAATTAAATTTCTTATGTAAATACACAAGTCTTTTGTCGAAGTTAAATGTATGATACTGCTGCTAATTTTATATCAATAGTTTACAAATATTGCATATATATCTTTAAGTTTATTTTTACATGCGTATCTTCTTTAATTTACAATGGAGCAAAATGATGAGAATGTCATAGTTATATCAATGCAACGGTTCGGGATAGATAGTCTTATCTGCCTATGATTTTGTAAAGCATTTTAAAGAGCTTCTAATTTGTAATTGCATTCGTTCAGTTTAGAGAATATTACCATGTGGGAGAGAGGGTAAATATTTTAAAATGCCGAAAGAGGCCCTTTTAGTTAATAATAATAACAGATGCTTTCTTCATAAATTGCTCATTAAAAAAAAAAAAAAAAAAATTTAGAAGACTGTTGTTTTCAATTTCGTACAAATTCCGACTGTATAAGGTACACAAAATCAACAGGGGGAGGAAAATTGTTTTGAAACGACATAGACGCGTGACATTTCGCACGGTAGCAAGTAAGAAGAAAATAAATTAGAAGTCCGTATGAGCGATAAGAATAGCAAAAGCAAAGAAATCATTAGAGATGTACAACTACGGCAGTATACGCTTATAACACCTGACATAAAAAAGCCTACATTCAGTTTGCAGAGAAACCTATGAAGAAACAAATAAATTGGTCTAAAATTATTTTCATGGATTAAAAGAAACTTAATTTAGATGTTCTCGACAACGTGCATTCATACCGGTATGAGCTTTTAATGGAAAAGGACGAATTTTCGACATGTTAGCCGGAGGAAGGGGGGGGGGGAGGGGAGTGTTAAAAACAGTTTAGCACATCCATAAAAACAGAAATTATATACAACTATTTGATGTTAAACATTATTTTTTCTGGGAGAAGGAATGCAATGTTTTTTTTTTTTTTTTTTTTTTTTTTTTTTTGTGAGTGTTAACATTTAATATATAAATTAAGAAACGATGCAAGAAAAACGAAAAACAATTTTTTTCCCACAGCGACGATACTGGAAGGGGGGGGGGAGGGGAGGGAGATTAGATTAAATTTTTAAACTAGTAGCGCAATCTGCTCACAAATTGATGTTTAAAGATTAAATGTATAGTTTATGAATCAAGCTGAGTAGAGAAATGTTTAATACTAAATTTTACACAGGCTACATTCTGTGAATAAATTCAAATCGAAGTTTAAAAAAGTTCAATTTAATGCGGAATTATTTTGAAGTATAAAAACAACTGGATTATCGAATTACACTAGATAAATGTTTCCTAACCATACGTTGCCAAAACTACACCTACACGCTTATACAGCGAGGCGGAGACGTTGATTACAGGTTGACTGCAATTAAAAAAAAAAACTTTTTTGTTGAAATAAGTCAAACTTACACTGTCCTATCAACACAAAGTCCGAAAACTTTCCGACAAGATTTTGGTATGAATTAAAACATTGTTTTTTAAGCGTTTCTTTTTTTTTTTTTTTTTTTTCTGAGAAGACCAGACGTCTAATGACAGAAGAGTTTATTAAATGAGCATTGTTTTTCTACGATAAGAATAAGGTTAAATTTTAATTAGAACCACAAAGTCCAGAAATATTATTGCAAATTATATAGATCTTTTGATGCTAAACATTTTATAGTGTGTGTGTGTGGGGGGGGGGGGGGCTGATGGGAATGATTTGTATAGATACCAACACAATATTTTCAGTTTTGTTTTCTGAAATGTTTAAAATCTGCTTCTGTGTACAATATTTATATATTTCATATAACAAAACAGAAACAAGCAACATAGAAAAACTAATAAAATCGTTTCTTTTCCTGCAGCGGGAATAAATGGGGGAAGTGGGGAAGGAGTTAAATTACACTTTCAAACTTGTTAATTTTCTGTGTACAAACTGATATTCAAAGACTGAAAACATAGCATTAAGTTGTACGAAGAAATGTTCAAATGAATGCGAAATTTTATCCAGGTTACATTTTTCGAACCAATTCAAACCTACAATTTTCATAAGTACAACTAATGCACAAGTGTTTTTTGTACTTTTGTGTCTTAACGACAATCATGACAATATTTCGTCCACAAATTTATTTTGTAAGGCAGAGATAGCCAAAATGTCAATTGGCTGTAATTTAAAACTACTTTTTCGCTAAAATAGATGTAATTGATACTGTCCTATCAAAACTGGGCCAGAAAATATTCAGACAATTTTTTACATAGACCAAAAAAAAAAAAAAATATTAAACATAATTTTTTTTTTCTTTGTGAGGTTGGGGGTGGGTGGGGACTGGGGGGCATGTTAAAGTATCAGAAAATTTTGTTCTGAGGATTAGACAGTTTAGGGATGCTTTTAAAAGTGTGTTTACTTACAGGCGGTAATATTTCTAAATTTTTTAATCTATTTCCTGTGATTTTTATTATTTTCTTCTATCTGTATATAAAGAAAAGTATTAGATTTGTGAAAATTTTTGAACTCCAGTTTTCGATGGATTTACACGTTTTGGGATGTCCTGAACACGATTTGACTGTTTTTAGAAAATGTCTGTCTGTCTCTCTGTGTGTGTGTGTGTCACAAATTTTCTGGACGCTGTATCTCACAAACCAATGAACGAAATTTAACCAAACTTGTTATTTAGTTGGACCCTGACATCATGAACTGGTGCTGATTAGATTTGTGGAACAATGGCGCAGCAGGTGGTGCTGTGATCGCATTTTTCTAAATTTTTAACATGGCAGTATAGGACAAAATTTCGTATAAATATACATAATGAGAGTTGTTTTAAACGTGTGATTGTAAAATTAATATAAATTCTTGATAATAGTAGTCGTTAACCAGGGAAAAAATTTTGTGCATGTGAGGGCATCGCTTCCCCCCCCCCCCCCTGGGGAAGTACCCTCCAGGGGAGTAAATTTTCAATATGGGTATCTTTCGCAAGATATCGTCAATGCCTTTCAAACGAATGGTTGAAGTATAGATCTGTGATAATTTAAAACAAAGATATGCATTTTTTTTTCTTTACTTTTAACGAAAAAAAACTTGGAAAAAAGATTTCTTTTGATTTGGAAAAAATTCACATCTTTCGTCATTTAGTGATAATATAATTCTGTCAGATAAAAATCGTCTGCATTTATAATGGAAAATAATTTGATAATAAGTAATTTGTATTGAATAAATTTTGTGTAAAATTATATAGAAGGAAGTAATGTGGTGGCCACATCATACTAGTTTTTAGTTTAATATCGTCTGAAACTTCTATATGTTTTCCTATATATTCGTTTTACAGCCTCTTCATGTCATTAAAAATATTTGCTGGCATTTGCTGAAAGACTGAAAAATAATCAGAATTACCTTAAAACGAAATAGCAGGAATTGAGGAAAAAGTATGTCATTTCCACATTATATATTTAATAGTTAAAATAATAAAAAAAAATACGTAAATTTAAAAATCGAAATACAAAATAAAGATTTTATAGATGGGCGTTTTACATGACAATTTTTTATTTATTTATTTATTTTTTAAGGGAGAGGGGGACTGTTTGTACTCTAAACCATCCAATGTTTTTTAATTTTGCTTTCTGAAAATTTTGAAAATCTGCTTGCGTATGTATATGTATGCATATATCTATGCACAAGTTAAAAAACAACAATGCAAGAAAAAGAAAATTATTGTTGCTGTTACCGAGCAATGGGAATAGAGGGGTGGGATGGGTTACAAATTAAATTTTTTGACAAGTTAAGATTTTTCAGAAAACAATTTGATATTTAAGGATTCAAAGTACAGAGTGTATATCAAATTGAGTGAGGAAATGTTTAAATTAATACGAAATTTTATCCAGGCTGCTACATGTTGCGGACTAATTTATATCTCAAAATAACCGATCCACATAAAACGTTACTTTTAAGTACAAAATCCAACTGTGTTTTCAAAATATCGTAGATGAATATACCATAATCATAAGCATGCCAAGACTGTGGTTACATGTTTATGTAGAGAGGCGGACGCAGACGATTGTGGAGTAACTGCAATTTAAAAATACCGTTTCACTGAAATATAGCTAATAGATTCCGTTTAATAACGCATTGGCAGAAAACTTTTAGACAAGTTTTTGCATTGACAGAAATAATTTTTGCTAAACATGTTTTTTCTTTTCCTTCTTTTCTTTCTTTGTAAGGGGGAAATTTTAATAACTGGACACTTTTTAATTCGGAGTATTATAAAGTTAAGAGTGTACTTGGAACTAAGGCCGATCTACTACTCAAGGGTCCTAGGCCTGGGGTAGTGTGCCCTCTGAGGGGGGGATGTTTTTCGAAGGGGGACAAGCCCAGATTTATGTGAGACTCGGAGAAAACTACTGAAAACTCCGAACGGCTAGGTCAACGAGCTAGACATGGGATTGAACCCAGCACTTCCCGTTTATCAGCTCTGAGTCTAGAATGGCACGGACACTCATGGAGTCGTACAGTTTAGAGATGATTCAGGAGCAGTTCACTCCCTCAGGAGACAATAAATTGTTTTATTTCCATATTCAAAGGGTGAAAAACTGCGTAACATCCCAAAACCCTAAAAACTGCTATTTGTATACAAAATGAATCGTGAAAGAATAGATTAAGGTTATTATTCGTGGCTATTATTAAAATTGTTTATTTATACCCATAATAAATTATATTTGTAGAATTCTTAAGGCATTGTAAAGAAAAAAAAAACCTGGAGTGACTCTACAAGACTTTCCGAACATTGAGTAATTAACAGTTTTGTAGATAAAGTAAAGAAAGAGGAGTTGTTAAACAAACAAAAGAGAGAAAACCATAATAGAGTGTAAGTATTTTTCTCCATATATTACACGATGTTTAGTTTTATTTAACGCTACTGAACTTTGAGCCCTTAGATCATAATGATAAAGAATTTTTCGTTGTGTCCCTGTAAAAACCTATAAATGCTAGATTCACGAAAATGTTTATATTTAGTACAACGGTGATTTATAATATTCATATAAATTTTCAGCTCAATTGAATAAGGCGTTTAGATGCTATCGCACTTTTAAAAATTTGGTTCCATAGGCCATAATGATAAAGAATTTTCCTTTGTGTCCCTGTAAAAAAACTGTAAGTGCTAAATTCACCAAAATCTATACAGTTGGTGCAAGTGTGACCTTTAACATGTGTACAAATTTTTTTCTCAGCTTAATAAAGCAGTTAGACGCTATCGCACTTTAAAAAATTTGGCCCCATAGGCCATAATGATAAAGAATTTTTCCTGGTGTCCCTTTTAAAAAACTATAAATGCTAGATTAACCAAAATCTATAGGGTTCGTACTATGGTGACTTACAATATACGTACCAACTTTCAGCTTATTCGAACAAAACGTTTAGACGCTAGCGTGTTCACTCACAGACATACACACACACATGCACACACACACACACACATATATGCATCATCGTAAAAATAGTCGAAACGGACTCAGGGGACCTCGAAACGTATAGAAACATCAAAATCTCAAATTCTGATTTTTGACATGATTACGATACTTTCCTCACTATAGTGTTCGGAAAGTAATTAGACGGGGGGGGGGATCTGGAATTAAAGATAGCCTCTGAAAACTTTCACCTCTGATATTCTTTTATAATCTGCTACCGGTTGTTTTCAATTTTTATTTTAATATTCTTCAAGTTTCTTCGTATTCTTTGTACAACTCTCTATGCCATTAAAAATGTTTACCCTTTACCTACGTGAAGACTGAAACAATATCTGAATTTTCGAAATCAAAATGCAAGAATTTGAGTAGAATGAAGTAAATCGCCTACATCTTGTATAAACAATAGTTTAAGTATTGAAAATTTTATAAATTTAAAAACCAAAATACAAAATAAAGATTTTAGATTTAGAGAATTCTTATTTATCAAGTGATTAAATTTTTATTTTATTTATTTATTTAGTTTTTAACTTTTAATTTTCTTTTCTTTCTTTTGAGGGGTTTGGGGCGTTAATGCTTCACCACCGGAAAGTGTTTCATTAAATATCTAAATTTTTGGAGATAGAATATTTAAGTAATTATCATAATGTTAATAATGAAAATAAAGAAGAATGTTTATTAAAAGGATTTATCTGTAGCTTAAGACCACAAAAAATTACTCTGTTAATAATAATAATTACATAAATACTAATTACATAAATACTAATAATAATTACATACTTTAATAATTACATAAACTAATGTAAATAGTAACATTATTTTATGTAATTATTAAAGACCAAATAATATTTAGAAAATCATTTTTAAATATATTTAATAAATCGGAAATATTTCGTAATTGAACTGTATAAAAAACAATCTGCAGCAGAACTATATATTAATTCATATTACTATAATGATCCAAAAGACAAAAATGGGTCTAGGGGACAGGGGGATCTGTTCTTGAAGCTGGTAGACGGGAAATGCCGAATTGGATATGTAGTCACGCATGCTGTCCTAGTGGTTCGGTGTTTTCCAAGGTTTTGTCTGAAATTCATGTAAATATGGGCTAATACCACTTAAAAATCAGCGCACGGTGGGGTTTTCGGTAATAAATTGAGGCTTACTTAAAACTGTCTAAATTATTTTCAATATTTTTTGAAAATGTTGTTATATATAGTTATCAAAAGTCCCACTTTTCTCCCTGTACCTTGGGAATGCCTCGACATTTCTGAAAACTTTAAGGCACTTGTTAAAAAAAAAAAAAAAAAAAAAAAAAAAAAAATTACGGGCTGGGAACACAGGCGGAAACTTTAAAATTGTCATATAGGAAGGGGGGACAGTCTTTTAAAAGCTCGGGAATAAAGTCTTTTCAAAGTAGGTCTAGGATCTACAGCAGTTAGTCGGCCTTATTCCCAAATCCACTCCAATCCATATTTGTTTTTAAAATAAAATACTTCAAAAATATTCCTGTTACACTGGCGTTCATAAAATGGTACTTAAATATCTCATGATTTCATTATATAAGTGTTTTTCCCCTGTATTAATGTTTTAAAATATCATGTATATCTACTTTTATTTTCTTTAGATGAATTTTCATTATACTCTATTTAGATGGAGTATATAAGATACACTTTAAAATTCGCTTATGTACACTCAATTTCGTTTTTAGTGCCATGGAATTACAATCCTTTCTTTTCATTATTTACTTAAAATGTCATAGGATGCAGATTTTGTTTTAAAAATTTATAGTTGAAGTGTTTTCCTACAATAGTAATTTTTCATCATTTTTCTTTTTTCTAGTTGTAATGGAAATTGATCCTGATATAAGAAACGAAACAAGTTGTCTAAGAAATATGAAAATAGAAAATGCCGTAAAATACCCTCATCAGAGATATTTGCAAGTTGTATTCAAATATTTATCCTGTTATTAAAGACACTTTCACCATTTATCTTTTATTAATCTCATAATAAAAAAAAAAAAAAAAAAAGTTTAGTGTTATGTTAGTAGAATAAAGTTTAATTTAATTCTAATTCAGTATGTTTTATTTTTTAATTATTTTTAATTGCATGTTTTCTTTGCAGCAAAGATGTTTTTCTTCTTAGGGAGCTTTTTGCATTGATTCTAGTAAATTACCGGGGTACTGCTTTCAGGTGTAAAAGCGAAGTATTTGTTTCTTCTTTAGATCCTATTTTGTAGAAGAAAAAATGTTTTAAAATTTGTTTTTGTAAAAAAGAAGAAAAAAAAAAAAGTCGAAATTTTTTTAATTCAAAATAATCTAATGGCTTTTTTAATAAAAAGTTTTATATTTTAAAGATTTGAATTTATGGAATGAATGGAGAAAAGCAAAAGAGTACCCAATTTCCATCTGCATTGAAACCTAAATTAATATTTAAAAATATAAAAAGCTCTCTATTTTTATATCTACTGTTTAATACGTACAGTCGGTAACAAAAGCGTCCGAACACTAGAAAAAATTCCTATGTAAAAAAAGCATACTTTAAACGGTTTTGTTAAATAAATCCTTGTCGAATCCTGTTCTTAGTCAGTGTAAGAACATGATTCGATAAGGATTTATTTAACAAGACCGTATGAAGTGTACTTTTTTTATATAGGAATTTTTGCTAGTGTTCGGACACTTTTGTTACCGACTGTACGTACATTTTCTCTCTACTTGCCGTCTATCTAAATATATTTATATCCCAGAAACTGCAATAATTAAGGAAATTATTCTACACATTGCAATGAATTAATTATAAAAAATAAAATTATTTAGGTATCAAACCTTTGCTATGTTCCTATACTTCTACGATTACGCATTAGAAATCTGATCTGAAATGACAATTTTTATTTTCAAATAAAATAACCTTTAAAAACCAATTTTATTAAAAACATAATATTGGAAAAGGTTCAAATTGTGTTAAAGTTCGAAATAAAATTTGCATCAAATTTGTTAGTCTTGGTTTGTGACAAAATATGCATTGCATTAAAATGTTGCACAAATTTACTTTTTTAATACACTACAAAAATTGTATACATAATTTTTAAGACAGACCTTTATATGGAAATAGTAAATTTTTTCTTTAGCTAATATAAAAAACAATGTGAGTATTTAAATTTCGAATTCATTTAATACACTACCTTTCCATAAATGACCGGACACTTTCGAATTTAGATTTGTTTTAAAATAACTCATATAGTACTAAACAAATCATCTTCAAACTTCAGGAGTGTAAAAAACATGTTATACCTCATGTAGTTCAGTTATTTGTTTTTGCCAAAAGTGAAAAGGGGACCATTGAAAAATTAAAGAAAAATGAGAGTATTTGGCATTACCCAATATAAAATAATTCTCGAAATACAATCTGGCTGTAGCATATGATTATGGGGCTCATTCTCATTTTCTTTATAAATTTTAAAGTCTCTACCGCATGTAATCAGGGCGATATAAGATTTCTTTAAAAAATTGGCAAACAAAACTTCAGTGTTTTTAAGCTATAACATGCATGGTATGAAACCCAGTACAAAGCTATATTCGGGAAACCCAATATACAGCATTAGACACAACATACTGCAATCAGAATGAATAAAATAAAATACTAAATATCTAATGAAATGTGAGAATTTTCGCTAAATAACTTTTAACTGCGCATGACTAAGTTTTAGCTAAATTTCATTTGTATATTTTAGTAGCCAAATGCATTAAACTGCTTATATAAAAAACCCAAACAAGTATTGTGTAAACCCAAAAAGTTCTATGCCAAAGAATGAACTGGTCTTCAGTTACTTTCGAAGAAACGCTAAAGTATAAAGAGTTCTACTCACATTTTTATTTTGATTCAGTGAATGGTAATACAGTTTTCTGTGATTGTAAATAAATATTGGAAAACCCTCTTAACAATTTCTTTTTTGGAGAACAGCTGAAATTCAGTTTATTCTATGATGTAGAACTTCTTGAGTTTACACGATTTGTTTAAGTTTTTATATAAGTAGCTCAATAAATTTGGCTGTTAAATTTTGAAAATAAAATTTCGCTAAACATTTATGCATGCGCAGTTAGAAATTATTTAGTAAAAATACTCAAATTTCGTTAGATATTTAATATATATATATATATACACTCTAATTGCAGTATGCTGTGTTTAATATTGTATGTCGAGTTTCCTGAAAATAACTTTGCACTGTCTTTTAATACTTTCGTGTTATAGCTAAAAAAAAAAAAAAATGAAAATGTTTCTTGCAATTTTTTAAAGAAACCTTTATCTCCCTTATTATATGCGGTAGAGACATATAAACTTAAATAATTAATGAGAAAGAGTCCTACTGCCTACAAGCTACTGCCATATCGTATTTCAAGCATTAATTATTACAGGGTGAAGCCAAATACTTTCATTTTACTTTAATTTTTTACTGGTCCTCCTTTCACACCCCTTAAGTTTCAAAATGATTTGTTTAACATTTTTTGAAATACTTTTTTAAATGTCTGAAATCGAAAGTGTGCGGTCATTATGGAAAGGTAGTGTACCTAACAATTTTTTGATACTACTACATTTTCCTTTTTTTTCCCATTTAGAAAGTTTACACCTTTTTAAGAGCATAATGCATTTTAAACGATTAGTGTTTTAATTAAATTCTTAATTGTTTTATGTTAATATCTAATCAAAATGTAATATATATACATTTGTTAAAAAACAAAAAAAAAGTGTATTTACAAATTGGATGTATTTTTTGAATGAAAGAAACTGAGGTTAACACAGATCTTCAAATATAATGTTGGCGAAATTTAATTTGTTTATTTTAGCTGATACCTATATTTTTGATGTGCTGAAGCCGAAAACGAAGCCAGTTTTTCTCTGTCACACATAGCTTTTGCCAATACAGAGTGTCTACCGTCGACACAATTTCTTCTCTTTCGGTAGTTTCTAGTATGATTCCATGATTAATTGTAATTAATCATGGAATCATACTATAAAAGTCACCGTTTAATTATATTGGTGGAAGAGTCTTGAAGAAAAATAGCGCACCCTGTGTTGTTGAAAATCTGTATGTGATAGAGTAAAAACTAGTTTCGGTTTCAGCCCAGCAAAGACCATCGATATCAGCCAAAATTATCAAATCAAAATTTTAGATTTAGACCTGTGAGATCTTTCACTATTCAGTCATATTAAATGAGGGAATTAAGTTTTTAATTTTGTTAAGGACTAAATATAACCGAGCAATATTAAGCAACCATATGACATATTTTGCAATTATTTCTGATCCTTTTATTAGAAGTACCATAATATAAATCAGCTTTTTTTTAACCGACTTCAAAAAAAGAAGGAAGGTTCTCAATTCAAACCGTATGTTTTTTTTATGTTTGTTAGCTCACAACTTCTGAACAGATTCTCCGATTTTGATAATTTTTGTTTTGTTGAAAAGGTCTTGATCTACAATAGGTCCCATTGTAATATCTTTACGATATAAAGAAAATACAGGGTGCCCAATAAAATCAGTCCTAACTCTTTTAACTGCTAAACGGCTGCAGCTATAGTGATAAAAATGGTATGTAAGTATAGCAATGTGGCCATGCAGTACAAGGTTAAACCGCTTGCAGCGCCACCTGGGGGAAAATAGCGAAGTTAGTGTTCCAATCTCGAAAACGGTTCTAGAGAAAAAAGCGAATCACAAAGTTGAAGAGTATCACCAATTTAGTATAAAAAGATAGTTTAGACATTCAAGCTAGCGTTACTATCTCGGAAACGGCTGAAGACAGGGGGAAAAAGTGAATTATAAAATTGGAAAGCATCATCGATTTAGTACGAAAAGATAGTTTAGACATTGATGCTAAAAGTACAAGGATAAAAACGTACATTTGTTTGTTCGCAATTTCTTACACTATGCACACTTGAGTTACATTGCACACGTTGTAGCGTAGCTGGTGAGACATACGCTATATAGTTCAAAATACGGTTACTTGATACTTTTTGTTTTGTTGTAAAGATCTTGGTCTAAAGTAGGTCCCATTGTAATATCTTTACAATCGAAAGAAAATAAAGCGCCATCTGGTGAAATGCAGCTGAATTAGCGCTCCTATCTCGAAAACGGTTCAAGAAGGGAGAAATGTTAATTACGAAATTGTAGAAGATCACCGATTTACTACGGAAAGACAGTTTTTAGACCTTATTGCTAAAAATAGAACGCTTAAAATGTGCAGTTGTTTGTTCGCAATTTCCTACACTGTGCACACTTGAACTACGTTAAACATTTTGCAGCGTAGCGGATGACACGTATACTCTGTGGTTCAAAGTACTGTTAGTGTAAACGGTCACATCGATTAGCGCAAAGTCCTTTTCAACCAACTTCAGAAAGTAGGGTGTTCTTAATTCGAGCTATGTGTTGTTGTTGGTGTTTGTAAAATTATAACGTCGTAAGAGATGCTCTAAGGACCCGACTTCAAGAAAAAAGAAGATCTCAATTTAAAGCGTATGTTTTTTTTGGTTTTGTTTTTGTTTGTTAGCTCATAACTTCTGAAAGGTTAATCCTATTTTGATACTTTTTGTTTTATCGTAAAGGTCTTGGTCTGAAATATGTCCCATTGTAATATCTTTACGATCAAAAGAAAATACATGGTGCCCAAAAAAGTAAGTCCTGACTCTTTTAACTGCTGAACAGCTGCAGCTATAGACATAAAAATGGTATGTATGTATAGTAAAGTGGACATGTGCTACGTTATTCAACCGTCTACAGCGCCACCTGGTGTAAAACAGTCGAGTTAGCCTTAATAGCTCGGAAACGGTTCAAGACAGGGAAAAAAGTTAATTTAAAAATTGCAGAGCATCATCGATTAGGCACAAAAAGATAGTTTTGACATTAACCCCTTAACGCGCGGCGTCCTCGCTGCGAGGACGCAAAATTTAAGATCCAGCTGCAAAAATTCATCCCGGAAATATTTTAGCAAAAATTTACGTTTATAACATATCAGAAAAAGCCGTTTTTTTTTAACCTTAAAATTTAAAATTTCTTTTAGTTTAATTTAGTTCATGAATTCCGGTGTCAGTATAATTTAAATGATCCGAATTGTCTTGCGCCGCAAAGGTATATTGCTGAAAACAGAACGCTTAAAACGTGCATTTGTTCACTATTTCCTATTTTGTGCACACTTGAATGACATTGCATATGTTGTAGCGTAGCGGGTGACATTTATGCTATGTGAAATTCAAAGTATGATTATTGTAAGCGGTCACATCGATTAACGCATAGACGTTTTAAACCGACTTCATAAAGGAAAAGGTTCTAAATACAAACCATGTTTCTCATTGTTGTTGTTGCTGAAATTTGTTAGCTTATAACTTCGTAAGAGATGATATAATTTTAATACTTTTTTGTTCTCGTAATGATCTTGGCATGAAATAGGTTTCAATATGATTTCATTAAGGTATAAACAAATTACAGGAAACTCACAAAAATCTGTTCTAACTCTAACTGCTGAACACATGCAGCTACATTGGTAAAAGCAGTATGTAAGTATCGATGTTGAAACTTATGTCCGTCTGCTGCAATGCATATTTTGCTCTTAGTTTGAACTTTACGCTGCACAATTTCCAGCACAGCAGGTGACACGTATTCACTGTAAAGTTCAATATATATGCCTAACAGAATTTTTGGTTACGAATACAGCGTGTCCGTTCTTTACATTTCTAAAGACTTTTTAATTTAACGTATGTTTATTCAATAGACAGTTTTTTGCTCATATCCGATAAAGGCAAGAAAAGTGACACAACTTAAAAATGCAGCATTTGAGAAAAATCAACTTAAAAATAACTTGGCTAGAATAGAACTGGCACAGCTGTCTCTCGAGTGGATAACTTTCTAGATGGAAATGAAACTTTTTTGTTCACATTTGGTGCGTTTCATGTATTTTTCAATGACATAAACCATTTTTTGAGTTATGTCACTTTTCTTGGAAGTTGTGATTTGTGAAACTACCGTCGAACGTCTTCAGATGTTCTACTATAAGAATAAGTTTTCACTGAAAAGAGAAAAATAAAACCTTTTTGAAAAAAAAATAGAACCGACTCCAAAAAGCAACTACTATTCAAACAACTAAGAAAAAAAATTGGCATGAAATGAAACTGTAAATTGCGACTAAAAGTATAAAATAATTTCCTTCGCCAAACAACCCATAACACTACAATTAATCATAACTTTTGAAGTCGGCGCAAAATTAAATAAAAATTGATACCTTTATTCAATACAAAAATCAAATACTATTCAAAATACACATCTCACACTGTCACCTGCAAAACGCAGCCGAAAACTACTTTGATTCAAGAAAATAAATAAGATTTCGTAAGCAGCAAAAGTTAGCGAAGATGCTGGTATCTGACGTCCTTGGTGAAAGAAAAATCGCAAAATTATCTGGCAAACATATTTAATTTCTTTGGGATATCATGATTATTTTGATAAGATATATTAAGAGAGTAATCAAGAGTATGAAACAATACTTCGGACAATACATATTATGAAAATATACATCTTGCGTGTACATTTTTGCATTATGTTTTGATCACCAAATCTAAAAGCCACCAAGGATGATAGTTATCAAAGTTATACCAAATTTGCAAAGGAAACTCTAACTTCGTAGAAACATAAATACCGCATTGTGAAGAATGTTCACTGTTCTATGTAGATGCTACTAATGGAGCAATTGTATACAGTTATAAAATAATAAAGGAAACATGAAAATGGATCATTCGAGACAACAGCATTTGTTGTTACCGATCTAAAAGCAAACCTTTAAAAACGAATTAAATTTTATTTAATTTTGCGCCGACTTCAAAAGTTATGATTAATTGTAGTGTTATGGGTTGTTTGGCGAAGGAAATTATTTTATACTTTTAGTCGCAATTTACAGTTTCATTTCATGCCAATTTTTTTTCTTAGTTGTTTGAATAGTAGTTGCTTTTTGGAGTCGGTTCTATTTTTTTTTCAAAAAGGTTTTATTCAAATTTTATATTAAAAGTTTAATGTATGCAAAATGTACCACAACATTAATAAAAATTGTAGTTAAAAACATGCTAAAGTGCATCATTACAAATCCTACCAAAGGTAATACAAGCTTAGACAACTTTATACCTCTGAATTATAATGTAGTTTTGATAACAAAAATATATAGTTTGTCTATATATATAGATACTAAAGCTCGGTCATCTTGTCCCATCAATTTCCAAGGAGTTCTGTTCTCAAAGTTTGAAGGTGGGAGGTGCCAAGTTCGATCTCAGTTTGAGGTTTTCAGCCTACCCATTCGAAATTTTCCAATGTTTTCTTAAAAACTTTTGTAAATAAGGGAACATCTTAGAATGATCTACACATAAGGCATTCTATACAGGCCTAACACTCTGGAATAATCAACGTTATTTTACCTATAAAATATTATTAGTATATTTAGAAGCCTATTCAAGACATTATAAACTCACGCGCATTTAAAATAAATCCCAAGACTATGAATTTACCAAGTACAAAAACGTCCAACTTTAAGTTTCTCTTCCTTAAGTTGTATAAGAATCTGTACCTATGTAACGTATTTACTAGATTCTTACATATATTCATGAAGATAAACTTACTGTTGGATATTTTTGTGCTTGTAAAATGATGATAATGGAATTTATTTTAAGTATATGCCAATTTAGAGTGTCTTCAATACGCTTGTAAACGTACTAATATTTAATCGGCGTTGGTTAAAGCTGATTGGCTATGCTAGGTTTCTAGACCTGTGGGAATTGCCGTAAGTGTAGGTCTTTCTAAAATGTGTTATCCCATATTTATACAAGTTTTGGAGAAATCTGCTGAAAATTCTGAAAGTGTAGGTCGAAATTCGCAACCTTGGATCGAACCAGGCACCTTTCCCCTTTAAACGTTGAAAGCAGAACTTCTCTGCCAATGGTGGGGCCTACAAATATTAGGTATTTTTACATGGATAAATTTACTGAGCATTTCGTAATATTATATACGAAATTTACGGAGACTTGGATGTTCTTACGTAAGTAATTTTACAGAGACTTGGATGTTCTTACATATGTAATTTTACTGAGACTTGGATATTTTTACGTATGTAACCTTACAGAGACTTGGATATTTTTACAATGGTAAATTTACAGAGACTTAGATGCTTTTACATGCTCGAATTTACGGAGACTTGCAAATTTATTCATACGTAGATTTACAGAGACTTTGATGTTTTACAGATTTAAATTTACAGAGACTTGAAAATTTTGATCTATGTAAATTTACAGAGACTATGATTGATTTACAGAATAGTTTCTCTGCATTTTGACAGAATCTCTTTGTTTAATTCTCTGTAAATTTACATAAGACTTAATATAATTAATTACCAATAGATTCTCTGTAAATTTACAGAAAAATTTTTAACAGTGCATTGTCTGCAGAAAGGTTTTTCCCGGGCACTTCAATTTGGATATTTATAGACGATAGGTGGATCTGCTAGTATTTAAGAACTGTGAATTTAAAGAGAACTGTATCTCAGCATCTATTAAATATTTTAGTTTTAGAGCCATGTATTTTATACCCCTCGCTCTTTACACTATATTACCATATGATTCCGACCAATATAGTAAATAAAATAAATAAATAAATAAATAATTACAAGATAAAAAGAACTTTTTATGTCTAGCTAGTCGGGAAGTTTGTGAAAAATCGATTGAAAGCTTTGTACAGGTAACGCTGCCGTAGGCAGCAGGAACCCGAAGTAGTTGGTTAAAAATATTTAAAAAAATGCATTTTCACCGTGTTCTGAACTATTCTTCGTCAAGGACGACATATATCAAATCTGTTCCTTTGAAATGAATCTCATTCATTTGAACTGAAATGTTTATGTTTATAATCGAAAATAGAAGTCGGCCATTTTATTTTTCTACAGCATTGAAATTTAAAATTAAAATTTTATGAATTTGACAGAAATAATCTAACAAAATCTAACACACGCAGACTTATATAAATACCCAAATATAGGGATTAAAATCGGGAGATAATTTTCCTTAATGTTTAAAATTAAACAAATAAATGTTTAAAATCAATCCAATTAACAATTAACATAGGAAATTTTTACTTGATTTTTGCTTAAAAGTATGTCTTCAAATTAATTAGATCTTAATAAAATCAAAAAAAAAAAAAAAAAAAAAAAATAGAACTCTCATAAATAAAATGTTTTTACTTTCTTCTATATTAAATAGAAGAAAGTATTGGATTCGTAAAAATTTTCGACCTTGGGTTTTTGATGGATTTACACGTTTTGAGAGCTGCAGAGCACGATTTGACCATTTTTAGAAAATGTCTGTCTGTCTGTCTGTCTATGTGTGTGTGTGACAAAATTTTGTGGCAACTGTATCTCAGGAACTACTGCACAGAATTTCATACAAATTGGTATGCAGTTGCACCTTGACATAAATTAGTGCCTATCAATTTTTGGTAAAAATTGTCTGACAGGTTGCGTTGCCATCCTGCTTTTTCTAAATTTTTAACATGGTGATATAGGACAAAATTTTGTATAAATGTGCATAAAGAGTATTATTTTTTAGTAATCATTATGAAATTTACAAGAACTATTTATAATATAGTCAACTGGGAAAATTTTTTTGTATGTGTAGGAGGCTCGCCACCTCCCCTGCGGGGGAATTCCCCCTCGAGGGGAGTAAATTTTCAAGATGGGTATCTTTCGAAAGGTCTCGTCAATACCTTTAAAACGAATGGTTGAACTATAAATCTGTGATAATTAAAAACAAAGTTATCGATTTTTTATACTTTTAACGAAAAAAAACTTCGACTTTTTTTTTTTTTTAAATAACGAAATTTAACAAAACTTGGTATTCAGTTGGCCCCTGACATAAAATGGCGCTGATTAGAATTGGGGATTCATCGCTCAACAGGTGGCGCTGTGATCGTATTTTTTCTAAATTTTTAACATGGCAGAATAGGACAAAATTTCGTATAAATTTACATAATGAGAGTTATTCTTAACCTGTGATTGTAAAATTAATATGAATTATTGATAATAGTAGTAGTTAATTAGGAAAAAAGAATTGTGCATGTGGGGGCACCGCTTCCCCCCCCCCCCCTTGGGGGGGAAGTACCCCCCGGGGAAGTAAATTTTCAAGATGGGTATCTTTCGAAAGGTCTCGTTGATAATAGTAATAGTTAACTGGGAAAAAATTTTTGTGCATGTGGCCCCACCGGGGGGGGGGGGGGGGGTAAATTTTCAAGATAGGTATCTTTCGAAAGATCTCGTCAATACCTTTAAAACGAATGGTTGAACTATAAATATGTGATAATTTAAAACAAAGTTGTCGTTTTTTTTAACTTTTAACAAAAAAAAGAAAAAAAAAAAACGGGAAAAAAATCGTTTTTTTTTTTTTTTTTTTGTTACTGAGTGAATTTGTATAGGAAAATATAGAAGAAAGTCTTGTGGTTGCCACAACATACTAGTTTTAACTTGCGTTTATTTTGTACAGTATAAACTTTTTATCTACCACTCATGCACTCAAATTTGTGCTATTTTAATGGCTGTTTTCTCTTAGAATAAAAAATATGTAGTCCCGAGTACTATTGATGCTATATTATACAAATTACCGTGTCTATGGTTTTATTTGAGTTTTAGGTAATTTGTAACAACTTTCTTCCTTCCTTTCAACCAGATTTGTAACAACTTTCTACTTTTAGTTTTTTTTTTTTTTTTTTTTTGGAAATTTGGAATTTAAGAAATATAAATTTAAAATATATAATTTTGTAAAAGCTTTTAAATAATGTTTCAGGAACTCTAGAATGGTATTATTTTAAATGTATTATATAGCTTCCTACATTTTATAACTATCTGGATATTTTTAATTGCACCAGCTGTCGCCCCTTGTCCCCTTAAAGTCTCTATACACTAATGGAACCTCGTCGTAGGTTACAGATAATGAAGGTAGCGAATCGTACTACCATGCTTACAACATATTCATGTTTTTAATATCCTTTTCTCTGGTGTCCTAACTGGTTGCCCCATCAGTTGCCGAAAGTTTCAACTCACAAAGCTGGTACGCCCACTAGCGACTGAGTGGTTTTGCGCTGAAAGCTGGTAGATGGGAAATGCCAGTTCGATCCCAGGTCTCGCTATCGATCTAGCTATTCGGAGTTTTCCGTATCCCCCCCCCCCAGAAATTCGCGTAAATATGGGCCAGGACCCCTTAGAAAGACCACCCCATGCAGAGCATTGCACCTATAGGCCTAGAACCCTACTGTAGACTATCGGAATTATCCTTAAACCTTACAACCAACCAATCAACTCAAAACTGCTACACGTGAAGTGCCGGGTTCTATCCTGGATCGCGCCTATCGGCCTGATCGTTCGGAGTTTTCCGTGGTTTTCTCCGAAGCTCGCATAAATACAGGCTAGGACCTTTTAGAAAGACACCCCCCCCCGCACGAGAGCACTTCTCAAGCCCAGAACCCTAGCACAGTCAATTGGCTTTAACACTAACACTAAACTGGTTAACGGGCGGCTTTGGGATCGAACTCCTGTTGCGCTCGTCGCCCTATTCGTTTGAAATGTATCATAATTTTCTCCAAAACAATGTGAATATGGACCAGGACTCCTTAGGAAGATCCCTACCCTACTCTGGAGGGTATACCATGTAGGCTAGGGTTTCTAGTGTTAGTGTTGAGTATTAGTCACATTTTTGCAAAACCCGTTTAATTAAAAATATATGTGCATATGATTGCACACGAAATATTATGAGGCAAATATGATTTCATTTTTCCTTATCATCAAATTCTGTAATTCTATATGAAAAAAAATATATATACATATGTTTATAAAATATCATCTAGGTCTGTAATTTGCCCCCTATTCTAAGTACTATTTAAATTTTATTCTTTTTTTGATGAACACTACTTGTAAATAAATTTTCATTAGCAAGTGCTGCCATCTACTGAGTTTATACAAAAGTATTTATTAATCAGTATAAAAAAATATGAATTATGCTTCGGACCATAGGACCAGGGCTTGATGGTGTGCCTTCCTTGGGAGGGTCTTTCTAAAGGGACCTAACCTGTTTCGGGTGGGTCCTCTCCCCTTAAAAAATTTTTTGAAATACATTTCGTCCAATAATTTAAATGCATAAACGATTTCAAAAGAATAAAATAAATAATTACTCTTCTTAGAGTAAGATTACTTTGTTCATGAATAATAAATAAATAAATAAACAAACAAAGCTTTCAAGTATTTAAGTTATGTACATTATTTTACATTCCTAACATTTATTTATCAAAATAAACCAAATATCCGAACAAATTACTTCTTTTCTAAATTAGTAAAAGGCTTAAAATGTATAAGTCAAGAAAATGTTTTGATACATACAATGTTTCAAGTAATGTCCATGTTTATAAGTTTAAGTATTTATAAATATTATTCAGTTTCAATTATTAATAATTAACCTTATATATATAAACACATATTATAAATAAATAAATAAAATACACGAAATTTATTGACTATATTTGTAAAAATTTTAATAAAAGTTCAAGAAGCATTCTTCCTGTTAAAATTACTTTTTAATTTTCTAGTAATATAATTTGGTAAAAATAAATAAAAATAAAAAGAATGATACAAAATTGAATACTCATAATATAATATAATCTTCATGTGTTCTACTTATTATTATCACATTAAATATAATTTTATTTCCGTGGTTCAATATCTTGTTTAATTTCAGAACTTTTATTACATTATTTGGATTACTTCAACAAAGTAATTTCAACAACATAAATAAATAATATATATTTTTTCATTTATTTAAATAGTGTTTCATTGTTAAATTTATCACTGATTTTTTTTTTTTTTTTTTTTTTAATCGAGAAATAGTTTTGACTTTGAATAAAAGATGGCAGCACAAAACGTTTTTCTTCTTTTTCATCTTAATTTCTTAAATTCGCCAATACTGCGATAATCACGCCAAAGAACCCAGCGATATCATTCAGAAATTCAGATACGGAAAATTATCTGGTAACCTATAAACATCTGAGAGAGAAAAGCATAACATTCATGCAAGCAAGGATGCAAGTGAAGTAGAATCAAATCTTGTTACGTAGACGTTCGTTGTCACATAGTTGTGTGGTTTGTTGTTAGCCAACTACCTAAATAACTGATATTGGAATAAACTTGATGTTGATTTAAATTGTGTGCAATCTGCTTCTAAATCTCATCAGAATGGCTGACAGATTGGAAGCTGGAATAGAAAATCTTTTAATTGGAGCTGCGATAGAAGAAGATTCTCCTCCAATCATTGATTATACCATTGGCGATCAACTTAAAAGCACGGGTAAGAATTTTTAACCTTGGCCGTGATTTCATGTTTGAAAACATTAAAATCAGCTGAAAATCTTTTTATTTCTCTGTAAAATTTTTACTTTCAGCGATTATTTTTCAGGAATGCGGATATTTTACTAGTATTTGCATTAGAATATATATATATATATATATATATATATATATATATATTTGTCTATAATTTAACAACGAACAGGTAGTATTCATATTTTCGCAGTAAATAAAAATAAAAGTTATGAAAAAAATATATAAATTCTAATTTTAATAGTATCCGTAAGATATAGAGTTAATAGTTTTAGTTTAGTTTTGATAAATCTATCTGTGAAGTTTTAATTATTTCTTTACATTGCATTAAATTAAGAATAGTGAATGTTTTTCTAGTTATATAAAAGAATATTATCAGCTATTATTTATTTAAATTATTATCAGTTATTTCTTTCATTTGCATTCAATTTTCAAATATTCAAGTTTGCTCTAGTTCTAAAAAAATTAGTTTTAGCGGTTATTTTAAAGAAAGATACATTTGCTTATTCTACAAATTCCAATGTTATTCGGGTTTAAATTGTCAACAGATATATACAATTGATACTTTGCAAATTTTTTCAATTGTTTATTAAAAACTTTCAGAAAATATCCGCATTACCTAATAAAATGCAACAAAATAAATAAATAAATATTACAAATTAAATTATTCTTTTTGATTTTTATAGTAAATATAAGGTAAAAAATTATTTTATTTTTATTTATATTGTAATTTTATTTTATTTATTTATTTATTTTATTTTATTTATTTATTTATTTTATTTTATTTATTTATTTATTTTATTTTATTTTATTTTATTTTTTATTTATTTATTTATTTATTTATTTATTTTTTTTTTTTTTGACGCTTAAAAGTTTACAGTAGGTCGTGATTTTAGATTGAAAATGCTCTATTGTAAAAGTTTCTCTACTTCTATAAAAAAAAAAAAAAAAAAAAAAAAAAAATTCAAGAAACATTTTAAAGAAAGAGGTGTGATATTTTGTATTAAATAGAAAAATGCCAAAGTCGTGTAGTAGTAATAATAATAATAATAGCTTTTAGCAATGCTGTTGAAAAATATACACTGCACCTAAAATGCAATTTTAATTATTACATGATTAATTATTGTTTGATCCTATTTAAAAATATTGAAATCCGAATTTAATATATATTAACATTTAAAAGTATCATTTAAAAGAAAAGTTAATGGAATAGATACTTTACGAGGTCTGTTGAATTTTATTTAATTTTATTTTTTTCTCAACAGAAATTTATTTGTGAAACAGTGGATGATTATTTATATTTTGTGAAGAATATAATAATAATTTTAGTTAATGTGAAATTAGTATCTCAGTGAGTTTGCTGTGTAAAAATTCAACAGAAGTGGAACATAACAAATTTAATTAAAAGTGGAATTGGAAAATGATCAAAACTTAAATGATTTATCATCAGGGGACATACAATCCTTCGTAGACCTGAATATTGCATGTATATACCGGATGATTCAAAATAGATGTTACAGCGATTATCTCGTAAACTAAGAACGATAGAAACAAACTTCCAATTACAAAATTGGTGCAAATTAAGAGCAGATTTCAGATATGGCATTCTTTTGTACAAGGGGCTGTATACATATTAAATACGAAATTTAATTTTTATACCGCCCCTCCTATCATATGACTTATATTTAGAAAAATATTCTCCTCGCTCTAACAATCAAAATAAAAAAAAAAATCATCTCTCTAAGTCAAATTCTCGCTGAGTTATTGCAATTTGAAAATTCTAGCATTTTTCGCCAAGTCTTAAGGGGTTGTATCAAAAGTGAGAAATTGTAATTACTATTGCTTTTGTAATATGACACACGTTGATCAGCGTTTCGGGGGGGAAAAAAAAGAAATCATTCAGGGAAAGACGGCTATTTTAACCTGTAATGTCTCTCTTTCTCCTAGTGAATACACAAGAGAATACTCACTGATAATTTAACAAATAAAATTTATGAATAATTTATGTACTAAAAGGGAATTTTCAAATTCATTTTGTTTTTTTCTTTTTCTATATACATTCTCTTACTCATATACAAGGTGTAGAGAAAGAAATGTTTTTGAGTCAAATTTCCGAAAATTAGTTTTTGTTATATTAGCACGTTTTCAGGTCCTCTGAATTCAAAAATCATGTGTTTAGCGGTTGGTCTCTCTCTCTCTCTCCTTGTGTAAGTGTGTCTGTGTAATATTAGAATATCTCAAGAACAAATAGTAGCAGAAAATCTAAATTCGATATTCTAAATCCGTATCATATTACGGTGCTACACTAAAGTATACGTTACGATCAGACAATTGTTTGTTTACAGGGTCATCCAAAAGAATTCAAATACATTACGTCTGTGAGCGAAATTTCTCATATGTACAGTGTGACATGTATAGACTGCCCTAAACAAAATGAAAAGAACAAATTTTTTATACGCATAAAAGCATGTTTTATGTAGATTGTGGTATAGCAACCATTCATCATTCATTTACAGGGTTACCCAGAGTATTTCGATATATTGGAGCTATACTTGGGAATTGCTGGAAGTGTATTTCATTTTGTGTTACCCATTTTACATATAACACTAAATTTACGCATACAAAGTCATGTGTATATAGTTTATAGACAATATACAGGGCTACCTAAAATTAAGGTAAAATTTTTTTTTATTATTATTAAATGTAATTGGTGTAAGCGTTTGCTGATTTTTATTTATTTTTTTTTTTCGAAGAACACTGCTGATACAGAACGAAAAATTAATTTCTCATACGCATACTGTAAACAAAGTAGCTTTTGGAGAGCGATTTTTTTTTCTGTATAATATCACATTTTAAGGCCTCCTGAATACGAAAGGTAAATTTTTATTCGTTGATCTGTATATATATGAATTATCAGCCTAATTTAACAGCAAATAATCTGGTGTGCCACTTACATGACTTTCTCTTACCCTGAAATTTAATACCTTAAATACAGGTTGGAAATTAAGAGGTAACATAAAGAGTACTGTTATGTAAACCTATGTTAAAATAATCCAAATTAGGCTTCGGAAGAGTTTTATATGATAATTAGTTCTGTGTGAGGGGGGAATCTCCTGAAATTATTCGACGCAGGCAATAATCAAACTTTAAAAAACTTGACTTTGGTAATAAGGAAGCCTCAAAACGTGTAAATACACAAAACACAAGCGTTGCATATTTAGATTAAAAACATACATTATTTATCATATGTCTATGAGGAATTCATTTCCATTCCTGAGCAGCTTTCCTGGACATGGTAAAATATTATATTAAAGCACTTTCACTAGCAATAAAAAAATAATATTATAGCTTAAATATTTGCAACCCTGTATATCTTTTGAAGAATATGTACAAACCACAAAGTGCACCTAAATATAAACCTATAGTAATAATATACGGAACAACCTAAAATGCACTTCCATCAATTTTCAGGTATTGTCGCATTATAATCTAATTATTTTGTGTAGCCCTGTAAATGAACTGAGAATAATTTCCCTGCCATATTCTACATGAGGCATTTTTTATGCATATAAAAAATATATATTCATTGCATTTGGTTTAGTGCAGTCTATAGGTGTTAAACTCTACTTACCTGCAATTTTCCCCATAGACGTAATGTATTTGAATATTCTTGAGTGTCCCTGTACACGAACCATTTGCTTCATCTCAATGAAAAGCTTAGTGTAGCATCCCTATATGATACATATTTAAAATACCAAGTTTGGAATATCTGCTGCTATTTGTTCTTGAGATATGCGGATAACAGACAGACACACACACAGACCAACCGCTAAAAACACGATTTTCATATTCAGGGACCTCAAAATATGTAAATATAACAAAAACACACTTTCGAAAATTTGGCCCAAAAACAATACTTTCTCTACCTTATGGGTATGAGAAAGTAATAACTACAGGAAATGCGAATTTGATACTTTGGATTCCATATCTAGTTGCCACTTGAAAAGTTGATCAAGGTTTGCAAGTTTTAAGGAAATTGATAACAGACTTGATTTATGTTTTGATAAGTATAGGCACTATAATTAAACTGGGTTGAGAAGGGCGTTAACCCCCTTGACATAGAATTATACATCGATACCATATTATATTCTATACAAAACATTATTTTAGAATATTAACAATAAATATGAATTTCCTTATGATTTTTACAGTATAAAGTTATTTAAATGCAACTTATAAAAATATCTGTCCCAAAACGCATTTTTTGTGCGTTCCTGTACGTAAACCAATTGTAGAGAATTAATTAATGCCATTTTAAATAGGGAATATCATATAGTAAACCTGAATAACATATGTCATTTCTCAAAATATTTATAGACGCTGGGGATGGGCAGACGGACAGATAGACAGTCAGACAAAAAAAAAAAAAAAAAATGCAAATTGAAATCTTATTCACAGTTAAAAATTGTTAGAAAATATTTAATGTAAACGAAAATGCAATTCCAGCAAATGTTCAATAATAACCCTTAACGTAACTGAATATTTTTGTGTGCCCTGTAAATCTAATGCTAATCGTACTGTACAGTATTGAAAGCACCCTTTTGTGCATATGAATAACATATTTCAACTTCATTGAAATTTATACAAAGTAATTAAATTTTGGTTTATAGAAATATCTTTACATAGAACGCAATGCTTTGGAATACTTTCGGGTGTCCCTGTATACAAACCAGTGATGGTGTTTACTCCATTTTCTATAGAAAATATCCGATAGAAAACTATAATAACGTATTTCAATTTTATTAATATATGCATAAATTAAAGGTATTAAAATATGGTTTATAAAAATACCTCTCATAGAACACAATGCCTTGGAATACTTTCGGGTGTCCCTGTGCACAAGCTAGCAGAGGTATTCACTACATTTTCTATAAGGAACATCCGATCGTGAACTCAAATAACATATATCAGTTTCAGGGAATTCTATGAATATTCACGGGAGTTAGAGCGCGGACACACAAAAAGACGGATGGACAGACAGACAAATCGAAGTCATTAACACTTTCCAATCTTGCTGGAATTGTTGAAGAGCCGAAGTCATTAAATTTTTCAACCATGATGGAAAGTGGTAAAAATAAAGCACGAAAATTTTACACGGTTTTGATAGTCTTTTAATTTTTTCCTTCTCTTAACGTGTTTTAATTTGCAGGTGACCCCCCTAAGAAATTTAAGTATTAAATTTTTTAACAATACGAAATAATGTAAATTTGCATTCCGTTCTTAAAACTGTTGATTTCACGCGTTTGAACGATTTTAGTTGCTGTTTTAAAATAAAGGATCTTTTTTAATGTTTTCTCATCTCATAGATAACCCCCTAAAGTGAGTTCGTTGGCGTTGAAAAATAGATGCCAAAATTGAAAAGAAAGTGGTGTAAGTCATCATTTTCAAATTGCAATAACTCAGCGAGATTTTGACTTAGAGAGATGATTTTTTTTTTTTTTTTGATTGTTACAGCGAGGAGAATATTTTTCTAAATATACGTTACATGATAGGAGGGGCCGTATAAAAATTAAATTTTGTATTTAATATGTATACAGCCCCTTGTACAAAATAAATTCCATATCTGAAATCTACTCTTAATTTGCTCTAATTTTGTAATTGGAAGTTTGTTTCTATCTTTCTTAGTTTACGAGATAATCGCTGTAACATCTATTTTGAATCACCCGGATCACCAGTGAGTTTGCTGTGTAAAAATTCAACACCCATCCATGTATTATGAATGCAATCTTTTTTTTTTTTTTTTTTTTTTTCGGATTTATTTATATATATATATACATATATATGTATGTGTGTGTGTAATAGAAGTGGAACATAACAAATTTAATTAAAAGTGGAATTGGAAAATAATCAAAACTTAAATGATTTCTCACAAGGGGACATACAATCCTTCGTAGACCTGAATATTGCATGCATATACGATATATATATATATATATATATATATATTGTATACAAGAAAGTGCATAATTTTGCGAAAAATACTTTCTTAAGTTGACTAGCTTTGGTTAACGGATAAAAAATTAATAAATCCGGTCTGACTTTTCGAAGGGAAAATACCTGTCAACGTATTATGATAGCTAAAGAACTGTTGTAACGAAATATTATTAGATCCATTATTCATTCTTTTTATTATATTTTTAATATACAGTCATAAATTTTTCATGATACCATTGTTAATTTATGAATGGAAATAGTTTAAACTAATGTATTCTGCTTCAAATTTTCACCCTACCCTTCCCCGAAAAAAGTATATACATGAATTATATACTCATAAACATATATGCATATGTACAGTCATAAGATGATAATAATAATAATAATTTTCTTCCCCGACTAATTTCACTATAAATTATCAGCTAATTTACTGCGAAATTTGTCGGGAAAGGTGGGGAGACTTTTTTATGACTGTACATACGGTGCGGCCTGAACGAATAAAATAGATTTCCAATGCGGCCACCAAGTGTTTTGGGTTGAACAGAACAGGCCTGATCTAGACTACTACAAAACTGGCACAAATGTCTCTAAGGTGGTTAAATGGCGAAACAGAGATGTGACGTGCACATTGAGGCATTTCACATACATTCATTAATACAAAACACAAATTTCTCATTTTTTTTCACTTGTGTTACTTTTCTTACAGTGTTGCAATATCTTTAAATTAACAATGCATTTTATTCCTAACTACACTGGTCGACATGTAAAATTTTGATTTTATGATTTTGACTGATCTTTATGTTTTTTGGTGTGCTAAAACCGAAAATGAAATCAGTTTTTCTCTGTCACGTATAGATTTTTGTCAATACAGGGTGCCTACCAATATAATTTCTTCCATTACTCTTCCACCAATATAATTATGTGGTAAGTTTTATAGTTCGTTTTCATGATTAATTAATCATGGATACCTATTGTTGTAATAGCGCAGCACTAGTGCGACTTAAAACCATACCAACCAACCAATTGTTATGATGGCATATGTAAGAAATTGTGTCGGTAAGCGCCCTGTCTTTACAAAAATCTGTACTTGATAGAGAAAAATGGGTAGCATGTTCGGTTTCAGCACATCAAAAAACATAAAGTTCAGCTAAAATCATCAAATCAAATTTTGTCAACTTCAATTTTGTAGGGCTGTGCTATTTATTTCTCTTATTGATATTTCATTGTTCATTATTTCAAAATTGATTAAAATAAATAAATAAAATTTATTTTCACATTTCTCTTCCCCCTCTTTTCATATCTGTTTTTAGTATCTGATATAAATTTTTCATGAATCTCCATGTGTTAACTTTAATCATGGATGCAGCTTAAGAGGCGTCTCCACTTATCATCCCCAGATGCTAGAGCCAATGTTATTCTATGGAGAATTTCGCCCCATTATAACTTATTAACTAATATATATTTTTAAATTCCACTTTCACATTCAGAAACTTCACAACTATTAAACAGTTTATCGCTTTCTAAAAATTATTTTTAAAAATTTTTAATATTTTATTTTGAGGTTGTAAAATGAGAATTTTTACAATGAATTTTTTCATTTTTTAGCTTAAAATTAAAATCTTAAAAATAAAAATAATCAATTTTTAGAAAGTGATATATTGTTTAATAGTTGTGAATTTTCGGAAAGTGAAAACAGAATTTTAAAATATATATTAGTTAATGAATTATAATGGGGCTAAATTTCCCATAGAATAACAGTGGCTTTGGCTTTCGGAGACGCTAGGTCACTCACCGCCGCCGGAAGCCGAAGCTAATGTTATTCAATGGGAAATTTTTCTTTACAAATAACTTATTAACTAATACATATTTTTAAATTCTGTTTTCACATTCTGAAAGTTCCCAGCTGTTAAATTGACGCACCTTTTCTAAAAAATTATTATTTATTATTTTTATATTTTATTTTGAAGTTGCAAAATATGAATTTTCAATATGTGAATTTTTTTCATTTTGCAATTTCGAAATAAAATATTAAAAATTAAAAAAATACATTTTTAAAAAAGGTCCGTCAATTTAACAGCTGGGAATTTTCTGAATGTGAAAACAGAATTTAAAAATATGCATTAGTTAATAAGTTATTTGTAAAGAAAATTTCCCCATAGAATAACATTGGCTCGGGCTTCCGGCGACGGTGAGTGAAGAGGGCCGTTAAGTTGTTCAGAACTATCCATGATTTTCTCCTAAACTCGCATACATAAATAGCCTTAAATAATATAAGTATTGAAAAGTATGTGTAACTAGGGCAAAAATCAAAAATGTAAAACAGAAATAACATATTAAAATGAAGATTAATCAAAAATAATTAAGAAACTGGGGATTATTTTGAAATATTTCTCCCCCACAACATTATTTTCAAGAGCAAATTTATTGTAAGATTGAAAAATACTAAGATGTTTTTCTGATAATAACAATGGATTAAAGTGTCCAAAATATTGCTATTAATTTGCCTGACATTTCAGTTAAAACAACAATAATAAGAGACAGTTAACCAAACAAAAACTAGTATATTGTGGCCACCACAAGACTTTCGTCTATATTTTCCTATCAGGGTTTAAACTGCCATTAGTTTTTTTAGAATTTTGCTAAAAGGTATCATATTTTGCTAAAACATGTTGGTCAGATTTTCGCTAAAAAGCTAAAACTGGATAACTGTATAAAATATCTCTATAATAACTCAGATTTTTTTTTTTTTTTGTAATATTTGCAGGCTAAAACTACGAAAGTACTGATATTTTTGGGAATGATTATTTATGTAGAATTTGGATTTATTTTTAATTTTTAATGATTGAATTTAAATTCAAAAATATTTAAAAGTATGTCAGAATTCAGAATTTTATTCATAGAAGCATTCTTAGCACTAGTATTTCACGATTATCTACCACTACACTTTACTTAATTTTTCAATTGCTTTTTCATTTTACACATATGATATGAGTACCTCTTTTTCTATTGTTAAAATCAAAACATAGTTTACCTGATTCATATTTTTAAAGTCACAAATATGGATGCTTGGTTAAAATCATCAATGAACAAAAGAATAGAAAATAAAACTGAAGATAACAAAGCTAAGTAAAAGAAATCAATGGTATCCAAAGAATTAACTTTTGAAAAAGCTAAAATAGTGCTTGCCTATTTTCGCTAAAATGCTAAAGTAATTTTTTTGCGAGGTTAAACCCTGTTTCCTATACAAATTCACTCAGAAGCAATTAAAAAAAAATATATATATATATATATACTTTTTTTTTTTTTTTTCAATTTTTTTAGGGGGGGGGGGGGACGATGCCCCCACATGCACAACATTTTTTCCCGAATTAACTACTACTATTATCAATAATTCATATTAATTTTACAATCACAGGTTAAAAATGATTCTCATTATGTACATTTATACGAAATTTTGTCCTATACTGCTATGTTAAAAATTTAGAAAAAATACGATCACAGCGCCACCTGTTGAGCGATTGATCCCCAATTCGAATCAACACCAGTTTATGTCAGGGGCCAACTAAATACCAAGTTTGGTTAATAAAACTTCGTAAAAAAAAAAAAAAAAAAAAAACATTTATTTTCTAAGTTTTTTTTTTTTTCGTTAAAAGTAAAAGAAAACGATAACTTTCTTTTAAATTATCACAGATTTATAGTTCAACCATTCGTTTTAAAGGTATTGACGAGAACTTTCGAAAGATACCCATCTTGAAAATTTACTCCCCTCGAGGGAAGACTTCTCCCCCCCCCCCCCCCCAGGAGGTGTGGCGAGGCTTCTACACATACAAAAAAATTTTCCCAGTTGACTATCTCTATTATAAATAATTCTTGTAAATTTCATAATGATTGCTAAAAAAATAATTCTCTTTATGCACATTTATACAAAATTTTGTTTAAACTAGTATGTTGTGGCCACCACATGATTTTCTTGTATATTTTCCTATACAAATTCACTCAGTAAAAATAATTTATTAAAATAATTATTTTAAAAAAATTATCTTCCATGATAAGGCAGATGTTTTGCATATTAGAGAAGTTGTATAGCACTAAATATCCAAAAAAAAAGTCCATTTTATTCTCAATATTAAAAAAAAAAAAAAAAAAAAAAACTTTTTTTTCTAAGTTTCTTTTTCGTTAAAAGTAAAAAAAAAAAAAAAAAAAAAAAAAAAATCGATAACTTTGTTTTAAATTATGAAAGGTCTATAGTTCAGCCATTCGTTTTAAAGGTATTGGTGAGATCTTTCGAAAGATACCTATACTGAAAATTTGCTCCCCCCAAGGAGGAAGCAATGCCCCCACATGCACAATTTTTTTTCCTAGTTAACTTTTACTATTATCAATAATTCATATTAATTTTACAATCACAAGCTAAAAATAACTCTCATTATGTACATTTATACGAAATTTTGTCGTATACTGCCATGTTAAAAATTTAGAAAAAATGCTATTACAGCGCCACCTGTTGAGCGATTGATCCCCAAATCTAATCAGCACCAGTTTATCTTAGGGTCCAACTAAATACCAAGTTTGGTTAAATTTCGTTCATTGGTTCGTGAGATAAAGTGTCCAACAAAATTCGTGATACACACACGCAGAAAGCGACACAGACAGACAGACAGACATTTTTAAAACACTATCAAATTGTGTTCAAGACATCCCAAAACGTGTAAATCCATGGAGTTCGGAAATTTTCACGAATCCAATACTACCTTAATCCAATCGCTATATTACATATACACTCCTTCTCATAATTATAAGGACACCCGTATATTAACTAAACACTAAACACTATTATTCAAACAAATATATTTTTTATTAATTTGAATTTCATTAATAGACAATATTTAAAAAGTTTTATTGTTTTTCTATCTTAAAAAACTTTAAATACGGTCAAAAAAAGGATTTTTCATGTGTTCACAATTATAAGGGCAGCTCGAATCTTAGTACTTTTTTTTCAATTATTCTTTAAATTAATATTTTTTGGGGGTCTCTTTTTAGGGTGAAACAGTCAGACAATCTCTCTGGTATATATATATATATATTCTTTAATATTCAGTTTCAATACCATTTCATACAGCATAGATGATATTCTGAATACATTTAAACTATTTAAAATTGCTTTCCACTTGCATGCAATTTTCTAATATGATAAGTTAAGGTTTTTTCAACTTTTAGGCCACGGGACAGGCAACAATAAAGAAGTTTTTTTCTTTAAACTATTTCTTATTGCTCTAGAAGTAGAGCAAAAATATAAGTCTTGTTGAAAAAAATATTATTACCCCCCAAAATCTAACAAAAATCTGAGAATTCCACGTTTAAAATTTGCGGATATTCTCTTGATGTTCATAATAATAGAAAAAATTACTAAATTCATTCTGCCTTCAGTAGAAACAGCTCCCCAGAGCACCACAGATCCAGCTTTAAAATGCCCGATTCATATCTGCCTTTAAAAAATCTGCTCTGTCTTTCACTTTCTTCAGATCGTGCCAATAACTGTTAAAACCATTTGATTAATCAAGAATAAAATGTTTTTCATTCGAAAATGCAACATTTTACCATTTAATATTGTCATTATTCAACTTTAACACAGACGTTCTTCCCCCCATTACATGCTTATTGATTATTACACGTTTTTTATTCATTTTAACATATTATTAATTATTTTAAACATGCATAAATGTGGACCCCAACCTTTCGTTAAAAATTATGAGCAAATTCAGCAGCAGTCATTATGAGTAGAACAGTAAGAGGAATTATGAGTCTTCGATCTCTGTAAAACAACTCTGATTTTGCATCAGATCTCTCTCCTATCAAACCAGCAGTTCAACGTTTGATCACATTTCCTTCAGCAATTTTAGATCTTCGAATTTCACTAGAAATTCGGCTGATTGAAATTATTCTTCCACTTAAAAAACACATTTATCATACTTCATTACATGAACGTTCTTTTTTTCGAGGAATTATCAGTAATGTCCGTCCAAGAAAAATTGAAGGCTTATATTAATCTAGCCCAGTGGTTAACGAATTCGCAAGTCAACTGTAATTTATCCGCTTGTAAGTTAAATAAAACGAAAAAATCTTGATTGTCCCTATAATTATGAACAACTAAAAATGTATAGAAAAAAAGATTTTGCATTATTTTTTATTAATTTTGTTTCATATTAAAAAAATTATAGCAGTTTTGGTTTTTAGAATACTAGATATATTAAGTGCACTTAGTATAATCTTGTTCACAATTATTTTTACATTAATTATTTCAAAATATAAAGTGTCCTTATAAATATGAAAAGGAGTGTAGAAGAAAGTAATAATAAATTCATTATTGCATTGCTAAAATAATGCTAGATTCCTGATATAACTTTCACTCTTTTTTTTTTTTTTTAGGACTGAGGACTATTAGTCTCAATCTGGTATTTTGGTTGTGTCATTTTTCGATAGTTGGACATTTGTCGAAATCTAAAATTTATCGAAAATGTAATTGAATAATTAAAAAAAAAAAAAAAACTAATAGTCCTCCTTCCTAAACTAAATTCTGCTTTTGCCAGAATTTCATGAAATTCATTTTTTATTTATTTATTTATTTTATTTTTTTTTTTTTTTTTTTTTGGGGGGGGGGAGAAAAAGAAAAGAAAAGAAAATTAATAATAATCAGTATCGAAACGAACACTATCGAAAAAGTTTTTTTTTTTTCATAATTTTGAATTAAGAATGAAAAGTGCGCGTGCGAAACGAAATAAAAATAAGTAAATAAATGAATTTAATGATTTAATTTTTATATAAAACATGATCGCGCGCTATCTTAAAAAGTAGCTATAAAATTTAAAGTTTATGTGGTGCGTGTGGAATCTAAAAAAATTGTTTTAAGAAATAGAATAAAATAAAGAAAGCAACGATGTTGGTTGCATTTTGTTATATAGTTTGAATTTTATAGAAGTAATATTTACCGTAGGAATAATTTCTTATGTTAAAACTATAGGGAATTGTTATGCGAGCACAAGCGATGCTACTCCCCCCCCCCCCCTATTTAATTTTCAACTATTTTAATCATATGAATGCGACGATTTTCATTTTTACTTTCCGAACACTATAGTGAGGAAAGTATTGTAATCATGTCAAAAATCCGAATTCGAGATTTTGATGTTTCTATACGTTTCGAGGTCCAACGAGTCCGTTTTCACTATTTTTACGATGATGTATGTATGTGTGTGTGTATGTATGTGTGTATGTATGTGTGTATGTATGTGTGTATGTCTGTGAGTGAACACGCTAGCGTCTAAACGCTTCGTTCGAATAAGCTGAAAGTTGGTACGTATATTGTAAGTCACCATAGTACGAACCCTATAGATTTTGGTGAATCTAGCACTTATAGTTTTTTTACAGGGACACAAAGAAAAATTCTTTATCATTATGGCCAAGGGACCAAAATCTTAAAAGTGCGATATCATCTAAACGCCTTATTCAATTGAGCAAAAACTTTATACACATATTATAGGTCACAGATACTCAATTTGTATAGATTTTGGAGAATCTAGCACTTATAGTTTTTTTACAGGGACACAAAGAAAAATTCTTTGCTAAATTTTTAAAAGTGTGATAGCGTCTAAACGCCTTATTAATCTGAGCAAAGAATTTGTACACATGTTATAGCTCACATTTGAACCAACTGTATAGATTTTGGTGAATCTAGCACTTACAGTTTTTTTACAGGGACACAAAGAAAAATTCTTTATCATTATGGCCTATAAGACCAAATTTTTAAAAGTGCAATAGCATCTAAACGCTTTATTCAATTCAGCTGAATATTTGTATGAATATTATAAATCACTGTTGCACTAACTATAAGCATTTTGGTGAATTGTGGCCACCACGAGACTTTCTTCTATATTTTCCTATACAAATTCACTCAGTAACAATAATTAAAAAAAAAAAAAAAAAGTAGGACTTTGACAAAATTGTGGGTAAAATGTGAAAATTTGTTTAAGTTTGTCAGAATTTATAGATTTTTACAGGGATACAACGAAAAATTCTTTATTATTATGATCTAAGGGCTCAAAGTTCAGTAGCGTTAAATAAAAACTCGTGTGATATATGGAGAAAAATACTCAAACACTCTGTTATGGGTTTTCTCTCTTTTGTTTGTTTAGCAACTCCTCTTTCTTTATTTTATCTACAAAACTGTTAGTTACTCAATGTTCGGAAAGTCGAGTGGAGTCACTCCAGATTTTTTCTTCTATATTATGGTCTTGGTCAGAACTCAGGAAATCTAAAGTACTATTCATAATTTCAGTCTACGGATCACAATGAATATTCTATATGCAAGTTTTATGTGTTACTTATAATTTATTATTGAGCTTTTTATTTCTTTATTAATCTGGATCAATATATTATTATTATCATTTTTTTTTTTTTTTTTTTTTAATCACCGTGTAATTTTGTAATTAAACGTACTTATATTTAATACATCGTTATTTTGACCTATATTCCACGTTTAAAAATAACATTAAAACAATAATCTCTCTGTTTTTGGAAACAGTTAACTTTAATTCCGAGTAGGTGTAAAACATGACATCAGGACTTAAACCTCATTGCCACTTCAAATCACGTTACTATTTAATCTGTAACGGTGACCAACATTATAATCGAAAACTTATAAATCAGTAGTAAAACGCCTCTTACGTATCGTTCTTTTTTTTTTTTATGTAACGTCAGCAACATTTGTGTAGGATTCATTTATAGATAAAAGGTTCGTTCACTTAACAGCCTAGTTGTTTATGTGTTAGAGTTAGGCTTATACTTTAAATTATTTCTTTATGAATTTATGGAATCATATAAAACTGTGGTATTTCAGGATGTTCTTTTCTAATAAAATGTACGAAGTCGAAATGCCAGATCCAGAAAACCGGGCATTTGTAAATAAAATATTCAAATAAAATATTCAAAATTAAATATTTCAAAATTAAATATTCAAAATTTAAAAAAAAATACATTTTTGTAAAAGGTCCGTCAATTTAACAGTTGGGAATTTTCTGAATGTGAAAACAGAATTTAAAAGTATGTATTAGTTAGTAAGTTATTTGTAAAGAAAATTTTCCCATAGAATAACATTGGCTCGGGCTTCCGGCGACGGTAAGTGAAGAGGGGCCGTTAATGGTTTAATAGAGAAAGTTAGTACCTGTATGTATGCTTCTGGAACTTGGCGGACACCTATTGCTGCAACTGACCAAATAATAAAAATCTAATTTTGGATATATTGTAGCAATCTAGGCACGGCTTGGCAAAACCAGATATAAAATTAAAATTATAGCAATTGAAAGAAAATAACGAAATAGGTCTCGTACAAATTACAGCAGGTTCGTCTGCAATACTTCCATCATAGTTTAAAAGGTCCAAACTTCAACTATTTTTTATTAATACATTTTTGTAACATTTCCGAAAATCGGAAGTCGTTATATATTTCATTTTAACTCATCACTGTTTTGGATTTAGAGATTAATGTCATGAAAAGGTACATTTTTTACTTTTTTCTATATGCAATATAGAGAAAGTATTGGATTCGGGAAAATTTTCGACTTCCCTTTTTTTGATGGATTTACACGTTTTGGGATGTCCTGAACACGAATTGATAGTTTTTAGAAAATGTCTGTTTGTCTGTCTGTGTGTATCACGATTTTTGTGGACACTGTATCTCACGAACCAATGAACGAAATTTAACAAAACTTGTTGTTTAGTTGGACCCTGACATAAACTGGTGCTGATTAGATTTGGGGATCAATCGCTCAACAGGTGGCGCTGTGATCGCATTTTTTTTTGTAAACTTTTAGCATGGCAGTATACGACAAAATTTAGTATAAGTGTGCATAATGAGAGTTATTTTAAACTTGTGATTGTAAAAATAATCTGAATTATTGATAATAGTGGTAGTTAACTTGGAAAAAAATTTTGTGCATGTGGGGGCATAGGTTCCACCCTGGGGGGGGGGGGGAGTTTCAAGATGGGTATCTTTCGAAAGGTCTCGTCAATACCTTTAAAAGTAATGGTTGAAGTATAAATCTGTGATAATTTAAATCGTCGTTTTTTTTTTTTTTTATTGTTACTGAGTGAATTTGTATAGGAAAAATATAAAAGAAAGTGTTGTGGTGGCCACAACATACTAGTTTTTAGATCGACCTGCAAATGCTACAGAAAAGCATTAAAATTATATATATAGTCAGGATCTTTTATGTTGTGGGGGAGAATGCTTAACGTAGACCAGTTACGATTAAATTTTTCGAAACGATATGATTCTGATGTAATTAATAAAATACACGAGGATAAAAAATAATATTTATACGTGGACAGTATTTAAGCACGCGGACCCATGTTCTGATAAGAAAAATGACGACATCTGTCTAATGAGATCATTTTAAAGAAAGCTATATTTTTAAAAGTTGCATCATGACGATCTTTACAAGTGTCATTTTAAACCTTGCAATTCTTTAAAGATATAAACAGAATATAAAGTATTGCCATAAATTGAGTAAAAAACGCAATAATAAAAAGTACAATCAAAATAAGTACTAATAGTCTCCTTCTTTCTTTTTTTTTTTTTTTTTTTTTTTTTTTAACAAAACATTATGCCAAAATAAATAAAAAGGAATTGTCACCTTGATGACAAAAATTTAAAAGTCGCCATGCGGGTCCTATACTAAAGCCTAGGAAGTATGAAAACTGCGTCGTCAAACATGAGTTTTATTTTGAAACCTTTCTTTGAATGATTTCTGTTTAACAATCATTAGCATTTTCATTCCACACTAATATTTGGTTCTAATAATAATTTGGCTCCTGATGAAATTAAAGCTTTAAATTTAGTGGTGCTGTTAGTTCGAGTGTTCGAGATGATTTATGGGTTTCAAATTTTAAATGTAAATAAGAAAAGAAATGAAGTGCGAAAATTTCAGACAGGTTTGCTAGTCTTTTATGATGTAATGTATGCTGTGTGATGCAAGATGTTACAGCCTGTGCGCATGCGGCGATCTTCATTGTGTATGCGTGTTTATGTGCAATCATAACTATCCTAGTTTATTCCAATTTTCGGGGGCCGCGGTAGCCCCAGTCGGTAGAGCGCCGGCCTCGTAATTGGAAGATTGCGGGTTCGGTACTCGAGCCGGCCAAAGACCGTCGTGTACACTAATGGTGGCTGGTGCACGTAAAATCTGTCGTGGCCGCAATGTCCTCCATGTTCCCATAAAAAATTATACCTCTGGGGATCACCGAAGCGGGAGAGCCATCCCTTCCGTGGAGGATCAAACTTGCGATGGCATGTCTCCGGACCCACCTATAGGGATGTGTCCCAGACCATCGCCAATTGCTCATCTGCGCAGCACTAGTGCGACGAAAAAAAAAAAAAAAAAACCCTCAAATTTTCGGACAATAACGCGTTTATCGCATAATAAATCTATGGGTTAAAATATTGATCCGATATGAAATAAAATTTAAGCAACGGCTGGCCGACTCAAAATTAAGTCATTTCAAAACTGTCCTTGCCCGCTCCGCTCATTAATTTGCAGATCATAATCATGGATTAATTCGACATAAATTTACAGATGGAAAAGCTTAATTTTTAGTAGATTGGAGAAAAAATTATGATATCTGTATGAATATAAAGAAATATGATGTAAAAGATAGTTCTTTAATTTTTACGTCTAACAATTTTTTGTATTATATGACCAAGTCTAAACATGTATTTTTTGAAAAAAAAAAAATATTTCCACTTGCAAACTTTGAAATAAAAGATCGTTTGTGTTTTTCCGATTCGGTCCGCTCCAAAATAAGTCTCTGTTTCACGGCCCATCGCCCTGGCACATTAGGAAATTCATCTTTGTTTTGCCATCCATCAAGCTAAGTCCTCGTCTGTGCAATCGAACCACGTTAAAATATTAACTGTTTCCACAATTCCTGTCAAAAGTAAGATTAGTTTAGTTATATGATGATTAGGTACTGATAGCATGAACAAATTTTTTTACCCCACTTGAGATTCTCGTTAACGAGGTTTGACTATAGTAATCATATACACATAGATACAAAAAAATAAAGAGAGAGAAAGAAGGATTTACCTAAATTTAATAAGTTAAAATTGGATACCCGCTTCGATTGAGGGCTCAACTCATTATAGGAATTTAAATATACACATTTCGATAACTTTAAGAGAAAAATATTTTTAAAATGTATTATACTGCGCAAAATTTACTCAACTGAAAATGTATTGCTGCTTGAGAAATACATAAGTATAAAACTTTATTTTTGCAGTTTAAAATTTATTGTTAATTTTTCAGATGTTATTTTCTTTTCTGTACTTGCTATTGTGATCGCTGTCCACCTATAATATTTATCACCAAAAATCAACGAAAACTTTTTTTTTCCCCCGTACTTGATCAACACCACCTGTAATAATGCCTCCGAGCTGAGCTCTACGTCACGGAAGATCGGCCGATTTCATCCAATCCCCACGATCCAACATGTATCATATTAAGTGTTGATTGGATAAAATCGGCCGATCTTCCATGATGTAGAGCTGAGCTCAGAGGCATTATTACAGGAGGTGTTGGCTTGATTCATATTTATTTTTGCATACTTTTTGTTGTAGAATGATATAAACTGATTTTTGGGGGAAAAAAACACTTTTTTCTTTTTTGAAATTTATTTATGAAAAATGATAAAGAAACAATATCTTTTTTTTTTTTTAATTCTTCCCCCAAGTTGTGGCTCTATCCGCTAACGGCACACGGTATTGATAATTAAATCATTGATTGACATTTCCATTGAAATTTCATCAAACTTTTACCTCATACGAAAGCACTTCCATAATCGTTTTTATTTACAGTTTGTCGCTTCACTCACTCTCAGAAAACTGTAATGCTCTGCGGATTTATTATGTTATTAACGTACTAAGTTTGATAATCCGCTAATAAATCCGTATTAGTTGTTTCATGGTTTTTTAATCCTCAATGGTATGTTATTTCTCGTAATTTTAACCTTCCATAAACGATTTGAAGCTCGACTTGTTAAGTATTAAAAGTATAGCGAAACCTTTCTAAAAATTCCTTTCCATTTAGGGCCACTTTTTCTCAGCCCAAAAATTTCGCTATAGGACTTGATATTAATTTACCTCCAATAAAAGCCAATGTACAATGAGGAATTTGCACATATGGGGGATTTGAACAAAATCCCATTTTTCTGGTAGTTTTAGGCCCATAAATTTTAAAAAGTTTATTAAAAATGCAAAAAAAAGTTCTCATTAATTTAAAAAATAACTTTAAAATTAACCAAAATTCACGTGACTTAAAAACGATGCCTGACGTCACACTTTAGGATGCTTCAATGTTTGCATTTTTTTGGCCTAGTTACCAAGCAGCAATTCGTTTTAACTTTTGTAATTATCAATCATTTTCTGAGCATTTCTTGTTCATCTTATAATCATTTAATATCATTATCACCATTTTCTATTATCATTATTTTCAATTGTTTTCTTTCATGGCGGTTGTTCAATGTTTTCGTTTAATAGGATCCTGTGGAACGCTAAAGAATAGCTTTTGAGAAGCATTAGCCGTTGTATTAGTGCAGAGAGGTACAATACAATATTTATAGTATTATGATTTTTTAATATCCGTCATTATTATAAAATACAAAAACCTATTTCACTGATTCAAGAAGCAAAGCAAAGCACGAAATCGAATGTAAGTAACGATTACACACGTTTGTTGTCATAAAGAGTGACGTCACGATACGTTATACTGCGTTTTCTCGATAGAGTAAATAGTGCTATGTTAAAATTCTCATAAATCAGTAATTAGATTTCAAATAAAGAAAATGTATGTATATATTTTCTTACCTTTTCATTTTCAATTACATAAGAATAAAATCAGAAAACGTGCAAATTCCTCATTTTTTGCCTATCTCATAGAGCGTCATATTTTGCAAGAGCATAGGCTTGAAAAAATTCACTCGTCAGGTAGCAAATAAATAAAATAAAATGGCGACTTATAAAAATAAACAAATCTTTTTTTTTTTTTTTTAAGACTTTATGCTGATTATAAATCGTGCCCGATTTGTAAACAACAAAAGGACCGACCACGCACAACGAAAACCCTAACAAAAATAACGAAAGATATTTTTTTTTTCAAATCTGAAAAAATGCTCAAAAAATAAAGAACATCCCATCTGGGACCGTACATCCTTCATTGAGTAAAAACGTTGCTAGACTTCAATAGCCGTATCCGTAGTAGCTTACTGTTAAAAAACACGTAAATTTACGTGCCTTCGCCCGTTTAATTTTTACAGTCAGGCCCGTTTTTTACCTATAAAACGAGCAAACCCGTATTTTCTGATATGAATTGATATTTTTTATGCTATACCGCAAGGTTCTAAGCAGTCATTATTTTGAATACCACTTTTTTTTTTTATTCTAATCTCAATAAATCGTTTGTAGTAGATATCTTCGAAAGAATAATACAAAAATTGGCTTGTGTAAAAAGTGGTATTCAAAATAGAGAAATTACGGGCAAAACATTTGACCGGAACTTTTGCTGACGGGCAAAACCCCGTAAATTTGCTGCAATTTTTTTACAGACCAAAAATATAGTGTACGTCCGATCTTATGAATATAATTAAAAATCTTTCTGGCCCTAAAGGAACTTTTCAATTTAACAAGCTAAAAACTAATCTTACTTACTTTTCCGAAATCCCGTCGCAAAATTTGAACTTTCTTCAGCTTCGTACGAAATCTCCCCATTGCAAGCCTAAATTTTGTCTTTTTAATTAACTGCTGCCCTTTGTCGCGTGGGATTTTATATCCGGCAGCAATTGTTTTTTATTTATTTATTTATTTTTATGTTCATTGTTCATGCAGTAAACAGCGGGGGGAGGCTTGATTTCTAGAAACGGGCTCTTTCAAAATTTCACATTGTTATGTTACATTTGTCGTCAGAGCCCCTCTTTGGAGGTTAAAATCTCTCAAAACTGCTGCGTAGTGGTGAGCGGCCTCCTTCCGTCTTTGAATCTTTGAATAGAATAAAAAAAAAAAAAAAGAAAGAAATGTAGAAATGGAATATATAGGTAACCCCCAAACAGGGTTGGCAAGTTTCTTCCAAGGTGGAAAAAACCGCGGAAAAAACCATGGAAAAAACCGGCCGGAAGAAATAGGTTTCTTCCAAGTGGAAGAAATGGAAGAAACTGTTTTTCTTAAAAATTTATCCTATAAATTGCAGATTTGTAAGATAGAATCGATGCATTTATCTTATAAACAACTTTAAGTAACTTTAATTATACCTATAAAAATTTAATAACATATTTAATTAATAATTATGAGATTTTTACCGAAGTGAACTTCGGTATCTGATGATTATGTTCCAAAATACTCAAAATTCAGTAAAAAAAATTAATTTCAATTTAAACAGTGTAAAGTTTTATAATTCAGACAATTTTATTTTTTTAACTGGTAATAAATAATAGTTTGGATCACTTTCTTATATTTTCTGATAAAACAGCTTTTAACAAACATCCAGCTAATTAAAAGAACCAGTATTCAATACTGTATTACAAAATGTCATCAAAAACTTTATTTTCTTTATAGTCATATACAACAGTACAGTCAACTTCCTCTAATCCACAGATTTATAATCTGAAAATCCTTCTAATCCATAATTGATTTTTTAATGTAAAAGAAATTTACATCTCATATTTAAAAAAAAATTCACATTTCTCACATTTTTACTTTTTTAAAAATTTAAAATCAAATTTTTAGCTTAATCCTTGCTTTGAAACACAATTGGAGGGGGGGGGGGTAACATTATTGTATTTATTATCCTGCAATTCATACAGACTAGCACTTAAAACGAACCAGTATTACATCAATGTTTAACAAAATTAATCAGTGATTAATATTATTTCTGAACTTTCAAAAGTATTTTGTTTTGTATTTTTTAAATATGTTTGTTTACATTATACAGATACCTATTATTTGCATGAATTATTTATCATCATATATGAATGACATAGATTAGTTTTATCAATATTGAAGAAATATTTTATTCTAAAATTATTAGAAATCGTCTTTCCATTTTGATGTCTATGAATTAATAATATATAACTGACTTTGTATCTGCAAAAGAAAACTGTAAACAAAGGCAATGATTTCTAATCTGCAAATTCCTATAATCCACACAACATGTGGACAAAACTTTTAAGAGTTAGAGGGAGTTGACCGTAAAACAAATGAAAAATTTTTTAGTAGTTCAATATTGCACTTTATTTTTCAACTTAAAATAAATACAAACTAAGGATTTTTTTATATATTTTTTTTAATCCTAGATAACTTGCAGGAATGTTTAAAAGTAGGTATCTTGCTTATTGATACAGTTCATTGGGTACCAGCTTTGAGTTTATACAAAAAATTGTATCCTTAAAAAAAAAAAAAAAAAAAAAAAAAATGCAAATATTACGGGTAAAAATTCCATAATTATTATCACTTGTACTGTTTGAACGTATAATAATATGAGATTGTATCTATGCAAAAACTTCTAAAAATATTAGCATTAAAAAGTAAAAACCCGTCGCTTGTATATATTTAGTGTTGGCTCTCAAATAACTTATTTTTCTAAAAATATTTTTAATATTAATTGGATTATAGTTTAGATTTGACATTATATTTATGCTTTAAGTTTATGTAGTACATAAATTTAAATTTTGAACATCTGTTTTGTCCTCTGGTAGGTTTCTTCCATTTCTTCCGGTTTCTTCCATTTCTTCCAGTTTCTTCCGGTTTTTTCCAGTTTCTTCCACTGTCCTGGAAGAAACTGGTTTCTTCCGGAAGAAACCCAACCCTGCCCCCAAAGAACACGATTAATTGGTTCCGTATTCTTTGAACCGTGTTGTTCGAGAGTACAAAAAATGAGATTACGTTTCAAGTGTGAAATAATAATAATAAAATAATAATAAATAATAATAATAATATTTATTATTAAATTTTTATTTTCAAAATAAAACAAAGAAACAGCAACAACAGCAACAAAAAAAAAAAAAAAAAAAAAAAAAAAAAATTGCTATGCATCACTTTTTTCAATTAAAATTGCATTACCATGCAATCTAGTCCTCATCAATGGAGTCATCTAGGAACTATTTTTCAAATTTCGTGTTAAAAGTTATAATTCCCTTACAATTCTAATAAATTTTTCCTTTGGTCATAACCCCTGTGGCAGAATTTAGGCGACACAGCGACATTGTCACAGAAAAGAAATTGTCACTTGCAGAAAGATTTTCCCATAAAAATGAAAGCTATTTCTAAATTTCAGTAGAAAATATAAACTCATGTATGGTATTTAAGATTTCTTCAACAGTCTACTAATAATATTGCTCTTTATAGTTACATGTACAATATTATGTGTAAATAAGAAAATATGTCTATATTGTCTTGCAGTAAAGGTTTGCACGAACAAGACTTGTCGTAGAAAATATAAAAAAATTCTGTCATAGGGGTCATAACTCTCTATTTTATCAAACAAATGACATATTTGGAAATAATTTTATATCAAATAATATATGTATTTCATTCTTTTTCAAAAGAATGACTCAAGAATCGTTTAGTTTGAAACCGTGTAATTCGGGAAAAAGTATCCGTGTTTTTCGAACCTCGTGTTCTTCGAGTACCGTGTTCTTCGGGGTTATCTGTATATACACCCCGCGACAAAAAGATAGGAACAAAGGTTTTTTTTTTTTTTATTGATTTTTCATAAAATAACGTTATCTAAATTGTGCTTATCATTTATTATTATTATAAAATAACACTATTCCTGGACTAATTTTTGTTTTAAGACTAATTTAGAAAAATTTTAAGACTAAAATTTTTCTAATTTAAGACTACACAGCGCGACAAAAAGATAGGAACAAAGGTTTTTTTTTTTTTTTTTTTAATTTTTGAATATGATTATTTTGAATATGATTCAAATATTTAATATGTTTTTGATATGATAATATTTTGTTATGATAATAAATGATCAGCACAATTTAGATAATGATAATGTTATTTTATGAAAAAAAAAAAAAAAAACCTGTGTTCCTATCTTTTTGTCGCGCAGTGTAGTCTTAAATTAGACAAATTTTAGTCTTAAAATTTTTCTAAATTAGTCTTAAAACAAAAATTAGTCCAGGAATAGTGTTATTTTATAATAATAATAAATGATAAGCACAATTTAGATAACGTTATTTTATGAAAAATCAAAGAAAAAACCCTTTATTCCTATCTTTTTGTCGCGGGGTGTACTATATATTAGTGTAAAATTTAAAATTTGCAAAAGAAAAGAAAAACCCTCATGTTTAAAATTAAATTATAAAAAAAGCGAGAATTATCTGAAAGATGCGATTTGTAATCTTCTTATACCTTATATGCTTATGTACAAGCAAATATTTTTACTTAATCATTACACTAAATTATGTTTTAAATTTTATCTCTCTGTAGTGTTGAAAAAAAAATAATTGATTTTTCTAATACTTGTTTTAAAAATATGCTATGCTAATGAATATCCATATACCGAGCATACACCGATTATTATTACCTTTAATAATTAAAATTCTTTTTAATTTTTCCTACTAAGATTAGATAACTAGTACTGGTATATTCAACTATATTTTCGATTTTAATGTAAGATAATTACGTAATTCAAGAAATTGTTTAACTGTATGAGCGTTATGAGAGTTTTATCGATTCGAGGAAATACTGTTAATATTATCCAAAAACATTCACGCTACGCGTTAATTTTTTTTTAAATTACGCGCAAGTCTATCAGAATGGTTGTATTTCAAATAAAATGCCTTTTTTACTTTCTATTACCCATAGGGTCGAGAAAGTATTGTTTTAGGGTCAAATTTTCGAACGTGAGTTTTTGTTATATATACATGTTCTGAGGTTCCCTAAATACGAAAATCATGTTTTCAGCGAATGGTTTGTGTGTCTGTCTGTGTGTCTGTATGTTATCAGCATATCTCGAGAACAAATAGTAGCAGAAATTCCAAACTCGGTATTCTAAATGTGTATCATATAGGGATGCTACAGTAAGCTTTTCGTTAAGATGAAGCAAATGGTTCGTGTACAGGGACACTCAAAAGTATTCAAATACATTACTTCTATGGGGAAAATTGCAGGTAAGTAGAGTTTAACACCTATAGACTGCACTAAACCAAATGAAACGAATATATATTTTTTGTAATAGAGATAGTCAACTGGGAAAAAAAAAATTGTGTGTGTAGGAGCCCCGCTTCCCCTCCTGGGGGGGGGGGAATCTCCCCCAGCGGGGAGTAAATTTTCATGATGGGTATCTTTCAATAGAGCTCGCCAATAGCTTTAAAGCGAATGGTTGAACCATCGATTTGCGATAATTTCAAATAAATTTATCGATTTTTTTCATTTTTAACAACAGCAACAACAACAAAAAATGTAATATTAAGAATAAATTCAACTTTTTTTTTTATATATATATTTAGTGTTATACTACTTCTCTAATATGGAAATCGTCTGCATTATCACAGAAGATAATTTTTTTAAATAATAATTTTTTTTTAAACAGAATAATTTTTTAATAACCGAATTAAAATCTGTATAAATGTAGGTGCATTAATGAAACGAGGGGTTGAGGGGAGCGGTAGCCCCCCCCCCCCCCCTCACGCAGAACTAATTATCATATAAAACTCTTCCGAAGCCTCATTTGAATTGTTTAACACAGGTTTACATAACAGTACTCGTTATCTTACCTCTTAATCTGCAACCTGTATTTATAGTATTAAATTTCAGGGTAAGAGAAAGTCGTGTGAGTGACACACCAAATTATTTTTTTTTAATAACGAGACCTTGGGAAAAGAAAAAGAAAAATACTATGTGACTTTGACGCCCTGATACGCATGTTAAATTTCAAAATAGATAAATAATTTTTAATAAACTGTTAGAAGAAAAGTAATAGAGGAAGTGTTATACTGCATATATATATTCATAAAAGAATTTTTTATTTTTAAAACTTCGAAAAATTCTTCCGATATTTATTTTTTTTAACAGTTTTTTGTCACTTTGCCAAAAGCAAAAATTCTTGTTAGATAATCACGAAACTCAAAATTTATAAAAAGTATACCTTTAGGTTAAAAAAAGATTTTTATATTTTTTCTTTTGGTAGAAAACAAAAACAAAAAAGTGATAGTGTTTGAAATTAGATGCTTAAGAATCGTCTGCCCTTCTTAATCTCTGTTAAGAAGTCTTTCTCTTTTGTACTGGTATTTTAATTTGCTGACGCATTTCATACTTAAAATAAAAAAAATATCTTTTCAGTCTAGACAGCTTAATATCGATGAGAATATCATTTTTTTAAATATACGGAAAAATATTTTCCAAAATTTAAATAGAATGATTTCAGAGACTGGATTTGTTAAAATAAATCTAATTTAGATTATTTTAATATATTATTATTATTAAATTTTCTGATTTAAAAAACCTTTTTCTGACTTCTGAAAATTCTCTTATACTAATTTTTCCCAAAGCAAATAAAATATGTATTTCCCATAGATATAGTAATAAGACTTAGATTGGTCAATTAGGGGGAAAAGTGATGCCTTTTCATTTTGAAACAGACGGTCATTTTACTCTCTTTTGGATATCATTTCCCGAGTGAATATACACGGGAATAGACAAAGATAATTTAGCAAATAAAATTTATGTACTAAAAGACAATGAAAAACCCCAGATACCCATTTTTCTTTCTTTTCTTTTTCCTTTCTCTCTTTTTATTTTTTACTATACTCTAGTATACTCATGTCTGCACAAAACTGACTTTCTTTCTATCGGTATTTATTATTATACTTCTTTGAGATAAAAATCATCTGCGTTCATCATAAAAAATAATTTTTATAAATTATAATTTAATAAATAATTTGTATTGCGTAAATTTGTATAGGGTTATATATAGGAGAAAGTCTTGTGGTGGTCACAATATACTAGTTATATATTAAAACTTCCGCGGCTGCTAACTACATTCAAAAGAATTTTGAGAATTCCACATTACTTACTAATATAAAATATTTAAAAAATTAAAATTTAAAAAAGCATTCCACTAAATATGAAGACAGTAATTGTTTCCTAATAATAACAAAAGCTCTGATTATAAAATTCATATTTTTCATAAATTACTTGAATATAACTTATTTATGAAAACTTATACCATTTCTTTTCATATATTTATTAGAACACTTAAAAGCCACGCAATATTTCGGCATTTTCAAAATTCATTAACATTTCAATCTATTATTATTTTCGAGTTTTAACTCTCTAATGGCTGATGCCAAAAAACTTTTTCGGCATCAAAAATCTTTGCTCGTTAACATGGGGATGATAGATCTATATAAATTACTATATCTATGGTATTTCCTCGCTTACTTTTAATTAAAATTAGTCGTAGTAGTAGACGTAATAATAAGGAAAGTGAGCTTTAGCTGACCTGTGCTCTACGCGAGTAAAATATGGCAGAAACTTTGTTTTCCAGAAAAATTGCACAAACAATTTTGATAAAAATTTTGGGTTAGGCGTTTATGAGATGACAATTCGATTTCAATTTGCTCAGTTTTAGGAAAATTAGAGTTCAATGTGAGTCAGATATCACACAAATCTGGTTTTCTTAGAAATGACTGTAAAGATTTTTGTGTAAAATGGCGGATAAATAGGTCTTAAAATCTTAAATTGATATGATTTATTGCCCTATCCTAAAAAATAAGGCTTTATTTATAATCCGTTTATAGTCTTGTCAAAATCAGAGAAGAAATCAAACGGCTTTGACGAATTTGATAACAAAAAAATATTATTAGTTTTTTTTTTTTTTTTTTTTCTTTTTTACTTAGTGATCAATCAAACAGGTTGTCGTGACATTATCACAGCTTAGCTCAAACTGCATTTAATCCCATGTTGTTGTTTTTCTTTGATCGTCTGCAGTAGAATAAATCTAAACAAGTTTTTTTTCTTTCTTTCTTCTTTTTCAGTTTTAAGCAATTTTTAAACATTTGCATATTTAACACTTTCCTACAAGATTAAAAAGTGTTAATGACTTCGGTTTTTCCGTCTGTCTGTCTGTCCGCGCTCTAACTCCCGTAAATATTCATAGTGTATGTTATTCAAGTTCACTATGGAATGTTCCCTATTTGTAATGGCTGTTGTAGGGTGTTTAAGGCCGATTGACTACGCTAGGGTCCTAGGACTATAGGTGGGATGCCCTCCGTGCGGATCTTTCTAAGTGGCCCTAACCCGTATTTACTCGAGTTTCGGAGAAAACCACGAAAAACTCCGAACGGCTAGGTTGGTGAGCGCGACCGGGTATCGAACCTGGCACTTCCCATATAGCAACTTTGAGCGAACAACCATAGCAAAGAAATTGACATTTACTGTTAATATGCTAAAATAATGTTTTATATTGAATATGATATGGTTAGCCTTCATATTTACAGGTCTACTCTAAAATATTCTGACACATTAATGGCTGCAATAAGAATCTAATTCCAACAACGCTTAAGAGTGATTATGAACTCAATTAGTCTATTTGTATGTCTTTTAGTTTTTCTGTCTGTCCATTGTGTGATAACGTAGGCAAAGAACATTGAAGGCTCTACGATACAACAAGTACGTGCAGTTGGAAAATGTTAATAATCAATGCATACTGCATGATTTTTCTTTCTTGTTATTATTTATTTGTGAAAAAAAAATTACTTCAATATTTGAATTTATTTTTTATTACATTTTAAACGCCTGCTTTCCTTTTAAATTTTAATTTTTATTTTAGTGCGAATGCGAAGCATTTTATATTTGAATACTTATTCATACAGTTTCTGTCTTTTTTTAACGCGAAATAGCGTAGAATGAACAATCTATAAGTAATAGAATAAATTAATTTATTAATTCATGCTATAAAAATAAATCAGTATTAAAAATAATGTATAGTATTATATGACTTTCATAGAATAGTAATGCTGTTTATTAAAAAAAAAAAAAAAATTTTTTTCCTCCCTGTTTGAATCTTAATATAAGAGTTATTTCCACGAATACTCGCCATTTTGATTTCGCTGTTTTTTTTTTTTTTTTTTTAACATTTTTCAACAAAGTTGAAAAATGTATATCACTTCGGTTTGTCATTTTGTCTATCCGTCCGTTTATCCGCGCTCTAACTCCCGTAAATATTAATGGATTTCCTTAAAATTTATAAATATTATTCAAGCTTAATAAGGGATGTTCCCTATTGAAAATTGAGTAAATACCATCATTCGTTGATGTACAGGAACACCTGAAGGAATTCTAAACCACTGTATTCTATGACAGACAATTCTAAGACATTCTCAAACAATATGATTTTAAAATAATATTTTCGCCTTCCAATAAACTCACCTTTTCTCAGTTAAAAGATCCTATTGATATGCATAATTCTTGGGGCATTTATAGTATTTCCTGTCAGTGTGGTTTATCATATATTGGCCAAACTAAACGCAGTCTTAAATTTCGTCTAAAAGAACATATGAATTACGTCCGCAAACAAGAAACCAATAAATCGGCTATTTCTAAACATTGCTGGGAGGAAAATCATAATTTTAAATTTAATTCAGCTAAAATAATTTGCAGACCTAAATCCATTAATGAACTCGATTTCTTTGAAGCTTTTCATATTTATAAAAATTTTAAAAACCTTGTAAGTTGTGATTTCGCTGTTCCCTGTTTGTCTGATTGTTGGAAATTTTACATTCAGTCCACATTTTCTTAATTTTTCTACTGTTTACACAGCTACACATTCCTAAATTCCTATTGGCCACACTCCCCACCTTTTCCGTAATCCTATTGGTTGAACTAAATTCGGTCCCTCTCCTATATATACGTGCACTTCTCCAGTATCAGAATTATTTTTGCACTGAAGACGGTACGCTTAAGGCTACCGAAACAGCTGTATGCATCTCAAATATTTTGCTTTGGCGTTTCTGACGTAGTAGTTTATTCGGGTTCTGACATAATGCATATGCCATAAATGCCTAAAAATCATTATGAAATCGACATTTATTATTCAAATGATAAAGAAAAAAAAAAAAAAGGTTTTCTATAGAATATGCTATTTTAGCGTCACGATTAAGAGGGGACAATACCTAATCCCGCGGACAGCCGTGGCCAACGTTATTCTATGGGACAATTTGTTGCGACAATTACACATTACCTAATGTGTATTTTTTAATTCGGTTTTCGCAGTCAGAAAATTCATAACCGTTAAATGAGTACTCATTTTTGGAAAATTCTTTTGTTTTTAATTTTTAGATTTTAATTTTGAGCTCAAAAATGCGATTTTTCACAAAATGCATTTTTCTCATTTTCTAGCCGCAAAATGAAATACTAAAATTTAAAAAAATCAATTTTTGAAAAACAAGTACTAATTTAACGCTTATGAATTGTCTAAATGTGAAAACAGAATTGAAAAATATACATTAGGTAATGAGTAATTATGTAATCAAATTTTCCCATAGAATAACATGGGCCAAGGCTGCCGGCGAGATTAGGTATTGTCCGAGTGATTATTTCAGTTAGTCTATCGGTCTGTCTTTCTGTCCGTCTGTGAAGCCTTTGTGAGATTACGTAGACAAAGTATATCGAAGGTTAAACGATGCAACAAGTAGTTGGAAAATGTTAATAATCTATGTCAACTGCATTTAGTATTTTTTTTTTTTTTTTTAAATATTTTATTTATTTATTTATTAAGAAATTATAGAATTTAATTATTATTATTTTTTTTTTTTTTTTTTTTTTTTTTACAAATTGGTAATACTATCCGCGTTTGTAATGATCGATTGGTGGCGCTTTTTCAGCTTTTGTTGTTAGTAAACATAATAGCCACGTGTATTTATTATTGTTCTATTTGTGTTACTGCCTAATATTCGTGCTGTAATTTCTCCGCCATTACATGATGGAAAATCGATTGCTTTTGGAAAAAATATTTCAGTTTATTCAAAGTTCGATCGGAAGTAGATATTTAACTGAAGCTGAACAAATATTAGTTTCAAATCATCTGATTAATTCTTTACTTCCATTAGCCGAAGCAACTGAAATTTTAAATTTGTCATTTGGAAATAAATAGAAGCTTAATTCTGGATTTCTTGATACTTTGGAGTTACACTGTGGCACACAATAGTATGTGTTATCTTTTTTACCGGATTTATTCATTTTTATTCAATAAATATATGTGAAACTAAACATCGGCATGCAATGGCATCTCGACGAAATCCGAAAGCTATTCATGTTAATTGTAATTTCACCTTAGCCCACCAGAGGCAAGCATTTCATTACAATCGCGGATAGATGTTTCTTTCATTTTTATTCAAATTAAAATAAAATAAGAAATTCTGAAATGTATTTAATTTGTTCATGTCAACAAAGTAAAATATTCTCTGGAAAAAAAAAAAAAAAAAAAAAAAAAAAAAACTGTAATCATGCATTGAAATGGAAAGTGAGTTTTATTCTCTATATAGAATATTATTTAATTTCTTTCTCAATATACAATAACATGTTTTTAATATTTTTATGATTTTTCTAATTAAAAAGCAACATTATTTGAATTTTTTATAATGGAAGCTAGAAAAGATAAAAAATAATTTCTTTGAGTCGCTGACAAAATAAAATATTCTTAACCGGTTGCGTGTAAATGCAGTCTTTGCGGAAGTCTTCCTTACTCGAATCTTTACATGAATATGTAATTGTCTTCCTGAAACATTAATGATACCTAAATCAATCTAAAGCACACGTAATTGAATCATTCTTGAGCTTGTGATGAGCTTGAATGAATCTTAATCAATGAGTCTTCGAAGTAGGATCAAGGACAAGACATCATTTGCTTGTTTACTTTATTGGTTGTATTTGTTATTCGAGTTCTAAATTTATTCATGAAATGTGTTTTTACATTTACATTTACAGATGTGTGTTTAGGAACTAATGATGTAGGGTAAGTGCTCGAGTGATTAGCATTCTCGCTTAATTGACATCTATCCCGAAATAATTAATCTATCTTCTATCTATAATAATAAAGGAAGATGTCTGTCTCTCTGTCTGTCTGTCCGTCTGTCTGTCTGTCTGTCTGAGTATCTATACGTTCAGCCCCTATTGAACGCAGAAGTACAAAATTTGGCATACGGGTGCTCCGAAGCCTGCCCGAATGCATAGTGAAAACAGAATTTAAAAATTTTAATTAGTTGCGGAGATATTAATTAAAATGTAGACCCATGTCTAATCAAAAAGCGATCTCAATTACTCAGAATTCGCCGCCATTGCATAAAAATAGAATTTTAACGGAGTTAAAAGCAGAAAAAATGGAAAATAAATTAAAAATATTAGTCTTATCGTTACGAATTTGGTACCAAATGAAAGGGGATTTTTTTCCGATTCTAAGAGTGCAAGTGGCTTATCTCTACAGCAATTAGATTTTTTAAAATTAACTAAAGTATTAAATTTAGTTGGCAACAGGCAGTTATTTCATTTATCAAAGATTCTTCAGGGCCAGGTGCTAGACAGGGGCCGTGCCCTTAGCGACCGTGCCCTTAGCGGAAATCCATAAACCCGTGCCCTTAGCGGAAATGTTATCCCCCCTCGGTGGTGTGCTTTTAGCATACGTGCCTTTAGCGGAAATCTATAATAAATTTAAAAATAGATTAATAAATAAATAAAACAACTCTTCAATCCGCATTTAGCACTGGCTGTATTTTGCTTCAGAAGTAACCTGTCACAAAAACAGGTATGCGTACTGTAGAATATCCGTTATTTGAGGGAACGGTGATCTGTAACCATATAAAGTTTAATGAATCACAGTACTCCATTCGAAAACGTACATTACTGCCATTTTATGATTTTATTATGTTTTTGAAAATAAAATTAAGCATTAGACCTTTTAAAACAAAAACGAAAAATCAGGAGACACACATTGATTATCAGCATTTTCCAACTGTACTTACTCATTATATCGTATAACATTCTATGTTCTCTGTCTATATTATCACACGATGGACAGACAGAAAGACAGACATATAGACTAACAGAATTCATAATCACTCTGAAACATTGTTGGAAAGTGTTAAAAATGCTTAACACAAACAGAAATGTTGTTCTTAATTTCCTATTTGCACCCCTTAATGTATTGTAATATTTTTTGGGTAGCTCTGTAAATCTGGAGGTTAAGCATATTATAGTTTATAGAAAACATTTTCTTAGCATAATAACAATAAATGTGAATTTCTTTATGATTTTTTGTTGAAATTATTTAAATGTGATTTAAAAAAATGTCTCCCATAAAGCGCAATGCATTTGTATTTTTTGGATGCTCATGTACACAAACCAGTGGCATAGGTTGTGTTAGAGCCATTTTAAGTAGGGAATATTCAATAATGAATTTGAATAGCACATATTATTAAAACATAAATAAATAAATAAATAAAATAAAAGTAAAAATTAGTAAGTTGTGGCCACCACAAGACTTTCTTCTATATTTTACTTTACAAATTCCCTAAGTGCAAATAAAAAATTTTTATCTTAGAGAAAACTAACACTAGATATCCAAAGAAAGACAGTTATTTTATTGTCTATAAATGACATCTTAAAAAATGCATTTTTATAATAGTTATGTCACATATCAAGTTTCGTAAAGTTGTGTGCTATAAAAGTTGAGATATAGCTTTCACATTGTTGAGGAAATTTGCAGTATGGCAACGCCACCTATTGGCCGATAAGCACCCAAATTGAAGCAGCATAATATCTCACAATGGCCTTCACATACATCATGTTTTGTTTGGTTATACGCAATAGAACCTGAGATATAGCCTCCCCTTCAATTGCGGAAACCGCTGTATAGCAGCGCCACCTGTGGAGCGGTTGACACCAAAAGTTGACAGATACTCATTTAGGTTAAGGTGCATCAACATATAAATTTATATGGAACGCTGTGCAGTAATTCCTGAGATATAGCTTTCCCTTAAATTGTAGAAATCACTGTATAGCAGCACCATTTGTCGGTCCATAAGCATTCAAATTGAATCAGCATAATGTCTCATGGTGGCCTTCTCTCATACCAAGCTTTGATTGATTATACGCAATAGAACCTGATATATAACTTCCACTTAAGTTGTAGAAATCGCTGTATAGCAGTGTCACCTGTTGAGCGGTTGGCATCAAAAGCTCATAGCGCTAATTTAGCTCAAGGCGCATCTACATGTAAATTTATATGCAATTCTGAGCAGTACTCCCGGAGATACAGTTGCCACAAAATTTTTGTCACACACACACAGACAGACAGACATTTTCTAAAAATAGTCAAATCGTGTTCTAGAACTCTCAAAACGTGTAAATTCGTCGAAAACCGGAAGTCTAAAATTTTTACGAATCCAATACTTTCTTCTATTGAATATAGAAGAGAGTAAAAATAAAAAATTCTTAAAATATTTATGGGCGCTGGAGGCGGACAAACGGACAGTAGAATAGACAAATACACTAATTCAAATCATATTCACATTTTAAAAATTGGTCGAATAAACGCTTAATGTAAAAGAAAATGCAATTCAGAAAATTTCCAATAATAACCCTCAGTGTAACTGAATATTTTTGCGTGACTCTGTAATTCTAATGCTAATCATACTACATTCTATAGAAAGCATCATTTTGTGCATTTGAATAATATATTTCTATCTTCCACATGCACACCTTCTTATTTCCGCTAAGGGCACGGCTTTTTTTATTTCTCCTTCTTCCCTTTCACCCATTCCGCTAAGGGCACGTTCCGCTAAGGGCACGGTCGCTAAGGGCACGACACCGCTAGACATGCTGGCTCACTATTCTTCCGGTCGAAAAAAAAAAAAATATTTTTCGTTTTTCGAACACGTGACAAAGTATCTATCTATCTATCTATAATAATAAATGGAAAGGTTTGTCTGTCTGTCTGTCTGTCTGTCTGTCTGTCTATCTGTCTGTCTGTCTGTCTGTCTGTCTGCCTGTCTGTCTGTTCTTTTATACGTTCAGCCCCTATTGAACGCAGAAGTACAAGAATTGACATACGGATGCTCTGGAGCCTTTCCGATGTTTTCCTCGAAACAGAATTTAAAAATCTTAATTAGTTTCGGAGATATTAATTAAAATGCTGACCCATATCGATCGCGAAAATGACCAAAAATCCTTATTGCTTAAAAAGAGGATTCTATCAGCATTCAGCAGACGATTTAAACGGCTGTCTCTAACGGCAAAAAAAACATGTGCAAGTCATTAATGTCACATGATCTTTAACTGGGGTTAAAAATTGCAAATTTCAAAGTGCTTCAAATTTTCTTTTTCGTACACAACACTTAATATACAATCTATTCAGCACAAAACCAACCTGCAGTTAAAATTTCATCAAATATCATTAATAAACAAAGCAGTTACATTTTAATTGCTAATTAAATCTTATTCTAACACGTAATCTATCTTTCAATAGACGACAGGAGTTTCCATAGCAACAAAATACATTTGAAGGAACTAAAAAATACTTTTTCTTTTTTTTTTTTTCACTTCCATTACCCGACTACCGTGGTATATATATATAGGTTTTGGCGAAATAAAAAATATTTATTTTTCTTTTCACTTCCATTAATAAAACTACCGTAGATAATGGAATTAAAGATTTCACGTGATTTACATGTTTTAGAATGTCCTGATTAGGTTTTCTTTTGTATCACAGCTACTAATTAAAATAATTTCATAAGTAACACATTATTTGAAAGCTTTGTTGATTTGGAATTGAACAGTAGATCTTTTAAATTATCGAAAGTTTCACCAGATTTACACGCTTTGAGGTCTCCTGAATCAGTTTTCTTTTGTATCTCAGCTACTAATTAAAATAATTTCATGAGTAATACATCATTAGAAAGCTTTTTTAGATTTGGAATCGAACAGTGGAATACAGAAATTTGTACCGCCAGATGGCGCTGTAATATTTTAAAATTTCAAAATTTCAATTTCTAATTATGATTAAATTAATTTTAATACATCATTCGAAAGGTATTTTAAAGTTCTTTTAAATTATAGAAAGTTTTCACCAGATTTACACGTTTTGAGGTGTCCTGAATCAGTTTTTTTTTTTTTTTTTTTTGTATTTCAGTTATTAATTAAAAAAAGTTCATAAGTAATACATCATTTGAAAGCTTATTTTAGTTGATACACATTTTAAAGTACTTTTACATTATCGAAAATGGAATTCGAGATTTCACCCGATTTACACGTTTTGAGGTGTCCTGATTAGGTTTTCTTTTGTATCTCAGCTACTAATTAAAATAATTTTATAAGTAATACATCATTAGAAAGCTTTTTTGATTTGGAATCGAACAGTGGATTACAGAAATTTCTACCGCCAGATGGCGCTGTAATATTTTCAAATTTCAATATTTCAATTTCTAATTATGATTAAATTATTTTTAATGCATCATTCGAAAGATATTTTAAAGTTCTTTTATATTATCGACAGTTTTCACCAGATTTACACGTTTTGAGGTCTCCTGAATTAGTTTTCTTTTGTATCTCAGCTACTAATTAAAATAATTTCGTAAGTAGTACATCATTAGAAAGCTTTTTTGATTAGGAATCGAACAGTGGAATACAGAAATTTGTACCGCCAGATGGCGCTGTAATATTTTAAATCTTCAAAATTTCAATTTCTAATTATGATTAAATTATTTTTAATACATCATTCGAAAGATATTTTAAAGTTCTTTTAAATTATCGAAAGTTTTCACCAGATTTACACGTTTTGAGGTCTCCTGAATCAGTTTTCTTTTGTATCTCAGCTACTAATTAAAATAATTTCATAAGTAATACATCAATAGAAAGCTTTTTTGATTTGGAATCGAACAGTGGAATACAGAAATTTGTACCGCCAGATGGCGCTGTAATATTTTAAAATTTCAATATTTCAATATTTCAATTTCTAATTATGATTAAATTATTTGTAATACATCATTCGAAAGATATTTTAAAGTTCTTTTAAATTATCGAAAGTTTTCACCAGATTTACACGTTTTGAGGTGTCCTGAATCAGTTTTTTTTTTTTTTTAAATCTCAGTTATTAATTAAAAAAAGTTCATAAGTAATGCATCATTTGAAAGCTTATTTTAGTTGATACACATTTTAAAGTACTTTTACATTATCGAAAAATAGAATTCGAGATTTCACCCGATTTACACGTTTTGAGGTGTCCTGATTAGGTTTTCTTTTGTATCTCATCTACTAATTAAAATAATTTCATGAGTAATACATCATTTGTAAGCTTTGTTGATCTGGAATGGAACAATAGATTACAGAAATTTCTACCACCAGATGGCGCTGTAATATTTTTAAATTTCAATATTTCATATTCTAATTATGATTAAATTATTTCTAATACATCATTCGAAAGATATTTTAAAGTTCTTTTACATTATCGAAAGTGGAATTCGAGACTTCACCTGATTTACAATTTAAAGTTTCCTGATCAGGTTTTCTTTTGCATCTCAGCTAATTGAGTAAGAATAAGTTACTGGAATGGAACAATAGATTACAGAAATTTCTACCGCCAGATGGCGCTGTAATATTGATCTAATATTCTAATTATGATTAAATTATTTCTAATACATCATTCGAAAGATATTTTAAAGTTTTTTTACATTATCGAAAGTGGAATTCGAGATTTCACCTGATTTACAATTTAAAGTGTCCTGATCAGGTTTTCTTTTGCATCTCAGCTAATTGAGTAAGAATAAGTAACTGGAATGGAACAATAGATTACAGAAATTTCTACCGCCAGATGGCGCTGTAATATTTTTAAATTTCAATATTTCATATTCTAATTATGATTAAATTATTTCTAATACATCATTCGAAAGATATTTTAAAGTTCTTTTACATTATCGAAAGTGGAATTCGAGATTTCACCTGATTTACAATTTAAAGTGTCCTGATCAGGTTTTCTTTTGCATATCAGCTAATTGAGTAAGACCGTTCAAAATTGGTATATGCAAGTTAATTAGGAGGGGCTGGAAAGGGTGGGTAAGGAATAGGCGCGCAGCGCGCATGGGTTTGGGACCCGGTGCGAGTTTTTACCCGATGATAAAAGATTTATTTTTTTATTTTTTTTTCTTAATAATAAAAGTTTGAGTTTAGAAGGAATATGCGTGTACAGCGCACGTATATCCTCAAGCGTGCGCGTGCAGCGCGCATGGGTCTGCGCTGCCGAAGGCAGTGGCGTCCCGGTGTGAGTTTTTACCCGATGCTAAATGATATATTTTTTAATTCCTTTTCTTGAGAATGAAAGTTTATGAGTAATAACATTGAATTTTGAGAAGTCATAAGGATAGTAAAGGATTACGTGCGCGCAGCGCACGGGTCTACGCTGCCGAAGGCAGTGGGGACCCGGTACGACATTTTTCCCGATCAGAATTTTTTTTCTCTTTTTTTATCACATGATACAAATTAATGCAATTTTGAGAATTCATTAATTATTGTGATTCATTTAAAAATAGTGACCAGCGAAGCGGGCGTAGCCTGCTAGTATATAATAATAAATGGAAAGGTTTGTCTGTCTGTCTGTCTGTCTGTCTGTCTGTCTGTTCTTTTATACGTTCAGCCCCTATTGAACGCAGAAGTACAAGAATTGACATACGGATGCTGTGGAGCCTTTCCGATGTTTTCCTCGAAACAGAATTTAAAAATCTTAATTAGTTTCGGAGATATTAATTAAAATGTTGACCCGTATCGATCGCAAAAATGACCAAAAATCCTTATTGCTTAAAAAGAGGCATTCTATCAGCATTCAGCAGACGATTTTAACGGATGTCTCGAACGGAAAGAAAACATGTGCAAGTCATTAAATGTCACATGATCTTTAACTGGGGTTAAAAATTGCAAATTTCAAAGTGCTTCAAATTTTCTTTTTCGTACACAACACTTAATATACAACCTATTCAGCACAAAACCAACCTGCAGTTAAAATTTCATCAATTTTCATTAATAAACAAAGCAGTTACATTTTAATTGCAAATTAAATTTTATTCTCACAAGTAATCTATCTTTCAATAGACGAAAGGAGTTTCCATAGCAACAAAATACATTTGAAGGAACTAAAAAATACTTTTTCTTTTTACTTCCATTATCCGACTACCGTGGTATATATAGGTTTTGGGGAAATAAAAAATATTTCTTTTTCTTTTTACTTCCATTAATAAAACTACCGTAGATAATGGAATTAGAGATTTCACGTGATTTACATGTTTTAGAATGTCCTAATTAGGTTTTCTTTTGCATCTCAGCTACTAATTAAAATAATTTCATAAGTAACACATTATTTGAAAGCTTTCTTGATTTGGAATTAAACAGTAGATTACAAAAACTTCTACCGCCAGATATTTTAAAATTTCGATATTTCAAATTCCAATTAAATTATTTTTAATACATCATTCGAAAGATATTTTAAAGTTCTTTTAAATTATCGAAAGTTTTCAAAAGATTTACACGTTTTGAGGTGTCTTGAATTATAGTTTCCTTTTGTATCTCAGCTACTAATTAAAATAATTTCATAAGTAATACATCATTAGAAACCTTTTTTGATTTGGAATCGAACAGTGGAATACAGAAATTTGTACCGCCAGATGGCGCTGTAATATTTTTAAATTTCATTATTTCAATTTCTAATAAGGATTAAATAATTTTTAATACATCATTCGAAAGATATTTTAAAGTTCTTTTAAATTATCGAAAGTTTTCACCAGATTTACACGTTTTGAGCTGACCTGAATCAGTTTTCTTTTATATCTCAGTTATTAATTAAAAAAATTTCATAAGTAATACATATTTGAAAGCTTTGTTGACTTGATACACATTTTAAAGTACTTTTACATTATCGAAAATGGAATTCGAGATTTCACCCGATTTGCACGTTTTGAGGTCTCCTGATTAGGTTTTCTTTTGTATCTCAGCTACTAATTAAAATAATTTTATAAGTAATACATCATTAGAAAGCTTTTTTGATTTGGAATCGAACAGAGGATTACAGAAATTTCTACCGCCAGATGGCGCTGTAATATTTTCAAATTTCAATATTTCAATTTCTAATTATGATTAAATTATTTTTAATGCATCATTCGAAAGATATTTTAAAGTTCTTTTACATTATCGACAGTTTTCACGAGATTTACACGTTTTGAGGTCTCCTGAATTAGTTTTCTTTTGTATCTCAGCTACTAATTAAAATAATTTCGTAAGTAATACATTATTAGAAAGCTTTTTTGATTTGGAATCGAACAGTGGAATACAGAAATTTGTACCGCCAGATGGCGCTGTAATATTTTAAAATTTCAATATTTCAATTTCTAATAAAGATTAAATTATTTTTAATACATCATTCGAAAGATATTTTAAAGATCTTTTAAATTATCGAAAGTTTTCACCAGATTTACACGTTTTGAGGTGTCCTGAATTAGTTTTCTTTTATATCTCAGCTACTAATTAAAATAATTTCATAAGTAATACATCATTTGAAAGCTTATTTTAGTTGATACACATTTTAAAGTACTTTTACATTATCGAAAATGAAATTCGAGATTTCACCCGATTTACAAGTTTTGAGGTGTTCTGATTAGGTTTTCTTTTGTGTCTCATCTACTAATTAAAATAATTTCATGAGTAATACATAATTTAAAAGCTTTGTTGATTTCGAATCGAACAGTGGATTACAGAAATTTCTACCGCCAGATGGCGCTGTAATATTTTTAAATTTCAATATTTCATATTCTAATTATGATTAAATTATTTTTAATACATCATTCGAAAGATATTTTAAAGTTCTTTTAAATTATCGAAAGTTTTCACCAGATTTACACGTTTTGAGGTGTCCTGAATTAGTTTTCTTTTGTATCTCAGCTACTAATTAAAATAATTTCATAAGTAATACATCATTAGAAAGCTTTTTTGATTTGGAATCGAACAGTGGAATACAGAAATTTGTACCGCCAGATGGCGCTGTAATATTTCTAAATTTCAATATTTCAATTTCTAATTATGATTAAATTATTTTTAATACATCATTCGAAAGATATTTTAAAGTTCTTTTAAATTATCGAAAGTTTTCATCAGATTTACACGTTTTGAGGTTTCCAGAATCAGTTTTTTTTTTTTTTTTTATCTCAGTTATTAATTAAAAAAAGTTCATAAGTAATACATCATTTGAAAGCTTATTTTAGTTCATACACATTTTAAAGTACTTTTACATTATCGAAAATGAAATTCGAGATTTCACCCGATTTACAAGTTTTGAGGTGTCCTGATTAGGCTTTCTTTTGTATCTCATCTACTAATTAAAATAATTTCATGAGTAATACATCATTTAAAAGCTTTGTTGATATGGAATGGAACAATAGATTACAGAAATTTCTACCGCCAGATGGCGCTGTAATATTTTTAAATTTCAATATTTCATATTCTAATTATGATTAAATTATTTCTAATACATCATTCGAAAGATATTTTAAAGTTCTTTTACATTATCGGAAGTGGAATTCGAGATTTCATTTTATTTACAATTTAAAGTGTCCTGGTCAGGTTTTCTTTTGCATCTCAGCTAATTGAGTAAGACCGTTCAAAATTGGTATGTGCAAGCTAATTAGGAGGGGCTGGAACGGTGGGGAAGGAATAGGCGCGCAGCGCGAATGGGTTTGGGACACGGTGCCAGTTTTTACCCGATGATAAAAGATTTTTTTTTATTTTATTTTCTTAATAATAAACGTTTGAGTTGAGAAGGAATATGCGTGTACAGCGCACGTATATCCTCAAACGTGCGCACGCAGCGCGCATGGGTCTGTGCTGCCGAAGGCAGTGGCGTCCCGGTGTGAGTTTTTACCCGATGCTAAATGATATATTTTTTAATTCCTTTTCTTGAGAATGAAAGTTTATGAGTAATAACATGGAATTTTGAGAAGTCATAAGTATGGTGAAGGAATACGTGCGCGCAGCGCACGGGTCTACGCTGCCGAAGGCAGTGGGGACCCGGTGCGACATTTTTCCCGATCAGATTTTTTTTTTCTCTTTTTTTATCACAGGATAAAAATTAATGCAATTTTGAGATGTTCATTAATTATTGTGATTAATTTAAAAATAGTGACCAGCGAAGCGGGCGTAGCCTGCTAGTTGGAAATAAAAAAAGCAGTTTTTGAATTTTTTCATTTTAAAATCGATCAAAATCAAAAGTAGAACTTCGAAATTGCCTGTCATTATGGCTCATCTGTATGCAGTTGCAAAATCTAAAGTATAGCTTTAAAAATAAAATTAATAGACATATTATATTTATTTAAATTCATTTTTATTTCATCTGTTAATGACACCAAAAGTTACTTTTAACAGAATAATAATACATCATTCAAAAGATATTCTAAAGTATTTTTATTGCAGGCTATTAAAATGATATAAGCCGTTCAAATTCTGTACAGAACTTTCGGAGAAAACTACGGAAAACCCAGAAAATTTTTATTCTTTTATATTTTACAGAGTTTAAAATTCAGATTTTCGCTAACATTTCGCACTAATAATTTTTAACGGTATATAGCCCAGAATTAAGCAAGTTTTGGAGAAAACCACTGATAAGTCAGACACAAATCTTTTTAAAAAATTTGTATTATCTTTGTATTTCAGCTTCTAATTAGTATAATTTCATTTTTATATTATCGAAAGTCGAATTCGAGATTTCACCTGATTTACACGTTTTAAGGTATCCTGATTAGGTTTGTATCTCAGCAACTAATTAAAATAATTTCATAATTAATACATTATTTGAAATCTTTGTTGATTTGGAATTGAACAATATATTACAGAAATTTCTACCGCCAGATGGCGCTGTAATAGTTTAAAATTTCAATATTTCAAATTCTAATGAGCGAGGAAGGTGTTGTAAGTTCTAAAACGGGGATAAGGCACCGCAGGCGTCACCGAGCGGGACTTAGCTAAAGTCAGAAATTTGAAAGATCATAACATGGTGAGGGAACAGGCTGTTTCAGATATTGAAAAGGGAAGAGGACGCCGAAGGCGCTACCGCACGGGAATTTACTGCGATTTCAATAAGCTATTTTCACGATATATCAATAATCTGTTATTAGACCTGAAACGGGAAAAAGGCGCCACAGGCGCCACCGAGCGGGAGTTTCGTAAAGTCGGATTTTTCAGGGATCGCGAACCAGCTGGTCGCCGAAGGCGGCTAGTAAATAATAAAAATAATAAAATCATATATTTTACATATAGGAATTTTAACATTTTATGTCGAACACTGGAGCATAGGGAACAAAAACTGGTAAAATGAATAACTAGCAGTGTCAAACACTGAAACATAGGGTGTCAATTACTAATAAAAGGAAAAACTGGCAGTGCCAATTACTGGAACATTGAGTGGGTGTCAAATAAAAATTCATAAAAAAAAAAATAATAATAATTGTTATCAAATGTATATATTTTAACATATATGTGGTTCTGAATGTCTTTCATGCCCTATGTATTAACTTAAGATTTCTAAAAATATTTTCTGATGACTAGAACATTAAAAACATCAGAGATTGCTCTAAAAGTGTCAATCACTGGTGCACTTACCCTAATTGGAGTTAATATAAAACTAGACAGAAAGATCTAGAGTTTGCCATGGATTATGGAACATTTCTGGTATTCCTCTGCAGAGCCGTTGATTAGTGAGAAATATTATCGAATGATAAGATCTAATTGTTTGTATTTTTTTTTTTTTTTTTTTTTAATCACTTATATGTATTGAATAAAGTATTTTCTAGTAAGGATATTATGATTTTTTTACGGATTGTGATATATTTAAACTCTATTCCAACGACAATCGATATAATTAACTTGTTAAAATAATAAGCAAATATCAGAAAATGTTAATAATTCTTGATAAAGGACAATCTTCCAATTACAAAGTTGGCGCTTTATCAACCAGGTCCCTATTAGCTTATTTGAAACGCAGCCTAATACTTGTTTTCAGCAGAGATATAGTAATAAGACATAGATTGATCAATGATGGGGGGGGGGGGGGGGGAGTGATGCCTTTTCATTTGGAAAAAGACGGCCATTTTACTCTCTTATGGATATTTTTTCCTGAGTGAATATACACGGGAATAGACAAAGATAATTTAGCAAATAAAATTTATTTACTAAAAGAGAATGAAAAACCCAAGATACCCATTTTTCCTTTCTCTTTCTTTTTTTTTTTTTAACTATACGCCAGTATACTCATGTGTCTGCACAAAAGTGACTTTCTTTCTTTCGGTATTTATTATTATACTTCTTTGAGATAAAAATCGTCTGCATTCATCATGAAAAATAATTTTAATAAATTATAATTGAATAAATAATTTGTATTGCGTAAATTTGTATAGGGTTCTATATAAAAGAAAGTATTGTGGTAATCACAACATACTAGTTATATACTAAAACTTCTGAGGCTGCTAACTACATTTAAAAGAATTTTGAGAATTCCATCTTACTTACTAATATAAAATATTAAAAAATATTAAAATTTAAAAAAGCATTCCACTAAATATGAAGACATAGTAATTGTTTCCTAATAATAACAAAGCAACTGATTATAAAATTTATATTTTTCATAAATTACTTGAATATAACTTATTTATGCAAACTTATCCCATTTCTTTTCATATATTTATTAGAACACTTAAAAGTCACGCAATATTTCGGCATTTTCAACATTCATTACCATTCTATTCTATTATTATTTTCGAGTTTTAACTCTCTAATGGCGGATGCCAAAAAACTTTTTCGGCATCAAAAATCTCTGCTCGTTAACATGGGGATGATAGATTATATAAATTGCTATATCTATGGTTTTCAGCCAAACACAAAATATATTTTATCTGTTGCCATTCTCTGCTTTAAAATAATGCCGGATATAGCCCCAGAAACCCATTATTGAAATCATGATGCGGTTGCACGCTCCTCAGATTAGTTCGGAAACAGATTCAAAATTATGATCATTAAGTCATGTTTACGAAGATTATTTTACATGGTTGTAGTTTCCTTAAGAAATAAGTGTACATACTTTGAAAGTCACAGTAGGTCTTTTGACACAGTAAAATTTCTTAGTTTAAGTAAAAAGAAGACAAAAGGAAAAAACCTGAGAACTAAAATAGGCTGTTTTATTTTTTTGTCGTTATTTTATTATGTTTATTTATTACTAGCAAACCCATGCGAATTTTTCGTAGTTTATTTCTTTTTTTTTTTTTATTACTTCCTTATACAAAGTATAAGGAAGTATACTAATCCTGATTTACGAAATGGATTTTGTATTTCACATTGCTCGAAAACGAATGATCACTGAATGTTCCCAATTTATACGTGTGACTGTCATGATGTCTAGTTGTACACCTGCAAGTGTCGTCTTAACACGAGCTCTCGTTTTAGAGATATAAGCGACTTTACACGATTTTTCGTGACGTCTGTGTGTATGTGTATGTCGCATAACTCGAAAACGGTTGGACGTAGAAAGTTGCGAATTGGTACATAGATTTGGTACATCTAGTTATGCACCTCCCTTTTTGGACTTTGTATAATTTTCCGTTTTGGAGATATTTAGGAAAATTAGGTTCCTAATGACCAAAAATACAAAGGTTTATAATAATGCTAAAGGTTTATAATAATGTTTATAATAATAAAGGTTTATAATAATTATAAAGGTGCCATAGTGTATCAAAAAACGGTAATAACTCAAAAACGGTTAATTTCAAAACTCGGTTGTCCTTGGCGTTTTTGTATTTGGCGATCAAAAACGCAATACGAAAATATACATACCAGATGTATATTTTCGTAATATGTATTGTACGAAATATTGTTTCATATTATTCATTACTCTCTTAATATACGTTGTTAAAATAACCATGATTTGTGAAAGGAATTAAATATGTTGACCAGATAATTTGGCGATATTGTTCTTTTTTTTTTTTTTTTCCGCCAAGGTTGACAGATATGAAATTTATTCCGCTGAAACATGAGTATCTTATATCAGGCACTTTATTTAGACATTTGAAAACAAATTTGACTTAAAATTATTATAGAATATTTATCATATTCCTTTTAATTATTATATTAGTTGGATATTTATTGTGTAAATATCATCCTTTGAAATGAAATGTTTATTTCTTTAAATCATTGAGACCACCAGCAGTCGAACGGCTCTGCGCTCAAAGCTGGTAGACGTGGGGAGCCGGGTTCGATCCCAGGTCACAGTCTTTGGTCTTGCCGTTCAGAGTTTTCTGGGGTTTTCTCCGAAACTTGCGTAAATACGGGCTAGGACCCCTTAGAAAAATCTCCACGGAAGGCACTCCCCTCAGGCCTAGGACAATAAAACAGTCAATCACCCTTATTCCCATACACCAACACATCATCTTTAAAGCTTTCTTTCTTTTTTCGTTTGATAAAACAAAATACACTAAATTTTCTTAGAAAAATGAGGAAAATTTATCGGTTTTCAACGGGATGTAATGGATAGATTTTTATTTTATTATTTATTTATTTTAACTATTGGTAAAACCTTTTATTTACGGTATTCCCTATCCAAGCTGTTACGTTACATATATTTTTCGTAGCTTTTAATTTTATGTTAATTTATTGAATCTGGTATCTTAGAGGTTTTTTTTGAGTCTGTTTACAACTAAGCAATATTTTGACAATTTTCTGTAAGTTTTCACACAGACACATATATATAATATGAAAGCCTTTTCAAACATTGCACTGAAATGTCTTTCTAACTTTTTGCTTTGCATTTTTTCTAGTTGTTAATTCTAACCTTTGCTAATTTTATTATTTAAAAAAAAAAAAATATATATATATATATACTTTCTTGTCACGGCAAATTTATTTCTCTTTATACATTTTAAACCTCTCATACTTCATGTTCTGAAGTAAATATTTCCAACTCGTTGACGATAACGCTTCAGGGCATGTCCACAAGTATATAGTATTTCCTCACTTGTTCTAACAAAATAAAATAAAACAACTAAACTCCATCGAGAAAAGAAAAATGCCATCAGGCTTTCCGAGGACGTGATTCGCAGTTGGAATCGAGTGTCTGTGTTTACTTTCTTTCGGTTGAGTTGTTCGAAGCACTTCCTTGCCACTAAAAAATATTTAATATTCGAAAATCGGTCAGCATCTTGTTAATGAGAATTGTAAACGTAGAAGATCCTGTTTTATTCGTGATCTGGTTTAATTAAATTTGACGAGGAAAATGAAGTTATTCAGAATGTTTTTTTATTTTTTAATTTGCTGTAGGTGTTGTGAGACATATGAGCTTCATTATAAATGAAGTTTTTTTTTTTTTGTCAATGGACTTTATGCATCATACGTCATTGCGGGTATATTAAAGTTTCTACGCCAATCGCTGAGCTTGAAATTTTTGTTTATAGTTGTATTAGCCAATACCAGTCGCTGAGATAGGTAAATACCCGCAGCCGTTGCCACTCGTGGATAAGGTACATTGCAGCATTTAACACAGAAAAGCTTAATTTTTTTAATTAGATTCGGTCTAGGATTACAATATTTGTATAAAATTTGAAAACTGATATGCTGGTTTGTTTCTTTTCAAGCTATTTAGAAGTTTATCTGTTGTAATAAATCTGTTTATGTCTGGCCCATGTGATTGCAAAATGTTTAGTGCTCTGGTACTAATTTTCCTAGTGCCGGTTTAGGTTTAGTCATCTCAGTTTATACATACAGGCATGAGAATTTTCCGCGGATCCGCGATTTTCCTCTTTTTTGCGATTTTCGTTAATTCCGCGGTTTTTTTATTTTGTTAAAATCAAACTCCAATAACGATCAGTGTTCAAACGCGTCACGAAAAACTTTAGATTCTCAATCTTTTTCCATCCAAAATACAAATGTCAATATTCATTTTAAACATGCTTTATTAGATTCTATAACATATAAAAGAACAGAATTATTCAATATTTCTCACTCATGTAATTTTTTTTGTCCTCCCCCCCCCCCCATTTTTCATCTCTAACCATTGCCGATCAAACATTCTGCGAGAAGCCTTTTACTTTTGAATATTTATCCATCAACAATATTAATTTTAAACTTACCTTATGATATTCTAGAACCCATAAAGAAGTAGAATTGTGTTTAATATTTCTCTCATGAACTACTTTTTACCCCCCTCCCCTCCCTTTCCCATTTTCCACCACCAGCTAATGATTAAATGTTGATTGCTAGATAACGTTTTTTTTTTTTTTTTTTTTTTTTTTGAACACATGTTTTATTGTGTTGATGTGCATTATTCTTTTAGTTTAGTTTGTCACTTTTAAAATATTTTGTATAGTTTTTTCCTGTAAGCATTATTTTTCATTTGAAATAAATATTATGAACGTACATTTGTATAGATTTCCCCGCGCGCGTTATTTTTCTTTTAAAATTAATTTTATGAACACGCGTGTTTCCTCTTTTTTTTTAATTTTCTGCACTCTCATGCCTGTACATAGATGTTCATGTTTTGAAATCATTTTAAGCGATGGGTTCTGGCCGCTTTAATGTGCAAACAATGATCCTAAAGTCACCCCAACAAACCAAATCAATATGGGCCAAAAAAATATGTTTTCATTGGGCTCTTTGTTGGTCAACAGTGAAAACGGCCGTTGCTGTGTAGATGTGCTCACCATTTGCAAGCCGTTTGCTAGACATACCAAATTTATTCCAAAGCACTGTTATTGCCTATAGCCAGGGTTGGAGTTTAGGACGTCCGAAACTGGTTTTGGACAGGACAGGTGGGGTTTTTACCATCCAAAAGTGTCCTAAAGTGCCTAAAACCTAAAATTAGGAGAAATTCCGTTTTATAATCTCTTCATTCTTAGCATAATTAATAATTAAAGGCATTTTACACTGAAAACTTAGCTAATTTTTTAAATATTTTTTGTATGTAAATAGAAATTTAAAATTTAACAATAGCTATATAAAATAAAAATTTCAATACACTTAAAAGTTTTCTTGCAATAAAAAATATGACTTGGTAAGAAATATTGGTTGACTATTCAAACTGAATAGCCAACCAATTTATTTTTATTCATATATATATATATATATATATATATATATTTTTTTTTTTTTTTTTTCCCATGAATTACTTATTCATTATTTTACAGAAATTCTATTAAAAAAAAAAAAAAAATCCTTAAAAGGAATATTGATTAAAAGTTGCCAAAAATAAACATAAAATATAAAATTATGGTTAGGCAATGAAATCTATGTATTTTAGTGATGGCCTATATGTAAAACATGTATTTAAGAAAATTAAAAATTCTACGTATATATTTCCTTCTTCATCGGAATATATGACCTGTGTGAAGTTGGCACCCCCACCTCGCAATTTTAAAAATCGGTTTATATGTAACGTTTGCCCAAGTTTTGCCCAGGTTTGCCCAACCAATATTTTTTTTTGCCCACCCACCAAAATTCCAAAAATCAAAAAACTAAATTTCGACCTCATTTCCGCATTAGCACCCCCATGTCGGAAAAACTAAAAACAAATCATACCATACGTTTGCCCAAGTTTTGCCCAGGTTTGCCCAACCAATGATTTTTTTTGCCCACCATTTATAACGCTAAAAACAACAAAAATAGTATTCTGGAAAGCGTGAAGTTGGCACCCCCAAGTTGGAATTTCAAAAAGCGGTTTGTGTGTAACGTTTGCCCAAGTTTTGCCCAGGTTTGCCCAACCAATAACTTTTTTTGCCCACCCACCAAAACGCTAAAAAAAATAAAATAACATTTGACCTCATTTCCGTACTAGCACCCCCATGTCGGAAATACTTCAAACAGATTATGTCATAGGTTTGCCCAAGTTTTGCCCACGTTTGCCCAACCATTAACTTTTTTTGCCCACCCAACAAAACGCTAAAAAAAATAAAATAACATTTGACCTCATTTCCGTACCAGCACCCCCATGTCGGCAAAACTAAAAACAAATCATACCATAGGTTTGCCCAAGTTTTGCCCACGTTTGCCCAACCTTTCATTTTTTTTGCCCACCATTTGTAACGCTGTAAATCCCGAAAATTGTAATTTGAGAACCGTGAAGTTGGCACCCCCAAGTTGGAATTTCAAAAAACGGTTTGTGTGTAACGTTTGCCCAAGTTTTGCCCAGGTTTGCCCAACCTTTCTTTTTTTTTGCCCACCATTTATAACGCTGTAAATCCCTAAAAATGTAATTTGTGAACCGTGAAGTTGGCACCCCCAAGTTGGAATTTCAAAAAACGATTAGTGTGTAACGTTTGCCCAAGTTTTGCCCAGGTTTGCCCAACCAATAACTTTTTTTGCCCACCCACCAAAACGCTAAAAAAAATAAAATAACGTTTGACCTCATTTCCGCACTAGCACCCCCATGTCGGAAATACTTCAAACAGATTATGCCATAGGTTTGCCCAAGTTTTGCCCACGTTTGCCCAACCATTAACTTTTTTTGCCCACCCAACAAAACGCTAAAAAAAATAAAATAACATTTGACCTCATTTCCGTACCAGCACCCCCATGTCGGCAAAACTAAAAACAAATCATACCATAGGTTTGCCCAAGTTTTGCCCACGTTTGCCCAACCTTTCATTTTTTCTGCCCACCATTTGTAACGCTGTAAATCCCGAAAATTGTAATTTGAGAACCGTGAAGTTGGCACCCCCAAGTTGGAATTTCAAAAAACGGTTTGTGTGTAACGTTTGCCCAAGTTTTGCCCAGGTTTGCCCAACCTTTCATTTTTTTTGCCCACCATTTATAACGCTGTAAATCCCTAAAAATGTAATTTGTGAACCGTGAAGTTTGCACCCCCAAGTTGGAATTTCAAAAAACGATTAGTGTGTAACGTTTGCCCAAGTTTTGCCCAGGTTTGCCCAACCAATAACTTTTTTTGCCCACCCCCCAAAACGCTAAAAAAAAAATAAAATAACGTTTGACCTCATTTCCGCACTAGCACCCCCATGTCGGAAATACTTCAAACAGATTATGCCATAGGTTTGCCCAAGTTTTGCCCACGTTTGCCCAACCATTAACTTTTTTGCCCACCCAACAAAACGCTAAAAAAAAATAAAATAACATTTGACCTCATTTCCGTACCAGCACCCCCATGTCGGCAAAACTAAAAACAAATCATACCATAGGTTTGCCCACGTTTGCCGAATCTTTCATTTTTTTTTTTTTTTTTTAAATAATAATAATAAAATAAAGTTAAATAAATTAGAAAAAAAGAAAAAAAAAGTATAACTTTCATAAATCAAATCCTTTTTTAATTTACTTACATTGTCAACAGTAAGATCAGGTAGGAATAAAGTGAGTATATTTACAAAAAGTTGCTACATATTTAAAATATTAAAATATTTTTTTATTTTTCTTTTGTATTTATTAGATAAACACAAAGTATTTCTGCTACAAAAAGAAATAGTGAAAATATAAAAATTATCGTTTTTATTTAAAATTTTGTTTTGTGCACAACCTATGAAATATATTACTTTTCCAGATTTTTCTTCATCTCTTTTTCATAGTAAAATTGTAAAATATTTTGAGAAAAATAGAAGCATAAAATATCTAAGAACAGATGTTTATTTGAAGTTAAGTTAAATTTATTGTATTCTGTACTCTATAGGATATTTTATCAAGTGGGGTAAAATGGGTATAGACACTCAATTATATTATTATTTTTATAAAGCTATATAGAAAAGAGTTTCTTTTAAATTTAGTGGCCAGCAAACAGGGCAAAGCCTGCTAGTTTTTTATATAATTTTCTATACATATAATAAAATAAGATGTTTGTGTGTGTGTGTGTCATTGTGTATGTATTTACAGAGCTTTTTAGGAATATGGCAGTCGGCTGAGCTACTCACATTTGCATGGAGCTTCGTAATGAGAACCGTGAAGTTGGCACCCCCAAGTTGGAATTTCAATAAACGGTTTTTGTGTAACGGTTGCTCAAGTTTTGCCCAGGTTTGCCCAACCTTTCAATTTTTTTGCCCACCATTTATAACACTGTAAATTTACTCCTATATATACATTTTTTTTTTTTTTTAATATAAAAATTCTTTAAGAATGGAATGGAATAATCTCATCTTAATATTAAATATAAACCAGTACGTAGGGGAGCAGAAAATATTCAGACCTCTGAAATTTCCCCCGAATACATCCTAATTTTTTCTAAAAATAACGTAGCAACCTATTATCAGAGGGTTTCTTACCTTTTTTTTAACCTTTTTTGAGAGGGAGGGGGGAGGAAGGAGAAATCTTTCTTTTGTCCAAATATTGAGGGAGAATTTTTATAAGCTAACTGTATTACAAATTTCAAACTTTTTCTTTTTTTTAATTACATCAAAATTTAATGTTGCTATTAATGTCCCCCGGATGGAAATTATAAAAGTTTGAGATAATTAGATTTATTAACTAACATAATTTTTAATTTCTGATATAATATTACATAATTTTGAATAAATTAATGTTGCTTCGTTTTATTGCATTTTGCTGTCTCTGAAAATTTAAAATATCTCTTTATTACAGATTTGCGAAATATCAAGAATAACACAAACATGCATGAACCATAATGCTTTATTACAATTTCTGTTATTTTCTGTTTAAAGATGAATTAAAATTATATTGATAACGCCTTCTCGTACAAATAAAGTAAGCAATATCACTTAACTGATAAGTACAAAACTGAACAAACTGAAAATTAAAAGTTGTATGCTATAAAAATGAGACAAATTAATATAAAGATACAAAATGTACAAAACATGGAAAAATTTTAACCATGAACAAAACGAGTTTTACAGTCTGCGAAAAAAATGCTTAATTGTTGGATGACAGAATCAGCAGCTAATAGACATTTGTTGGTGTGTATCATTACAAAAAAAAAAAAAAATAATAATAAAAAAATAAAAGTAAAAATAAATAAATAAATAAATAAAATAATGTATACGAGTTTCAAGCCTGCCTTTTTTTCTCCTAAAGAGAAAGAAAGAAAAAAAAATTGTTATATTGAGGCCATTACAAAACTTACTTTCTTCTACTTTTTCCTATATAAATCCATGCAATTGAATTTATTATTTTATTATTTTTATTATTAATGCAGATAATTTTCATATCTGAGAGGTATTAGCATAAATGTCGAATGGAAGTGAACTTTTAACTGGCAGATGATATCCTTCTCGTTCTTGGGGAAAACTGCAGTATAACACAGCCACATATCGCCTATATACACCAAATTTAATAAACATTATGTCTCATAATGGCCTTTTTATAAAAACGTTTTGTTCGATTATACGCAATAGAACCTGAGATATAACTTTCCCTTAAATTGCAAAAATCACAGTATAGCAGCGCCACCAGTTGAGCGGTTAACACTAAAAGTTGACATAAGCTAATTTATGTTAAGGTGCATCTACGTATAATTTTATATCCAATTCTGTGCTTTAGTTCTTGAGACAGAGACTTCCCTGAAATTGCAGAAATCGACGTAAAACTGTGCCTCCTGTTGTGCAGTTTAGTATAGTTTGCAGTTTAGTGTAGGCACTAAGTTATGTCAAGGTGCATCTGCATATAAATTAATATGCAATTTCGTGCAGTAATTCCTAAGATGTAGCCTTTACTGAAATTTCTGTATAGTAGCGCCGCGCCATCTGTTAAGCGACCGGCACCAAAAGTTGATAGCCACTAATTTATGTCACTGTGCATTCTTATATTTATTTATATGCAAATCTGTGCAGTAGTTCCTGCGATACAGTCGCCACAAAACATTTTGTCACATGCAAACATTTTCTATGGTCAAACCATGTTCTGTTACTCTCAAAACGCGTAAATCCATCAAAAACCGAAAATCGAAATTTTTTACGAATCCAATACTTTTTTTTGTATTGAATACAAAAAAAAAAAAAAAAAAAAAACACTAAAGAATAGTACGTGTGTTACTATAATGCAAAATAATTTTAAACTGTGAAAATAATATTAAAAAGCTTAAGCATAAGTTTAGATTAGATTAATAACAATTAATGTGAAATGTCTGGGCTTCTATAAACATCCATAAAACAACAACAGAAGTTTTAACTAATTGTTAGAATTGTTATGTGAAAACTAAAATTTAGACACAAAAAGAACCAACTCTTTCAAAAATTTATGCTTAATCATTCACAGCTACTTGCTTAAGACCTTTTTCTTTCTTTCTTCTGTTTTATTTATTATTATTAATTTTTTTTTTTTTTTTTGTGTGTGTGTGTGTGTGTACGCGCAGTTTGATTTCGAGGGGGGTGGGGGTGGAATTCATGAATGCACAATTGAAACTGATAACTGAACTTCTTTAAATCAGACTCAAAACTATGCAAAAAAAAAAAAAAAAGTTTTTCCTATTTCTCCCCCCTTTCTTCCCTCCTTTTCTTACCGGCTAAAGTAAACAAACACATAATTTTTTCCATCCGTCGGTCATTAAAGTGCTTGTTTATTTATGTGAATTGGATTATTATTCTTGTAGCATTTTAGTTAATAATAATTTAAAAAAAAGTTGGAGAATCGGTATTTTCTCTAGCTTGTATGAATCACTAAATATACCGGGTGATTCAAAATAGATGTTACAGCGATTATCCCGTAAAGATAGATAGAAACATACTTCCAATTACAAAATTAGTGCAAATTAAGAGCAGATTTCAGCTATGGCATTTTTTTGTACAAGGGGCTGTATACATATTAAATACGAAATTTAATTTTTATACGGCCCCTCCTATCATGTGACTTATATTTAGAAAAATATTCTCCTCGCTCTAACAAGCAAAATAAAAAAAAAATCATCTCTCTAAGTAAAAATCTCGCTGAGTTATTGCAATTTGAAAATAATGACTTACACCACTTTTCTTTCAATTTTGGCATCTATTTTTCAACGCCAACGGGCCCACTTTAGGGGGTTATCTATTAGATGAGAAAAATTAAAAAAAGATCCTTTCTTTTAAAATAGCAACTAAAATCATTCAAACACGTGAAATCAACAGTTTTAAGAACTTAATGCAAATTTACATTATTAACACTTTCCAACTAGGTTGAAAAGTGTTTGACTTCGGTTTGTCTGTCTGTCTGTCCGTCTGTGTCTGTCTATCTGTCCGTCTGTCTGTCTGTCCGTCTGTCTGTCTTCGCTCTAACTCTCGTAAATATTTATGAAATTTCTTGAAACTGATATATGTTATTCAAGTTCACTATAGGACGTTCCCTACTGAAAATGGAGTTTATACCTCTACTAGTTTGTGTACAGGGACACTCGAAAGTATTTCAAAGCATTGTGTTCTACGAGAGGTATTTCTATAAACCATATTTTTATACCTTTACTGTAGACATATCTGAATAAAATTGAAATATGTTATTCAAGTTCACTATCGGACGTTCCCTATTGCAAATGGAGTTTATACTCTACTGGTTTGTGTACAGGGATACCCGAAAGTATTTCAAAGCATTGTGTTCTATGAGAGGTATTTCTATAAACAATACTTTCATACCTTTACTGTAGAGATATCTGAATGAAATTGAAATATGTTACTCAAGTTCACTATTGGATGTTTCCTGTATAAAATGGAGGAAATACCACCATCGGTTTATGTACAGGGACACTCAAAAGTATTCCAAAGCATTGCGTTCTATGAGAGATATTTCTATAAATCAAATTTTAATAACTTTACTTTCCACGAAGTGCTCGGAAATTGAAATATGTTATTTATATGTACAAAAGAATGCTCTGCACATAATGTAGCATGATTAGCATTAGATTTACAGGGTGGCACAAAAATATCCATTTACATTAAGAGCTATTAATAAAAAAATTCTAGAATTGTACTTTCGTTTACGTTAAGCGTTTTTAACACTTTCTAACATTTTTTAATTGAGAATATGATATCAATTTGTGTATCTGTTCGTTTGTCCGTCTGTCTGTCTATCTGAGCTCTAACTCCCGTAAATATTCATGGAATATTCTTGTCATATTCTTGAAACTGATATATGTTATTCAAGTTCTCTATCGGATGTTCCCTAATGAAAATGGAGTTTATACCTCTTCTGGTTTGTGTACAGGGACACCCGAAAGTATTTCATAGCATTGTGTTCTATGAGAGGTATTTCTATAAACCATATTTTCATACCTTTACTGTACACATATCTCAATTTAATTGAAATATGTTATTCAAGCTCACTATTATTGTTTCCTGTATAAAATAGAGCAAATACCACCGCCGATTTATGTACAGGGACACTTAAAAGTATTCCAAAGCATTGCGTTCTATGAGAGATATTTCTATGAATCAAATTTTAATAAGTTTACTTTCCACGACGTTTTAGAAAATTAAAATATGTTATTTATATGCACAAAAAAAAAGGCTTTGCATAGAATATAGCATGATTAGCATTAGATTTACAGGGTGACACAAAAATATCCATTTATATTAACAGCTATTAATAAAAAATTGCGAGAATTGTGCTTTCGTTTACATTAAGCGTTTATAACACTTTCTAACATTTTTAAGTGTGAATATGATTTCAGTTTGTGTATCTGTCCATCTATCTGTCCCTCTGTCTGTCTGTCTGTCTGCCCGCGCTCTAACTCCTGTAAATATTTATGGAAATTCTCGAAACTGATATATTTTATTGAAGTTCACTATCGGATGTTCCATATTGAAAATGAAGAGAATGTCTCTTCTGGTTTGTGTACAGGGACACCCAAAAGCATTCGAAAGCATTGTATTCTATGAGTGTTATTTTTATAAATATTTTCCCTATAGAATGTTCCCCATTTAAAATGACATTAATAGGTCCTGTATAACTAGTTTGTTTACAGGGACAACAACAACAACAAAAAAAAAAAAAAAAAAAAAAAAAAAAAGCAATGCATTACGTTTTAGGACAGAATTTTTTGAAAGTTATATTTAAAAATCTTTCTACTGTAAAAATCATAAATATATCAAAATGTATTGTTAATATTGTAAAATAATGTTTTGTATAGAATATGATATGATTAACTTTCTGATTTACAGGGCTACACTAAAATATTCAGAGAGATCAAAAGCTGTAATTATAATCTAACGGATGCATTTTCTTTTGCGTTAAGCCTTTTTAACACTTTCCAAAATGCCTAAGAGTAATTTTAAAATCAATTACTCTATCTGTATATTATTCAGTCTTTCTGTCTGTTGTGTGATAATGTAGGCAAAGAATATTAAAATTTATTCGATACAACAATTACGTAGAGTGGGAAAGTGTTACTAATCAATGCGTACTGCATGATTTTTCTTTCTTGTTTCGTATTGTTGAAAAATTTAATAGTTAAATTTCTTCGGGGGTTCACTTGCAAATCAAAACACGTTAAGAGAGGAAAAAAATTAAAATTCTAGCGAAACCGTGTGAATTTTTCGCGTTTTATTTTTACCACTTTTCATCATGGTTCAAAAATTTAATGACTTCGGCTCTTTAACAGTTCCAGCAAGGTTGAAAAGTATTAATGACTATGATTTGTCTGTCTGTCTATCCATCTTTCTGTGTGTCCGCGCTCTAACTCCCGTGAATATTCAAAGAATTTCCAGAAACTGATATATGTTATTTGAGTTCACTATCGGATGTTCCTTATTGAAAATGGAGTGAATACCTCCGCTAGCTCGTGCACACGGACACCCGAAAGTAATCCAAAGCATTGTGTTCTATGAGAGGTATTTTTATAAACCATATTTTAATACCTTTAATTTATGCATACATTAATAAAATTTTCTATCGGATATTTTCTGTAGGAAATGGAGTAAAACCCATCACTGGTTAGTATACAGGGACACCCGAAAGTATTCCAAAGCATTGCGTTCTATGTGAAGATATTTCTATATACGAAATTTAATTACTTTGCATAAATCTTAGCTCACAAAGAACTAATTATCATATAAAACTCTTCCGAACAATCTACATAAAACATCCTTTTATGCGTATAAAAATATGTTTTTTTTTTTCATTTTGTCTAGGGCAGTCTATAGATATCACACTGTACATATGAGAAATTTCGCTCACAGACGTAATGTATTTGAATTCTCTTGGATGACCCTGTGCACAAACAATTGTCTGATCGCAACGAATACTTTAGAGTAGCACCGCAATTTGTTACGACTTTAGAATATCGAATTTGGATTTTCTGCTACTATTTGTTCTTGAGATATTCTAATAACACACAGACACACACACACACACACACACACACGCAGAGAGAGATAGAGAGATAGACACCAACCGCTAAAAACATGATTTTTTAATTCAGAGAATCTGAAAACGTGGAAATGTAACAAAAGATAATTTTCGGAAATTTGACTCAAAAACAATTCTTTCTCTACACCGTGTATACAAGAATGTATATAGGAAAAGAAAGAAAATTGAATTTGAAAATTCCCTTTTGGTACATAAATTATTCATAAGTTTTATTTGTTAAATTAAAAACAAGGAAGAAAAATCACGCAGTACGCACTGATTAGTAACACTTTCCACCTGTACGCAATTGTTGTATCGAATAAATTTTAATATTCTTTGCCTACGTTATCACACAACAGACAGAAGGACTGAAAAACATACAGATAGACTAAATGATTTTTAAATTACTCTTAGGCATTTTGGAAAGTGTTAAAAAGGCTTAACGCAAAAGAAAATGCAGCCGTTAGATTATTATTACAACTTTTAATCTCTCTGAATATTTTACTGTAGCCCTGTAAATCTGAAAGTTAATCATATCATATTCTATACAAAACAATATTTTAGAATATTAATAATACATGTCAATGTTTTATAATTTTTATAGTAGAAAGTTTCTTTAAATATACCTTTTAAAAAATTCTGTCCTAAAACGTAATACATTGGCTTTTTTTTTTTATTGTTATCGTTGTCGTCCTTGCAAACAAACTAGTTGTACAGGACCTATTAATGACATTTTAAAATAGGGAACATTCCATAGGGAACATGAGTGTATAATTTTTTAAAAATTCTCAAAATATTCACGGATGATAGGAACCGGAGACAAACAGATAGAAAGGCAGACAATCGGACAGACAGATGCACAAATTGAAATCATATTACCACTAAAATTACTTGAAAGTGTTAAAACGCTCATGTAAACAAAAGTGCAATTCCAGCAAATTTTTATTAATAGCTCTTAATGTAACTGATTGTTTTTGTGTGTCCCTGTAAATCTAATGCTAACCATACAATATTACATAGAAGGCACTTTTTGTGCATAATATATTTCAATTGCATTAAGCTTTGTTGAAAATAAAATTATTAAAATTTGGTTTATAAAAATAACTCTCATACAACACAATGCTTTGGATACTTTCAAGTGCCCCTGTACGCAAACCATTTAGAAATGTACTCTATTTTACATAGGAAACATCCGATAGGGAATTGAACAACACATTAAAATTTCATTAAAGTTTCTATATATTAAAGGTATTAAAATATTGTTTATAGAAACTCCTCTCATAGAACACAATGCTTTCGAATACTTTTGGGTGTCCCTGTACGCAAACCAGAAGAGGTATTCACTCCATTTTCAATAGGGAACATCCGATAGTGAACTTGAATAAAATACATCGGTTTAAAGAAATTCCATAAATATTTACGGGAATTAGAGCGCAGAAAAACAGAGAGACAGAGAGACGGACAGAAGAACAGTCAGACAGATACACAAATTGAAATAATATTCACACTAAAAAAATGATAGAAAGTGTCAAAAACGCTTAATGTAAACAAAAGTAATATTCTAGCAATTTTTTATCAATAGCTCCTGATATAACTGATTATTTTTGTGTCACCCTGTAAATCTAATGATAACCATTTTATATTCAATGCAAAGCATTCTTTTGTGCATATAAATCACAGATTTCAATTTCCTAAAACTTCGTGGAAAGTAAAGTTATTAAAATTTGATTTATAGAAATATCTCACAAAGAACACAATGCTTTGGAGTACTTTTGAGTGTCCCTGTATGTAAACTAACGGTGGTATGCAATCTATTTTATATAGGAAACATCCAATAGTGAAATTGAATAACATATTTCAATTTCATGAAGATATTGTACAGTAAAGGTATGAAAGTATGGTTTATAGAAATACCTCTCATAGAACACAATTCTTTAAAATGCTTTTGGGTGTCCCTGTATACAAACCAGTAGAGGTATAAACTCCATTTTCAATAGGGGACATCCGATAATGAACTTGAATAACATATATCAGTTTAAAAAAATTCCATAAATATTTACGGGAGTTAGAGCGTGGGCAGTCAGACAGTCGGACAGACGGACAGATAAACAAATTGATATCATATTCCCATTTAAAAAAATAATAGAATGTGCTAAAAACGCTTAATGTAAACGAAAGTAGAATTCTAGCAAATTTTTATTAATAGCTCTTAATATAACAGAATATTTTTGTGTCACCCTGTAAATCTAATGCTAATCATGCTATATCCTATGTAAAGCATTCTTTTGTGCATATAAATAACATATTTCAATTTCCGAAAATTTAGTGGAAAGTAATGATATTAAAATTTGATTTATAAAAATATCTCTCATAGAACGCAATGATTTGGAATACTTTTGAGTATCCCTGTACACAAACCAGTGGCGGTATTTACTCCATTTTATACAGGAAACATCTGATAGTGAACATAAATAACATATTTCAATTTCATTAAAATTTGTGTACAGTAAGGGTATGAAATATATTTTATAGAAATACCTCTCATAGAACGCAATGCTTTGAAGTACTTTCAGGTGTCTCTGTATACAAACCAGTAACGATATAAACTCCATTTTCAATAGGGAACATCCGATAATGAATTTGAATAACATATATCAGTTTCAAGAAATTCAACAAATATTAATGGGAGTTAGAGCGCGGACAGACGTACAGACAGACAGACAAACCGTAGTCATTAACACATTTCAACATTTGTTGGGATGCGTTAAAAAATGTTAGAAAGTGTTAAAAACACTTACTGTAAACGAAAGTACAATTTTAGCAAATATTTATTAATAGCTCTTTATATAACTGAATATTTTTGTATCACCCTGTATCCCCCCTAATGCTAATCATGCTATATTCTATGCAAAGCATTATGTTTTGTGCTTATAAATAACATATTTCAATTTCATAAATCTTCGTGCAAAGTAAAGTTATTAATATTTAGTTTATAGATATATTTCTCATAAAACACAATGCTTTGGAATACTTTTGTGTGTCCCTGTACACGAATCCGTGGTGTATTTACTCCATCTTATACAGGAAACATCCGATGGTGAACTTGAATAACATATTTCAATTTCATTAAGATTTGTGTACATGTAATGGTATGAAAATATGGTTTATAGAAATGCCTCTCATAGAACACAAAGCTTTGAAATACTTTCGAAGGTCCCTGTACACAAACTAGTAGAGGTATAAACTGCATTTTCAATAGGGAACATCCGATAGTGAACTTGAATAACATATATCAGTTTCAAGAAATTCCATAAATATTTTCGGGAGTTAGAGCGCTGACAGACAGACAGACAGACGGACGGACAGACAGACACACGGACCGACAGACAGACAAACCGCGGTCATTAATACTTTTCAACCTTGTTGGAAAGTGTTAATGAGCATTCTCTTGTGTATTCATTAGAGGAAAGAGAGACATTACAGGTTAAAATAGCCGTCTTTCCCTGAGTGATTTTTTTTCCCAAGCGCTGATGAACGTGTGCCTTTAACAAAAGCTATAGTAATTACAATTTCTCACTTTTGATACAACCCCTTAAGACTTGGCGAAAAATTCTAGAATTTTCAAATTGCAATAACTCAGCGAGATTTTGACTTAGAGAGATGATTTTTTTTTTATTTTGCTTGTTAGAACGAGGAGAATATTTTTCTAAATATATGTCATATGATAGGAGGGGCCGTATAAAAATTAAATTTTGTATTTAATATGTATACAGCCCCTTGTACAAAAAAATGCCATATCTGAAATCTACTCTTTATTTGCACCAATTTTGTAATTGGAAGTATATTTCTATCTTTTTTAGTTTGCGAGATAATCGCTGTAACATCTATTTTGAATCACCCGGTATATCATCAAACTTCAAATACTTACCCTGGGGGGGGGGGGGGGGAGGGATTTGTGTAAGTAATAAGATATTTAACAAAAAATACACTTGTAACAGCAGAATACAGCTGTCAGTTTGTTGTTTAATATTAGAAAATTTGTAATTCCAGTATAATTTTTTATTTCCGTTTTCATTTTTATCTTATTATAAGAAAATAAATATTCAAAATTTCCCCCTAACATCGTTCGAGCATTCGGACATATTCTGCACCCCTGACAGTACGTACCAATAAGTATTACACTACGTACCAATAAGTATTTGGACACTTTCTAATTTAGACATTTTGTCAAATATCTAGAAACGTTCTTTTGGAATCATCTTGAAGAAACTTTGGTAGCGTAAAGAACACGTTATTCCTCGCATATCTGAGCAAAAGTTCTGTTCTAAAAAGAAAAAGGAGACCAGTAAATTTAAAGAAAAATCAGTTTTGAGTCACCCAGGGTAGTAGCGTGAAAATTTGATTGGGGAGGGAGACCCGAAGTTTTGCGCCCTTTCGTATTCCTCATCCAAAAATGCCACACGTATAATTTCATGGGTGTTACCATCTGGTGGACGGAAGGCACAGACCCTCTCGTCGGTTAATATGTACCAATGGCGAATCCAGAAATTAACTTTTTTTTTTTTTTTTTGGGGGGGGGGGGCTAAGGTTTTTCAAGGTGTTATTCCACATCAAGGAAAAGTTTACAATTATAATAGTCACTTGTGAATGCCAGTACCCCTAGCCCCCTCCCTTAAATCCGCCACTGATATGTACCACCTCCACCCCAACTTATTCCGAAAATCTGCTGGGAAAAATATATAAATATGTACATAAATTCAGTGCTGCTTTATGCACGTATTTTATGCAAATTAAATTTGTCATTTATTTTGAATTTATATATATATAATGTATAGTTCATAATATATATAATGTATACTTAATAATGTGTCTGATATATATTCACTGAAAAAAAATATTTGTGACCTTTGCACAGTTCTTTGCGCTAGAAGCACAATAAATAACTTTTAATACTTACCCCATTAGCTGTGGTATTCTCTATGTTTATTGTGCAGATGTAAATTGGAACAGCTTATACATTTAGTCAAAATAATTTGTTATAAAGTAATTTAAATTTGTTTTATTTTATTTATTTCCATTTTTATTCATTCATTTATTTATTTATTTTTTACCTCAGGCATTGGGTTTACACTTTTACGATACTGTGACTAATACGCTTTTTTCAGTGACGTGATTTATTCAGATATAGATGCTTTAATATTCATCATATTATTCTTTTTACTTTCTTCTACATTAAATAGAAGAAAGTATTCGATTCGTAAAAATTTTCGATCTCGGGTTTTTGATGGATTTACACGTTTTGAGAGCTGTAGAGCACGATTTGACCATTTTTAGAAAATGTCTGTCTGTCTGTCTGTCTATGTGTGTGTGTGACAAAATTTTGTGGCAACTGTATCTCAGGAACTACTGCACAGAATTTCATACAAATTGGTATGTAGTTGCACCTTGACATAAATTAGTGTCTATCAACTTTTAGTAAAAATTGTTATAGAGGTTGCGCTGCCATCCTGCTTTTTCTAAATTTTTAACATGGTGATATACGACAAAATTTTGTATAAATGTGCATAAAGAGAATTATTTTTTAGTAATCATTATGAAATTCACAAGAATGATTTATAATAGAGAGGGGAGTAAATTTTCAAGATGGGTATCTTTCAAAAGGTCTCGTGAATACCTTTAAAACGAATGGTTGAACTATAAATCTGTGATAATTTAAAACAATATTATCGATTTTTTTTTACTTTTAACAAAAAAAAAAAAAAATTTTTTTTTTCTTTGAAGAAATTTTACCATACTTGGTATTTAGTTGGGCCCTGATATAAACTGGTGCTGATGAGATTTGGGGATCAATCGCTCAACAGGTGGCGCTGTGATCGTATTTTTTCTAAATTTTTAACATGGCAGTATAGGACAAAATTTTCGTATAAATGTACATAATAATAGTTATTCTTAACTGTGATTGTAAAATTAATAAGAATTATTGATAATAGTAGTAGTTAATTAGGAAAAAAAATTGTGCATGTGGGGGCATCGCTTCCCCACCTGGGGTGAAGTACCCCCCAGGGGGAGGGGGTAAATTTTCAAGATGGGTATCTTTCGAAAGATCTCGTCAATACCTTTAAAACGAATGTTTGAACTATAAAAATGTGATAATTTAAAACAAAGTTATCGATTTTTGTACTTTTAACGAAAAAAAAACTTTTTTTTTTTTTTTTTTTTTTTTTAAATATGAAAGTTTTTAATGTTTTTTTTTTTTTTTTTTTTTTTTTCGGATATTCTGTTTTTAAAATATAATTTTTAATTAGATGTCATAGATTTTTATTTTTTTAGGTCTTATTGTGCTGGTATACTGTACTCACAAATATAAAGATGCTCAAATATAGAGAAGCACAATTTTTTTTATTCTACCAATAGCCTGTAACAACTAAATTTAAGGAGAACATTAAGGAATTTTCGTTAGAAAAATATTATTACTCATTAAAGAAAATCTACTAAAAGAAACTACATCCTTATTATCAAAATCTAAAAGCGCATGATTCGCTGAATGATATAATAATTCGAAAAAATAAAAAATAATAATAATAATAATAATTGCTTGCAACATCTTTCCCACAAAAGAAATTTTTGGTGAATGTACGACATTTTGCCTTTACAACCATACGTTAATATGAATGCTGCATACCATGTATTATGTATAAAACACAGAAAAAAAAATGCATAACATAAAATGAAATAAAAAGTCAATATTCTTTTTCTGTCTAAATGCCTATCCCATGATTATTTTACGAGGAAGTGGTCTGTGTGAGAGAGGATTTATATTCTAGATTAATCCGCAGTTTTCTTGAGTTGAGTGTTGTAAAACTAGACTACACAAAATTTATGGGTTGGAAGTGGAGAAAATATTTCTTTACGTTCTAGTAGTCAAACATCTGCGGTTAGTTGTTTTCAAGTTTTGGAATCCGAGAGAAGGAAAGCATTGTGCGTTTCGAACATGATATGTAGCCTGCAGAATTTGATCGTTTGGATAGAGAGTTTGAAAATCCAAAATTTTTGTTAAAGAATCTCTTGAACATGTGGTATTTTTGTCGGTTTCTTAAAGCAAAAAGAAAGAAAGAAAGAATAATATTAATGATAAAATAAAATAAGATAAAGAAAAAGAAAAAAAAAAGTTTTGGAATTGGCAATATGAATCTCTATACATTTAAATTATTAGTACGTTATTCTTCTTTGGCTAATCACTATATTTAAACAGGGGTGATGTTTAACTAGGGGGCGGATGGTACCAAATCGGGACATATTCCTAAAATCGGTGTGTGGGGGGGGGGGATGACTATATTTTGAAATTTTCTCCTTTTAGCCCCAATTTTCCTTTACGAATTTGGAGCATTCAAATTTTTGTCAAGAATTTTCTTAATACCTTATACGAAGTAAAGGAAATATGATATCCAGATTTATAAAACATACGTTGTATCTTATGTCACTTAAAAACGATTAGCTATAGAATGTTGAAATTGTGTATTTGAGATCTTTGTAAGATTTCATTATTCACTACCAATATTTCTCTATTCGACCGCCCATCTTATATTTCCGGTTTTGTTGTGATTTACCTGTATTAGAGTTACCAGATTTTACCTGAACCTGACCAGACCGTAGGTCGACCAAGTTTTTTCACGAGTGGGTCGGGTCGGGTCGGGTTCAAGTCTGGTTAACTGATTTTTTTTTTTTTTTTTTTTTTCTTTTTTTCGTGTAAATCGGATTTGGTGTTCAATGATTCGGGTCGCCATGTAAACATCTTTCAATAAAATGTTTACCATAATAAATAGAATTTTTTTTAAATATAATTATAACTATATAACTGATGTAAATTTACTATATAACATATGATTAAATAAACGCGTGCATAAACTATTGTTGTAAAGTAAACAACCATACCGGACAAAAGTAATTGACAAACAAACAGGAAATTATTATTATTATTATTATTATTATTTCGAATATAAACATTAAACAATAAATTACAAAAGCTAAACTTGAAGCCCATTTTCTACGCTTAAAGAGCACAACACTGTATATGGTTAAAAATTATTGTTAATCCATTTTTCAGATTTACAAATTTTTGACTTAGTAATTTTAATTTGATTCTTTTTAAAATTATTTATAAACTGTGTGACAATGAAAATTTGTTTTATTTTATAGCAATGAAAAATTACATGATTTCTAGATAAACTATTAATTTTTATTTAGATTTCGTGTTCCATGTAGAAGTCGGTTTTGGTGTGGGTAAAATGAAATCGCGCACGGGACATCAAATTTCCGTATTGCGGGATCAGGTCGCGTTAAATTAAAATTAATCTAACGAGTTCGGATTGAGTGAAACACGACTCGATTTAACCTATATATGTATGGGTTTCATACATTAATTTTAAATAACTGATTACAGAGCTACAAAGCTTTATTTACATCTATAACTGTGTAGTTTTCCTATATGATCTACTATTTTAAGGATGACTTAAAATTTTTTATCAGTACGTGATCTACCTTTTATAGATTTCTACGATCACTCAGGAAAAATATAAGTGAAGAAGTTAGACAATTGGTATTTAGGAATTATATAATGTCAAAAAAAAAAAAAAAAAAAAAAAGAAAAAAAAGAAAAGAACTGGCGTTTAAAAGGAACAAGTAAAAATCTTTAAATAAACGCCGTAAAATGCAAGAAACTCGAAACAACTATTTCGAGTCGAAAGAAAACACTGTCCTTCGTCAGCGAACAAGAAAGCACGAATGTTGCAAACAAAGGGGCAACGTCTAATTTCTCACTTTTCTTTTTGATCACTATATGACCCCGTTTTAATTTTTTAAAAAAAATCATATTTTATGTTTTAAATCTGAAAAAAAAAAAAAGCAATACCATTATTTAGGTAAAATCTCTCTCTATATAAAAAAAGTTACTATCACTGGCGTCAAATTTTTTTTTCTGCGACAGCGTTTTCTAACGCAGGGCAGGGTCCTTCGCGTCACGGGAGGAATCAATGTGTTCCGAGTACTCCAAGGAAAACATTTCAGCCGCTTAGAAATTTCTATCACTTTAATTGAAGAAGTTATTAACTAAAAACGACAAGTTTATGAAGATACTCTATTTTCCATTTGAAAAATGTTTCCCTCAGTGACGTTGTTCTTCTGTCATGAAGTCATTTTACCGGAGAAAATTAAAATATTATCCATGGTTGTAAGTAGGTAGGTAGGTTGGTTGGATTTAACGTCGCACCAATACTGCTCTATGGATAATTAGCGACGGTCTGGGACGCACCCCTAGAGATGTTCCGGACACATGTCATCACAATTTTGAACCTTCAAGGAGGGGATCTCCCTCCGCTTTGGTGATCTCCATAGGTATAGTGGGGATGGGAACATGGAGGATTTTGCAAACACGACAGATCTTATATGCACCATCCACCATTAGTGTACACGACGGTCTTTGGCCGGCTCAAGTATCCAGTCGGCAATCTTCCAATTACGTGCTCAGCGCTTTACCGACTAGGGTACCGCGGCCCGAAACCACGGATGTAAAAAACAAAGAAAATAAATATCAACTATTTTTCTCTACTTTTTTAAAATTAATCTTCTTACACGGAAATATTAAAATATGATCCATGGTTGTAGGTAGGTAGATAATTAGGTAGGTTGTGACTGACGTCGCACCATTACTGCACTATGGATAATATGCGACGGTCTGGGATGCATCCTCACAGCTGTTACGGAGACATGCCACCACAGTTTTGGTCCTACACGAAGGGGATAGCTCCCCAGCTTCGGTGGCCCCCAGAGGTATAATTTTGATGGGAACACGGAGGATATTGCGGCCACGGCATATTTTCCGTGCACCAGCCACCATTAGTGTACACGACGGTCTTTGGTCGACTCGAGAAACGAACCCTCAAACTTCCAATTATGAGCTCGGCGTTGTAAAAAAGAAATAAAAAGAATCATATACTAAAGCTGTATTGCAAAATGGTCTAGATATTGCGATTTTGTTTCTATTAAATATATATATATGTATATATATATATACGAGTATATATATTATATTTCAATTTGACATCGAATATGATGATTTCCATAATAATTTTCTGCTTTTGTCTTGTAATATGCACTATTAATATTTCTTTTCAGTGAAAGACAGCGGCGGATAGGCGGGCAGTGTTCTACGTGTGTTAATAAGTAAAGTGAGTCGGGGAGGAGGCGAAGCCTACTTCGGGAGTTGGTGAGCGGAGCGAGCAGGGGGCAGAGCCCCCTAGTGTTCATTGTAAAGTTTCATTGGCTTCTAAGTGTGTCACGCTGTCTTTTTATACGGCAAAAAAAAAAAAAAAGATTACAATTTAAAAGCTAAAATTAGTATATCATTTCAGGAAACTAAGTAGTAATGTATAGATTATTAGAGAATTCGTTCTACTCAGAAATGAGACTAAGCTGAAGAAACTGTTTTACTACGTAAAAATAAAATCGTGTTTAATAAAATCAGATTTAAACTAGTTGGCATAGGTGGACTCTGCTCAGTTCCCCATCATATTTATGTTCTCAGAAATTTCTAGTGCGAGACATATTATAATCATGTTAAAAGAAATGAATTTGACCACAGCTTGATACAGTGACAGAGTGAAATCCCCGCCTAATAGGCTATCCACCGTTCACTTGGATATAATTATCTTATTCTAATTTATTAATTTATTTTATCAGGGTCAATTCTGTTGTTTAGTTTTCATGCTACTATTTCCAATGCAATAAACCTCAAAATTCATATTTATATGAAAAATTTACAATTTCGCTATGTTGATAAAATCGTAAATTACGAATAATTTACGAAAATTTCCTAGTAGAATATTTGTATTCAATCATGTTCAAACAAATATCATAAACTTAATTTTGAAGTTGTCTAATGTATTTAGGATCCTCAAAATGGAAGTTTATGATCAATTTTGCCTTATTCTGACATGTTAAGTAAATCGTAAATTCCAAATAACTTACGAATTTTTTTTAATTGGAAAAATCATAGTCTATGATATTCATGCCAGTATCCTAAATAATATTTCGAAAGTGGTTTGACATCTTTACGCTGAAAATATCCCTCAAGATTGACGTTTATGTGAAATTTTGCTCTATTCTGACATGTTAAGAAATTCGTAAATTTCCAATAACTTACGAAATCTTTATATTGGAAAATTCATAGTCATTAATATTCATACCAGTGTCCTAAATAATATTTCAAAAGTAGTCTGACATCTTTACGATGAAAATATCTCTAAAAATTTACGTTTATGTGAAATTTTGCCCTATACTGCCATGTTAAGAAATTCGTAAATTTCCAGTAACTTGCGAAATTTTCAAAGTAGCATATTTATAGTTACTGATGTTCATTCCGGCATCAAAACTGATATTTTAAAATTGGTCTGACATTTTTACAGTAAAAAGTTTACATTTAATGCACGTTTAAGTGAATTTTTGTCCTATTCTCCCATATTAAGAAAATCGTAAATTTCTAATAACTTACGAAGTCTTTAAAATCGAATGTTGCAAATGAATAGGGTTCTTGCCAGTGTCGAAAGTAATATTTTAAAACTGATCTGACCTCTCTGCGACAATTTGTTCTTGAGGTATCGTGTACACAGACTAACAAACTAACGAACTAACCGACTAACGGACTAACAGACACCCTACAGACAGACAACATAGAAATTTTGTCATTTTCGGATTCCTCACACCTGAAAACGTGTAGAAAATACAAAAAACCGAGGTCGAAAATTTTCACGATTACCTAAGTTCCCCATACCTATAGTATGATGGGGAACTAAAAAATATAATATTCATGATTATTCAAAGTTATAAAGATAAATAATGTAAATTAGAATAATTAACACCATTTAATTTATAAATTTCGCAGGACCCGTTTTACCATTAGGCGAACCTAAGCGATTGCCTAGGGCCGCCAAAAAAATTGAAACACTGACCAAAATTTTAGAGGGGGGGGGGAATGGATGGATGGAAGAAAAGCGAAAATTATAAACCAATTTTTGATTATTTTTTTCTCCTCTTTTAAGGAATTTGTGTATATTCAGTTTTAAATTAAAAGTAACCTTCTTTAAAGATTTTAACTTTGTATAAAAACACCTTAACCCTTTCAGGGGCAAGGAATTTTCGCTCATTTAAAATAAACTACCGTACCAGAATTTGTGAACAAGCCTAAAACAGAAGAAATAAATGATTTTTTTTTTTTTTTTTTAATGTTATTAAAGTAAAACTTTGTAAAAATTTCCTAGATGAATTTTTGCAGTTGGGAATTAAAATAATTATAAGATAAAAAACTTTTTATAAACCATGTTTTTAAATTATCTGTTGAATCATAGCTATAGAACTAACTACATTAGCACTTTATCAGTGCGTATTGTTACGAAATTGTAAATAATTGTATTTATTTTTGTATAAATTCTTTCAAAGAAACTTAGTACGTTGATAAAATGTTAATTTTCTGCATTTCCAGCTCTTTTTCGTGTTAAAATAACTTTATTTTCCATTTAAAACGCATTAAAAAGCTCCAATAGGCGGGTAATGGATTTGGCGCCAAATTTGACGCCTTTTTGCCCTTGGCGACTTTTGGCGAGAAAATCCTTTTTATCGATATTCCAAAGATGGACGTTCTAATGTGATTGGTTAAAGAGTTACGAGAAATTTGAATTAAAAAAAAAGTTGGTTTTAAAAATAAAATATTAAACCTTTCCGAACAACATGTATTTGCATCATGAACTACATTAGCACTCTATCAATGTGTAGAATATCTTTAAATTGATAATGAAGTCAATTTTTGCCAGATGCAAAATTTAACTTTTTAACGCCCACGTTTAGTTAAATGTATTTATTTTTATGTCGAAAGAAAATGAACTCGTAAATTTTTTATGGCAACAATTAAATTATAGCTAATACTTTAACGACTATTTTTATTGCTATTAGGAGCTTATTATTTTCATATTTTAATTAATTAAAAGAAAAGTATTCGAACATTCGAAAATGTGACTTTGAAGTATTGTGTTGTTACCGGGTTCTGAACTAGTGTGAAAGTTTCAAATGTCTAGCTAGTAGGGAAGTTATGTACGTGAAGTTGGCACCACCACCAAAGGTACAAAACTCAAAATTTATCTCAATCGTTTGTACTTCGTTAGTACCCATTTGTACCACAAGAAATTTCGTTTGTACCGAAAAAATTTTTAAACTATAGCTGTTTCAATTTGGTGGTGCCAAATTCACGCTGGCACCACCACCATGAGAAAAACATTTAAAATCTATCTACATCGTTTGTACCTCGTTTGTACCCAATTGTACCACTCGAATTTTCGTTTATACCAAAAATGTATTTAAATTATAGCCACTTTAATTCACACATTACTACAGTCTCTTTAATATGGTAGTGCCAAATTCACGCTGGCGCCCAACAACAAGAAAAAAAAAAAAAAAAAATACAACTTTTAAATTTATATTAAACATTTGTACCTAGTTCGTACCCAATTGTACCACAAGAATTTTCGTTTGTACCAAAAAATTATTTAAATTAGAGCCATTTTTAATCCGGACATTATTATAGCGCTTTTAATATGGTAATGGGCCGCCGTTGTCTGGTTGGTAAGAGCAGCGAGTTCGTGATCGAAAGATTGCGGGTTCGATCTTCGAGCCGGCCGAAGACCGTCGTGTACGCTAATGTCGACTGGTGCACGTTAAATTCCGTTGTGGTCGCGAAGTCATCCAAGTTCCCATCAAAAATTAAACCTCTGGGGTGCCGGAACATGGGTTTAACTCGCTCTGATCCGGATCAAAATTCGATTTCCTGTTGTTTGGCTGGTGCTGGCGCTCCTTAATAACGGAAGACGCACCCCTCATGCCTTAAAAATCTGGATAGTTCCACTACCGGGACTCGGAATTTCCGAGTAGCACACGACAACAACACAACAACTATATGGTAGTACAAACTTTCCGCTGGACTCACACAACCGGGTAATAAAAAATAAATAGCATCAAAAACTATTTTAATCGTTTGTTCTGCGTTACTATCCAATTGTACCACAAGAATTTTCATTTGTACCAAAACAATATTCAAACTATAGCTATTCAAATCATGCGGTGCTAACATCACGCTGGCACCACTACCATCAGAATAAAAACTATAAACCTATCTTAAACGTTTGTACTTAGTTAGTACCCAATTGTACCATAAGAAATTTCGTTTGGGAAAATTCTTGTGGTACATTTGGGTACGAACCAGGTACAAATGATTAAAAAAGAAATCGAGTTTTTTTTTTTTTTCTTTGCCTCGTTGTTGAGCGCCAGCGTGAAGTTGGCACTACCATATTAAAACTACTGTAATAGTGTCTGAATTAAAATGAATATAATTTAAATAATGTTTTGGTACAAACGAAATTTCAAGTGGTACAATTGGGTAAAAATGAGGTACAATCGATTGAGATAGATTTTGAGTTTTTTTCTCGTTGTGGTGGTGCCAACTTCACGCTGGCACCACCAAATTAAAATGGCTATAGTGTAAATACTTTTTTGGTACAAACGAAAATTCGAGTGGTACAATTGGGTACAAACGAGGTACAATCGATTGATATAGATTTTGAGTTTTTTTCTCGTTGTGGTGGTGCCAGCATGAACTTGGCATCACCAAATCAAAATGGCTATAGTTTAAAAACATTTTTGGTACAAACGAAATTTCTTGTGGTACAGTTGAGTACTAACGGAGTACAAACGATTAAAATAGTTTTTGATGCTATTTATTTTTTATTACCTCTTTGTGTGGGTCTAGCGGAATATTTCCACTACCATATTAAAATAATTAATATTTAACGAATGCAATTCGGTACAATTTTCACTTGTAGATGCTGAGATATGGCTATCTGAGAAACCGCATAATGTATTAGCAGCGCCGGCTTCTGGCCTATATACACCAAAATTCAATAAGAGTATTTTTTGATAATATATATCTCACACTTCAAGTTCGGTAAATTTACTTAAAATAGAAGCTAAAATATAGTTTTCCCGTTAACAGAAAATATTGCAGAATAGTAGGGTTATCAGTCGTCCGATGTCCATCCAAAGTGAATCAGCATAGTATTTTTACCAAATTTCCATCTCATGATCCAAATTTTATACCTTTATGTACTACCGCAAGATTAATTATTTAAATAATTTAATCTTGTTATATTCTTCCCCATAATGAGATTAAATTGTAACATAGAAGCGCCACCTGTTGCCCGATATGCACTCAAACTGAATGAGCAGAGTTTTTCATAATATATATATCTCATAATAAGTTTTTTGTGCACTGTAAATATTTAATATTTTCTGAAATGAGAGGGAATCGAAGCGTAGCAGAGCTCTTGGGTGATATAGCCTAAAAGCTAAGCAGAACCAATTCAGTCCAATGTCCAACTAAATATCAAATTTAATTTAAGTTCATTGGTTCATGGAGTTCTATATTCGTTGCTTTGCTAACTGAAAAATATAGACATTTTATGAAAATGGTCGATCGACTTCAGGAAATTTCAAAAGATGTAAATTCGTAGAAAACCGGAAAATGAAAAATTTCTCAAATCATATACTACTTTTTTATAACAGATATGCGCAATATAGATTTTTTTTTTTTTTTATAGTGATAATAATAAAAATAAGTAGTCGATTTCAGTTAACTGAAATGCGTTTTGTTTTACTTAAAAATAAATAAAATAAAATAAATAAATAAACAAAAATAAAAATCATTAATATTTGCGTAAATCACACACACACAAGAAGAAGTGAAAAAAAATCAATCCATCAATGCGAGATTTGATTTCTAATTATGTATCGTATATCTAGAGTACTGTGTTGCATACCTTGAGTAATATATGAATGGAACTTTAGTATCAATATTATATATACTAATTTTTTTTTTTAAATATGTAAATAATATTTAAGATGCGTTCATAAATCCTTGAAGCATATTATATATATAATTTATATTTGTGTATAATAAATCATTATAGTAATTAAACACCAGGAAGGAAGACTTCAGTTAATGAATAAACAACCACATGTTGAAGCAAAGCTTTATACAAGATAAAAGACACAAAATTACTATCAGCTCAAATAAATTAACCAAATCACAGGTCAGTGTCATATATTAAATAATAATAAATCTTGCTTAAGTGATAAAATCAAAAATTTAATTTCAAATTAAATAAATAAAGATAAAACCAACTAGTTTCACACTCAAGAAAATTTTTAGTCCACTTTTTCACCCTAAAGACGACACGACTTGTGGGGATGAAACTAATTTGTTTTATCTTTATTTAATTAATGTATAAAAATAAATAAATATATGTATATTTTTCCCTTAAGCATGCAAGAAGACTTTAGATTTAATTAAATAATAACAGTAATAATAAAATTTTGTACACATTCTTTGTGAACAAAATTTATTTTAGTACTACAAGACTTGTTTCAATCTATTCTTCCAATTCGATAAAGGCATGCAATAACTGTGTTTCATTCTTTAGCATCGGTTACTATATTCATTTCTAAAAATTTCTTCGATATGGCATTAGTATAGAAACACCTTTGGGGCTTTCAAATCCTCCCTCCCCTCACATTTTGGTGATGAAGTAAAACAGCTAATGCAATTGTAAATCAACATCTTCGCGAGAAACGTCCAAATTACTTCAGTGCTAAATTTCAAATTTCATCAAGACGTTCTATACCTAAGCAATTCCATTTCTTTACAGTGATTTTTCTAAATTTTATGTTAATTATTAAAAACAAAAGTTTGCACGATATTGTTATTATTATTATTAGTATTGACATGAAAAGAAAGATTTATTATTATATTTATTTATTTACTTATTTTTGCCACACGAATATTAGAATCTGTATATAGCTTTTTGTATTTTTTATAAATTTTAACATTCATACATTTCTTAATTAATTTTAACATACATAAATTTCTTAAGCATGATATTTCGAAATTTCATTTTAATAATAATAATAATAATAATAAAATTGCAGGTCTATTTTTTTCCTCCCCCAACAACTACAACAAAAAAAAAAACAGATTTATTTTTTTTCCTCAAAGAAATAATCTGTTGTGTCACTCACACGACTTTCTCTTACCCTGAAATTTAATACTATAAATACAGCTTGCAGATAATTAGGTAAGATAACGAGTATTGTTATGTAAACCTATGTTAAACAATTCATATATTAGGCTTCTGAAGAGTTTTATATGATAATTAGTTCTGTGTGAGGGGGGCTACCGCCCGCTCAACCCCCCGTTTCATTAATGCACCTACATTTATGTAGAATTTAATTCGGTTATTAAAAAATAATTCTCTTTTTAAAAAATAATTTATTAAAATTATTATTAAAAAAATTAACTTTTATGATAAGGCAGACGATTTACATATTACAGAAGTAGTATAACACCAAATGTCTAAAAAAAGTCCATTTTATTTTCAATATATATAAAAAAAAAAAAAAAAAAAGAAAAAAGTACGATTTTTTTTCGTTAAAAGTAAAAAAAATCGATAACTTTGTTTTAAATTATCGCAGATCGATGGTTCAACCATTCGTTTTAAAGGTATTGGCGAGCTCTTTTGAAAGATACCCATCATGAAAATTTACTCCCCTCGAGGGGGAACTTCCCCCCAGGGGGGGGGCGAGGCTCCTACACACACATTTTTTTTTCCCAGTTAACTATCTCTATTACAAAAAATATATATTCGTTTCATTTGGTTTAGTGCAGTCTATAGACGTTAAACTCTACTTTCCTGCAATTTCCCCCATAGACGTAATGTATTAGAATTCTCTTGATTGTCCCTGTACACGAACCATTAGCTTTATCTTAACGAAAAGCTTACTGTAGCGTTCCTATATGATACACATTTAGAATACCAAGTTTGAACTTTCTGCCATAATTTGTTCTTCAGATATGCTGATAACAGACAGACACACATACAGACACAGACACAGACACACACACAGACATACAGACACACAGACATACACACAGACCATTTGCTAAAAACATGATTTTCGTATTCAGGAGACCTCAAAACGTGTAAATATAACAAAATCTCGCGTTCGAAAATTTGACCCAAAAACAATACTTTCTCTACCTTATGGGTAAGAGAAAGTAAAAAAAAAAGGGGGGGGGGCTTCGAGATGCACTAAGATATCTCAAGCGACATCATCTTGTTGAATCACGTGACTGCCCGAGTACCATTCTTGCCCTGCACTATCCACAGACACACACAAACATTGCTTATATACAGGGTGTTTCATAAGTCTGGATACACCAAAGTCCAAAATAAAAAAATTTGCTGGAAACATTGATTTCAAAAGTTTCCTGGATTTAAATAATCTACCACATGAGGTAGCACAACTGCGTCCTGGGGGCCTCTGGGGGACTCGCGTGACACAAATTTCATTTTTTAAATAAAAACCATATTTGTTCTTTGCAGAATCGCATTAAGCAGAAAAAACTGTTTTAAATCATGTACTGTTTTTATATTTTGCGGCTGTGGGTCCCCGGGGCCCCTATTTTTATGTTGTAATAAAAAATTTGGCAATCCTAAAATATTTGAATTACAAAAAAAAAAAAAAAAAAAAAAATCTGTAAATACATTGATTTCAAAAGTTTCATGCATTCGAATGATTTATTACATGAAGTATTATGAAAAAATCTGTTATAAGTCCTGTATCGCTTTTTTCGTGTTGCAGAATAGGGGGCCCTAGCAAAACGATTTTATTTTGTAATAATAAATCCAGCTCTCCCAAATGTCTCAATAAAAATGCAATTTTGCAGGACACATTAATTTCAAATCATTTGTGCGTTCAAATAATCTATCGTATGAAGTATCATAAATGGGACCCTGGGGCCTCAGGGTAGAGGTCTGCACGGGCCGGGCTTAAGGCCCGAGCCCGAGCCCGGCCCGGCCCTCGGGCCGGTCGGGCTCGGGCTCAATTTTTTTTGTGTATACTCGGGCCGGGCAGAGCTTGAATGAATTTTTCTCCGGACCGTGTCGGGCCGATTTTTTTTCTGATTTCCTCGTAAATCAACGAAAAAGAAAAATGATAAAAATATTTTTTTCAGTCACTTATTTTACATAATTTTACAGGCTGGTATGTCACACAAAGTTCTATTTTGTTAAAAAATGTCTGTAACTTCAATTTAATTGTCTATCAGGCTGTCTGTTCGAAATCTGATTTTTCGCAAATATTTCTAGCATGCTTCGAAATTAATATCTTTTATTTAAAGAAATATTAGATGGTTTTCTATTCAAAATAGTATGCATGTCACTACCAGTTTCCGTACATGTACAAAAAAAAAAAAAAAAAAAAAAAAAAAAAATAGATACGTTTCTGTTTATAAGGCTTTGTTTCCTATGATTTTCTGAGTTTAGGTGGTATGAAGTCTATAAAAATCTTTCCATTGTAAATTTTTCTCTGAGGCTCCTTTTTCTTTTCTCCAGTGGATGAAAGTAGCGTCATTCTTATCATGATCAAAATCAACTTTTCTATTCAATATGGTTGGATTAACATTAAAGTTTTATTTACCGAATCGCATGAAAAATTCGGATACATTACGGTATATAAGAGGAAAGTACATTTTTAGCAGTATTAACCATTTTAAATACCTTACCGTATTGTTTGATGAATGCTAATATTTTCGATTTGAGTTTCTGTTTGTCTTTGTGCCTTGTCTATAATAATGAATTTCTGTTTACATATAATTATCTTGTAAAAGTTCAGCAGTTTTGTTAAAGAACGTACTATTGTTTGGTTGTATAAAACCTCTGCAAAACACATACTAAAAATCTTTTTCATAGAAAGGCATGCATTTTTTTTTTGTTGTTGTTATTTTACATATTTTGGAATTGGGCCGGGCCGGTCGGGCTTGATTTTATCGGTTTTTTCCCGGACCGAATTTTTCGACTTCATACCGGGCAGGGCCGTGTAAGCAAAGCTTCCGTACGGGATGGGCCGGGCCCGGGCCTCAAAATTTCGGCCCGTGCAGACCTCTACCTCAGGGTCCCACATGACACTGACTCAATTTTTTTCAAAGGGAAATATTTTACTTATTAAAATCGTGTTAAAAAATATGTATCGAAAAATGTATTCTTTTTATTATTGTTATTTTAATGATTAGGTGGTCGTGGGGCGCCTATTTTTATGTAATAATAAAATATCTGAAAATCCCAAAATATCTCAATAAAAAAGCATTTTCGCTCAAACCCAATGTTTACAAAAGTGTAGTGCATCCAAATAATCTATCAGGCGAGACGAGCTACAAAAGGTGCCCGCAAAAGAGCCCCATGTGACAAACACTTCATATTTTTCAAATGAAAATTTTTCTGTACGATACATTTTTATATAATAACCATACCTTTTCTTTAACTCACACTTTTTCGCTTATTACGATATTGTAAAGGAGAAGCCAATTTTTGATTTAAAAAAATGGAGTTTGTATAATGTGAGGTCTTAGTGCCTCTGCCGGCTCACATACTTTAATTCATCTAATACATCTTTCGAATAAATGACACTTATGTAACCATTGTATCCAACAAAATTCCCTTTTTAACACGCTTTTATTAGCTTCACCTGTATGTATGTTTGTTTGTAAGTTTGTAACCGCTCTGGGAGCAAACAAAAAATCTATATTGTAAAAAAAAGACTTTTCGTATGTGAACGCCGTGGCTGTGAGTTATAGAGCCGCGCTTCGAACTTAAAGGCCTAGCGTTCCAGCCAAGTCAGGGGAGATTTTTTTTAAATGGTTTTTGTTTAATTCTAAATTATTTTAATTAAAGATTTAAATGTATGTAAATATTAAGGTGTGTCACTCACACGATTTTCTCTTACCCTGCATTTAAATACTAAGATAGATATTTTGTGATTTTTAGTTCACATTTCTATAAAAGCGTGTTCTTTAATTTTTTAAAACGATAATATTATTACTAAGAATTTTTCGGATTTCCCAGCTTTTTCTTAAAACATAAGATTCAGGGCCTTAAGGCCCGTTACGCTTCATTAAAAAAAAAAAAAAGGCAATACATCATTTAAAATAGTTTTTTCCACATAACGATATTCTATGAAGGAAAAGTTCAATATCTGTTTAAGAAAATTGAACTTGTGTCACGTGGGCCCCCAGGATCCACTTGTAATACGCCATGTGGTAGAATATTTAAATCCATGAAACTTTTGATATCAATGTTTTCAGCAAATTTGCTTTCCTTTCGAGCTATTTTGGTGTATCCAGACTTATGAAACACAACATAAAAATAGGGGACCCCTGGGCCCCATATGCTGCAAAATATAAAAGCAGTACATGATTAAAAAAATTTCACTTAACACGATTCTGCAATGTAAAGTTATGGTTTCTATTTAAAAAAATGAAGTTTGTGACCCACTTGTGATATCTCATGTGGTAGATTATTTAAATCCTTGAAACTTTTGAAATCAATGTTTTTAGCAAATTTGCTTTCTATTCGAGATATTTTGGTATATCCAGACTTATGAAACACCCTATATATATATTACATTTCCTTGAAAATTCCTTCTTTGATAAGTTTACAACATGTTTTGTAACCTAAAAAATATTAAATTAGAAAAATAATTTTATTAACTTTTTAGCAAATTTAAGTTAATATAACTATTCCGATAAATTTTAAAAATCGTACTTAAGTTCGCTAGTTACCTATTCGGCTTTGTGGGGTTTTGTGGCGAATAATCCAACTGTTTATTCCGTACTCATTCTTTTATTATCATTAAAAATTATATGTATATATTGTTCGTGTGTAGGGGGAGGGAGGTGGGATATTTTTTGTACCTAAATTGAAAAGTTATTTATTTTATTTCTAAAACAGTTGTTTTGCATATTTTATAAGATCAATACTGCTCAAGTAAAGTTAGATATATGTAATGATTAATTCCGTAGTTAAAGTAATTTTAATAATTAAAAACAGCAATCCTCTCTTGTGAAACTTCTTTCTACATTCTAGAAAATACCATCGGGCTTCCTTCCTTGAGGGACCATCTTTAACAAAATTACTCAAAAGGAGAAAAAGCAATCCTATTTCATACCAATAGGGAATGAATATAGTGATTAATGATCTTCTACCCCACGGTGCACTAATCGTCTCTTTCTACTATATTTATGTATTTTTCTAGTAACACCCTTCTATTACTTTCTTTTAACGGATAAATACTTTTACCAATTTTTTATGCAAAAAGATTACATTACATATCAGAATTATTTTGTGCAACGCTGTAAACTAAATAACAATTCCATGTCCACAATTTTTCATATAAAATACATGCTTTTAAACAGTCTAATAACATTTCATTATATTTATTGGGGTGTAATCATACTAAAATACACTTTAAAGAAATACTGTATGCAGACCCCCATGTCATGAAATATTTTGCGTGTCACTGTGAAGGAACCACAATTGTTATATACAATAATGAAAAGTTCATTAATATTTCAGTCTAATTTGCCACAGTTTGGATGGTTAAAGAATGTCAGCGGAATATCTTTGGTGTGGTTCTGTAAATAAATTATTTAGTCTATACATTGCTTTTTTCTTATTGCTTCCATTACCCGACAATGGAAGTATTGTATTCGGTCCAAAAATTCGATATCGAGTTTCCATCTGATTTACATGTTTTAAGGTCTCCTGAGTCAAAAAAGAAAAAAAAAAAGTTGCACTCCGGGAGTGCCGACAGAAGTGAAAACTTGAACAATTACGTGCGTATTTCTTGAATCGTCAGGAAATATTTTATTGTGCAGAAAATACTTTTAAATGAAGTGTTTTTTTATTCATTAATATAAACTAATACTACAAAAATTATATTAAAATTTTATTTAATGCGCTAACTGCAATAGAGGCAGTGTCTGGTGATGAGACAAGTCGTGTAGACCCGCACCAGATTGTAAAAACGTGATAAAAATGGCGGCTTTGGCCTTTCTCACAGTTTTGTGAGCAGGGGCGTAGCGTGAAAATTTGATTGGGGGGGGGGGAGACCCGACGTTTGGCGCCCTCTCGTATTCCTCATCTGAAAATGCCACCCACATACTTTCAAGAGTGTTGCCATCTTTGGGATCGACGACACAGGCCCTCTCGTCGGTTAATACGTGCCCCTTCGGGGCATATTCCTAAAGTCTACCAAGGAAAAAAAAAAATATCTGTTTTTTTTTTTTTTTTTTCCCTCCATTTAGTAGCTTTTTTTTTTACTTTCTCTTACCCATAAGGTAGAGAGAAAGTATTGTTTTTGGGTCAAATTTTCGAACGCGAGATTTTGTTATATTTACATGTTTTGAGGTCCCCTGAATACGAAAATCATGTTTTTAGCAAATGGTCTGTGTGTATGTCTGTGTGTGTGTGTGTGTGTCTGTTATCAGCATATCTCAAAAACAAATTATGGCAGAAAGTTCAAACTTGGTATTCTAAATAAGTATTATATAGGGATGGTACAGTAAGCTTTTCGTTAAGATCAAGCAAATGGTTCGTGTACAGGGACAATCAAGAGAATTTTAATACATTATGTCTATGGGGGAAATTGCAGGTAATTAGAGTTTAATGTCTATAGGTTGCACTAAGCCAAATGAAACGAATATATATTTTTTGTAATAGTTAACTGGGGAAAAAAAATTGTGTATGTAGGAACCTCACCTCTCCCCCCTGGGGGGGGAAGTCCCCCCTCGAGGGGAGTAAATTTTCATGATGGGTATCTTTCAAAAGAGCTCGCCAATACCTTTAAAACGAATGGTTGAACCATCGATCTACGATAATTTAAAACAAAGTTATCGATTTATTTTACTTTTAACGAAAAAAAAAAAAAAAAAAAAAAACTTAGAAAAAAAATCGTATTTTTTTTTTTTTTTTTTTTTTTAAATATTGAGAATACAATGGACTTTTTTGGATATTTGGTGTTATACTACTTCTCTAATATGGAAATCGTCTGCATTATCATAAAAGATAATTTTTTTTTTATAATATTTTTAATAAAGTATTTTTTAAAAACAGAATTATTTTTTAATAACCGAATTAAATTCTATATGAATGTAGGTGCATTAATGAAACGGGGATTTGAGCGGGCGGTAGCCCCCCTCACACAGAACTAATTATCATATAAAACTCTTCAGAAGCCTAATATGAATTGTTTAACACAGGTTTACATAACAGTACTCGTTATCTTACCTTTTAATCTGCAACCTGTATTTATAGTAATAAATTTCAGGGTAAGAGAAAGTCATGTGTGTGACACACCAGATTATTTATACATCTTCGGAGCATTCTAAATTTTTTCAGAGAATCTATATGTTAATACGCAGACATGAAATTCCTTTTACATTTTTAGCCTATTAAATAAAAGGAAGGGCTTACAAGTAATATTGTTCGAAAGATATGGTTAATGTGCTTTGCAGAAATAAATACACACACACACACACATATATATATATATATATATATATTCTAGTATGAGAGTAAGCAAAAGCATCTTTCTTAGGACAACCAGAGTATTGGTTTGAGATAAAGTAGAACAACTGAAAAAGATTTTTCCCCCCTTTTCCAACAAGTTTAAAGATATTACATTAAAATTCAGGTAAAACATAAAACTTTCAAAATAAATTTTAAGAAATGAAAGTAGTAACTGTTGCTAAGGAAAGCAACTTTATATTTTTAGAGTGGATAATACCTAATCTCACCGACAGCTGTGGCCCATGTTACTGTATGGGAAAGTTTGATTTCATGATTACTCATTACATAATGTACATTTAAATTCTGTTTTCACATTAAAATTTACAATCGTTTATTTATTTATTTATTTTTTATTTTTAATGTAATTCTAAGTTCAAAAATCTGAATTTTCAATATGTGCATTTTTCTCTTTCTTTCATTTTTTAACCGCAAAATGAAATATTAAAATTTTATCAATTTTTGGAAAATGAGTAATTAAAACATAAGCCTTACACATTTGTTCTGATTCGTCTAGTCTTTCAAAAGAAATTACTTAAAATCTCTTGCTCTTTCTCGAGGCTATAATCACTCTATTATTAATAAAGCTTTATATAAATTCAAAAATCTAAACGTTCTGATACCAAATTGAACGATCATAGTCTCATTCCAGTTGTTTTACCTTTTTATTTATTACTTTCTTTTAAAACTTGTAAAATTTTCTCTCCGTTTGGTTTTAAAGTCATTTAGAAACCTGTCAACAAAATTAAATTATCTTCTCTTAAAGATCCTATTCCTACTGAAAACCGTTCTGGCATTTATTTAGTCTTATGTTTGTCGTTCAATTTAGTTTATATTGATCAAACAAGAAGGTGTTTGAAATATAGAATAAATGAGCACCGTCGAAATGTTCGTAATGAAAAGATCTCTAAATCTTCTATTGCTTCCCACTGCTGGGCTCATGGTCATCGTTTTGATTTTTCTAAAACTAACATAATTTCATCTCCTATCTTCTCTTTCCATTTGAATATCCATGAAGATTTTTACATATTTAAAAATTCGATAAATCTTGTTAATGATATTTGTTCCACTCCATTCTTGTCTGATGCTATGAAATTACTCACATAAGTTCAATTTTCGTTTAATTTTGAAATTTTTAGATTTTGTTACATTTTTTAATCTAATTTATTTATTTATTTTCTTCTTTTATTTCATAATTATGTAGGGCTGACTCTAGGCTAATTTGGCAGGGTGCCTGTTTAAACAGTTTTTAGCACCCTGTGGCCCTTTTTCAACATATTTTAGCACTTGGCGACCCTTTTAAAAACATTTTGGTACAAAGTAGCCTTTTCTAACATTTTAAATGTTTAAAGGCCTTCAGTTTTTTTTTTTTTTGCTGACTTTTAAACTTTCTTAACTATAGTTCTTCAGCATTCCTGGAATAACAAATGCATACAGCCTATATATATATATATATATATACAAGGAAAATTAGTAATTGACTTTTGTTACGTACAAAAATCATAACATAGAATACCGCAAATTATGCAAATAATGCCCCTTTTTATTGAATTCCCCCATGTGGCCCTTTTATTTTAGAGCCAGCACTATTCTCCTCACACCAGTATTTATATTTACATTCATCTGTATATATTTTTGCTGTTCACTTCAAACGGTTTTGTGCGTTGCTTCTTTGACTGCAGCACTTGTGCCTACTTTTTTCGCCTGACGAAGGATCGTGTGTTCTTTCGAACCGAAATAATTATTGCAAGTTTATTGAATTTTATGGTGTTTATTCAAAGTTTTGTAATTATTGCTTTTAAACGCCAGTTCTGTGGTGTTTTCTTATTGTGAAATTAGGTATTGTTCACTCTTAAGGAAAAAGAAAATCAGTAATTTATTTATTATTGTTATTTTACACATTTAAACCAATTAAAAAACGTTTTTCTTTTTCCCCATATTGTGTAAAAAATATTTTAAGAAATGTAGTACTAAAATAAAATATTTGCTTAAAGGATCACTTAGAATCAAAAATTGTTAGTGAGAAATCGTTATAACCAAATCAAACCTCATCTAATTTCGTTTTTATACAATAGCCATAACGTACAATAAACTGCTTTTCTTTTTTCGAGCTAAGGTCTTGAAAAATCGTAATTTTAAGTTTTTGGAGATGAGAAAGCGATTTCGCATACTTACGAGTCAGTTGTAAGTATCTGAAATGGGAGAAGGGCGCCGCAGTCGCCACAGAGCGCGAATTTGCTAAGGTCAGAATTTTCAAGGATCGTTGTATGGTAAGCGAACATGCTGTTGTAGGTGCCTGAACAGGGAAGGCCGCCGCTCAGCTGGAGTTTGTTGCAAACTTATTCTTAAAGTGTCCTGAATACGATCAAAGTTTTCAACAGTCTTTTGCACGGTAAGCGAACTATTGTAAGTGTTTGAAATGGGAAATCATGCCATAGGCGCCCCCAAACAGGAATTTGTTATAATCAGATTTTTTTAAGGGTTGTGAATACGAAGAAAATTTTCAAGGATTGTTTGCACAGTAGGAAAATAGGTTGTTATACACGTTTAAAAAGGCTGTTTTAGGCGTCTAATTAGTTAAGAGGGCGCCACCTAACGGGAGTTTGCTACAGTTAGACATTTTAATGCGAACTTTTTTTGCTGGTCGGTGAACCAGTTGGTCGCCGAAGGCAGCTTCTGATGCATAAAAATCTTAAGTGTTTTTGTTAACTAACGATAATCAACAAAATTATGATCCACTTTCAAATTAACTTCAAGGTGCAAAATAGCGCCCCAGAAACCTCATTATGCCTTTGAAGGTGCCTGAACAGGAAAGGGTGCCGCTCAGCTGGAGTTTGCTACTCTTAAAGGGTCCCGAATATGTTTAGAATTTTCAACTGTCTTTTCTACGGTAAGCGAACAGGCTATTGTAAGTGAACAAAACGGGAAATCATGCCATAGGCGCCCCCAAACAGGAATTTGTTATGATCAGATTTTTTTAAGCGTCATGAATACGATGAAAATTTTCAAGGGTCGTTTGCACGATAGGAAAACAGGCTGTTTAATTAGTTTATAGGGCGCCGCAGGCGCCACCAAACGGGAGTTTGTTACAGTCCGATACAACTTTTTTTGCTGGTCGGTGAACCAGTTGGTCAGCTTGTGATACATAAAACTCTTAAGTGTTTTTGGTAACTAACGATAATTAACAAAATTATGATCCACTTTCAAATGAACTTTAAGTCACAAAACAGCGCCCCCAGAAACTTCAATATGCCGCCCTATTTTTTAAAACATTGGGGAGGGGGGAGATTCCCCCCCTCCCCCCCTCAAGCTACGCCCCTGTTTGTGAGGTCTAATTGCAACGTTTCCGGCTGCAATCTTTATGAGAAAGTGGCCTGAGATGAGAGATGCCGTGTAAAGCCGCAACTGATTGTAAAAACTTGAGAAAAATGGCAATTTTGGGCTTTCTCACGGTTTTGTGAGGTCTAACTGCAATAAAGACAGTGTCCGGAGATGAGAGAAGTCGTGTAGAGCCGCACCAGATTGCAAAAACGTGAGAAAAATGGCGGCTTTGACTGTTCTCACGTTTTGGTGAGGTCTAACTGGAAGAGAGACAGTCTCCGGAGATGACAGAAGTCGTGTAGAGCCGCACCAGATTGTAAACACGTGAGAAAAATGGCGGCTTTGGCCTTTCTCACGGTTTTGTGAAGTCTGACTGCAATAGAGACAGTGTCCGGAGTGAGAGAAGTCGTGTAGAGCCGCACCAGATTGTAAAAACGTGAGAAAAATGGCGGTTTTGGCCTTTCTCACGGTTTTGTGAGGTCTAACTGCAACGTTTCCGGTTGCAATCTTTAAGAGATAGTGTCCGGAGATAAGAGAAGTCGTGCAGAGCCGCACCAGATTGTAAACACGTGAGAAAAATGGCGGCTTCGGCCTTTCTCACGGTTTTGTGAGGTCTAACTGCAATAGAGACAGTGTCCGGAGTGAGAGAAGTCGTGTAGAGCCGCACCAGATTGTAAAAACGTGAAAAAAATGGCGGTTTTGGCCTTTCTCACGGTTTTCTGAGGTCTAACTGCAACGTTTCCGACTGCAATCTTTAAGAGACAGAGTCCGGAGATGAGAGAAATCGTGTAGAGCCGCATCAGATTGTAAAAACGTGATAAAAATGGCGGCTTTGGCCTTTCTCACGGTTTTGTGAGGTCTAACTGCAGTAGAGACAGTGCCCGGAGATGAGAGAAGTTGTGCAGAGCCGCACCAGATTGTAAAACAACATACAGTATATAATTATTAACATTTCACATTAGCAAGTTAATTGTATGATACATTATTTGTGTCATACAAGGATGGAAAGCGTCAGCTGACGATGACGGGAGTTCAGTGATTTTTGGCCCCCAAATTTTTCACTTCAAATGGAAAGCGTCAGCTGACGATGACGCGAGTTCAAAGACTTTTGTTCACCCAAAAGTGCTCAACGCGCCTAAAGAAGTTTTCACTTCAAAAAAAAAAAAAAAAGAAAAGTAAATAAATAAATAAAAATAAAATAAAATAAAGAAAGAAAATAGTTTATTGTAATTGGTCTGTATATGTGTGTGTGTGTGTGTATGTGTGTATGTATGTATGTGTGTCTGTGGAAATCATCTCGCTTTCATATCTATGAAACTATTAAAGACAGAACTATAAAACTTCAGAATTGAGACAGGTCTGGTGTACAGATGAATTTTCCAAATTTTGGTGAAAATTGGAAAAACAGAAGTCAGGGGTGGAAAATCAGCGCCAATTGTGCCAAACTGCTACAATTTCAAAGACTTGCTACAACCTGAACAAAAAGTCAAACTTTAACAGTTTTGCACTGATCTGCGCCAAAAATGAAATTTTATTATTTAAAAAAAAAAAAAAAACGCGTGGAGATTTTATAGATACGCCGAGAATCGCAAATTACATCGACTAATTACATCGCAAATTACATCGTGTTATTGTCCAGGGCATTCTTTTTTTTTCACATTTATTTTTTGTTATTACGTGTGGAGGTGATTAAATATCTGAGTCGTTTCCTGCTAAAAGAAAATCTTTTAATTTAAAAAAAAAAAAAAACCTATGATTATTAAGGATATTAAAAAGTATGTATATTTAATTATTTATTTAAAAAAAAAAAAAAAAAAAAAGTATATAATACGAAATTGAAAAATCCCGAATCGTCCCGTGAAATTTTAATCAATCCTAAGAAAATTTTAGGAATGTGAAAAAGGAAATAAAACAACAACAACAACAAAAATAAATAAATAAATAAAATAAGTAATGAGTAATTTTCAAAACAAATATCTCCAAACATTAATTTGGGGTTTAGCTGCCGGCTATGATAAGTAAGTTATGTCCGAAAGCAAGAAGTATGTGTATTAAAAATAAATAAATAAATATTTGCTTGCAAAAGTTATTAGTATTTACGACATAAGAAAAACTGACAAAGTAAATCTTTTAGAACTTGTGACGGTCCATAATATTAATTAAATCATCAATATACATTTTATCCTATAACAAAATTATGCGACTTTCTTTTTCTTTTTTTCTTTAATTTCTTAATTGAGTTTGAGAGTTAGAGCTTTCAGAGGTTAGAAAATATATCCTACAGATGTTAAATTAAATAAACAACTTTCAGTTTCCTTCTATCATCCAATTCACTAAACGAACTACAGTGCCCTTTGATCTGAAAACCTGCAACGCATCAGAAGCGCCCGTTCTTAATTGTTGATGGTGATCAGTGCGGTCGAAAATATTCAGATTTTTCGGAATCCCCCCCCCCCTCCTCTCCTGCAATCTAGAATCTTTACTCAATCCACATAAATAAACGCTTTCATAACAGGAAGCTGGGAGAAATTATGTGTTTGTTTACTTTACAGACTAGCGAAAGGAAGGGTAAAAAGAGAAACAGAAATCAATTTGCAGTGTTTGGATTATCATTTACTGCATTATACAGCTACAGCCAGTTCACTCATCGTTTGGACTTTGGATTGTGTATAGAGCAATTGACTCCTTCTTCATCCAGCCCTCACCGAACCACACACAATACATATACACAACCACAAGGAATGAAAAAAAAAAAAAAAAAAAAAAAAGGAAAGGAAACAAGGGAAAAAAAAATATTTGACCAACTAGCTGTGACATATTTTTGAATGAATAGTGTCTTAAAGTTTAGAATGAATAGTGTCTTTTTGTGTCTTAAAGTTTAGTTTTCACGTATATATATATATATATATTTATTTATTTTTATAATATATATATATATATATATATATATATATACTTATTTTAGCAATTGATTAAAACTTCTGCTGTTCTTTTATGGATGTTTATAGGACCAAGTTATTTCATATTAATTGTTATTCATCTAAATTTATGCTTAGGCTTCATTATATTATTTACATTAAAATAATCATCACACTTTTCTTCTGCTTATTTTCTTTCTCTATTTTTTTTTTTTTTTTTTTACTTTATTCTGTACTAGCAGACTTTGTCCGCTTCGCTGGTCACTAAATTTAAAGGAAACTCTTTTCGACATAGCTTTACAAAAATAAAATAAAATAAAATACTGAAATTGCTCAAAAGCGCGTTTAAAGTCCCTGCTGCCTTCGGCACGATTTCCTCATCCGATAAAACGCGGGCGCCTCTCCCTATTACCTGCGACAATGGTTTACCCACGGTAAGTAGAAACACACGGTATGGTCCATGAGATGGATGCGCAGAAAATCACCCCGCGAGTGACGTCACTGGCACCCAAGGCTTATTTCCTTTTCTGAATCTGCTGGTCATTCATGTCATTCATTCCCTTTGCTCTTCTTTCGCCGTTTCTAGTTTTTATTTAGATCGACAGTAAAAAAAAAAAAAAAAAAAAAAGCATCCTATATCGTAACTTTTATACATTTTAATGCATTTATATACTCGATGAAAAACTATTTTTGATAATCTTCAATAACTTTAGTTTCTTGTGACAAAGTTTTAGAATATATATAAAAAACTAGATGTTTCTATAAACTTGCTAAAAGCTTATAGCGAAACACATTTCTCTACATTGTTTTCGAATTATTTATATAAGCAATATCCTCAAACATTAATTTATTATTATTACAATATATATAGAGAGCATCAGCAGGTTTTCCTGGTGCCGCTTAAGTTGAAGAAGTGCTTATAAAATTTCTGAATAAAAGAAAAAACAATGAAATGGAATAAAATAAAATAAAAATAAAAATCTTCCAGCTTTATGATATTGCGACTGAACATATTTTGAATAAATAGATTCCAAACCCAACTTAGGAGGTCGATAAAACATGTTGACGTATCTATAAAACTTCTTTGTAGACAAGCCTTTCCATAAGAAAAATACATTTTTGAAGGCTTTTTTTTTTTAATATTCATACTAAACATAAGAATAAACAGAAGTCAGTTATTTATATGACCGCTGAGTTTTAGTATCAAACATTTTATTCATTTAAACGTTAAAATTGAGTGAAAAATTCAGTGGAATAAAAAGAGACTTATAAAATAAATCATTACATGTACTATCGTAATAAAATCCTAATTATAACATCTGAACTCATTATCAGAATTTAAACGAATAAAATCACAAACAAGCAATTAATTTAAATAAAAATAAATAAATAAAATATAAAATGTTTGCAGTTTTTTTTTCTCCGACTTGAAAAGAAATATATTTTATTTACTTATACGTAAAAAATAAAATCCCCCCCCCCCCTCTAGTTTTAATTTTTCATGAGTAAATAATTATATTTCCTTTTATATCTGAAAAAAAAAAATGTATGTGTAATTTACTTATTTACTTATTTTTAGCATCAGTTGGCCTATTTTTCTTTTAATAATTTTAAGATTAAAGTGGGTTTTTTATTCAATATCTTTTGAACCAAATATCTGATTGAACTAAAAACTGACCTATTAAACTAAACGATGTTGGCTAGATTTTGTCCTGATTAATAAGTGTACCAATTTTCATAGCGATCGATTGAATTGCATCGCAAGTTAAAAATTTGGATAGATACAACTACAAAATTTTAAAAGTTTCGTTTTGTGTAGTTGAATTGGCCATTGAAATCTATAATTTGTTTGGCTATATGCTTACAGATTTACAGAAAATCACCTATTTTTGCAAATAGTATTCAATCAATTCCCTTGATATTCTGAGTATTGTACTCTTTAGTTGTATGCTTTTTTGGATTTTGATTATATTTTATCATGATTATTATTACTAAATCTCCATTTCTTCATGTGATATATTTTATTTCTTCCTGTGAAATATTTGTAAAGGTTTTCATATTATATAATATACATATATATATATATATATATATATATATTTCCCTTTTTACTTCGCTCTCAAAGTATTGATTTTGAGAAAAATTTTCTTAATTTATTTTCTTTAGTATTGATTCGAGATTCTGAGATCATATAAATATTTATAATATATATTTATAATTTTTATAATGTATAAAATTATGAATAAGTAAAACATAAGATTCGAACTATACAACATAATTATTAATTTTTATTTTACAAAACCTTATAAATCCAGGTGAAACATTTCCAATTTTTCATAAGTATTTTGAAATCGGGGTCACAGGAATTTAAAAATTGGACGAAAAATTCCATATTTCAATTTTACTAAAATATGAAACTACATAACATTAGTAATGTGGGGCTTTCCCCTGCCCCCCCCCCCCCCCCCTCATTTTCTATCATTCTCTGCTGAGTTATAAGCATTTATATTTGTAAAGAAATATTGAATCTGTTGTAAAATGAAAACTTTAAACATTATTTTCTCGAAACTAATTTTTACAAAAATGCGCCAAGTTTAAAGTTTTCCCTGCGTCTTATTTTTTGTTCAATGTTCATGGAACTTCATTTAATGTTTTTCTTATACATCTTAGCAAATAATTTAGTTATACTTTTTCACTTTTTGTTGTGTTTCGAAATAAAAAATAAAAAAGAATTTTTTTTTTTTCGGAAAAACTGATTTTTAATTCTCCCTCGTAATTATAATTGTAAAAATAACTGTCAATTAGCTTTTATTAAAATCCCCTAAAGCTGCCTGTAAAAAAAAAAAGAAAGAAAAAAGTCTAAGTCAAAAATTAATTCGCAAGGAAACTTTTGAAATTTAAAGATTAACCAATAATTTTAACTAATATCTTAACTGATTACAATGTGAATGTTAAAGTTAATTTTAATATAATATTTCCACTCTAGAAATACCATAGGAAACTGTAACTTTTTGCACTAATAAAATTGTAATTATAGATTTTTATTTTATTTACTTATTTTTGAAAGTCATCTATCGCCTTAAACGATTTTTCTTTATCTTGAAAATTTTATATCCAAAAATTAAAATATGGAGAAAAAGTAGAAAACCTTTTGCTTTTTATGTAGGCATGTTTAAACAAAATTTTCATAGTTCTATCAACTGTTATTAATTTATTAAAAAAGTAAACAGAAGATGGAACCTTTAAAATACTCTAAAACAAAAAATAGAGGATATAAACTCATAATATAGAGACTTTTTTTAAAGTGTGTAATTAATAACTTTCATGGAACTTGAAGTTCTGTATCAAGCGAAAATTGCGTTACACGAAACGGAGCATTGGGTACCAGTGACGTCAGAGGAGAAAACGAAAGCTGCGCGTGAACCCTACCGTGTTTCTACTTACCGTGGGTTTACCAATAGGCTTCCATTTAGGTGATTGTTAGATAACAGTTTCGAATAGGATAGTCACGAATAAATTGAAGTATACCTTTTATATTCGAATCCCAGTTACATATGAACAACACTATACGTGGTGCACATAATATTTGCTTTTACGTTATTTCCTATGTTTATTTTGTTTATCCGATCAATCATAAAAATGACAGCAATTTCACGCCAAATATTACAATATGCTATGACCGGCTACGTCTGTCGCATTAGACAATTAATTTTTTGTGGTTATATATAATTCATGGTTTGTAAACCAGATCATAGTACAGCCTTAATATAATTCTCTTTGGAGACTTCTGAACTTCTGTCACCATTTCAGATTTAATCCCTTTTAACAATAAGACTTAATCCCTTGTAACAATATGCTATGAGCTCTATTTCCGCCGTATTTTAGACAACAAATTTTTTTATGGTTATATATATTTCTCATTAAACATACTTTTATTTTTATTTATTTATTTAAATATTTATTTGAATTAATCAAATATTTCTGTTCGACAGCGTGCAAGTGCAGTCACACACAGAAGCACATTTATTTGTATGATAAATTAGCATAATGATTAGTATATATATATAAAAAAAAATAGGTAAACGTTATCGTACTACACAACTTTATTAAGTCGCTCTATTGGCAGCTTTAGAATTTTTGTCGCGATATTAGCGATGGATTTTTTTTTTTTTTTTTTTTTTTTTTTTTTATGAAAAAGGGATGACAATTTCACTAATAACTTTATCAGACACCTTTTTGTTTATATATAAGAATCCTTTCTATTCTGTTTATATTTTTAATGGTTTTTAGGTTTATAAAAGTGCTTGCTGAAATAAATTTGCTATCTTTAAAACTGCATTTTTTCTATAAACTTTCTATAAAAATAAATCCTTTATGTGACTACTATTTAAGTTTAATAATGGTTTTTTCTTTTTGTAATACTTTATATATATATATATATATATATATGATGCGCTACTTAGGTTAAAATGGCTGTTGCTATATTAAACTTCTCGTCTAAAACATTCGGTGTACTTCAACACCAAAATTAAAAAATTCGTCCAGGAGGATCTATTAATGAAACTGATAAAATAAAAATATGGTTCATAGAGTCTAAATAATCTATTAAAAAAAAAAAAATCTTAAAGCCTAAATTCTTAATGTATCGTATTACATAAATCTTTTCAAAGTTAGAATAAATTTTAATTGGGAAAAAAAAAAAAAAAAAAAGTAACTTTTTTGTTTATTAACTAAAATTGACGAAATTTGAACTGTAATTTGGTCTAGTGTTGTACAGGCTGTATATTATATGTTTGTGTTTGTGAAAGAAAAAAAAATGGAAACTGGATTTTTTAATCCCGCTTCAAAAACATGTGACTTAATGAGTAACTGATTTATTTTATTTTTTTTCTTTCCAAGTGGTTTATCTACAATCTCCTGATGTTGCCACCTAAAATTTATACATTAGTTAATTATAAAAAATCGAATTGCCCGATCGATAAGCTGTTTAAGCCGTCGGATTCACAAAAAAAGGCCCTTTCATTTGGTGCCTTATTTGTAACGATACGACCAATATTTCTAATTTTTCTAATTTACTTTCCTCATTTTACGTAAATGTACTTTTATTATTATTAGTAGTATTATTCTGTCGAAAGAAAACAAATGAAACAATTAAATTATGGATCAAGTTTAAATGGCTAATTTATCAGAAATTAGAAGGTTATTATTTTTACATTTGAATTAATTAAAAGAAAACTAATAAAAATTTCAAAAATCGGGCTTCGAGAAAATCAGGAGAGGTCATTACGAAGCTCCATGTAAATGTGAGTAGCTCAGCCGACTGCCATGTTCCTAAAAAGCTCTGTAAATACAGTCGGCTGCAAAATTATTCGAGCACTAGCCAATAATTCCTATATTTAAAAAGTACACTTAAGACTGTTTTGCTAAGTAAATCCTTGTCGAATCATGTTCTTAGACTGATTAAGAACATGACTCGACAAGGATTTATTTAACAAAGCTGTATTAAGTGTACTTTTTTTTGGCAAGGATTATTGCTAGTGCTCGAATAATTTTGCAGCCGACTGTACATACACAATGCCACACACACACACAAACATCTTATTTTATTATATGTATAGAAAATTATATAAAAAACTAGCAGGCTTTGCCCTCTTTGCTGGCCACTAAATTTAAAAGAAACTCTTTTCTATATAGCTTTATAAAAATAATAATATAATTGAGTGTCTATACCCATTTTACCCCACTTGATAAAATATCCTATAGAATACAGAATACAATAAATTTAATTTAACTTCAAATAAACATCTGTTCTTAGATATTTTATGCTTCTTATTTTTCTCAAAATATTTTACAATTTTACTATGAAAAAGAGATGAAGAAAAATCTGGAAGAGTAATATATTTCATAGGTTATGCACAAAACAAAATTTTAATTAAAAACGATAATTTTTATATTGCCACTATGTCTTTTTGTAGCAGATATACTTTGTGTTTATCTAATAAATTAAAAAGAAAATTAAAAAATATCTTAATATTTTAAATATGTAGCAATTTTTTGTAAATATACTCACTTTATTCCTACCTGACATTACTGTTGACAATGTAAGTAAATTAAAAAAGGATTTGATTTATGAAAATTATACTTTTTTTTTTCTTTTTTTCTAATTTATTTAACTTTATTTTATTATTATTATTATTTTTTTTTAAAAAAATGAAAGATTCCGCAAACGTGGGCAAAACTTGGGCAAACCTATGGTATGATTTGTTTTTAGTTTTGTCGACATGGGGGTGCTGGTACGGAAATGAGGTCAAATGTTATTTTATTTTTTTTAGCGTTTTGTTGGGTGGGCAAAAAAAGTTAATGGTTGGGCAAACGTGGGCAAAACTTGGGCAAACCTATGGCATAATCTGTTTGAAGTATTTCCGACATGGGGGTGCTAGTGCGGAAATGAGGTCAAACGTTATTTTATTTTTTTTAGCGTTTTGGTGGGTGGGCAAAAAAAGTTATTGGTTGGGCAAACCTGGGCAAAACTTGGGCAAACGTTACACACTAATCGTTTTTTGAAATTCCAACTTGGGGGTGCCAACTTCGCGGTTCACAAATTACATTTTTAGGGATTTACAGCGTTATAAATGGTGGGCAAAAAAAATGAAAGGTTGGGCAAACCTGGGCAAAACTTGGGCAAACGTTACACACACACCGTTTTTTGAAATTCCAACTTGGGGGTGCCAACTTCACGGTTCTCAAATTACAATTTTCGGGATTTACAGCGTTACAAATGGTGGGCAGAAAAAATGAAAGGTTGGGCAAACGTGGGCAAAACTTGGGCAAGCCTATGGTATGATTTGTTTTTAGTTTTGCCGACATGGGGGTGCTGGTACGGAAATGAGGTCAAATGTTATTTTATTTTTTTTAGCGTTTTGTTGGGTGGGCAAAAAAAGTTAATGGTTGGGCAAACCTATGGCATAATCTGTTTGAAGTATTTCCGACATGGGGGTGCTAGTGCGGAAATGAGGTCAAACGTTATTTTATTTTTTTTAGCGTTTTGGTGGGTGGGCAAAAAAAGTTATTGGTTGGGCAAACCTGGGCAAAACTTGGGCAAACGTTACACACTAATCGTTTTTTGAAATTCCAACTTGGGGGTGCCAACTTCACGGTTCACAAATTACATTTTTAGGGATTTACAGCGTTATAAATGGTGGGCAAAAAAAATGAAAGGTTGGGCAAACCTGGACAAAACTTGGGCAAACGTTACACACAAACCGTTTTTTGAAATTCCAACTTGGGGGTGCCAACTTCACGGTTCTCAAATTACAATTTTCGGGATTTACAGCGTTACAAATGGTGGGCAGAAAAAATGAAAGGTTGGGCAAACGTGGGCAAAACTTGGGCAAACCTATGGTATGATTTGTTTTTAGTTTTGTCGACATGGGGGTGCTGGTACGGAAATGAGGTCAAATGTTATTTTATTTTTTTTAGCGTTTTGTTGGGTGGGCAAAAAAAGTTAATGGTTGGGCAAACGTGGGCAAAACTTGGGCAAACCTATGGCATAATCTGTTTGAAGTATTTCCGACATGGGGGTGCTAGTGCGGAAATGAGGTCAAACGTTATTTTATTTTTTTTTAGCGTTTTGGTGGGTGGGCAAAAAAAGTTATTGGTTGGGCAAACCTGGGCAAAACTTGGGCAAACGTTACACACTAATCGTTTTTTGAAATTCCAACTTGGGGGTGCCAACTTCGCGGTTCACAAATTACATTTTTAGGGATTTACAGCGTTATAAATGGTGGGCAAAAAAAATGAAAGGTTGGGCAAACCTGGGCAAAACTTGGGCAAACGTTACACACAAACCGTTTTTTGAAATTCCAACTTGGGGGTGCCAACTTCACGGTTCTCAAATTACAATTTTCGGGATTTACAGCGTTACAAATGGTGGGCAGAAAAAATGAAAGGTTGGGCAAACGTGGGCAAAACTTGGGCAAGCCTATGGTATGATTTGTTTTTAGTTTTGCCGACATGGGGGTGCTGGTACGGAAATGAGGTCAAATGTTATTTTATTTTTTTTAGCGTTTTGTTGGGTGGGCAAAAAAAGTTAATGGTTGGGCAAACGTGGGCAAAACTTGGGCAAACCTATGGCATAATCTGTTTGAAATATTTCCGACATGGGGGTGCTAGTGCGGAAATGAGGTCAAACGTTATTTTATTTTTTTTAGCGTTTTGGTGGGTGGGCAAAAAAAGTTATTGGTTGGGCAAACCTGGGCAAAACTTGGGCAAACGTTACACACTAATCGTTTTTTGAAATTCCAACTTGGGGGTGCCAACTTCACGGTTCACAAATTACATTTTTAGGGATTTACAGCGTTATAAATGGTGGGCAAAAAAAATGAAAGATTGGGCAAACCTGGACAAAACTTGGGCAAACGTTACACACAAACCGTTTTTTGAAATTCCAACTTGGGGGTGCCAACTTCACGGTTCTCAAATTACAATTTTCGGGATTTACAGCGTTACAAATGGTGGGCAGAAAAAATGAAAGGTTGGGCAAACGTGGGCAAAACTTGGGCAAACCTATGGTATGATTTGTTTTTAGTTTTGCCGACATGGGGGTGCTGGTACGGAAATGAGGTCAAATGTTATTTTTTTTTTTTAGCGTTTTGTTGGGTGGGCAAAAAAAGTTAATGGTTGGGCAAACGTGGGCAAAACTTGGGCAAACCTATGGCATAATCTGTTTGAAGTATTTCCGACATGGGGGTGCTAGTGCGGAAATGAGGTCAAACGTTATTTTATTTTTTTTAGCGTTTTGGTGGGTGGGCAAAAAAAGTTATTGGTTGGGCAAACCTGGGCAAAACTTGGGCAAACGTTACACACTAATCGTTTTTTGAAATTCCAACTTGGGGGTGCCAACTTCACGGTTCACAAATTACATTTTTAGGGATTTACAGCGTTATAAATGGTGGGCAAAAAAAATGAAAGGTTGGGCAAACCTGGGCAAAACTTGGGCAAACGTTACACACAAACCGTTTTTTGAAATTCCAACTTGGGGGTGCCAACTTCACGGTTCTCAAATTACAATTTTCGGGATTTACAGCGTTACAAATGGTGGGCAAAAAAAAATGAAAGGTTGGGCAAACGTGGGCAAAACTTGGGCAAACCTATGGTATGATTTGTTTTTAGTTTTGCCGACATGGGGGTGCTGGTACGGAAATGAGGTCAAATGTTATTTTATTTTTTTTAGCGTTTTGTTGGGTGGGCAAAAAAAGTTAATGGTTGGGCAAACGTGGGCAAAACTTGGGCAAACCTATGGCATAATCTGTTTGAAGTATTTCCGACATGGGGGTGCTAGTGCGGAAATGAGGTCAAACGTTATTTTATTTTTTTTAGCGTTTTGGTGGGTGGGCAAAAAAAGTTATTGGTTGGGCAAACCTGGGCAAAACTTGGGCAAACGTTACACACAAACCGCTTTTTGAAATTCCAACTTGGGGGTGCCAACTTCACGCTTTCCAGAATACTATTTTTGTTGTTTTTAGCGTTATAAATGGTAGGCAAAAAAAATCATTGGTTGGGCAAACCTGGGCAAAACATGGGCAAACGTATGGTATGATTTGTTTTTAGTTTTTCCGACATGGGGGTGCTAATGCGGAAATGAGGTCGAAATTTAGTTTTTTGATTTTTGGAATTTTGGTGGGTGGGCAAAAAAAAAATATTGGTTGGGCAAACCTGGGCAAAACTTGGGCAAACGTTACATATAAACCGATTTTTCAAATTGCGAGGTGGGGGTGCCAACTTCACACAGGTGAATATATGTATATAATTTCTTTTGAATATTTATTTCAAAATAATTTTTTTAAACACATTTTTTTTTTTTTTTTTAATTATAATAATTAAAGATATTTTAAAGCAAATGCAATATTTATTCATGTTTCTTAATGTGTGTATGTCTATAAATATTACAAATGTCAATATCTGAGACACAATTATCTACTTTTTTTCATTAAAGCTGCAGTAATAAAAATTTTTTACTGTTTTATATTATAATTGTTCTCTCACTATATATATTATCAAAATTAAAACAATGGCAAATACTGGAAAAAGTTACATAATCGTTTTCGATTACAAGTCTTTCTTTTTGCATGGTTGACTAAGCCACTAAAATCTAATTATTCATTCAAAAATATAGAATGTCCCTCTTAAAATCGAACTAAAATTTTTGTTCGTAACTTTAACGTTAATAAAGTTATAACAATATTTCAAACTTTTCTTGCTTACACTCATAATCTTTTTCAACTATACCTTTACTTTATATTTTATAATTAACTAAGCCACAAAAATCTAATTACTCAATGAAAAATATAGACTTTTTCCTCACTTCAAGCAAAATTAAAAATTTCTGTTCACAATTTTAACTGAAGTGAAGTAAAAATAAATAAATAAAGCTTTATTTGAAATGTTTTTAGTTATCATAATCGTTTTCGAGTAAGTTTTCATTTTTATTTGGTTGATTAAGTCATCGAAATCTTGAAGAATATCTCATTTAATGCCAATTTAAATTTTTTGTTCATAATTTTAACAATAATGAAGACATAATAATATTTCAAAGACTTGTCTTACTTTCACTCATATTCTTTTGCAACTAAGTCTTTATTTTATTTTTATTTATTTATTTTTTTTTATAGTTAACTAAGCCATCAAAATCTAATTATTCACTCAAAATTAAATAATGCTCCATTTCATGACGAATTAAAATTTTTGTTCGTAATTTTAACAATAAATAACACAGAGCTGCCAAGTTTTTAAACTTTTAAATCAGAATTGACACCAGTATTTTTGAATGGAAAATGTTATATATATGTTCGACGATTAGTATTACTGAAAACCACTATAAAATTTTTCCGGTTTGAAGTCTCCCGCCAAAAACAGTAGACTTGGCACCTATGAATAACACTAGGCAAAAATTGAGTTTTTCATCTGCCCCTTCATGAAAAAGACTTCTTACGAAAATTCCAATTCATAAAAGAACCCCTTTTCAAAATTCAAATTTATGAAATGGACTTGAATTCTTATCAAAATTCAAATCCATAAATGAACCTCTTTTACAGAATTTTGTTTTATAAAAAGATCCTTTTACATTATTATTTAAAATGACTGTCTATGCTTAGTTTAATGAAACACTATTAACTTGTTATTAAATATTATGTGAAATGATTGCTAAAATTAAATAAAGTCTTATAATTTTCAAAAAATAAATAATTTTTTCAATAAAGTATTAATTTTTCAAAAATTGCCCCTAAAATTTAACACCTGGGTCAACCCTTGAACAGGGTCCGATTAAGCTTTGAAGCTAGGGGAAGCTCAGTATCATTTTGAGGCCCTCTTTCATTTCAGAAAATCTTGTTTTCCTGTTACATATTGTAATATAAAAATGCTATAGACCAAAAATTAGTGTATGTTTATAGTTTTTTTTTTCCATTCATATATCTGGGTGGTTTCTACACACAACATTAAAATCATATAACTTATTAATTAAGAACATTCAGATTTTTGAGGTTAAATGATAGATTTTTCCCGAAATAGTATTTTATCTTGCTTTAGGCGAATTTTCTCAGAAAAATTCAATCTCAGTATGAAAATATAAAACAGAAAATTCAAGACCCTGTTTTTAGTCATTTTGGGGGCCCCTCAGGGGTAGAGGGGAAGCTTGTGCTTCCCGAGCCTTTTGGGTAATCAGGCCCTGCCCTTGAATAATAAAGATATTGTAAATGATATTTTCAATATGTATCGTGCTTTATTTGTTCATTCTTTTTTCAACTAATAATAAATATAATATTGTTGAACATATAATGTTAATAACAATATTTTTCATATTATTAAGATCATACATATTTTATTCTCTCTCTCTTTATTGCTATTAGTTATTTCTTTCTTTTATACGCTTTATCAATAAAAACAAGTATGACCTTATCCAGTTATGTTTTCTTTGTATAAATTTCTTGTTTAACTGGATTAACAATATAAGTGTTTCTGTTTAGTGACTCGAGTTACATACCGATAGATCGCAATGAAATTAGATCTCTGTAGATTTTTATAATTAGCCCTTGTTGTTTCAGCTAGTTTCCTAGCAGTAACTGTAACATAGTTTGCGTAATTGAACTTAATGGTTATAGAACTGGAAAGATGTTATTAAACTAAAGCGTTTTTTACTAAAGATTAGTGCTACAAGTTCAGTAATACTACAGAAGTGACAAACGTTATTTTATAACAGTTAATCCTTTGAACTGAAATGACGAGTCCAGCTCGTCATGAATTTCCCGACACTAATTATGTTCTTATATGTATATATAAAAATAAACAGTCATATAAATGTGTGAAACAAATATTATTTTTAATAATAACAAATTATTTGAGCAACAAAACCGTAAGTTTCTATATCAGTCCCTCCTCTTAAAACTAAGAAAATTAAATTGTCTGCATGAGCAGTGCTGACTGAAAATAAATTGCAGTTCAAGGGGTTAATAGTGTATCGTTTTTAATATCTCAGGACATACATTAAAATAGTTTAAACCTCGACCCTTTGATTTTCTTAAAGATCTCACCTCTAAGACAATATGAAATTTTTTTATCACATTTCTAAAAGATTATTATAGGTGATAACAGTAATTTAATGAATATAGGCGATTACTGGTTTTTTATAGGAGTGAGTTTAGTCTTAACAAAATATGGAATATTTACCTTTCTGAATTAGTCGAATTTAAACAACCTTACTTTTATTAAAACAATAAAATTTTCTGTAGGTTCTCTGTCAGTCTCTGTATAAATTTATGTATAAAATCTTTTCCAACACAACTGAGTCAGATTTGAATCGAATAATCGCCGATTCGATATTGGTTAAATCGAACCCTTTGTAAACAGGTTTTAAGTATTTTTCTATTGAAGATTATCTTTTAGCTGTTATTATATAGACTGTTATCGACGTAATCTGGGAGACCTGCAAAGTTTTTCACGAATACCGAAGTTTTTCATACATATAGAGTAATGGGGAATTAAAAAATCTGAAAATAAAATATATTTTTTGAGATGTTAGACACAAAATTGAGTTTCTTTCGACATTTTAGTATATATATATATATATATATATTCCTTATGATAGTAGAAGCAAAAAATGAGAACGAAGAATAGTTAGTCAAACAATTCACCAAAGAGACATAAACACGCCAAACAAAGCAACAAGATTTCCCAAATTGATTCAGTTATCAAGTTCAACAATAGCACTGACGCCAATCCACTGTACAACAATACCTGTTGAAAATTGAAATAGGACCGTGTAATTAGACTCTGATGAAAAGAAGGTTGACTCTAGGACAATATTTCAAGGTGAAAAAAGAGAATCCTGTAATGAACAATAATGACCCATTAAGTTCAGTAGAAGCCAAGCAACAGACACAAGATCACCAAAACCACAAAGACCAATAAGAATGAACAAATTCTCTATGTAGAAGAAGCTCAGAAAGGTAAAAAAAAAAAAAATCAGTGGATGAAATACACATATTTAAAGAAACCAAATTTAATTTTTAACAGCCCGCAAAACAAACGATACAACAAATCAACTCAACCAAATTCCAACAGAAAAACTCAAACTAAATCGAAATCCAGGGAAAGAAACAACCCAAGAAAGGAAAGAAGGAGGAAAGCGGCAATATAAAATGAATATCGTCTGCACTAAGAGAACTTACTGTAAGTGTAGAGTGGATCCTTAAAGATCAACTCATAATGTGTGACTGTATTTTGGTTTAAATTCCTTGGATGTGTATTTAAAAAAAAAAAAAAAAAAAAGTACCGAAGAAAGCTTTGTGACGGCCACATCATGCTAGTTTTAATTTGAAAATATTCTAGATGCTTGATTCACATTCGTCATATTACTGAATTTTTTTCTTTTTCTTTATTGAGATATTTATTTTTTGTTATAAATATTCAGTATTTCGTACAGATTAATTTTGAAACATACTTTAAATTTTTTTTTTTTTTTAATTTAACTACAGTCGAACCTCGTTAACGTGAATCTCAAAGGGGATAAAAATTCTGTCCATGTTATCAGTAACAAATCTTCATATAACTAAAGTAATCTTCATTTTGATGGGGATTGTAATAACAGTTCATGTTAAAAGTAATTCATGTTAACGAGGTTCGGTTGTATTTCATTTCAGGGGACAGCCTACTTTTAAAGAATGGGAAAATGAAAAAAATTTCGACCAATTTTCAGAATTAAAAAAAAAAAAAAAAAAAAAGAATGCATGTACAAACTTTTTTTTCTTTTCTTTTTTTGGTGTGTGTGTTAATTAAGTGTGACATTACTCTTTTAAAAATATTGTTTTGGTGTACTTAAAAAAAAAATGAATAAATAAAATAAAAAATATAATAAATATTATTTTATTGCAGATTATTTTCAAGGGTGCTTTCTCACTACGCGCAGGATATTTCAAAAAGTATTTGAGATATGAATTTAAAATTTTCCTCAACCATACATTTTGACATTATGAATAACCCTACAAGGCACCCAGTTCCATATGTGGAACACCGACTTTAATCGTTCTTATAGCTATAAAACTATTAGTAGCTACATCTCTTGACATCTTGATAGAAGCTAATGACATTTATCAATGTAGTAATACGAATCTTTACCTAAAGATGTCGTTCATGTTTTTGTTATAGTGCACTCAGTGTGTAATTTGAATGAAAGTGATACGTTAGTCGTTTGTCTGAATTCAAAAATAAAAAAAAGAATAGTTATTGAACAGTTTTGACTCGAAAAAAATACTGTGTTGTTCCATGTATGTGTGTCCAATATACAATACTATTTCCAAAACAATTCAATTGTACTAGTTTAATACCCAAAAGTATGGTTAAGGCTCAGCGTACCGTATGTGGAACTAAAATAAAAAGTTGATTTTTCCGTAAAATATGGTTTTATTTTTATAAGTTTTCCCTATCTTCTGATCACTAATTACAACATATATATTTTTGTCGTGCACTAAAAAAAAAAATTGAGCCTTGTAGGGATAAAATGAAGTACAAAAAAGAAGTTCTGTTCAATAGGAAAAAAAAAACATTTATATATATGATTGTGGAAATATAAAAATTTTAATCATACTTTCATATTTCAACTTTAATTATTATTTTAACACCATATTATTAAAGTAATTAAAACTTTTTAGTTCAGATTCTTAATTTGAATGCTTTGTTTCATTTAATGTAAAAATTATAAGGATAAAGGAAGTTGTAATTGAGATATCCTGTGCGCAGTAAGAAAGTACCATTGAAAAAAATCTGCAATAAAATAATATTTTAAAAAATTTCTATTTTAAAGTAAACCAAAATAATATTTATAATCAATAGAGTAATATGATACTAGTTAACACACACACACACACACACACACACACACACACACAAAAAAAAAAAAAAAAAAAAAAAAAAAAAAGTTTGTGCATGTATTTATCCTTAAAAAAAAAAGAAAAAAGAAAGAAAAAGTTCTGAAAGTTGATCGAAAGTTTTACATTTTCCCATTTTCAAAAGTAGGCGGTCCCCTTAACTGAATACGTGTGTAGTTGTTAGAATAAGATTCAGCTACTTCTTTCTTCTATATATGTAAAGAAAGTACTGTGGGTTCATGAAAGTTTTCGACCACCGGTTTTCGATGGATTTACATGTTTTGATATGTCTTGAACACAATTGGACCATTTTTAGAATCCAATACGTTCTTCTATAAAATACAGAAAAAAGTAAAAATTTGTATTAAGTAGTGAATAACAATAAGACAAATAGATTAACATGGGGATATAAATGACCTTAACACCCATTGTTAAAGAGCTTTAAGGGCCCTCTTCACTCACCGCCGCCGGAAGCCGAAGCTAATGTTATTCTATGGGAAATTTTTCATTACAAATAACTTATTAACTAATAGATATTTTTTAATTCTGTTTTCACATTCTGAAAATTCTCAGCTGTTAAATTGACGGACCTTTAAAAAAAAAAAATATTTTTTTTAATTTTTCATATTTTATCTTGAAGCTGCAAATTACGATTTTTCAATATGTGAATTTTTTTCATTTTGCAATTTCAAAATAAAATATTAAAAATTAAAAAAATACATTTTTAAAAATGGTCCGTCAATTTAACAGTTCGGAAGTTTCTGAATGTGAAAACAGCATTTGAAAATATGTATTAATTAATAAGTTATTTGTAAAGAAAATGTCCCCATAGAATAACATTGATTCGGGCTTCCGGCGACGGTAAGTGAAGAGGGCCGTTAATGAATTTCTAAAATGATATTTTATCATAATACAGAATATACAGTGAAACTATCATTTCTTTCTGCATTTCCATTTCTAGTGAGAAAATGCATTACTCGAATGATGTCACCAAAATATTTGGAAAAGTTCGAGAATAACAGAAGATGTTTCTTCGTAATTGTGTATAAAGCATTAATCCCATTCGATATTCCCACGCATGTGTTGTCATACCTTTGTTTCATAGTTTATATCCTCCCAAGATTCAAGGAGATCCTCTGACGTCGTTTCGTAGTGTGATGAATCATTCTCTCTTTTATCTCCCCCGACTTTTGTCTTTAGCCTCCAGTTATTTTAAGTCAAACCGAGTTATGCATTTGTAATTTAATTAAATAATGCGTTTTATTAGGAAAAAAAAACTTCCTCTATTTCAATTACGTTGTTAAAAGTATTCTGAAGGGGAAGCCTGAGATTTGCATAGGTTCTAGAACAGAGGTAGGGAACATTTTTTTTTTTTTTTTCATTGGAGGCCACATTTAGATTAGGTGGTAATAAAGGAGGCCACATAAGTTGATATATCCATATATACCCCGCGACAAAAAGATAGGAACAAAGGGTTTTTTCTTTGATTTTTTCATAAAATAACGTTACCTAAATTTTGCTTATCATTTATTATTATTATTATAAAATAACACTATTCCCGGACTAATTTTTGTTTTAAGACTATTTTAGAAAATTTTAAGACTAAATTTTTTCTAATTTAAGACTACACAGATTTAATATTATTATTATTATTATTATTATTATTATTTTAAATTTTTGAATATGATTATTTTAAATATGATTCAAATATTTAATATGTTTTTGATATGATAATATTTTGTTATGATAATAAATGATCAGCACAATTTAGATAATGTTACTTTATGAAAAATTAAAAAAACCCTTTGTTCCTATCTTTTTGTCGCGGAGTGTAGTCTTAAATTAGAAAAATTTTAGTCTTAAAATTTTTCTAAATTAGTCTAAAAACAAGAATTAGTCCAGGAATAGTTATTTTATAATAATAATAAATGATAAGCACAATTTAGATAATGTTATTTTATGAAAAATCAAAGAAAGAACCCTTTGTTCCTATCTTTTTGTCGCGGGGTGTATGTGATTTTTCTGAAATCATTATATGTTCTGTATTTTTATTAAGATTTTCCATTATATAGAAATGACAAACAATCAAAAAAGAGTTATTTATTATTTAACTATTTAACATGAAAAGCTACGATATAAAATATACATGTATTCTTATATTCTTGTTATAAAATTTATCATTGTTATAAAATTTATCATTATTTTTTAATAAACAATTAGATATTAATATGCCATTTCAAAAATAAATAAATAAATTGAAGTATTTTTAATTAAGTTTGTTACATCATAAAGAATCTCAATAGAAAATTAATAATATATAGCGGAAATTTATTAATATAAATATTTTTAAATAAATTTATTGCAATATGTGGGAAGTAGAGGTGCTAGGGGAAGAAGTAGATACTGCCTGTTTCCGTTAAAAACATACCGCGCTCTTGCGCGTGTAGGTATCCTTTGTTTTAATCAAAGGTTTAATAGGAGAGATAGTAAAGAATTTTTATTTACTTTGTATTAGAATTGGTTCAGCTATTGTTTTTTACTTAATTATTATTATTTATTTTTATTATCTCTCTCTCTCTCTCTCTCTTTCTCTCTTTTTCATAAATACTTTAGACAACTTCAAAATTACATTTATGATATTGTTTTGAACATGATTGAATACAAATATTCTAATAAGAAAATTTCGTAAATTATTCGTAATTTACGATTTTATCAACATTGCGAAATTGTAAATTTTTCATATAAATATGAATTTTGAGGATTATTGCATTGGAAATAGTAGCATGAAAACTAAACAACGGAATTGAACCTGACAAACTAAATTAATAGATTAGAATAAGATAAATATATCGAAGTGAACAGTGGATAGCCTATTATCCGGGGATTTCATTCTGTCACTGTATCAAGCTTTGGTCAAATTCATTTCTTTTAACATGATTATAATATGTCTCGCACTAGAAATTTATGAGAACATAAATATGATGGGGAACTGAGCAGAGTCACCTATGCCAACTAGTTTTGTACCTAATTAGCATAATTACTGCGTATACCTATGGGGACTCCTTCAAGAAAGGAGGCTCAGGGCCAGAGCCCGATTAAAGCCAGCCGAGACCCAAGGCCTAGGACGATTTTAGTCCTCCCCCCTAAAAAAAATAAAATAAAATAAAATAATAATAAATTAAAGCACCCTTTTTTTTTTTTTTTTTTTTTTTTTTTTTTTTCAAAAAGTTAAGGTTGGTTTGTGGTTTGTTGGATTTAACGTCGCACTAGTACTTTGCAGTGGGTAATTAGTGACGGTCTGGGATGTACCCCCTAAGGAGTTCCGGAGACATGCCATCACAACATTGATCCTCTATGGAGAGGATGGCTCCTTCACTTCGGTGACACCCAGAGGTATAATTTAGATTCAAAAAGTTAAAAAAATGTAAAGAAAATAATAAAAAAATTTCACAAAGTTTAGAAAATGTAACTGGATACCAACTTGAAGTTTAGGTTCAGTGGGTTCAACGTTGCATTAGAGCTAGGCAGTAGGAAATTGGCGACGATCTGGCATCTACCCTACTTGAGGTCCGTAGGCATGCCATACAATTTTGATCCTCCACAAAGGGGACTGGATTTCAACTAAAGATTATTATCATTAGTTAACTTTCAGTTAATATTTTCAAGGAAATGTTGGCCGAAAATAGCACTTTAAATTTTTAAAATTATTTTGGTGCCCCTAGATAGAGGTGCCGTAGGCCGAGGCCTTAGTCAGCCTGTGCGATAATCAGGCCCTGCTCAGGGCAGCTACCCTGCATGGCCTGGCATTAGTCTGGACCTGCTCATCGGTCATTTAAATGTATATTGTCTTCCTGGTGACACTCTAAAGCAGAGCCCGAAATTTCAACTCAGCTTACACTCGCCACAAAATAGGGTTGTCATTTTTTTTTTTTTCTCTCTCTCTTTTTCTCTTTTACGCATTTTGGGTTTTTTATTTTTCTTAACTATTTCAAATGCTTTTACAAATATGCCTAAAATTATATATATTAAAAGTGTGCCATATATCATCCTGTCTCATAAACATCTATAATCAAAAATCATTAATGCATTGTATTTGAGATTTGAAAAAGATTAAAATACCTATAAATGCAAAGAATCATTATTTATTCAACTTTTTACATCAAAAATGCCTTTTTCGTCCATTTTATTTTTGTAATCAGAAGGAATGTCGATGAGTATAATTTGTTCATTGTTGTCATTTGAAATAGCCATTTCGGAATTACTTTTTCGATAAAATCATGCAAAGAGGCTCTCTGCTCGTCTATTCTCGCTCTGCTTGAAGAAATCACAATGGAAGAAACGAAACTGCAGAAGATATTAAAACTTTTATGCATGCACTAAACATTTTTCCTTTTCCAGGCTGGGGCGATCGTCGGGCAGTGCATATACAGACTCGGCACTCCGAGAAGAGAAAAAGGAGAGGTCAAATATGAGGTTATAAGATGGCAAGATTTTGCCATATTTAAATCTATAAAACGAATATTTCTGTCACCGTATCGTGTAAGAATTCTATCTATAACTAGACCAAATTTTTACTCGCAATAGTAAAAATTTCACTCGCCAATGGCGAGCTGGCGAGCGGAAATCGCGCCGTGCTCTAAAGTATGTCTTGATACTTTCTGCTACATTCAATAGAAGAAAGTATTGAAATGCAAGGTAAGAGAAAGTCGTGTAAGTGATACACTAGACTTTTTTTTTTTCTTAATTTCAAATAAAATAATATTTTATGTATCATCACGGTTATAAAATTTTTTAAAGGTTAAACGGTGTAACGATAAGTACAGTTTTAAAATATGCGAACTGTACGATTTTTCATTCTTGTGAAATTGCACTTTCTTTATCAGAATTTCTTTCTATTTTTAAAAACTACTCACTTTTTCAAGTTACCATAGTAAAAGTTTTCTTTAACAAACGCGTGCCCTATCATTTTCATTTTATTAACGACGACGCATGCATGAGGCAAATGAGAGGCTTGAATGAACATGCAGCATTGTTGTTAACATTATCGACCGGTCACGCTTTTCTCCAGACACTTCCAATTGTTTACAGCATGTTTAGTATCGCCTCTTTAGTCATGTCTAGTCGTTTGCATTGTCAAAAATTTCTGTTTCTTTGTGCCTCTTCCTTAAACAAAAGTGAGTAATATTGACTGTACTGCAAAAATGAAGTGTTTGGAAATGTGTACTTTGGCATTATCTTGTTCTTTTCTTTGCTATTATTGTCATAATTTATTTTTATTTTATTTTCAACCTTTTAATGATTTTGTCTAAAGATAGCGCACAAGTAAAGTTAAGTATTTTCTAGAAAACTGATGCGATATTTGCTTTTTTTAGGACTGAGGACCATTAGTCTCAATCTAGGATTTTTGCGGTGTTATTTTTCGATAGTTGGACATTTATCGAAATCTAAAATTTATCGGAAATGTAATTGATTAATTTGAAAGCGATGCTATATATATATATTTTTTTTTTTTTTTTTTTTTTTTTTTTTTTTTTGGGGGGGGGGGCGCAAAGAAAATTAATAATAATCAGTATCGAAACAAACACTATTGAAAAAGTTTTTTTTAAAGTAATTTTGAATTAGGAAATAAAAAGTGCGCGTACAAAATTAAATAAAAATAAGTAAAAAAATGAATTTAATGATTTAATTATTATTATTATTATCTTTTTGCTATGATGGTTACAGTCAGAAAATCGTCAGGAAAATCAAGTGTGCCTTTTAGTATCCACTTCACAAAATTCTGCTTTATGAAAAAGGCCTCATTACAAAATTCAAATTCATAAGCAGGGCACCATCATAAAATTTAATTTCACTGAAAAAGCCCCTCCACGAAATTAAAATTCACAAAAACAACCACAAAAGTTATTTTAATAAGGAATGATCCCTTTTATAAAAAACATTTCCGTTCGAACCCATCGCAAAACCTTATTCTACATTATCCTATAGAAAGACACGCAGTATTAATTATTGATTAAAAATATTTTTCGAGGTAAATACTGACGATTTTCATCTAAAAAAAATATCACTCTGAATGTCGAGATAATGTCAATTTTGTGAACTTAAAGATTTCATTTGAAAAAAAAAATGCGTTTTTTTCTCTCCAACTTTCGTTAAAAATAAAAACAATCGATGACTTTGTTCTAAATTATTAGAGATCTATGGTTCAACCATTCGTCTGAACCCTTTAACGCGCGGTGGTATACGTGTGAAACCACCTTTCAGCAGCAAGAACTCATCCCAGAAATTTTTTAGCAAAAATTTACGTTTATAACGTAGCAAAAAAAGCCGCTTTTTTTAAACTTAAAATCTAAAATTTCTTTTAATTTAATTTTGTTCGTGATTTCCGGTGACAGTATAATTTAAATGATCCGAATTACCTTGCGCCGCAAAGGGTTAAAGGTATTGACGAGTTCTCTTGAAATATACCCATATTAAAAATTTACACCCCCGGACTCCTATGCTATGCTCCTATACATACAAAAAAAAAAAAAAAAAAAAAAAAAAAACCTGTTTCATCCTATACTGCTGTATTAAAAATTATTAAAAATTTGGATGACAGCGCTACCTATTGAGCAGTTGTTCTCTAAATGTAGAGGAGAGTGGGGACGCAGGATGAATGGGACAATAGCAAAATTTTTATGTTTTGCAAGCACCGGAAACTTGGCAAATTTTCTGATATATGGCAGCACTGAGGTCATTCATCAAGTGTAGTTTCAGAATTGATTCGTAGAAGGGCAGAAAAAAATTAAAGTGTCTTTTTCAGCTGCCAAAGTAAGTTTTTACAATTCAGTTAGGTAGTCGTTAAGAAATTAACTATTTGCTTAAAGTTAATATGATTCTTATGTGGTGAAAAGGCGTAATCTTTTATTGTGTTTATGATATTCAAGAAGAATATTGACAATTGTTCATTAAGCCTATTTCCTGTTTTATATGATCATGTGATGATTGGGATGAATGGGACATTCCCCACTACATACTAACTTAAAATTTTACACAAGAATTATATTAAAACGTAAATTAGCCATATTGATTATCAGGATTCTTAATTTTGTGGACTTAGAAAAAAAAAAAAAAAAAAAAAAAAAAAATTAATTGTTCTGATTTTTGTTTATAATAATTATGATTAAAAGAATTATAAGTTAGAATATTCAATGCAAATTAAATCAATAATTAAAATAAATAAATAGAATAAACTAATAATAATTTAATAAAAATCCCAATTTCAATCAAGCTAATTAAATAAATTCTGGGGATTATTAATATAATACAGAATAGAATGTTGATTTTCCCGATTAGTTAGAAACAAAAAATTTATCTGGATAAATTGTACTCTATTATAATGATTTATATCTTTCTAGTGTCTTATTTATTTATTTATTTTTAGATTGGGTCTTATTAGATTAAATTACCAAAGCCTAGAGCACTAGGAACTGCACGAACCAAAGGACTTTTGTCTTTTGCTGTTAATTTGTGTCAATGCATCAGTTTATGTTAATTTCAGTAAATTCATAGTGTGTAATAAAATCACATAAACCAATTTAACTTTAAAAATGTATTTACTTTCCATTTTGTTTTCTTTTCTTTGTTAACTCTAGTCCAGTCCCATTCATCCCCAGGTGGGGATGAATGGGACAATGCACATGCATGTAAAAAAAATTATTATTAATTAAAAATGATAACTTTTTTTTAAGTTAGTATGTTTATATGTAACTGATTACTGAAGTGTACTTATGAGCAAAGTTGCAAAATTCTGAATTACATATGGCCGACGTTATCAATAAAAACATGAAAAATGTCCCATTCATCCCCCCTAATCAGCACCAGTGTAAGTCAAGGTCCAGCTAAATATCAAGTTTCGTTTAAATTCATCCATTGTTTCTTGAGATACGGCGTCCATAAAAAATTTTATGCACATACAGAGAGACATACAGACAATTTCTAAAAATAGTCAAATTGTTTTCATCACATCTGAAAACGTGTCAATCCTCCGAAAACCGGAAGTCGAAAATTTTCATGAGTCCAATACTTTCTTAGGGGGGGGGGGGCGGGGAGAAGGAGGCTGAAAATGTCTCTACGTTTTGTGAGCCGATTTGATGCAGTTCTTCGGATGCAGCATTCACGGATAATTAGTCATGAAGATGCAGTCTAATCTCTTGTAAACTCAAGATCTCTTTTTCAGAGGAAAACGGAAATTGTTCTTTATCAAGTCACAAAATCTTTTGAAATGGTCTTGCCTGATAAATAATTCTGTATTTCCTTAATATATATTTTTTTGAAATGAAAGGCGTAGGGATGGAAAAAGAATATTCCTAAAAACATTTAAACAGTTTCATAATAGATGAAACTAAATCGATGTCGATTGTACACACATTAAAAAAAAAAAGAATGAATTTAATTTTGAGAAATCTTTTAGAAGAAAACTTCGTTAAGCCTATTTGAAGAACGAAAAATATGCATTGAACTTTGAAAAGTACTTTTATTTATTTATTTTATTTTATTTTTAATTTAAAAAATACTTTAGCTTAAGCGAATTCCTTTTATGCAGAGTAAGAGAGATTCGACTCTTTATAAATTTACTTTGTGATTTTATTATATTCTCAATTTTATATTTCAATAGTTTCTAAAACTATTTTGAATTTTTTTCAACAAGTACATTTTTTTTAATGTCAACAAGTATATTTATTTACGGTACTGGTTGGCATTATCTATCCAAATGCAGGATAAATGGCCGTAGCCAAAGGGGAAGGGTGGGGGGGGGGGGACAAGCACTCTCCGAAATTTTGCCTATTTGTTAAAAAAATTTTGTGTTTAACTTCATTTTCAACACCCAACACTATGTACAGTCGGTAACAAAAGTGTCCGAACACTAGAAAAAATTCCTATGTAAAAAAGTACACTTCATACGGTTTTGTTAAATAAATCCTTGTCGAATCCTCTTCTTTATCAGTCTAAGAACATGATTCGATAAGGATTTATTTAACAAAGCCGTATGAAGTGTACTTTTTTTTACATAGGAATTTTTGCTAGTGTTCGGACACTTTTGTTACCGACTGTACTAAAGTTTGAACCACTCCAGAATTTTTTTCTACCCATGGCTTTGACAGCGTAAGAAAAAAGTTTTATGAGGCCACGTAAGATTATTCACGTTTTCATTGCTTATAACTTTTATTTTTTTTAAATCGATAAATCTGGTTGCAGTTTTAACACTGCAAAATCGAATTTAGTTCTTCAAATAAAAGTACTCCAAGCATTTTCTACACAACACACCCCAGAATTATTAGCCACATTTTTGTAATGATAACAAGCTCTTCTTTTGGTTAATGTTAGTTTTGCCTCAAGATCCTGTTGCAGCTGTTACGTATACTTGTCGGTAGAGCAGCTTCAAAAAGAAAAAATAAAATGAAATAAATAAATAATAAAAAGTTGTGCTTTCATTCCCGGCATACTTTCACGTTTTTACGTGAACCAGAACGTATTTCAAGTTATTGCTTTTCATTTCACTTGTGTGGACTTCTTCCTCTGAAGAAGACGCCTGAGGACAGATTTTTTTTTTTTTTTTTCTTTCTTTCACATCTAAACGATTTTTTTTTTTTTTTTAATACTTTTTTTTTTTTCTCTCGATCACTTTCACTATCTCTTATTCGTGATTGTATCGTGCGTGTACAAAACTCTAGTTTTTTTTCGATTTTTTAGCTGAATTATCGTGTTATGTTTTAGGTAATAACGTGATACTAACGTGTATCAAGTATATATCTAATTGCGTTTTAAATATCTAAAAAAAAAAAAAAAAAAAATCATATCCTTCCGTTTACGTTATTCTATCAAATAGGTTATCTTTCTTCCCCTTTACAACGAAACAAAATTGTTCAATCTTTTCAAAGGACATTTTTTTTCGATTTCATTTCTTTTATTGTATTTTATTAATTCATTGAATAATTGTGCTTTAACTGGTCTTTTCTTTATGTCCTGTAGTAGTATTGCTCATTTCTATAACAGTTTTCACTTTTGTGAATTAGATTTATATAAAATAATCTGGTGGGACATTCACACTCTTACCTACAAAGACATATTGTTGTAGTTTAGGGTAATAGTTCTCAAGAGGGCGTCCAATTGTCGTGTTATGTTTTAGTTGATAACGTGATACTAACATGTGTCAAGTATATACCTAATTGCGTTTTAAATATCTAAAAGAAAAATAAATCATTTCCTTCCGTTTACGTTATTCTATCAAATAGGTTATCTTTCTTCCCCTTTACAACGAAACAAAATTCTTCAATCTTTTCAAATGACAATTTTTTTCAATTTCATTACTTTTATTGTATTTTATAAATTCATTGAATAATTGTGCTTTAACTGGTCTTTTCTTTATGTCCTGTAGTAGTATTACTCATTTCTATAACAATTTTCACATTTTTGGGAATTACATTTACATAAAATAATCTGGTGGGGCATTCACACTGCTATCTCTTACCTACAAAGACATATTGTTGCAGTTTAGAGTAGTAGTTCTCAAGGGGGCGTCCGTTAATTACGTGAGGCGGTTTTGACCATTTTTTGACCCCCTCTTCCCCCTGGTGAAATTTCGTGAGATTTAGCTCGACCCCCCTTCCCCCCTCCCCGAATCGCACGTGAGATTTTTCAAAATTCGTACTTTTACTGTAAATGCGTTGGATTTATTTCAAAAAACACAATTTGCTTTATTATTTTTATTGAAGACTAGTTTTTAAGATTGCATAGATCGTAGTCTAGTATAGATCATAGTATGTGCTGCTTCACGGCGTTCGGATAGCCACGATAAATATTTCAAATCAATATTTTCAAATCAAGAAACAGGTTTTACTTGAATTTAACTCAATTTTCTCGCAATTTTACGCTGTTTCTTGCGGAAAAAAATTACGTGATATTTGCCGAGACCCCTCCCTCTCCCCCACGTGAGATTGGGTGAGATTCGGCTCGACCCCCTCCCCCCCCCTCCCGATTACCTCGCGTAATTAATGGACGCCCCCCAAAGTGTATGCCAAGGCGCAATGATGCGCCCTAGAAGATATTCAGATGGGCCTTGTGGTATTTTAGAGAAATTTTTGTCCAGATATAAAATATAAATATAGTTATTCTATTGTACTAGTCGGCCGTCACTCGCCTAAATGTTTACCGATTGAACGCATTTTTTTAATTATTACCTATTTCCCGTTTAACTCTCAAACGAATTTGAATTGTTTAACATCGTTTTGTCTGACATTTTTAAATTAACACGTTGAGCGCCACACGAATTCTTAAGGAAATATCCGTCAGCCCCCACGCGCTGCTTAGAAGCGTTATATTTACCGTGTTTCAATAAAATCCATTAAAATTCCTTAATGATATGATCCTGTAATAAATAAAAATTAAGTAAATTTTAAATAATAATTACTTAAAACAATGTAGTTTTTTTTAGTTCTGTATCATATTTGACACTGTCAGCCACCGGGGGTTGACGCGGCTTTATATCATATTTGACACTGTCAGCCACCGGGGGGTTGACGCGGCCTAAACGGAAAGTTCAGTGTCAGCCACCGATGGCAGTCCAGAGCAAACACCAATAGGGACCCTGGATAGAGAGAGACTGGACATTGAACAAATATGGCGGACGTTCGTTCAAAAACCAGTCGATCGCCGTAGAATGTAATTTAATTTTACCAGCGTCTAACACATTTCTTTTAATTAAAATCTCGATAAAACAATTTTATTTATCTTTACAATGCCTTGTATAGTGCCATTTGAAATTTTACAGAGCGTAATAGTATAGCATATAGCAGCTCGAACAAGCATGGCGGATCGGCTGGCAGGTCAATGTCCAGTCCCTCATCATGTAGGGTCTCTAAACACCAATAGAGACCCTACATTAGACAGAGACTGCACATTAACGGCCCTCTTCACTTACCGTCGCCGGAAGCCCGAGCCAATGTTATCCTATGGGAAAATTTTCTTTACAAATAACTTATTAATTAATACACATTTTTAAATTCTGTTTTCACATTCTGAAAATTCCCATCTGTTAAATTGACGGACCTTTTTAACCTTTTAACCTTTTTTAAAAAATTATTATTATTATTATTTTGAAGCTGCAAAATACGAATTTTCAATATGTGATTTTTTTTCATTTTGCAATTTCAAAATAAAATATAAAAAATAATAATTTTTTAAAAAAGATCCGTCAATTTAACAGCTGGGAATTTTCTGAATGTGAAAACAGAACTAAAAAATATGTATTAGTTAATTAGTTATTTGTAAAGAAAATTTCCCCATAGAATAACATTGGCTCAGACTTCCGGCGACGGTAAGTGAAGAGGGACGTTAAGGGAAAGTTGGCCATCTTAGTGTCAAATCGGAGCGATCCCCGTAGAACGTAGTGCTTTTTTCTTCGCAATTGACACTTTGCTATACAACATAAATGGAAGAAAATCGTATTAAATTTGTTGAAAAAGCAATGCAGAATGTAATTTTTTTCGTCGAAGAAAAAAAGAATTTTAAGAAAAACGAATTTTGTTCTAACACCTTCGATAAAACATGGTTACTTTTTTAATTCCGATCGGAAAACAGAGGAATTTTTTTTATTATATATTTCTATATTAAGCGAAATACGTTGAGTATGAAAGTAATTCTACCTTATTTTTTCTGAAGACGTACATTTTTTATGTAAAAAGTTAGAAAATTTTTAACAAAAATACGGTAATCTTAGTTTTTGTCAAGTAATTCAGCAGAAGAAAGAAAATTATTTTTTATTATCTTATAAAAGTATTTATGTAACATTTTTACAAGCTTAAAAATACATATTTTATTTATTTCAATTACGCATTATTATTAATAATGACGTAATTATTTATCTTTGAAAAATATTAACCAATAATTAAAATTAAAAATTTAATTAATAATAATTTGTCAAAATATTAATTAACTAGTATTTTTACAAATTTATATATATATATATATATTACATTTGATTATTTCATTAATTTTTTTCATTTTTAAAATCTTAAAAATATTATGTAAATAATAATAATAATTATTTAATTATTATTTATAAAATTTATTATGGCAAATATTATTTAAAATAATTTCATATGCTATTAAATAATGTACACCTTATTTTCTATATTTTTATCAATTTATTTTAAGAAAACGGATACATTTTGCGTACTAGCAAATAATCAAAAAATAATTTTTTAATATCGTTATTTTAAAATATATTTAAAAAATACATGCCAATTTAGAAAAATACATTCACATCTAACATATTAAATAAGTCACAAAACAGAACTTAAAAACTAATTGCTAGCAAGTAAATAATGTAATTATCTCAAATGTTAGTAAATAAATACGTAAAACAGCAAGCAATAAGAGAATTCAAAGTATTTAAAACATGATATAAAATAAATAATAATGCATTTTTTTTCTTTAAAAAACATTTCAAAATTAAAGTAATCATTTCCCAACAAAATAAAAATGTAATAAATAAATTCTTCTTCAGTTATGACGTAAAATAATCGAAATTTCTTCTCAGCGTAATGTTAAGCAATGGAGCAACTAGAGATGGGAATAGTCTGAAAAAAAAAAACCGGAAATTTTGGGGGGGAAAAAACAGTTTTTTTTTTTTTTTTTTTTCGGGGTTTTTTCCGAAAGGATTTATTTCTGCCCGGAAAAATTGTAAATTTTGAAACTTTTAGAATAAAATAACGTGTTTAAAGATTTGTGATATTTACATTCCGATGCTTTTTTCGTGAAATATTTTTTCATGTTCAGTATCTTATATGAAAACACTGACTCTGAACTCTGATAATGTTCATATTTCAAAAATAAAGTTTTAGCCATGTAATCAAATGGTACCATTCCTGAAATAGTTAAGTATTACAATGACCTCTCTCCCATCACATTCATTTGAAATTACTTATTATTTTCAAGTTCCTTTATACAGTCGGTAACATAAGTCTAAGAACATGATTCAACAAGGATTTATTTAACAAAACAGTATTAACTCTACTTTTTTTATATAGGAATTTTTGCTAGTGTTTGGATACTTTTGTTATCGACTGTACTTTCATCTTTTTTTTTTTTTTTTTTAATATATATTGTAAAGGCAGAGACTCCGACTCCAATATATCATTGAAAGAGACATTTCAGTACAAAGAAGCAGACAGTCTGGAGCCTAACGGCTCGCAGCGGAACATCTCTCCTTTGTAAAAAGGTATGTCCGTTTCCCTTTGATGATCGTGGGAAGCCGCATGCTTGAGAACTTTCCCTTCGAGAGGAATTCAACGCGTCAGAGCCGGTGATGGAATTTCGAGCGAATCAGGGCCTGCATCTGAGATTTTGTTTTTAGAAAAACACGCCCAATACAAACTGTAATTTTTACGATGAGAGACTAAAAACGACAGTTCACGTCGGAGTTTTGGAAAGGCAGGAATCCCAGAGCAGGTCAGGCTAGACCTCGGGATAGAAACTGTTATTTTCTGGAGAAGACTGCAGAAGCGGTCACTGATGGAATCACTGTGGACTCGATCTGAAATTCATTCCAGTCTTATACTGTACTACCCACGATCTTATTGAAAACCAATTCATATCGAGGAAATACAGCAAAATATGTAAATATTGTAACTTTCTAAAAATTAATCTAGTTAAATTAAAATTTGGAAAAAAGATTAATTTCTTGTTCTGATTAGTCAAGTAAATAATTATCATCCACGCTACAAGATATTACAATATCCTTAGACTTGTCTAACTGTATTATTTTAATGTGTGTGGATATATATTATATACACACACACATAAATATAAATGCATGTAACAGCAAGAAAAAAAAAAAAACCTGAAGCAACTACTTATTATCAAAACATTTATTTCACAATTTATAAAAATTACATGTGCAAAAACCTACTTGATTCATGTCCTTTACATCTTAGTTAATAAGTTTTATATTATATTATATATATATATATATATATATATATAAATAATAAAATGTTGTTTTAAATTTCTGAAGTTCAATTAACTTTAAACTTTTATTTTATCTTTGTGATTAATTTCATTATAAGTGAAAATCTGTATTAAGAGGGGACAATATACCTAATCTCGCCGGCAGCCTTCGCCCATGTTATTCTATGGGAAAATTTGTTGCGACAATTACACATTACCTAATGAATATTTTTAAATTCTGTTTTCGCAGTCAGAAAATTCATAACCGTTAAATGAGTACTCCTTTTTGAAAAATTCATTTTTTTTAATTTTTACATTTTAATTTTGAGTTCAAAAATGCGATTTTTCACAAAATGCATTTTTCTCATTTTCTAGTCGCAAAATGAAATACTAAAATTTTAAAAAATCAATTTTTGGAAAAGAAGTACTAATTTAACGCTTATGAATTTTCTAAATGTGAAAACAGAATTGAAAAATATTCATTAGGTAATGAGTAATTATGTGAACAAATTTTCCCATTGAATAACATGGGCGAAGGCTGCCGGCGAGATTAGGTATTGTCCGCTCTTAACAGTCCAGCATCAGGTCCAGTAAATCGGTAACCCTGACATGCAGTCAGATTTAGGTCTAGTTGACTAAATATTTTAAGTTCGGCTCAGATTGACTCATTTGTTTTTCTTGTGGGTCAGATTGACTGAATTTTTTCCCTGTGTGCTGGGTTGTTTGATTTATTTTTCTAGTGAGTTGGGTTCGGATTAGGTTGAATGAATTTCTTTTCCTGCGGGCTGCGGGTTAGGTTTAAATTTCCAATTAGTCAGGTCAACTTAAGAACGTCTTTCAAAAAATTTTATATAAAATTTTTAAAAACGTACTAAATATTTCTATGATTAAATATACGTGCACACAAATTATTACATGTATATTGTAGAAAGGCAATAGACAAAGAAAAATCATATATATATATATATATATATATATATATATATATACTAAACTTATACATAACACACATAAATGTTTAAAAATTATTAATCTGTTTTTCAGATTTTTAAATTTATAACTTAGTAGGGGAAGCCGGGGTAATAAGAGACAGGGGTTATAAGAGACATAGTCAAAAAACCCACAAAAGTATACTTAGACAACTTTAAAAGTATGTAATATTAAGTATCATGTGTATTCTTTACTACAATACACTTATTGAGAAGTTTATAACATATTTTGAATTCGTTTTCTACGACGAAAAAGAACCTTCACTTTGAACTTACCCTAAAAGTTCGTGACTTTTTCTAAATTTTTCTTTATTTTTCTTTGTAGGTAATATGTTTGAGATTTATTAATGTGTAAACTTTTGACCAAGACTATGACTTTTGATGTACAATTTTTTAAAACCTCAAAAACATTCTTTATTTACATGTTCTAGGCATGTGTCTTATTACCCCATTTTTATTTTTTGTGGGGGTAATAAGAGACATGAGTCTCTTATTACCCCCACTGGCAATTCCTGTGTCTCCCCCATTGTAGTTCCTGTTAATTCTGCCTGACTAGTTTACGAAGAGTTTACCTAGTGTTAGGCCTAGTCTAAGTTTACCAAGAGAATTTTTTTTTTTTTACTTTAAATCAAAAAGCAGTTTTACTCATTAGGCTAGACCATATTTAGTTGTTACGATTATGTAAATTTATGTTTAGAATGTGTATAAGTTAGTATTTAGTCATTAATACTTCATTACATGATAAATAAGTTCATTTATAATTACTAGAAAAATCTTTTATAACATTTTGTTCGCTTGTATACACTTCAAAGATACGTTTTTTTTGCCTATTTTCGACTACACTTTAGAAAATGCGTAAAATATTTTTTGCCCATTTTAAAAATTATATTGATGTTTTGGGTTAATCCCTAGGTTATGTTGATTATGTAGAACTATCATTAAGTACAATATTATATTATTTAGGACTTAATATTAAAAGAAATGAATTTCACAAACACATTTATGACAGTAAATTTTCGAGAAAACATATTTTTTGAATGGATGCAAATAATAAAAAATAAAAACTATTGGCTGATTCAGGATTGTTTCCAGATGTCTTTTATTATCCCACATGATTTTACATTGCTATATCTGAACAGTTACAAGCTTGGTCTCTTATTACCCCGCGTGGGGTTATTAGAGACAAGGATTTAATGAAAATTTAAAAAAACAATTTAACAAAAAATTTAAGTTCAAAAATTACCTAAAAAATCAAGAGGAGTTCATTTAATGAAATTAATACGAGCCATTTATTTCAAGTTATTTAGATTAATATTATAGATTTTATTAATATTTTTTGTCTCTTATTACCCCTTTTGTCTCTTATTACCCCGTCTTCCCCTATATCAGTTCCATAAAAAAAAAAAAAAAATTAAATGATTTACTTACTTTGTAACAATGAAAATTTATTTTATTTTATAACTTTAAAAATATTTGCATTATTTTCAGATGAATCATTAAATTTAGTTTAGTTTTCGGGTTTCGGATATGAAAAAATCAGGTTCGGGTCAGTGGAAAAAAAAAATAATAATAATTTGTTGATTTGATTCTAATCTAAATTCATTTTATCAATCCTGCTGGGAGATGAATATTCCATAAGAATTCACACCCTATGTAAAATTAATGGTTGAAAGATGATTTGACTAGTTTTTGGTGTTTTGTACAAGGAAAGGTACTGGCAGTTATGAAACAGAAAGGCTCATTTTTTAATAGTAAAAGCTTTTTGTATGTTTCTGTTAAGAAAAAATAATATGGATTGCATGTATTTTTAACACTTCATATTTCCTAAAATATTATAGCTACTAAAAAACCCTATTTTTATCTGTAAAAATTCAATTTTTCTCATTTTTTCCAATTTTTCAAGAAAAAAACTGTTTTTTTTTTTCCACTGCTTCAAAATTTCCGGAAATTTTACATCTCTAGGAGCAACTGGCATTAAAATGGAGGATTTTATCAAAAAGCCAGCACGCCAATGTCCAGTCTCTTTCTAATACAGGGTCTCTAAACGCCAATTCGTACAGTAATTAACATTCACACTGCATCTACACAACTTAAAAGAATGGTTCCACCTGGTCTGTACTTTCTTATAACAAGTGGCACCATCAGCACCATCTACAGTCCTTTTTCTCTGCAATTCAGCACCTCCCATAGTCACTTGTGGAAGGGTGCCCATATTTACACCTATGCCCATTTTACACCTTCTTCTCTATATATTTCTTACGGTGGTCTACAACAACGTATTTATTGGAGATTGATTGAAAAAGACCACTTGCTCTAAAAGTGCATTAAAACGAAAGAAAAAATAAATAAATAAAAAAAGGTCATGTAAATTTCATCGCGTTTTATATTCAAGATTACTTAAAATTTGCGGAAATGCTTCTATGTGCGAATTGCGATTAAATAAATAATGAAAATTTTATCTGTTATAATTAAATATAAATATTGTAACAGTTCATACTACACAGGAAATTTGGATTTTATTAAAAAAAAAAAAAAAACTTAGGGAAAATAAAATTTTTGAAGTGAAAACTTCTTTAGGCGCGTTGAGCACTTTTGGGTGAACAAAAATCTTTGAATTCCCGTCATCGTCAGCTGACGCTTTCCATTTGAAGTGAAAACTTTTAGGTGAACAAAAATCATTGAATTCGCGTCATCGCCAGCAAACACTTTCCATCCTTGTATGATACATATTACAATTAACTTCCTAATGTGAAGTGTTAATAATTATATACTGTATATTGTTTTAAAATCTGGTGCGGCTCAACACGACTTCTCTCATCTCCGGGCACTGTCTCTATTGCAGTTAGACCTCATAAAACCGTGAGAAAGTCCAAAGCTGCCATTTTTCTCACGTGTTTTACAATCTGGTGCGGCTCTACACGACTTCTCTCATCTCCGGACACTATCTCTTAAAGATTGCAGTCAGAAACGTTGCAGTTAGACCTCAGAAAACTGTGAGAAAGGCCAAAGCCGCATTTTTTCTCACGTTTTTACAATCTGGTGCGGCTTTACACGACTTCTCTCATCTCCGGACACTGTCTCTATTGCAGTTAGACCTCACAAAACCGTGAGAAAGCCCAAAGCTGCCATATTTCTCACGTTTTTTACAATCTGGTGCGGCTCTACACGACTTCTCTCATCTCCAGACACTATCGCTTAAAGATTGCAGTCAGAAACGTTGCAGTTAGACCTCAGAAAACTGTGAGAAAGGCCAAAGCCGCAATTTTTCTCACGTTTTTACAATCTGGTGCGGCTCTACACGACTTCTCTCATCTCCGGACACTGTCTCTATTGCAGTTAGACCTCACAAAGCCGTGAGAAAGGCCAAAGCCGCCATTTTTCTCATGTTTTTACAATCTGGTACGGCTCTAAACGACTTCACTCATCTCCGGACACTGTCTCTATTCCAGTTAGACCTCACAAAACAGTGAGAAAGGCCAAAGCCGCCATTTTTCTCACGTTTTCACAATCTGGTGCGGCTCTACACGACTTTTCTCATCTCCGGACACTGTCACTTAAAGATTGCAGCCGGAAACGTTGCAGTTAGACCTCACAGAACCGTGATAAAGGCCAAAGCCTCCATTTTCCTCAAGTTTTTGCAATCTGGTGCGGCTCTACACGACTTCTCTCATCTCCGGACACTGTCTCTATTCCAGTTAGACCTCACAAAACAGTGAGAAAGGCCAAAGCCGCCGTTTTTCTCACGTTTTCACAATCTGGTGCGGCTCTACACGACTTCTCTCATCTCCGGACACTGTCTCTTAAAGATTGCAGCCGGAAACGTTGCAGTTAGACCTCACAGAACCGTGATAAAGGCCAAAGCCTCCATTTTCCTCAAGTTTTAACAATCTGGTGCGACTCTACACGACTTCTCTCATCTCAGGACACTGTCTCTATTCAAGTTAGACCTCACAAAACCGTGAGAAAGGCCAAAGCCGCCATTTTTCTCACGTTTTTACAATCTGGTGCTGCTCTACACGACTTCCCTCATCTCCGGCCACTGTCTCTCAAAGATTGCAGCCAGAAACTTTGCAGTTAGACCTCACAAAACCGTGAGAAAGGCCAAAGCCGCTATTTTTCTTACGTTTTTACAATCTGGTGCGGCTCCACACGACTTCTCTCATCTCTGGGCACTGTCTCTATTGCAGTTAGACCTCACAAAACCCTGAGAAAGGCCAAAGCCGCCATTTTTCTCATGTTTTTACAATCTCGTGCGGCTCTACACGATTTCTCTCATCTCCGGACACTGTCTCTATTTCAGTTAGCGCATTAAATAAAATTGTAATATAAATTTTGTAGTAGTATTTTATATTAATGAATAAAAAAACACTTCATTTAAAAGTATTTCGTACACAATAAAATATTTCCTGACGATTCAAGAAATGCACACGTAATTGTTCACGTTTTCACTTCTGTCGGCACTCCCGAAGTGCAACTTTTTTTATTAAAAGTCAGGAAAAGTGAATTATAAAACCTGGAAAAACAAATATTTCTTTTCTGTCAAATTATAGTTTTCTAGTTTAGCTTCATATCAAAATTAAAATGATTAAGTATCGTGAAAATATTCATGTAAACAATGATTTCTACCTAAATTTCTATCATGATCGGCAGTAATATAACATCATACAGTGGAAGTAGATGTATTTTCTCTTCTCTAGAGAAGCATTTCTTGTAGTATGTCGCTAATATTATCTTAAAAATTGTCTGGAAAACCCCGGGAATTTTTTCCCCATATCTGAGTATGAACCCTATGTAATATTATAACCTATATAATTTTTATATATTAAAAACACTTTAAACACACGTAAAATTAAATTTTATTTAGAAGATGTTAAAAAAAAAAAATTCCGAAGATTTTCGCTTTAATAGTAAAGCATCATCAGAGATTTTTATTATTCGTTTCCAATGGGCAGTTTTTAAATATTTTTTCTCTTCACAGTCAATAGCTTGGCAAAATTGCAGCATCTTTGGAATTTATTGTATTTTTGCATTTAATTATATTAATAGCTTCGGAAATGTAAAGTTCTTGGACAGTAGATGGTGCTGTAATAATTGTGGCTTTATCCCATATAGGGTCATCGTTTGCGTGGGCATAAATGAAGTCGACTAGAGTAGAACTATTTCCTTCTTTGATATTTCGTATATGTTCTTGTATTCTTTTATTTAAAGTCCTCTTAGTCTGTACAAAAAATAGAAAAGTTCGTTATTGTTTTCGATGGGAATTTGATAAACTCCTCCAGTGGGTCCATTTAAGTCGCGGTCATGAAGGGTTAATTGTTTAATAGTTATAGAAGAACTGAATATTTCAATAGTTCTAACTTCTCTTATTTTTCTTAGCTCCTTGATCCAATCTTTACCGGACTTCAAATTGATTTTGCTGATATTCACGTTATTAAAAGACTTAACTGTTAACTGTGAAGAGAAAAAATATTTAAAAACTGCTCATTGGAAACGAATAATAAATATTAAAGCGAAAAGCTTCGGATAAATTTTTTTAACATCTTTTAAATAAAATTTAATTTTACGTTTGTTTAAAGTGTTTTTAATATAATTAACAAATGACACGTGTTCAATTTAACTCTTTTTTTTAGAGATAATTTATATTATATAAGTAATAATACGTTATATCATGTTATAATTGTAAATATTATAAATGATATTATAGTATATACATTACATATTGTAATATATCAATGTTTTATATGTTAAAAATTACAAAATTATGTTATATAATAATTTTTTACACATTTATCAAATTTCTTACGTATAATCGTAAAAAGAAGTACAGTGGGCGAAAAATAAATGTTTGTTCTGAAGAAATCATAAAAATTTTCAAATTACTTTTCTTAGAAAACTCCGAAGATTGTTGTTTATCAGTATGAAACATCCTAGAAAATAGCTAAAAAAAAAAAAAAAAAAAAAAAAAATTGGAATTTTTTCCAGATTTATTTATGTTTTTAAAAGATGCATTCAAATAATTGTAATTATTTCTTTTCCCCTTTATTTTATTTTATTGTATTTTATTTTCTTCTGTATGTTTTGTTTTGTTTTGCATAAAAATTTTCAAAGTACTTTTCTTAGAAAACTCGGAAGATTGTTGTTTATCAGTATGAAAAAACCTACAAAATAGCTAAAACAAATTTGGAATTTTTTCCAGATTTATTTATGTTTTTAAAAGATGCATTCAAATAGTTGTAATTATTTATTTTTCCCTTTATTTTATTTTATTTTCTTCTGTAAGTTTTGTTTTGTTTTGCATAAAAATTTTCAAAGTACTTTTCTTAGAAAACTCCGAAGATTGTTGTTTATCAGTATGAAACATCCTAGAAAATAGTTAAACAAAATTTGGAATTTTTTCCAGATTTATTTATGTTAATAAAAGACGCATTCAAATAATCGTAATTATTTATTTTTTCCTTTATTTTATTTTATTTTATTCTGTATGTTTTGTTTTGTATAAAAATTTTCAAAGTACTTTTCTTAGAAAACTCCGAAGATTGTTATATATCAGTATGAAACATCCTAGAAAATAGCTAAAAAAATTTGGAATTTTTTCCAGATTTATTTATATTTTTAAAAGATGCATTCAAATAATTGTAAATATTTATTTTCCCCATTATTTTATTGTATTTCATTTTCTTCTGTATGTTTTTCTTTTGTTTTGGCATACAGCCTGGAGAAAACAAATTTATTGTAGGAAGGATAAATACAAAAAAAGATTGATAATTTATTATTATAGCACCCAAATACACATTTCGCTTGGATGTTTTCTTTTGCTTTCTTAAGGGAATGTTGAATCGGAAAGGAAATTGTTTTTTTATTTCTTCGCTGAAGAAATGGATTCCGAAATGTTCGGATGGAAATGGGACTTCCATGTCATTTCGCTTTTAGCAAATAACCATATAACTCCCAGAAAAGGTGAATCGATTTTTCTACATCTTTGTTCTCAACTTCAGAAATATGTTATTTTTAGAAGCACTTTCAGCAAATGGGTGATAAAAACTTTTGCTCCTGTTGGTGTTTTGTTAATGGTTACTTCAAAGAAAAAGTTATTCTAATTTATAAAAACTTTTTTTTTTCCTCTCTGCTACATATAATTTTGTTTTTATTTATTTATTAAAAAGGTTTATTAGAAATTATTTAGTTATTAAGGTTATTTTGTTTCATTTTAATGCAAGGTATTGAAAAAGAAATTTTTTATGATTCTTTCTTCTTTATAGTTTTATAAATAAGTTTTTGAAACTTTAGTTCTTTTTATCGTCTGCTTTATGATTTTTCTTATCGATTAGTAAAAACTTTGGTTCATGTTGCTTTTCTGTAATCGTTAATTCAAGAAAAAGTTATATTAATATTTAAAAACTATTTTTTATTCCTTCTGGGAGGGGAAGGGGGGAGTTTTATTTATTTCTTTATTTTTTTTCTTCTTTAATTAAAAAGATTATTTTAATATACATGCTTTTTCTAATGGAATGTGCATACAAGTTTTTTGTGATGTGCGTCTTTATATATATATATATATATATATATATATATATATATATATATATAGTTTTAGAATTCAATTCTTAAAAGAAAATAAATAAATATACAAATATAGGTATTCATGCTTTTTGTTTTTTAGCTACATTTTAAAATTTATAGTCACATCGTTTATTGGAAATTTATTATTACATGCTTAAGACATTTCATTTTATATTATTTATATTCAAAATTTAAAAATTTTTGATTATCTATGGCTTTATATTAAAAAAAAAAAAAGTGAATCCGAAATGTTTGAATAAAAATGTGACTAATTATGCCTTCTTAATTAAAGGGATAGAAAAAAGGAAAAAAAAAAATTCAACTTCTTTAATAATTGGTTGTGTTTAATTTAATTGACTTTTTACATCATCTTAACTTGTTAAAATAAATTAGTAAATAAATTAAAAAATAAAAAATGAACAGAATTTCTTTCTCTCTCTCTCTCACACACACATAAAATAAATATAAAATTAAATAAATAAATAAAAATAAAATTAGAAATTCTAACTTCTATAATTTCATTAACTTATTTATTTTAATTTATAATTGTTGCCAAAAAAAATTAAACTTTAAATTTTACATCTACTTTTTAAGATAGCACGCGATCATGTTTTATATAAAAATTAAATCATTAAATTCATTTTTTTACTTATTTTTATTTCATATTATTGCACGCGCACTTTTTATTTCCTAATTCAAAATTCTTTTTAAAAAAAACTTTCATGCTACTGATTATTATTATTATTTATTTATTTATATTCCTATACTTATTTTATTTATTTATTTTTAATGTTCTTTTCAATTTTTCTAATATGAGAAGAGCGAAAACCTGTTTTAAAAAGAAGAGAATATGATTCATCTCGCATATTAATAAATATGAATTATTCAATAAACTTTCCTACCTGAAAAATATTATGCTTCGTGTACCTTTTTCTTACATAAACAGATGCTGGTATTATGTAGAACAATACAGAAAAAAAAAAAAAAACTTTTGCATTTTTCCATTACAGATAGTGTAATCTCTCCAAGAACCATTAAAAGATCCCATTTATAACTATTCTATAGCTCTAGGCGAAAAACTCATGTCTGCTATTGCAATGGAAACGGAGTATTGCCCCTGAATGCATTGAACCATGAATCATTAAAATAATTTATTAATGAGCTGAAACGCCTCATAGTTTTCTTCCCCTGTTTTATAGTTTTCTTATTACTTAACATACTATCAATATCTACATCATTTAACTGCATATCAGCGGTCATTTGTATCATCAAGTTCTTTTGCACAACTTGAAACCTTATACATTTATACAGTATATGCTCTAACGCAATTTGTGTTTATGCAATATACAATAAGCATTTCTGTTATGCTTATACGTTTATTTGTTTTATTAACTTGACAAACAATTTATTTTTGTTTTAAGCATAAAGATACAATAATATTTCTTTTTCTTTCTTTCTTTCTTTCTTTAGAGTGCTTTTATATTAAATTGGTTTGTCTGTCATCAGTTTTCTTTTAACATGAATTTAGTATAGGGTAGGTGCTCCAGTGATTGATTGGCATGCTCCAGTTAGTATAATTTTCTTTTAAATACTTTGGATAATTTCTTTCTTTCTTTTCCTTTTTTTAATATAGATATTTGCGAGGATTTCTGTTATTTAATTTATTAAAGTATTTGCATTATTTAACTGCATATATAACGGGTCGTTATAATCGAATTCTTAAATAATTTTACACAGCATTAATGCTTATATGTTTATGCAGTAAGCGTTTATATTATATGTTTATTTGCTCTATTAAATTTAAAATAAATTTGTTTTTGTTTTAGTCAGAAATAAAATAATAATGTATTTACTAATTATATACATATATATATACTAGCAGGCTACGCCCGCTTCGCTGGTCACTATTTTTAAATGAATCACAATAATTAATGAATTCTCAAAATTGCATTAATTTTTATCATGTGATAAAAAAAGAAAAAAAAAAAAAATCTGATCAGGAAAAATGTCGCACCGGGTCCCCACACCCTTCGGCAGCGTAGACCCGTGCACTGCGCGCAAGTATTCCTTCACCATCCTTATGACTTCTCAAAATTCCATGTTATTACTCATAAACTTTCATTCTCAAGAAAAGGAATTAAAAAATATATCATTTAGCATCGGGTAAAAACTCACACCGGGACGCCACTGCCTTCGGCAGCGCAGACCCATGCGCGCTGCGCGCGCACGTTTGAGGATATACGTGCGCTGTACACGCATATTCCTTCTCAACTCAAACTTTTATTAAGAAAATTAAATTTTAAAAAAATCTTTTATCATCGGGTAAAAACTCGCACCGGGTCCCAAACCCATGCGCGCTGCGCGCCTATTCCTTCCCCACCGTTCCAGCCCCTCCTAATTAACTTGCATATACCAATTTTGAACGGTCTTACTCAATTAGCTGAGATGCAAAAGAAAACCTGATCAGGACACTTTAAATTGTAAATCAGGTGAAATCTCGAATTCCACTTTCGATAATGTAAAAGAACTTTAAAATATCTTTCGAACGATGTATTAAAAATAATTTAATCATAATTAGAATATGAAATATTGAAATTAAAAATATTACAGCGCCATCTGGCGGTAGAAATTTCTGTAATCTATTGTTCCATTCCAGATCAACAAAGCTTTCAAATGATGTATTACTCATGAAATTATTTTATTAGTAGATGAGATACAAAAGAAAACCTAATCAGGACACCTCAAAACGTGTAAATCGGGTGAAATCTCGAATTCCATTTTCGATAATGCAAAAGTACTTTAAAATGTGTATCAACTAAAATAAGCTTTCAAATGATGTATTACTTATGAATTTTTTTAATTAATAATTGAGATACAAAAAAAAAAACTGATTCAGGGCACCTCAAAACGTGTAAATCTGGTGAAAACTTTCAATAATTTAAGAGAACTTTAAAATATCTTTCGAATGCTGTATTAAAAATAATTTAATCATAATTAGAAATTGAAATATTGAAATTTTAAAATATTACAGCGCCATCTGGCGGTACAAATTTCTGTATTCCACTGTTCGAAAAGCTTTCTAATGATGTACTACTTACGAAATTATTTTAATTAGTAGCTGAGATACAAAAGAAAACTAATTCAGGAGACCTCAAAACTTGTAAATCTGGTGAAAACTGTCGATAATATAAAAGAACTTTAAAATATCTTTCGAATGATGCATTAAAAATAATTTAATCATAATTAGAAATTGAAATATTGAAATTTGAATGTATTACAGCGCCATCTGGCGGTAGAAATTTCTGTAATCCACTGTTCGATTCCAAATCAAAAAAAGCTTTCTAATGATCTATTACTTATAAAATTATTTTAATTAGTAGCTGAGATAAAAAAAAAAAAAACCTAATCAGGACACCTCAAAACGTGTAAATCGGGTGAAATCTCGAATTCCATTTTCGATAATGTAAAAGTACTTTAAAATGTGTATCAAGTCAACAAAGCTTTCAAATGATGTATTACTTATGAAATTTTTTTAAATTAATTTCTGAGATATAAAAGAAAACTGATTCAGGACACCTCAAAACGTGTAAATCTGGTGAAAACTTTCGATAATTTAAAAGAACTTTAAAATATCTTTCGAATGATGTATTCAAAATAATTTAATCATAATTAGAAATTGAAATAATGAAATGTTGAAATTATAACAAATAATTAGCAATAAATTAAATTTGCGACTATAATTTGAGATTTAAACTATCCTATCTCTCAAGTTGGATCGAACTGCACATGGTGTGCGAATTTTATTATAATCGGTTAAGTGGTTTAGGAGTCCATTGAGGACAAACATTGTGACACGAGATTTATATATATTAAGATATATATATATAATAATAATAATAAATGATAAATAATTAACCTGTTATTTTGATCCATTTATTACTAATTATGTACGTTATTAATTTGTTATTAAGGAATTATTAAAATAAAGTTGAACTTCTTGAATGTTTTCAAAAGACTTTATTATTATTTATTATTTAATTTAAATAAGTATTTTCTGTTTTTTAAACTAAATATAGAATTATCATTTTTAAAACACTAGTATGTTGTGGCCACCACAAGACTTTCTTCTATATTTTCCTATAGAAATTCACTCAGTTACAATATTTAAAAAGAAAAAAAAAAAATCCAAGTTTTTTTTTCGTTAAAAGTAAAAAAAAAAAAAAAAAAAAAATCGATAACTTTGTTTCAAATTATCACATATTTATTGTTCAACCATTCGTTTTAAAGGTACTGACGAGACCTTTCGAAAGATACCCATCATGAAAATGTACCCCCCCCCCCTCGGGGGGGATACTTCCCCAGGGGGGGGGAAGCGATGCCCCCACATGCACGAAATTTTTTCCCTAATTAACTACTACTGTTATCAATAATTCATATTAATTTTACAATCACAGGTTAAGAATAACTCTCATTATGTACATTTATACGAAATTTCGTCCGATACTGCCATGTTAAAAATTTAGAAAAAATACGATCACAGCGCCACCTATTGAGCGATTGATCCCCAAATCTAATCAGCACCAGTTTATGTCAAGGGCCAACTAAATACCAAGCTTGGTTAAATTTCGTCTTTTTTTTTTTTTTTTTTTTTTTTTTTAAATTACTATTTTTTTTTTTTTTTTTAAGTTTTTTTTTTCGTAAAAAGTGAAAAAAAACGATAACTTTGTTATAAATTATCACAGATTTATAGTTCAACCATTCGTTTTAAAGGTATTGACGAGACCTTTCGAAAGGTACCCATCTTGAAAATTTACTCTACTCGAGGGGTACTTCCCCCCCCCCCAAGGGAGGTTCACGAGGCTCCTACACATACAAAAAAAATTTTCCAGTTGACTATCTCTATTATAAATAATTCTTGTAAATTTCATAATGATCACTAAAAAGTAATTCTCTTTATGCACATTTATACAAAATTTTGTCCTTTGTTACCACCTACCATGTTAAAAATTTAGAAAAAGCGGGATGGCAACGCAACCTGTAAGACAATTTTTAACAAAAGTTGATAGGCACTAATTTATGTCAAGATGCAACTATATACCAATTTGTATGAAATTCTGTGCAGTAGTTCCTGAGATACAGTTGCCATAAAATTTTGTCACACACACACAGACAGACTGACAGACAGACAGGCATTTTCTAAAAATGGTCAAATCGTGTTCTACAGCTCTCAAAACGTGTAAATCCATCAAAAAACCCGAGGTCGAAAATTTTTACGAATCCAATACTTTCTTCTATTGAATATAGAAGAAAGTAATAAATATTAAACTATAAATCTCTTATTTGACATTATAAACTATTAATTATTTGCGTTGTAAAATTGCTGTTTATTAAGGAAACATTATATCTAATGATTTATTAATAAATTAAAAGTGTTCATTTTTCAACTTTTTACTAGTTTTCACTAGATTAAGGTGAAATTACAATTAACCTGCATAGCTTTCGGCTTTCGTTGAGACGGCATTGCTTGCCGATGTTTAGTTTCACATATATTTATTGAATAAAAATGAATAAATCCGGTAAAAAAGATAACACTTACTGTTGTATGCCACAGTGTAACTCCAAGAAATCCAGAATTAAGCTTCCATTTATTTCCAAATGACAAATTTAAAATTTCAGTTGCTTCGGCCAATGGAAGTAAAGAATTAATCAGATGATTTGAAACCAATATTTGTTCAGCTTCAGTTAAATATCTACTTCCGATCGAACTTTGAATAAACTGAAATATTTTTTCCAAAAGCAATCAATTTTCCATGATGTAATGGCGGAGAAATTATAGCACGAATATTAAGTAGTAATACAAATAGAACAATAATAAATCCACGTGGCTATTATATTTATTAACAACAAAAGCTGAAAAAGCGCCATCTATCGATCATTACAAACGCGGATAGAGAATAAAAAGAAATACAGTTACTGTGTGCCTTTATATTGAAGACTAGATTAAAATAATCCCTATCGTGTTAAATTAAATTTTGTTTTGTGCATAATTTTATATCTATTATACTAAAAAATAAGCTTTTTTTTTTTTTTTCAGTTTTCAAAACAACTTTTATACGTATTATATAGCTAACTATTTTATTTATCCGAGACACAATGCAATAACAATGTTTAATTAATGCTCTGGGTAATCAATACAGTGATATTAATAATCATTTTTTGTATTGTTTATCTACTTTACTGTTTGAAACAAATCTTCTTGTTTCGTATTTGAAATTACTTTCAATGTATTGTTTAACAATAAATACTTGATACTCATTGTATGTGGCTATCTATTAATTTTAATGAGGAATTTATTCATTAAAAAACAAAAATTACAATTTTTCTTTTATGTTCAGCTTGACTGACGGAAAAAAAAAAAAAAAAAACGAAAAGAAAAGAAAATTCGTTATATGTTATCTTTATTAAGATGTTGTTTGTAGAATACCATAATGAACTTTCTGAAGATTTAATAATTAGAATATGTGATTCACAAAAACAACTATTGTAGCTAAAAAGAAAAAGAAATCTTTAAAAATAAAATAAAATAAATAAATAAATACACATATGTCTACAAGCAGGTAAATCAAAATATGTATTGAGAGATATACAATACTTCCGCATACACTTAAAACAGCACTAAAAGAAAAAAGAAAGAAAGAAAGAAAAGTTACTGTATAAATTAATTTGGTTATCCATTATAATCCCCAAGATAAATATTTTATAATTCAGGATTTTAATAGATTATTTTTTTTTTCATTATGTTTTTATACAATAAAAAATATTAAACACAATAATTAATATATATATATAAGTTAGCATGTCTCTGATAAATTTGAATTTGTTTTAGGCTTCTATAATAATAAAAGAAGATGTCTGTCTCTCTGTCTGAGCATCTATACGTTCAGCCCCTACTGAACACAGAAGTATAAAATTTGACATACGGGTGCTCAGAAGCCTTCCCGGGTTGATAGTGAAAACAGAATTTAAAAATTTTAATTATTTGCGAAGATATTAATTAAAATGTCGACCCATGTCGATCGAATAATTGCTTAAAAAGAAACATTTTATCGGCAGACGATTTTCTAAGCTGTCTCGATCGGAAACAAAACACATACGAGACAACTGTCTGCGATAAAAAAGGAAATAAATGTAACGAATTAAGATATAACGTGCTTCATAGTGGGGATAAAAATTGCAATTTTCAAACTTTTTCAAATTTTCATTCACGTTACATTCAAATTAATATTTGGCCTAGACAGCATATTATAAAGCTACTGTTCAATTTTCATGAAAATATCTGAATAAACAAAAAAAAAAAAAAAAAAAAAAATACATTCTTATTGGGAAAAGATTATATTTTGCAGCATTTTAAATTGAGATATGCCGTTGAAATTTCGTAGTACGAGTGTTTGGTTTTAATGCCTGATAATTCGATTGTGAATCTTTTTGAAAGAGCAGAATTATTAGGAAAGCTTGAAGCGGGGAGAGAAGGGGCAAAAATTTTCGAAAGATATTTTAAAGTACTTTTATATTATCGAAAGTGGAATTCGAGATTTCACCTGATTTCCACGTTTTAAGGTGTCCTGATTAGGTTTTCTTTTCTATCTCAGCTACTAATTAAAATAATTTGAAAGCTTTAGTTGATTTGGAATTAAACAGTAGATTACAGAAATTTCTACCGCCAGACGGCGCTGTAATATTTTAAAATTTCAATATTTCAAATTCTAATGAGCGAAGAAGGCGTTGTAAGTTCTAAAACGGGGATAAGGCGCCTCAGGCGCCACCGAGCGGGACTTAGCTAAAGTCAGAAATTTTAAAGATCATAACATGGTGAGCGAACAGGCTGTTTCAGATATTGAAAAGGGAAGAGGGCGCCGAAGGCGCTACCGCACGGGAATTTACAGCGATAAAATTTTTCAATAAGCTATTTTCACTATTTATCAATAAGCTGTTATTAGACCTGAAACAAGAAAAGGGCGCCGCGGGCGCCACCGAGCAGGAGTTTCGTAAAGTCGGATTTTTCAGGGATCACGAACCATCTGGTCGCCGAAGGCGGCTAGTTATAAATAAAGGGCTGCAGTAGAGGTGACAAACTCTAAAAATACTGAGACATTTTAGTATATGTAAATCATTCAACTTTTCTTTTCTTTTCTTCTTTTTTTTTTTTTTTTTTTTTTTTTTTGACACTTTTACAATGAGGTTTATTTGTTTATTTATTTATTTTTAATTTTGTAAGATAAATGAATGACTGTCAGTACAGTACACACAGATCGAAAAAAAAGAGAGATTTTTTTTTTTTTTTTTTAAGTAAAAAGTATTTATTTTCTATCGTCTAAATTTTTCCTGAAATTGATAGTAGATTTTTGAGGTGATTTATAAGTTAATTATAATACAGATGAAAATCATAAAAAATGGCAATCAAAAACAGCGACAGCACACTATAAAATTCTTTCTTGGACATAAACGGCTTCTTGTAGCGTCTAGTACCACAGAGTGAGATAGTGACGTACATATGTTGGATTCTTATAAGTACCTTACATTTTTTTTTTTTTTTTTTATCTGATGGTACTTCAAAGTATCGTTGGTAGATAAAGAGTTAATAAACTGTTCGTGTTTGTATTATTTTAAAAGACATGGTGAAATTAACCCTTTAACGTTCACTGAATATTTCCTATTGAAAATTGTTAAACTAACTTCAAAAATGGTTGGTAGACATATAGCTGACCATAAATACGTAAAAAGTAAAAAAATAGCATTTTTCATTTTAAAAAAATTTTTGTTTTGAAACGTCGTTATATGATTAAATTAAAAATTTAATAAATAAACAACTTTTATAAGTAAACACTATAAATTGCCTCCCCCCCCCAAAAAAAAAAAAAAAAAAAAACTCGCAACTTAGTTCAAAATAATGTCACGGCTCCCTCCATCGGGCGAATAAACTAGGCACGATTGTCGCATAAAAAATCTTAAATGTGCGAAACCAATGAACATTAAAGGGTTAAAGTACCGTTGATAGACTTAATAGAGTTAATAAACTGTTCATATATTTATATTCTTAAAAAAGACATGTTGAAATTAAGTGATTTTCATTTTTTTCTTCTTATTTTCAGCCAGTCAAGGATTGGATTCCATATATTCACCAGATTTCAAACCCATTTTACATAACGGAGTGTCATATATTGTAGTCACAGTATTAATAAACGAAAAGAATGAGGTTTTAATGATGCAAGAGGCAAAAAGTTCTTGTGCTGGCACGTGGTACTTACCTGCTGGACGGGTAGAAGTTGGAGAAAACCTCATTGTGAGTATTCATATATCGATTTTCAGCAAAAATTATTTTCTTTTAAGGGTCGGGTACAATTTTTGTTTTCTTTTTTACTTCCAATACCCAACTACCGTAGGTAATTGGAGTTGTATTCGGTTAAAAATTTCAATATCGAGTTTTCACCTGATTTAAATGTTTTAAGATCTCCTGAGTCCAAAAAAAGTGGTTTTTGGAAATCGGTCAGTGTTTGTCTATGGGTGGAGGAAAATCCTGTGACTAAACTAATATCTCGAAAACGAAGAAAAAGATAGAACAACAAAACTTTATATATAAGACATGCCTGGTGTATAGATGAGTTTTGTCAGCTTTTGGGAAAAATTGGAAAACCTGAAGTGGTATCGTATTTTAATATAATTCCGTAATATATTATCTCAAAAACGACTCTAACAATTTTCTTCAAATTCCCAAGGTAAACTTCTTTCAGGTATCTCATCGTAATTAATTGGTTACTATAGTAAAATTGGTACGCGTCCAGATTTGTTAGGCCAATTTTAGGTCTCGAAACGTTGGAAGTGGGTGTTTTTGAAAATGGCTCTGCGGATTTTCTTCAAATTCGCTATATTAACTCCCTTTTAGATGTCCTTTCATGTGCATTCGTTAGTTTCAGGCATACACATGAGTTTTGGAAGTTTTGGTGTAAGGAAGTGGGACATAAAGTCGGTTTCTCAAAATGGCTTTAAAATTTTTCTTATAAAATTTTTCAAATTTATTACATAACCCCCCTCCCCCTTGTTCTTTCGTGTATATTAGTTAGTTAGTAAAAGAAAACTGACAGGCAATTAGGTGGGTCAGATTTAGATCTCTGAAATGGATGCCTTAAAAACTGATTTTACCGATTTTCTTTAAACTCGTTATATAAAGGCTCTTTTCGATATCTTTACGATGTTTGTATTAGCTGGCTGCTACAGAAATATTGGTACGTTTCTAAATAGTTAATTCAATTTTAGGTCTTTTGATCACATTATCTCCAAAAGGAGTTTATAATATATATAGTAATGGGTAATTAAGTTGTGTAGTTGATACAAGCCAGTTTTTTTGTTTGTTTATTTTGTATTATGAATTTCCTATAAAATAAATAAAGCGTTAAAAAAAAAAAAAAAAAATGATAAAGAAGATAGAATGCATTTCGAAAGTTTATATTTTTCTCCATCAGGTGGTAGAAAAAAAGTACATCGTACTGCTACTAAAGCAGTAGTGAGTCCCACGTAAGGTTCAGTATTCACAATTTTGAAAAGGTTCCTAGGCCTTATAAATGGAATGCAGGTCTTTCTAAGGGGTCTTCGCCCGTATTTACGCGAGTTTCGGAGTAAACCACAGATCCAATGCGATAGTGTTGTAAATGGTACAATTTTACAGAAAAGTTGCATTTGCAAGAGGGGAATGGGAGGGGGGTAGAACTAGCTGAAAACATTTAAATAATTTGAATACAGTTCCATTATGGATTAAAATCCATTTTAATATTGTTACAGATGTTTTTGTTTACTTAATAAATTTTTATTATAGTTACTTAGTCACTGCATATTAAAAATGCATTATTGGCACGCATACTACTCTTGCTGTAAAAGTAAGTTCTCTGGCGTTTATACAAATAATGAATACAATATAAAGATATAAAGAATAAGGCAGTCTAAAGATTAACAATTATTATTACAGTCGAACCTCGTTAACGTGAACACGCTTAACGTGAATTACTTTTAACATGAATTGTTTCCACAATTTCCGTCAGCATGAAGATCTTTTTCTGAGTTACTTATATAGCATGAGCTGCTGATAACATGAAAAAAAAAATATGTATATTCCCCTTGAGATTCACGTTAACGAGGTTCGACTGTATTATTATTTTAATTTTCCACAAAGTTGGAAATGCTTTCATAATCAGAGCATGTTTCATTACTGTGTATTTATTGGATGGTTGGTTGAGTTTTACGTCGCTCTAGTGCTGCGCAGAGGGGCAATTGGCGACGGTCTGGGACACACCCCTAGAGGTGGTCCGGAGACATGCCATTACAATTTTGATCCTGTACGGAAGGGATGGCTTTTCCGCTTCGGTGACGCCCAGAGGTATAATTTTCGATGGGAACATGGAGGACATTGCAGCCACGACAGATTTTACGTGCACCAGCCACCATTAGAGTACACGACGGTCTTTGGCCGGCTCGAGTACCGAACCCGCAATCTTCCAATTATAAGGCCGGTGCTCTACCGACTGGGCTACCGCGATTTTAATTATAATTAATATGATATTCATTATAAGATTTATTGTTCTGATTTTGTTTATTGTGTGTACATATATGCAATCAGATTTAACATTATTTTTATTACTGTAAAATTTATATTGTGTCAGTTGCCTGATACCACTTTTGAGAGTGGGAGGGGGGTCATGAAAAGTTCAGCATTTTTCTTGTAAGCTTGTACCATGTCTGTATATATTAAATAAATGTATGCATTATAATTGAACGAGAAGTTGAGGGGAGTGGGACCCCCCCCCCCCCTCCTCCACATACACACAAAATTATACCTTAAATAAAATTTCTTAAATCTATTTTGACTTATTTTCCAAATAGATGAAACTTTATTATTGTACCTTATTGATCTTATGATTTAATGTGCAATCTCTCTTTATAGTATTGAAGAGAAAGAGAAATTATTATTGAGCAAGAGAAAGTCGTGTTTGGGACACACTAGATATTAATTCTGTTTTTACACTCAGAAAATTCACAACTGTTGAACCTGCTGTCGTTTTTCAGAAGAAAAGAAAAGAAAAAAAAAAATTAATATTTAATTTTTGAGTCAAGAATTTAATTTTTCTCATTTTTATCTGTAAAATAAAATATTAAAAATTTTAAAGATCAATTTTTTAAAGATGAGAACGAATTTAAAGGTTGTGAATTTTTTGAATGTGAAAACATAGTAAGAAAAGAAAGAAAAAATAAACATTAGGTAATGAGTTATTTGCACAAAACATTTTCCCATTGAATAACATGGGGTTTGGCTGCCAGTGACGACAGGTGAAGCAAATGTTTGCACATGGACATGGAGTAACATCTATTTCCCCCTCACCCCTGGAGGAAAATCTTATGTATGCCACTGATATAGAATAAACAAAACACTCCTATGTCATTGTGGTTATTATATTAATTCAACATTTTTGTTGATAACCTTGCTTATCATCAGTAAACTCCACTGATATATGTATAATTTGAACATTATTGCTTTTTATGTACTTATTAAAGTCCATTAAATCTTATCAATACAGGATGCTGCCAAAAGAGAAGTGAGAGAAGAAACTGGTTTAGAATGTGAACCTACCAATTTGCTCATGGTTGAAAGTGCTCAAGGTCATTGGTTCAGATATGTCTTCACGGGTCATGTAACTGGTATGTAAAAACATGGTGATTTATTGAAATTCTTTGAATTTATTTTGCATTAAGTAATGAGATTAGCATTAATTAATAGGATTTTCCCTGTTGATTAACTTGAACTTACTATTTACACCAATAAATATTTAAACTGTTAGTGTTGGAAATGGAAAAGTTTATTTTTTCTACTTATGATTAATCACCACAATGCTTCTTTGTAAGTGTTACACATTTCACAAGTCTGAATCCTCTTATTTTACTGCACTTTTCAATATCGATGTGTTTCTAATTTATTTGCACACACACTGACGCTGTGTTTATCTTAACCATGATTGTAATTAGTTAAACGTTAATTAATTTTGGTATACATAAAAAAACAAATTACAAAATTATTTTAAAATCAATCAAGATTTCTCTCAGAAGTAAATAAATGAATAATAAATAATGATAATAATAAATGCATGAAAAGTGCTCCATATCCTACTGAAGTGAGGGACAAATTTTCAACCTTGTATTGTGAAAGTCCTAGGATATGTCTAAACAAATATAAATTACACACAAAGTTAAAAAAAAAAAAAAAAAAAAAAAAATATTTTTACTATTATTTCTCTTTATTTTTTTAGTTTTCTATTTATTGTTTTAGAACTTTAACCATGGCAATGCTAAAGTTCTGAAATAATGTGACTTTAAAATAATTTTCTCACCTCTAATTTTTCACCTTTTCCATGTTAAAAGACCCTATTGATATACATAACACACGGGACATCTATAGAATCTCTTGTTAGAGTGTGGATTACCGTATATTGGTCAAATAAAACACAAACTCATGTACCATCTGAAAGAATGTATGGGTTATACAGAGAAATAAGAAATCAACCATTGCTAAACATTGCCAGGAGAATAATCATACTTTTATCTTTAATTTAATTAAAATAATAAGCAGGCCTAAATATTTACATGAAATTTAATTTTTTAAGGCTTCCCATACTTAAAAATAACATTAATGGTGATTTTGAGGTACTCCATATTAGACATATGTTGGAAATATTATATTAAATCCATATATATATATTTTTTTAATTTTCACATACCATTTCCAGAGCTCTATATTTCCTAATTTCCTACTGGCTAATTCCTCCACAATTCTATCGGCGGTTATACCAGCTCTAGAATCCACTTTCTCATATTTAAGAGCAAGAATCTATCTGTCTTACATTAATAATGATATGCTTAGCGCTACTAGAACTGCAACATGGAAAAATTATTTTTTGCTAGCAGACACTGCCCACTTCATCTGTCTCTATATGTTAAAGGATTTAAAAAAAAATGAATAATTGAAGTGTTTAAATAATTATATTTCTATTGGCAACTATTTTCGCCAAATTACATACATTGCCAAACACCATGGTATACAGTCATTAATGAAATGTAAAAGACATTTATTTGAGTTTCCTTACGTTTATTAGAGAGAGAAACCTGGTTAATTTTAAATAAATTAAATGATGTACGTTTATCTTAGTTTGCAGATGACGAAATCAAGAAAAAAAGCATGTTAGAATATTTGATTAATTGAAATTGTAAACAAATCAAAACAAAATATTTAAAAAAGAGAAATGTATTATTATTATTTTTTTATTACCACCAGCAAAAAATTTTTATAATTTTATAACTGGTTTTGAGATACAGGTTTAATTTAAATTTAATTATTATTTGAAACATTTTATCCATGAAGCAATTTAATTAACAAAACCATTAAGATATACAACCTTTTACTTATCTTCACGTTACATCTTTGGTAGACTAGTTTCATCTGGGGCGCCCCAGCTTGGTCACTACCTTGTTTGGTGTTCGAAACTGTTGTCTTCCTGTCTTCTATATAGGAAAACCAACCTTCTATATAGGAATTATATAGGAAAAACAAAAAGAAAAATAAAGACCCGTATCAAAGAACATAAACACGATATAAAAACAGGTAAACTAACCACAGCCTTAACCCAAGTAAACAAAAACGAAGAAATTAATATTAAATTTGATGAAGTAAAAAAGTTGGCCAACTACCACAACCACGGATACGCAGCGATCAGGGAGTCAGTTGAAATTTTGGCAAATTCTGACAGTTGTAATGGCAACGAGGGTGCTATCCTTAACCGCCAATGGCGTAAAGTCTTTAAAAGAACAGGAAGACCACAGTTTCGAACACCAAACAAGGTAGTGACCAAGCTGGGGCGCCCCAGATGAAACTAGTCTACCAAAGATGTAATGTGAAGATAAGTAAAAGGTTGTATATCTTAATGGTTTTGTTAATTAATTATTATTATTTAATTCATATATTAATATTCAAAAAACAAATCTTCTTCTTCTCTTTTTTTTTTTTTTTTTTGTTAAAAATAAATAAATAAAATGAAAATCTATAAGTATTTTAATTTTATTGTCACCTGCCTAAAATTACATCTCAAAGAAAAATATCAGGTTGGGGGGGGGGGGGGAAGCACAAAATCACATAAAACAATTTTTTTTTTATCAAATAGGAGTATTAAAAATCTAAAGGTATGTTGCAAAGTTGCATGCATTCCTTTATCTAGGAAAAAAATTTCAGAACTGTACATGCCATAGTTTTTTCTGCACACTCTACACAGACAGACAAATATAGTCGAACCTCGTTATTGTAAATCTCAAGGGGAATACAAAATTTCTTCATGTTATTAGTAGTTCATACTATTAGTAACTCAGAAACTAATCATTTTGATGAGTTTTGCGGAAACAGTTCATGTTAAAAGTAATTCGCATTAAGTGTGTTCATATTAATGAGGTTCGACTGTACTTTCTTTTATTAGTATAGATTTTGGCATTCTTAAAGTTGATGTTGATTTACTATATTACAGGGCTGCCACAGGCAACTCTTTTTATATTCTTCTCATACCACTGTTCTTGTAAATTATAATTTATAATATATTTATACAGGTAAAACACACATTTACCTGTGTAAATACATTATACAGGGTGACAAGAAATAACTTGGACAAAGTTTCAAACCAAATATCTGTAACTACCACTATCGCAAACTCATTTTGGAAGATGTCTTACCTTGGTCACAAAAGTTCTTTGGAAATAAAAGATGGACCTTCTAACAGGATTCCGCACCTGCACACAGAGCTAAAGGCACTCAAGATTGGTGCAAGACAAATTTTCCTGACTTCATTGGAGCTCAAGAATGGCCACCGTATTCCCCAGATTTGAACCCAATGGATTATTCTGTTTGGTCCATCTTGGAGATAAGGGTGTGTGCTAAACCTCATAAAACTTTGGCATCCCTAAAGGAATTCTTATTGAAGGAATGTGGGATAAAATATCAGTAAGTGAGTTGCAGCCCACAGCCGAAAATTTTGTGACACGTTCAATGCTCTGTATTAAGGCTTAAGGTAGCCACATTGAAAATTTGTAAATATAATAGGCAAAATAATGTATTCATATTTATTGAAGTTTGGTCGTAATATTTTCATTAGCATTAAAGTTATCATGTATCATGTGTATCGAAGTTATTTCTTGTCACCCTGTAAATTGTTTTATTTCAAAATAGTGATACAAAAAGAATTTTTTAAAATGTTGCCTGTGGCAGTCCTGTATTAAATCCTGCGTATAACCATTGATTAAAATGATGCCCATTTATGTATATTCAGGTGGTATGTTAAAAACTGTTGCCAGAGCTGATGCAGAATCTTTACAAGCCTGTTGGATAGACGACTTAAATCAGCTTAGCCTTCGTCATTGTGATATTATACCTCTTATAGAGAGAGCCAAATTGTACTATGCAAAGCCAGAAGATTTTCACCGTCCTATTTTACCAGCTGTATATCCTCACACAAGACTCTTATTAAGATTAGTTACTCTAATAAAAAAGAAATCAAAGTAAGTATATAAAACTATCAATCCTTTAAAATTTTTACTAATTAAATATTTATAAATTAGAGTTGTAATTATAGTGAAGCATCGATAATCCTGCACTGATGAGAAATAGACGTTGCCGGATTACCATTTTTTCTAGGTTGTAGGTGTTACAAATACTGATCAAAATTATCGATTAATCACAACATCCAAAGAAATATTTTAAAAAGTATTAAATATATACGATCCACGTAAAAAATGGGACCCATTTGCTGCCCCTTCACAAAATTCCAATCTCTAAAATGGGCCCCTTCACAAAATTCAAATCCATAAAATGGGTCCCTTCACAAAATTCAGATTCATAACAACAGCCCTTTCACAAGATTTATTTATTTTTTAATGATGATTTTGTGAAAATTTTCCACGTTAACAGTATTATTTTTAATGAGTGTCTATACTTGGTTCAATTATATGCTGTTAACTTGATATTGAACATTAGGTAGAATAACTGCTAAAGGGAAAGGTTTCGTGCGATAATTTTTTTATCGCAAAAAGAAATAAATTTTCACAAAATTATTTTGTTTTTCACAAAAATAATTTGCTTTTCACAAAAATGGGCCCCAAAAATTAAAACCTGGATCAACCTTTGCTACCTTAATGAGTACTCTATTGAATGCTTAAATAATTAAAGTAATGTTTCAAATAAGCACTGGAAACTACTCAACTCTTGCAAAAGCACAAGGCTTTTTACTTTTGCTGATCTAAATAATTTTGAGCTCATGTATTCCTGCTGCATTTGAATACACTAATAACGCAATTCGATCCTTATACTCTTTTATTCCTGAGTAAGATTGTTCTTTTTCACATGTTAAATCTGTACTGATAAGTATAAAGGATTTAAGTCCATATTCTTGATTTTTCAGGAGACAAAAAATAAAGTTAAAAAATTTCTGTATTAAAACTTATACATTCAATACAGTTTTAACCAGGATATTATCATACTATACATTTTTGTGAATAAACTACATACATTTAATTTTGAAGTTTGTTTATTTTTAACAGATTTATATAGTTTTGAAAAAATGCCTGCAGGACTTAAATCCTTTGCATCACTCAACCCAGAACTTAACTCTTTTTTACCACTTTGACTTGTACATTCATTTAACAATATGATTACAGTGCGTTAAGAAATTATAAGACCACAAACGTATTGGTGCATTTCTGAAGAAGAGAGCATAATATGCAAATTTTTAGTTGCCTATTTAAAATTGATAAGAAAACGCATCCTATACTAATTCCAACTTTTAAAATTAAATTAAATTTCATTAAAACTTATTAATTTTTCTAAAAATTAAAGACTGTGACTGTTAAGAAATTATAAGACCACCTGAGAAAATTAGCATAATATAAATGATGTCAAACTCAATATAAAGCGCATGCGTCAGTATTTCGTAAAAGCATTACCTAAGAAGCAAAGGCTTAGGTTTTGAATGTGTTATCTATGATTAATTTGACGATGCCTCAAGGTAAAGAATTATCGGAATGCGAAGTGAGAAAAATTTTATTTTATAAAGTTTCTGGTAAATCTGAAAGAGATATTGCGAGGTTAATGAACCGTTCTAAAACTGCCATTCATAATGCCACAATTAGAAAAGATTATTCAAACAAAATAAAACGATCTGGTAGAAAAAATATTTCGACAGCACATGATAATACACAAATTTTTCGACTGTTAACTAAAAAAGGTCTTTCAACTCATGAAATTTCAAAGCATTTCAGCAAGAAAACTTCACAACTAACAGTTTGGAAGAGTCTTAAATTAAATATTAATACGAATTTTATGAAACTGAAGAAAAAACCAAAGTTATTGAAATGCCATCGAGAAGAAAGATTAAAATGGGCTAAAAATGTCATGTCATGGAATGATGAGTGGAAACAAATTATATTTTCTGATGAAAAGAAATTTAACCTTGATGGTCCCGATGGTTACAAACACTATTGGCATGACTTGAGGAAGGAACCAAAAGAATGTTTCTGTCGACAAATGGGTGGGGGATCAGTAATGATTTGGGGAGCTTTCAGTTATGAGGAGTTGTGTGATTTACAGCGTATTTCGGGTCATATGAACTCTACACAATATCAGTCTATGCTATATGATCATATGATAACGTTTGGACCTTTATTAGGTGATGCTAACTGGATGTTTCAACAGGACAATGCTGCTTGTCATACATCTAAACCCACACAGGAGTGGTTTAAAAAAGAAAAAAATAATGTTTTGTGATGGCCAAGTCGAAGTCCAGAATTTGAACCCCATGGAAAACCTATGGGGTATATTATCTCGCAAAGTTAATGCTAATAATAAACAATTTTCATCTGCCAATGAACTGGAAGTAGCCATTGTAAAAGAATGGCACAATATTTCTATAACTGAACTTAATCACGTGGTTACTTCAATGACAAATTGAGTGTTTGAAGTCATCAGGAAAAATGGAGGATCAATATCATATTAATTTTTTATACAATTTTGTTTTTTGACAAGTGGTCTTATATTTTCTTAACGGGTTATTTTTCACTTATTTCTAATATATATTTAATTAAATATTTATTGCATTATACCAAGTTATTGCAAACTAATTATAAAAAAATATAAAGCAATATGTTATTTTATATATTTAAATTAAGATTAGTATCTTTATTTTTCTTAAAATTTACAAAATTAAAGTGGTCTTATAATTTCTTAACGGACTGTATACTGACAGTCCAAATACTTGGCTGCAGTATTAAGAAATACTGGACTTATGACCTCAGGGGATGTTCAAAAGATTTTAAACGTAATAAAAATAAGGGCTTATCAATTCTAACTTCCTCAACATATTGATTCATGACTTTAATGAGATACATGAACAAAGTGGTGCAGGATTACCAAATGCTTTCATCTTAGAAATCTAAGATAAATGAAAGGTTATTAGATAAGGAGTTAGTCCATGATAAATCCAAGTTAGTGAATTATGAACGATCAACATTATTGAAAGAATCCTTTATACCAATCGATGGAGAATTTTTTTCTGCGTCTAACTATGTACTTAACTCAAAATCGACATTTTTGGACTTAAATCCTTTATACTTATCAGTACAGAAATAGTCTTTTTGACAAGAATCTATAATTAAATATTTGTATAACATTAAATATTTGTAAATTAAAATTGTAAATATTAGCATATTTTTTTAAAAAGCAGGGTAGTCAACTTGCTTAACAAAGTTTTTTATTATGTGCTTAGGCAATCCAAATATATTTTATGCAGTGAAGCCGAAATACTCTTAGAAGCACATTAAGAATACTGGGCTAGAGATGCTATTACCAGATTGGGTCGGGAATAAATGTAATTTTGTTACACAACAGCTACTCTCAAAATAGCACCATTTTCACACTGCAGCTGCTTCTGCAGTCCTAATTTCATCGCTAACTGCCAGAGAGCTTAAACCCCTCTTGTACCTTTTTATTGGTTCATAATTTTATGATTGGCATTTTAGCTGGGTTCCAGATATCCATATTAATATACAAAAATGTCACCACATGAAAGGAAAATTGCAATATTGTCAGCAAATATTTTATTAAAATTCATGCATTCTATCTTTTTTCGTGTCATGAAGTGTCTTGAAATGAAAACACTTTACAGGGACAATTTTTAATTTATGGTACACCCCTACTCCAAATTATTTACGGGCTAGGGAAATGGAGGGATCAAAATCAAGAAGGTGCAAAATGAAGAAAAAGCATTTTGTCTACAAATGTTAAAAATAAATAAATAAATAACAGATAAAAAAAAATAAATAAATAAGTATAAAGAATGTTGTTGCTTTTGTTTTATTTTTTGTACAATCCAGTAGGTACAGTTTAATTTAGTACATAAAAATTAGCTTACAGATTGTACCTTGGCTTCATCGTAAGTACACTGTTTTGTTTGTTTTTACATCCTTCAGTACATAAAATATATTATATTGTGAATATTTTCACTGTTTTTATTATGTTTTACATACAATACAATCAAGGTTTTGAGCTAGAATATTTTTTTTTTTAATCACATTTCAGCTTTTTTGCAGTTTATCTGCGATTTTCATTATGTGCAGAACCTATGCCACTCAATTCCACAGATAAACGGAAGTTTACTGTGTGTTCAAGTTATCAATTTTGAACAAGATTTCATTAAACTACTATAAAATATTAATTCAAAATCTTAATTCTGTTTTTTCATAATGTACATAGGGTAGGTGCTCCAGTGATTGGCATGCTCCACGCTCCAGTAATTGACATCTATCTCGAAATAATTAATAAATAAGACATAATAAAATCATATATTTTACATATAAGAATTTTAACATTTTATGTCAAACACTGGAGCATGGGGTGATAATAACTGGTAAAATGAATAACTAGCAGTATCAAACACTGGAACACAGGGTGCCAATTACTGATAAAATGAAAAACTGGCAGTGTCAATTACTGGAACATTGAGGGTGTCAAATAAAAATTCATAAAAGAAAATAATTGTTATCATATGTATATATTTTAACATATATGTGGTTCTGGATGTCTTTCATACCATATGTACTAGCTTAAGATTTAAAAAAATATTTTCTGATGACTAGAACATTAAAAACATCAGAGATTGCTCTAAAAGTGTCAATCACTGTTGCACTTACCCTATATATCTGTATAAATATAAAAATTTCGTGTCACGATGTTTGTCTGCGATAAACTCCTAAACTAATGATCCGATTTTAACAAAATTTTGCACACTGTGTGCAGTTTGGTCCAACTTGTGATATAGGATAGTTTTTATCTTAATGTATTGTCGCAATATTTTTTAATTGCAAATTATTTGTTAATTATAGCCCTTTGTGATAGTTGCTCCAAAATATCTGTGAGTTCCATAAGTTTAATTGTTGGCAAAAAAAAAGAATAATAATAAAAAATACGAGTTCATTTTCTCGACATAAAAATAAATACATTTAATCAAACGTGAACGTTAAAAAATTATAAAAAGTTAAATTATGCATCTCACGAAAATAGACGTCATAATCACTTTAAAGATTTTATACACATTGATAAAGTGCTAAGTGTGACGTCACTGACCGTCTGTGAAGTCAAGAAAAAGATTTCCTATGTTAATTGCCCATTGGATTTTTTGTAAAAAATTATTTAAAATCGAGGGAAATTATTTCCCGATTTTAATCCCCGTATTTGGGTATAGATATGTATTAGTTATCATGTGTTAGATTGAGTTATTTTGCTGTCAAATTGGCAAAATTTTAATTTTAAATTTCGAAACTCTGTCATCCTTGGTGTTTTATCGGCTACAACGTTTTCGTCTTTATTTGTAAATAATAATTTAATTCTATTGAATAGTTTGCTACAGTATTTAATTCAACATTTGACTTAGCCACAGCAACGCGCGTGGCCGGGTCTGCTGATATTTATATATATCTCTGTTTGTGTGTGTTATTACAATTTACCTCATTTCATGCTATCTTCTAATTTAATATATTTTAATGTGTATTTCATTGTATTTTAAAAAACAAAGTGTTTTGCTAATTAAATATGCTTTTCTCCTCATTCCTGTTTTAGAGAAATATTTTTATGAATGTTTATTTACATTTTTAACATTAATATTTTTAGTATAAATAAAAATTCAAATAATAATTCTACTTTTTTCTTCTTTTTAAAAAAAATAGTAATAGGCTTCACGTTTTAATATCAGAAAAAGACAAAGTTCACTTTCCTACATGTGAAATTCATCCTGGGAAAAGTATTATTGCAACATTTAAGAAATATATTCAGGTATAGTTTTCTTAGTTCATAAATTCAACAGTTATATACATTGTCTTACTTTCGATTTTGTGTACGTACAACCTTCACTATTAAGTCTGTTATTTTCTTATTATATTACTTATTTACATAATAAATTAACTGTTTAAAATTTATTTCTAGATTAAACTATGTACATTTTAAAAAACAAATTTATTTGCAAGACTTTACAATTATTAAAATGTTGTAGTAATAATCACACAATTTCCACTGCACACTACTTACACATATTTTATTTGTTCTTGAGCTATACATGCCATAAATTTTTGTCACACGCATACAAACATTTTCTAAAAATGGTCAGATTGTATTCTGGACCTCTCAAAAAAAAAAATTCCATCAGCCAGAAATTAAAAATTTTAACAAAGCAAATACTTCCTTGTGTTGAATTTAGGGAAACGTAAAAAAAAAAAAAAAAAAAAAAAAAAACTACTTTTATTTACTTGTATGTATATCAGGAGAAAATATTGGATTCTTGAAAAATTTTTATCTCCATTTTTTGATGGATTTACATGCTTTGAGATGTGTTAAACACAATTTAACCATTTTAAGAAAATGCTTCTGTGTGTGTATGTACCATAAATTTTGTGGTGGTTGTATCTCACGAACCAATGAACAAACTTTAACCAAAGTTGGTATTTAGTTGAACCTTGTCCTAAAAGGGTGCTTATTACATTTCAGGATCAATTGTTCAACAGGTGTCCCTGTCATCCCATTTTTTTTCATAATTTTTAATTTGGCAGTATAGGGCGAAATTTCATATAAATGTACATAATGAGAGTTATTCAATTCTTACTATTAGTTCACACTCTCCCTATATATATCTTGTACAAATCTTGCAATCGATTTTTAACTAACTTCCCGACTAGCTAGAAATTTGAAACTTTCAGGATTGATCAGAACACGGTGACAACACAATACTTTGAAGTCCGATTTTCGAATTTTTGATTAGTTTTCTTATAATTAATTAAAATATTAAAATAATAACATCCTAATAGCGTTATTATAGCCATTAAAATATTAGCTATAATTTAATTGTTGCCAAAAAAAATTTACGAGTTCATTTTCTTTCATATAAATAAATACATTTAAAATAATATATATCATTTCATATAAATAAATACTTCTCTCTTCATAAAAATGAGTACATTTAATTAAACGTGAAAATTAAAAAAGTTATAAAAAGTCAAATTATGCATCTCACAAAAATTGATGTCATTATCACTTTAAAAATTTTATGCACGTTGATAAGAGCTCTATGATTCATCAGAAAATTTAAAACATGGTATATAAAAAGTTTTTTTTATCTAATAATTATTTTTATTTCATTTTGCACACACGCTTTTTATTTCCTAATTCAAAATTATTAAAAAACCCCTTTTCGATAGTGTTTGTAAGTAGGAAAAATCTGCGCATATAAGAGCATCATTCCCCCTTTTTCTCTGAGGTGTGGGTAAATTTTCAGTATGGGTATCTTTCAAAAGAACTCATGAATACTTTTAAAATGAATGGCTTAACCATAGATCTCTGATAATTTAAAGCAAGGTTATTGAGTTTTTTTTATTTTTAACAAAAAACAAATAGGCAGGAGAAAGAAAGCATTTTTTCAGAAGTCGGCAGAAAATTGACTTCCTTTGTACATTTAGTGTTATGTGAGAAAGTCATCTGCATTCATCCTGGAAAATAATTTGTACTTGTAAATTTGTATAGGAAAATATAAAAGAAAGTCTTGTGGTGGTCACAGCATACCAGTTTAATATTGGTCAAGATTGCAAAGATTAGTGTACATAAATGAAATCTCATAAAAAAAACAACACTATTATAAAAGTCATCCTGCCTAGCAAAAATTCTTACCTTTCTTAGGCAACCAAAAAAAAAGGATTGATGTCAGAATTCTCCACCGCTATTAATTCCTGGAAAATCTATACCTTGCTTAATGAAGACCTGCCAATAACTCTGCATACATCTTTCTAATAAATCCTTATCACTTTCAACATCCTTTGTTAGCTGTGTTAATTTTTTAGCTGCATTATAAAGCTATAATTTAAAGTATTTTTATGGCAGGGTAAGTAAATATTTTATTTTTTACTAACAAACTTTTTATCAATTAAAACAGGGTTCCCACAGGTCAGGGAGAACAGGGAAAACCTGGAAAAGTCAGGGAATTTGAAATTACTGAGAAAAGTCAGGTAAATATCAAGGAAAATTGTAAATATTTCTCAAAAACCTGGAAAAATGATGATATAAACCTGGAAAATGCATTTTGAACATTCAATTTATATCACAAGTCAAGTCATGTTACTATGTTGTCTTTTATATTGTTTTTTGGCTTTTATTAGCTATGTTTTGTTTTATACCGTGAGCTATCTTTTATGTCACAAACCAAATTTTGTGACTGGAATTTTCTAAAAATAGACCTGGAAAAGTCAGGGAATTTTATTTTTGAAATTTAGTGGGAGTTAAAATTAAAATTTTGACATAGGTGGCACACTCCCCGTAAAAATACTTTAAATTATAGCTTTATAATGCAGCCAAAAAATTAACACAAGTTAACAAGGGATGTTAAAAGTGATAAGGATTTATTAGAAATATATATTCAGAGTTATTGGAAGATCTTCATTAAGCAAGGTTGTTGAGTTTCCAGGAATAAATAGTGACAAAGAATTCTGATATCAATCCTTTTTTTTTTTTTTTTTTTTTTTGGCAAAAAACAAAATTGCATGATTTTGTTTTTTACAACTAGCCCATGACTTTAACCTTATTTATGAAAAGTTTAAACATTTATCTTTCTTTTGCAGTTGTTGTTTGGACCTACTCCCCCACCTCATAAACCTCATGGAATTCTATCGGTGGAACACAAGGGGCATCCACCAGAAAAAAACGATGGGATGTGTATAACTCTCTTAGTATCTTTTAAATCGGCTCTGGAAGATGTTTCTTTAGCAGCAAACTATGCATGGTTTGAAATACAAAAAGATCTTGCCGATCGTATATTAAGAAGACTGGAAAAAAACAAAACAGTATACTTACATGTGCTCCGATAAAAAGAAAACTGAAATTATTTTGTTTTATTTTTATGTGTAATATTATTTTACATTGTTGAATATGTGCCTGTCAATGGCTGTATCGAGTTTAATATTGCATTCTGTTGTTATCTAAAATATTTTAATGTATGTATATTATACATATATATATATATATTTGTTGGAATTTTTTAATATTTACTGTAATGTGGTTATAATTTTAGACAATCTCAGCGTCATACCTAAATAAGATTTTTTATTTGTCGAAACTGTATAGATTTTCTGAAATAATTTAAAGTTACATTTGCAGAGCTCATTTTTAAAAAGAACACTTGTTTAGAGCTGAAAAAATATTTTTAAAATTTTCAGACTCTATTGATTTACGATATATTAAGGCTTCTCTCTACATTTTACAATTGCGCCTTCGTTTACAGCCAAACCCCATGTTATTCTGTGGGGAAATCTATTCTGAAAATCACTCATTACTTAATGTATTTTATTTTAATTCCATTCCAACATTAAAAAAACTTGGAATTGTTACCAAAGACTGAGCAAAAAATGTACTTAGTTCATTTATTAGCTCCAAAATAAAATACTAAAAATTTTAAAAATCATTTTTTGAAAAATAAGAACAAATTTAGTGTTTGTGAATTTTCTGAGCATGAAAACAGAATTTTAAATGATACATCAGGTAATGAATATTTCTCATAACAAATCTCCCCATAGAATAACATTGGGTTTGGCTGCCGGGGACGATAAGTGAATGTGTGTTATCTTACTATATTATATTCCTAATGAATTGTGACTACTCTAAAATTCAATAAAAATAAAATAAGAAAGCACAAGAGACAGCATTTCTTTATTGCAAAAATATCTTTCACAGTATATCTCTTTCCCTAGAGATAATTTGTATGCTCACAAGATGGAGTGGGATTTGTTTCTTGATTCTAGATTTGTTTCACTAACACAAAGGGAATTTTTGGGGAAGAAATTTTGATTTTCTGGAAGTAGGGAAAAGACTTATTCCGAGGCCCATCATTATGTGGTACAGTAAGGGAGTTAGTTTGGAAAATGTCGGATTTTAAATTTTATTTAATATGAATGTTTTTAGCGATTTGGAATCAAATTTAAATTGATTTTAATCTAGTTAATCCTCATACAGGGTTGCTACTCAAATCAAGAGAAAAAATTCTCTAAATTTTCCCCGTCTCTTTTAAAATATAAGATACACAATCATGTAACATTAGAATCTAATATGTTGACAAGGCAACTGAAAATATCTAAGATATATTAATTTTATTAGAGTTAGAAAAAAAACATAATTGATTTTTAGTTCCTCATCATACTATAGGTATGGGGAGCTTAGGTAATCGTGAAAATTTTTGACCTCAGTTTTTTTACTTTTTTACACGTTTTCAAGTGTAAGGAATCCGAAAATGATAAAATTTGTATGGTGTCCGTCTGTAGGGTGTCTGTTAGTTTGTTAGTTCATTAGTGTGTTAGTATGTTAGTCTGTGTACATGATATCTCAAGAACAAATTGTCGCAGAGAAGTCAAATCAGTTTTAAATTTACGATTTTCTAAATGTGGGAGAATAGGGTAAAATTTCACTTAAACGTGCATTAAATAGAAAATTTTTACAGTAAAAATGGCAGAAAAGTTTTTAAATATTAGTCTTGATGCCAGAATGAACATCAGTAACTATAAACACGTTACTTTGAAAATTTCGCAAGTTATTGTAAATTTACGAATTTCTTAACATAGCAGAATAGGGCAAAATTTTACATAAACGTCAATTTTTAGGGATATTTTCATCGTAAAGATATCAGACCACTTTTGAAATATTATTTAGGATACTGCCATGAATATCATTAAATATAATATTTCCAATATAAAAATTTCATAAATTATTGGAAATTTACGAATTTCTTAACATGACAGAATAGGGCAAAATTTCGCATAAACGTCAATCTTGAGGGATAGTAAAGATGTCAGATCACTTTTGAAATATTATTTAGGATACTGGCATGAATATCATAGACTATGAATTTTCAAATTTAAAAAATTCATAAGTTATTTGGAATTTACGATTTACTTAAAATGGCAGAATAGGGCAAAATTGAGCATAAATGTTCATTTTGAGAATCATTAATATATCAGACTACTTCAAAATAACATTTATGATACTTGTTTGAACATGATTGACTACAAATATACTAATAGGAAAATTTCGTAAGTTATTCATAATTTAAGATTTTATCAACACAGCAAAATTGAAAAATTTCCATATAAATATGCATTTTGAGGATTGTTGCATTGGAAATAGTAGCATGAAAACTAAACTACGAAATTGACCCTAATAAAATAAATTAATAGATTAGTATAAGATAAATATATCGAAGTGAATGGTGGATAGCCTATTAGGCAGGGATTTCATTCTGTCACTGTGTCAAGCGTTTGGTCAAATTCATTTCTGTTTACATGATAATCATGTTAAGAGAATGCCCTGCACTAGAAATTTATGAGAACATATACTATATGATGGGGAACTGAGCAGAGTCCATCTATGCCAACTAGTTTCTTCATTTAATCCTTAAATGCCTGATTTTTTAAAAATCAATTTAAAAGTATACATACTTTACCATGTAATAATTTTTAGCCCTGATGTTGCCTCTACATGATGAAAATTGATTTAATATTATCAGTATGTAATTTATTGACATTAGGCACTAGAGCTTCAATATTATTCTAATAGTATTTTAGAAGACAAAATTGGCAACATACAGTATTTAAGGATTACAGCACTAAAATTTCAAAAAAAATTTTATTACGAAAAAATTTTCCAATATTTTTTCAAAATATTTCAAAATTCCTTAAATTTTCCCTGTTTTTTAATAGTTTTTTTTTTTTTTTTCAAATTTCCTGAGTATTCCAGTTTTTTCCTGAATTCCATGTACCGTAGCAACCCTGTCATATACTTGAAATGATGAAAATGGCAACAAGCTAACAATTCACCTATTTTTTTAATAATACTGGAGACTAGAGAAGCGATTAAAAATGGTCCAAGGAACATAAGTAAAATATTATTTATTTTTAAAAATAAGCTCCACAAAGATAAAATTAGCAATAATTTTTGTAGAAAGATTGTAAGAATATAAAATGATAATGCAATAACAGAGTTCAAGCAAAAAGTAAAACATATTTCAATAAAATGCTTTTAATAAAATTATGTATTTTAAATTAGTTTTATTTTACAATAAATTTATTTACCTATAATCTGTCACAATTGCAGATTATCTCGAAAAAAAAAAAAAGAAATTACAACATAATTTTTCTATAATAATGTATAATCTGTAGATATTCTGTGATTAATAATTAATTTTTATGTAAATACAAGTATACTAAATATTAAACAGCTTATTCAATTGTATGCATTTTAAAATATCTATGCAACTTAATAACAATATATATGCTCTTTTACTTTTTTAAAGAGAGCTAAAAAATAGTTTTAAAAAACTTTTATTATACATTTTTCAATGAGTCAAAGAACAGTCAAAAAGTTTAAATGTTAGCTATCCTGAAAATGCATGTAACATGAATGTTCCAGTGTTTATTTTATGTATCTCAACCATAGATATAGTAATAAGGCATAGATTGATTGAGAAAAAATGTTAATCCTTTCCATTTGGGGAAAGATAGCCATTTTATCATGTAATGGCCATCTTTACCCGAGTGAATACACATGGGGATAATTTAGAAAATAAAATTTATGAATAATTCATGTACTAAAGGTGAATGGAAAACTCCAGACACAGTTTCAAATTTATTTTTCTTTCTTTTTAGAATTTTGAAAATTCCATATTACTTACTAATATGAAATCTTGATAAATGTTAAAATTTAAAGAAAAAAATTTCCATTAAATATAAAAACAGTATTTATTTCATAATAATGGCAAAGCAATTGATTTATTAAAGTTACATTTTTTCATAGTCAAACATAACTTACTGAAGAAAGCTTATCACATTTTCTTTCATATATTTATTAGAACAATTAAAAGCCGCACAATATTTCGGCATTTTCAAAATTCATAAACATTCTATTCTATTACTAGTGCCGAGTTTCATACTCTTTAATGGCTGATGTCAAAACTTTTTCGTCATCAAAAATCTTTGGTCAATAACATGGGGATGATAGATCTATGTAAATTGCTATATCTATGATCTCATCGTTTTCTTTTCCTCCTTCATTAATAAAATTTTGTGATGATTTAAAATTGCTTTTCTTTGCATTGCTTGGAAAATTATACTTATCTGTGTTAATCATTACTCCATGAATCTCTTATAGTTTTAAAAAGTGCATTTAAAGAAATAATTATGAGTTATTTATAGTTGAATATAAATGTGTTACAGTGAGATAAAAAAAAAAAAAAAGAAAGAAGAAAAGAAAATGCATTTTGATTTTAACCCTACAAGGCTCAATTTTTTTAGTGCGCGACAAAAATATATAGGTTGTAATTAGTGATCAAAAGAAAGGGAAAACTTATAAAAATAAAAATAAAACCATATTTTACGGAAAAAATCAACTTTTTAGCTCAACGTACCATATGTGGAACATACATAAAAATATGATTTACTAATACGTTTACTATTGTAATATAAAAAACAACAACTTACCTCTGCAAAATATACACTTCGTTATAACACACAGTATTTTTTTTTTTTTTTTTTTGAGTCAAAACTGTTCAATAACTATTCTTTTTTTAATTTTTGAATTCAGACAACAGAGGTTAATCCAGAACAAATTTAGTGCCGCATTGAGGCACTTTCACAAAGTCAATTTTTAGCAATGAGGTACCTTCACAAATTCAACTTTCAGCAAAGAGGTACCTTCACAAATGTCAATTCTCAGCAATATAACTGCACACTGAAATATTTTATATGCTTCACTGCATCGAACACAGAAAAATACCCTCAATTTGAATATTTACTGGAGACAATGATAAATATCTAAGTAAAAACCTACTTATCTTACATATAAGAAAGAACTTAACTCGCCCATATATATGTTTATTTTTACAACTGTTTCATTTTATTTTTTAAATGTATTTTAAAATTAAAAAAAAACAGCTTTACGTATTTTAGTTAATTGTTCTGAAGTATCATTAATTTTCACAAACTTACTTGATGTTTTCACAAATTATTTCATAAATTCACAAATGGGGTTCCATTTTTAAAAAGCTGGATTAATCCCTGGACAAACGACTAACGTATCACTTTCATTCAAATTTCACACTGAGTGTACTATAACAAAAACACAAATGACATCTTTAGGTAAAGATTCATATTAGTACATTGCTAAATGTCAGTAGCTTCTATCAAGATGTCAAGAGATGTCACTACTAATAGTTTTATAGCGATAGGAACGATTAAAGTCGGTGTTCCACATATGGAACTGGGTGCCTTGTAGGGTTAAATATATGAAATTTTTATCTCATGACATGACTGTTAGGATTAAAGGAAATAACAGGTATCCCTATCAAGCTAACAGATATATCAGGCCAAACTCTAAAAAAAAAATTTTAAATTTTTTTTTTTATGAACTCTTTTGCCGGTTTTTACGGTATATAAGTTTTATTCTATACCATGTGTGTTGTGCATTATTGCACTATTACAATAAATAAAATATTTGTTACATTCCAGAGTAAACAGTTCACTTTAATCGAACATTTTTATCACCATGAAAAGTCATTTAAAATTATGTATAATATGTACATAGATACTTTAATACAATGCCTAATTCTGATATTAAATATTTTATTTATTTATTAAAAAAAAAAAAAAGAGTATTATAACTATAAATGAAAATAAACAATGAAAATGCTGCATATTTACACAGTTAACAACACTGATTATATAAATAAGGATTTTGTCTTCAATATATATATATATATTTATTTATTTGGTTGAATTGTTATTCCATTTATCTTTATTGCAGTTTTATGAGCTTTCAAAAGAGATTTAGTGCTTAATATGTAGAAAGTCAATGTACCTGAATTTTTAGGACTTGATAATAACTTATTGTGTCAATGATTTGTAGATAATAGAATATACATTATATATATATGTGTATTGTATTGTTCAACCTATTTCATCAAACAATCTACCTATGTTCTTGCTTGTATATTATTAAAAATATGTTTATTAATATAAACCTACTCTATGTTATGTACCTGAGGTACAAAGTGCCTTGGATTGAAGGTTTTTTCTAGAGTATGGCTTCATCAATATTTGTAATTATGAAAGAACATTCTAAAGATTATACATTCTTATAAATCTTTCTAGACGACAACAACACTGGACATAGTTACTATGTAATAATTACTTCTTTTCAACTAAAATTATTACACAGGGTTAGCCTAAATGATTCATCAGGTTTCAAAGCACTATTTATTGGCAAACGTACAACAATGAGTGACATTTTTTTAACCATGTTTCTTATGACCCCCCGAGAGCCTCTGCGCAAGTACTAACTCAATGAGTCCAGTGTTTAAATAGGGGTGATAACCCTTGCAGTTGAGAAAAAATAGTGAGAAGGGAATGCCAAAGACTAGATGTTTATTAACTCCCAACATGCTGATCCCTCCAAACTTGTCCTCAATGGTAGGCGGGAGAAACATGGTTACACTATACATGAACAGATAAGATACACTTGTGAGTTTAAAAATGCCTGCCTCATTTTTAGAGTGAATGCTTGTCTGGGTGATGTAGCTCTGTTACCATGGCCTTCCGCCCAGTTCACTAGATCTCATGGCATGCGATTCCTTCCTGTGGAGTCATGTTAACAGCCCTCTTCACTTACCGTCGCCGGAAGCCCGAGCCAATATTCTATGGGGAAATTTTCTTTACAAATAACTTGTTAACTAATACATATTTTTAAATTCTGTTTTCACATTCAGAAAATTTCCAACTGTTAAATTGACGGTCCTTTTTTAAAAATGTATTTTTTTAATTTTTAATATTTTATTTTGATATTGCATAATGAAAAAAATTCACATATTGAAAATTCGTATTTTGCAGCTTCAAAATAAAATATAAAAAATTTAACAACTGGGAATTTTTGGAATGTGAAAACAGAATTTAAAAATATGTATTAGTTAATAAGTTATTTGTAAAGAAAAATTTTCCATAGAATAGCATTAGTTTCGGCTTCTGGCGGCGGTGAGTGAAGTGGGCCTTAAGGACAAAGTTTATGTACTCCTAATGCCAACAACGCTGCAAGAACTATGGGAGCTCATCATTGCTGCTGCAATGCAACTGGATTACCATTTATTTGGATACCTGGTGACCAAGGTATCCCAAGGGCACACACTAAACATTTGTAGCAAGTGGCAGAAATTCACTGAGAGTATCTATCTTTTTATGTATCACCAGTTTTTGTACGTTTTATAATTGTAAATAAACAGCACTTTGAAACCCAATAAATCCTTTAAGCTAACCCTGTATTTTAAATAAATATCTTTTTGATCCATACTAAACTTTTGCCAACTGATTTATTTAGATATACATTTATCTTAAATAATTTTGAAAATATTTTACATCTTGCAGCAATAATTAACTTATTTTTCTTGCAGATCATATGCATGTATATCGTAAATTTAAATAATTTGATTGATATACTTCATTGAAAAGTATTCCCAATAGAATATTGTTTAAGAAAAATTGGGATAAATCACACACGATTTTTACACTATTTTAATAGTTTAGAATAGATAATGCTGAAAAATTATTTATTCTATCATTATATATAGTATTTATACATAAAACATTTCTCACATTTTCTTTACAAAGTTACTTGTTTAGAAAATTCATTAAAATATATGCTCATCGTTCTGAGAAATAGAAAAGGAAATATGTTTTGAAACTTGTAGCATGCAAAAGTAGTTTCACAATTTCTTGGTGCAATATATATTTTTTAAAATTATAGAATAAAATTAGTTGGTTTAACATTTGATGAAAAATTGTTAATAGATAATTATAAATAAAATAATATAGACAATAAACAGTTTTATTCTGAGAGGAGTGTAATGTATGTGATTTTATTTATTTATTTTTATTATGATCTATACAATTATTAATATCTACTATTGAACAAATTGGTGAAATACTGTGATATATTTCTACTTCTCAATTAAAAAGAAAAAAAAAATTAGTTAAATATTACATATAAAGATTATTTTATGAAGATTAATTCGTAACATTTAACAAGAAAAAAAAATAATTAAAGGTAATTTTTATTTATATTTAAAAAAAATTAATTTCTCTTTCACTATAATTCACACACACACACACACAAAAAAAAAAAAAAAAAATCTACACAAAAACAGTCCCCCCCCCCTCCCCCAAATAGGTAATGTGTTGCAAAAGTGCCTCAGATAAGTTGTGATGTTATTATATTGATTACAATAAGCTGTGAATCGAAATTTTACATTATCTTTTATTATTAAAAAAAAAAAAAAAAAAGTATAATGTAGACTTATGCAAACTCAAATTAAAATTAAATACAATAAATAAGAATAAAAGGGTCTTTACCTTCTCTTCCCTTTAATTTTTTTTTTTTTTTACAAAATACAACCATTTAGTGGCATATTTAACTAATGCATTGCCAAAATTCTAACATAGAGTTAGAACTTTTCCAAATTCCCTGGCTATTTCTCGCCATTTTCCCGTATTCATACTGTTTATTTCTAGTAAAAATTTTACATTATTATTGAACAATTAAGCGATTTACAATATGGATAATTTCCACAAAATTTATCAAAATTCCTTGACTCTTCCAAATTCACTTAAATTGTCCGACTTTCCCCAGACCAGTGGTCACCCTGTAACATTTCTCTTCATTACATGAATCCTGTGCATGATAAGATTATATTTATTTCCTCTATTTATAAATTAATTAAATTTCAATTGAATACATTTCTTTAATTACTTTACTATGTTTACTGCTCTGTAGTTATATCTTTTATAATATAAATATATATTAACATACCTGGTAACATTTGCAATTTGTTCTGGAGTACTGTTCATAGATATAGTAATAAGACATAGATTGATCAGCGAGAGGGGAAAAGTGAGGCCTCTTTTTTCGGGAAAAGTCACTCTAATGGCTGCCTTACCACGAGTAAATCACACACAGATAATTTAGTAAATAAAATTTATGAATAATTTATTTACTAAAGGTGAATGAAAAACTCCAGATACAGTTTCAAATTCATTTTTCCTTTTATTCTTTTTTTCAATACTCTCTAATGGCTGATTTTAGAACTTTTTTTCGGCCTCAAAATTTTTTGCTTGATAACATGGGGAAGATAGATCTATATATATTACTATATCTATGGTACTGTTAGCCTCGTCCTTTTTTCACACTACTATGATTTTAGAGAAATTTTCTTCGATGTTTAATTATGATGAAAAAGGAAGAAATATGCTTTTAAAATATGCTGGTGTGAAAAAAGGGCAGAGCTAACAGTACTCCAGAATAAATTATAAATGTTACCAGGTAAGCATCAACTGTAGCACTCGTTTCACCAGATATATTTATTTTCTTTTTTAATTTACAATATGCCATTAACTTTAAAAAGTTGAGAAATACTAGACCAGGATATAGATCATACACAAAATACTTCAGTTTCACTATTTGCACAATTTTTATAGATAAATTCAGGACTTTTCCTTTACACTCTTTATCTTAAACAATAATAAAAATGAAAATATCCTGATAAGTTTACTAGCTTGTTTATTTTGTATTATGTTTAAATTAAAAGAAAAATATGCAAATAATAATAATTTAAAAAAATCCTGTGTCCTTAAGAATACAGATCTTGTTCTTCCTTCAGATAATGAATTAGATCACTATTGTTGCATAATCTGAGTTTATGAATTGTCTGTGAATGGAAAACCAATCTTGCAGAGGTTTATAAGTTTATTTATCGAATATTCCGGAAGACAACATAAAACTCACCGTATAAATTGTACCATACTATTAGCACACAGCAATAGGCTGTAATCGAAAGAAAGAGGCTTGATCAAGCAGAGCTCTTCACATTAAGCCGCTTGGCATGGAAACTGACTCACAATGGTCCGAATGGGATTCCTTTCAGAGCCTTCTATAAACCCAGAATTTCCTAGTAATTTCTGAAATAATCAAGCTAGAGCTTAGATATTTGAAATATCAATAAAATAATTTTCTCAACAAGGTTGCCAAAAAAGTCACCAAATTTGTTGCCGAGGCCATTACTTGCCCTGATGAAATTTTTTAATGGATTTTTAAAGGAAAATGAGCTATTTTAACGCCAAAACAAGCTAAAATGCAGAAAATCAACATTTTGTAGCCTAAGTCTCTTTGAATGAAATTATATAAAAATAACTACTATTATTTACAAATTCGCAACACTAATACAGGCATGGAAAAAATCAAATAGCAACTTCTTCATCAAATGTAATAGAAAATATTAAGAACATACAGTACCTAATCTTGCCAACAACCAAAGCCGATGTTATTCTATAGAGAAATTGATTTTTCCAGATTTACTCATTACCTAATGTATTTTTTAAAAATTCTGTTTTCACATTCAGATAATTAACAACCATTTTAAATTGGGACTCTTTTCCAAAAAAAATAATTTTTTGAATTTTTAATATTTTAGGGTTTAAAAATAAAAGAAATTAACCAAGTGCATTTCTTTTACATATTTTAGCTGTTAAATATAACTTAAAAAATATTTTTTTGGAAAACGAGTACTAATTTACGTTGTGAGAAAGGAACTTACAATATGTTAGGTAATGAGTAACTGAGGAAAGGAATTTCCCCATAGATTATCAAACATGGGTTTTGGCTGTTGGTAAGGTTATGTACTATATGCTCTTAACTTCACTAACTGATTTTTGAATTCATATAAAAAGATGAGTCCTGGATGAAACTATCTAATATGAAAATTGCTACTTGTATCCAAAATGAATAGTGAAAAAAAAGTATGTCATGTAATTGTTATTAAAAATATATATTGTTATTAAAATAAAAGTTAATAATAATTATAGTTTTAAAAAATTAAAGAACACACTTTTATAGAAATGTGAACTAAATAAAAAGCACAAAATATCTATCTTAGTATTAAAATGCAGGGTAAGAGAAAATCGTGTGAGTGACACACCATAATATTTACATACATTTAAATCTTTAATTAAAATAACTTAGAATTAAACAAAAACCACTTTTTAAAAATCTCCCCTGACTGGGCTTGAACGCTAGACCTTTAGGTTTGTAGTGCGGAGCCTTACCTCACAGCCACAGCCACAGCGTTCACGTAGGGAAAGTCTTTTTTTCAATATAGACTTTTTGTTTGCTCCCAGAGCGGTTACAAACATACATACAGGTGAAGCTAATAAAAGCGTGTTAAAAAGGCCTACTTTGAAGCTTCACGCGAGATCTTTCACTGCAGATCTGCAGCTTTTACAAACAGCCTCACATGTTGGTAACTGGTGACAAAATTGAAGTTTCTGCTTTCTCCTGACTTTGACGTTGCAATAAGTGGCGCCACTTCTAGTCTATACTTATTATTAGATCATTTTTGTTGCAATTGCAACTATTTCTAAGAATTTCTATTGCTTTCTGATTTAAAACGTAAATATGTTTCTTATAATTTGCTAGTTTTTTTTAATGTTATCAAAACCTGGAAGTCAGGAAAAAGGAGAAACTTCAGTTTCGTCACCGGTCAATGCTATGTGAGGTTGTTTAAAAAAGCCGCAGATCTGCAGTGAAAGACCTCACATGAAACTTCAAAGTAGGCCTTTTTAATTTTAATGTATTTAAGAAGTTTTAAAGATTATTTTAAAGTATTTATTTATACCTATAATAACTGACATTTGAAAGATTCTTAAATATTCAAAATGAGAAATTTCTATAAAAACAAATAAATTAACATGAAAATCAGACAGCAATTTTTCAAGAACCCTGAATTCAAAGAAAGCCCCTGAAAAATTTCACCCCCTGATTTTCTTTCACAGACTGACTAAAGAATTTGCCTTGCATTTTAAATACAACTAGTATGTTGTGGCCACCACAAGACTTTCTTCTATATTTTCCTATACATATTCAATCAGTAACAATATAAAAAAAAAAAAAAAAAAATTTTTTTCCCTTTTTTTTTTTTTTTTTTGTGAAAATTAATACATATTCAATCACTAACAATAATTAAAAAAAAAAAAAAAAAAAAAAAAAAAAAAAATCGAATTTTTTTTCTAAGTTTTTTTTTTTTTTTTTGGTTAAAAGAAAAAACAATCGATAACTTTGTTTTAAATTATCACAGATTTATGGTTCAACCATTCGTTTTAAAGGTATTGACGAGATCTTTCGAATGATACCCATCTTCAAAATTTAACCCCCCCCGGGGGGTACTTCCCCCCCAGGGGGGGAACCGATGCCCCCCCATGCACAAATTTTTTTTCCTAGTTAACTACTACTATCATCAATAATTCAAATTAATTTTACAATCACAAGTTTAAAATAACTCTCATTATGCCCATTTATACGGAATTTTGTCCTATGCTGCCATGTTAAAAATTTGCATAAAATGCGATTACAGCGCCACCTGTTGAGCTATTGATCCCCAAATCTAATGGGCACCAGTTCATGTTAGGGTGCAACTAAATACCAAGTTTGGTTAAATTTCATTCATATGTTCGTGAGATACAGCGTCCACAAAAAAATGATACAGACAGACAGACACACAGACAGACAGACAGACACACAGACAGACATTTTCTAAAAACTATCAATTCGTGTTCAGGACATCCCAAAACGTGTAGATCCGTCAAAAAACGGAGGTCGAAAATTTTCGCGAATCCAATACTTTCTCTATATTACATATAGAAGAAAGTAAAAATGACAATTAAATACTATTGCTCTTAAAACTACATATGTGACCTTATTCATTATCAGGAGGCAGGAAAATGTAATTAATACAATAAGAATAATAATTATTTTTACCTCTAGTTTGTTTCCCCTATTACTGATTGTCTTGAAAACTCTATGCGAATATTATGCATGTTTAAATGTTTTTTTCTATGATTCATTTTTCTATATAAGTAATATTAGGTAGTTGTGTATATTTTTAAGTAACATTTTCATTAATTTATGATTTGTGTTTGAATAAAAGTTAATTTCATTACATTTTTAAGTTCATTTTTTAAATATATGTTTGAACTAGAATTTTAAATTGCAAATTATTATTTTGTCTTGTGTTAATGTGTTAATTTTGAGTAAATTGAATGACTTATTTTTACAAAGCTTTATGAAAAGATTTTTTTTTTTTTTTCTAATCTATGTAGATTTAAATTATTTATATCTTAATAATAAACCTGTCTAATCTAATGCAACACAACTAATAGAAAAATATACATACTTCACTAAAGGAAAGCCATTTTGCAAAAGTTAAATTAAAATACAGTGAAATCTCCTTAAGATGGCCAACTTATAGTACCTTAAAAATATGGTTTTAGAGATGTGGTAATTTTTATAGATATTGTTCAGGAAAATCATAATTCAGGCTACAAAATAATATAAATTATATAGTTTTAATTGTTCAAATTTATAGTAATCATTAATATAAATCTGTTTGAATTAAAAAATTTCTTTAGCAACAATGTAAAAGTGTTAAAAATTACAAACCGTTTATTGATGGCAGCCACAGTTAAGGATTAAATAAGATTATACAGGCATAGCTTTAATAGACTATTTGGATCATGGCACGATACAATTTAAAACCCTAGTTCAAACATCTCATAGTTCAAATGAAGAATTCATCATTAGTTGTATGTTTTAGCAGCTCAACTTTTTTTTTTTTTTTTTTTCGTAATTAATTCCCAACATCATTTCAATACACAATGATTTTGTGTTTCATACAAATTAAAAATAATTATTCTTTGTTAATTTAAACATTCGAATGCTTGCGTGTTATGTGTAAATTTTATGTAATGTTGGTGTATGGGTATACATATATGTTGCCCTATTTGTCTGAATATTCTATTTTGTATGAAAGCAAGTTTACAATACTTATGTATGTTTGTTTTTTATATTCATGTTTTATTGTACAATAAAAGTTATTATACTCTTCTCATAATTTTGTATTGTTGTTATTAATTGAAACAGAACTGCCAATTAACAATGCAATTTGAATCTTCTGAAAGCAATGAAGCAACAGATTTCATGAAGATTAAAGGGAAATAAATCTTATTCTTAACGGCCCTCTTCACTTACCGTCACCGAAAGCCCGGGCCCATGTTATTCTACGGGGAAATTTTCTTTACAAATAACTTATTAAATAATACATATTTTTAAATTCTGTTTTCACATTCAGAAAATTCCCAACTGTTAAATTGACGGACCTTTTTTAAAAATGTACTTTTTTAGATTTTTAATATTTTATTTTGAAATTGCAAAATGAAAAAAATTCACACATTGAAAATTCGTATTTTACAGCTTCAAAATAAAATATAAAAAATTTTAAAAAGTACATTTTTAAAAAAGGTGTGTCAATTTAACAGTTGGAAATTTTCTGAATGGGGAAACAGCATTAAAAAATATGTATTAGTTAATAAGTTATTTGTAAAGAAAAAATTTCCATAGAATAACATTAGCTTTGGCTTCCGGCGGCGGTGAGTGAAGAGGGCCCTTAAAGATTAAAATAGTTATGGTAAAAATAAATATTACATGATGATTTTAAGTAATTTTACATATTTATTTACCTTATCTACATTATTATGAAATTAATAAAGTCATGATACTGATAATTCTGTAACAATAAAATAATCCTTAATCAGACACTTAGAAAATAACAAATTATATTTAATAAATATTTATTAACAAAAATGAAATGTTCGAAAAGTTTAAAAAGCACATAAGTAAACATTACAAAGGGAGCTCATATTTTCTTATAACTCCGTCCCTTGATCCAGTATAAGCAGCATTTCCTTTAAAGGCCATGGAATATACATGGTCAAATGCTGGTCCTGTTAATTGTAAACTTTGATCTGAGTCTAGTGACGTAAATATGCAAGAGCCATCAGCTACAAAAACAAACAAATAAAATAAATTAGTTATATAAACACTACAAAATAAAACTCAGTATTGCAGACACAAAAAAAAAAAAAAAAAAAAAGAGAGAAAAATCATGCAGCTTACTTATACTATAGAACACTTTTGAACTATAATTATATAATATGTTACACTGCTTAACCTTAATAAAATTGTTAATATGCCCTAGATGTGTTCAACTGATTTGTAAATGTGTTAGGCTCTAATTGTGTGTCATCTATTTTACTCTTAAAAGAGACAGGGAAATTTAGGGAATTTTCCTTCTTATTTATGATACAATCACTTTTTTTTTTTAATTTAAAGATTTTTATTCATTAATACACCAACTATTTTGCTCATTATTATATCAAATGAAATGGGTGGGCTGATTGTTAATAATATCAATAAACAATCATATAAATTTTAAATCAAACTAAATTTTTTAATCAGTTACTTATTTCTTTTCAAATTAATTTAGTGTTAAAATTATAAGATAAAAAAAAAAAAAAACTTTTATATACCATGTTTTTAAATTTTCGGTTGAATCATAGCTATAGAACTGTATTAACACTTTATCAATGTGTACAAAATTTTTAAAGTGATGACAATGTCAATTTTTGTGAGATGCATTATTTATTTTTTTACAATTTTACGATAGTGAAAATGAAACATGCGAGGTTAAAAAATAATACATAAGCAATATTTAAGTACGAGGACTCAGTTCAGTGAACTAATACAAAAAAAAAAAAGTTTATTTTAAAAATAAAATATTATCCTTTTAAGAACAACATATATTTGCACATTAGCACTTTATCAATGTGTAGAAAATTTTTAAAGTTATAATGACGTCAATTTTTGTGAGATACCTGATTTAACTTTTTATAATTTTTTAATGTCCACATTTAATTAAATGTATTTATTTTTATGTCGAAAGAAAATGAACTCATAATTTTTTTTTACCAACAATTGAATTATAGCTAATATTGAAAAGGCTAATTTTAAAGCTATTAGGTTATGATTTTCATATTTTAATTAATTAAAAGAAAACTGATCAAAAATTTTAAAATCGGGCTTCGAGGTATTGCTTTGTCATTGCGTTCTGAACTATTCTAAAAGTTTCAAATGTCTAGCTAGTCGGGAAGTTATTTAAAAATTGATTGCAAGATTTGTACAAACAAACAAGAAAGTGAGTTAATAAAAACATGGTAAATTATTTAAATGCTATTCATCCCCCCCCCCTTTTCTTCCTTCATTGTTTTCTAACATTTATTTGTCACTATGTCCTAAGGAACAGCATTAAACAATTTATCTAATTACATCTAACCACATTATTCTAACAACAGGGCATTTAGCACAACTCCCTCAAAAATAAAGGGACTTTAGGGACCTATTTATTTTATGCTTAAATATCAGTAATATACATATATACACATTCTTTTATGATCCCCTACCATGTATAAGCCAAGTGTAATGCCCAAAATCAAATAATTTAAAAATATACACAGCCAGTGTCAAAAGAATTCATACTTTGTATTCATAATTTTGTTTGGTTTTGTTGAATACTCTGTTACTCTTTGGTTTTGTTGAATACCTTAAGATACAGGCATTGAGTTATATGAGCCATGAGACTCTTGGTCCTCCAATAATTTCTGTGATGAGCGCTCACTTTTACTGCTCTTTATGATGCAAAATGAAAAGTTTCAGATTTTACATTTAAAGCTATGTTTGGCAAATAGAATATACATATTTTCTCATCAATTTATTGTCTTCAAAATTTGTTGTCCTAAGTGTGTGGGAGGGTCAACAAGAGGAACAGTCTATTACCTACTCAAGGTGCCTAGAGTGTTTTGCCCTCCATGGGGATCCGTTTAAGGGATTTTTGCCTGTAATAGCTAGGCAAGGACCACAAGTGTAACCCAAATCTGGCATTTTTTATCAACTAGGTTTCAGAAGAGAACCTTTCAGCCACTGGTGTGGTTTGTTGCTTCAAAAATCTTTTTTGTAAACAACCTAAGCAAAACCATACTAACTATTAAAAGAATTTCGCTCTAAGGTCATTTTTTGCACAATAGGGCAAATTGAACTAAGATGTGCAAAGAAAAAATTACACAATATGCTACAGGTGCAGTCTGAGTTTTGCAGTAACTATGCTATATGCAACTGTCATGAACTCTGCAAATAACAGAAAAAAGTATATGTCTATAAAAGTTTGAACGGCAGACAAAACATGTAAATGCATTTCATAATGTGACCAAAAAAAAAAAATAAATAAATAAATAAATAAATAAAAATAATAATCATGACATTTTGATTAAAAGGTACAAGCCCACTTCATTCTGTGTTGCTAACAAAGTTTGGATATTAGCCAAAGTTGGATATTAGCCAAATAAATAATGCAATTCAAAGCTACAAGTGAAAATAACAATTATTACCAACATCGGGTGCCACTACAGGGTTTAACCTGAGTTCATAATTTGTTTTACTGAAAAAGCTAAAATCAAAAAACCGTCTTAAGCAAAATGCTACAATACTATTAGGCTTATGATACCTGTTCGTATGCTATTATAGATGTCTCTTTATGTTACATTTTTCTTTTCCAAACTAAGTTTTAAATTTTATAATAACATCTTTTAAAAAAATCTGAAGTGGCCTCCATGGACATTTTGAACATTTAGTATAGTCACTGAGTGTTTAAACAAATTTGAACTGCTGAATATTTCAGTAAATAAATAAAAGTGAACATGATGTCATTATGCTTTTATTCCCGAATTCATATATCCGTTAATGAACATACAAGTAATATATCTGAAATATTTAGGCATCCCTGTAAAAGAAAATAAATAGTAAACATGCAATTTCGGTAATTCTGTAAGAATATTCTGAAATATCTATTAGTTTCACTTCATACTTTTAAATAACTTAATTTGTTTTAAGAAAATTAGTCCCCATAGGATGTAATATAAATAAAATCTTTTATACTTCTCGATAAAAGAACTATGCATAATGCCCATCATTTCATACAACGATCATACATTAGTAAAACAATGTAATGTATATCAGTGTTTTAACACTTTCCAATAAGATTGAAAAGTGTTAATGACTTCAGTTTGTTTGTCCGTATTCTATTTCCCGTAAATATTCATGGAATTTCTTGAAACTGATATGTGTTATACCAAGTTCACTATCCCATATTCCCTATTAAAAATGGAGTAAATACCTCTACTGGTTTGTGTACAGGGACACTCAAAAGTATTCCAAAGCATTGCATTCTATGAAAGGTATTACAATAAACCTGATTTTAATATACTTTACGTAAATTTTAATGAAATTAAAATATGTTATTCATGTTCACTATCAGATGTTTCCCATTGAAAATAGAGTAAGTACCACCAATGATTTGTGTACAAGAACACTTGAAAATATGCCAAAGCATTTATTCTATGAGAAGTATTTCTATAAACCATATAGGCACACACTACCACTTGGCACAAATCTTAATGAAATTGAAATATGTTATATGTACAAAAGAATGTTTTCTACAGAATGTAGTACGAATAGCAATAAAATTTAAAGGGACTATAAAAATATTCAGTTACATTAAGGACTATTTTTGAAAATTTGCTGCAATTACATTTTTGTTTACCTCAAGCATTTTTAACACTTTCTAAAAATTTTTAAGTATAAATAAGATTTGAAATAATGTATTTGTCTGACCAGCTGTCTGTATGTCTATGTCTATCTGCTCGACTCCACTGTTCGTCAATATTTTCAGATTTTCTTAAAAATGATATATGTTATTCAAGTTCATTAAGTATTGTTCTCTATTTAAAATAGCATTAATGAGTCCTGCATAACTTGGTCTGTATACAGGGACATCTCCCCCAAAAAAGACCAATACATTGCTTTTTAGGATAGCCATTTTTATAAATCACATTTTAATAACTATCTACTGCAAAAATCATAAAGAAGTTGACATTTATGTGAATATGATAAAATAATGTTTTGTATAGAATAATATGTTTAATCTTCAGATTTACAGGCCTACACTAAAATATTTAGATACATTAAGAGCTGCAATTAGAAATTAATGGCTACATTTCCATTTGTATTAAGCATTTTTAACACTTTCTAACAATGTTTAAGAGTGATATAGTTTACCTGTCTGCCTTTTCATTGTGCAATAACGTAGATAAAGAATACTAAAGGTTATAATGACACAACAAGTATGTACAATTGGAAAATGCTAATAATCAATGCGTACCACATGATTTTTTGTTCTTGTTTATTTTTATTCTGTATTAAAAATTTAACATTTTTTAATTTTTTTTTTTTTAATTAACAGTTAAAAAATGCTTCAGCAAAAAAGGCAAAAATTTCTTGTTTAATTTTCGCATTCTGTATACATGTTATACATTTTGTGAAAAATTTGACTGTAGTGGAAATCCTATGCCATTAACACTTTATGGGGCCAACCCTGGCCTTGATGACTGCACAACAATTGGGCATTGAGATAATTTTTGGATATGTTCATTTAGTATTAAGAAGTATTTCATTGTACCAAATTTTGATATGTGCTCCCTTAACTGCGTTAAAGGTACCAGATTTCCATTCAGCCTTAAATCTAAACTATTTATTACCAGGCCAAAGCAAAGTAGTAATGTTACGGTACCAGGGGTCGACGCAGGTTTTAATTTTTGGGGCCCATTTTTGTGAAATTTTTATTTATTTTTGTGAAATTTTGATTATTTTTGCGAAAAAAATTATTACTGTATGAAACCTTTCATTTTAGCAGTTACTCTATCTGATGTTTAATATCAAGTTAATAGCATTTCACTGAACCAAGTATAGATACTCATTAAAATTAATACTGGAAACATGGAAAAATGTTACAAAATTATCATTTTTACAGAGCAAAATCAAACAATTTTTATAAACCTAAATTTTGTGAAGGGGCCTATTTTATAGATTTGAATTTTGTAAAGGGACTCATTTTAGAAATTTGAAAAGGGGCAGCAAAAGGGTCCCAATTTTTGCTTGGATCGATCCCTGGGTACTGCAACATTCTTTTTTTTTTTTTTTTTTAACCTAAAGATATACATATCTTTGCTAGTCATCAGAGTTGAATTTGTAACTGGGCTCATTACTGAACTGAAAATAATCGAGCTTCTGACCTAATGCATGCATACAACTAACTGTGGTATCGCGCTATGCAATGGTGAGAGGACAGTTAGCACAATGACCTCTTTAATCTTAGCCTTTTCTTTCCCCATGGCCCATTTGCTGAATTATCTATGAATATTAGTGTCCCTGTTACACATCAGATAACTGGCTGCTAAAACTTAGTCATTTCAGTATTCTGTAGATAATATAAAGTATGTGCCTAAGCAATTTCATCGCATTTGAATGTTTTTTTTTTTTTTTTTTTTCCCAGCGTACCAAAAAAATCTTAAGATTTTTGATAGGCAAAGAAAAAAAAGGGACTTAGGGACCATTTTGCCAAAAAAAAGGGACTTTTAGGGACCTAAAATAAATTAAGGGACTTTTAGGGACTTTAGGGACCACACTAAATGCCCTGTAACAAAAATAAGGCAAATTATGAAAAATAGAAAAGAAAAAAAAAAAGCCCTCATATTACTTATTTAAACTAATTTTAAAAATATACCAAATGTCATGAATTAGATTCTTCTTTAATGACAAATGAAGCCAAATTAATACACTGTAATTACATGTTTTAAAACCTCAATTATAACTACATTTTTTTTATGGATAACAAATAGCAATACGAATTTAGATTATCTCTCTTATAAACGTTATAATTAAATTATTACTTTATTCAATGTAATTACTTTATTCAATGCTAACTATTGCATTTGGGTAGTAGCAGACTTACCAAAGACAAATAAAAATACTATGTTGTAGTAATCACAAAATTTTCTTCTATATTTCAACATTTGAGAGAAAATCGATGATATTACAGAATCATTTCCCTTCATTTATTAAGAAAATATAGTTTATTTAAATTACATCTCTTTAGTAAATTATAAATGAGGAGCAAACATTTAAACTATGTTTTCTCCTTCAGATGCATTTTCAGAAAGCACAAAAGACCAGAGATGCCAACTTCTAATAACAAAAAAGCAGGAGATTTTTTAACAGATATCACGAGACTTTTTCCAACAAGAAAGTTTGTAAAAAAAAATGAGTAAAATAATGCAAATTTAATTTTAAGTAAAGCTTTATAAGCTTAGGAAGTATTTACAAAGCATCAGTATTAAAATTATGTTTCTTGCAGTAAAAGAAAAAAAAAAAAAAAAAACTCAGGCATAAACTCAGTTTAAAATTTAAGTCAAAATAGATAGATTTGATCATTCTGCTCCTAATATAAAACAATAAGAATCTTAATTATCTTTGTAAAAGAAAAGGCATAGCTGCCAACCTTTGAGAATCAAAATTAGGGAGATTCCAAGCTTTAAGAATCAAAATTAGGGAGATTTTGTATACAATGTAGTTTAAGCCATAAATAGAACATTAATAGTACAGTAATTGTTGGAAAGAGAAGGAGCAAATAAAAGGGAAATTTTGCAGTATCTAGAGGCTTTCTTCTTATTGCAAATATGAGAAATATAATAAATAAAACATACTGAATTTAAAATACTACTAGATTATATTAAATTCTAACCATACTGAAATTATATATATGCATTCATAGACTTGGGAAAATTTTTCCTATCTGAAAAATCTATTTTTCAATTTTTCCCCAAGTTTACAAATTTAGTATAGACAGTGGCGGTTCTACATTGAGGGCCAATGGGCACGGCCCCACCTAAATTTTTTCTCAATTAAAATAGTAATAATAATAATAATTTAGTTTTTTATAACTGTTATAACATATAAAAAAAATAACTACGTCTATCTAACTTTTCTTAATCTTCTTTCATTATCATTTATTTGTCAATATGTTTTTCCAGCTGTCACAAATCACTAATAGCTGAGAGAGAGACCGCTCCGTTACTTCTCTTTTTCCTTATCTACGCAGCGGGCAGATTTCATTCCGCCCGAAATTGGCGTGTTTATTTGTACAGTTTATTCTACTAAAAGATTGGGTTGACATATTTGGCGACTAACTGCTTTACCGGTTTAAGCACGCTGCAATTTTGTCGTCGATGGGCCAGCAGATTCCTGCCCTTTGGAACAAAACTATAAGGAAAAAACATGAAGGTAGAGAGAAGGAGGAATTTCCTCTACGGCGATTTCCCGCAAAAATGGGCCTAACGCGCAAACCACCGCATAGTGGCGCTGATGCGAGTTCTTATGTCGTTTTTGTATTAGCATCTACGTGAAAGTTACATTTTTTTAAATATTAAATTAATTATTTAATCGCAATATGTCCAGCTCTAGAATATGTTTTGTGTATGGGTGTGACACAGGATATAGGAAAGCCTTGAAGAGAAATAAACAACAGGAATTAAAGAATCCATCAATGTTTTCTGCTCCTAAGAAGGTAAGCGAGCTAGATGAATGTTGTTGAGTAAATATTTACGTAATATTAAATTTAAATTGAATGAATATTGATAAATGAGCAAGTTAAATATAAATTATTATGTTTCGATTTTTTTTTTTTTTTAATAGTCTTACTGAAGAGCCTTCAATCAAATTTCGCTTAAAAACTTCGTAACAAAACTGACAGGATTGCTAAGCCTTTTAAATCTACATTTGAAAGGTCTTGTTTACGTTTCTCATGCAATCATCAAAACAAAATGTACTACATTTAACAAATGTTTTCTGCATGAGAAAAGAAAGTTTTGGGTATTTTGATTGTAATGTTAAAATGTCTTATTAAATTTTCATTAGAATTCTTAAACAATATTGCCAGGGATTAAAATATGTATATGGTTTTTAGTGCGAACGATTAAAAAGATATTTACGTCTTTCATTTTATATATTTTGTAGTTATATTTTTATTGCTTTTACAAATGACTTAAATTACTAAGTAATTTGGCCTTAGTAAAATCTGCAGGAAGGATCGTTATTTTTCCTACTTTTTGTAAATTGTCCTTTCACTAGACAAAACTAGGGACAAAAATAAATTAAAAATAGACGAATCTGGACATAATATAAGCAATTGAATGAATTATTTATGCTTGACGCATAAATAATTTATGAGATTATTCTGTCAAAGCGATAAATTGTACTTTAAACATAGATTTAATAAATTTGCAATCGATATATTTTCCCTTAAATTAATAATTTGAAAAGTAGACGATGTCATTTTATTTATCAATTAAAAGAAAAAAAAAAAAAAAAAAAAAAAAAAAAAACGCCTAACTACATAGTTTATTGTATAGTTTCCTGAGTAAATCTGTTGTTGATGATTATTATTGCATTATCATGTAGATTTAAAGAGGGGGTATGTAAATATGTACATATATTTCATGTTCTAGAACCTAAAGTTTAAAAACAAAGGAAAGAGACTATTTTCAATGAAAGTTTTTATGAACATGTGATTGTATAATTACCTTTTATAAACAATTACCTACAAAATTTTATTTTCATTAATCATATTTTATTTATTTTTTATGTTGAAAATTTTGCCAAGTTCATCTTTATTTGAAGAAACTAGCTTTAAAATAATTTAAATTGATTATGTAATGTATACTTAGCATGGGAATCTTTTTATTTAACATTTCTAATATAGGGAGTAAAAAAATTTATAAATATAAGTGGAATGTGTTTTAATAATTTATATCAATAAGTCATTTTGCATTGTTTTCATTTTTATACAATATTTTACTTAAAATACAAATTTGTTATTTTTATAATTTATTTTTTTATCTGAGAGTTTAAAAAATGGAATTATATGTTTAAACGTTTGAGAATTTTATATTTATATACCCTATCAAGGTCTGGCTTTATATGAGTACTACATATTTAGTAACAGCATTTAGTAAAGCGGCTACATTAATTTCTTAATCATTCTAGATAATATGAAATTAGGCCCTTTTTTTTATTATTATTCTATCTACTGAATTTTAGTTTGGGCAAAATAAGGATCATATTTGGATTCAGGATGTCATTTTACATAATAATCAGCAGGAATGGTATCGGGATGCATTTTTTTTTTTTTTTTTTTTTTTGGCAGAGCAGTGTTATTTAAAATTCTGCCCGAATTTGCATTCAGAAAATTAACAGTAATGTAATTATTTTGTTAATCACTTTATTTACTTTTTTAAAAATTCGCTAGAAATAAATATATAGAATATTGATTTTTGTATAACTGTAAGTAATATCAAGTTTTGTACTTCGATTAGCTCATTAGTTTTTTTTAGATTTTATCTGTAACGAAAGCCTGACCAGATGAAGAATAAAGAGATTTATAAAGTGGGCTTTGTCTGAATGAGAACTGATTTGTTATGTTAGTTTTGATGTATTGACGTAACAAATTAGGTTCTTTTTCGGATTTATATATATTGTGTCTGCTCCCCTCCAAAATATTTTTTCAAGAATTGAAGGAAAATGACTAAGAAAAATCAATTGCCATGTAGCTGGATAGTGTTCAATAATTTGAAGAGACAGCTTTAGTATATAATAAACAGAAGTGCTTAAGAAGAAAAGGAATTGCGGAAACTTTGGATTGTCCTATTTATTTTTGTAAGTATTTTACTTTTCAAGTTGTATAGTTTTTCATTACTCAGTTATTTAGCAGTTCTACACAAGAATCAGGTGAGTATTTGGAAATATGAATTAATTTGATAATTTAAATATAAATTTGTCTGTTTTCGTTTAAAAAATTTTCTGCATAGACTCTGTAAAATGTTAATTTTTAATAATCAATTAGTAATGAAACTTGCACATTTTTGTGGTTGATTGTCAAATAAAATTTAACATTCATTAACATAGCTTGTTTCTAAAATATAGATATTTCATCGCTGATCAAAATAAATTATATTTAATCACAAGGGACTGCTGAAATACCTTTTTATATGTATTATTAGCTGTGGCGTTTCATGAATGATTTTTTTGGCAGTCTCGGCACGGGTGCCTGGAAATGATAGATGAAGTATTTATTTGTTTTATTCAGTGATGCTGTTATTGTGTGGAAAATCGAAGACAGGACGTGGAAAATTTAATGTGGCCTGTCCCAGGGGACGCATAATTTTCATTCTTAAAATTATTGAATTTGTTTCTTAACAGCAACCACTTCCTACATAATATTAGTTTTAAGACAATGTCAAAAAGAGCTGGTTAAAAATTCATAAAAAACTGTTTTTCATTTACAATAAGATAAAATTTCAATTTATATCTTTAATATATAAATTAATGTATGTGAGGACCCATGATTTTGAAAGCCTAGCGGCATCACTGTTTATTAGTTAATTCATTTACTTCAAGAAACAATACAGTGTAAATATGACATTTTAACCCTTGCCTTTTGGTAACATATTCAATTTTGTCTTCTAAAATATTATTAGAGCTCTAATGCCTAAGCATTAGGCATTAATGCTCTAGCTCTTATGCCTAATGTTAGCCAATAAATTACATACTGATAGTATTATTAAATAGAATTTCATCATGTTCCTTCGGCAACACTAGTGCTAAAAAATATTAGGTACAAGGTAAAGTATGTACATTTTTAACCGTTTGAGTCCCAGGGGGTATTGAAAAAACACTGTCGAAGAATCCCAAATAGTGCAACCGCACTTTCTCTAAGTAACTACGAAAAGACCCAAGCAGCGTGATAGCATTTGTTTTATTTTATGTCGAGAAATACCAAGGGGCGAGATAGCACTTTTATTTTACATTGATGAATCCCAGTTGGAGCAATAGCGCTTCTTGTATTTGTTAGGTAACGCAATTCTCGTCTTTTTCTCATCGCTCCGTCATATTTATATGGTACAACAGAAAAATTTTTTAACTAACTTCCCGAGTAGCTAGACATTTGAAACTTTCAGAATAGTTCAGAACACGGTGAAAATGCATTCTTTAAATACTTTTAGCCAACTGTTTTGGGTCCCTGCTGCCTTCAGCAGCATTACCAGTACAAAGTTTGCAATCGAATGGCTAGCTAGCTACCCAGGAAGTTAGTTAAAAATCGATTGCAAGCTTTGTACTGGTAATGTTGGCGAAGGCAGCAGGGACCCGATACTGGCTAAAAATTATTAGGTACAGGGTAAAGTATGTACATTTTGAGTCCCAGGGGGTATTGAAAAAACACTGTCGAAGAATCCCAAATAGTGCAACCGCGCTTTCTCTAAGTAAGTACGAAAAGACCCAAGCAGCATGATAATAGCATTTGTTTTATTTTATGTCGAGAAATACCAAGCGGCGAGATAGCACTTTTATTTTACATCGATGAATCCCAATTGGAGCAATAGCGCTTCTTGTATTTGTTAGGTAACGCAATTTTCGTCTTTTTTTCATCGCTCCGTCATATTTATTGCAGTTTGCAAAGCGATCGGCCGTTTTCTTGCGTAAGTGTTTCTCATTGTTAATAATTGTGTGTTTCAAAATGATTAGGCAAAGCAATTTGTGTTCTCAATTTCGATTACAAGAATTCACTACCTTATGCATACAAATGTACTGGGTTTTCTCGACGTAAAATCTCAACAGCGCAATCGCACTGATTGGGACTCAAATGGTTAAATTGATTTATCAGGCATTTAAGTGTTAATCGTCAGATAAATAAACTCTTTGCGATAATGGTTTTTTTCCAGCTACCCACACCTATATAGTTCAAAACTGATTCATGCCACATATTGCTAGATATGTATATTTTTCTTTTTTTTTTTATGTATTTTGTGTGGTTCCGTGTATAAGTGACTAATGATTTGCTGGGCAAAACAACAGAGTACTATGATATACTAACAAAAATGAAGAAGACTTTAATATTAAAACCCAAATAAACTACTACGTCAGAAACGGCAAAGAAAAATACTTGAGATGCATACAGCTGTTTCGGTAGCCTTAAGCATACAGTCTTCAGTGCAAAAAGAATTCTGGATCTGGAGAAGTGCTCGTATATATAGGAGAAGGACTGAATTTAGTTCAACCAATAGGATTATGGGAAAGGTGGGGATGACGTAGTAGTTTATTCAGGTTTTAATATTCCAATGCCAAGTCTCCTGTTATTATAAGACTTAAATACTTTACCACCGCTTTAAAGGGGATACATGGGTTCAAAGACTAAAGCATATTTTGTCTTTTTTTTTTAATGTAATAAATAAAATTTTTTGTTTAAAATTTTGAGCAGTTAAAAAAGCAATATCTAAACAATACATTCTAAATTTTGTATTAAAAAATTTGGAAAATTCAGCTGACATGTCCTGATTTCCATTCACCCATCAGGAAAGTAGTCAACAAAATTTCCTATAAACTGAAGCACTGATCTTATTCAAATTTTGTACATTTTTTCAAATTAGAATTGACTAGGGCTTGAATGAACAATTTTATTATTATTATTAAAATTGATCTTATAAGGCTATATGTGGGGTAAAATGCATCAAAAATGTGTTGTTTCTGCATAGAACTTCTCTAAATATTTAAATGCCTTTTTAAAAGAAAAAAAATATTCAAGAACATTTTATTCCGAAGAAGTGTACAAAATTTTAATAAGACTGATGCATTAGTTTTCGTGAAATCATGTCAAGTGCTTTACTAAGAGTCTCCGAAAACCAGAACCTGCTGCTTGAATTTTTATGAAAATTTTTAATGAAAATTTTACATATTATTTAAATGTTGTTCTTTTATGTGCTCAAAATTTAATTTTTTTTTTTTTTTTTTTTTTTTTTTTAATAAACATAGGTATAGAGAAAATACTTTTTTTAGCCTTTGAAACTATACTTATCGCTGAAAGCTAAAGCCAATGTTATTCTATGGGGAATTAATCGCTATTACAACCCTAACTAATACAGGTTTTGAAATTCATTTTTCACATTCAGGAAATTCACAACTGTTAAAACTGGTTATCATTTTCTAAAAACTGATTTTTCAAAATTTTCTTTACAGTGAAACCCCGATCTATCATTCCCACATTGATTTTTTTATTTTTATGGTCCATGCACAAATTGTATTTAAATAATGTTAACAAAACCTGCATGTATCGTGCTTAAAAAAGTCATTTTCCCACATTCATCGTTGTAAACATTTTCTCCTGAAGCTCAAGCGTTTCCATATGGCATACAAACTGGAATTACTTTTTTCTTCCAAAAATAACTCTTTTCCTCCATTTCCATTGAGGATCAAAATTGGGATGCTTATGTCTCTCAACCATCTATTCATTTTTCAATTTCAGCATGGCAGGAAATAACCTCTTTAGTAAACCAGAAAATTGTTTTGTGGAATGCGGTTACATGCAAAAAAATGATGAATATCAAACAGAAGGGCAATTTAATCTTATACCGTAAAAACCGGCAGATTGGCTGCATTCGCATATGAGCCGCATCAACACAATCTTAGGTAATGAAATGACAAGTTTTCCAGAAGTGCCACACCTTTGTGAGAGCCGCACTATTTTATTTCGGCCCTTATGAAGGTAAGATGCCAGAAATCTGCTCCAGCTCTTTCATAATAAAAATAATATATAAGAAATATAAAGATTGTTTAAATAAAAGTGAATTCATTTTTAATTTATACTAGCCGCCTTCGGTGACCAGCTGGTTCGTGATCCTTGAAAAATCCTATTTTACAAAATTCCCGCTCGCTGGCGAGTGCGGCACCTTTTTCCCGTTTCAGGTCCTGAAACCCCCGTACGGAATTTAACGACTTATATAAGTTTAAAAGTCTTCAAAATTTTAAATGATGTGATATAAATAATTTAATCATAATTAGAATTCTAAATATTGAATTATTAAAACATTAAAGCGCCCTCTGGCGACAGAGATTTACAACATACACTCTTCAATTTCAATTCAAATAACTTTTAAAATGATACATTACTTATGAAATTATGTTAATTAGAAGCTGAGATACAAAGATAATATAAACATTTTTATAAAAAGATTTGTGTCTGATTTATCCAAGGTTTTCTCCGAAACTTGCGTAATTCCGGAATACATAATGGTAAACATCCTTAGTACAAAATGTGAGCGGAAATTGAAATTCGAAACTCTGCAAAGTATAAAAGAATAAAGGTGTTCTGTGTTTTCCGTTGTTTTCTCCAAAACTCCCGTTCCTTTTCTAAATTTTTACCCCCACCTTTCCGTCCCTCCTGATAAATTTACACTTGAAAATATCTGCAATCAATTTATCTTGCCTTCTGTAAGGAAGAAGTGGTTCTAATTGGTACACGAGGAGAATGCAAGGCTGAGGTAGATACCAGTGGCGTATTCTCTGGGTATGCTAGGCATGCGCCGCATACCCACTAAAAACTATCTAAACTTTAAACATAATTTATTTAAAAATAAATTATTTGAACTAATTTTGTTAAACAATAGCTTCCATTTATACAGTATCCATCATTCAGTTTTGAAAAATTATAGTGAAAGGAAATTTCTTTTGTTACATTATTCCTGCATAAATCCGATTGTTTTTTTCCACCCTTAATATTGTCGTTACTTCCCTCCCGCTTTGTTTAGGAGGCATCTGCTGACCAGTATCGTCCCGGAGATACCGTCCCTTTCTTCTCCTGCTGACCAGTTATTGCTTAGGTCATGCTGCCTTTGTAAAGCATGCCCTGATATAAGAATTTTTTGCTATTTCAGGGAATATTCAACGTCCCTCAAATTTTCACTCGTATAAACTACAAGGGGAGTTCCGCTGTATAAACGACCCAAGGCATGCTACCTTAGGAGAGCATATTCTGGAGTTTGGGAGTATTTTTTAAAGCGTAGGGATTTTGTTACCTTCGGTAGAGATGTTCGCATAGAAGAGAGCTGGCTTTTCCGACTGATTGATAAATTAAAACTTATACTTTATTTTACAATTATGGAAAAAAAAAAGAATTGATTTGAAAATGATGATTAAATTGCAAAATAAAATTTGGATAAATTTCCAAAAGTTGTTTTATGTGCCAGAAAAGTTGCTTTTTTATTTATTTATTTATTATTATTATTTTAAATCTAAAGTTATTCTAAGCGAAGACTTCTGCCAGAAATAAAAGTATGTACAAATTTTGTTTATTCAATAATATGAATAAAGCAAAATGTCTTCTTTATGTGTGCCTGTATGCGCTATGAAGGTCAGGCCACTGATCGCAGATTTACAAAAAAATTGGCAGATGCGTAGCTTTGATCGTGCAGGTGTGCATAGAATTTTTTCTTTCTTTATTTTTACTTATTTATTTATTTATTTGTGTGTGTGTGTTTATTTTCTTTCCTTATTTTCAAATCTGAATTTCTTAAATTAATTATTTTATTTGTTTATTTATTTATTTTGGAATATTCCGTTAATTTTTCTGCTTTATTTTCTTAAATTTTATTTAAATTGCATGTTTTTTTTTCATCCACCTGCATTTCTTAGAAAAGATCGCTATTTTATTTATTTTTCCTTCTTTCGCATTAAGTCATGCAATCAAATAGTTTTTATATGATAAAATTTTAATACTGTTTCTTTTTTTAAATACACATAATAGTTGCGTTTTCAAAAATTGTTTATGAAAAGGCGTAATACCCCCTTTTGAAGAAGAATGTTTATTATTTTTAATGTATTGTTTCTATTGAAATCAAATGGTAATATGATAGAGAGAATTAAACTTATTAAATTTTTAACTTTATTAAAAATTGTAACAATTAACTTCTTGTGTAAGAACTATCAGAGGTCAGATAAGCACCTACACTGAAACTCTCGCTTAAGGCGTGGCCACTAGCAGTGGGGTCCCCAATATGACATAGTGTGGTCGTGTTAGACACAGCAGAAAGCAGCGAACACCTGAAGCCAAGTTTTCAGCGATTTCAGTGGATTTTCTTGCCGGTTCTCACCATTTTTTCTTTCTTTCTTTTTCTTTTTTTTTTTTTTGTTTCTAAAGTGATATAAAAAATTGTGATTAAATTTCTTTGAAAATTCATTTAAATACAGCGATCAATGAAGCGACCAAATCGGCCTTCAATAAGTTAATATAAGAGTCCTTTAGATATATGATATAAAGTTAAAGCGACAAAATTTGCATATAAAATTTTATATACGATTCCAAGAAACTGGAGGCCCACCAGCGGCCGAACGGTTCTCCTCTGAAAGTTGGTAGATAGGAAGTGTCAGGTTCCATGGTTTTCTCCGAAAGACGCGTAAATAAGGCTAGGACCCCTTAGAAAGACCCACAACAGACAGCATTCCACCCATAGGCCTAGGACCCAAGTTTAGTCAATCGGACTTGAATTCTACCAACCAACCAACCGAGAAACTGGAAAAATACAAGCTTAAATTTGATGAAATGATATCGCCTTGATCAGTAGTGTTCTTTCCATAGTTCGTTTCAGAGCATGCCCAGATTCAAATGTCACGCTACGCCACTGATAGATACATATAATAAAAGCTCAACATGTGAATAGTTATGTGCATGTGTTAAATAAACATTTTATGTCAGATATAAATAATTTCTGACAAACTAAATTGCATCAATTGTAACATAAATTCTAAGTTTGTTGGAGTAAGGCCAATTGATTACATGAAGGTCCTAGCGCCTTCTGTGGGGAAAGGGAAAGGGTCTTTCTAAGGGCACCTAACTTGTACTATAGTTTCAAAGAAAACCGTGGAAAACTCCTGATGGCTAAATCGATAAAGTAAGGTATTTATAATAAAAGCTCAACATGTTTATATATATATATAAACATGAGATATGGTATAAACAGAGATGACAAGTTACTGCTAAAAGAAAAGATCAATTTCATAGCACTATAAAGACAATATATTGAAATTCTATAGCAAACTTGGAAATTGGTTTTTTTTTAAAAAAAAAGGTCCCACTATATATATTTTTTAACTTGCTATATAAGTTCTATTTATGTCTTTATAAGTCTATCAGCTTTCTCTTACAGGAAAATTTTTAGGCGTCAACTTTATTAGGTCAATTTTATATCTTCTGGATCACATTATCTTAAAAAAAAAAAAAAAAACTTATAATTCAACAACAAACTTTACATTTCTGCATAGGAAAATGTACCAGTTGTAACGTGAGATTCTAGATATATTTGTCATTGGCCAATTAACTACATAAAAGTCTTAGTACTACCCTTGTGGGGTTTTCCCTAAACAGTCTTAACTTGTGTTCGAGGTTTGATTTAAAAAAAAAAAAAATACTATAGATAATTTCAAAGGGCTATGTTGATGAGTGTGACCTGGTACTTTTTGTTTAGAACCTTCTTCAGGATAAGAAACTCAGCTACACAAAATCCTAGAGAAAACACAATTACAGAATACATCTAGAATTTTTTTTCTTCATGACATTGTACATTCCTTAAAATATGAGTACATTCCTTAAAATACATTTCTTACCTCCCACACACACATTCCCTCTTAAAAATAATAAATGAAATTTCTGAGAAGAATAAATTATAGTTGTCTTTCTCAATTTTTTGTTTTGTTTTTTAAATAAAAGATATATAATTTTTTTTTAGTTATTCATTATTTCATTATACACACGTTAGTTACAGTTCATATCAATTTCAATACATAGATATCAATTCATGTTTTAATTTATGTGCAGGGGGTAGAACATTTAAGTAGCCAGAGTTTACTTCTAGCTCATAATACAGGAAGTCATTGATAACTTATTTATTATCATAGATCTTAATTAAATTTCTGATTGTACTGAATTTCAAAATATGTAAAAATAAAAAGCTTGAAAACGGAAGCGATATCCATGGTTTTTCTTATATGCTTATTGGTTTGAAATTATAGAGTGGGCAGCAAAATTATTGAAGCGCACATACACAAATTTCATATACATTTTTTCAAAACATGATCGCTAGTTTTTATCATCTTGCATTTTTAGAAACAGCATAAGATTAAGTTAATGAACTCGACAAATATTTACCTAACAAAACAGTATTAGGTGCCAATGTTTTACATAAGAATTATGTTAGCGTTTCAATAATTTTGCTGCCGAATGTACAGTTTGGAAAGAAAAAAAAAAAAAAAAAAAATACATGTTTTAAATTACATTAACTTTTACAATAATTATTTCAAATGTATTTAGTATCTTTCACATATATTCAACAATTTCCTGAATTGATTATTAATATTTTTCATCATTCATTTGATTTGCAACAAAAAATTGCAAGTTAAATAAAATATTTATGAAATATTTATTTAGAACCATATTGTTGCTACCGCTACTAAGATCGCGGCTCGCAGGCAGCCATGTTTGTTTAGAAATATGTTTTCTATCTAGCGACAGGCGGCGCTTCAGACGTTACTTATGACGGAAGCGTAGCTGAAAACTCGATTTTAGGTACCATATTTCTAATATGGCGATACTATACCTGACCCTCTAATACCATGGGAAAAAAACCTTTTCTGTTAACCATGCAAATGACGGATAATATTTGGCAACTTCTGCATTACGTTTTTCTTTCTTTCTTTTTTTTTTTTTTCCCTCATTGATATTTCGGTGAATTCTTTGGAGTTATATATGACAGTTTAAAATTTTAGTGTTTAAAAAAAGAAATCTGGTAATAGTCAAAAATATTTTCTAGACTAGCCTTTGAGATAAAAGCTTGTATAAGAATTTAAGACCACTTTAAATAAAGTGTTTTGAATTTAAATCGGGGGGGGGGGGGAATAAAAATTAAAATAATATGCGACTTTTTTTTCCCTTCAGAATAGTGTATTAAAACTTTTATGTAAATAAACTGTGAAATTTTTAGATAAAAAATTAATGGATTTACATGGATAAATGGATTAAATAGCTACATAAAATTGTGATTTATTATTATTATTAAAGGATTTTTCTTCTAAATGCGATTTAATAGAAACATCCGCAATGTTTCTTTTTTCTTTCTTTTCTTTTCTTTTCTTTTTTTTTTTTTAAGATGGTAGCCCGTTTTATTTCTTTATTTATTAAAAGTTAATTTAAATTATCTAAAATTAAGTGAGAAACATGGTGTTTATTTATTTTTTATTTATTTATTTTTAATATGTATCCACATTACATTAATCATGACTTTCTAAATTCCAATAGATAAGAAACATGAATATAACACTTGAAATTCTATAATTAAAAGATTTAGGGATATAATTAACGTAAGCTAAATAATATTACACTCTGAGACATGTGAATTTAAATTTTAATGGTGTGTAGTGTTAGGGTTAAAGCCAGTTGACTAAAAGTGGGTCCTAGACCTGAGTGGTGTACTCTCTGTAGAAAGTCATTCTAAGTGCTACATAGCCCTTTTTATTTGAGTTTTGAAGAAAACCATAGTAAACTCCAAATGTATATGTCGACGAAAGCGATCTGGTGTCGAACTTGGCAATTTCCGTCTACTAGCTTCCAGATATTTAAATTTTTATATTCCATTGATCAGAACATTGCAGAAGTTTTCAATTGTATTTATAAAACTTTAATTTTTGTGATAATTTTATATAATGCTTTCCATAGTGTTAAATTCAAGATTCGCCATAAAAAAAAAAAAAAAAAATAAATAAATAAATCCGAAATTTCGTTTTACATCCCATTTTATTAATGCTTGTTTTCATGTTTGAATAATGAATAGTATTAAAGTTAAATTATGCATCATACGATGGATCAGGCCCCACCTGTGAAAATTTGCACGAGCCGCCACTGAGTATAGATATGATGTATAAATACTTAATTTAATTGAGGGAAAATAGATAGATTCATTAAGTTCAGCAATAAAGTCTAAAAATAATTACATACGTGAGAAATATTGAGTACTTCTATTTTTTTATTGTTTCCAGAATTGATCAATGATCACTATCCAGAGATGGGGGAAAAAGATGGGGGGATAAAAAAAAATAATTACAGAGTAAGAAATATTAAACTCTTTCAATTCTACTTCTAGAATCTAATAAAGCAAACTTAAAATAAATATTATCATCGAGATAAAAGATTTCAAAACACTTGATTGCCGATCGCTAGTTAAGAGATAAATAAAGGAGGAGGGGTGGGGTGGGGGGGGGGGGGGGGCAAAAAAAATAACATGAGCAAGAAATATTTAACAATTCTATTTCTTTATAGGTTCTAGGATCTCATAAAGCAAGTTTGAAATTAATATTGAAATTTATGTTGTGGATGGGGAAAGATTGGGTATCGGGAGCTTTCGTAGAACATTTGAAAATTAGGTGGTGCATGATGAAAATTTTGAAAAAAATCGGGAGATATTTATGTTTTTCGGGAGTTCGGGAGTTTGCCTCAGAATTCGGGAGTCTCCCGAATTTTTCAGGAGAGTTGGCAGCTATGAAAAGGTAATAAAGAAATGAAAATATCAGCTATATTCTAATGAAATTTGAATTCTTGAATTTTCAATAGTTATGGTATTTAAAAAAAAAAAAAAAAAAATCTTTTGATAAGACATTTTTTTATTATGCAAAAATGAAAGTTAAAAATTTATTCTTAGCAAAAATTAGTTTCAAAGCATTGTATAGTAATTCACATTCAAACTGAACTTGATAAATTATAGGGCAAGATAAATTTTAATTTTTATTTCAAATTTTATTTACCCAATCAAACAAATTTTAAGCATAAATTATGCTAAGAGGGATAGATAAAAATTACATAAGAAAAGCCGGAGAAATGAGTGGAAAATCAGGAGCATAGAAAAACAAGCAAAAAGCAGGAGACTTGGCATGTCTGAAAGACTAATAGATTAAATAATAACTAAACTTAAAACTCCAATTATCATTTGTGCGGATATATTACTAGTTTCTAGGAAGATATGTAGAATTTAAAAAAACAAAACCCTTTTTTTTTTTTTTTTTGAAAAAACACGGTTTGAATGTTTGCTCCTCAAATAATATAATAGAACAATATAAAAGACATACATAGCTTTATCAGAAACAAAATATGTAAAATAAACATAAGAATAAGCTGATGTATACCTCTTCCAGAGAAAAGGCCATTCTTCACTTTAATGAGACATAAAACAGGAGAACAACTTTCTTCCCAAACTGTGACAGGCAATCTAAAATATAATTTTTTTCATATAAAATTATTAATAATTCACTAAAGTAACTAGGATTATAAAATAAAAATATAATTTTGTAAATAAATAGCTTTTAATAAAACCATTAAACCTCATCTAAAAATCTGGAGTGATTCTACTCGACTTTCCGAACATTTAGTACACAGTTCATACTGAAATAAGGAAAAAAAAAATTCCTTGTGTTTTCCGAACAATACTCAAGAAAATATTAATGACATATTACAAGAAATGCTCCTCTAGAGAGGAGAAAATGCATCTACTTCCACTGTATGATGTCATGTTACTGCCAATCATGATAGAAATTCAGGTAGAAATAATTGTTTACATGTGTATTTTCACAATAGAAACTTAATCATTTGAATTTTGATATGAAGCTAAACAAGAAAAATATATTTATTATATTTAAATTTACCTTATTTAAAATCCTTTATAAAAAGTTGAACTTATATATTTCGGCATCCCAATCGGGGCCATCTTCAGAGCTCGAAATAACAACTAAAGCTGGGCAGTGTGTTTACTTTCCTCTTCTTCATTTCCCTCACTTTGTTTCTTTTGTTGAATCAGGTGCTGCCATTCTGGTGAAATTATACTGTGTTCGATGTCATTAACAGAATTGTTAGATGTTAAGATTTCAAGGGTTTCTCTTTTTAGGGCATAATGATTTGAATTACAAAGGGCTATTTTTTGATAATTAACTGCCCAGCTTTAGTTGTCTTTTCGAGTTCTGAAGATGGCCCCGACTGGGGTGCCGAAATATATAAGCTCAACTTTTTATAAAGGATTTAAAATAAGGTAAATTTAAATATAATAAATTTGAAATCAATCCTTTTTAATTTTAAAAATGTAAGAAAAATATAATTTGAGAGAAAAGAAATACTACTTGTTTTGTCAGGTTTTAGAACAAATGTTTCCCTGACTTTTGATGAAAATTTTTATTTTCCATGACTTTTTTTTTAAATCTAAATTCCCTGAGTATTCCAGGTTTTTCCTGATGAGTATGAACTCTGTAGTAATTAACAGCGGTTTACATAGATGTAAATGAGAGAAGTCAATAAACAAACAAAAGGAAAAATCATAACATGATATTTGAATGTTGTGTCGTTTAATGTGCTATGATGTACACATATTCATGTGTGCATAGTAAAAGAAATATAAATGGTAAGCTTGCAATATCAAACATTTAACTTTTAAAAAAAGGGGGGGAAAAGGCAATTTAACATTACTAAAGGGTCACGCCATATAATTTCATGGAAGTGTGTTGCTCAACTATTTTTGATTATATTGATATTTGTTTCCCTTATACACACACATGAGAGATATTTAGCAATTTACAAAAATGAGCTTTAAAATAAGGACTTCTTTTCGCAAAATTTGGCAGAATTCCCTGACTATTCCCTAACTTTTCCAGACTCACTTAATTCCCTAACTTTTCCATGATTCCCTGACTTTCCTTGGCCAGTGGCCACCCTGATTATAGTCTTTTAAAATACTATATATCATTTTGAATAACCCTGCGTTTTTAGAATAGACTTATATGGGGGGGGGGGGATTTAAATCAAGGTTGGTTTTTGGTCAGTAAACCATATGTGAAAATTGGAAACTGTAATGTAAAATAATTTTATACATATTTTGAAATTGCAATGTCCTAAGTATATAAGTTAACATTCGTTATATATATATATATATATATATTCAGAAAAAGAAAGAAATGTTTATGTTAGGAAATGTAACAATTGTCTTAAGAGGAGAGTGAATGTATATAAAATCTTTTTTGTAAATTTCCCAAGAGCTACAAAAAATTGCATATATAGCTGGTAAATTATAGTAATACAATAATTAAGCATATTAAAAATTCTTTAAAACTAACTAAATTTCAAAAAATAAGTAAAACTTTTAAATTTTTAAAAATTTCTGAATGTTTTCTGTTATTTTTTTTTTTTTTTTTCCCCTCCTCACTTTATAACATTATGATTTAAAAACACAAACTAAACATATTAGGTTATTACTTAGTTTGTGAATTCAGTGACAGGTTAATTTTTAAAATTATGTTGAATGTTGAATGTTGAAATTTCAATGAAAATTTTTAGCGTTCAATATGTTTTTTTTTTTTTTAATTAAATCATAGCAATGAATCCACAAAGATATTTTCCAGGACCAGATATTTTAGAAAATGAAAAATCAAGATATAAAATTAAAAATTAATTAGACATGAGCATTTTAAAAAGTAAAGGAAAATTTATTTATTTTTATTTATTTAAATGCAGTTTGAGAAATTTTAATGTATTTAATATTGTATTTTGATGTATTTAATATTACATTTCAATGCATACAAATGCAAATTTTCATACCTTTAAGACATTAATTCACAAAAGAGAGATGTACTAAGAACTTAAAGTGCAATAAGTAGTTCACCTTAAAACACACAAATTTCTATATTTGAATTTTTGTATTTTGTAAAGGTAATAATAAATATCAGTTTTTTGTCCTTTAAACAGACATCATTGGCATTCATAGGAAACAGATAATACTCTCCTAAAAATTATTTTTAATCATAGGAATCCTACAAACTAACCACTTTTTTAAAGACTAAATTATTTTATTTCTCGAAATATGACTACTTCATTGTTAAAATATACTAAGAAGTGTAAAATGAGGTTTTTGACATAAGTTTTTGACGTGACAGTTTAAACTGTGGTTTAAACCATCAAAAACAAACTGTCATGCGTCAAAAACCTGCCTACCCTGATTTAAATATAAATTAAATGGATTGAATAAAAATAATGAAGAAGACAATTCATCAAAATGAAGCCACAATTGATAAATATAAAAATTGTTTTAATTACCGAGCACGGAGATCAAAGAGATAAATTTTTCCATCTTGGGTGCCAAATGCTGCAGTGGTCGACGATACAAAACAGCAACAATTTATGGCTGAATCACATTTGTAATCAAATATCTATATAAAAGCATACAAAATAAATACTTTATATAAAATATGTAAACAAAAACAAAAATAGCTATTAGACACATAGCTGATCAAAAATATGTAAGGAGAAAATAAATTAGTATTTTCAATTTTAGAGACATTTTTGGTTTGAAATATTTATATGTAACCTGATTACACTTACATAATATTTCACTTAATAAATAAATAACATTATCAACTGCAAAAACTTTCAAGAGCTGTTTCAAGTCAAAATAATAGCATGGACCTTTACCATGTCAAAAAAAAAAAAAAAAAAGACACGAATGCACCATCAAAGCAGTAAGGTACACTCGTGTCTACTAAGAAATTTCAAGTAACTTCTTCAGCATTTGGCTTTTTTTAAAATGTCCTTTTTTAAATTTTGAAGTAGTGCTGCTATCTATCACAGTTTTCCTCAGCAGACAGTTTCAGGAGGGTGCTGCACCCTGCCTTCCTGAAATAATCTGGTGTGTCACACACACGACTTTCTCTTACCCTGAAATTTAATACTATAAATACAGGTTGCAGATTAAAAGGTAAGATAACAAGTACTGTTATGTAAACCTGTGCTAAACAATTCATAATATGCTTCTGAAGAGTTTTATATGATAATTAGTTCTGTGTGAGGGGGGCTACCCCCTGTTTCATTAATGCACCTACATTTATATAGAATTTATAGAATGTGGGCTATGGTGTCTTTTAAGTTTGGTTTGTCATTTAGTATAAATTTAGCGCCTAATCTTATAAAAACCCATACCCCTACCTCCCATCCATATAATAATCTTTCTACATTTGAACTCAACTCACACCAAGATTCCCTTCTAAAATTAGGCGCTAAATTTATACTAAATGACAAACCAAACTTAAAAGACACCATAGCCCACATAGAAACAGCCATTGACCACATTCCTGTTTTTAAACAACAAACAATCCGGAACACCGCTATAAAATCCATCTCTAAATTAAATAAAACTTACGATCACTCTGAAGACATCAAATGCCTGAAAAACTTAAAAAACAATCGTAACCTAACTTTCCTTATGTCTGACAAAACAAATCTTATCACCATTATGAACCGTACACAATATAACGAAATGATGCATGAAACAATAGAAAAACTAAAAGCTATAAAAATCCAACCGTCACCTCTTAATAAGCTCATAAATAAAACAAAAGATCTTATAAAAACTGGCCAATGGCCCAACAATAATAAACCAACCTTTAATAACCATGCTTCTACTGTACCTCGCCTCTTTGCAAAATATAAAGATCACAAAAACCCTCCCTCTCTCCGCCCAATAGTAAATAAATCCGAAGGCCCAACATACCAACTCGAAAAATACATGAAAAACATTTACACTGCACTTCTCCCCCCATCTAACCACTCAATAAACTCAAATGAACTATTTCTAGATAAACTTCGTAACACTAATATAAATTATACTGATAAATTAGTTAGTTTTGACGTAAAAGATCTCTACCCATCCATCAATATCCCAGAAATCACTACAATAATTAACACTAAAATAACCACCATGTTTGGAGATAACAAAATCAGCGAAACTTTAATCAGAGCAAATAACCTACTCCTTAATGAATCATACTTTAACTTTGACAATAATACTTACCATCAAACTCAAGGTGTCCCCATGGGGTCCCCTATCTCCGGTATCATTGCAGAATTGAAACTCCGCCTTATTGAAAACTCAGCCAACCATATTATCAAAAATTGTAAACTTTGGACTCGATACGTTGACGACATATTTGCCATTATACCCTACACCGAAAACCCAGATAACCTTCTAACTAACCTTAATAACCTGGATAATAATATTAAATTCACCATCGAAAAAGAAACTGACAATACTCTCAACTTTCTTGACATAAAAATAATAAAAAACCCTAATAACACTATTGACACTACAGTTTACAGAAAACCCACAACTAACACTGAAATTATAAACAGAAATTGTAAAACCCCCCTCAGTTACAAATTATCTGCCATTCAATCTTACATCAATCGCGCTATTTTAATCTGCTCTAACAAACAATTACTAAATACAGAACTTAACAATATCAAAAAAATCGCCACTAAAGCAAATTACTCCAAAACGCTTATAAATAAATTATACAAAAAACGCCTCAAATCCTTAAACAAAATCAATAATGCCCAAAAAACTAAACCTATTTTCACCACTGCAATCCCATTTTGTAAAGGCGCCAGCATTAAAATAAAAAATGAAGCTAAAAATAATAACCTAAACATTCCAATAAAACCAGACAAAAACATTTTTCAACATATCCGAAATGAAAAAGACCCCATTCCACCAAACTCCACCTCCGGGATTTATAAAATCAACTTCGAACATATCAACGGTAAAAACGCCTGCTACATTGGGATGACCAAGCGAAAAATCACCGATAGAGAAAAAGAACACCGTGCAGACCTTAAATTAGGAAAAACCTCTACCGCTTTCTCCACTACCCACAATAATAACCCCATAAACATTAACTCCATTAACATCCAAAAAATAGCACCTTACAATAACCATAATTATGCTCTAAAACGGGAGGCACTTGAAATTATTACTAACCCCAACACTGTAAACAATAGAGAACATTCCATCATCCCTACTGCATGGCAACACATCTTGAAGGAATATGAAGTGAAGCGAAATAACAGCCACAGCAAACCGCCGAACTATAAACAGAAGGACGAAAACGATTGTCATGGCTCTGAGGATGGTCGCGATTGCGACCGAAATTAATCAGCCAAAACGATGAAAAGCTTATGTAAGGTATATATTAAACTTAAAATTAATATATATTCGTTTCATTTGGTTTAGTGCAGTCTATAGACGCTAAACTCTACTTACCTGCAATTTCCCCATAGATGTAATGTATTAGAATTCTCTTGATTGTCCCTGTACATTAACCATTTACTTTATCTTAATGAAAAGCTTACTGTAGCATCTCTATATGATACACGTTTAGAATACCAAGTTTGAACTTTCTGTCATAATATGTTTTTGAGATATGCTGATAACAGACAGACACACAGAAACCATTTGCTAAAAACATGATTTTCGTATTCAGGGGACCTCAGAACATGTAAATATAACAAAATCTCGTGTTCGAAAATTTGACCCAAAAACAATACTTTCTCTACCTTATGGGTAAGAGAAAGTAAAAATAGTGCTTTTCTTGCCCCTTATAAAAAAAAAAAAAAAAATTGCACTCTTCTTACTGTTAAACTAAAGAAGTACTGACTCTTACTGCTTTTTATTGAAAATAAGCTTCAAACTGGAGCTATGTTATAAATATAAACAAATGTATTGGGCACATAACAATCAACATTTGTTCATACATCAGTAGCAAGCAAAATTAAAGAATATTAAATTATAAAACTTTTTCTTCTATTTATACCTAAAATCGAAAGTTTAAAATAAGTGTTTTGATTTTAAATGTTAAATTTGCTCTTAAGGATCCAAAACTGCCCTCTTGAATCTAGAATGTGCCCTTTTTTAATTAGCAGCACCCTGCCCTTTTTTAAACCTGGGGAAAACTCTGTATCTACCAAACAAAGAAGGAGCAAAAATTAAAAAAAAGATTAAAAGAAAGAAAAATATTTAGACTTTTTTTTTCAATAATGTCAAATATTTGAGTTTTAATGCAAAATTAATAATGAACATTAATGGGTTAAATAACAATAAATCTGCTCTCATCAGGGTTGCCACTCAAATAACAGAATGAAATTCCCTGACTTTTTCAGGTTTTCCAGACGTGTTCTAAGAAAATTCCAGTCTAGCCATATATTGTGCATTGTTTGTATTGAGGGTAAAATAATTATGGTACGACTTGAAAACACAAAAGTTACATATTACTTTGACCTAAGGGAAGATTGCCCTCCATGCGGGGGTCTTTCTAAGAGGTCTTGTTTTTTAAAAATGGTGGAAGCTAAGAAAAAAACAAGAAAAATGACTCTACATTGGAGGAAAAATTCACTTTTTTTGGCAAACATTGTATGAGATTCCCTGATTTTTCTAGTTTCTGGCTAAGATATTCATCAAATTCCCTGAGTTTTTCCTAAATTTCATGGTCAATTTTCAAATTTCCTGACTATTCCAGGTTCACCACGTAGTGTGGCAACCCTGTCTCATTCTTGCCACCAATAGAACAAAAAGCTCAAGAAGTGTCAAGAATATCTGGGGAAAAGTATTGTGATAAATCACTACTTTAATATAAATAAATAGAAAACCTTAATAAAAATTCCCTCATCATTTAATATACATATTTTTTCCTTTTCCAATAAATAGCAAAAATTAAATATTACTCATTACAAAATATGTTTTTAAAGAGAAGAAAGAATCTTTTCTTTGATATGTTGAAAAAAGTTAAAACCTAATCATTAACGTTAAAAACCTTTGGTTGCTGAATGTTATATACTATGGTGTAGTTATCTCTAGGACATACTGAGCAGTAGTGATTCTTTGCCCTCATTACCTCAGCTCTGAAACACTGATTGCTATCTTGCAACAGTTTTGGTTAGTTTTCAGTCACTATAAGTACTAATATTTACTATGATCTAAACTACTTCACATTTAATTACATAAAACTAACTGCTATAATTTACCAATTTGGAGTAATTTTTAATTTTTTAATTTTTTTTTTTAGAACTGTAGTCATTTTATTATTATTTTTATTATTATTATTAATACAGTCGATGTTCATTATAACGACCACACATTATAAAGACCATTGCATTAACAACCAGCGATAAATCCTCAACTACCGTATTTTCCAGCATATAATGTGCAGGTCATATAAATGAATTATACACCAGAAAATTTAATTTACAAATTAAAGTATATTTGTAAGAAACAAAAGCTTGTTAAAAATAGCTTTTACTGTAAATTTAAATTTCCGGTGCATAATTGATTCAATAAACCTGTGCGTTATATGGCGGAAAATACGGTATTTCCCTATGCACTCTGTGTTATTTTGCTTCTGGTATAACGACCCTTCAGTATCATCTAGTCCCAATATAACGTCCAAAATCAACAAGCAGTCTTCCCAGTATTTTTACAAATAGAACATGTTTTTAAACATGTAACTTGAAGTCACCTCAATTATTATATTGAAAAAACTTTGTAGATGTAGAGCCTACAGTGTAATGGAAAATTATACTTTGCAAAAGTCAAATATGTAGAAAAGACAAAGAACCATTTTTGACATATTTTTGAAAAAAATATAAATAAATAAATAAAATAAATGTATTGCTATTATAAATACCTTTTTTATATTTATTTTCTAATTTAAATTCTGTTTTAGAAATTATATTTTTAATTGATAAAATTTCATGTCTAATATCAATGATAAAAAGTGATTTGAGTAGTTAGTTGGAATCGATTTGAAAATCACCTATTTTTACACAGCTGTTGAGTGTGCATGTGTAATTTTTTTTAATTATATCCACTATAGAGATCACCTATTATAAAGACCTACTGCTGTGGATCACAGACGGTCTTTTTAATGAATATTGACTGTATTAATATTTTATATATATATATATATATATATATTAAAGTGCTCTTTTATTCTGGCTTTTATTTTTCTTTTCATTGTGTCAATGTATAGCCAGATAAAATCCTCCTCCTCATATATAACATATTTTATAAATTCCTGCAATTCCAGATTTGTCAACTTGGTCTTCATTGATTCAAATTCTTTGGAAAACATTTCTATTGGTTTAATTGGTATATTTATTCACAATTTTGTTACATCTGTTAATATTAAAAAAGATTTTAATAAAGCACAAACCTATACAAGTAAATACCAATAAACACAAAACAGTGGCGATCTTAACAAATAATAGCACTTTTAATGACCAAGAACCAACTGAAATCGAGGCACGATATTGCTCAATACTTTGGAGAAGAGGTGAGGAAAGCAGCCAGAGAAGAAGAAAAACCACTGCTCAGTATGCTCTGAAAATGACCGTGCCATAGTTGATAACATTCAGCAAACAAAGGTTTTTAATGTTTTAACTTATTTTATGCAAGAAAGATCTTTCATTAGCCATCATTTATTACACTGCTATCTATATCCCTTTCCTTTCTTCTTTCCACTGTATGTTGATGACTGTAATTGATTAACATAAACTAGATTGTTAATTCCAAAATAATACATTTTGCTCATTATTTGCTCACGATTAAGTTTGTTTTTCTGAACATTTTCATTTTGATACATTTCTTTTGAGTTCAGTAATGTTCAACCAGTTCTGCATTTAAGGGCTACTTTTAAATTTCTGCTATGCCAAGCAGGCACCAAGTTTTTTATTCTTAGAAAACAACAATTTCATAAAAATATGTAATTTTTTCTGAAGAATTTTGTTTCCAAATAATAAAAAGCGTTAATTGGAACCTACAACACTATTTTTCTATTTTGTTTTATTCTTGATATTTTAACCCTATTAAACTACAGCTACCACCTTTCCCCTATTGGAAAACAATAATAATAAATAAACAAACTAATTATTAATCTTTTTCTTTTTACTAATTAAAAATCCAAATAATCAGAATTTATTATATCAAGTGGTCAACAACAGTGTTAGAAATAAGAATTTTGAAACTAGGAGTCAAAATAATGCCTGGATTAAATTTTTTGGGTGTCCAAATTAAAAATCTAGGTGCAATCTATAATTAAATATGTATATTTAAAAAAATAAAAAATAAATAATAATAATAATTAAGCATCAACTCGTAAATAATATATGCAAGATTATATAAAAAAATATTTATGTAATGAATGTAATTACATTGACAATATTAAACGTACATATTTAAAATCATAAATTCATTCTTCGCTCAGAAGTTACATCATTCCACCACAATTTAATATCATTTTCTGGGTAGAAATTTTCAAATTTAGGGCTATTTAATTTAATCAATAACAAATTGTCAACTACTTTCATAGAGAAATAATTTCTTAAATTAGTTTTTATTAGATTCAAATTAGATTTTTATTAGGTTAGGTGAAATAGACTTGTTTACTGTCTGATGGGATTACGAAAATTATTAGATATGATGAGGAAAAAATCCAGGTGTCAAATATGGCACCTATGATTGGAATTCTAGGCGTCAAAATGAAAAAACTGGTCGCAAAATAGACTAACGACCGCTTATTTCTAACCCTGGTCAAGAATGAAACTAATAATATTGTCACCAATAACAGCTTATTATTTGACTTTTGCTTAATATTTTACTGTTCTGTTTTTTTTTTTTTTTAAAGTTGGAACCTTAAACATCTTGCCTGTATAAAAAAAAAATATTATAAATTTTAAAAAATATTAAAAACTGTTTTTAAAAATTAATTTTGTTGAAAATGGAACAGTCAGAAATATGCACTATTATGAAGTATGAGTTCTTACGTGGAACTACCGCATCACAGATCATGCATAAGATAAATATATATTTGGCTCGAGTGTTACTATGCAGTAGACAGTATCAAATTGGTTACTCAAATTTCATACAAGTAAATTTTTCCTCACAAATGAGCCACGTTCCACCAAAGGTCAATAATGACAAACTAAAAGGTCACTGTTGAGTCTGACCCATCTGAAAGTGCCTATGAATTATCGTTGAAGTTTCATGTTACCAAACAAATAATATTACCACAGTTAGCTTAAATCAGTAAAGTGAAGAAGTTGGATAAGTGGATTCCACATGAATTGAATGAAAAACAGAAACAAAAGTGTTTGGAAACTTTATTGATGTTGCTTTCTCTTCACAAATCTGATCCATTTTTGAATCAAATTGTCACTTGTGATGAGAAATGAATCCAATATAACAATTGCACAGTGGTTGGAGAAAGATAAATCACAAAACACACTCCAAAGCATAATATTCATCAAAAAAAGTTGATGGTGAGCGTTATGTGGTCAAGTGCAGGTATGAGCCATTATGTTTTCATGAAACCTGGTTCATCAATCATGGCAGAAATATACTGTAACCAAACGGATGAAATAATGCAAAAACTTTAATAAAATAGCTTAAATGGGTCAGCAGATAGACTATCTTAATGAATGATGATGCTAGATTATACACTGCACAAATGACTGTGGTAAAACTGCAGGATTTGTAGTTGAAAAACTTCTTTATCATGCTTTACACTCTACGGACCTAGCCCTCATTGACTACCACTTCTTTTGCAATTTAGACATTGTTTTAATAGGAAAACAATTCAATTCCGAATGAGCTGTAAATTGGCCTTACAGGAATTTACTGACTCTCGTCTGCCAGGGTTTTACATCACTGGCTTGAACAACCTACCACTAAATGACAAAAGTGTACAGTCAATATGGGTGCACACTTTGATAAATAAAATAATTCCTTATATTTAAATTAGCAAAATATATATGCTCATACCATTAAAGGAATGTTTGTAAGGTATTTTGCTAATTTAAATATAAATTAACCCTTTAAATATAATTACAACTAATTCCTTATATTTATAAGTTATCAACAAACTTTACCTTTTTATTTTTTTTACAAATTTCATTCTTGATGACCTAATATTAATTTTTAAGAACTCAATATACTAATTGCAACAGACAATGTGCTACAATTGAAAAAAGTAGAAAATAATATACTTAGATTTTGAATAAAAGTTTACTGTCTAATATTTAATAATAAATTAAATTTTAAACTTATTAAAAGATAAAAGTTTATTTTTACTATATGACTTTTCTTTCATTACTTGTTTACGACTTTGAAGTCCAACACCTTTAAAGGCTCCACTTTCACATCCTATTAATAATAAGTTTCCTTCGGTTCCAACTTCCCTGTCACCTACGCTGGGAAAAACATATATAAATATTAAAAAAAAAAAAAAAAGAGGATTGTTATGAGATAAAACAAGTACATTACAAAACATAGATAACATGTTCAGTACAGCATGAAAGTAAGGTATATTATACATTTATATATACGTGGTAGGGTCAAAAAGTTTCCGGAATAGATGATTTACAGATTATTAAAAAACAGAATAATTTTACCCCATGGACCTACAAAGTACTTTCCTTCTGCATCAACACACTTCTTCCCGCATTCGTATAACTGTTTACAACACTCCTGGAATCCATTTTTTGAGAGGTCCTTCAGTTGTTTCGTTGCATTTTCGATCACTTCATCGGAATCCATAAAATGATGTCCCTTCAATTTCATTTTCAGCCATGGAAACAACTGCTAGTGCTAAGTCAGGAGAATAAGAAGAGTGCTCCAGAATGGTCTAGCAAGGTACTTTTTCACAATCAGAGCATGATGTGGTGGAGCATTGCTGTGTAAAAGAAACCAATCATTTGCTGCCCATTTTTCAGGTTGTTTTCATCTGAGTGCATCTCGTAGATATCCAAGTAAAGTTCTTTATTGACAGTTTCACTTTCAGTAATAAATTCATAGTGAATTATGCCCTTGTAATCGAAAAACACCGCCAACGCCACTTTTCTATGGCTTTTGCCCAAGTGAAAATTTTTCTTCCTTGGTGATGTTTTTGCTTTCCATTCACTTGACTGACGTTTTGTCTGAGGGCCGTAAAGAAAGCGCCATGTCTCATCACCTGTCACCATGTTCAGCATCTCGAGTGTCTCAGAAGGTGATTTCTGAGCAAAATGCAGAATTTGATGTTTGCACGTTGCTCTAAAGATGACATTTCAAAATCTGATGAATGAAAAATTTGCTTTGCCAAAAATGATCTGTAAATAAATTCGTAGTGAATGATGCCCTCATAATCAAAAAACACCTCCAACATCACTTTTCTTTGGCTTTTGTCCAAGTGAAATTTTTTCTTCCTCGGTGATGCTTTTGCTTTCCATTCACTTCACTGGCGTTTTGTCTGAGGGTCATAAAGAAAGCACCATGTCTCATCACCTGTCACCATGTTCAGCATCTCGAGTATCTCAGAAGGTGATTTCTTGAGCAAAATGTAGAATTTGATGTTAGCATGTTGCTTTAAAGATGACAATTCAAAATCAGACGAATGAAATATTTGCTTTGTCAGAAATAATCTGCAGTTAACATTGACAGTACCGGAAATGAATTCCAGATGGCTGTGTGTTTTCCTTATTAAAGCTGCCAACCCCCCAAAAAGATATTTCGCCTCCAACGAACACCTGCGTGAATGTAGGTGACCATTCCGGGAATTTATTGACTCTACCATGTATAGGGTTCATACTCAAATATGGGGAAAAAAATTCTCTTAGATTTTCAGACAACTTTCAAGAAATTATTAGTGACATATTTCAAAAAACAGTCCTCTAGAGAAAAGAAAATACTTCTACTTCCACTGTATGATGTCATGTTATTGCTCAACATGATAGAAATTCACATATAAATCATTGTTTACATGTGTATTTTTGCAATTCTTACTCATTTGAATATCTATATGAAGCTAAACAAGAAAAATATATTATGAGAGAGAGGAAATATTCATTTTCCCCAGGTTTTATGATCAATTTTTCCAGAATTTTAATTAAAAATTTTATTTTTCCTGAGCTTTCCTTGATCTTTTTAAAAAACAAAATCCAAATTCCCACAGTTTTCCTTGATGAATATGAACCCTGATATATATATAAAGTTTCTTTAATTTGTAATATTCATGTCATAATAGTAATGCAATTATATACAGTGGATATAAGTCAAAAGTTCTAGGGAAAAACAGAATTTCCCTCAAAATAGTCAAAGTGCTACTCATATACTTTTCTTTTATTGTTAGGTATTCAACTTCTGTTCCCCTAAAGTCCTCCCCTAATTTGAATATAGTACATTTTAGGGATGAAACGGATAGTGATTTTGCCGGATACCGGATATCCGGAGCTCTTCTGCCTACCGGATATCCGTCGGATATCCGGCATTAGTTTTGTTTCATGTTGTGTTGTATATTTCTTTTCTTTTTCTTTATTTTAAAACAATAAAATATAAACATATTTCATATACTATTCTTTTAAAAACATTTTAAATATAATTTATTTAAACATATTTATTTAATATTCTATTTATTTGTGCAATATTGCCATGAAGAATAAAATTTTAAGCCTAACATACTCATTCCTACACTTGCAATTATTGGTGAAAAGCACTATCACAAAAAGATAGGTTTTGTTCAGAATTATAAAACTGAAACTTATTATTTACATATTTTTTACAATACTATTATTAAAAAAATGAAATAAAATATTTTATCAATATAAGCACAGTTGAAGGGTTATTTTCACATGAAAACTAATATGTTGTGGCCATCACAAAACTTTCTTCTACATAATTCTATATAACAGCGCCACTTACGGTTTAAATCGTATAAAAGTTTAACCATAGCTTCTCACAATAAATATTTTACAAAAGGAGTTTATGCAATTTTAATCAACAGATGCTGAGATATACGCTTGTGAAAAATCATAATAGAAGCTCCACCTGTCGGCTGATATACACATAAATAAGGTCAACATTTGCTTTCATAATGGTTGTCTTATATATCAAGTTTCATGCACATATGTCATAGAAGTTGGGATTAACTTAGCCTATGCATTGGATAAATTGTAGTGCAGTATTGCCACCTGTTGGCCAATATACACCTAAAATAAATCGCAATAGTGTTTCACAATGGCTGGTTCTCTCACATACCAAGTTCTATGCAATTATACACAATAGAATAAGAGATATAGCCTTCTCCTTTTGGGGGGAAATTTCTGTATTGCAGAGCCACCTACTGGCCAACATGCACCCTAACTGAACCAGCATAATTTCTCATAATGCCTTTCCAACATGGAAGTTTTGTGTAGTTACATGAAATAGAACCTAAAATATAGCCTTCCCTAAATTGCAGAAAGCACTGTATAACAGCACCACCTGTAGAGCGATTGGCACCAAAATTTGATAGGCACTAATATATGCCAAGTTACATGTACATATATATTTATATGAAATTCTGTGCAGTAGTTTCTAAGATATAGCCTTCCTCTAAGTTGCATAAATCGCAGTATGGCAGCACCACCTGTTGAGCCATTTGCACCAAAAGTTGATAGGCACTGATTTATGTCATGGTGCAACTACACATAAATTTATATGTAATTATAGTACGCAGTAGTTCCGGAGGGACAGTTGAACAGAATTTTTGTCACACACACACAGACATTTTTTAAAAACTGGTCAAACCAGGTTCTGGACTTCTTAAAATGTGTAAATCCATCAAAAACCAGAAGTTTAAAATTTTTATGAATCCAATACTTTCTTTTGAGACATTTATAAGAAAACAAAAAAGAAAGAAGAAAAAAAAAATAATAATAATTAAAAGCTTCAAACTAGTATGTTATGGCCATCACAAAACTTTCTTCTATATCTCTCTATATAACAACACTACATGCTGTTTAACATGCAGAAGAAACATAATCAGAGCTGCTTACAATAAAGATTTTAGATATTAAGTTTAGTGCAATTTTAATCAAAAAATTTTGAGATGTAGCCATGTGGAGAATCACAGAAGGTGCGGAACATCTGCACCACCTGTTGGTCGATATACACCCAAATTAAGCCAACTTTTATTCTCATATTAATTTTATCTTGTTTATCTCTTAAATTTTATAGATGTTGAGATTTAGCTTTCCTATTCACAGAGTAAATTGCAACATAATATAGCCACCTATCGACCAATATGCACCAAAATTGAATCAACATGATGTTTTATATAAATGACCCTTTCCCATACTAAATTTTTAGCAATTATACACGAATGAATCTGAGATATAACTTCCCCATTCACGGAAAAATTGCAGCATAGCAGCATCACCTATTGGTCGTTATGCACAGAAATTGAATGAACATGTTTCATAATAGCCCTCCCTGGACACACTTAGTTTATTTTTTTAATTATACACAGCATAAGCTGAGATATAGTCTTCCTTTAAATGGGAGAAATCACAGTATAGCAGCGCCATCTGTTGAGTGATTTGCACCAAAAGTTGATGGGCACTTTTTTTTTTTTTGATAAGATGCAACTATGTATAAATTTATATGAAATTCCGTGCATTAACTCTTGAACTGCACAAAATTTTTGTCAGATAGACATTTTCCGAAAATGGTCAAATTGTGTTTTAATTCCCTCAAAATGCGTAAATCCACAGAAAACTGGAAGTTGAAAATTTTCACGAATCCAATACTTCCTTCTATTTAATATTGAAGAAAGTAATAATTCAAAATGTATACTTTTAACTTATATTTTTATATTCTGTACAGATAAGAAAGAAAATTTTACATTAGTTATTAAAATTCTTAAGTAAGTGAAGTTTTTCTGCAGCACAAAATCAAAACCTTTAAATAACTCATTTTTTTTCCCTTATGAACAATATGAAAGTGCAGACATTCTGAAAATTTAAATATGTACTTTTATTTGAAGTAATTTTAATTTTTTGCGATATATCTATGCAACGCAACAAGGAATTCTAAATTCAGGTGCTTTAGTAAGATATTCCATTAAAAATGCAAATTTATATAAATTGGAGGGTTTTTAAAAAATCCAAATCGAATAGATAGAAGGTGCAAGTAATGCCAGGTTTCTGCTAGTATAAATATATGGTCACAAAAACAACAGCTTTATTATGTATGGAAAACTGGATTGTAAATAAACAGGTTCTAGTCAATAAATGCACATTATTTGACTCATTCTCGAAACAATCTAATAACTTTAGCATCCAAGACTAACAATATTACTAAACAATCTAACAACATAAAGACATGAAAACAGAGTTATATATACACTGCAACTGCAGAGAATAAATATAATTTGTTCAGGAACAACAATGAACAGATCTTTTTATTGTTATTGGGAAGATTAGGGGGAATGTTATAGATCACTCTGGAAAAAAAAAAAACTAGCTAACTCTGTACAAAATTAAAATAGGGCTTCTATATTTCTTAGACCTGAAGCTACTTTTGGCTGTATTTGTTTGCTAATGAGTCCAAAATCGATTTTCGCAGAAGCCAACTTAAAAAAAAAAAAAAAAAAAAAATCCTTTACAAGCTGCAAATGATCTAAAAAAAAAATTTAAATTGTCGCAAAATTTTCATCTGATGGGAGTTTAAGTTTGAATTTTCTCCTTCGGATATCCGGCTTGAAATTACCGGATATCCGTATCCGGTGTGCTGATATCCGGTACCCCGCCGGATATTTAAAACTCAGTCGGATAGGCCGGATACCGGATAGTTACCGGATATCCGTTTCATCCCTAGTACATTTATTGATATAAAATTTAAGTCTGTTATCAAATTTAAAAGTTTATTGCAAATTATTCAGATAGCTTAAACACACACCACTCTTCGGAAATTATCCGTCTTAGCCAAATTTTCATGTGGCACTCTCATTTGATCTTTAAAGTATGAAACAATTTTCTGCAATTATTTATTTATATTAGTTATGTTGATTTCAGATATGCACACAAACAAATCATAAAAAACTTTATTTTCGTATTCAAAGTGCATAATTATAGCAAAAAATAAGCGTTGAAAACTAGACTTTAAACAATACTTTGTTTGCTATGTGGGTATGAGATAGTAATTATCATTCCTGAACAGATTTCCTAGACTTGGTTTGATAAAGCATTCTCATTAATTACATTTAATAGAAAAGAATATTTTAGATTAATTTTGGAAAGCTCTGTATACTGTCTATAAATTATATATACAGGGCGATTATAATTAAAGTTACGATTTCAAAACGCTATAATTTTAAAACTATCCATCAGAGCGATTTGATATTTTACCAGAGCAATCGTGAGGCAATGAAAGTTTGTTTGGGGAAGGGAAAAAGTAGTTCCAGCATGCTTCTATAGATGGTAATGTCAGGGGAAATATGCCTAAATGGACGCATTAAACACAGGAATGTTGCAACACAATGGAATAGCAGGAAACAATAGACTATAGAACCTATAGAATAAAATACGGAGTTTGGACTTCTGGTAAAATTTGTTTTTCAGTTATGCTTATTGAGATACACAGAGAAACAAACACACAGACCAAATCTAAAAACCTGACTTTTGGATTCAAGGGACTTCAAAACATGTAAATATTGCAAAAACTCAATTTCAAAAATCTGACTCACAAACAATTTTTTTTTTCTATACCATTACATGGGTAAGAAAATAAAAATTACTTAAAACAGCAATATCAATTATAAAAATTCCTAAAAAGCTCGAAAATCGACAATACAGCAATCAAATGTATGCAAGTTGTGAGCTTTGCTTACAGGAAAATAATAATAATAATAATAATTTAAAAAAATAGAAATTATTGGATACCCCAATTTTATTATACATAATTCCTAAAAAAATGTAAAAATCACCAATAAAGCAATCAGTGTTCAAATGTTGTAACCAAAAAATACAAATATCCTAATCCTAATGCGCATGAATTAAAAAAAAAAAAAAAAAAACTGTGAAACAGATAATACACATATTGATCTACATTCACATAAACATAACATCAATTTGACAGCAATATATCAATTGATCATTTTACTTAATTATTTGGTTACGACACAATATTTCAACCTGCACAAAAAAATAACAAAAGTGTTTTCATACTTTTATTACATTTACAATGTTTTTCTAAGTATAACTTGAAATTCTCAGCAAAAACTACAAAACACAATGGTCAAAATATCACACAAAAGAATCCAAGAAAAAAAAAAAAAAAAAAATCCATTGTGTCTGAACATTTTGTTTTCCTTTTATCATTGCAAACAAATGAAATTCAATAAAATATGCTCCAAGTGTTATCTAACCACCCTACCATTAGATTCTGTGTCTCAAGATAAAATTAAATCTAAATCAGTAAAAAAAATAGTTTTTTAGTTTCCAAAATGCACTTCTTCATCCCTGTGAAAACACTAAAGCTGATAAAAGTGATAACTACCTACTATATCTAGCACAAATAAAAAATACCTTAAAATTATGCACACACAACTAGATAACAACCAATGGTACACCACCACTTTTGCTTCAAATGTACCCCTCACAACAGAAACTGTAAACAAAGCTTTCTGTGCTTGTTTATCAAACTTTAATAACTTCCATTCCTGTCTTATATTATTGATAATATTTTCAGTAACATATAAACACTAAGCTATTATTTTAATAGTATGTAATCCATCAGAATGAGGCTTCAAGGGGTCTGAAGATTTCTATGCCTTTAAGAATTTGATTACAAAATGGAAAATCGGATTTCATATAGCTCATCGTACTCTTAACAGCTGCCCATTTAACTTAATGCCCATTTAAAAAAATTTCTGACACTTGTGCTGTGCAAAACCAATGAACTATCAAATAAACTGTGATGTGACTGCTTGAATCTGTCTACTTTCTTCTGCATAACCAATGAAAATGCTTTTTGGAAATCTACTCTGGCTATTACAAAACGATGTAAAAGTTGCTTTGTTCATGACAGTTTTGGAAATAGAAAACAGAATTTGTACCAGAAAATGTACTTTTTTACGGAAGAAGGGAAAATTTTAGCATAATTTTACAGTGAATGTGATTGCTGCATCTATGTACCTTATGCATTTGGTATAATATGTGTCTTCTTGGCATTAAACTTGCCACGTTGGCAACTGCCTCTGCCCTCAATTCTCCAAAAAAATTCACAAATCACACTCAATATTATATTGTATCATAAAAACAACTTTTAGTTATTAAAATACCTGATATTTCAAAACTTAATAAATAAATAACAGTAAAAAATGCACAGATATTTAAATTAATTAATTTGTTAATACTAACTTGGAGGTTTGTCAGGCACTCCAACATCTATATCAACAGGGGCTACATCACAGGCATTTATGATACCATTTTCTTTTGAAACAACATCAAGACATGAGGACTGTCCACAATCCCAAAGACGAGCCGTACCATCTTTTGAAACAGAAACAATGTTGCGACCACGTTCAATAATGGCTGTATCAACAATGGCTGCAATAAAACAAAGGATATTTATAGTATAGCATAGAATAACAACATTAATCACATCAATACTTTTTACTTTCTTCTATATTCAACAGAAGAAAGTATTGCATTCATAAAAATATCTGACTTATGGTTTTCTATGGATTTACACGTTTTGAAAAGGCCAGAACAAGATTTGACCATTTTCAGAAAATGTGTCTCTGTCTGTCTATGTAGAACCTTGACATAAATTCTGTGTACCTTGACCTAAATTAGTGCCTATCAACTTTTGGTGCCAATCACTCAACAGGTAGCGCTGCTATATACAGCAATTTCCGCAACTGTTCCAAGAACTCAAATTTTCACAGATTTTCTTCTGTTCAAACAGAATTCTGCAGATTTTACTCTAATAAAATGAAGTCAGATGATGAGGACAATAAAATGAAGTGGATATATTTTGCTAAATTATTTGCCATATTTATGAGTGTCACTTCAGACTTACGAATAAATCTAATAAATGACAGTGATAATATGCATCCAATTAGAGTTTGGAAATATTTACCTTATCTATTATTATGCCTTTGTGTCAACTTAAAACATCTGCAAGATCCTAAAATAAATGATTTGTCAAGTCTAAAATTGGAATTATTTTTTTTTTATCATTCTCCTTCACTTATGTTTTCAGTGAGTAACAGAATGAAAGAAAAGTTCTTAAAATAATTACTTGAAATCACATAAGATATGTATTTCCATACCTGCCAACCTGAGGCAGACGAAAATAGGAAGATCATGCTCAAAAAACAGAAGATTTCACAAAAAACAGGAATATAGATTAAACTGTATAATAAAATAGTAATATACTATTTTGTAAAAGTAAAGTATATAATCAACATATACATATTACGTATTAATTAATTTTACTTCTTATTATAAAATCCATATACAGTGAAATACACTTAACACGAAAATGCTTAACATGAAAAATCGGTTAACATGTAATGATATAGTGGTCTGGACAGTGCACTATGCTATTTAAAACTTTTTTTTTTCTTTTAACACGAAACAAAAATCGTTTAACGCGAAAAAAAATTCGCTTTCGATCTTCAGTGACATGTTTGCTACAACAGAGATGCCAACATTTTAATTTATTCCAGAGCATTTTTAGCCCCGTCTTTATTTCCATAGCACTTTTTTTCTTAAGAGTAATATTTCCTTATTTTATTGTAGTTGTATATTGAAGGAAAACAGTCTATAAATAAAGTGGTGTGGATTAAAGATGGGGATAAAAATGCTCCGAAATAAATTAAAATGTTTGCAACTATGCTACAATATGTTGTCGTTGATGATCATGTGTGTACACTTATGTAAATTTTGATGACGAATCTGACAACTGAATCAACGATGCAGTTCCTGTCCCCTCTGCTTCAGAAATGAAGAAAATAATAAGTATCCGCAGTTATTTAGATGCGCTTTCGAATTGAGAGATGAATAAAACAATGGATGATCTCGATTAATTTTTGAACAATATGGTGCTGAAAAAGACACTTCAGTAAAATATATTTGATAATTTTTTTTCCAAAAAACAATAGTATTTGTACTTGATTTTTATCCTAATGGATGCAAGTTAGTAGTAGTTTTACAGGAAATGGAAATAAAAATTAACGACATGGAAAACATTGGCGAGTTTTGTACTTTTTTAACGAATCTTTTTACACGAAATTCTTTTAACACGAAAAAATATTTCGGTTCCTTCAGTTTCGTGTTAAACGTTTTTCACTGTATATACATATTGTTTTAATGAAAGTAAGTATTTCTGAAGTGTCTTTTACTAGTCTAATTTAACGACATATTTTGAACATGAGGAGGAAAAATGGCAATAATCTATTCTATTAGAAGTTTGCATAGTATAACTTTTATCTTGCATTTTCAGTTACAGGAGTTATGTAACCTGCACATACCTGCAAACTTAAAACTGGTAAAAATCAGAACATTTTAGGAAAAACATCGAAAAAACCAGAACACATTTTTAGAAAATCAGAACAATATTGAATAATAATAATAAAAAGAATTTTTACTCAGAGAAATGTTTTATAAAAATAAGAATTAAAAATAATCAGTTAACTATTATCTTTGCATTTGTTATGCAGAATAAAAGTAATTAAAAGAGAATTATCACATAAAAATTTGCTTAACAGTGATAATTCACTAAGTTATTATAGGAAAAAAAAAAAAAAATAACTTACCTAACATTAACATAAATCTGTATTTACAAACATTTTTGTCTGTCTGGTACATACTTTGATGCAATCAAGTTAACACTAATATAATAACTATAACTAGCAGTTAAAAAAAAAAAAAAAAAAAAAAAAAAATCTTTTTTTTTTTTTTTTTTTTTTAAATAGAAATTTGCATGATCAGGGTTCATACTCAAATACGGGAAAAAAATTCCCTGAGTTTTCCCTGAGTTCCCAGACAATTTTCAAGAAAATATTAGCAACATATTACAAGAAATACCCCTCTGGACAGGACAAAATACAGCTACTTCCACTGACTATATGATGTCATATTACTGCCGATCATGATAGAAATTCAGGCACAATAATTAATCATTTAAATTTTGATATGAAGCTAAACAAGGAAAGCATAACTTTAGAGAAGAAAAAACATTTGTTTTTCCAGGTTTTCCCTGATGAGTATGAACCCTGATGATAAATAAGGAAAAATAAAAAGATGAAATAAACAATACAAAAATTTACTGGGAGAGAAAATTAACAGTGGCTTTTTTAGCATTAGTTAAAAATTCTTTAGTGAAAACATATTCATAACACTTATCACTTTGGTGTGATTTTAAAATAAAAATGTTTTCAAGAGTTTTAACTGGAAGTGAGGAACGAAACTGCATCTTATTCTTTTTCATGCTGCGGAACATGTGTTCGCATTCAGCATTGCTATGAGTGATGCACAAAATAGCTTTAAAGACTTTCATTATTCTGTTATATTTTTTATTTCCATCCACTGAACATATGTTATCAACGTAGGCAATAATTTCATCTAGATTTTTTCCCTCATATTTTATATCTTCAGACTGCAATTCAATAAATTGCTTTTGTAACAAGTCCCATGCTAGATTATTGTCCTTGTTATTGTTAATACTCAGGAGGAATGGGAATTTTTCTACAAAATATCTGATACAGTACAAAGCCAATAATCCGGAATCGACGGGACCGTGGCGATTCCGGATTTCCGAATTTTCCAGATTTTTGGTCATGCTTAAAAAATATACTAATATTTTGGTTTAAGTATTTGGATAAAATGCAAATTCAAGTAAAAAATAAAATATTACAATTTTTAAATGTATTCTGTAATTTTCTTTTTTTTTATCAACTTTAACAATAAATAAATAAAAAATTAAACTTCAAAAACAAAAAAGATTTATTGACATATTTGCATACAAAAATTAGTACAAGTTAGAGTAGAAAAAAAAAAAAAAACATACCACTTTTAAAAGATTTCATGATATATATATATATATTTTTTTTAAGTACTTTAGGTTTTCAACTAAAAGTCTGAGCATAATTGAAATATAATATAGAATTTAGTTCTCAATTAGATAAATGTTTAAGAATTGTTACTATTATTATAATCATCTTCTTCCTCCTCTTTCAGAATTTGCAAATGTCGGTTTTGAAGATTACTAAGAAATAAAATACTTTTTCAGTTTTTTATTTAAATATATTTATACTTAAAAAAAAAAAAAAAAAAAAAAAAAAAAAGCTGTATGATGATGATTAATGCCGCCGAAATTGTCTGGATTTTTGGCGATTCCGGATTTTGGGCTTTGTACTGTACTTTCAAATGAAGATTCCTCAATTTTTTTCAAATTACAAACCTCAGCATGAAGCAAAACACCAGTTTTTAGGGAAAATTTTTTAATTATGTATTTTCATGCGTTTGCAAAATAACTCCTGACAACAGAAAAAAATTCTTTTTTTTCATCAAGACCTATGTTATTTAGTATTTCAAGCATACAATATCCAATGACTAAATTATCATCATTCTTTTGGTTTTCTAAATCATCAAAAGGAACTTGGGTAAGATCACTAAATTTCTTGATCACTGAAGGTTTCACAAACTTGATATAAAGTCCTTTCAAAAGTTCCTCGAGAGTTTTTTTCAGAATATGAATTTTTAGAGAAGCAGATTGTAGCAAAATGTTACTGGTATCAAATTCAGAGAATGTAGATAACAAAAACTGGCAATATGCCTTATTCAAATCGGAAGATAATACATAAAATATTCTTTCTTCAACTGGAAGGATTTCTTCATTCAATTTCATTTTTTTTTTTTTTTTTTTTTTTGCACTAGGCATTTCATTTAGCTTCCTTTGATTTTACTTCTGTATGAAAAAACTTCAGTAGAGGATCCCACTGTTCTATCAGCCTTTCAAGAGCTCTACTTAAGGACAGCCAATGAGTAGAAACATGCTTTAATATTTTCCTTACATCACTTCCATGAAATTCTTGAACTGTTTTGAAGTTTTCTTTGTGTTTTGCACTTCTCTCTAAATAGTAGAATATATACAGTAACGGCTGCTTAATAAATTCACTGGTTAATAAAATCAGCCGCTTTATCTGATCAAATTGCCAGGACCGGAATCAAATCAATACAAACTACTTTTAAAGTCGCCGCTTAATAAAATCAGCTCTGCCGGTTAATAAACTCAAATATACTCAGCAGCTAAAAATATCATTTATGTATACTAAAAGAAATTTTATTTACATTGGTAGTTTTTTTCTTTTCTTGAAATAAAAAAAGAAATTAAAGCACAATAATCCCTCCGTTATCTCTTATTATCGAAAATTTTACACTTGCAGGATAGTCACAGTTACAAATTAAACACAGCCTATAACTTATCTCCGTAACAATTTCAAGGAACGTAGTCTTCTAAGGGCTGTAAATAAGTTGCAAATTTGATTTGATTTGTAAATGATACATATATTTTTTAATTTTTAATGATAAAAAGACAATTTCTATTTCTTATTTTGAAATAACTGTAAATCAAGAAGTTTAAACGGAAATATTTTAAATATATAAGAACAGCGTGAACTTTTGGTAAAGTAATGATAATAATTTTTCTCACAGGAAAGCGCATAGGAACTTGGAATGCATTTAATTTACTTATATCGAAGGAATAATTATTTAATTATCTATCAAAAATTATTTAATATTTTTTAGTTTTTACTTATTCTATTATTAGTTACCTTTTAAAATTTCTTTCCAAATTCAAAGAAGTAATACACTTTTCTTAAGTGCAAAAACGTTCGCCGGATATAAAAATCAGCCGCTTAATAAAATCACTTTGGCTCAAGACTAATGTGATTTTAATAAACGGTGGGAACTGTATAATCAACACTTTGTCAATATTAATAGGCAGAGCAGAAGCTGCTTTTTCAGCTGCTAGATTTATCAGATGGCATGGACAGCCAATGGTGATAAGTTCTTTTTGCTTTTTCTGTAAAAAAACTAACCACACCTTTATTTTGTCCTAACATAACAGCTGCATTATCTGCGCCGAAAGCTATCGTATTTGAAATTGGAATTTTCAACCTATCTAACTCATCAAATATTAAGCAGGCAATATTTTCACCAGTTCCATCTTTATTCAAGTTAGGCTGACACAGTAATGACATTATTATCTTTTGCATATCTTCATTATAGTATATTACTACAACTACAACTACAACTAGATATAACTTCGTATCCAAATCGTTACTGCCGTCGATAGCAATAGCGAAAAAAGCCTTTTGTAAATTTACCACTAAATCTTGATGAATAGCTGCCATTTTACAGGCATGAGAGTGCAGAAACTTAAAAAAAGAGGAAATACGTGTATTCATAAAATTAATTTCAAATGAAAAAATAATGCTCACAGGAAAAAACTATACAAAATATTTTAAAAGTAACAAATTAAACTAAAAGAATAACACATCACCACAATAAAACATGTGTTAAAAAAAAAAAAAAAAAAACATTAGCTAGCAATCAATATTTAATAACATTGACTGGTGGTGGAAAATGGGAAAGGGGGGGGGGGGGGGTAAAAAGTAGTTCATGAGTGAGAAATATTAAACACAATTCTTCTTCTTTATGGGTTCTAGAACATCATAAAGTAAGTTTAAAATTAATATTGACATTTTTGTTGTGGATGGATAAATATTCAAAAATAAAAGGCTTCCCACAGAATGTTTGATTGGGAATGGTTAGAGATGAAAAAGGGGAGGGGGGGAGGACAAAAAAAATTACATGAGTGAGAAATATTGAATAATTCTGTTCTTTTATATGTTATAGAATATGATAAAGCACGTTTAAAATGAAAATTGACATTTATATTTTGGATGGAAAAAGATTGAGGATCTAACGTTTTTCGTGGAGCATTTGAACACTGATCGTTATTGGAGTTTGATTTTAACAAAATAAAAAATCGCGAAATTAACGAAAATCACAAAAAAGTGGAAAATTCTCATGTCTGATTTTATCAACCACAGAATTTGTCTTTATTTGGGCACATGAATATTTTTTTGCACTAGTGCCACTAGCAGAATCCGGAAACATTTTTTTGAATACAGGTCTTGCGTGGTCCACAGCAGAGAGAGGTATGTTGTGTTCCACGAGAAATTTGGTGAATAAACATTTGGCTTGAAATACAGACACATCAGTATCATCCGGTTTTTTAAAGAAAGTTTAAAGTTTTGTAGTATTATCAACTTTAGAGCAATTCTTTTTGTGCTTGGCTATATTCAAATGTTTATTAATGTCACTCTTCCCACCATGAGATATTATGAAATCGCACAAACAATAGCAACAAACGCAGGGTTAGAAATAAGCGATCATTAGTCGCATTTTGCGACCAGTTTTTTCATTTTGACGCCTAGAATTCCAATCATAAGTACCATATTTCACACCTGGATTTTTTCCTCATCATACCTAATAATTTTCCCAATCCCATCAGACTGTAAACAAGTCTATTTCGGTCAATTGAACCTTATAAAAACTGATTTAAGAAATCATATCTCTATGAAAGTAGTTGACGATTTGTTAATGATTAAATTAAACAGCCTTAAATTGGAAGATTTCTGCCCAGAAAATGCTATTAAATTGTGGTGGAATGAAGTATCTTCTAGGCGAAGAATGAATTTGCGAATTTAAATATGTACATTTAATATTGTCAATGTAATTACATTCATTACATAAATATTTTTTATATAATCTTGCATATATTATTTACAAGTTGATGCTTTATTATTGGTTTTTTTAATATACATATTTAATTATAGATGGCACCTAGTTTTTTCATTTTGACGCCTAGTTTCAAAATTCTTATTTCTAACACTGAACAAAAGGCATAAGTATTGTAAATTTTGTTCCTTCATGTTGATTTTCAAGTTAAACTATCGTTAATTTTAAAGTCCAGAGATAGTATATAGTGTTTAGTGTTGTAGATAATGTTTAAATGAATTTAAATAACTTATAAGTTTAATTGGTTATGTTGCATATAAACAGTTACATTTTTTAATTAAAATTTATTAACTATATATATTATTCAGTTCAAATTAACTTACCTTTAAAAATATAACTTGAATATATTTTCTTTTAAGTATTTTTGAAATTAATGACGTTAAAAGAAACTCTTTTTATTTTGTAAACTAATGTTTACATTTTAAATTTATACGTCAACGAACAATAACTTTTTAAAATGGGTTGTCAACTTGGCCCATAGATGGCATTGAGCTCATGGCGCAGTTTTGTTGTCTTGGCGATTGTGACGTGTTTCTAACAGATCCGGAAGAATGGCCTGCCACCTAGCAGACAGCTTAGGTAGCTGCTTTTTCAATCCATTCGTCAATTAAAAGGTGCAATGAACGTTGCATCATCCTCTTATAGTTTGCAAGTTATGTTTTTATAGGTTACGTCATTATTATTTGTTCATTATGTTTTGTTACTTAAAGTAAAAGAGTTTTTATGCTCAGATATTTTAGATTAATTATGGTTATTTAAATAGTTATTTAAAGTTTAATCATGTTTGAAGCTATTGAACGTTTGTTGATGTTTACTGGCAACATTAAATTTTATGCCTGGCTATTAATGGTTTATCACCGTTATTATTCAAGCTTCATAATGTTTAGTGCAACAGTTTAAGTGTCTCTGGCAGTTAATATGAATTGTGATAGTTTTTTTCAACATCAAATACTGGTAATCCCAAATTGTTTATTTTTGTTCTTAATTAATTTTGTTAAATTTTACACAGCTTGTTAAGTTTGAATAAATTCTGTTAAGTTTCAAATATGACTGTCTTTTTTAAATACTACCATAATTTACAATTTTTTAGAGCAAAAGCAATTTGTTTCCACTACATTTTAAAATACTCACATATTAATCTTGACAATGTAAATTTGTCACTAAGAGTAAATACTTCAGATTTGAGATTCTGGAAAAATTCACTTTATAATCCAGTTCGAAATGCTGTACATCATGCTGTTTAACTTCAGTAGACATGAAAATTGATGAATAAGGAGCTGTTGCAGATTGACATAAAAAATTCTGCTACTAGGCATATTTGTGATTTAAGAAACATGAATCAAGGAAACTTTGTTTCGATTTCAACAACAGAAAAAGAAGTAGCCATGTCGTATGTGCAAAATGAATAACAAGTGATTTGAAAATGGGAGTAATGAGCCCAGGAGCAGAATTATATCCGATGTTCTGCAACGAGACATTAAAATTTGCAGATGTTCTGCAGGTATTTTGTCCAAATTTGTCAAAGCACAGTAAAATGCAAAATAAGCATAAAAATAATACTGATTAGTAAAGTATTTATTACACATTTATAATAAAACATGATTTAAAATTTTTATAATCTAAAACTGAGGAACACACCCAGAATTTGCAATTTTTTCAATGGCTTTTGGCATTAATATTGTCACATTAATGTGGATATACTACTTACAAAATGTTTATAAATTTTGTCTATACATTGAAACAATGACTGTTTCCAGCAATTTTCTAGTATGCTAACAGGTTTACAGGTCAGTTGAACATATCTAGGTTTTATTAATTTTAGAATGTTAGCTGTATCAACATCATCCAGTTAGGGGATAGATGAAATGTTCTGCAAAAGCCCCAATTGTTCTGCAACGTGCGTTGCAGTTTTAAGCACTTTCTGCTCCTGGGGTAATAAGTAGAGGTAGATTTGATCATTGCGAATACTAGTATTGACAATGCATCTATAAAGCAAATTCTATATTCTGATAGACTTTTAAACATTTTTGCATTTAAATTCAATCATTAAAAACTGATATTAAATTCAAATATACTAAATATAATGATTCCCGGCATTTTCAATGTTTTATAATTTTTGCCTGCATATATTTGAATAAAAATTAGAGGTGGTATATATAGATATTTTATGAAATAATCCGATTTTAGCTTATTAGCGAAATTCTTACTACCATATTTTAGCAAAATACAATATGTTTCAGCAAAATGCTAAAAAAAAAAAAAAAAAAAAAATGGCTGTTTTTATCCTGCTACATTCATTTTGAAGAAATATAATACATCATAACAAAAACTAAAAATTCTCATTTTAGCAGAATCCATTAAGCACAATGCATAACATACATATAATAAATATTAATTAATTTAGCAAATAATCTATGAACTAATAACCCAACTATGCTTAGAATAGATTGTTTTAAGTATAATAATGCAAAATAAAAGGGGAGGGATTATAAATTACTTAGTGAACATTTTATTAAATAACTTCAAATATATAAAATTTTGATTTTTATTTATTTATTTTTTTTTAATTTAAATACAGTTGCAGCAATTTAGAAGTATAAGAAGTTTGATATGCACTAATAAATCTGTACTGATAAGTATAAAGGATTTAAGTTCATATTCTTGATTTTTCAGGAGACGAAAAATAAAGTTAAACTAACTAAAAACTAATCAGCAGAATCGATTAGGAAAAAGGGATTTTGTTGGTTTATACGCTTTATACCATTCAGTGATTGTCAATCTTCATTTAATAAAGGGGAAAAATTGAATAAAATATTTTATACCAAAGATTAATGCTAAATTTCTGACTTGAATCTTTTTTTACCAATGAATTTTCTCAAAGACTAAATGACATGGATTTTAATCCTTTATACCAATCGATAGAGATTTTTTTTTTTTTGAGTCTGACCATGTGCTTAACTCAAAATCGACATTTTTGGACTTAAATCCTTTATTTTATACTTATCAGTACAGAAATTTCATATGAAGATGATGAATTTTTTTTTACCTGCTGTATGTCCTTTCAATGTTACAGGGCACTGACCAGTGTTTGCAGCCCAAATTTTCAATTGCATATCTGCACCTGCTGATAATACAACTATTCCTGATGGGAAGAACCGACAAGAATAAATATCCCACACATGGCCTTGAAGATTTCGCTGAAAAAAACATCATATAAATTTCTATTTTATGGAATCAAACTATGTATTTGTAACAGATATTATTTCAATAAAGTTTATAACTGTATTAGAGCACCAAAAATCTATTATTTTAAACCCTAACAGCACATCTTCTCCAAATGACATCCTTAGGATATCTTCTGGATGAAAAAGACGTCTATGAACATCTTACGGACATCTTCAGGATGTATTGTGGACAAGTGTGTTGTTAGGGAAATCAACAAAGCCTGACACACAGCTTCTTCAGAGCCAATATTTCAAGGTTAATGATTTAGATATCTATCAATTTCAGAGATTATTACAATTCAGAGACAATAACCCCTTTAGTTAATATTAATATACTCTTTTAACGCAACACAGCAATAACAAGAATTGTGGTAAAACAGGAAAGCAATATTAACCATAAAAATGAGATAACTGGCTAATTACAATAATTGGAATTATGCTTATTGTTGAAAAACAACTGAAACCTACCAAAGATAATATGCACACAATGACATCAACTACATTTACAATAAATAAAAAATGACAACAGCTTCTGGAAGGGCAATGCATGCACATTTAGAACAGGAGATGATGATAACATATAAACAGAACAGGGGAGAGCGATGGGTGAAGAAGTCCTGGTCTGCAAATGTCACATTGTAGCTAGGCTAGGGATGTACCAAATGTTCGGTATGTATAAGGTATTCGGCCATATTACCGAATATTCGGTTTGGCTGAATCTATAACAATTCAATTTTTTTTTTCAAGCTTTAATTATATAATAAAATTATTATTTAACTGCTATTTTTAATTATCATTAAATTAATATTATCCAGAATATTTAAGAAATATATTTAAATGAGAGAGTTTTACATAGCTCCTACAGTAACATTAAAAAAAAATTATTAGTTACAGAAATCATAACAGTTCAGGATGCCTACTGAAAGCTGTTCTACAACTTTTATTAGTCATCTTTATTTTATAGACATGAGAGGGCAGAAAATTAAACAAAACACTATTCAGTGCATCCCTAGTTATACCTCATAAAAAAACAGATTAAAATTAAAAAGCTGGAGTGACTCCACTCAACTTTCTGAGCATTTAATAATTAATGGTTCTTTAATTTAAATAAATTTAAATGAGAGAAGTGGTTAAATATACTAAAGGGAAAATCATAATAGGTGTTTGAGTATTTCTCCCCAAGTTGTATATTATTTAATGGGTCCTAGCATATCCAAATTCCTTTGTGTATCTCTATATAGGAACTATAGTGGTAAGGTCACAATATCAAATACTTATCTGCGCCTCTTTCACGTATAAAAAAAAAAAAAAAAAAAAATTAACATTGCTAAAGTGAACTTTAAAAGTCTGAATCCACAGACTACAATGTATAAAAATTCTACTTTGTATCTGATAAAAACACCCATGTAAATTTGTTCAGTTCTTGTGACGATAACCTAAAATGTGCTTACTAATTTATATCTTAACTGAATATAAAGTTTAGATGCTAGTACATCTCAAATAATTTGAATCAAAAGTCTATAATAATACAGAATTTTTTGTTGTGTCCCTTTGAAAGAACAATAAATCCTACATTCATTAAAATCTATATAATTGAGGGACAGTGACCTACAACATACCTACTAACTTTTAGCTCAATCAAATAAAGCATTTAGACACTATCACAGTTTAAATAATTTGAATCCATTAGCAATTAGCAATAATGATAAAGAATTTTTATTTCTTACAACTTTATCATTTAAACATTTCATAAACCTATTTTTTAAACTATTGAATTCACATTGCTTTAAAATCTACTAAATTTTGGGAGAAAAATTTGTTTAATTGAAAAAGCAAGCCACTAACTCCAATTTTCATTGTTTGTATGGTCATCATTAACAGCTCAATAGATTCTTCCACTCACAGTTCAATTACTGTCTTCATCTCTTTTTATTTAGAGGTAATATAACAAATGCAGAAAAAAAAAAAAAAAAAAACTAATTTAATTTAAAAAAAAAAAGTTTTTAGCGTATTTTCCTATAATTCTGTTAACGACCTAATTTTTTCAACAAATTATATTAAGAACCAATCACAAAATTTCCTTAATTATTGTTAAAATTTATAAGTAATGTGTAACATAATGTGGTCCATAAGATCTCAGGTCGTTTTTTTTTTTTTCTTCCTTTCTTTTTTATTAGCATCAGCTGTAATGAGGTTTGAGGGAATTGAGGTGCCTGTAACATAATATACTTTGTATTTTACTTTAAAAATATTAGACAGTTTTACTATGTTTATAAACATTTAATAGTTTTGCTAAATTTTCACTGTACAGATTTTAGAATGTATTTAAAAGTTATTTCAGTTGGAGATTAAAAATACAGCTATACATTTGAAAATAAACCTTATTATTATATGTGACCTTTACACTTAAAAAACAAACTAAAAATTCATAAGTGTATACTTTTTAATTATATAAGTATGTAACAGAAAATGGAACAACTGGGTGAAGAAATACAGGGTTTCCCCTCAATTTCAAAAATGCAATTCCCTGACTTTTCCCAGGTCAATTTTTATAAAGTTCCAAATCATAAAATTTGGTTTGCGACATAAAAGATAATTTGTGATGTATAAAAAATAGTTCATGATAAAATGATAACATAGCTTGCAACATAAAAGATAACATAGTACATTTTAAAATGCATGTGTAAAAAGCATTTTCCAGGTTTATATCATCATTTTTCCAGGTTTAGGGGCATTATCTGCAATTATTATTATTTTTTTTTTTTTTACTTTTTTCACTAATTTCAAATTCCCTGACTTTTCCAGGTTTTCCTTGTTCTCCTTGACCCATAGAAATACTTTGGTCTCAATATTAAGAGGTTAAAACTTAAAAGATTAAAAACTAGCTGGCATAGGTGGACTCTGCTTAGTTTCCCCTCATATATTTGTTTTCATAAATTTCAATTACAGCTCATACTGCATCCATGTTTAAATAAATGAAGTCTATCAATCACTCAGCATGGTTGCAAAATGAAATGCCCTACCCACAAGGCTACCCTACTATTGCTTTGATATATTTGTCTTATTCTAAATTGTTTATCTTTGAAATTATGAAAAATCGTCTGTACAGAAGACCTGTCTCAATTCTGAAGTTTTGTAGTTCTATCGTTATTAGTTCATAGCTGCCAACCTTTGAGAATCAAAATTAGGGAGATTCCAAGCTTTAAGAATCAAAATTAGGAAGATTTTGTATACAATATTATATAGTTTAAGCCATAAATAGAACATTAATAGTACAGTAATTGTTGGGAAGAGAAGGAGCAAATAAAAGGGAAATTTTGCATTATCTAGAGGCTTTCTTCTTATTGCAAATATGAGAAAATAAATAAATAAAGCATACTGAATTTAAAATACTACTAGATTATATTAAATTCTAACCATACTGAAATTATATATATACATACATAGACTTGGGAAAAATTTTCCCACCTGAAAAATCTATTCTTCATTTTTTCCCCAAGTTTACAAATTTGGTATAGATATGACATATAAATACTTAATTTAATTGAGGAAAAATAAATAGATTCATTAAGTTCAGCAATAAAGCCTGAAAATAATTACATACGTGAGAAATATTGAGTACTTCTATTGTTCTATTGTTTCTAGAATTGATCATTGATCACTATCCAGAGATGGGGGAAAAGGGGGGGGGGATGAAAAAAAATAATTACAGAGTAAGATAAACTCTTTCAATTCTACTTCTAGAATCTAATAAAGCAAATTTAAAATAAATATTATCATTTATGCTGCAGATAGATTGGGAGAAAAAAGACTTCTGCAAAACACTTGATTGCCGATCGCTAGTTAAGAGATAAATAAAGGAGGGGGGGGGGGGCAAAAAATAACAACATGAGCAAGAAATATTTAACAATTCTATTTCTTTATAGGTTCTAGAATCTCATAAAGCAAGTTTGAAATTAATATTGACATTTATGTTGTGGATGGAGAAAGATTTGGAATCGGGAGCTTTCATAGAACATTTGAAAATTAGGTGGTGCATGACGAAAATTTTGAAAAATTCGGGAGATATTAATGCTTTTCAGGAGTTCAGGAGATTGCCTCAAAAATCGGGAGTCTCCCGAATTTTTCGGGAGAGTTGGCAGTTATGAGATATGATAGCCAGAAGATCACACATACTGACATACATACCACACACACATACTGACCAATTGCCAAACACTAATTTTGGACTCAGCAGACCTTAAAACATGCAAATCAGGTGAAAACTTGATATTAAATTTTCGGACCGAACACAATACTTCCACTACCTACGGTAGTAAGGTAATGGAAGTAAAATCTGTCGTTAGCTAGATTTTGTCTTGATTAATATATGTACCAATTTCAGTAGGAACTGGTTAAATGGTGTACTTTGTATAGTGAATTAAAACCTGACATAACGGAACATCCATTTTATGAAAATAAAATAGCAATTTTTTTTGGGGGGAGGGGGGGAGGGGGGGGGAAGTAGCCATACCTTACATTACTAAGGCCTTTTGCTGAATATTAAATAGGATAAGTATTCAAGGATGCATACTCACAAGAACAGTTCCATTGCTGGAATCCCAGATACGAAGAACATTTTCATCACAGACTGATACTCCTAATCCAGCATCAGAAATATCAAGACTTGCAATCTATAAAACAGCAAAATAATTTATTGAAACAGTTTGGTAATAATTTAAGATAAAAAATCAGCGAAATTTTTTAATCTATATATATATAAATGAATGTTTGTCTATATGTCCTTTATAAAATCGTAAACGGCTTGACCGATTTCGATCATTCTTTTTTTTGTTTTTTTCCTTGTAGGTCAGGGATGGTCCAGAAAAAAAAAAAAAAAATTGAAAAAATTCGCCCCCAGGGTGGGGGGTGGGGCAAAACGTGAATTCAAAAAATCTTTCATATTTCAAACAAAAAAAAACAGATATCCGTAAAATTTTTGCTTTAAAATATAGCTAATATAAATGTCTAAAAACCAATTTCTGGAATTTTCGAAATTCGGTCCCCAAGAAAGGGGGGGGGACAAAACGGGATTTCACATGCGTAAAATGCGATTTCGCATAATCCTATATATCTCAAACAAAACAAAAAAAAAAAACAGATATACATGAAATTTTTGCTATAAAATATAGCTAATACAAATATCTAAAAACCAATTTCTGGAATTTTAAAAATTCAGCCCCCAGGTGAGGCAGCAGGGCAAAAACAACTAGAAATACAGTCAGGCCTTTCAAAATTGGTACAGATAGGTTTCAAGAGCCTGCACGTCGAATGGGGATATTTTCGAAAGTGTAAAGTTATTAGGAGGGGAGAGAAGGGGGGAGGGGAGAGGGGGGGGGAGGGGAGAGGGGGGGGGGGCAAAAAATTAAAAATAGAGTTAGATCGTTCAAATTTGGTATATAGAGGTTTTCGATACTTACAAATCGATTGCGGATATTTTCGAATTTGTAAAATTATTAGGGGGTGTGGGAAGGGGGTGGAGAGGTAAGGGGGGTGCTATGGGCAAAAACAAATAGAAATACAGTTAGGGCATTCAAAATTGGTACAGATAGGTTTTAAAGGCCTGCAAGTTGAATGGGGATATTTTCGAAAGTGTAAAGTTATTAGGAGGGGAGAGGGGGGGGCAAAAAAATTAAAAATAGAGTTAGATCGTTCAAATTTGGTATATAGAGGTTTTCGATACTTACAAATTCATTGCGGTTATTTTCGAATTTGTAAAATTATTAGGAGGTGCGGTAAGGGGGGTGCTATGGGCAAAAACAAATAGAAATACAGTTAGGGCATTCAAAATTGGTACAGATAGGTTTTAAAGACCTTCAAGTCGAATGGGGATATTTTCGAAAGTGTAAAGTTACTAGGAGGGGCGAGAAGGGGGAGGGGATGGGGGAGGGTGAAAAAAAAAATAGAGTTAGATAGTTCAAAATTGGTACACAAATGGTTTTCAATACTTAAAATCGAATTCGGATATTTTTGAATTTGTAAAATTATTAGGAGGGGCGGTAAGGGGGGGCTATGGGCAAAAACAAATAGAAATGCAGTTAGGACGTTCAAAATTGGTACAAATTGGTTTTAGAGGCCTGCAAGTCGAATGGGGATATTTTCGAAAGTGTAACGTTATTAGGAGGGACGGGGGAGGGGGGGGGCGAAGGGGGAAAATAACAGAAATAAGAGTTAGAGCATTTTGGGAATTTTTTCCGAAGGCAGTGAGAACCTGGTGCGACATTTTTCCTAATCAGATTTTGTTTAGCTTTTTTTTTTTTTTTTTTTTCACGTGATAATTAAAAATAAGTTCCAGTGAAGTGGGCGAAGCCTGCTCGTTGATCTATAAAAATCTAATTTTCAATCAAATTTAGTGATTTTTGTGAGACTGTGAATTTATAATAATTATTTATAGCCAAATTTTAACCTTTGTCAAAATTGGCTTAAAATTTGTGATAAAAAAGGAGGGGGGTTTATAATTTAATACAATTGTAGTAAAAATAACTTCCTTTATCGCACTGCGCCACTGCTATCAAGTGAAAAGAAATATGTGGGGTTTTTTATTTTAGATTTTGGCAACAACCATAAAAGTTTTAGTTTAGATTGGATCCTTCTATTGCATGATAATGAAGTTTTGATCTCTTGCTATGAGGGAAAAATATTTTGATTTTAGAACTGAGTTCCTTAGAAATTTTACTTGTACATATTTTTTTGTACGTAACTTTTAATTAAGTATAATCTTTAAATAGTATAAAAAAAGGTATATATATCATTCTCTTGTGTTTGCACCCGTCCTGTCTTTGTTTAGATTTTAAAAGGCCACTGAACTGCATCACAATAAACCACATGACTCATTTGAATTCTGCAAAGAAGAGTTGGAAGTTCACCAATTGTAATCGTTGGAGTTCAATTAGAAGCTTACCAACCATAGAATTATAAAATGTCAAAGCACGTTTTGCATTAAAAATCACATTTCAATTAAAAAATCTACCAAGCAGATTTTTATCAAACATATCTAAGAACAATACTGACAGAGCCAATGTTTAAAAAACCACACTAAAATCAGTCTATTCATTTCTAAGCTACACAGTCATAGACAGACAACGTATAACACTCCTCTTCTTTGTTTAGGGACTAAAAAATGATAAATACGAGACAATTATTTATTTATTTATTTTTTTAATTATTAAAATAGCTATTAGTGATAAAACATTAGCAATATAAGTACATGGGAAATTTAGCAGTAAGTTTTGTTTTAAAGGAAAAGATATATATATATATATATATAATTACTAATAAATAGCTAATAATACACAAATAAGTAAAATATAAAAAGTAGTCTTACACTTTTCTGGTGAATATTTGAGAAAACTTTAGAAGGAGCAAAAAAATCACATTTGCAGTTTGGATCTTTATGAAGTAAGGTCAAGGATCTCTACATAAAAAAAAAAAAAAAATTAAAGTTACATATGTAAACAAAGTTTTATTTCCATGGTTAATTACAATTTGGCAGAAAATTGTATTTTACATTTAATACTATAAAATACTGTTCAAGCACCCCCACAATCTTCAAGGAAAATTGAGATATATGTAAGATAGGGCAGATAAATGTTAAAAATTGCAGAGATTGAGATGTATTTTCCTGCTAAAATTAAGTGAAAAAAAATGATTTTGAAACAAGACATATACAGACGAATCTCGCTACAATGAACCCAGGATATAGTGAACTCTCGATTATAATGAATGTTTTCAGCGGTCTCAACTAAATACCTACTTAATTAAACACCTATTTTATTAGTAATCAAAGTTTGGTTAGAGTGAACTTTTCTGAAGTCTGAAGACAGTTCACTATAATTGGGTTGGCTGTATATTTTTTTAATATTATAATGATAATATAAATAACAGCAGTGAAACTACCTAGCTTGAAAAAACCCCTGAAAATGGAATTGAAGAATTCCATATGACCGAGGAGCCGCTAATAAAATTAAAAGTTCAGCTAATAAGTACAGTATCAATATCCCGATTAAACCAAATAGAAATATATATCAATTAATACGCAACGATAAAGATCCAATTTCACCACTAGAAACAGCCGGAATATACAAAATACCTTATATTAATCAAAATAAAAGCGCAGGTTCATATATCGGAGTTACAAAAAGGAAAATTAAAACCCGCATTAACGAACACAAACATGATATTAAAACTGACAAAATAAATATCGCACTAGCTAAAACATATAACAGCGAAAATATAGAGATTAAATTTAACGAAACTAAAAAATTAGCCGATTATAACAATTACTATTACGCGATGTTCCGAGAATCTTTAGAAATTACAACCAACCTTAATGTGTGCAATGACAGCGACGCAATGACCCCAAATGAAGCGTGGAGACATCTCATAAAGAGAACCGCCCATAAACAACAACACCGCCCGAATTTCACGACAGATGAAGCCGCTGAGGAGGCCTGGACGTCCAGGTGAAAAGCTTACGGCCAACAACGAGGCAAGTTAAAAAGGTTTTTCTAATTTAAAGTAGTTATAGTGATGTCTCGTTTTAAGTTTTATAATTTCTAATAAATACTTTATTCTTGGTTAACTGACATTCAACTAACGAATAAATTTCAGAAAACACTTTTTTCCTCTTTTCCAACATATTGTTTTGTATTTGCTACTATTTTAGAAAGGTTAACTTCCATTAACAATAACAATTTCATATAAAACAAATGTTTATATTTATAAAGGCGAATCTTATAAAATTTCTACTTAAGGTTCAAAAGATACAATGAATCCTCTTTCTAAGAAAATGAACAAGAAATTTAGAACACAATTTAAAGAATACGTAAATTCAAAAAAAAAAAAAAAAAAAAAAAAATAATAATAATAATAATATTTAAGTATGTATACTTGAGTGACATTTTCTACTTTAAAGCCATCGGTTGCCTGAAGTGTTAGCATTTGATTGTCACCAGATTCTAAAGCACATAATTTTCCATGCTTGCTAGTGCTACCTAAAAATAAAATAATAATAAACAAACAAAAATGATTTAAAAAATTGACAGTTTTTTATTATTATTATTATTATATTAACAATGGATGAATAATACCAACCTAATTCTTTACATGAGACCCATACAGAACTGTCTTTTTCCCTAAGAAAAAAACAAAATTTATTAATAAGAAGAAATAATTCAGTATAATATGTTATTAAACCATTAAGAGCCCGCTTCACTCACTGTCGCCGGAAGTCGAAGATAATGTTATTCTATGGGAAATTTTCTTTACTTATAACTAATTAGCTACTAAATATTTTTTAATTCTATTTTCACATTCAAAAAATTCCCAACTACTAAATTGATGCCCCTTTTTTAAAAACGCATATTTTTAATATTTTATTTTGAAGCTATAAGACATGAATTTTCAATATGTGAAAATTTTCATTCTGCAATTTCAAAATAAAGTATTAAAAATTAAAAAATATGTTTTTTAAAAAGGGGCGTCAATTTAACAGTTGGGAATTTCCTGAATGTGAAAACAGAATTTTAAAATATGTATTAGTTAATTAGTCGTAAGTAAAGAAAATTTCCCATAGCCTTGGGTTTCCGACTTCGGTAAATGAAGAGTTGAATAAATTAATTTACATTCTTCATTTTTGTTAATTTTTCTTTTAATTTATTATGTAACAATTGTCCACTGTGATACTATTTTTCATAAAATTTTGCAATGGAAACAGGAATATTGAAAGCTGAGCTATTTTAATTTAATTTTATTATCAATTTCGAGGCATTCCATGAATGTTTATGGGAGTTAGAGTGCAGACAGACAGACAATCCAAAGTCATACTTTTCAACTTTGTTGGAAAGTGCAGGGTTGCCACAAAAGAAATATAACAAAAATAGTTGCCTAAATAGTAGCCTAGTGACCAAAATACTAGCTTAAATATCACATGCTAACGATCATTAAAGGATAAAAACCATACGCATTTTCTTACTATTTAATATAAATATACAAAAAAAAAAAAATCTTCCAAATGTAAAAACTGAATTTAAAAAAAAAAAAAAAAAAAAAAAAAAACATTAAGCAATGAGTTATTGTGGACACAAATTTTCCCACAGAATAACATGGGATTTGGTTGTTGAAAAAATTAAGAATTGTCCGCTCTAAAGAGCTTATGTTTTTTTTTTTTTTTTTTTTTTTTTTTTTCCTTGCTGCATTCTTCCTTTTCTGATTTAGTAAAAGAGCTTTCTTTTGAAATTTTGTTATTTTTTCTTTCATGAAATCAGGTTGAGGAAGGACATAACAGGTCACAGGAGTGTACTAGTAATCATTTGCAATAAGCAAATTGGCCAGCTTAATAGGTACTTATGTTATGTCCGGTGCTATTTCTACATTCGCATTGAATGTTCCACCTGTTTCAAGGTCAGCATCAGGGATATACCATACTTTCAGGTGGTAAAAAAATAAATAAATAAAGGGTGAAAAGATTAAGATAAGGGGTTGTTCATAAAATACATAGAAAATATTTCTTTCTGAAAGATTTTTCCAATTTCTGGAAGAATTTTGCAAAATGTGAAAAATAGTCTCCCAAAAGCTGCCTTTTCGTGAAAATAGTTGCTTTTTCAAGCTTTTCAGGTCAAAAAAGTTGCCATAGTCTCCTCAGGCTGAAAATAGTTAGCTTTTAGTAGCCTGTGACAACCCTGAAAGTGTTGTTATTCCCCCCCCCCCCCCTGCAGTTTATTAAAGAAACTTTTCTATTTCTATGAATATATGTGCCAGTCACAGATAAATACAAATAATTAAAAGAAGCTTCATAATCATATGCTACAATCAGAACGTATACAAAAGTTTTCAGTTTTATTAATGAAACCTTTATATCTCTATGAATTTACATGCTATTGCACACAGGAGTGTGTGAGGAGAGGCTCGAAAATTTTCATTTTAAAAATGTTAAAAATTATTTTCAAGAAAATAAATTGATGAATAAATGTTAATTAATATTCACTAATTATTAATATTATTTACAATAAATCACTTATAATGAACATTTATAAGACTTACATTTAGGATGTTCAGGCCTCAGAAATTTCCTGAAAGCATATTTCAATATTTCAACCCAAAACAATCACTGTTTTATTAGTTATAAAGTCCTTGTCCTTTTAACTTTGCAACAGTTTGTAATGAAAACTTTTTAACCCCCCTTTTTTTATGAAAAATTTATAAACACATTAAAAATTAACAAGAACATAAGGATTTATTATCCGAGTAACTTCAAACAATTTTCTTTTTATGGCCATTACATAATTAAAGAATTATAAAAATATTAGTATAAATTATATTATCGAAGAATATCATGAATTTCTTTACAAAGTCTTTTTTCTTCTCTTTTCAGGCTATAAATTATCATACTTTCTTGTGCCAGAAAATCAGAGATTTTATCCGAAATCATTTCTTTTGTTGATTTTAAAACGAGCAGTTTCTGATCGCACTTATTTTCTTTGAATTCACTCAAAACGCTATAAAAATATAAGATGTTTTGATTTATGTCATCAATTCGTTCATTTAATAGATACCACTCTTTCATAAAGAAATCATCCATTTCCTGTAAATAATCAAACAATTCTTCAGATTGTATTTGTAAAATAGAAGTCAATGGTGATTTAAAAATATTTTCTGCAAAGTTATGCCGATTCATAGCCAATCTAACATAATGGAAGCTGTCAAAACATTACAGAGATTATAATTTTGATGCAAATAATTACAATGTTCTTGAACAACTAATTTATAGTATTAGGAGCTATAATGATATTAGTTACCTCAAAGCTTCATCCCAGTCATTTTGAATAGATAATAGCGGCTTTCGAATTATAGTTGGTGTAACAAGAACAGGCGCCATACTTAAATTATTCAGCAAAACAAAATTGTAAATAATAATAAAATATCGATAATAAATAAATTTCGATTAATATTCGATATTTTCACCTAAAAAGCATTTACCACTCCTGAATTCAGATGTCTGCTATTATGAATCCTTAACTAAAGATCTCTACAAAGATGCATTTTAATTGGTCAATACAATTGTAAACAATTTCTACTTCCAATTAAAGATCCTTAACTTTGAAGATCTTTAAATTGTTTAGGATAGCTGTATCCCACTCCTTAAACTTAAAGATCGGGATACAAAAGTTTAACCATAACTTTTCACAATAAAAATTTTCCATATGTAGTTTGGTGCAATTTGAATCAACTGAATCAAATAGTAGCATTTTTAAGGCATAAATGTTATTACTATGCCCTATGGACCATATAATGACTACCATGGTATTAGAGGTATATAGTTATTATATTTATCAATCTATCTTCATGATGACTACTTGCTAGCTTTAAAACAAAGAATATTTAGAATTCGAAGGTGACGGAATTCTTATAAAGTACACTAAGCGACAAAAAAAAAAAAAAAAAAAAAGCCGCACTTGGATGTTTTCCTTTTCGCCTTCTACAACCGCCAATTTTATCGTTTAAAAAGCAAATTTTCGAACAGATTTTACTATGTTGTCCCCCACATACACTTTAACTTTGAGTCCAGTGTTAAAAACAAAATTCAATTGTCAGGAAAATTGTAATTTTAGAATATATTTCAAAAATGGTAAGAATAAGACAATTAACGATACCAAAAAAAGTATTAATTTTTGAATGAAAATCAAAATATATTTTAGTACGTGAGATGGCAAAATAATTAAATGTTAACGAAAGATTGGTAAAAGGACTTTCAGCAAGATATAAAAGTTTTTGGCCGTTTAAACTGGAAATAGGGTTTTAGGTGGCCATACTGCTCATCCAAGCGAGATGACCGTAAGTTAAAAAGACATTGCTTATAAAATCGGTTTGTATTACATTTAGAACATAAAAGAGCTTCAGAAAAAGTGTTTAGTAGCATAATTTCTTTAACTACAGTACAACAACTATTAAACCAAGCAGGTTTAAATGACAGAAAATTTGAAAAAATTTCATTCTTAGTGAAGAGAAGTAGGAAAGCAAGACCTCAGATGGCTAAAAAAAATTAAAAAAGGGTTAGTTAATTATTGGGCTGAACTGGTTCTCTCTGATGAGTCAAGTTTAACTTACTTCGAGCTAAAGAAACAAGCAGAACTGACAACGAAAATATGGCCGACTTAATGAAAATCGCACTTTTAAAACAGTCACACATTCTCCGTACATTATGGTACGGAGGTGCATAACTTTTCAAACACTCGGAGAAATTTTTATGCTCAAGGGATCAATTAACTCGAAATAAAACACAATCTGCATAAAAGTGGTGCCTGACCGACTATTTTGCAGGTATATCTTGGACAAACAGCATTTGAAGATAATAAGGCACCTTACTACACAGCGTCTGTGGTACGTTTATTCACTTCAAATTGTCAAAATTTCTTATACATTCCCATGAGAACCTATAATTTTGTAAGTAATCATATATTTTTTCACTTTAAGTTAAATACCACAAAGGATATAATATAGTAGAATTTCTTCTTTACCAGACATGGAAATAGTCAAATTCGCGATCTGCTCGAAAATTTTTCGTCTATAAAAAGGCGGGGGAGAGGGGAGAGGATTCGAAATTTGCAGCCTATAACTGTACCAGAACTAGAAAAAATTATTTGTGATATTTGACACATTGAAATTTCTGAGATTGATATTAAAACACTGTATAAAACTATGCCACTGCGCATTAATGCAGTAATTCCGTATAAAGGTGGAATTAACCCAATGCAGAATACATATTTTTAACAAAAAATCGCTTAGATCTAACAAATAAATAGATTTATTTCATACATTAAAATACAACATGTTTATTTCATATAATAAATCACAATAGAATGCAAAGTGTATGGTTATTGCATTATGTTCAAAAAGAAAGTTTTATGCAGATTTTTAAAAAGTACTTCGTAAAGTGGAATAAAGCGAATTATTAAATCGAAAATATACATAGGTATGATTTCATACCTTTGGTATTATGCAAACAAGATAGTTTTATTTGTTTCAAACATTTATTTTAAAGTTATTACAAATGAAAAAGGTATAAGTCATTTTTTCTGCAGTGCGGCTTTTTTTTTTTTTTTTTTTTTTTTTTGTCGCTTAGTGTATATGTATTCTGCATTTTAAAATTATGTACAGTCGGTAACAAAAATCTCCGAGCACTAGCGGAAATTCCTATATAAAAAAAGTAGAGTTAATACTGTTTTGTTAAATAAATCCTTGTTGAACCCTGTTTTTAGACCGACTAAGAACGGGATTCGACAAGGATTTATTTAACAAAACTGCATTAAGTGTACTTTTTTTACATAAGAATTTTTGCTAGTGTTCGGAGACTTTTGTTACCGACTGTAATTAATTTTAAAAGTTTGCTCGCACTTTTTAAATTATTTATTTATTTATTTTTACTTTGCATATTTAAAAATTAACTTAGAGTGTCTATATTTTAATTTAAAATCCATGTACATATATAACAGTGCATTATGTATTGGAATTATATGTAAAAATATAATTGTCAAAGAAAATTTACAAAAAAAAAAAAAAAAAAAAAAAAGGAAAAGAAAAGAAAAGTTTATTTATGATTTTGTTTTGTTTTTGATCGGGAAGAATTTTTATTCAGTACAAACTGGTGCTACATACAGATCCAAAGAATACTAAACGATAAAAAAATTAAAATATTGGGTTAAGACCAGGGCCCGACTATGATTTTTGGAGACCCGGGGCACTGATGCTAGTTGCAGGCCCCTTACCCTACTCTAAAAATTTCACCAAAAGGACCAGTTCTCAAAAACAAAAATAAATAAATAAATAAAGTGCATTTTAAAAATTTTTCCTCCAACTACACCTTCTATTTCCTCATTTTTTTAGCAACCTATAACAAAATCATTAGTTTAATGTGACAAATGAAAAACTGAAGCACATTGATCAGCCAATGTTTAGGATATTAGTCACAAAATTTAATAATTGTTTATGCTCTCTAGTAAAATATAAAAAAATAATCAATTTTTGTTTTTAATGGACATATAATGAAAAAAATTTGTGCTATTACTTCTCAGTTTTTGGAAAAGAGGCCCCCTAAACTTCGAGACCCTGGGCCAGTGCCCCGTTTGCCCGTGCCATAATCTGGCCCTGGTTAAGACACACATGCAAAGGTAACATTTCCACTTGCAAAATCGTACCCAAACTAGAGTCCAGCACGGGTCGGGTTTTACTCGACCTGAACCCGACAAATAGATTTTATTCGGCCCTAAAACCGACCCGAACCTGTACTAAAGAATTTTCGGCAACCCGCACCCGACCCGAACCCTATTTATTTGTACCCGAAACCAGATTTCTTTTACCCGAACTCGACCCGAAACCCGAATCTAAATGAAAATTAATAATTCATCTAAAAATCATGGAAAACATTTTTAATTTATAAAATAAAGTAAATTTTAATTGTCACACTGCTGTGTGTGTGTGTGGTAAACCTTTTAAAAATAATAAAAAATTTAATTACTAATAGTAAGTTATAACTTGTGAATTCAAAAACAATAGAAAGTGAAGAAAAGAAAACTTCCCATACTAACCTGCTACTAACTACTCGCGAAATAAAAAAACAATTTTCGATCAAAGATGCTATTCATGTAGACGTAACACATGTAGTTCCCCTCTGTTGACACTAGTGGTGCTACTATATTTCCGGTTCGCGTTTTAGCTTCACTGTCCTATCTGTATGATAATCTGTGGCCCTGGTTAAGACACACATGCAAACGTAACATTTCCGCTTGCAAAATCGTACCCAAACTAGAGTCCAGCACGGGTCGGGTTTTACTCGACCCGAACCCGACAAATAGATTTTATTCGGCCCTAAAACCGACCCGAACCTGTACTAAAGAATTTTCGGCAACCCGCACCCGACCCGAACCCGATTTATTTGTACCCGAAACCAGATTTCTTTTACCCGAACTCGACCCGAAACCCGAATCTAAATGAAAATTAATAATTCATCTAAAAATCATGGAAAACATTTTTAATTTATAAAATAAAGTAAATTTTAATTGTCACACTGCTGTGTGTGTGTGTGGTAAACCTTTTAAAAATAATAAAAAATTTAATTACTAATAGTAAGTTATAACTAAATTAAAAATTGAAAAATCTGAAAAATTGATTAACAGTAATTTTTAACTATTTATATGTGTTGTGAACTCAAGCACTAAGCTGAAGAACAACTGGAGGAAATGCTGGACTGGTTTTCGCGTGCCGTTTTTTGAAGGTTTGTCTTCCGAGCGTTGCATGGCAAAAAGCATTTGATATATTTATATTTCAAAGTAAAATTGTGTAAAGGTTGTTTGTTCGAACAACCATATGCTAAACATGACATTACAATTTTAAATTTTAATTCTTTAAAGATTATAATAGTAATAGACGACCCGACAAATGTTGCTTGCCATGCAAAGCAGGCGAACGATTGCAGAAAAACTGGCACGCACGAACACTGTGTAAAAGTATTGGAAGCATTTGCTCCAGTTGTTCTTCAGCTCAGTGAACTCAAGTGTACAAAAATGGGTTTCAAGCTTAGTGTTTGTAGTTTTATTGTTTAATGCTTATCACACACATAATAATATTAAAATAATACAATGTTACGGACGCCAACTAGATGTCCATTAAACGCATATAAATCTTCATTCCTAGAACTTCTTAAAAGCATCTGCAAGAGAAAAAAAATTTCAAAAAGATGTAAGTAATCAAAATAGTTGAATCCTACATCCGGTTACTGTGAGTGAAGTAGCCTGTTTTCAACAGCTTACAGTCGGTAACAAATGTATCCGAACACTAGCAAAAATTCCTATGTAAAAAAAGTAGAGTTAATACTGTTTTGTTAAATAAATCCTTGTCGAATCGTGTTCTTAGACTGACTATGAACATGATTCAACAAGGATTCGTTTAACAAAATAGTATTAACTCTACTTTTTTACATAGGAATTTTTGCTGGTGTTCGGATACTTTTGTTTATTTTTTTGTTCATTGCTTTAGTCGGATATGGATGTTTATTTTACTATGATAATTTGGGTAAGCGTATATTCATCTTGAGTGTATAAACAAACAAATGTCTACTTTATTAAGTTTTTTTTTTTTTTTAAGATGTTCTCAAGTCGACCCGATTCGTTGAAAACTAAACCCGAACCGAATCCGAACCCGACCCGTAGTAAAACAAATTCAGTCAGCCCGACCCGAACCTGACCCATACGAGAACTAAATCAGTCAACCCGACCCGCAAGAGGTTTGGATACTACTAATATCACTGCGTTGCAAAAAAAAAAAAAAAAAATTCGATCCCTGATACCATTTTTGCCGATTATTATTTAAAATGACCTCCTGAATCCAAATATGACTCCCATTTTGCCCAGTCACCCACCGTTTTCTTGGGACACCTCCTCTCCCCCCCACAATTTTTATCATTGTTCGGTAATTTATTGGTCATAGATTTGATTTGAAGAGTGAAAAAGAATTAATTTAACATTTAAAAACAAAAAAATATAATGTTTAATGAATAACATTAATAACAGCTTAAAAAAATATAAGAATTGTAATGCATAATTCCAGTGGCAAATCCCCACCCCCCTAAATTTTCCCCTTGCCGGCTTGCCGCAAATGTTCATGTTTTAGAATTTTTCCAACTTTGTAGCCCCTCAGAAGGACCCCCTCTTAACTGTTAAAATAATCCCCCCCAATATATATATATATACAGTCGGTTACAAAAGTGTCCGAACACTTGCAAAAATTCCTATGTAAAAAAAGCTCACTTCATACGGTTTTATTAAATAAATCCTTGTCGAATCCTGTTCTTAGTCAGTGGAAGCACATGATTCGATAAGGATTTATTTAGCAAAACCGTACGAAGTGTACTTTTTTTACATAGGAATTTTCGCTAGTGTTCTGAGACTTTTCTTACCGACTGTATATATATAGCCATAAAATTACCGAAAAGTGATAAAAATAGGGGTCTGTCCCTAAAAAACGGTGGGTAATAAAGCAAAATGGCCGTCATATTCGGATTCAGGAAGTCATTTTACATAAAAAAAATGGTGTTGGGGCAATTTTCATGCAGAGCAGTGTTTTTTTGCCTTTGTTTAGCTCGATCCTAATGCTTAGTGACTTCAACATATTCAGCACAGTAAACCTCGCCTCACACATTTTATATTGATAGACGGTCTCTCTAGCGCTTAAGAAAGGCATAACGTATTTTTAAAAGATATTTGCAGAAAGAAATTAATTTAACATGTGTGTGAGTTGCTTTTTCCCGCTAAAATCCGTAAAAAGAAAAGAATTTTTCGCTCTACTCACGTTCACGATAACTGAAAAAAAAAAAAAAAAAAAATTCAAAAGTAAAAAAATTTGAATTAAACTGAGACGTGCGTTTCTGCACAACACTGTGTATGTAACAAACAGGCACATAACGCTGATTTTTTGTCATATCTTTCATTAGCGATTTCTTCCAATGCAGAAATAATTGGTTAAATAAAATTTAACTGAATCATGCCTTTGAATTTAATTTTCGAGACGCATCTGCTTCAGGCTGGAAGAATTCTCATTCATGTAGTTGTTTAACAGAACCTACAGTTTTGGGGTTTTACAAAATTCTTACATTTTATTAATTATTCCAAAATAGTTTCTAACAAAAGGGTAAAAAACATGCTCCAGAAATTACTACGTTTGAAGAGTGTAAGCCGCTATGTACAGTCGGTAACAAAAGTGTCTGAATACTAGCAAAAATTCCTATGTAAAAAAAAGTACGCTTAATACAGTTTTGCTAAATAAATCCTTGTCGAATCCTGTTCTTAGTCAGTCTAAGAACAGGATTCGACACGGATTTATTTAGCAAAACTGTATTAAGCGTACTTTTTTTATATAAGAATTTTTTGCTAGTGTTCGGACACTTTTGTTACCGACTGTAGTTAAATTTCTTTAGAAGCTTTTATCTTTGTATAAAAAAATCTCAAATATCAAACGTGTTTTTCTCGAAATATGATTTTTAAGAATGCATGCAGTATAACTCCAACAATTTTTAATCTTTTTATTTGAAAATTTAACCAGAACTTTGAAATAATATTTTAAAGTGAACCACGAAGGGGATTTTAGATTAATTAATTTTAACACTAGTTATTTAAAAATGACTGTCCTTCTTTTTGGTGAAAATTTGAACGACATTATTCAAGCACTTGCCAATTACAGAAAAATCAATATTGTTAAAATCCCCTACGTGGTTCACTAGTTACACTCATGCAGATTAAATAGATTTTGTTTTTTATTTCTAGATTCAAACTGGCATCAGTCACAGTGTGTGCCGCAGATCCAGCATCTGATTTCTCACGGGGCAAATGGGTCAAGCACCCGGGTCCCCATCTATAAGAGGGCCCCAAAATCAATTGTCTTTTCAATTTAAAAGCATTTTACATGTATACAAAATTCACTTTGTGCATTTTATGATACAAGGGGTCAGCAATTAATGATTTTGCCATGGGCCCGCAATTCTGTAAGTCAGTCCCTGCGCAGATCGCCTCGAATTCAACATACCTCAGGAGAACTGCTGCAACGTCACAATTTTGTAATATTTTTGTGACAACAAATTTTTGTAATATATTTAAACATATGCTCGATAACTGCTCCAAGTATTATTTCTCTATCCCCTTCCTTCCGTCCTCCCCCCAAAATTGTCGTATAAACGCTTTTTTTTTAGGCCGTTGCACTGGTGTTTCCCTTTAAAGTGACTTTTTATAGCAGATGCATTATTAAAACCTTTAACAATGAGTTAACTTATATATTTCATCAACTATTGACCCATTTCTTTTCTTTTCTTTTCTTCCCCCCCCCCTTAAGTTTTAAGCAATTTAACATTACTAAAGGGAAATTTAAAATGAATCGAGCCCATAGACCGCAATGTCTAAAAATTATAGTTTGCATACCGGTAAAATTTTTCCAAACTCTACTGAATTTCAAGTACGGAGGAAAATTGAACTACTTCATTGGTTCACTCAGCTGAGAAGGAGGGGCTTTTGGCATTATTGAGCACTGAAATTTCATTTTTGTTCATTCGAATGCCTATTACTTTCTTCATCTTAATTCACGATCAACATGGATTTGCCTGATTATATTCGCAGGAATATTATAACTGAGAATTTGCCTTTAAATTATAAAAACAAAGTTGTTGAAAGCAGTAATTTTTATATTCAATGCGTCTAATTTTTATGTGTATTGTACCATTATTGTACCATTTAAAAAGTGTAAGAATGGAACAAATTCCCTTTGATTGTAAAGTAAAATTTCATCCGAAAAATAAATAAATAAAAAGTGCTATATTTAGGTTAGATCAAATAGTGTGATATGTATTGAGCAACTATCAAAGAGGAAATTGGTTTAATAACTTCTGTTTTTTTAATTTTTACTTTCCGAAGATATATATTACGTACAGGAAGCATTGTAATCATGACAAAAATTCAACTTTGAGATTTTTGTGTATCTATACCATGGTAATAGAATATAGCTTCATGGTCTATACGTTTTGAAGTTTCTCGAGTTCACTTTTTACCATGTTTTTATTAACTTCTACTCTTGTTTGTTTGTTTGTATGTTTGTTTGTTTGTTCGGTACAAATCATGCAATCTATTTTAAACTTTGAAACTTGCACAGTAGCTCAGAACCCAGTGACAACACAATACTTCGAAGTCAGATTTTCGAATAGTTTTGTTTTAATTAAGTAAAATATGAAAATAATAAGCTCCTAATAGCAATAAAAATACCATTAAAATATTATCTATAATTTAATTGTTGCCAAAAAAAAAAAAAAAAAAAAAAAAAATACGAGTTTATTTTCTTTCGACATAAAAATAAATACATTTAATTAAACGTGAACCTTAAAAAATTATAAAAAGTTAAATTATGTATCTTACAAAAAATGACGTCATTATCAATTTAAAGATTTCAGCGCTGGAGCTCCTTTTACACATCTCTGCCGAACCCAGAGTGTTCGGGAAATTTCCTGTAACTCCTTTACCAATCACATTAGAGCGTCCATCTTTGGTATATCGATAATAAGCATTTTATCGCTAAAAGTCGCCAACGGCAAAATATCGCCAAATTTGGCGCCAAATCCATTACCTGCCTATTGGAGCTTTTTAATGCGCTTTAAAGGGAAAATTAAGCTATTTTAACGCGAAAAAAGAGCTGGAAATGCAGAAAATTGACATTTTATCAATTTACTAATCCTCTTTGAAAGAATTTATACAAAAATAAATACAATTATTTATAATTTCGTAACAATACGCATTGATAAAGTGCTAATGTAGTTAGTTCTATAGATTCAACAGAAAATTTAAAAACATGGTTTATAAAAAGTTTTTTTTATCTTATAATTATGTTATTTTTACGTTGATGTATGCGCACTGTTAAAAATTTGGTGTTAATTTGAACCAAAACTTGGTACTGAAGTAGCTGCAACCATCTGATGGTTTAACTTTTTACCATGATTTGGTAATTTTACGTTGAACCAAATGTTAGTATTACGTTAAAAAAAATAAAAAATAAAAATTCAGCATTCGACTGAGGCAGGGACCGAACTGAAGACCTTTGTTCTCCAAATCTAACACTTTGGCACTGTACCACGCTTTCTTGTTTGCTAACTCTGTTTCGTTGATTTTGATAAAAGAGGCTAAATTTTGTAAGTTCGTATCGTGACCCATAGGTAAGCTGTTGCACAAAATTTGCCTTTAACCCTATGTTTTCGACCACGCTCTTTAATTTAAGCCTGGCTTGGTTTCAAAAAGAATTTTTACTGATTCATACTTCATGGGCTGTATATAATCGATTTTTCTCCCTTCTTAAAGGGATATAATTCAATAAACTTTCTTATAGTGACATCTAGTTAGTGATCAATTGAATAAAGAACTCTGTTTTTCTTGTAATGAATATTGTTTCTGAATGACATAATCACACGTGATCTCATTTTATATATTTTATTTTTCCTGGTGATTTTCAGAGCGCTAGTGGCGCCATCTCCTGAATACAAAGGGAATTACAACTGTATGTATACGGCGAAACACTTCGTGAGTGGATGTATTGTAGCTTGAAGTTTTGGTGCGACGGAAATTCAATCGCAAGAAGCAGAAAACTAAAAAATGAGGTTGAACCATATTATGGTATTGCTTATAACTTTACTCCATATAATTGTTCAAGTTTGAACTGAAATTTTTAACAGTGCACTGTAAAAAGTATGTCCTACTTGCTGTCTAAAATTCTCTGCAATTTGAGAAAATACGTTCCGAAAACGTAATTTTTTCGTAAATTACGCGTATTTTCTCAAATTACAGAGAATTTCTGGCAGCAAGTAGAACATATTTTTTACAGTGTGTGTGTGCACGCATGTACTTGTATGTATGTATGTGAGTGAATACACACTGTTAAAAAAATGCAGAAAAAATACAGAAATTCTCTGTAATTTCAGAAAAAAAGTCGTAAAATACGTTTTGTCTACGTAATTTTTCCGTAATTTACGACTTTTTTTCTGAAATTACAGAGAATTTCTGTATTTTTTTCTGCATTTTTTTAACAGTGCAATAGCGTCTAAACGCTTTGATCGAATGAGCTAAAGTTGGTATATATATTAAAGGTTACCATCACACGAACTGTACAGATTTTGGCGAGTGAAGCACTTATAGACTTTTTTACAGGGACTTAAAGAAAAATTCTTTATCCTTCCGGCCTATGGCCTCAAATTATTTAAAGTGCGATAATATCTAAACCTCTTATTCGATTGAGCTAAAAGCTGTTAGGAAAGCTATGGATCACTGTCGCACGAAACTGTAAAGATTTTTCAGAGTCTAACATTTATATCTTTTTACAGGGACACAAAGAAAAAAAAATGGTACTTTTTCCTGTGCATTTAAATTATTTTAAGTGCAATAGTGTATAAACGATTTATCTAATTAAAAATTGTTAGGTAAGTTATATCGCACGATTTCTACATATTTTGGTGAGTGCAGGACTTATAGTTCTTTCAAATGGACACAAAAAATAACTCTGCATTCTTATGGCCAAGGAACTCAAAGTATATGAAGTGCGATATCGTCTAAACTCTACATTCGATTAAGACATAAATTGATAGGGATGTTAAAGGTTATTATCGCTAGAACCGTACAGGTTTACAAGCGTGTAAAAATTGTAGATTTTTAACCGGTATGCAAAGTAGAATTTTTATACATTGCGGTCTTTTAGCTCAAATTATTTTAAATTCGCTTTAGTGATATTAAATTGTTTAAAACTTAAGGGGAAAAAACAAATAGATAAATAGTGGATATTGCGATCTTATATAGATATGTAATTATTTTAAATAATATGGAATAAATAAAAATGGTCTGCTGAGTAATAAGTAAAGCAAATAGGACATTGATGCTCCTAACCTATAGATTCACTAGTTTTAGGTTCCATACATGTGGACCTTACATTACTTGAGCCTAAAATACTGATTTCCGAAAATTGCATCATTGTGTGATCTATAATGTACATATGCCCAACATTTTAACTTATTCCGAAACAACATTAGTATACTCCCCCCCCCCCTTTTTTTTCCCACATCACTTTTCTTGAAAGGTGTTTTTCTTCTTATTTATTCGTATAAGTACATACTGTAGAAAATTTCACTACAAATAGAGTGGTGTAAGAGAAAGGTTGACTGATATTGTCAATGTGTGTGCGTACAACTCCCGAAAGTTTATTGCTTTCTTTTATATTCAATAGAAGGAAGTATTGGATTCGTAAAAAATTCGGCTTCCGGTTTTCGATGGATTTACAGGTTTTAAGAGGTTTAGAATACGATTTGACCATTTTTAGAAAATGCCTGTCTGTCCGTCTGTCTGTTTGTGTGTGAGAGAGAAAAATTTTGTGGCGACTGTATCTCTGGAACTACTGCTTAGAATTGTGTTTAATTTATATCTAGATGCATCTTGACCTGAACTAGTGCCTACCAACTTTTGGTATTAACTGCTCAATAGGTGGCGCTGCTATACAGCGATTTTCGCAATTTAAATGGAGACTATATCTCAGGTTCTATTGCGTGTAATCAAACAAAATTTGATATATGAGAAGGCCATTATAAGACATTATGTTGATTCATTTTGAATGCTTATCGACCAACAGGTGGTGTTGCTATACAGCGATTTCCGCAATTTAAGGGAAGGCTATATCTCAGGAACTACTGCACGAAATTGCATATAAATCAAATGTATATCTAGATGCATTTTGACATAAATTAGTGCCTATCAACTGTTCGTGTCAACCGCTCAACAGATGATTAAAAATTCAAATATTTTTAAATAAATTCTAAACGTAGCTCTAGTTTAACGTAAAATACACTCAAATCAATAAAAATTAAATAAACCAATCAAATCTCTCGTAATTCCTCATAACGTAGCTCTAGTTCAACGTAAAATACACTCAAATCAACGAAAATCAAATAAACCAATAAAATCTCTCGTAATTCCTCATAACGTAGCTCTAGTTCAACGTAAAATACACTCAAATCAATAAAAATCAAATAAACCATTCAAATCTCTCGTAATTCCTCATACCGTAGCTCTAGTTCAACGTAAAATACACTGAAATCAATGAAAATCAAATAAACCATTCAAATCTCTCGTAATTCCTCATAACGTAGTTCTAGTTCAATGTAAAATATACTTAAATCAATGAAAATCAAATAAGCCAATCAAATCTCTCCTAAGATTCTCCATTCTGCGTCTTTATAGAAATGGGAAGTTTTATTTTCATATTTTTATTAATTAAAAGAAAACTAATCAAAAATTCAAAAATCTGACTTCGATGTGCCCGATGACCCTACGGAGGGCACCTTTATGTTAAATCACGTGACTGTCCGAGCTACCGTTTTTGAGAACAGTGAAATATGCATATATATATACAAATATTGCTCACTTAATAGTATAAGATACTATTAATATTTAAAACAGTGGGCCTTTTTTTTTCTTTTTCTTTTTTTTCTTTTTTTTTTTTTTAGAAGTAAGTGTAATACACAAGAAATTTCGTTATATTATACACTGAAGTTTTGTTTATATGTAGACTAGTTATTTTTAATATAATTTTAATTATACATTAGTTTTAATATAATTATATACTTGTAATATTTATGTAATAATAATTCTCTGCAACATTTACTCAATGTTATAAATGTATTTCGTGAAATAGAATCTAATTCGGTTTCTTATATATTGTAAATTGAATTACATATATACATTTTTTGTGGGCCACGGTTTGAGTTATGGGTCAAAGAGTTATGGGTTTGGGTTGGGTTGAGGGTCAAGTGTACTTGACCCGCGCAGGACTCTACTTCGGGTGCAGTGTTGATAAAATTACTTTGAATTTTAGGATTAGTGTGAAAGAAAGTTCACATACTTTGCGTGTTATAAATGACAGAAAATACTTTTATTGAAGGAAATTCAATATGAGAATATCACATGTTTATGAAATATCTCATATTGAAACTGGAGAAAAATCGATGGAGAAAGATACATAAGAATACATAAAGATATTCTTAATTGAAATATTTGGAAAAGTGGAACATTTTGTATGCATTTCTAGAAAGTAATGCATAATATTTTAGTGTTGTTAAATTAAAGTTTTTGTTAACAGAATATTTTATTAAGCTTATTATATAAGTTTTAAGACATATGTTTTTTAAAATTAATCTTTATTGGATTCCTATATTCTATTGCATTTAAAAGGAAGTAATTCAACATCAGAAATATATTTTCATAGTTAAGTGAAACTGAATATTCAAAACATTTCTTCTTCTTCTTCTTTATATATATATAGTATATATATATATATATATATATATATATATATATAATAATAAATGGAAAGGTTTGTCTGTCTGTCTGTCTGTCTGTCTGTCTGTCTGTCTGTCTATCTGTCTGTCTGTCTGTCTGTCTGTCTGTCTGTCTGTCTGTTCTTTTATACGTTCAGCCCCTATTGAACGCAGAAGTACAAGAATTGACATACGGGTGCTCTGGAGCCTTTCCGATGTTTTCCTCGAAACAGAATTTAAAAATCTTAATTAGTTTCGGAGATATTAATTAAAATGTTGACCCATGTCGATAGAACAATGACCAAAAATCCTTATTGCTTAAAAAGAGGCATTCTATCAGCATTCAGCAGACGATTTTAACGGCTGTCTCGAATGGAAACAAAACAGGTGCAAGTCATTAATGTCACATGATCTTTAACTGGGGTTAAAAATTGCAAATTTCAAAGTGCTTCAAATTTTCTTTTTCGTACACAACACTTAATATACAACCTTTTCAGCACAAAACAAACCTGCAGTTAAAATTTCATCAAATTTCATTAATAAACAAAGCAGTTACATTTTAATTGCTAATTTAATTTTATTCTAACACGTAATATATCTTTCAATAGGCGATAGGAGTTTCCATAGCAACAAAATACATTTGAAGGAACTAAAAAATACTTTTTCTTTCTCTTTTTATTTCCATTACCCGACTACCGTGGTATAGGTTTTGGCGAAATAAAAAATATTTATTTTTCTTTTTACTTCCATTAATAAAACTACGTAGATAATGGAATTAGAGATTTCACGTGATTTACATGTTTTATAATGTCCTGATTAGGTTTTCTTTTGTATCACAGCTACTAATTAAAATAATTTCATAAGTAACACATTATTTGAAAGCTTTGTTGATTTGAAATTGAACAGTAGATTACAGAAATTTCTACCGCCAGATATTTTAAAATTTCGATATTTCAAATTCCAATTAAATTATTTTTGATACATCATTCGAAAGATATTTTAAAGTTCTTTTAAATAATCGAAAGTTTTCACCAGATTTACACGCTTTGAGGTTTCTTGAATTAGTTTTCTTATGTATCTCAGCTACTAATTAAAATAATTTCATGAGTAATACATCATTAGGAAGATTTTTTAGATTTGGAATCAAACAGTGGAATACAGAAATTTGTACCGCCAGATGACGCTGTAATATTTTAAAATTTCAAAATTTCAATTTCTAATTATGATTAAATTATTTTTAATACATCATTCGAAAGATATTTTAAAGTTCTTTTAAATTATTGAAAGTTTTCACCAGATTTACACGTTTTGAGGTCTCCTGAATCAGTTTTCTTTTATATCTCAGTTATTAATTAAAAAAATTTCATAAGTAATACATCATTTGAAAGCTTTGTTGACTTGATACACATTTTAAAGTACTTTTACATTATCGAAAATGGAATTCGAGATTTCACCCGATTTACACGTTTTGAGGTGTCCTGATTAGGTTTTCTTTTGTATCTCAGCTACGAATTAAAATAATTTTATAAGTAATACATCATTAGAAAGCTTTTTTGATTTGGAATCGAACAGTGGATTACAGAAATTTCTACCGCCAGATGACGCTGTAATATATTCAAATTTCAATATTTCAATTTCTAATTATGTTTAAATTATTTTTAACTAGCAGGCTACGCCCGCTTCGCTGGTCACTATTTTTAAATTAATCACAATAATTAATGAATTCTCAAAAGTGCATTAATTTTTATCATGTGATAAAAAAAAAGAAAAAAAAATATGATCAGGAAAAATGTCGCACCGGGTCCCCACTGCCTTCGGCAGCGTAGACCCGTGCACTGCGCGCACGTATTCCTTCACCATCCTTATGACTTCTCAAAATTCCATGTTATTACTCATAAACTTTCATTCTCAAGAAAAGGAATTCAAAAATATATCATTTAGCATCGGGTAAAAACTCACACCGGGACGCCACTGCCTTCGGCAGCGCAGACCCATGCGCGCTGCGCGCGCACGTTTGAGGATATACGTGCGCTGTACACGCATATTCCTTCTCAACTCAAACTTTTATTAAGAAAATAAAATTTAAAAAAATCTTTTATCATCGGGTAAAAACTCGCACCGGGTCCCAAACCCATGCGCGCTGCGCGCCTATTCCTTCCCCACCGTTCCAGCCCCTCCTAATTAACTTGCATATACCATTTTTGAACGGTCTTACTCAATTAGCTGAGATGCAAAAGAAAACCTGATCAGGACACTTTAAATTGTAAATCAGGTGAAATCTCGAATTCCACTTTCGATAATGTAAAAGAACTTTAAAATATCTTTCGAATGATATATTAGAAATAATTTAATCATAATTAGAATATGAAATATTGAAATTTAAAAATATTACAGCGCCATCTGCCGGTAGAAATTTCTGTAATCTATTGTTCCATTCCAGATCAACAAAGCTTTCAAATGATGTATTACTCATGAAATTATTTTAATTAGTAGATGAGATACAAAAGAAAACCTAATCAGGACACCTCAAAACGTGTAAAACGGTGAAATCTCGAATTCCATTTTCGATAATGTAAAAGTACTTTAAAATGTGTATCAACTAAAATAAGCTTTCAAATGATGTATTACTTATGAACTTTTTTTAATTAATAACTGAGATACAAAAAAAAAACTGATTCAGGACACCTCAAAACGTGTAAATCTGGTGAAAACTTTCGATAATTTAAAAGAACTTTAAAATATCTTTCGAATGATGTATTACAAATAATTTAATCATAATTAGAAATTGAAATATTGAAATATTGAAATTTTAAAATATTACAGCGCCATCTGGCGGTACAAATTTCTGTTTTCCACTGTTCGATTCCAAATCAAAAAAGCTTTCTAATGATGTATTACTTATGAAATTATTTTAATTAGTAGCTGAGATACAAAAGAAAACTGATTCAGGACACCTCAAAAGGTGTAAATCTGGTGAAAACTTTCGATAATTTAAAAGAACTTAAAAATATCTTTCGAATGCTGTATTAAAAATAATTTAATCATAATTAGAAATTGAAATATTGAAATTTTAAAATATTACAGCGCCATCTGGCGGTACAAATTTCTGTATTCCACTGTTCGAAAAGCTTTCTAATGATGTATTACTTACGAAATTATTTTAATTAGTAGCTGAGATACAAAAGAAAACTAATTCAGGAGACCTCAAAACGTGTAAATCTGGTGAAAACTGTCGATAATATAAAAGAACTTTAAAATATCTTTCGAATGATGCATTAAAAATAATTTAATCATAATTAGAAATTGAAATATTGAAATTTGAATGTTTTACAGCGCCATCTGGCGGTACAAATTTCTGTAATCCACTGTTCGATTCCAGATCAAAAAAGCTTTCTAATGATGTATTACTTATAAAATTATTTTAATTAGTAGCTGAGATACAAAAGAAAACCCAATCAGGAGACCTCAAAACGTGTAAATCGGGTGAAATCTCGAATTCCATTTTCGATAATGTAAAAGTATTTTAAAATGTGTATTAAGTCAACAAAGCTTTCAAATGATGTATTACTTGTGAAATTTTTTTAATTAATTTCTGAGATATAAAAGAAAACTGATTCAGGACACCTCAAAACGTGTAAATCTGGTGGAAACTTTCGATAATTTAAAAGAACTTTAAAATATCTTTCGAATGATGTATTCAAAATAATTTAATCATAATTAGAAATTGAAATAATGAAATATTGAAATTTTAAAATATTACAGCGCCATCTGGCGGTACAAATTTCTGTATTCCACTGTTCGATTCCAAATAAAAAAAGCTTTCTAATGATGCATTACTTATGAAATTATTTTAATTAGTAGCTGAGATACAAAAGAAAACTAATTCAGGAGACCTCAAAACGTGTAAATCTGGTGAAAACTTTCGATTATTTAAAACAACTTTAAAATAGCTTTCGAATGATGTATTAAAAATAATTTAATTGGAATTTGAAATATCGAAATTTTAGCTGAGATACAAAAGAAAACCTACTCAGGACATTCTAAAACATGTAAATCACGTGAAATCTCTAATTCCATTATCTACGGTAGTTTTATTAATGGAAGTAAAAGAAAAATAAATATTTTTTATTTCCCCAAAACCTATACATACCACGGTAGTCGGGTAATGGAAGTAAAAAAAAAAAAGAAAAAGTATTTTTTAGTTCCTTCAAATGTATTTTGTTGCTATGGGAACTTCTATCGTCTATTGAAAGATGGATTACGTGTTAGAATAAAATTTATTTTGCAATTAAAATGTAACTGCTTTGTTTATTAATGAAAATTGATGAAATTTTAACTGCAGGTTGGTTTTGTGCTGAAAAGGTTGTATATTAAGTGTTGTGTACGAAAAAGAAAATTTGAAGCACTTTGAAATTTGCAATTTTTAACTCCAGTTAAAGATCATGTGACATTAATGACTTGCACCTGTTTTGTTCCCGTTCGAGACAGCCGTTAAAATCGTCTGCTGAATGCTGATAGAATGCCTCTTTTTAAGCGATAAGGATTTTTGGTCATTGTTCGATCGACATGGGTCAACATTTCAATTAATATCTCCGAAACTAATTAAGATTTTTAAATTCTGTTTCGAGGAAAACATCGGAAAGGCTCCAGAGCGTCCGTATGTCAATTCTTGTGTTTCTGCGTTCAGTAGGGGCTGAACGTATAAAAGAACAGACAGACAGACAGACAGACAGACAGACAGACAGACAGACAGATAGACAGACAGACAGACAGACAGACAGACAGACAAACCTTTCCATTTATTATTATAGATGCATCATTCGAAAGATATTTTAAAGTTCTTTTATATTATCGACAGTTTTCACCAGATTTACACGTTTTGAGGTCTCCTGAATTAGTTTTCTTTTGCATCTCAGCTACTAATTAAAATAATTTTGTAATTAGTACATCATTAGAAAGCTTTTTTCATTTGGAATCGAACAGTGGAATACAGAAATTTGTACCGCCAGATGGCGCTGTAATATTTTAAAATTTCAAAATTTCAATTTCAAATTATGATTAAATTATTTTTAATACATCATTCGAAAGATATTTTAAAGTTCTTTTAAATTATCGAAAGTTTTCACCAGATTTACACGTTTTGAGGTCTCCTGAATCAGTTTTCTTTTGTATCTCAGCTACTAATTAAAATAATTTCATAAGTAATATATCATTAGAAAGCTTTTTTTATTTTTCTTTTTACTTCCATTAATAAAACTACCGTAGATAATGGAATTAGAGATTTCACGTGATTTACATGTTTTAGAATGTCCTGATTAGGTTTTCTTTTGTATCACAATCAGTTTATTTATTTATTTATTTATTTATTTATTTTTTTTTTTGTATCTCAGTTATTAATTAAAAAAATTTCATAAGTAATACATCATTTGAAAGCTTTGTTAAGTTGATACACATTTTAAAGTAATTTTACATTATCGAAAATGGAATTCGAGATTGGCGCTGTAATATTTTAAAATTTCAATATTTCGAACATCATTCGAAAGATATTTTAAAGTTCTTTTAAATTATCGAAAGTTTTCGCCAGATTTACACTTTTGAGGTGTCCTGAATCAGTTTTTTTTTTATTTTTTATCTCAGTTATTAATTAAAAAAAGTTCATAAGTAATACATCATTCGAAAGCTTATTTTAGTTGATACACATTTTAAAGTACTTTTACATTATCGAAAATGGAATTCGAGATTTCACACGATTTACACGTTTTGAGGTGTCCTGATTAGGTTTTCTTTTGTATCTCATCTACTAATTAAAATAATTTCATGAGTAATGCATCATTTGAAAGCTTTGTTGATCTGGAATAGGCTGTAATATTTTAAAATTTCAATATTTCAAATTCTAATTATGATTAAAATTTTTTTAATACATCATTCGAAAGATATTTTAAAGTACTTTTATATTATCGAAAGTGGACTTTGAGATTTCGCCCTATTTACACGGTTTGAGGTCTCCTGATTAGGGTTTCTTTTGTATCTCAGCTACTAATTAATTGAACAGAAGATTACAGAAATTTCTAACCGCCAGATGGCGCTTTAATATTTTGAAATTTCAATACTCTGAGGATTTTTCATCTTTTATTTTATTTTCTTTTTCTTCTTTCTTTCTTTCTTTTTTTTTCTTTTTCTTTTTTTGTTATTTTAAACATGATTTAAAAAAAAAAAAAAAAAAAAAAGAAAAAGAAAAAACTTTCGCTCAATATTCATACAATTTAAAATGGTCTAATTATGTACATTAGAGACATGTTTTCATAAGATGACCTTTTTTTTATTTTAAATTTTGAAATGACTTTTAAAATGATTGAAAAAAAAAATAAAAAAGAAAAGGAAGAAAAAACTTTCGCTCAATATACATATAAATAAAAAATAGTGTCATTTTGCACATTAGTGTTTGAGACTTAGCTTTTCATTAACAAAGAAAATTTTGCGGCACCTTTAAGTTAATGTTCACACAAATTTAAACCCCAGTAATTGAATTATAATGTAGTTGTGCACATTAGATTTGGAGACAAAGCATTTTCATAAACAATTAGCAATACTGCATAATAGAGCCAACTCTCGACTGATATACACCTCAATGTGTAATTATGTACATTAGATTTTAAGACTTAGTTTTTCATAACAAAAAAAAAAAAAAAAAAAAAAAAACTTTGCGCCACCTTTAAGCCATTATATTCACAAATTTGAACCCGAGTAATTAAATTATAGTGTAGTTGTGCACATTAGATTTTGAGAATTGACTTTTTCATAGTGACCCCTTTCGACTGATATGCATACAAAGTTTAAACTACTGCTGATTATTATCATCACTACTACTTTATTTTGTATTAAAACAAATTTACACATGATTCATTGGCGATTTTGTCTAAGATAAATAAATATTAAAGTAATTAAAACAATAAACAAATGCTGCCGTTATTTGGAAATTGTTCTCAAGAACAATTTTTAAATTTATTTGTAGAAAAAAAAGTAAGAAAGAAAATGTATATTTTTACTAATATTTCTGTATTTATATAGATTTAGTGTAGAATTTATATCTAAAATAAGAAAACTTAGAATTAAAAATGTTACAGTCGCTAACAAAATTATTGAAGTGTAATTATGTACATTAGATTTTGAGACTTAGTTTTTCATAACAAAAAAAAAAAAAAAAAAAAAAAAAAAAAACTTTGCGCCACTTTTAAGCCGTTATATACACAAATTTGAACCCCCGAGTAATTAAATTATATTGTAGTTGTGCACATTAGATTTTGAGACTTAACTTTTTCATAGGGACCCCTTTCGAATGATATGCACACAAAATTTAAACTGCTGCTGATTATTATCATTATTACTACTTTATTTTGTACTAGCAGGCAACGCCCGCTTCGCTGGTCCCTATTTTTAAATGAATCACTATAATTTCTGAATTCTCAAAATTGCATTAATTTTTAACACGTGAAAAAAAAAAAAAATCTGGTATGAAACAACCACACGACTTCCATTACGCACTATTACACATATTATATGCATTTTTGAGAGATAATGCGATCAGAAAACATAAAAGTGAACTAAAGATAAAATCGTTAGAGCCGTTTTTGAGATACCAACTTTTACAAAAAATCAATTATTGACCGGAAAACAATAATTACATACAAAAGGATACTTAAAAGTGAGTTAATAAGGCGAGTTTGAAAAAAAATCCGTACTGCTGTTTTTAAAGGAACGCCCTTGAGAGACCTGAAATTGAGCTATTTATACAGGACGCCTATCAATTTTTCTGAACTAACCAGCTGTATCATTCGAAAGGACATCTAATAGAGTGTTTATATAGCAAATTTGAAGAAAATCGTTAGAGCCGTTTTTGAGATACGGAGTTACGGTCCCACTTCCGGTTTCCGATGTCCCACTTCCGGTTAAACTCAATTATTGACAGGAAAACAATAATTACATACAAAAGTATATTTAAAAGTGAGTTAAAATGGCGAGTTTGAAAAAAATCCGTACAACCGTTTTTAAAGGAACGCCTTTTGCGAGCCCTGAAATTGAGCTATTTATACAGGACGCCTATCAATTTTCCTGAACTAACCAACTGTATCATTCGAAAGGACATCTAATAGAGTGTTTATATAGCAAATTTGAAGAAAATCGTTAGAGCCGTTTTTGAGATACGGAGTTACGGTCCCACTTCCGGTTTCCGATGTCCCACTTCCGGTTAAACTCAATTATTGACAGGAAAACAATTATTACATACAAAAGTATATTTAAAAGTGAGTTAAAATGGCGAGTTTGAAAAAAATCCGTACAACCGTTTTTAAAGGAACACCTTTGCGAGCCCTCAAATTGAACTATTTATACAGGACGCCTATCAATTTTCCTGAACTAACCAACTGTATCATTCGAAAGGACATCTAATAGAGTGTTTATATAGCAAGTTTGAAGAAAATCGTTAGAGCCGTTTTTGAGATACGGACTTACGGTCCCACTTCCGGTTTCCGATGTCCCACTTCCGGTTTTTCAATTTTCGCCAAAATTTGGAAATTTTATCTGTAGACCAGACGTATTTCAATTCTAAAGTTTCGTAGCTCTATCTTTATTAGTTTCTGAGCTATAATAGCCAGAAGATTCTCCACATACATACACACACACACACACACACACATACATACACACTGACCAATTGCCAAAAACCACTTTTTTGGACTCAGGAGACCTTAAAACGTGTAAATCAGGTGAAAACCCGATATCGAATTTTCAGACCGAATACAATACTTCCATTACCTACGGTAGTGGGGTAATGGAAGTAAAAAAGAGAGAAACAAAATTTGATTAGGAAAAATGTCGCACCGGGTTCTCACTGCCTTCGGAAAAAATTCCCAAAATGCTCTAACTCTTATTTCTATTATTTTCCCCCTTCGCCCCCCCCTCCCGTCTATTCTAATAATTTTACAAATTCGAAAATATCCGCAATCGATTTGTAAGTATCAAAAACCTCTATGCACCAGTTTTGAATGATCTAACTTTATTTATTTTTTTTTGGCCCCTCCGCCCCCCCCCCTTCCTGGCCCTTCTAATAACTTTACACTTTCCAAAATATCCCCATTCGACTTGCAGGCCTCTCAAACCTATCTGCACCAATTTTGAACGGCCTAACTCTATTCTTATTTCTTTTTGCCCACAGCCCCCCCTTCCCGCCCCTCCTAATAATTTTACAAATTCGAAAATATCCGCAATAGATTTGTAAGTATCGAAAACCTCTATATACCAATTTTGAACGATCTAACTATTTTTATTTTTTTGTCCCCCCTCTCCCTCCCCCCTTCCCGGCCCTCCTGATGACTTTACACTTTCTAAAATATACCCATTCGACTTGCAAGCCTCTAAAACCTATCTGTACCAATTTTGAACTTCCTAACTGTATTTCTATTTGTTTTTGCCCCATAGCCCCCCCCTTACCACCCCACCCCCTTCCCGCCCCTCCTAATAATTTTACAAATTCAAAAATATCCGCAATCGATTTGTAAGTATCGAAAACCTCTATGTACCAATTTTGAACGATCTGACACTATTTTTATTTTTTTGCCCCCCCTTTCTGCCCCTCCTAATAACTTTACACAATCGAAAATATCCCCATTCGACTTGCAGGCTTCTAAAACCTATCAGTACCAATTTTGAACGCCCTAACTGTATTTATATTTGTTTTTGTCCCATAGACCCCCTGCTGCCCCACCTGGGGGCTGAATTTTTAAAATTCCAGAAATTGGTTTTTAGATTTTTGCATTAGCTATATTTTAAAGCAAAAATTTCACTTATATCTATTTTTTTGTTTGAGATATATAGGATTATGCGAAATCACGTTTTACATATGTGAAATCACGTTTTGCCACCCCGCCCCCCCTTGGGGACCGAATTTTGAAAATTCCAGAAATCGGTTTTTAGACATTTGTATTAGCTACATTTTAAAGCAAAAATTTTACGGATATCTGTTTTTTTGTTTGAGATATGAAGGATTTTGTGAAATCACGTTTTGCCCCCCTCCCCCCCTTGGGGGCGAATTTTGTAAAATCGCTTCTTAGTGGATGCCTACGTCATAAAAAGAACATTGTCAGAGAATTTCATGCTTCTAGGTCCAGGCGATTGGCTTGGACGATGATGAATCACCCCCTCACTCAGTCAGTCAGGAAGAACGATTATATATATATAGATTAAAACAAAATTACACATGATTCATTGGCGATTTTGTCTAAGATAAATAATTATTAAAGTAATTAAAACAATAAACAAATGCTGCCACTATTTGGAAATTGTTCTCAAGAACAATTTTTAAATTTATTTGTAGAAAAAAAAAAAAAAAAAAAAAAGTAAGAAAGAAAATGTATATTTTTACTAATATTTCTGTATTTATATAGATTTAGTGTAGAATTTATATCAAAAATATGAAAACTTAGAATTAAAAATTTTACAGTCGCTAACAAAATTATTGAAACACACACATCTATATTTTTCATATATATATTTTAGTTTAATAGCTAATTTTTATCATTAATTTACTTTTTTATAAACAGCATAACAGTAAGATCATGGCTTGACAAATGTTTACTTAACAAAACAAAATTAAGATGCACATATTTTAAATAGGAAATTATTGCTAGGGCTAAGCACTTCAGTAATTTTGCAGCCGAATGTGACCACTTGGTGATTATCTGAGCCTAACCTCTTTCGTGATCGGTATACCATACAAGTTAGGACGTCATTAACTTGGCGTCAGCGTCTTTCAGGCTAATGACGTCATACTTCTCTATCTTACTAATTATCTTTTGTCACTCACACACTTTTGTCTAACTCCATGCTTCTATTTTTCCAATTAAAAAGTTTTCTTTTTTCTGTATGGCAATAGAATTGAATAGCTTTCATTGCACATGTTGTTTTTTGCTAGGTAGCGAGAGGTTGTATTTATCTTTGCTCCAGCAATTTAACATTATTCTGTTTTCTAATCTTATTTAAATATTCGTTTATTCTTCATTTATGTTAGAAAATAGGTTGAATTTTACCCTGACGGTAATGAGTAAATAAAATTTCAGGTGAGTTGAAAACTGATTAAACATGTTCTTATTTATGTTCTTATTTATTCTATCTGTAGGAGAGATTTCGATATATACATGTGTGCATATTAAAATATGCACACATATTTTAATATTATAGATATATACATTCTGTTATTTCAAAAATTAGTTCGCCAACAAGATTTAGTCGAATTATTAACGTACAAATTAAAAAAAAAAAAAAAAGTAAGTCTACTATGTCCTGTCATTGCTTTAAGTCTATTTCATCTCAGAATAAGGTTTAAAAGATATTTTAAAGTATTTTTATAAAATCGAAAGTGGAATTCGAGATTTCACCTGATTTACATGTTTTAGGGTCTCCTGATTAGGTTTTCTAAAGTATCTCAAGTACTAATTAAATTAAAATAATTTCATAAGTAATACATCATTTGAAAGCTTTGTTGATTTTGAATTGAACAGTAGATTACAAAAACTTCTACCGCCAGTTGGCGCGGTAATATTTTAAAATTTCAAATTTTAATTTTGATTAAATTATTTTTAATACATCATTCGAAAGATATTCGTTCAGAAATGGTATATAGGTTTTGAAGGCCTAAAAAATATTTATTTTTATTTCCATTAACCGACTACCGTGGGTAATGGAAATAGGAAATTTCACCTGATTTACATGTTTTAAGGTATCCTGATTAGGTTTTCTTTTGTATCTCAGCTACTAATTAAAATAATTTCATAAGTAATACATCATTTGAAAGCTTTGTTAATTTGGACTTGAACATTAGATTACAGAAATTTCACCGCCAGAATTATAGCACAGCAGCGCCACTATTCCGGACGATATGCACACAAATTAAAACCCGACTAATGCGCATTAGATTTTGAGATATAACTTTTTCAAAAAAACGAAAAAAAATTATATCACAGTACCTTCACCTTTCGGCCGATATGCAATGCACATACATTTAAAATCGAGTAATGACAATATTGTGTCGTTGTGGAAATTAGATTTTGATATATCGTTTTTATAGCATAGCAGCGCCACTTTTCATTCTTTACACATTTAAACATGATTAAAAAAATGTGACTTGATACTTAATCTGTAAAATATAATTTATTCATTATTAGGTAATATACCTGTTCCTTATAATCTTTTAAAATTTTGAAATGATTTTTTAAATATATTTTACTTTGCCTACTCTGAGGATTTTTCCCTTTTTTTTTTTGTTATTTTAAACATGTTTACTAAAATAAATAAATAAATAAATATTGATCATTATACATATATCCTACAAATGGTGTAATTATGTACATTAGATTTTGAGAAATTTTTTCATAAGATGATTTTTTTTTTTTTTTTTTAATTTTTAAAATGATAAAAAAAAAAAAAAAAACTTTCGCTCAATATACATATAAATTAAAAAGAGTCTAATTATGAACATTAGCGTTTGAGACTTAGCTTTTCATAAACAAAGAAAATTTTGCGACACTTTTAAGCTGATATTCACACAAATTTAAACACCAGTAATTAAATTATAGTGTAGTTGGGCACATTAGATTTGGAGACATAGCATTTTCATAAACATTTAGCAATACTGCATAATAACGCCACCTGTCGACTGATATACACCTAAATGATTCTGTCTACACTGAGGACTTTTTTTTGTTATTATTTTAAGATGTTCACAAAAAAAAAAAAAAAAAAACTTTTGCTCATTATACATACATATTACAAATGGTGTAATTATGTACATTAGATTTTGAGACAGGTTTTCATAAGATGACTTTTTTTATTTTGAAATGATTTTTAAAATGATAAAAAAAAAAAGAGAAAGAAAGAAAGAAAAAACTTTCGCTCAATATACATATAAATGAAAAAGAGTGTATGCACATTACCGTTTGAGACTTAGCTTTTCATAAACAAAGAAAATTTTGTGACACCTTTAAGCTGATATTCACACAAATTAAAAATACAGCATAATAGCGCCACCTGTCGACTGATATACACCTCAGTGATTTTGCCTAGGCTAAGCTTTACTATGGGCACCCATTGGCGTTTTGTGACGTTGTGATGCGATTCAGTGTATCGACACTTTTTAATGTATCGTACTTTGATTAACTATCTTGGAACTTTGTTGTTCTTTTTGCGCCGAGAAAAGCTTAAAAAATAAAATAAAATAAAATACATTTATATTTACTCATTTTCTCCCATCTCTTTATGTAAAGAGACAAAATTTACTTTAAACAAAATAATGCTTTTTTTTTTCTCTCCTCTCCCCTATTTTTATTTTTTTTTTTCTGATCTGGGCTGTAAAAAAGTAGTTTTAGAATTTCTTAAATTTTAGACGGATTTCACTATATATCGCTAATCACTTTTAATACATTAGACATTTTGAGTGTAAAATATGTCAAAGACATTTGTTAATATTATACGTAATACGTCATTTTAAAGTACTTTTATCGTGGACTCCTATAGTGATATAACTTTTGGAGAAAACTACAGAAAACCCAGAATTTTTTTATTCTTTTATATTTTACAGAGTTTCAAATTTCGATTTCCGCTTACATTTCGTGCTAAGGATATTTTTTAACATTATATAGTAGCTTTGTTGAGTTAATACATATTTTAAAGTACTTTTACTTTATCGAAAATGGAGTTCGAGATTTCACTCGATTTACACGTTTTGAGGTGTCCTGATTAGGTTTTTCTTTTGTATCTCGGCTACTAATTAAAATAATTTCATAAGTAATACATCATTAGAAAGCTTTTTTGATTTGGAATCAAACAGTGGATTACAGAAATTTCTACCACCAGATGGCGCTGTAATATTTCAAAATTTCAATTTCTAATTATGATTAAATTATTTTTAATAGTTTTCTTTTGTATCTCAGCTACTAATTAAAGTAATTTCATAAGTAATACATCATTAGAAAGCTTTTTTGATTTGGAATCGAACAGTGGAATACAGAAATTTGTACCGCCAGATGGCGCTGTAATATTTTAAAATTTCAATATTTCAATTTCTAATTATGATTAAATTATTTTTAATACATCATTCGAAAGATATTTTAAAGTTCTTTTAAATTATCGAAAGTTTTCACCAGATTTACACGTTTTGCGGTCTCCTGAATCATTTTTCTTTTGTATCTCAGCTACTAATTAAAATAATTTCATAAGTAATACATCATTAGAAAGCTTCTTTAATTTGGAATCGAACAGTGGAATACAGAAATTTGTACCGCCAGATGGCGCTGTAATATTTTAAAATTTCAATATTTCAATTTCTAATTATGATTAAATTATTTGTAATACATCATTCGAAAGATATTTTAAAGTTCTTTTAAATTATAGAAAGTTTTCACCTGATTTACACGTTTTGAGGTGTCCTGAATCAGTTTTTTTTTTTTTTTTTTTTTTTTTTTTTTTTTTATCTCACTTATTAATTAAAAAAAGTTCATAAGTAATACATCATTTGAAAGCTTATTTTAGTTGATACACATTTTAAAGTACTTTTACATTATCGAAAATGGAAGTCGAGATTTCACCCGATTTACACGTTTTGAGGCGTCCTGATTAGGTTTTCTTTTGTATCTCATCTACTAATTAAAATAATTTCATGAGTCATTTGAAAGCTTTGTTGATCTGGAATGGAACAATAGATTACAGAAATTTCTACCGCCAGATGTCGCTGTAATTTTTTTAATTTTCAGTATTTCAAATTCTAATTATGATTAAATTATTTCTAATACATCATTCGAAAGATATTTTAAAGTTCTCTTATCAGAAATTTCTACCGCCAGATGGCACTGTAATATTTCAAATTCTAATTATTATTAAATTATTTTTAATACATCATTCGAAAGATATTTTAAAGTACTTTTATATTATCGAAAGTGGAATTCGGGATTTCACCCCATTTACACGTTTTGAGGTGTCCTGATTAGGTTTTCTTCTGTATCTCAACTACTAATTACTTGAACAGTAGATTACAGAAATGTCTACCGCCAGATGGCGCTGTAATATTTTAAAATTTCAATATTTCAAATTCTAATTATGATTAAATTATTTTTAATACATCATTCGAAAGATATTTTAAAGTACTTTTATATTATCGAAAGTGGACTTCGAGATTTCGCCCGATTTACACGGTTTGAGGTCTCCTGATTAGGTTTTCTTTTGTATCTCAGCTACTAATTACCTGAACAGTAGATTACAGAAATTTCTACCGCCAGATAGCGCTTTAATATTTTGAAATTTCAATACTCTCAAGATTTTTCATCTTTTTTTTTTTTCTTTTTCATTTTTCTTTCTTTTTTCTTTTTTCATTAAAAAAAAAAAAAAAACTTTGCGCCTCCTTTAAGCCGTTATATACACAAATTTGAACCCGAGTAATTAAATTATAGTGTAGTTGTGCACATTAGATTTGGAGAATTGACTTTTTCATAGTGACCCCTTTCGACTGATATGCACACAAAATTTAAACTGCTGCTGATTATTATCATTATTGCTACTTTATTTTGTATTAAAACAAAATTACACATGATTCATTGGCGATTTTGTCTAAGATAAATAAATATTAAAGTAATTTAAACAATAAACAAATAATGCCATTATTTGGAAATTGTTCTCAAGAACAATTTTTAAATTCATTTGTAGAAAAAAAAAAAAAAAAAAAAAAGTAAGAAAAAAATGTATATTTTTACTAATATTTCTGTATTTATATAGATTTAGTGTAGAATTTATATCTAAAATAAGAAAACTTAGAATTAAAAATTTTACAGTCGCTAACAAAATTATTGAAGTGTAATTATGTACATTAGTACATTATGTACTTAGTTTTTCATAACAAAAAAACAACAAAAAAAAAAAAACTTTGCACCACCTTTAAGCCGTTATATACACAAATTTGAACCCGAGTAATCGAATTATAGTGTAGTTTTGCACATTAGATTTTGAGACTAAGCGCCACCTGATAATAGCGCCATCTGTCGACTTATATACACCTAAATGATTCTGTCTACACTGAAAATTTTTTTTTGTTACTTTAAAGATGTTTACAAAAAAAAAAAAAAAAAAAAAAAAAAGAAAAAAACTTTTGTTCATTATACATACATATTACAAATGGTGTAATTATGTACATTAGATTTTGAGACAGGTTTTCATAAGATGACTTTTTTTATTTTGAGATGATTTTTAAAATGATAAAAAAAAAGAAAGAAAGAAAGAAAAAAATTTCGCTCAATATACATATAAATTAAAAAGAGTGTATGCACATTACCGTTTGAGGCTTAGCTTTACATAAACAAAATTTTGCGACACCTTTAAGCTGATATTCACACAAATTTAAACACCAGTAATTAAATTATAGTGTAGTTGTGCTCATTAGATTTGGAGACTTAGCATTTTCATAAACAAGGAGAAATACAACATAATAGCGCCACCTGTCGACTGATATATACCTCAGTGATTTTGCCTAGGCTAAGCTTTACTTTAGGGCACCTATTACTATAGGGCGATTTGTGACGTTGTGATGCGATTCAGTGTATCGACACTTTTTAATGTATCGTACTTTGATTAACTGTCTTGGAACTTTGTTTTTCTTTTTGCACCGAGAAAAGCTTAGAAAAATAAATAAATAAAATAAAATACATTTATATTTATTTCTTTTCTCCCATCTATTTATGTAAAGAGACAAAATTTACTTTTAACAAAATATTGCGTTTTTTTTTTTTTTTTTTCTCCTCTCCCCTATTTTTATTTTTTTTCTTCTGATCTGGGCTGTAAAAAAGTAGTTTTGGAATTTCTTAAATTTTAGACGGATTTCACTATATATCGCTAATCACTTTTGATACATTAGACATTTTGAGTGTAAAATATGTCAAAGATATTTATTAATATTATACGTAATACATCATTTTAAAGTACTTTTATTGTGGACTCCTATAGTGACTTTAGGAGAAAACTATAGAAAACCCAGAATTTTTTTATTCTTTTATATTTTACAGAGTTTCAAATTTCGATTTCCGCTTACATTTCGTGCTAAGGATTTTTTTAACGTTATATAGTCCGGAATTATGCAAGTTGTGAAGAAAATTGGTATGTTTAGGTTTATGAGACCTAGGAATCGAATAAGGATATTTTCGTAAGTGTAAAATTATTAGGGAAGCAAGAAGGGTCTGGGTGTGGGAAAAAAAAATAGAAATTAAGTTTGACCGTTGAAAATTGGTACATTGAGTTTTTGGGGGCCTACGAAAACGAACAAAATAATTTATTTTTATTTTTTCCCCAGAAAACAGCATAAAATTTATGTTATCAATGTTTTTGTTTGGAGTTTTGTAAAAGTATCAGGTGTGTACAGATTTCATATCAAATATAATATATTTTTTCACTATCACATTTGCTAGGTTTAGGTGCTGTTTGGTTGAGCTCAAATAATTTTTTTTTTTTTTTTTTTTTTTTTTTTTTTTTTTTTAATGTTGCAAAATTATCAGGTGATTTATAGATATTTTTTCAATTGCAAGTAATATATATATGTATTATCACATTTGCTGGGTTGTGTGCTTTTTTGGTTAAGCTCTAAATATTTTTTATTTATTTATTTATTTTATATATATTATTGCAAAATTATCGGACAATTTACATATAATTGTTCCATTGCAAGTGAAATACATTTTTTTTATTATTTGGTTTGCTGGGGTTGGGTCATTTTTAGTTGAGCTCCAAGGAATCCTAACTCTTTCTTTTTCTTTTCTTTTTTTTTTTTTTTAGTGCTCTGTAATTTTTATTAAATATATTAATTTTATCCTCCCCTCTTTTATTTATATTCAAGCTTTAAGTTTATACTTATCTGAATACGTGTTAAAATCTATTACTTAATTTTATTTTAATTTTGGTTTCAGGTGGTATGAAATGAAGTTACTCTTAACAGCTCTGTTTCCTTTTATACAGTAGTATAACTTTTCTATTAGGGCTGCTTCTCTATTTTGTTAAAAGTATAATTTTTGTTTTTATCAAAAACTTTTCCTTTTTTTAAGGAAGCTTTTTAATTTTTCGTAGCATACATCTTCTATTTTTACGTATTTTGTTTTTCAGGCATTTCATGTAAGTATTGAGTTTTTTATAATTGTTTTTTGATTTTATTAGACGGCTGTCATTATATTATGCATGAAATTTAGGTGGTTATAGTCTTGAAATGCCACCTAAAAAGAAATTCCGGTTAGATACAAGAAATTTACAAAGAAGGAATAGAGAAAGAATAGCTAGAACTCGAGCTATAGAAAATGAGGAACAACATCTACAAAGACAGGTGGCTGATGCAGAAAGACATGCAGCAAGGCGAGAAAATGAAAATGAAGAAGAGCGCCGACAAAGACAGGTGGCAGATGCAGATAGACATTCAGCATTGAGAGAAAATGAAAATGAGGAAGAGCATCGACAAAGACAGGTGGCAGATGCTGATAGACATGCGGCATTGAGAGAAAATGAAAATGAGGAAGAGCACCGACAAAGACAGGTGGCAGATGCTGATAGACATGCGGCATTGAGAGAAACTGAAAATGAAGAAGAGCGTAGACAAAGACTGGTGGCAGATGCAGATAGACATGCGGCATTGAGAGAAAATGAAAATGAGGAACAGCGTAGACAAAGGCAGGTGGTAGATGCAGATAGACATGCGGCATTGAGAGAAAATGAGAATGAAGAAGAGCGTAGACAAAGACAGGTGGTAGATGCAGATAGACATGCGGCATTGAGAGAAAATGAGAATGAAGAAGAGCACCGACAAAGACAGGTGGCAGATGCTGATAGACATGCGGCATTGAGAGAAACTGAAAATGAAGAAGAGCGTAGACAAAGACTGGTGGCAGATGCAGATAGACATGCGGCATTGAGAGAAAATGAAAATGAAGAACAGCGTAGACAAAGGCAGGTGGTAGATGCAGATAGACATGCGGCATTGAGAGAAAATGAGAATGAAGAAGAGCGTAGACAAAGACAGGTGGCAGATGCTGATAGACATGCGGCATTGAGAGAAACTGAAAATGAAGAAGAGCGTAGACAAAGACTGGTGGCAGATGCAGATAGACATGCGGCATTGAGAGAAAATGAAAATGAAGAACAGCGTAGACAAAGGCAGGTGGTAGATGCAGATAGACATGCGGCATTGAGAGAAAATGAGAATGAAGAAGAGCGTAGACAAAGACAGGTGGTAGATGCAGATAGACATGCGGCATTGAGAGAAAATGAGAATGAAGAAGAGCGTAGACAAAGACAGGTGGTTGATGCAGATACACATGCGGCATTGAGAGAAAATGAAAATGAAGAAGAGCGTACACAAAGACAAGCGGCAGATGTAGCTAGACATGCGGCATTGAGAGAAAATAAAACGAAGAAGAACGTAGACAAAGACAAGCGGCAGATGCAGATAGACATGCGGCATTGAGAGAAAATGAAAGCGAAGAAGAACGTAGACAAAGACAAGTGACAGATGCCGACAGACATGCGGCATTGAGAGAAAATGAAAACGAAGAAGAACGTAGACAAAGACAAGTGGCAGATGCAGACAGACATGTAACGATGCGAGAAAATGAAACTCAAGAAGAGCGTCACCGAAGACAGGTGGCTGAGGCAGAACGAATTACATCTACCAGAAATCAAGTTTGGATGCATAAAGAAAATTCTGCATTTTGTTACATTTCTGCTATTGATTATGCATCGGATTCACTAATTCACATAGGTAGAATGGTGAACGAATGTAGTTTCTGCCATGCACTGAAATGGAAAGGGGAAACACCTGGTATGTGCTGCAGCAGTGGGAAAATTCGTATTCCTCTTCTTCAAGATCCTCCTGAACCTCTATCTACATTATTGATATCAGACTCATCTGATGCAAGGCATTTCCAAGAAAACATCAGAAGATATAATGCATGCTTTCAAATGACATCTTTTGGTTGTACACAACATATTAGAGAAGACAGATATATGCCTACATTTAAAGTGCAGGGTCAAGTATACCACCGAATAGGTAGTCTGCAACCGGAAGAAAATAGTGAACCAAAATTTCTTCAGGTTTACTTTGTGGCTGACAAGGAGAAACAGGTTGAACAACGTTGTCGGAACATTATGCAGGCCAAGCCAGCTATAGTGTCAGAGTTACAGGAGATGCTTCATGAGCACAATAGTTATGTAAATAGTTTTAGGTGTGCTATGGAGAAAATGACTCCCGAAATGAAGATTGTCATTCGGGCGGATAAAATGCCTTCCGGTGAACATGAAAGGAGATTTAATGCACCAACAACGTCAGAAGTTGCAGTTATTCTTGCTGGTGATCAACACAACCCCAGAGACATCAAACTACATTTAAGAAGTGAGGAAATCCAAAGGATTGCAGAAACACATCGATCTTATGATGCACTTCAGTATCCACTAATATTTTGGCAAGGTGAGGACGGGTATCATTTTGAACTGAAAGAAACTTATCCTATAACAGGAATTGCTACTTCAAAGAAGATTTCTGCAATGGACTTCTATGCGTTTAGATTGATGTACCGTGCATCCAATTTTAATATTATTTTAAGGTGCAAAACATTATTTCATCAGTTTGCTGTGGATGTTTATGCAAAAATTGAATCTGAGCGTCTAAGGTTCATACGCTTGAATCAGCGAAAACTACGTGTTGAAGATTATGCTCATCTGAGGGATGCAATCAACAGTGACGGAAATGTACATGACATTGGACAACTTATAATTTTACCGTCTAGCTTCACAGGTGGTCCTCGCTACATGCATGAAAGAACTCAAGATGCCATGACATATGTACGAAATTTTGGTAGACCTGATTTGTTTATTACCTTCACGTGTAATCCACAGTGGGAAGAAATAATAAATGAACTGATGCCAAGACAGAAAAGTCAGGATCGACATGATTTGCTTGCAAGAGTCTTCCGACAGAAATTAAAATCTCTAATTACTCTTCTCAACAAAGGAAAGATATTTGGCAGTGTTGCTTGCTTCATGTACACAGTGGAGTGGCAGAAGCGTGGTCTTCCACATGCACATATTTTGCTTTGGCTACACAACAGAATCCACGTTCATAGAGTTGACGAATTCATCTCAGCTGAAATACCTAATCCAGAAACTGATCCTATTTTATATGGAATTGTGACAAAACATATGATCCATGGTCCATGTGGTAACATTGATTCACACTCTCCCTGCATGAAAGATGGGAAGTGTACAAAGAGGTACCCAAGAGAAAGTTTGAGGGAGACACAGACAGGAAGTGACGGATATCCACTCTATCGTCGTCGAGATACAGAAGACGGAGGATATACAGTAATCAAGAGAGTACGGGGATCTGATGTTACACTTGACAATAGGTGGGTTGTCCCATATTGTCCAGTATTGTCAAGATCATTCAATGCTCATATTAATGTTGAATACTGTAATTCGGTTAAATCTATTAAATATGTCTGTAAATATGTTAATAAGGGATCGGACATGGCAGCATTTGAAGTGACAAGTGAAGAAAGTGCGCATGATGAGGTGCGACAATATGAAATAGGACGTTACATCAGTAGCAATGAAGCTATTTGGAGGATAATGGGCTTTCCAATTCATGAGAGATATCCCACAGTCACGCATTTGAGTGTTCATCTTGAAAATGGGCAGAGAGTTTATTTCACAAGTGAAAATGCACGAACTCTAGCACAATCTCCACCAGATACAACACTTACTGCATTTTTCATTCTGTGTCAAGGTGACGAGTTTGCTCGCACTCTGCTGTACCACCAGTTACCAAAGTACTACACATGGAATGCAAGCAGAAAGAAATGGCAACGTCGTAAATCTGGTCAAGTTGTACCAGAATATGCAGGTGTTAGATCAAGTGACGCACTTGGACGTGTGTACACAGTTCACCCCAACAACTCTGAATGCTTTTATCTACGAATGTTGCTTCATGAAGTACAAGGACCAACATCTTTCATTTTCTTAAAAACTGTCGGGGAAACAGTCTGCGAAACTTTCAAGCAAGCCTGCCAGTTAAGAGGACTTCTCGAAGATGACTCACAATGGAAAAATACATTGGAAGAAGCAGCTGCCACTCGATCAGCAGGAATGCTTCGAAACCTTTTTGCAATTATGCTGCAGACGTGTTCTATGTCAAATCCTCTTGAACTGTGGAATTTACATAAGGAAAATTTGTCAGAAGACATATTGCACAAGGCCAAAGTTAGGACTAATAACTTTGAGTTGGTGTATGATAATGTTATTTTCAATCAAGCTTTGATCTTTCTTGAAGATAAGATCAGAACCTTAGGTGGTTCGAATTTGAAAGCATTTGGACTTCCTGAGCCACAAAGAGACAATTCTAGCAGACTCAACTATGAAATCATGAAAGAGACAAGCTACGACATTGATGAACTAACTTCATATGTCCTTTCAAACGAGCCAAATCTTACTGAAGATCAGAGGCAAGCATATGAAGTAATCACAGCTTCTGTTTTTGATGGAGTAGGAGGAATATTCTTTATAGATGCACCAGGTGGAACAGGAAAAACTTACTTGATTAATCTTCTTTTAGCAAAAGTGAGACAGAGAGGTATGGTTTCTCTTGCTGTAGCTTCTTCAGGAATTGCCGCTACTCTTTTGGCTGGAGGTAGAACGGCTCATTCCGTCTTCAAATTACCCCTGAATCTAGCGAGTGTTGATCATCCCACTTGCAACATTTCAAAAAATTCGAATAAAGCTGAACTTCTCCGAAGGTGCAAACTTATTGTCTGGGATGAATGCACAATGTCAAACAAGGCTGCTCTGGAAGCTCTTAACATTACTTTGCAAGACCTTTTTGGCAACACAAGACATATGGGAGGAGTCACTCTGGTTTTATCTGGTGATTTTCGGCAAACTCTTCCAGTTATTCAGCGTGGCACAAAAGCGGATGAAATACATGCATCAATAAAGTCATCTTCTCTTTGGACAACTGTTCAGAGACTCAGCTTGAAAACAAACATGAGGGTTCATCTAACAGGTCATGCTGCTGCTCAACAGTTTTCAGAGAACCTACTGCGACTTGGTAATGGAGATATATCTGCTGACGATAAAGGATTAATAGATTTGGAGTTTATCGGAAATCTTCTTACGACACCAGAAGAACTAAAAGAAAGTGTATTTCCGAACATTGAGTGTCACTTTCGAGAGCCTAAATGGCTATGTGAAAGGGCTATTCTAGCTCCCACAAACGAAGCAGTTGATGTCATTAACAGACAACTACTTATGAAACTTCCCGGTTCTCTATATACATACACTTCTGTAGATACAGTTATGGATATGAATCAGGCTGTAGACTACTCACCTGAATTCTTGAATTCTCTGGAAATTTCTGGTGTGCCTTCACATAAATTAGAACTAAAGATTGGGGCACCTATTATGTTATTAAGGAATTTAGATCCGCCTGCGCTGTGTAATGGAACAAGATTGATTGTTAAAAAAATGATGCCTAATGTTCTTGAAGCAACAATCATAACCGGTCATTCTGCAGGAAAACATGTATTTCTACCTCGCATACCTATCATACCTACAGATCTCCCGTTCGAGTTTAAACGTTTACAGTTTCCTGTTTGGCTCAGCTTTGCAATGAGTATAAACAAATCTCAGGGACAGACTTTGAAAGTTGTTGGACTGAACCTGCAAAGGCCTTGCTTCTCGCATGGACAACTTTATGTTGGTTGCTCAAGAGTTGGGGATAACAGAAATCTATTTATACTTGCACCAGACGGGAAGACAAAAAACATAGTTTACAAGGAAGTACTAAGAAATTGATTAGTGGAGACTGACTTTTACATGCATTTTGTATATTTGTAATTTTGATATTGTAATTTCTGATAGTTGTATGTTTTACTGGTTAGCCCTTATTTATACTGTTTGCTGTGGAAATTCGAAATTTTTTTTTAGCTTTCAAGTTTTTAAATACATATAAGATTATATAAACACAACCTTTTGTATAGTTCCATTTTAAAAACTGCAGCTTTAAAAAAATACATCGGATTAAAAAGTGTAAAAGGTAAGTGTTTTAAAATACGTAAAATTCTCATGATTTTTTAAACATTAAAAATTTTCAATTCTATACTTTTCATTTTTATTTGGAGATAATATTTTTTCCTTTTTTCTTTTTTCTTTTTTTTTTTTATGATGATGTTTAACATTTTGAGATGTTCAATGCATATATGTTTTGATTTATTTGGAGATTAATACATAGACGAGGTGATTCATATTTGTACATGTGTCTATAAAGTTTGTTCCGAGCACTTTCCAGCCATACAAGATTCTACGTTGCTTTTTCAAATTTATACATTGCTAAACTAATCAATAATTGGTGTTACCGCACATTTTCTTTTCATTTTTCGTATATCTTTCTTTAGTATTAACATCTCAACACTTTCTTTACAGGTAGCAAATATGCTTCTTTTTAGTACTTGATTTTTTTTTTTTTTTTTTTTTAACCTTTAAGTTTTTAGATAACGTAAGACTACATAAAAAATATCTTTAATATTAGTTTCATTTTAAACAATACTGTTATAAGAAATACGTCAGATTAAAAGGTGTGGCAGGTAAGTACAATTAAAAAGCGTTTTATAATGTGTTTGCGCCTCATGATTTTATTAGTCCATTTTTGTATTTTATACTATTTGTTTTCATTTAGAGATGATATTCTTAACTCAACATATTTTATTTGGTGATGCTTAACAATAGCATTTGGAGATGCTTAATGCATAAAAGTGATGGTAAGTACGGTTATTTGAATATGTGTATGTTCAATTTGCCACAACTGGTTTCTAACCATAGAAGAATTTTCTATATTGCTTTTCCAGATATGTGCGTAGGTATACATATATCGTACTCATATATTGGTGTTACACACATTTCTTTTTCATATTTTTCATTTTGTATACATCTTTCTTTAATATTAACGTAATATCACTTTTGTTCAATTTGTATTTTTTGTATATATACAGTACACTCCCAGATATCCGCACAGCTTGGGACCAAAACTGTGCGAATTTTAGAATTTTGTGGATTTCAGATGTTTCTATGTCGGCATTTTTAAATTAGAATTGTTTAAAAGAATTTAGGTACTTATCTCCAATACCTGGACCTTGCTTAAAATTAACTTTCCTTACCTCATTAGATTCAATTTCTAAAATATCACCATTAAAATAAGTTCCCCCACCACCCCTTGAAAACTTTATTTTAAATTCATTGTTTACATTGGTTATGATGTGCAGATTTCTGGGAGTCTAATGTACTTTTATTTTATTTTATTTTTTAAGATATAGCATTTTATTCCCATATGTATTGTAGGAATAATTGCAGCATAAGCAGTTGCAAAACAATTTTTTAACCACGCCAAAATTTAATCCATTCACTTTACAGATAGAAAATGTGCTTTTTTTTTTTTTTGGTTTTTTTTTCCCGAGTATTCTGAATGGCTTATTTTTTGCCAGTCCTAAGCCTGGAAAAAGTGGGAAGGAAAATTTTTTTTACCGAGATCTTTAATGATTACGCTGGGGTTTATGAATAAAGTGTCCCTAAATTCATGAGCTAAACTTTTAGGATAGATAAATATAAAGAAGCATATTTTGTATGGCAATATAGGGTTAGAAAAGAAAAGTGTAGACAGAAAACAAAAAATACACCACACATCAGAATGTGAAAAAAAAAAAAAAAAAAAAAAAAAAAAATGCAGGAAAATTCAAAAATCCATAGAAAAAACAGCATCAAAAAATAACATAATCACAAGTTTGGTTAAACAAATAAATAAAAATACTAACACCAGTAAAAATAAAATAAACAAGAAAAGGAAATTCAAGCAGAGGAAGGGAATCCATTAATTATTGTGATTCATTTAAAAATAGTGACCAGCGAAGCGGGCGTAGCCTGCTAGTATATGTATATATATTGAAAAAGGAAATGATCGAATTTCTTTTTAAAATAATATAATATATTGTTATTTATAAAAGTTATGATATTTTATTTCAAAACACTTTTTTTCATTTCTTAACACGTAGATAAATGTATATTTAATAACAAGATTTTTCTTCCTCTTTTTTTTTTTTTTTTTTCCAGGTAAAAAAGTAATTTTGGTTTTTTTCTTTCTTTTAATTGAGATTTAGAGGAATCTATCTCAAAGCAAGACAGAGAAGTACTTTCCGTCTAAGGAGTGGAATCTATCTCAAAGCAGGACAGAGAAGTACTTTCAGTCTAAGGAGTAAAAGTAATTTTTAAAATATAAATAATACAATAGCATAATATTTTGAAAAATTTAGTAATATTTTCGTCTGATTAAAGTATTGCAAAACTTGATTTTTAATGTAAGGATGAGAATTTAAATTTTAAATAGAATTTGGCAGTTGTGTGCATCCTAAATCTGTTTTACAAAAGATGATAATTTATAAATTAATGATTTTAAGCGAAAAGAGTTGAATAAATTCAATTTTAAATCTAATTGATAAATTGTGTTCATAATAAATCTGCATTATAAAAGATGGTTATTTATAAATTAATGATTTTCAAAGAAACGATTTGAAGAAATTCAATTTTAAACCAAATTGATAAATTGTGTGCATTATTAAACTGTATTACAAAATGTGATAATTTACAAATTAATGATTTTAAATGTAAAGATTTGAATAAATTCGATTTTAAGTACAATTGATAAATTGAGTGCATTATAAATCTGCATTATAAAAGATGATAATTTATAAATTAATGATTTTTAATGAAAATATTTGAAGAAATGCAATTTTAAATAAAATTGATAAATTGAGTGCATTATAAATATGCATTATAAGAGATGGTTATTTATAAATTAATGATTTTCAAAGAAACGATTTGAAGAAATTCAATTTTAAACCAAATTGATAAATTGTGTGCATTATTAAACTGTATTACAAAATGTGATAATTTACAAATTAATGATTTTAAATGGAAAGATTTGAATAAATTCGATTTTAAATCTAATTGATAAATTGTGTGCATTATAAATCTGCATTATAAAAGATGATAATTTATAAATTAATGATTTTCAATGAAAAGATTTGAATAGATTCGATTTTAAATCTAATTGATAAATTGTGTGCATTATAAATCTGCATTATAAAAGATGATAATTTATAGATTTTAGGTATTTCTAGATTTAAATTAATTGAAATGCAAAATTTTATCCTCTTAAATGAAAATAACTAAACTTGAGAGAATTTTCACTCGTTTGTATAGAAGAAATGCGCCCTCTCGTCTTGAGTTGAATTCAAGAAGTTGAATGAGTTAACATAATGCACTCAAACTTGAGTTATTTCTTGTATTTGAGTCATTTATTTATTTTATGAATGATTTTAATACAAATGGTTTTAATAAACTGGATCACTTTACAATGACGTTGCTCGTTGCACTTGCGTGGTACTGAATAAGTGCGTTGCAGCGAGAGTGATGTTGCGAGTTACAAGTGGTTGAATGAGCAGAAATAACTATAAAGTTAAAGTACTACAACTACCTATAAATATCGATAACTCAAGTTCGCTTAAATAAAAAGCTACTAATTAGCTCGAAGGATTGCATTTTTGATTCAAGTAGATAAAAAAAAAAAGAAGAGGAAATTCCTAGTTCACATGGTCTCATTTAATTTAAGAGAGTAAGTTGACTTTACTTTTCTAGTTTTTTTTTTTAAATATAACTCAGCAGATAATATTTCTATAACGTATAATTGAATCTTATGCTAGAAAATATTTAATAAAAAAACAATTATTTTTACGTGAAAAGATTTCGTGTTGTTTATAATTTCTTTTCACAGGTTATAATTATTACAGGAGTTTGTAAACACTTTATGATAGAATAAATAGTGAATAATTTCAGTTTAAAAATACATTATTCACAAAAAAAAAAAAAAAAAAAAAAAAGTTATATTTATTCAAAGCGGAATTAAACCTATTCTCACTTTGGAAAGGAGCTTGCCATTCTCAAAAATATCGAAAAGGAAAAAACAATGAGAAGGCTACATTCTTCTTCTAAAGTTAAAAAAATAAATTTCACGAAAACACGAACAGGTTTAAAAAATGAAAATATTTCAACAACATTTTATATTTTCTTATGGATGCAAGGGTTTCTTTTGTTGCCATTGGAATTTCAATGTACTTTAAGAAGTACATTGATCTGGATTTTATATGTGCTTTTTTTTATTATATTCGAAGGCAATATCATTTGTAATATTGCTTGGCATTCTTTAGAGATACACCACCATGACAAGGCAAATAAAGAAAAAATTTCTTTTACATTAACTATAGTAATTCAATTAATTTTCAGAATATTTTTGCATTTGAATAAAAGAGAACTAACTACACTTAACAAACGAATGATGAAAATCTACTATTCTAAATCTCCAGTGAATTTAATGACATGTAAATCTGTGGTTGTTATATTACTTATTATTAATCAGATTTGCGATATTTTAATACTCATGGCATATCATTCAACGCAGAAATTTGGTTTGTTTGAAAATAGAGGCGACGACTATTATTTTCTTGGCATACCACCACCTATATCCTCATTAGCATATTCCATAAATGAAGTTATGGTTACATGGACTAGGCTCACAAGTCTATTCCCGAGTTACTTTTGTTGTACATGTTTTGTCTTAAAGAAAATTTTGCAAGAATTAAATAAAAAAATTTGCGATTTAAGAACGCTGAAAATTAAATTGGTTCATCAAACGTACTCTGAAATATCTCGACTGATTTCAGGTATGAATAGAACATTTAATTCAATGTTGTTACTTACATTTGCGGTTCAAAGTTTTACAGTGTTTCAGTGTTTTTACGTAATTTTCTTTGTTCAACCAGAAGGAGAAATCAAAGTATTATTTCGTTGTGCTGCTCTTATAATATCTTTTGTTCAATTTGTTTTAATGTGTTTATTCGCCTCATCGATGACCAATGCTGCATTAAATTTTAAATTTGCCATCCTAAATTTACCTTTAAGAATATTTCACGAGAAGGAATGCAGACAGCTATTTAGAAAAGTCAGTCATGATTTCATAGGTTTTAAAATTCTTGACAGTTTGGTCATTGACAAAAGTTTGATATTGTCTACATTTGGCACCATTCTCTCATATGGCATCCTCATTGCAACTTTCAATTTAAATTCAAAAGATTATGAAAAGTAATGTAATTTCACAAACTATTGTATAATATGGAACATTAAATTTCGCATTCTTGATGTACTTTAAAAGGAAAAATGCTTCATTTTCCATAAGAGAATGCAAGCAGCTATTAAATATATTTCACAGAAAAGAATGCAGACAGCTATTTAGAAAATTCAGTCATGATTTCATAGGTTTTAAAATTCTTGACAGTTTGGTCATTGACAAAAGTTTGATATTGTCTACAGTTGGCATCGTTATCTCATATGGCATTCTCATTGCAACTTTCAATTTAAATTCAAAAGGTTATAAAAAGTAATGTAATTTCTCAAACTATTGTATAATATATTCGTGTTTATTGGCAATGCATAAGAATCAAAAGAGAAAAAACAAGTTTTATCTTGTTGAATACCGTTTGGGTATTTTGTTCTAATGTGTTTAGTAGCCTCATCGATGATCAATGCTGCATGGAACATTAAATTTGTCATCCATGATGTACTTTACAATGAAAAGTGCTTCAATTTCCAAAAGAGAATGCAAACCTATTAAATATATTTCACAGAAAACAAAGCAGACAGCTATTTAAAAAAGTCAGCCATGATTTCATAGGTTTTAAAATTCTTGACAGTTTGGTCATTGACAAAAGTTTGATATTGTCTACAGTTGGCATCGTTATCTCATATGGCATTCTCATTGCAACTTTCAATTTAAATTCAAAAGGTTATGAAAAGTAATGTAATTTCTCAAACTATTGTATAATATATTCGTGTTTATTGGCAATGCATAAGAATCAAAAGAGAAAAAATAAGTTTTATCTTGTTGAATACCGTTTGGGTATTTTGTTCTAATGTGTTTAGTAGCCTCATCGATGATCAATGCTGCATGGAACATTAAATTTGTCATCCTTGATGTACTTTACAATGAAAAGTGCTTCAATTTCCAAAAGAGAATGCAAACCTATTAAATATGCATAAGAATCAAAAGAAAATAAATCAGTTTTACTTTAATCTTATAATATCTTTTGGATATTTTGTGCTAATGTGCTTATTAACCTCGTCGATGATCAATGGTGTATGGAACATTAAATTTGCCATCCTTGATGTACTTTACAATGAAAAATGCTTCAATTTTTAAAAGACAATGTAAACAGCTATTATATATATTTCACAGAAAAGAATGCAGACAGCTATTTAGAAAAGTGAGCTATATGGTTACATAGGTTTTTAAATTCTTGTCACTTTGACAATTGACAAAAGTTTCATATTGTCCCTAGTTGGTATTATTCTCTCATATGGCATCCTCATTGCAACTTTCAATTTAAATTCAAAAGATTATGAAAAGTAATGTAATTTCACAAACTATTGTACAATATATTGACAATGAATAAGAATCAAAAGAGAAAAAATAAGTTTCATTTTATTCTTATAATACCTTTTGGATATTTTGTGCTAATGTTTTTATAGCCTTGTCGATGATCAATGCTGCATGGACCATGGAACATTAAATTTATCATCCTTGATGTACTTTAAAATGAAAAGTGCTTCAATTTCCAAAAGAGAATGCAAACAGCTATTAAATATATTTCACAGAAAAGAATGCAGACAGCTATTTAGAAAAGTCAGCCATGATTTCATAGGTTTTAAAATTCTTGACAGTTTGATCATTGACTAAAGTTTAATATTGTCTACAGTTGGCACCATTTTCTCATATTGCATCCTCATTGGAACTTTCAATTTAAATTCAAAGGATTATGAAAGTAATGTAATTTCACAAACTACACTGTTAAAAATTTCTGTAAAAGTACAGAAAAAGTATTGAGACTCTCCGTAAATGTACATGAGTTCACTGTTAAGAGCAGTGAATCAAGAAACTCAGTTTGCTGTTAAAAATTTCTGTAAAAGTACAGAAAAAGTATTGAGACTCTCCGTAAATTTACATGAGTTCTCTGTTAAAAGCATTGAATCAAGAAACTCAGTTCTTAATTTACAGATATTTCCCTTTTCTAAACAACGTTTTCCCTGTAGGGATTTTGATAGGTACATTAAATAAAAAAACTATATATATATATACATAACCTTAAAATTATTTTTATATTAAAATAAATACCTATTTATACATATAGATTTATTTAACTAGAAGTTTTGAAGGCAGAAATATACTGAATAGTTTGTTTCATTGCAGTGTACTATTACGTAAAAAGGGAGAAAAAAGGGAACGTTTGGGAAAATTAGATTGTTTCTGCGGGATGTTTATCTTCGTATCTACTCATTAAGAGTTTGTTGTTGTTGACTGTATTGAAGAACTTAAAGCAATTTGTGTTTTCATTTGGAATTCATAATTAGGTAAGTTAAATTTTATATAATCTTTTATCCTATTTTAATAATCAACAAAAACAATGACTGTTTATGTTAGTTATATTAGCGGTTATTTTTACTTTCTTCTACATGTAATATAGAGAAAGCATTTGATTCGCGAAAATTTTCGACCTCCATTTTTTGATGGATTTACGTTTTGGGATATCCATAACACGAATTGATAGTTTTTAAAAAATTTCTGTCTGTCTGTCTGTCTGTATCCCTTTTTTGTGGACGCTGTATCTCATGAACCAATGAATGAAATGTGAACAAACTTGGTATTTAGTTGCACCCTGACATAAACTGGTGCTGATTAGATTTGGGGATCAATCACTCAACAGGTGCTGTTATCGCATTTTTCTAAATTTTCAACATGACAATATAGGACAAAATTTCGTATAAATGTACATAATGAGAGTTATTTTAAAATTAATATGAATTATTGATAATAGTAGTAGTTAACTAGGGGAAAAAATTTTGCATGTGGGGGCATCGCTCTCCCCTGGGGGTTAAGTACCCCCCAGGTGAAGTAAATCTTCAATATGGGTATCTTTCGTCAATACCTTCTCGTCAATACCTTTAAAACTAATGGTTGAACTATAGATTTGGGCTAATTTAAAACAATGTTATCCATTTTTTTTTCTTCTTTTTTTTTTTACTTTTTACGAAAAAAAACTTGGAAAAAAGTCATTTCTTTTGATTTGGAAAAAAACAAACATCTTTCGGCATTTAGTAATAATTCTATGAGATAAAAATCTTCTGCATTTATAATTGAAAAGAATTTGATAATTTAATAAGTAATTTTTATTGAATAAGTTTTGTGTAAAATTATATAGAAGAAAGTCATGTGGTGGCCACATCATACTAGTTTTTAGTTTAATATCGTCTGAAATTTCTATATGTTTTCTTATATATTCGTTTTACAGCCTCTTCCTGTCATTAAAAGTGTTTGCTGGCATTTGCTGAAAGACTGAAAAATAATCTAGATTACCTTAAATCAAAATATTAGGAATTGAGGAAAAAGTAAGTCATTTCCACATTATATAATTAATAGTTTAAATAATAAAAAAATTAGTAAATTTAAAAATCGAAATACAAAATAAAGATTTTGTAGATGGGAGTTTTATCCAACAATTTTTTTAATTAATGTTTTTTTTTTTTTTTTCTTTTTCTTTTTCTTTTTTTTTTTTTTTTTTTTTTAAGGGAGGGGAGGACGGTGTGTATTCTAAACCGTCCAATGTTATTAATTTTGCTTTCTGAAAATTTTGAAAATCTGCTTGCGCGTGTATATGTATGCCTATATATATATGCACAAGTTAAAAAACCACAATGTAAGAAAAAGAAAATTATTGTTGCTGTTGCCGAGCAATGGTAATAGAGGGGTGGGTTGGGGGACAAATTAAATTTTCTGACAAGTTAATATTTTTCAGAATACAGTTTGATATTTAAGGATTCAAAGTACAGAGTGTATATCAAATTGAGTGAGGAAATGTTTAAATTAATACGAAATTTTATCCAGGCTGTTATATGTTGCGGACTAATTTATATCTCAAAATAACCGATCCACATAAAACGTTACTTTTAAGTACAAAATCCAACTGTATTTTTGAATTATCCTGGATGAATATACCATAATCATAAGCATGCCAAGACTGCGGTTACATGTTTATGAAGGGAGGCGGACGCAGACGATTGTGGAGCAACTGCAATTTAAAAATACAGTTTCACTGAAATATAGCTAATAGATTCTGCTTAATAACACATTGTCAAAAAACTTTCAGACAAGTTTTTGCATTGACAGAAATACTTTTCGTTAAGCATGTTTTTTCTTTTCCTTCTTTGTAAGGGAAAGATTTTAATAACTGGACAGTTTTTAATTCGGAGTATTATAAAGTTAAGAGAGTGCTTGGAACTATGTGCGAGTCCCCAGGCCTAGGACTCGAGGGTCCTAGGTCTGGGGTAGTGTGCCCTCTGAGGGGGGGGGGGGATGTTTTTTAAGGGGGCCCAGCCCAGATTTTATGAGTCTCGGAGAAAACTACTGAAAACTTCGAACAGCTAGGTCGACGAGCTAGACCTGGGATTGAACTCAGCACTTCCCGTTTATCAGCTCTGAGCGTAGAATGGCACGGCCACTCATGGAGTCGTACAGTTTAAAGATGATTCAGGAGCAGTTCACTCTCTCAGGAGACAATAAATAGTTTTATTTCCATATTCAAAGGGTGAAAAACTAAATAACATAACAAAACCCGAAAAACTGCTATTTGTATTCAAAATTAATCTTGGAAGAATAGATTAAGGTTATTATTACGTGGCTATTATTTAAAATGTTTATTTATTCCCATAATAAATGATATTTGTAGAATTCTGAAGGCATTGTAAGGAAAAATTTAGAAATGTGGGGGGGGGGGGGAGGAAGGGATTTGGAAATAAAGATAGCCCCTGAAAACTTTCACCTCTGATATTATTTTATAATCTGCTACCGGTTGTTTTCAATTTTTATTTTAATATTCTTCAAGTTTTTTCATGTTCTTTATACAACTCTCTATGCCATTAAAAATGTTTACCGTTATATCTTCTACGTGAAGACTGAAACATTATCTGAATTTTCGAAATCAAAATGCAAGAATTTGAGTAGAATTGAAATAAATCGCCTACATATTGTATAAACAATAGTTTACATATTGAAAATTTTATAAATTTAAAAACTGAAATACAAAATAAAGATTTTATCTTTAGAGAATTCTTATTTATCAAGTGATTCAATTTTTAATTAATTAATTTATTTAATTTATAACTTTTAATTATCTTTTCTTTCTTTTCAGGGGTTTGAGGAGAGGGGTGGAGTTAATGCTTCACCAGCGGAAAGTGTTTTCATTAAATATTTAAATTTTTGGAGATAGAATATTTAAGTAATTATCATAATATTAATAATGGAAATAAAGAAGGATATTAATTAAAAAAATTTACCTGTAGCTTAAGACCACAAAAAATTACTGTAATTTGCATTTATATTAGTTTATGTAATTATTAAAGACCAAATAATACTTAGAAAATAATTTTTAAATATATTTAATAAACTGGAAATATTTCGTAATTGAATTATGTAAAAAATAATTTGCTGCAGAACTATGTATTACTTCATATTACTATAATGATCCAATAGACAAAAGTGGGTCTTGGGGACAGGAGTATCTGTTCTTGAAGCTGGTAGACGGGAAGTGATGAATTCGATACGTAGTCGCGCATGCTGTCCTAGTCATTCGGTGTTTTCCAAGGTTTTCTCTGAAATTCCTGTAAATATGGGCTAATACCCCTTAAAAGTCAACCCACGTTGGGGTTTTCGGTAATAAATTGAGGCTTACTTAAAAATGTCTAAATTATTTTCAATATTTTTTGAAAATGTCGTTATATATAGTTATCAAAGTCCCACTCTACTCCTTGTACTTTGGGAATGTCTCTGAATTTCTGAAAACTTTAAGGCATTTGATAAAAGAAAAAAAAAAAGGGGGGGGGGACTCAGGGGCAAACTTTAAAATTTCATATAGGAACTGCGGGGGGGGGGATCTTTTCTTGGGGATAAAGACATTTCAAAGTAGGCCTAGAACCTACAGCAGTCAATCGGCCTTATTCCCAAATACAATCCAATTCATACTTGTTTTTAATATAAAATTCTTCAAAAATATTCCTGTTACACTGGCGTTCATAAAATGGTGCTTAAATATCTTATGATTTCATTATATAAGTGATTTTTTTCCTGTATTAATGATTTAAAATACCATGTTTATCTCTTTTTATTTTCTTAGATGATTTTTCATTAGATTCTATTTAGATGGAGTAGTTAAGATACATTTAATAAAAAAGCACCACAAAACTGGCGTTATAAAAAACATTACTTACAAACTTTGAATAAACACCATAAAATGCAATAAACTCGCAACAATTGTTTCGGGTCGAAAAAACACACGACCCTTCATCAGGCGAACAAACTAAGCACGAGTGCTGCAGTCAAAGCGGCAACGCACCTTTGCCGCTTTAACTGCAGCACTCGTGCTTACTTTGTTCGCCTGATGAAGGGTCGTGTGTTTTTTCGACCCGAAACAATTGTTGCGAGTTTATTGCATTATATGGTGTTTATTCAAAGTTTGTAAGTAATAATATTTAAGATACACTTTAAAATTCGCTTATGTATACTTAATTTTCTTTTTAGTGCCATGTAATTACGATCCTTTCTTTTCATTATTTGCTTAAAATGTCATAGGATGTAGATTTTGTTTTAAAAATTTATAGTTGAAGTGTTTTCCTACAATAGTAATTTTTCATAATTTTTCTTTTTTCTAGTTGTAATGGAAATTGATCCTGATATAAGAAATGAAACAAGTTGTCTAAGAAATATGAAAATAGAAAATGCCCTAAAATACCCCCATTAGAGACATTTACAAATACCAAATATTTATCCTGTTAAAGAGTTTTTCACCATTTATCTTTTGTTAATGTCATTTAGAAAAAAAAAAAGATACGATCAGTGTTATGTTAGTAAAATAAAGTTTAATTTTAATCTAATTCAGTATGTTTTATTTTTAATTATTTTTAATTGTATGTTTTCTTTGCAGCAAAGATGTTTTTCTTCTTAGTGAGCTTTTTGCAATGATTCTAGTAAATTACCGGGATGCTGATTTCATGTATAAAAGCGTAGAATTTGTTTCTTCTTTAGATCCTATTTTGTAGAAAAAAAAAATGTTTTAAAATTTGTTTTCGTAAAAAAAAAAAAAAAAAAAAAAAGTCGAAATTTTTTGAATTTAAAATAATTTAATGGTTTCTTTTAACAAAAAGTTATATATTTTAAAGATTTGAATTTATGGAACTAGTGACGAAAACCAAAAGAGTACCCGAGTTTCATCTGCACTGAACCCTAAATTAATATTTAAAAATATTAAAAGCTCTATATTTCTTTTATATACTATTTAATACGTAAGAACATTTTCTCTCCACTTACCGTCTATTTAAAAATATTTATATCCCAGAAACTACAATAATTAAGGAAATTATTCTACACATTGTAATGAATTAATTATAAAAATTAAAACTATTTAGGTATCAAACTTTTAATACGTTCCTATAGTTCTACGATAACGTATTAGAAATCTGATCTGAAATGAGAATTTTTATTTTCAAATAAAATAACTTTTAAAAACCAATTTTATTAAAAAGAGAATATTGAAAAATGTTCAAAATTTGTTACAGTTTGAAATAAAATTTGCATCAAATTTGTCAGTCTTGGTTTAAGTGACAAGTTACGCATTTCATTAATACGTTGCACAAATTTACTTTTTAAATAAACTACCAAAACTGTATGCCTAGTTTTTAAGAGAGACCTTTATATGGAAATGAATTAGTAATTTCTTTTCTTTAGCTAATATAAAAATCAATGTGAGTATTTAAAAATTCAAATTCATTTAATACACTACCTTTCCATAAATGACCGGACAATTTCGATTTCAGATGCGTTTTAAAATAACTCAAAAAGTACTTAACAAATCATCTTGAAACTTCAGGAGTGTAAAAGACATGTTATACCTCATGTAGTTCAGTTATTTGTTTGTACCAAAAGTGAAAATGGGACCAGTAAAAAATTAAAGAAAAATGAGAGCATTTGGCATCACCCAGTATAAAATAATGCTCGAAATACAGTCTGGCTGTAGCATATGATTATGGGGCTCATTCTCATTTTCTGTATAAATTTTTAAGTCTCAACCACATGTAATCAGGGAGATATAAAGATTTCTTTAAAAAATTGTCGAACATTTTTTTTTTTTTTTTTGCTATAACATGCAAGGTATTAAATCCAGTACAAAGCTATATTCGGGAAACCCAATATACAACATTAGATACAACATACTGCAATCAGAATGAAAAAAATATTAAATATCTAATGAAATGTGAGCAGTTTTACTAAATAATTTTTAACTGCGCATGACTAAGTTTTAGCTAAATTTCACTTGTATAATTCAGTAGCCAAATGCATTAAACTACTTATATAAAAACCCAAACAAGTATTGTGTAAACTCAAAACTTCTTCGCCAAAGAATGAACCGGTCTTCAGTTTCTCTCGAAGAAACGCTAAAGTATAAGGAGTTTTGCTCACATATTTATTTTAATTCGATGAACGGTAATGCAATTTTCTGTGATTGTAAATAAATATTGGGAAAACCCTCTTAACAATTTCTTTGTTGGGGAACAGCTGAAATTCAGTTTATTCTATGACCAGAGCTGCCAACCTAATCCGGCAAATTGTTACTACCGCCTCTTTTTCTACACCACTTAATTTTTAGAGTATTTGTTTTCTTCATTCATCGTAAATATATTTGAAGAGAATTACTCTAAAAATTAAGTGGTGTAGGAAAAGGGGGAGGGGGGGGGGTACTAACAATTTGCCGGATTTGGTTGGCAGCTCTGTATGACATAGAATTTTTTCAGTTTACACGATTTTTGTTTGGGGTTTTTATATAAGTAGCTCAAAAAATTTTACTGTTAAATTTTGAAAATGAAATTTCACTGAACATTTACGCATGCGCAGTTAGAAATTTAGTAAAAATACTCATATTTCATTAGATATTTAATATTTTTTTCATTCTGATTGCAGTATACAGTGTTTATTATTGTATGTCCAGTTTACTGAAAATAACTTTGCACAGTCTTTTCATATTTTGCGTGTTATTGCTAAAAAAAAAAAAAAAAAAGAAAAAGAAAAAGTTTTTGCAATTTTTTAAAGAAACCTTTATTTCCCTGATTATATGCGTTAGAGACATATAAACTTAATAAGTTAATGAGAAAGAGTCCTATAATCACATGCTACTGCCATATCGTATTTCAAGCATTAATTATTACAGGGTTTCATTTTACTTTAATTATTTTTACCGATCCTCCTTTCACATCCCTGAAGTTTCAAAATGATCTGTTTAACATTTCTTGAAATACTTTAAAAAGTGTCTGAAATCGAAAGTGTGCGGTCATTATGGAAAGGTAGTGTACCTAACAAATTTTTAGTACTTCTTCCTTTCTTTTTTTCCCCCCAATTTAGAAAGTTTACACCTTTTTAAGAGCATAATGAATTTTAAACGATTAGTGTTTTAATTACATTCTTAATTGTTTTAAGTTAATATCTAATCAAAATGTAATATATATATGTATATCAGTTAAAATATTTATTTTTAAAGTGTATTTAAAAAGTGGATGTATTTTTTGAATGAAAGAAACTGAGGTTGTTAACACAGATCTACAAATATAATGTTGGCAAAATTTAATTTATTTATTTTAGTGTGTACCTATATTTCTAATGTGCTGAAGCCGAAAATGAAGCCAATTTTCCTCTGTTACACGTAGCTTTTGCAAATACAGGGTGTCTACCGACACAATACCTTCTTTTTCGGTAGTTTCTAGTATGATTCCATGATTAATTGTAATTAATCATGGAATCATACTATAAAAGTAACCGTATATTTATATTGGTAGAAGAGTCATGAAAAAAATAGCGCACCTTGTATTGATAAATATATGTATGTGATAGAGTAAAATCTAGTTTTGGTTTCAGCCGAGCAAAAACCATCAATATGTCATAATTATCAAATCAAAATTTTAGATTTAGACCTGTGAGATCTTTCACTATTGAGTCATATTAAATGAGGGAATTAAGTTTTTATTTTGGTATGGACTAAATATAACCGAGCAATATTAAGCAAACATATGATATATTTTGCAATTATTTCTGATCATTTTATTAGAAGTACCATAATATAAATTAGCTTCTTTTTTAAAATTTTTATTAAAAGTTTAATGGATGCAAAATGTACCACAACATTAATAAAAATTGTAGTTAAAAACCTGTTAAAGCGCATCAATACAAATCCTACCAAAGGTAATACAAGCTTAACCAATTTTATACCTCTGAATTTTAATGTAGTTTTGATAAAAAATATATAGTATGTCTATATATATACTAAAGTCCGGACTTCTTGTCCCATCAATTTCCGAGGAGTTCTGATCTCAAAGTTTGAAGGTGGGAGGTGCGAAGTTCGATCTCAGGTTGAGATTTTCAGTCTACCCATTCGAAATTTTCAAAGGTTTTCTTAAAAACATTTGTAAATAAGGGATAGAACACCTTAGAATGACCTACACATAAGGCATTCTATACAGGCCTAGAACTCTGGAGTAACCAATGTGATTTTAGCACCACAATAATATTAGTATATTTAGAAGCCTATATTCAAAACACTCTAAACTGACGCGCATTTAAAATAAATCCCAAGGCTATGAATCTACAAGTGCAAAAACATCCAACTTTAAGTTTCTTTTCTTTAAGTTGTATAAGAATCTGTACTTATGTAACTTATTTACCAGATTCTTACCAATATTCATGAATATAAACTTACTGTTGGATATTTTTGTACTTATAAATTAATAATAATGAAATTTATTTTAAGTAATATGCCAATTTAGAGTGTCTTCGATACGCTTGTAAACATACTAATGTTTAATCGGCGTTAGTTAAAGCCGATTGGATGTGCTAGGTTTCTAGACCTGTGGGGATTGCCGTAAGTGTAGGTCTTTCTAAAATGTCTTATCCCTTATTTATACAAGTTTTGGAGAAATCCGCGGAAAATTCCGAATGGGTAGGTCGAAAATCGCAACCTGGGATCGAACCATGCGCCTTCCGCCTTCAAACGTTGAGAGCAGAGCTTCTCAGCCAATGGTGGGGCCTTCAGATATTAGGTATTTTTACATGGATAAATTTACTGAGATTTTCATAATATTATATACGAAATTTACGGAGACTTGGATGTTCTTACGTATGTAATTTTACAGAGACTTGGATGTTTTACCATATGTAATTTTACAGAGACGTGGTTATTTTTACAAGGTAAATTTACAGAGTCTTATATGCTTTTACATGATCGAATTTACGGAGACTTGCATATTTTTGCATATGTAGATTTACAGAGACTATGATGTTTCACAGATTTAAATTTACAGAGACTTGAATATTTTGATCTATGTAAATTTACAGAGACTATGATTAATTTACAGTGTAGTTTCTCTATATTTTGACAGAATCTCTGATTTTAATCCTCCGTAAATTTACATAAGACTTAATATAATTAATTACCAATAGATTCTCTGTAAATTCACAAAAAAATTTTTAACAGTGTACTGTACAATATTTTGGCAAGGAATAAGAATCAAAAAAGAAAAAATCAGTTTTATTTTATTCTTATAACACCTTTTGGATATTTTGTGCTAATGTATTTGTTAGTCTCGTCGATGATCAATACTGCATAGAACATTAAATTTGCCATCCTTGATGTACTTTAAAATGAAAAATGCTTCAATTTCCAAAAAAGAATGCAAACAGCTATGAAATATATTTCACAGAAAAGAATGCAGTCAGCTATTTAGAAAAGTCAGCTATATGGTTACATAGGCTTTTAAATTCTTGACAGTTTGACGATTGACAAGTTTAATGTTGTCCATAGTTGGTACCATTCTCTCATATGGCATATTCATTGCAACTTTCAATTTAAATTCAAAAGGTTATGAAAAGTAATGTAATTTCACAAACTATTGTATAATATATTCATGTTTATCGGCAATGAATAAGAATCAAAAGAGAAAAAATCAGTTTTATTTCGTTGAATACCGTTTGGGTATTTTGTGCTAATGTGTTTATTAGCCTCGTCGATGATCAATACTGCATGGAACATTAAATTTGCCATCCTTCATGTACTTTAAAAGGAAATGTGCTTCACTTTCAGAAGAGAATGCAAACAGCTATTAAATATATTTCACAGAAAATAATGCAGACAGCTATTTAGAAAATTCAGCTACACTGAGAAAAAAAATATACCGCCTTCCTCTAGAATGAATAAGTGGCCATTTTCTAAATCCCTTAACTAGAAATATAGATTTCCGAGCTCTGCGCATGATGCACGCCAATAAACTCAATAGACGAAATTATCGAGAATTTCTAGTGTACACATTTCTAGATGGTGAAACAATATTCTGAATACTCTAAATATTCTGAATCATTTATATTGCGAGAAATTCTTGCTTGATTTTCTAGAATTTGGTAATAAACCAAGATTATAGCTGCTGAAACCCGCCTCTTGTAGTCTCATTTATTTGCAGAGATTTTTAAATAACTTTGCCCTCGAGAATATAGGCAAACGCAATATCATTCTAATAGGGGCTTCTAGAAATCGTTTTCCAAGGGGACTAGAATTTATAAGGATGACATAAAACTATTTTTTCTAGAGCCACAACTTTGATCCTAGATGTCAGCTACAGAATTTTTTCTCAGTGTATATGTTTGCGTAGGTTTTTAAATTTTTGACAATTTGATGATTGAAAAAGTGTTATATTGTCCACAGTTGGCACTATCCTGTAATACGACACCCTGATTGCGACTTTCAATCTAAATTCAAAAGTTTGTTAAGAGTAATATGATTTCATAAACTATTATACATTATTTTCTTGTTTATTAACAAGAGATAGAAATTAAAATAGAAAATTATCAGACCATTGTGCAACTCTTAAAATATCTTATGTGTTTATGTGTTTATTACCCTCGTGGATGATCAGTGCTGCATTAAAGATTAAAGTTGTCTTTCTTGATTCAATTTTAAATATATTTCCTGAAAAAGAATATAAATAAATATTTAGAAAAGTCAGCCATGATTACATAGGATTTAAAATTCTTGACAATTTGGTGATTGATAAAAATTTAACCCATTTTATCCCAATTTATTTATTTTGCTCAAATTTTAGAAAATTATATATATATTTTTAAGGTTAATTAAACCTAAATAAACTAAATACAACAAAATTTGAAATATATATATTCTGTATAAGAAATGTTATCCACCTTGTACGCAGGACATTGAAATAAAGAGGATGAAATTTGCACTTATATGTTTTAGTGTTCTCTTCAATAGTGAAAAGTACTTTCCGAGTATAAAGTTTTGCTTTATCTGTATAATACTTTCTTATTTACATGATAGTTCTTCAGAAAGAATTTTCAAGCGCAAAGAGCATAGTTGCCAATATTTTAATTTATTCCGGAGTAATTTTAGCCCCGCCTCTATTTCGTACCACTTATTTTTTAAAAGTAATTTTTTCTTTTATTATAGAAGCTATGTAATGAAGAAAAATTTTCTATAAATAAAGTAGTGAGAGAAATAAAGGCGGGGCTAAAAGTACTCCGGAATAAATTAAAATATTGGCAGCTATGAAAGAGAAGATAAACCACGCCCCCTAACGTAATGATTAAACAAAGATTCCAGATGGAGGAGGAGGAGGAGGTGAGACACATAACACGCTAGAAGAAGCTTATATATACCATTATATATTCGAAATTTTTATTTCTATATGCTATTTTGCAGCTGCCCTTTAAATAGGACAATGGGATAAAATGGGTTAATATTATCCACAGTTAACGCCATTCTGTCATACAACATCCTAGTTACAGTTTTTAATTTAAATTCAAAATATTATGAAGAGTAATGTGATTTTATAAACTATTATATACCATTTTTTAATTATTATTATTATTATTATTATTATTATTATTATTATTATTAAGGGGACTTGGTACCTTTGGCAGTACCGCTAATGTATGTTTCGTGTAAAACCTTATACTTCCATTTAATATTTATAAATTGAACTATATTAGGTTTGTTCAATAAAATATATGTTCAGGCAACGATTTTTATAGTTTTTGACATACTTTTTACAGATTTGAAATCTTTAAATTGTGTTTTCTCATCTTACATTTTTTCATGAATTCATGATCTTCAAAATGCTGAAATTTCTACAATTATTTCTACAATCATATACTATTTTTTGATGATGATGATTATTATTATTGAGGAAACTTGGTACCTTTGACAGTACCGCTAATGTATGTTTCATATTAAAGCTTATATTTTCATTTAATATTTATAAATTGAACTATAGTAGGTTTGTTCAATAAAATATATATTCAGGCAACGATTTTTATAATTTTTGACATATTTTTTACAGATTTGAAATCTTTAAATTGTGTTTTTTCATCTTACATTTTTTTCATGAATTCATGATCTTCAAAATGCTGAAATTTCTACAATTATTTCTACAATCATATACTATTTTTTGATTATTATTATTATTATTATTAAGGAAACTTGGTACCTTTGACAGTACCGCTAATGTATGTTTCATATCAAAGCTTATATTTCCATTTAATATTTATAAATTGAACTATAGTAGGTTTGTTCAATAAAATATATATTCAGGCAACGATTTTTATAGTTTTTGACATATCTTTTACAGATTTGAAATCTTTAAATTGTGTTTTTTCATCTTACATTTTTTTCATGAATTCATGATCTTCAAAATGCTGAAATTTCTACAATCATATACTATTTTTTGATTATTATTATTATTATTATTGAGGGAACTTGGTACCTTTGACAGTACCGCTAATGTATGTTTCGTATTAAATAATTTCATAATTTCATATAAGTTTATATTTCCATTTAATATTTATAAATTGAACTATATTAGGTTTGTTTAATAAAATATATACTGAGGCAACGATTTTTATAGTTTTTGACATATGTTTTACAGATTTAAAATCTTTAAATTGTGTTTTCTCATCTTAAATTTTTTTCATGAATTCACGATCTTCAAAATGCTTAAATTTCTATAATTATTGAAGAAAAGGCTTAATATTTTTTGTGGATGTTGAATAGGGCCTACCTAAAAGAAATAAAGATGGATTTGACAATAATTTAAAAAAAAAAAAAAAAATAATAGAAATCTAACAAAAAATCATGTTTTTTTCCAACTTTTTACATAGATATGCAATTTTTAACTTTTTAATTTTTTTTTTTTTTTTTTTACTGACCAATAAATTTCAAAACTCATACCTAATACCTAATTCTTTAAATAGGCTCTGCTAAACATAAAAAAATAAATAAATAAATAAATAAATAAATAAATAAATAAATAAATTCTTTATTAATCAACTGTAAAAGTTTAATCATTTTGAATAACATGAATTCATGAAAAAATGCAAAGTGAGAAAACACAATTTTAAGATTTTAAATTTGCAAAAAATATACAGTAACCGCCGCTTAATAAATTCTCTGGTTAATAAAATCAACCGCTTAATCTGATCAGACAGTCAGGATCGGAATGAAATCAATGCATACTAATTTTAAAACCGCTGCTTAATAAAATCAGCATCGCCGGTTAATAAACTAAAAAAAAATCTCTTCAACAGCAAATATGTCATTTATGCACACTAAACAAATTTTTTATTTACGCTGTGATTTTTTATTTTTGAAATAAAATAGGAAATAAAATACAGAAATCCCTTTGTTATCTCTCTTTGTCGAAAATTTTACATTTACAGCAAATAAACACATCCCATTACTTGTCTTAGTAATAATTTCTTCAAAGAGCGGTAATAAGTTAAAAATTTTATTTGATTCGCAAGTGAATCTTTTTTTTTTTTTTTTTTTTTTTTTAATATATATGTAATGTTTAATTAAAAGACAATTTTTAGTTCTTATTCTGAAATAACAAAGAGGCAAGAAGCTTTAAAGGAAAGATTTTAAATTTAAAAGAAAATCGTGAACTTTCGGCAAAGTATTAATGATTTTCCTGAAAGGAGAGTGCATTGGAACTTGGGATGTGTTTAATTAACTTATTTTGAAAGAACAATTAAATAATTATCTGTTAAAAATTAATTAATATTGTTTATTAGTTCCATTATTTGGTACCTTTTGAAATTTCTTTCCAAATTCAGGTAAATAATACCTTTTTCTTGAGTGCAGGAACGTTCGCCGGATATAAAAAAATCAGCCGCTTAATAAAATCACTTTTGCTCAGAAGGAATGTGATTTTAATAAGCTGCGGGTACTGTATTTCAAAACCACAAGAACTGTTGCCTGAATATATATTTTATTGAACTAAACTAATATAGTTCAATTTATAAATATTAAATGGAAATATGAGCTTTTATATGAAATCCATTTCAGTGCTGCCGGCAATGATACCAAGTCCCTTTAACAAAAAGTAAGTATCCGAATAGAAGAATTTACCGAAGTATTATTTCGTTGTGTAACTCTTATAATATTTTTTCCGCAATTTGTTCTAACGTGTTTACTAGCCTCATCGATAATCAATGCTGCATTAGACCTTAAAGTTGTACTTATTGATTTACTTTTAAGAATATTTCATGAAGATAATGCATACAGCTGTTTAAAAAAGTCAGTCGTGATTTTATAGGATTCAAAATTTAGTAATTAGTAAAAGCTTTATATTGGCCTGTATTCTAATCAAACACTTACCGCTCGCATATCAATTTCTATCGCAATGTTTTGGAAGGAGAGGAATCTGCATTGTCAAGTCCACTGAGCTAAAATAATAACTGGAGCAAATGAGTGGTTCTTGTGTGCCATTTTGAAAATTTATTTTTTCTCCCTAGCTTCGTTTTCAAGTGGATACTGCACAAAGCTTCCGATACGCATATATTACAATACAAAATGACGTAGTCTAATGCATTCTTATCAGCTTTATATCAAAAGTGTTTAAGAATTTTATTGGTAAAATATGAAGAAACTAATTTTTTTTACATAGCTATATGACTTTAAAAAAGAATCGTATTAAGAAAAACTATATCTTCTTTAGAGTAGTGCATGAGCAATAAGTAATTCTCTCTTGGTTAGTTTTTTTTTCTCCCCTCTTCCTTATTAATCGATATTGTCAGTTTTTACCCAACCAGTTTTTATGAAAAATAATAATTTTGTGAAACAATGTAAATACTTCGTTATTTATATATTAGTATATTTCGTGCATTTTTCATATTCGTAAAAATTTTCGGCTTCAGCTTTTCCATGGATTTACACTTTTTGAGATATCCTGAATATGATTTGGCTATTTAAAAAAAAAAAAAAAAATTGTCTATCCGTGTGCCTGGATGTGTGTGACATAAATTTTGTGGCAGCTCTAGATCAAAATAATTGAACAGAAATTCATGAAAAGTTATATTTAGTTTCACCTTAACATAAATTGGTGTCCGTCAAAGTTTTCTAAATATCGGCCAAAAGGTGGCGCTGTTTTCTCATTTTATGATATTTTTTTAATATGGTAGTATAGGCATAAGTTTGTGTAAATGTAGCCAATAAGGATTATTTTTAACAAAACATTGGGAAACTTTGTTTACAATAGAAATTGTCAACCAGAATAAAATTTTGAAGAAAAAAATTTTGTTGGAGAATCTTTTCCTACTCGGGAGTGTAATTTTTTAATATGATACTTTTCAAAAGAATTCCACAATTAAAGTACTGTACAACATATTAACACTATCATATTCCACATTAAGAATGAAGAACGAACGCATTGCCGTACCAAATATTTGACCTTCACTCCAACAGAAGAATTCTTGAAAAACCCGCTTGCAAGACTCTTATTAAATATATTGGAAGGATTTACATAAGTTATTATTATAATCAGTGAATTTCAATACAGAAATTCGTTTTCTTCCACAACTTTTAATAAATAAGGAGATCCGAACCATAAATTTTAGGTTAGAATATAGGCCAATTACTATTGTAAACAAATTCTTTTTAATTTTACAATGATTGATTAAAATTATCCTCAATGTGTACAGTCATACATTTTTTTTCCTTTACGGCAGTATTAAAGATTATGATAAAACAGGAAAACAGCGCCACCTGTTGCAGATATGCAGAAAAAGTTGATAGACAACAATTTATGTCAAGGTGCAACTAAATATAACTTTCATAAAGTTCTGTTTTATAGTTCTTGACCTAGAGCTGTCAGAAAATTTATGTCACCGACATCAAATACATAGAAAGACATCTATTTTCTATAAATTGTCAAATTGTATTCAGGTAGTCTCAAAACGTGTAAATCCATCAAAAACCAGAAGTATAATATTTTTATCTACAGTAAACAATTACAAAATTAACTAAACAAATAACCTAAATAAACAAATGCAATTATTTACTTTCATATTTCATCAATAAAATTTATAAATATTTTTCATATAAAGATGATACAAATGCATTATACTACACCTTTTTACATTGTTATATATGTGTATCAAAAGCTTTCTGCCGTGTCCACCTGGAATACGAAACTAGTAAGAAAGAAACACTCTTCGAAATTGCTCGGAAAAACCACTCGTTTTAGCTCAGTGGACTTGACTAGGCAGATTCCTCTCCTTCCAAAACTTTGCGATAGAAATTGAGATGCGAGCCATAAGTGTTTGACTAGAATCAACACCATTGTCCACAATATGCGCCAACCTCTCATGCGATAACTGCAACTTTCAATTTAAACTGCAACTGCTAATTCTAAAGTTCAAGAAGAATAAGGTAATTTTATAAACTATTACATAACATTTTCTTGCTGATTAACAAAAAAAAAAAAAAAAAAAAAAATCTGATGTGGACACCTTATGCTTACACACCTACCTATAAGCATTGTTACGAAAACAATGACAATTTTTTTGTGAGGTAACTGTGTGAAGTTTGTGTTGATGCAAACTCCATCTTAACTTAATTAGATCACTAAATGGATAAGTAAGAGAACACAAGACTTGGATTATAAATAACTAAGAGTTTATTTGAGCAGATTAACGGGAGAGTGGCCTGGCAATAAAACTAGCTCATTACATCAGCGTATTACTCAATCAAAATATATGTATCAAAAATTAGATTAGATAATCTTAAATATCTCACCCCAGCAAACAATTGAAGGTGTAAAGACGGTTGCACTCGTAACTCCACTGCTGCGACTTCACTTTCGATCAGAGGATTCCCTACAGATCGAAATTCACTTTCACGAGCGCTAGCGCTAGCAAATACTCGTACTAACACTCCACACGACTTATTCCTCACTCCTCTAAATCTCAACTACTCAATACTCGCCAAAATAAGACTTTCCACAATTCACTATAATACTCCAATATCCACACTATAATATGCTCCGACATCCACTATAATATCCTCCAACATCCACAATAATATACTCCAACGTCCACTATAATATACTCCAACATCCACACTACTCCGACATCCACTATAATATCCTCCTCTGGTTATTACGAGAGTTACGAAAATTTCTGTTATTTCTATCAGCTCGAGAAAAGTTTTGAGACTGATTTTGATTAGAATGATCGTTCCGAGCATTTTGAAAGTTATTACGCCTTGGCTGCGGCGATTGACGTTCTTGTTGATAGCGATTGAAATTTTGAGAGGGGGTGAAATTTTCACGCCTAGAATTTTGCATATTTCCAGAAACTCGCTGGCAACTAAAGTTATTTTCCACCCTTGGAGGGTGACGTTCTTGGTATTTAGCTAAAGTTTGAAACAGACTGTCGTAAGAAGTGACAGGTTTCAGATCAAGGTAATCTTGAATAGGAATAGTCAAAAGCGGGGTAATAATTTCCATTGCAGCGGCAAAAGATATCACTAAATCCAGCTGCTTTATAATATCTAATTTACTCAATAAAAATGTTGTAGGTTTATCGTAAAACGACATTTTAGTCGTATAAAGTTCTTGACGAAGTCTGGTTTTATCAACGATAGAGAGAATGAACTCTTAATTTTAAGTTTCAAATCCTCATACGTAGGATTTTGGCCTAGAGCTCTAGAGGCAACAGTATCGTACCAGATTTTAGCATCTCCTTTTTAAGGAGTATTTTAATAAATTAAATTTATCAGCTTCGTCAGTTTTACATACATCAAAATATTGTTCAAGATCCTCAAAAAATTCAAGTACATTATTTGAGCCGGTAAAATAAACCCGAGCGGGGGGGGGGGGTGTCGAACTGATTTGGGTGCCACTGTGAAGTTTGCGTTGATGCAAACTCCATGTTAAATTACTTAATTAGGTCACTAAATGGATAAGTAAGATAACCCAAGACTTGGATTAACAATAACTAAGTTAATTTGAGCAGATTAATGGGAGGGTGGCCTGGCAATTAAACTAGCTTAGTCAGCGTATTACTCAATCAAAATATATGTATCAACAATTAAATTAGGTTATCTTAAATATCTCACCCCAGCAATCAATTGAAGGTGTAGAGACGGTTGCACTCGTAACTCTACTGCTGCGACTTCACTTTCGATCAGAGGATTCCCTACAGATCGAAATTCACTTTCACGAGCGCTAGCAAATACTCGTACTAACACTCATCACGACTTATTCCTCACTCCTCTAAATCTCAACTACTCAATACTCGCCAAAATAAGACTTTCCACAATTCGCTATAATACTCCAATATCCACACTATAATATGCTCCGACATCCACTATAATATCCTCCAACATCCACTCTATCTACTAAAACCATCTCCATTTTATACTTCTTCCTACACCCTCCTTTCTCTTCATTTCAACCCATCCTTTTAAAACCACTTCTAATTTATCTAACACTCAGAATATAATTCTTTCATTGCAGCACCCTGCCGACACAAAACTAACTCAACCTCAACCTTCACCGAGTCACTGGCGACGAAGCGATTTTAACCGTCCCCACTTTCTACTTTGCTGGATCCAGCTTAATTCAAACAACTGTGGTGACGTTCTGACGTCTCAACCTCACAACTGGTTCGTAAATAAACAGGCAGGTAAACATTCCTGAGTCCATAAACATACCTGAAAACAAACCACGAAAAGACTAAAAGTGGCAATGCACAAACCAAACAAAGTGGCAACGCACTTTTTTTGCAGCACTCGTGCCTATATTGTTCGCCTGACGAAGGGTCGGATTTTCTTTCGACACGAAACAATTGTTGTTAGTTCTTGCATTTTATGGTATTTATTCAAAGTGCTTTGATTATTATAGTACAAGTATTCATGTTTTACACAGAGATTGCTTTATAGTATTTGCTATGCATATTTTTAGTGTACAGGAAACCGGAAAAGCTTAATATATCCTATATTAAGCTTTTTCGTATTTAAAAACTCAAAAAATGATCGTTATTCAACGTCTTTATGCTTCACTCTGGAAATTGATCATATAAATTTTTGTTGTGTTATCTTGTAATTTATTTATTATTTTGTTGCATTTTATTTTATTTGAATATATTTTCTTTTCTCCCGTAACGTTCCAACTTACATTAAAGAAAGAGTTAAACACCATATATATATATATATATATATATATATATATAATAAAAAAAAAAAAAAAAAAAAAAAAAAAAAATCCTTTCTACTGTGTTCAAGGAAAGAAAATATTAGATTCATAAAATCTTTCAACTTCCGATTTTCTATGGATTTACACATTTTGAGGTCTCCTGAACATGATTTGATCCTTTTTAGAAAATCTCTGTCTACCTGTCTTTCTGTATATTAAAAAAAAGAAATGTGGATGCTGTGTCTCATAAACTAATTGACTGAATTCAATACAAACTGACATTTGTTTGAATCTTGATTTAAGTTAGTGCTGATTAGCTTTTGGTCCATGTCGCTCAACATATCGCTCTGTCTTTTTTTTTTTTTTATTAATGGCAGCAAGGGGCTGAATTTTGAATAAATGTTCACAATGTGGATTACTTACAATCAATAATTATGAAATTATAAAACATACATTTAAAATAGTAAAATTTTTGTATAGCTAAAATTATCGCTTCCCCTTCCCGTTCCAATGTGGTGTAAATTTTCAATATGAGTGTTTTTCAAACGAACCTGTCAATACTTTTAAAACGAATGGTAAAATCATGTACCTGTGATAATTTGAAGCAAAGTTACCATTTTTTATTTTTAAGAATTATTTAAGAAAATTATATTTAAATATATAATTTAAAATTATATTAATTATATTTAAGAAAATAAATTAAAATAAAAGTGAATAATCTTGCAAAAATGTATTTTCTAAGACGTCGTCTGAAAAGCTTAAAATCGATTTTCTTTCGATATTTACAGTATCGAATTTAGCACACATTCGTGAGGGGAAACTCGTCTGTACCCACCACAGAAAATAATATGGATAAACAATATTTTTAATAAACAATTTGCACTACGTGTACTTGTACATGAATATATAGTAAAAAGTGTTGTGATGCTCCGAATACACCAGTTTTTTTTCTGTCAAAGTGCGATGTTCCATTTACAGCGCACATTGGTTATCCTCATTGGTAAAAAAAAAAAAAAAAAAAAGTTGTAACTTGTTTCGATACTGAACCAATGTTAGAGTGCACATTGGTTTTTCTTATTGGTAAAAAAAAAAGTTATAATTTGTTAACATACTGAACCAATTTTATGCCTGTGCATTTTGTTTTCTTTTCTTCATGTGAAAGAGGAATAAAACAAGTAAATTTGTACTCAATTCTTCTTAACGTTTTCAATGAAGCATATCACAATGCGCAACAATCATTGGAATAATGTCCATGTATGTACTTACATGAAGAAATTTGTACATCATTTTAAATGTACGAGATAATACATATGGAATTTAATTATGTAACAAAGCAAAAGCGTTTTGAGTAAAATAACTTCAGTAACATATTTAATTGCTTGAATTTATATTAAATGTTGCTATAAGTATACCATACGTTAGTAAAATACCAATGGCGGAAGGTATTGAAGTTTTATCAATGGCCATGTTATCTAGAATTTTAAAACCAATAAAATCCATATTTATTTTATTAATGAACTGAAGAAGTTTTACCTGATTTTTCCTATCTATACGAATATCACAAATATGTTCTTTTAATTCCTCTGCCCTTTTAGTTACAGAGGAAGAAAATAAACACATCGCAATAAACTTAGTTGACGAGATCATAGTTATCAGGGCAAGAAGCCCAATTGTCAGTGTTTGTATACGTATTTCAAAGAAGAAGTAACAACGAAAAAAACACGTTTGCAAATAAAACAATGAAAGTTATTAAAATCACCGAGTGGAGAGTTTGGTTAAGTGTTGCAATCAAGCTGGAAATCTTACGGTAAGTTTTAAGAACAAAATGCAGATCTGTTTTAGATAATTTAAACAGATTTTTCTTAAACTCCTGCAATATTATATTTAAAACAAAGCAAAAGCAGCAGAAATAAAGAGGTATAAAATGCGTCATATAACTCCACTGACCAGTGAATGTAGTCGCATATGCAAAAGTTGAACCATATTTATATACGTATCCGTAGACGGTGCTTGAATTTATAACATTTTGTTCGAGCGTATCAAAAAATCTTGCGTTTATAAGATACAATACGGTGACTAAATGAATATAAAAGTCATTAAAAAACAGAAGAATGAAAGTCACGTATTTAAATGAAATTAAACTTTTGTGAGTTAAGAAATAATAAATTTCAAGCATTCGCTTTGTACATAACACTAGTTTCTTTTTCTTCATATGCAGCAGAATTCTGAGCAAAATTTCAAGAATCACAACAAATGTATAAACAATGTAATCTCTAGTCATATTACCATTATAAATCATAACAAGACGATCATGTAAAATGCAAATTATATTACCTTCAATTGTAATAAAAAGTATAACTTGGATTGCCAAGGCCCCAAAAAACTTGAATCGGAATTGGAACTTGGGTAAGAGGAAAAAGCCATGAATCCATAAGTAAAAGTTCAATGGAGCATAAATATTTTCGTTACACAATACTCTCTGATTTTTCCTTTTCCTAATATTGTTATTTTCTGAAGAATAAAATAATCTTTCCATTTTTTTTATTTGGTGATACAAAAATATAACATTAGTATATTATAATTTCTGTAAATTAACAAGTTTTTCATTGTTAGATAAAAATAAAATTATTAATTTAATGCAACATCATATCTAAACTTCATCCATTGTAATTAATGCAAGTCTTAATTTGCATTGCTAAGCACGAGAACTCAATTCCCATATTTATTCTTTTCAGCGAATTTTTATATATTAGGTAAAAGACTTGACAATTCATTAATATTTGGTACTGGAGCTCATTACACTATAAAAATTTTGAGCACATATAGCTTTCTGTGACTTTTAAAAAGTTTCCAGACTCTGATAGTAGAAGTAAAGTTATGGCTGTAAATTTGCTGTCACGATATTTTCTTCGAAGAAGAAAATGTTAAACGGTCGGCAATCTGAATTCTACAACACTTTTTACAAATACGGGTACTGAACTTTTTGTAGAAGATGTCAGCTGACTGTAAAATTTAACAGTCAGTGCTCCAAATTTCACTGAAATTTTTTAGAGCAAACTGTATCAGTTCTGAAAAACCAAAATCCCCTGAAATTCTCACTATTCTTTTCTTATGAAAAATACGTAAACTTGTAATATAAGTTAGCACGCAATATTTTTCTTCTATCGATTTTCTCAGCTATTGACTAATGGTTCTTTTTTTTCACTTTTCACACGATGGCCAGGAATAATTCATATTGTTTTTGAGCATCAGGAGTTATAATAATTAAATTAAATGTAAAAAGCAGAAGTGTAAAATAGTGGAATACGTTCAGTTGTTGACCAGTTCATTTAACATGGATCCCGTTAAAATACCAGAAACCAAACATTATTGTATGCGGCCAGTAATTGGAAGGATTAACTCTTTCTCGACAAGACCGTGAAGGGATCAGAAGTGTGATGGTGTATAATTCTCATTAATTTATGATGCACCAGTCATGTGCTGAATATCATGAGCAGGTAGTCCAATGTCATAAAACATTGTATCCATCACCAAAGTAACTGATGAAAATGGCTATGACACGTATCTGGGCTATACTTAGGACGAATCTCAGACGTTTGTCAACAGCCACTAGTTAGCTTTAGTGCAAAGTTTATCCACTTCGCCTCATCCTATTACTTTTATTGATATTTAAACGATACAACAGAACAAAGGATTGTACTGTTGAGTATTGTAATAAAATATATAAAAAATTATTCAAAATATTTATTGATACTCATTACCGTATATGAGCCTTTTCATTATCCAGTTTTTTATTATAAAATCATTTTAGAAAATATGTTCTAGAGTGAATTAAGTATTGATCCTTAAGAAATTTAATAGATTGCTTTTGTCTCATTAGAGAATGACTTTCATTAAGATATGGCTTTCTAAATCTTTTAAGAAAATTACAATTTTCTTAAAAGATTCGATTTTCATATTTTCATAGGCGAGTTAGTGAATGTAGTAGAATCGAATGGAATAATTAAAATAAAAGGAAGTTTCCAGAAAATATCCATTAAAAAATATCTTTTTCGGAAATATTATCGAACTAACTCAGAGCTTAGGCCAGAAATCATCTGATATTTATTATTAATCACATTAATTGTTATCGAATGATACACTCTCATTAAATAAATCATTAATATAAACCAAAATAATTTTGATTTCAAACTAATTGAAATGTCTTCATATTTGATACGGAAAGTGGGTATATATATGTTTGAAGGCATCTAAAAACGTAAACACTCTTGTCTTACGATGTATCTGAAGAAAAGGTTGGTTGGCTAGTTCTGTGGCTTAAGACCGGTTGACTACACTATGGTCGTAAGCCTATAGGTGGAATGCCCTACATGGGGGTCTTTATAAGGTACCATACCCCGTATTTACACGAGCTTCGAAGAAAACCACGGAAAACTCAGAATGACGAGGTCGATTATCAGGATTTTATGTCGAACCAGGAGCTTCCATCAACCAGATTTTATCGCAGAACTGCTCGGCCACTGGTGGCTCCTGAGAAAGTGAGTCCATAAATATTTAGAATATATATATACAAATATGTATTCAAGTGTCTTTATATTGGAATATGTATTTGTATTTATCTATAAAAAATTAAAAAAACAAATATGTAATAGAGTGTTAAATCATAAAAGCAAAAGTTTTTCCACATATATATTTTAACACGTTCGCTGCCGGTTTCACGTGACTAAAATTTGAAATGACGTTTTTTTCCTTTAACCCGCCGAATATGTTTGACGTGTTGCACAAGAGCGCTACATCGCCAAATGTTATAGGCTTTGTGTTTACCTTTGCTTGTTTGCGTCATGTGTTACGTCAATACGCTGTATTACGTCAAACGTGTAAAAATTCATCTGCTCGTTACAAGCAAACTCTGGAGTTAATGAGTAATAAGTTAAATTTCCATAGCAAATAGTTTCATTTGTACTGAGCAGATAAAATATCTCGCTGACGCCATCACTTCGGTTGCATATTGATGATACGTGTTTTATTAGAAAGAAAGTATTTTATTTTGAAATACCCTTCCATGGAGGATCAAATTTTTGATCGCATGTTACCGGACCACTTCTAGGGGTGAGTCCCCGACCGTTGCCAATCGCCCATTGCGCAGCACTAGTGTGACGTAAAACCCAACCAACCATCTATTTTGAAATATGAATATTTGTGATGTTTGCGTTAGTACTGTTTGACTGATTGAATAGAGTTGGAATTTAAGAGGTACTTTTGAATTTAAGAGGTTGGTTTGTTGATTGTGTTTTACGTCACACTAGTGCTGCGCAATGGACAATTGGCGATGGTCTGGGTCTCACCCCTAGAGTGGTCCAGGGACATGCCATCACAATTTTGATCCTCCACGGAAGGGATGACTCTCACGCTTCGTAGACACCCAGAGGTATAATTAATATGGGAACATGGAAAACATTGCGGGCACGACAGATTTTATGAGCACCAGCCACCATTAGTATACAGAATGGTTTTTGGCAGGCTCGAGTACCGAACCCGCAATCTTCAAATTCCGAGCCCGGCGCTCTACCGACTGGTCCTGAATTTTAGAGGCATATTTTTGAATTTCATGCCAACTGGTTGTTACAGTACAGAATTTTGTATACTTTTTAATTTCATGCATTTTGAGATAGGGGTATAGTGAACAGATCAGAGTACCATTATAATAGAGAATCGTTAAAATTTGCTATAATTATCCAGTTGCGGATTTATTTTTTCATTCCTAATGAATGAGGACTATAAATAAAATATTAATGATAAATAATTTACTTTATACAACTTTTGAAAACTTTTAAATTTAAAATTCCTAAGTAAAAAAGTATACTTCATGCGGTTTTGTTAAATAAATCCTTGTCGAATCCTGTTCTTAGTCAGTGTAAGCACATGATTTGATAAGGATTTATTTTACAAAACCTTGTGAAGTGTACTTTTTTTACACAGGAATTTTTGCTAGTGTTTGGACACTTTTGTTACCGACTGCACTTATAGCTGTTAAATTATTGGAAATAAAAACACTATCATCTAAACACTTATCATGAATTACTAAAGCAACACACTTTTCAGGGACATTTGGTGTGATTGTATAATCTAAGTTTTATTATTTTACTAGCAGGCTACGCCCGCTTCGCTGGTTACTATTTTTAAATGAATCACAATAATTAATGAAATCTCAAAATTGCATTAATTTTTATCATGTGATAAAAAAAGAGAAAAAAAATTCTGATCGGGAAAAATGCCGCACCGGGTCCCCACTGCCTTCGGCAGCGAATACCCGTGCGCTGCGCGCACGTATTCCTTCACCATCCTTATGACTTCTCAAAATTCCATGTTATTACTCATAAACTTTCAACCTCAAGAAAAGGAATTAAAAAATAAATCATTTAGCATCGGGTAAAAACTCACAACGGGACGCCACAGCCTTCGGCAGCGCAGACCCATGCGCGCTGCGCGCGCACGTTTGAGGATATACGTGCGCTGTACACGCATATTCTTTCTCAACTCAAACTTTTATTATTAAGAAAATAAAAATAAAAAAAAGAATCTTTTATCATCGGGTAAAAACTCGCACCGGGTCCCAAACCCATGCGCGCTGCGCGCCTATTCCTTCCCTACCGTTCCAGCCCCTCCTAATTAACTTGCATATACCAATTTTGAACGGTCTTACTCAATTAGCTGAGATGCAAAAGAAAACCTGATCAGGACACTTTAAATTGTAAATCAGGTGAAATCTCGAATTCCACTTTCGATAATGTAAAAGAACTTTAAAATATCTTTCGAATGATGTATTAGAAATAATTTAATCATAATTGGAATATGAAATATTGAAATTTAAAAATATTACAGCGCCATCTGGCGGTAGAAATTTCTGTAATCTATTGTTTCATTCCAGATCAACAATGCTTTCAAATGATGTATTACTCATGAAATTATTTTAATTAGTAGATGAGATACAAAAGAAAACCTAATCAGGACACCTCAAAACGTGTAAATCGGGTGAAATCTCGATTTCCATTTTAGATAATGTAAAAGTACTTTAAAATGTGTATTAACTAAAATATGCTTTCAAATGATGTATTACTTATGAACTTTTTTAATTAATAACTGAGATACAAAAAAAAAAAAAAAAAAAAAAAAAAACTGATTCAGGACATCTCAAAACGTGTAAATCTGGTGAAAACTTTCGATAATTTAAAAGAACTTTAAAATATAGTTCGAATGATGTATTACAAATAATTTAATCATAATTAGAAATTGAAATATTGAAATTTTAAAATATTACAGCGCCATCTGGCGGTACAAATTTCTGTATTCCACTGTTCGATTCCAAATCAAAAAAGCTTTCTAATGATGTATTACTTATGAAATTATTTTAATTAGTAGCTGAGATACAAAAGAAGACTAATTCAGGGGACCTCAAAACGTGTAAATCTGGTGAAAACTTTCGATAATTTAAAAGAACTTTAAAATATCTTTCGAATGATGTATTAAAAATAATTTAATCATAATTAGAAATTGAAATATTGAAATTTTGAAAGATTACAGCGCCATCTGGCGGTACAAAATTCTGTATTCCACTGTTCGATTCCAAATCAAAAAAGCTTTCTAATGATGTATTACTTACGAAATTATTTTAGTTAGTAGCTGAGATACCAAAGAAAACTAATTCAGGAGATCTCAAAACGTGTAAATCTGGTGAAAACTGTCGATAATATAAAAGAACTTTAAAATATCTTTCGAATGATGCTTTAAAAATAATTTAATCATAATTAGAAATTGAAATATTGAAATTTGAAAATATTACAGCACCATCTGGCGGTAAAAATTTCTGTAATCCACTGTTCGATTCCAAATCAAAAAAGCTTTCTAATGATGTATTACTTATAAAATTATTTTAATTAGTAGCTGAGATACAAAAGAAAACCTAATCAGGAAACCTCAAAACGGGTGAAATCTCGAATTCCATTTTCGATAATGTAAAAGTACTTTAAAACGTGTATCAATTCAACAAAGCTTTCAAATGATGTATTACTTATGAAATTTTTTAAATTAATAACTGAGATATGAAAGAAAACTGATTCAGGACACCTCAAAACGTGTAAATCTGGTGAAAACTTTCGATAATTTAAAAGAACTTTAAAATATCGTTCGAATGATGTATTAAAAATAATTTAATTGGAATTTGAAATATCGAAATTTTAAAATATCTGGCGGTAGAAATTTCTGTAATCTACTGTTCAATTCCAAATCAACAAAGCTTTCAAATAATGAGTTACTTATGAAATTATTTTAATTATTAGCTGAGATACAAAAGAAAGCCTAATCAGGACATTCTAAAACATGTAAATCACGTGAAATCTCTAATTCCATTATCTACGGTAGCTTTATTAATGAAAGTAAAAAGAAAAATAAATATTTTTTATTTCCCCATAATGGAAGTAAAAAGAAAAAGAAAAGTATTTTTTAGTTCCTTCAAATGTATTTTGTTGCTATGGAAACTCCTATCGTCTATTGAAAGATAGATTACGTGTTTGAATAAAATTTAATTTGCAATTAAAATGTAACTGCTTTGTTTATTAATGAAAATTGATGAAATTTTAACTGCAGGTTGGTTTTGTGCTGAATAGGTTGTATATTAAGTGTTGTGTACGAAAAAGAAAATTTGAAGCACTTTGAAATTTGCAATTTTTAACCCCAGTTAAAGATCATGTGACATTAATGACTTGCACATGTTTTGCTTCCGTTAGAGACAGCCGTTAAAATCGTCTGCTGAATGCTGATAGAGGGGTCAATTCTGGGTACGTACGTTGCGATAAGTCGGCGAATTGTGACGTCACTGAAATCTGTTATCACATCGCATGCTATAGTCGCATGCGACCAAAAGAGCTATTCTTGGACCACCATTTTCGCAAGTTCGACAAGCCAGAGTGCGATATTTAGCATGCGATAGAGTTGTTACGGCTCCTCCCAGCTGTCAATCATTTTCAGCGATTACGATAGCAGATATTCCGATATAACCAATGGAAAAGTTTCATCAAAATGATGTTGTTTAGTAAACAGTAACAGTTTGACAGTAATGGCTGACAACGATGCAAAGTATGTTGAAATGACATCAATGCAAAGATATCACGTACCAATTATATTTTAGAGAATCTTCGTCATTTTTCTTATATTTCGAATTATACTGAAAGTATTTGTATCACCATATTTTGTATCCTGCGATGTTTTTTTATTCTAATTGTGCCATTGATTATTTATAAGGACTGCATGTCTAAGTTTTTTTTCAACGAACTATTTTTGATGTAGAAGAGCTAGTGTCATTTCCAGAAAATTGAATAGATAGTTTCTGAAATCATTGTTTTGGAAGAAATGCTTTATACCAAGCACTGTGATAAATATTAATCTTTGAGGAAAGGCAAAAAGCTAGTGGGACAGTCTTGTGTACAGTGCTTTTTTTTATATTAGGCAATGCATTAGATTGTCCTTCTATGCAAATATTGCTTACAAAAAACAAACGAAAGTCTAATTTTGTAAGTTTAAATTTAATTTATTTTTGCTTTTAATCAATTACCATTAGTAAAATTATGATTGTATGTCTAATATATACCTCATTTTAATAGTTAAATATTAGCTTACACTTATATTCACTTACCAGTATTAACATTTTTAATATAAATCTACAAAACGTTTTGAATATGTTTATTATATTGTGTAATAAGTGAATTCATATTTTTTCACTTCCTTAAAAATTAGTGTAATAAAACTGATATACACTGTTAAAAATTTTTTTGTGAATTTACAGAGAATCTATTGGTAATTAATTATATTAAGTCTTATGTAAATTTACGGAGGATTAAAATCAGAGATTCTGTCAAAATATAGAGAAACTACACTGTAAATTAATCATAGTCTCTGTAAATTTACATAGATCAAAATATTCAAGTCTCTGTAAATTTAAATCTGTGAAACATCATAGTCTCTGTAAATCTACATATGCAAAAATATGCAAGTCTCCGTAAATTCGATCATGTAAAAGCATATAAGACTCTGTAAATTTACCTTGTAAAAATAACCACGTCTCTGTAAAATTACATATGGTAAAACATCCAAGTCTCTGTAAAATTACATACGTAAGAACATCCAAGTCTCCGTAAATTTCGTATATAATATTATGAAAATCTCAGTAAATTTATCCATGTAAAAATACCTAATATCTGAAGGCCCCACCATTGGCTGAGAAGCTCTGCTCTCAACGTTTGAAGGCGGAAGGCGCATGGTTCGATCCCAGGTTGCGATTTTCGACCTACCCATTCGGAATTTTCCGCGGATTTCTCCAAAACTTGTATAAATAAGGGATAAGACATTTTAGAAAGACCTACACTTACGGCAATCCCCACAGGTCTAGAAACCTAGCACATCCAATCGGCTTTAACTAACGCCGATTAAACATTAGTATGTTTACAAGCGTATCGAAGACACTCTAAATTGGCATATTACTTAAAATAAATTTCATTATTATTAATTTATAAGTACAAAAATATCCAACAGTAAGTTTATATTCATGAATATTGGTAAGAATCTGGTAAATAAGTTACATAAGTACAGATTCTTATACAACTTAAAGAAAAGAAACTTAAAGTTGGATGTTTTTGCACTTGTAGATTCATAGCCTTGGGATTTATTTTAAATGCGCGTCAGTTTAGAGTGTTTTGAATATAGGCTTCTAAATATACTAATATTATTGTGGTGCTAAAATCACATTGGTTACTCCAGAGTTCTAGGCCTGTATAGAATGCCTTATGTGTAGGTCATTCTAAGGTGTTCTATCCCTTATTTACAAAAGTTTTTAAGAAAACCTTTGAAAATTTCGAATGGGTAGACTGAAAATCTCAACCTGAGATCGAACTTCGCACCTCCCACCTTCAAACTTTGAGATCAGAACTCCTCGGAAATTGATGGGACAAGAAGTCCGGACTTTAGTATATATATAGACATACTATTTATTTTTTATCAAAACTACATTAAAATTCAGAGGTATAAAATTGGTTAAGCTTGTATTACCTTTGGTAGGATTTGTATTGATGCGCTTTAACAGGTTTTTAACTACAATTTTTATTAATGTTGTGGTACATTTTGCATCCATTAAACTTTTAATAAAAATTTTAAAAAAGAAGCTAATTTATATTATGGTACTTCTAATAAAATGATCAGAAATAATTGCAAAATATATCATATGTTTGCTTAATATTGCTCGGTTATATTTAGTCCATACCAAAATAAAAACTTAATTCCCTCATTTAATATGACTCAATAGTGAAAGATCTCACAGGTCTAAATCTAAAATTTTGATTTGATAATTATGACATATTGATGGTTTTTGCTCGGCTGAAACCAAAACTAGATTTTACTCTATCACATACATATATTTATCAATACAAGGTGCGCTATTTTTTTCATGACTCTTCTACCAATATAAATATACGGTTACTTTTATAGTATGATTCCATGATTAATTACAATTAATCATGGAATCATACTAGAAACTACCGAAAAAGAAGGTATTGTGTCGGTAGACACCCTGTATTTGCAAAAGCTACGTGTAACAGAGGAAAATTGGCTTCATTTTCGGCTTCAGCACATTAGAAATATAGGTACACACTAAAATAAATAAATTAAATTTTGCCAACATTATATTTGTAGATCTGTGTTAACAACCTCAGTTTCTTTCATTCAAAAAATACATCCACTTTTTAAATACACTTTAAAAATAAATATTTTAACTGATATACATATATATATTACATTTTGATTAGATATTAACTTAAAACAATTAAGAATGTAATTAAAACACTAATCGTTTAAAATTCATTATGCTCTTAAAAAGGTGTAAACTTTCTAAATTGGGGGGAAAAAAAGAAAGGAAGAAGTACTAAAAATTTGTTAGGTACACTACCTTTCCATAATGACCGCACACTTTCGATTTCAGACACTTTTTAAAGTATTTCAAGAAATGTTAAACAAATCATTTTGAAACTTCAGGGATGTGAAAGGAGGATCGGTAAAAATAATTAAAGTAAAATGAAACCCTGTAATAATTAATGCTTGAAATACGATATGGCAGTAGCATGTGATTATAGGACTCTTTCTCATTAACTTATTAAGTTTATATGTCTCTAACGCATATAATCAGGGAAATAAAGGTTTCTTTAAAAAATTGCAAAAACTTTTTCTTTTTCTTTTTTTTTTTTTTTATAGCAATAACACGCAAAATATGAAAAGACTGTGCAAAGTTATTCTCTTCAAATATATTTACGATGAATGAAGAAAACAAATACTCTAAAAATTAAGTGGTGTAGAAAAAGAGGCGGTAGTAACAATTTGCCGGATTAGGTTGGCAGCTCTGGTCATAGAATAAACTGAATTTCAGCTGTTCCCCAACAAAGAAATTGTTAAGAGGGTTTTCCCAATATTTATTTACAATCACAGAAAATTGCATTACCGTTCATCGAATTAAAATAAATATGTGAGCAAAACTCCTTATACTTTAGCGTTTCTTCGAGAGAAACTGAAGACCGGTTCATTCTTTGGCGAAGAAGTTTTGAGTTTACACAATACTTGTTTGGGTTTTTATATAAGTAGTTTAATGCATTTGGCTACTGAATTATACAAGTGAAATTTAGCTAAAACTTAGTCATGCGCAGTTAAAAATTATTTAGTAAAACTGCTCACATTTCATTAGATATTTAATATTTTTTTCATTCTGATTGCAGTATGTTGTATCTAATGTTGTATATTGGGTTTCCCGAATATAGCTTTGTACTGGATTTAATACCTTGCATGTTATAGCAAAAAAAAAAAAAAAAAATGTTCGACAATTTTTTAAAGAAATCTTTATATCTCCCTGATTACATGTGGTTGAGACTTAAAAATTTATACAGAAAATGAGAATGAGCCCCATAATCATATGCTACAGCCAGACTGTATTTCGAGCATTATTTTATACTGGGTGATGCCAAATGCTCTCATTTTTCTTTAATTTTTTACTGGTCCCATTTTCACTTTTGGTACAAACAAATAACTGAACTACATGAGGTATAACATGTCTTTTACACTCCTGAAGTTTCAAGATGATTTGTTAAGTACTTTTTGAGTTATTTTAAAACGCATCTGAAATCGAAATTGTCCGGTCATTTATGGAAAGGTAGTGTATTAAATGAATTTGAATTTTTAAATACTCACATTGATTTTTATATTAGCTAAAGAAAAGAAATTACTAATTCATTTCCATATAAAGGTCTCTCTTAAAAACTAGGCATACAGTTTTGGTAGTTTATTTAAAAAGTAAATTTGTGCAACGTATTAATGAAATGCGTAACTTGTCACTTAAACCAAGACTGACAAATTTGATGCAAATTTTATTTCAAACTGTAACAAATTTTGAACATTTTTCAATATTCTCTTTTTAATAAAATTGGTTTTTAAAAGTTATTTTATTTGAAAATAAAAATTCTCATTTCAGATCAGATTTCTAATACGTTATCGTAGAACTATAGGAACGTATTAAAAGTTTGATACCTAAATAGTTTTAATTTTTATAATTAATTCATTACAATGTGTAGAATAATTTCCTTAATTATTGTAGTTTCTGGGATATAAATATTTTTAAATAGACGGTAAGTGGAGAGAAAATGTTCTTACGTATTAAATAGTATATAAAAGAAATATAGAGCTTTTAATATTTTTAAATATTAATTTAGGGTTCAGTGCAGATGAAACTCGGGTACTCTTTTGGTTTTCGTCACTAGTTCCATAAATTCAAATCTTTAAAATATATAACTTTTTGTTAAAAGAAACCATTAAATTATTTTAAATTCAAAAAATTTCGACTTTTTTTTTTTTTTTTTTTTTTTACGAAAACAAATTTTAAAACATTTTTTTTTTCTACAAAATAGGATCTAAAGAAGAAACAAATTCTACGCTTTTATACATGAAATCAGCATCCCGGTAATTTACTAGAATCATTGCAAAAAGCTCACTAAGAAGAAAAACATCTTTGCTGCAAAGAAAACATACAATTAAAAATAATTAAAAATAAAACATACTGAATTAGATTAAAATTAAACTTTATTTTACTAACATAACACTGATCGTATCTTTTTTTTTTTCTAAATGACATTAACAAAAGATAAATGGTGAAAAACTCTTTAACAGGATAAATATTTGGTATTTGTAAATGTCTCTAATGGGGGTATTTTAGGGCATTTTCTATTTTCATATTTCTTAGACAACTTGTTTCATTTCTTATATCAGGATCAATTTCCATTACAACTAGAAAAAAGAAAAATTATGAAAAATTACTATTGTAGGAAAACACTTCAACTATAAATTTTTAAAACAAAATCTACATCCTATGACATTTTAAGCAAATAATGAAAAGAAAGGATCGTAATTACATGGCACTAAAAAGAAAATTAAGTATACATAAGCGAATTTTAAAGTGTATCTTAAATATTATTACTTACAAACTTTGAATAAACACCATATAATGCAATAAACTCGCAACAATTGTTTCGGGTCGAAAAAACACACGACCCTTCATCAGGCGAACAAAGTAAGCACGAGTGCTGCAGTTAAAGCGGCAAAGGTGCGTTGCCGCTTTGACTGCAGCACTCGTGCTTAGTTTGTTCGCCTGATGAAGGGTCGTGTGTTTTTTCGACCCGAAACAATTGTTGCGAGTTTATTGCATTTTATGGTGTTTATTCAAAGTTTGTAAGTAATGTTTTTTATAACGCCAGTTTTGTGGTGCTTTTTTATTAAATGTATCTTAACTACTCCATCTAAATAGAATCTAATGAAAAATCATCTAAGAAAATAAAAAGAGATAAACATGGTATTTTAAATCATTAATACAGGAAAAAAATCACTTATATAATGAAATCATAAGATATTTAAGCACCATTTTATGAACGCCAGTGTAACAGGAATATTTTTGAAGAATTTTATATTAAAAACAAGTATGAATTGGATTGTATTTGGGAATAAGGCCGATTGACTGCTGTAGGTTCTAGGCCTACTTTGAAATGTCTTTATCCCCAAGAAAAGATCCCCCCCCCCGCAGTTCCTATATGAAATTTTAAAGTTTGCCCCTGAGTCCCCCCCCCCTTTTTTTTTTTCTTTTATCAAATGCCTTAAAGTTTTCAGAAATTCAGAGACATTCCCAAAGTACAAGGAGTAGAGTGGGACTTTGATAACTATATATAACGACATTTTCAAAAAATATTGAAAATAATTTAGACATTTTTAAGTAAGCCTCAATTTATTACCGAAAACCCCAACGTGGGTTGACTTTTAAGGGGTATTAGCCCATATTTACAGGAATTTCAGAGAAAACCTTGGAAAACACCGAATGACTAGGACAGCATGCGCGACTACGTATCGAATTCATCACTTCCCGTCTACCAGCTTCAAGAACAGATACTCCTGTCCCCAAGACCCACTTTTGTCTATTGGATCATTATAGTAATATGAAGTAATACATAGTTCTGCAGCAAATTATTTTTTACATAATTCAATTACGAAATATTTCCAGTTTATTAAATATATTTAAAAATTATTTTCTAAGTATTATTTGGTCTTTAATAATTACATAAACTAATATAAATGCAAATTACAGTAATTTTTTGTGGTCTTAAGCTACAGGTAAATTTTTTTAATTAATATCCTTCTTTATTTCCATTATTAATATTATGATAATTACTTAAATATTCTATCTCCAAAAATTTAAATATTTAATGAAAACACTTTCCGCTGGTGAAGCATTAACTCCACCCCTCTCCTCAAACCCCTGAAAAGAAAGAAAAGATAATTAAAAGTTATAAATTAAATAAATTAATTAATTAAAAATTGAATCACTTGATAAATAAGAATTCTCTAAAGATAAAATCTTTATTTTGTATTTCAGTTTTTAAATTTATAAAATTTTCAATATGTAAACTATTGTTTATACAATATGTAGGCGATTTATTTCAATTCTACTCAAATTCTTGCATTTTGATTTCGAAAATTCAGATAATGTTTCAGTCTTCACGTAGAAGATATAACGGTAAACATTTTTAATGGCATAGAGAGTTGTATAAAGAACATGAAAAAACTTGAAGAATATTAAAATAAAAATTGAAAACAACCGGTAGCAGATTATAAAATAATATCAGAGGTGAAAGTTTTCAGGGGCTATCTTTATTTCCAAATCCCTTCCTCCCCCCCCCCCCCCCCCCACATTTCTAAATTTTTCCTTACAATGCCTTCAGAATTCTACAAATATCATTTATTATGGGAATAAATAAACATTTTAAATAATAGCCACGTAATAATAACCTTAATCTATTCTTCCAAGATTAATTTTGAATACAAATAGCAGTTTTTCGGGTTTTGTTATGTTATTTAGTTTTTCACCCTTTGAATATGGAAATAAAACTATTTATTGTCTCCTGAGAGAGTGAACTGCTCCTGAATCATCTTTAAACTGTACGACTCCATGAGTGGCCGTGCCATTCTACGCTCAGAGCTGATAAACGGGAAGTGCTGAGTTCAATCCCAGGTCTAGCTCGTCGACCTAGCTGTTCGAAGTTTTCAGTAGTTTTCTCCGAGACTCATAAAATCTGGGCTGGGCCCCCTTAAAAAACATCCCCCCCCCTCAGAGGGCACACTACCCCAGACCTAGGACCCTCGAGTCCTAGGCCTGGGGACTCGCACATAGTTCCAAGCACTCTCTTAACTTTATAATACTCCGAATTAAAAACTGTCCAGTTATTAAAATCTTTCCCTTACAAAGAAGGAAAAGAAAAAAAATGTCTAAGGAAAAGTATTTCTGTCAATGCAAAAACTTGTCTGAAAGTTTTTTGACAATGTGTTATTAAGCAGAATCTATTAGCTATATTTCAGTGAAACTGTATTTTTAAATTGCAGTTGCTCCACAATCGTCTGCGTCCGCCTCCCTTCATAAACATGTAACCGCAGTCTTGGCATGCTTATGATTATGGTATATTCATCCAGGATAATTCAAAAATACAGTTGGATTTTGTACTTAAAAGTAACGTTTTATGTGGATCGGTTATTTTGAGATATAAATTAGTCCGCAACATATAACAGCCTGGATAAAATTTCGTATTAATTTAAACATTTCCTCACTCAATTTGATATACACTCTGTACTTTGAATCCTTAAATATCAAACTGTATTCTGAAAAATATTAACTTGTCAGAAAATTTAATTTGTCCCCCAACCCACCCCTCTATTACCATTGCTCGGCAACAGCAACAATAATTTTCTTTTTCTTACATTGTGGTTTTTTAACTTGTGCATATATATATAGGCATACATATACACGCGCAAGCAGATTTTCAAAATTTTCAGAAAGCAAAATTAATAACATTGGACGGTTTAGAATACACACCGTCCTCCCCTCCCTTAAAAAAAAAAAAAAAAAAAAGAAAAAGAAAAAGAAAAAAAAAAAAAAAACATTAATTAAAAAAATTGTTGGATAAAACTCCCATCTACAAAATCTTTATTTTGTATTTCGATTTTTAAATTTACTAATTTTTTTATTATTTAAACTATTAATTATATAATGTGGAAATGACTTACTTTTTCCTCAATTCCTAATATTTTGATTTAAGGTAATCTAGATTATTTTTCAGTCTTTCAGCAAATGCCAGCAAACACTTTTAATGACAGGAAGAGGCTGTAAAACGAATATATAAGAAAACATATAGAAATTTCAGACGATATTAAACTAAAAACTAGTATGATGTGGCCACCACATGACTTTCTTCTATATAATTTTACACAAAACTTATTCAATAAAAATTACTTATTAAATTATCAAATTCTTTTCAATTATAAATGCAGAAGATTTTTATCTCATAGAATTATTACTAAATGCCGAAAGATGTTTGTTTTTTTCCAAATCAAAAGAAACGACTTTTTTCCAAGTTTTTTTTCGTAAAAAGTAAAAAAAAAAAAGAAGAAAAAAAAATGGATAACATTGTTTTAAATTAGCCCAAATCTATAGTTCAACCATTAGTTTTAAAGGTATTGACGAGAAGGTATTGACGAAAGATACCCATATTGAAGATTTACTTCACCTGGGGGGTACTTAACCCCCAGGGGAGAGCGATGCCCCCACATGCAAAATTTTTTCCCCTAGTTAACTACTACTATTATCAATAATTCATATTAATTTTAAAATAACTCTCATTATGTACATTTATACGAAATTTTGTCCTATATTGTCATGTTGAAAATTTAGAAAAATGCGATAACAGCACCTGTTGAGCGATTGATCCCCAAATCTAATCAGCACCAGTTTATGTCAGGGTGCAACTAAATACCAAGTTTGTTCACATTTCATTCATTGGTTCATGAGATACAGCGTCCACAAAAAAGGGATACAGACAGACAGACAGACAGAAATTTTTTAAAAACTATCAATTCGTGTTATGGATATCCCAAAACGTAAATCCATCAAAAAATGGAGGTCGAAAATTTTCGCGAATCAAATGCTTTCTCTATATTACATGTAGAAGAAAGTAAAAATAACCGCTAATATAACTAACATAAACAGTCATTGTTTTTGTTGATTATTAAAATAGGATAAAAGATTATATAAAATTTAACTTACCTAATTATGAATTCCAAATGAAAACACAAATTGCTTTAAGTTCTTCAATACAGTCAACAACAACAAACTCTTAATGAGTAGATACGAAGATAAACATCCCGCAGAAACAATCTAATTTTCCCAAACGTTCCCTTTTTTCTCCCTTTTTACGTAATAGTACACTGCAATGAAACAAACTATTCAGTATATTTCTGCCTTCAAAACTTCTAGTTAAATAAATCTATATGTATAAATAGGTATTTATTTTAATATAAAAATAATTTTAAGGTTATGTATATATATATATAGTTTTTTTATTTAATGTACCTATCAAAATCCCTACAGGGAAAACGTTGTTTAGAAAAGGGAAATATCTGTAAATTAAGAACTGAGTTTCTTGATTCAATGCTTTTAACAGAGAACTCATGTAAATTTACGGAGAGTCTCAATACTTTTTCTGTACTTTTACAGAAATTTTTAACAGCAAACTGAGTTTCTTGATTCACTGCTCTTAACAGTGAACTCATGTACATTTACGGAGAGTCTCAATACTTTTTCTGTACTTTTACAGAAATTTTTAACAGTGTACGTTTTACTAAATCCTGATAATATACTATGGCATCATGCATATATGTTGCTGTAATGTAAACATTGCTGGAAATTGTATGTTATAGTTCTTTCCCAGAATTGTACATAATAATTCGAATGCATTAATGGTTCATCAGATTAAATACGAACTTGGAAAAAAATACTTAAAATCATATTATAATTTTTACTTATGTTTATTTACTGATTCAGATTTCTTTTAAATATCTTGTAACTAGTGCAGAATGTCAAGCCGCTTTACTCATAACAGGGTTCATACTCCTCAGGGAAAACCTGGAAAACAGGGAATACTCACGGAATTTGGAATTTGTTAAAAAAAGTCAGGGAAAATAAAAATTTTCATTGAAAGTCAGGGAAAATCAGTTACAAAATCTGAAAAAACAAATGTTTTTTTTTTTCTCCTTGAGTTATGTTTTTCTTGTTTAGCTTCGTATCAAAATTTAAATCATTAGGTATTATGAAAATACGCACATAAATAATGATTTCTACCTGAATTTCTATCATGATCGGCAGTAATGTGACATCATACAGTGAAAGTAGCTGTATTTTGTCCTGTCTAGAAGAGCGTTTCTTGTAGTATGTTGCTAATATTTTCTTGAAAATTGTCTGGAAACTCAGGGAATTTTTTTCCCATATTTGAGTATTAACCCTGCATAAGCATGACTTAGAATCCAAATACGCGGTGGTGTGGTCAGGGGAGGGAAATCAGAAAAACAACCAAAGTGCTTAAAGAAAATGATTTACTAATATTTTCGAATGATGAATTATTTATAACCTTTCTTAAAACAAAAAAATAATTGTGTAGGGTTCTTGTCTTTAGTATTTTTCTAATATTCACCTTTCATATTTTATACTTAACAATCAAAGTGTTCCTTTATTACCAAAATAATATTTCATTCAAACCCCAATTATATAGACATTTAGTATAAGTGATGAAAACAGTTTTGGGAGGAGGAAGAAATTTATAGTGGGATCCTTTTTATAAAATGAAATTTTGTGAACGTGCCCTTCTTAAGAATTTCAACTTTATAAAGACACAACTAAATGGCCTTAATAAAATAACCCCTGACATAACATAAATGAATTCTGTGTTTAATGTATAAATTGAACTTTTCGAGTAATATGTTATCATAAACCAACAATTTCATGCAGACATATAATTTTATGATGAATACATATGTAGTACAGGGTGATTCATAATTATCTCCAGAATTGAAAAAGTTATTCTATGTTATGAATATGAATAGTAATTGAATATCTGTAAAAATGCATAAATGTTAAAATAATTTTCTAATAATATTTCCAAATACCAGAAGCAGGCCTCAACAAATTTAAAAGTATTTGGCCGCCACCTAAATTTTCTAGTAACAAAAATTAAGAAGTTCATTCTGACCATAAGTTTAAGAAAAAGCAATTTAGGATTTTGCCAATTTTAGATGCATTGAAACAGAAATTGGTAATTTTCCATGATGGATTAACTATTTTGAGTCTAAATTTTATCGAAGTTATTCCTTAATACATGCACCCTCTGTCGCTGGTGATGCTTTTATTATTTTTATTTTTTTGCCTATGATAGACAATTTTTTTTATATTATTTATAATAAAACTAGCAGCCTTTGCCCGCTTCGCTAGACACAATAGTGAAATGAGTTGCCAAAATCCTATATCATTATTAATTAACCTGAGTTAAAGTTCCCGCTGTGCTTGGTAGAGATTTTTCTCGCTTGCAACGTGAAGAGTCCGTGTTCTCACTGTCTTCGGCAGCAACTTACCCGATTCTTGCTCCCCCTTCCCCAGTGGGTAAGTTCGAAGTTTTGCGAAATCTATACACAGTACATAATGCGTACACCTAATCAACATCCACGCACCAAAGTTCACCAATCTAAGATAATTTAAGGCGAATTCAAATGGGAAAACTTGTTTTTACATGTATTTATAGCCCTCGGGGTAAGGGGGGATTTCGTAAAATCCCGTTACAATAAGGGTCAGATATATATAAACAATTTATGTACCAAATTTCGTGACCGCAGATCCCATAGATTTCTCAGGACAAATTTAGCGCTGAAACGTGCCTCGAGTTTGCCCCCTCGTAAACCCCCCCCCCCCCCAAAAAAAAAAAAAAAATAACGCAAACCCCAAAAAAGCAAAAATGTGTTTTTGGAAATATCCTAATGAAGTCGCATAGCCTTTTTTCAATTTATTTGTTCCATTTTTGGCAGAGGTCTACTCAAAAATCAGGAATTTTCAATATTTCCCCCCTCCCTTCCCTTAAAAATCGAAAATTTCTAAATGCAGATAATTTATTATTTGTACTCATGTCTAGTCTCCCCAAGTGCAATTTCTTTATTGTGAAATAATTAGGAGCCGAGTTATGCTTATAAACGTGTTTTTGTCTTTTGCCTCCCCCAGGGGGGAAAGGGGAGTAATTTCTGAAAAGTTGATAGATGTAATTTTAAGTTGAGTAAAGACCTAAATTCCTGCGGAGCGCTGTTAAATTGCGTCCAGCCATTTTCAAGTGATACCTGGACAAACGTGTTTTTGTCTTTTGCCCCCCCAGGGGGAGAATTTCTGAAAAGTTGATAGATATAATTTTAAGTTGGGTAAAGACCTAAATTCCTGTGAAACGCCGTTGACTTCTGTCCAGCCGTTCTTAAGTGATACCCGGACAAACGTGTTTTTGTCTTTTGCCTTTTTGTCTTTTTTTTCTTAATTTTAAGTTATTTAAAGATGTAAGTTTCTGCCAAGCACCGTTGAATTCCGTCCAGCCGTTCTCATGTGATGCCGACAAAAAAAAAAAAAAAAAAAAAAAAAAAAAGAACGACATACAGACATGACACACACACACACAGGCAAAATTTTCTGAAGTCATTTTCGGTTTTCATGGTGTGTGAAACGTGAAGATATCGCAAAATTTTTCGATTCTGACAAATTTACAGACAAAAGTCTGATTTTATTAATACACTCACCTTACACTCACTATATACACAAATTAAAAAAATGTGTATTTAAGCACATTAGGTTCTATGCTATAGCTTTTTCATAAAAGCTGTGTCACTTTTCAGGTGATAGGGATATACTGACAAATTTAAGTATGACTTACAAAAAATATCGTGTAATTAGTATCATTAGACTTTGAGATAAAGCTTTTTCAGAAACAAGGAAAATTGTAGTATAACAGCAATACCTCTTGGCAAATATACGCACAAATTTTAACAAGAGTAAGGGGGGGGGGAAGGATGTAGTTGTGTACATTAAAATTTGAGATAAAGCTTTTCAGAAACAAAGAAAATTATAACATAACAGCAGCATCTATTGACCAATATTCACATAAATTTAAACAAGAGTAATGAAAAAATGGTGTGGTTCTGCACATTAGATTTTGAGATAAAGCTTTGTCAGAAACAAGGAAAATTACAGCATGGCAACACCACTTTTCAGACAACATCCATATGAATTTAAACACTGAGTAACAAAAATAAAGCAAGAGATACATTTTATTAATACTGTAATGTTCAATAGAAGTTGAGATATAGGCTCTACCTAAATATTGGAGGATAGTACATGCAGAATGAGAATAGTATCGCCATGGTATTATTAGGTTTTGGGATGTGAGAAAACAATTGTAGATACTTTCGAAAGTGTAAAACAAATGTTCATTCACTAAACATACAAATTAAAAATGGTATAGTTGAGTACATTAGATTTTGGGATACAGCTTTATTCATAAGTAAGGAAAATTACAACATAACAGCTCCACCTTTCAGACAGCATCCACACAAATTTAAACATTGAATAGCAAAAACAGAGCAAGTGATACATTTTGTTAATACAGTAATGTTCAACAGAAGATGAGGTACAGCCTCCACTTAAATGGTCAAGTATGCAGAATGGTAGCACCATAGTAGTATTATGTTTTTGAGTGTAAGGAATCAATTGCAGATATTCTCGTATATGTGAAGTTATTTGGAGGAAGAGAAAGGAGGGGCAAAATTTTAAAAATAGAGGTAAAGCCTTGAAAATCTGTATTACTAAAAAAAAAAAAAACTCATTTACCTCTATGAATATTCATATATACGTCGAACTTCATTAACGTGAATCTCAAGGGGATAAAAAATTTGTTTATATTATCAGTAGTTCCTGCTATGGGCATTGTGCCATTGCGGAAACAGTTTATATTAAAAGTAATTCATATTAACAGTTTTCTCGTTAACGAGGTTCAACTAAAATAAAATAATAAATTTTAGAGAAACAGAGAAGCCAATACTTACAGAGATACTTCTCTTTATTTCATTTATATAGAAAATAAGTTAAAATTACTTTCAATTACAATATAATTCAATTTGAACTTTATTTAATTTAAAGAGAAAAAATATTATTATTATTACCTGTACAGCAAGACACATCTATATTACTGATGTCCACTCTTCATTTCCAAAGCACTGACTGCCAGGGAGAGGTGCCTCAATCAGGTGGCTTTTTAATAAACACCACCCAATATGAAACCACTCACCAGGCTTTTGTCTTTCTTATTCACAAATTTGAACGATCTGAAGTGAGAATGTGACAACTGAGTATAGAGGATCATAAGGGTTACACTTCTACTTCTTGAGATCTTCCATATTTTCTAAGCAGACACTTTCCTGTTCTTTCTGGTCCAATTTTTTTTGTACTCGACTTCTGTTGGTGGTGTCTCACTAAAAGGCCGATTCAGATTAACCTTGGCTATCCATGTATTGAACGTCCATCTAAAATTTTAAAATAAAGAAAACAAAAGTAAATATCCAACTAAAAGTAAAAATGATTAAGTAAAATAAAATTGTTTAGAGTAAAATTGTGTCCTTCTGTCCTATCTAATAAGCATTTTTGTCAGACTTTACATTTCAGTGAGGTGCCAGGTTCAAATTCGGCTCATGCATTATGTAAATAATTAAAAGATTTCAAATAATAGTACTTACAGTGCAGTCTATAGAGTATCTTTTTGTGTAAATATATATTAAGAAATATAAATAATTGTACAAAAATGAAAATAATATGTAATAAAATTACTTACAGTGTGCAGATAGCGTTGTGTCTCAACTACCGAGCATCCTTTCACGTAAAACACAATCTTTCACATGGCTTTCTACAGGTAATAAATTGTGATATAATCATCATTTTTTCCACATTTATAATTACTGACTAATCTTATGTACCTCTTCCTTGGTTCACTGACAGTAAAAGTTTCTCGAGCATAAAAAAAAAGTAAGATTTAATACATGCTTGCTATAATAATCTGTTAGGCCCAATAATTGCGAGTCCTTAGTATTGTATAATTTCACCCTCAAAATTCTGCTATTTTCTTCTAAATAATCATGGTCACTTAAAGCAGAAATATGAGATATGGGCATTACTGCATCAATCGCATTTTCCGTTGCTCTTTTTCTGACGGGTAGATGCACAAAGACAAAAGCATTTTCTTTGTGCTTTTTAGATATTTTTTTAATCGCAATTTTGTGCTAAATGCACATACATTATAAATATTCCCTCCCCCCCCCCCCAGTCTTATTTTCTTTGCATGGTTCATAAAAAGCACACTGCATTTATTATCAATCTCAGATAAATATTTATCAAATTTTACCAGGTAATAAGTCACTGTCCCAGATAGTTTGTTTCAATTTTTTTGTTTAAATTCTTTTATCACTTTTAAAAAGCATCACTATGATAATATCCTTATTTGTTTTACATTTCATGATTTAATAAAAATTACATTGTGGCAATTATCAAATCTTGGAAAAACTTAATTTCGTAGCATCTTCTAAATAAACTTCAAAACTTTGCCTTAGGCAAATAAAACAGGATATTAAGTTCATTATAGCTGATATGAAAGTTCATTTTTCAAATTTTTTATTAAGTGTAAATTTTACTGTATTTACATTCTTTTTAAAAATGTTTTAGACAACAAAAGAATAAGTTGATGGAAAAAATGATGATTAGACAGTAACAAACTATACTAAAAAAAAAAAAAAAAAAAATGTGAAGACAAAAACAAATAAAAATCAATGTTAATAATAATAAAACATTTAAAAATAAACTGAATATAGTTAAATCAGTAACCATTCTAAATAGTTAGTGTTTGTTTCTACGACATGAATGTTTAAAATGTTAAGAATAAAATGAATTGTAATAAAAAATTTAAACTGAACTGCTGTAATTTTAAAAACATTTCTAATAAAATAAACACATAATAGCAGTTAATTTATAAAGCATTTGTAGATTTAAAAACAAACTCTTAAGTTAAGAAAACTTTCCCACACGAAAATATTTACTAATTAAATCACACGATATTGCAGACAATTACATAATTTGATATGGACAAGTGTGGCTTATTATTTTTTTTTCCTGTAATAAAAAGATTATGTACAATTTCCTAGAAAAGTAAAATACTTCATAAAAGTTTATAAAAATATTTTCATTGTTCGAAAAAAATCTTTACAGATATCTCAGCATAAACATATGATATGAAGAGGTATTGGAATAAGAAATATGTTCAGGTAAAAACACTAATATGCCTTATATGTACGGGGAATATATATACAAATACATAAATATTATTTGTATGTAAGAACAACGGAATATAAGTACTTTTACCAGGCTTTTAGCGTATGTGCATAATTTGTTTACATTTGATGAGGCATTCAAACATACTTCAGATCCGGAGTATCTAATTAAGAATTCATTTTTATACAAAATAATAGAAGAGAAGTGTAAAAATTAACTCACCTATCAGTCTCGAATGAAAGACGATACTCAATCTCTGAAAATATATCCAATACACAAATTCTTGAAAGGCAAAAACGACATTTAAAAATTTTTTTCACCATATAGAGAAAAAAAGTCTGTTCTTTCCGAAATGTTTCTAGACAGAGAAACCACAAAAAAAAAGTATCTTCGTCGTCATCATCAGAAAACAAAATTTGTCATAGAACTTCCAAAAATTGAAAAAGTAAGTAATAAACAAACACTCTACACTGCATACAAAAATTTAAATATATACATTCATACTTAACAAAAATAAATTAATTACTTATCTGCAGTTTTAAATCCTTAAAATTTTGATTCTACATAGTAAAAAGCCAACATTTAAAATACAAGAAACTTTAGAAAATAAAAGAAATGAGCAAACGCATGTATTGTAATGGACGATGGATGAATTTTAGGATGCGTTAACAAGTTTATCACGCTTTTTTGAACGGTGATATTCACTTGCGAATATATCGTAACTGGCGGAATAATCGGATGCGATAAAATTGGTCCCAGAATTGCTTTGGGTTTATGGGATAGGCGGATGACGTCAAAATGACGTCACTAACGAACGTATCGCCCATTTTATCGCATTCGGACGTACTCAGAATTGACCCCCATATGTCTCTTTTTAAGCAATAAGGATTTTTGGTCATTTTTGCGATCGATATGGGTCAACATTCTAATTAATATCTCCGAAACTAATTAAGATTTTTAAATTCTGTTTCGAGGAAAACATCGGAAAGGCTCCAGAGCATCCGTATGTCAATTCTTGTACTTCTGCGTTCAATAGGGGCTGAACGTATAAAAGAACAGACAGACAGACAGACAGATAGACAGATAGACAGACAGACAGACAGACAGACAGACAGACCTTTCCATTTATTATTATAGATTTGTGATTAGTTATAAATTCGTAATTATTTCGTTTTTTTTTTTCTATTTTATGAAAATTTTCCTTTTGTCCTATGTATTATTATTATTCGGATTTTTTTTTTTTTTTCAAGACGCGTTTTCTTTTTAGGTTAGATCGCCGAAAAGCTCGCTTTTGTATGCCGCTGGTGTAAGGTTGCTATTCGGAACACGATGCGAAATGGCGCCGTCTTGGCGATTTTCGAAATTTCGCCAAGCGGCAGCCTAAAGTAAACTTTCACCTGTAAAGCAATACGTCACATCCCGCGCTGGCGCGGGATCGGCAGCGAACGTGTTAATCGTATTCGAGATTCAGTACATATCACAACAGTACAGGTGATTTACAAACAATAAAATACATTTTTTTTTCGTTAAAATAATTAAACCAATTTCGTTAAAATAGAGTTCCCGCCCCCCCCCCTCCCAATTGGATATTTTCCCAATAGGGTGTCCCAGTCGGTACGCATAGCAAAAGAATTTTGAGAATTCTGATAGATATAATTAATACCATTCTTTTGGATTGTGATTCTACATTCAAAAACACTACAGGATGGACAGTTTGATACCCATCCTGTGCGGATTTTAATGTAGAGTCACAAATGAAACGACTTATACATACATATGTATATAAAGGATTTTCCTTGTTTGTAAAATTTATTTCAACATCAGAACCTTATATATATATATATATATGGTAGTAATGGTAAAAGTTAAACATATCTGAAAACTCTTTAGATGTTCCGATCAACACTAATTTACAAAGGGGCAGTTACACAATTCACTGTCATACATTTTGTAAAATTAGTTTTATACCAGAACATTTTTGAAGCTATAATCACATTGTATAGAGGTTGTTCCACCCCCCCCCCCCCAACTCGAAAATTGCGAAACACGTATTCAATGAATTGAAGAGGAACTTCTTTTGGTGAAAAAAGTTTGGGGCTGGGGGCTGCTAGGGAGGGCAACTTTAAAATTTCAAATAGGATGGTATATTTTGCGATACATTCCTGGAAATTTCTCTTCAAAACAATGAATTTGATATAAATAGTTTCGCCCTACGATGATTATTAAAGGAAATACATTAGATTTTAGATTTTTGAAATGTGGATTTTATACTTATGTATCCCCTTTAATAATCATTGCAGGACAAAACTATTTATATCAAATTCATTATCACGAAGAGACATTTCCAGGAATGTATCACAAGACATACTTTGTCCAAAAAAGTTTGGGCCCGGGCAAGGGTGTGGTTGGATTGCCTGTAGGGAGGGCTACTTTAAAATCTCAAACAGGAAAGTATGTCTTGTAATACATCCCTGGAAACGCCTCTTCAAGACAATGAATTTGATATAAATAGTTTTGTCCGGCGATGATCACTAAATGGGATTCATATGTATAAAACTCACATTTTAAAAGTCTAAAAACTAATGTATCTCCTTTAATAATCCTCGTAGGGCGAAACTATTTATATCAAATGCATTGTTTTGAAGAGACGTTTCCAGGGATATATCACAAGATATATCTTCCCTTTTGAAATTTTAAAGTTGCCCTCCCTAGCACCCCCCCCCCTAGTCCCCCTAGGCCCAAACTTTTTTCATCAAAAGAGGTCCCTCTCGAATTCATTAAACACGTGTTTCGCCGTTTTTCACAATTCTGACTCTTTCGAGTTAGGTGAGGGGTGTGGGACTTTTGGAAACTTCCTGTATATATATATATATATATAACGTGTGTAATGCATACTTGCTAACATCCTAATTATGAACTGGAAGATTTTTAGTACACTCCCCTTTTCACACCAGTATGTTTTTAGAGTAATTTTCTGAAGAAAAACACTCTAACACAAGAAAAACACTCTAAAAATATGCTGGTGGGGAAAAAGGGGCGTGTAGTAAAAATCTTCCGGTTTATAATTAGGATGCTGTCAAATATTGCAATGAATAACTTGAAGGAAGCGGAGCTTCCAATGTTTGTGGAGAAAAGTTGCGCTATGATTGGCTATATTCTGTTATTTGTGGGCCAAATTAAGACACCTATAGATAAAATTTAAGAAAATCGTCATCATGACGTCGAATGGCAGTCATGTCGTTCATTACTCCTAATAACGTTATTATTTCCTGCGATTAAAATATTTTCCGTAGTATTATAAACTTCTGAGGCAAGATGTTTCTTGAAAAGTGTTAAGAATTTAATGAAAATGTTTGTGTGTCTGTGTGCGTGATGAAAATTTTGTGACAGCTTGACATCAAAAACTAATGCATAGAATTACATAAAAATTTATATTTAGTTTCACCTTGATATAAGTTGGTGTCTACCAACGTTTAGTGCACATAGTCCAACAGATGACGTTTGTATGCTGAAAAATTTCTCAATTTATCGGAATGTTATATCTCATCTTCTATAGTGTGTAACTGCACAAAATTTGACATGTAAGAGGATTTTTATGTAAAATGATTAGCTGATGGCTATTATTCACATAAGCTGATAAGTGGAGTTGCTTATGCTATTTATTTTTTCGCTTTTCGCATTTGCAGAAAGGCTATATCTGAACTTTCCTAACGTACAGGTGCACCAAACTTCATTTGAGAGATGGCCATTACTATGCAGCAATGATCTTTATTTACAAGCATGTGTTTCAACTTCTATTGCACATAAGTTCATAAAATTGCATGAGTGAGATGATTTTTTTTTTTTTAAATTCTAATTCACCTTACCAGGAAACCATCCAAATAGTGTAATAATAGAATACAATTAAATGTTATTCATTCCAGAGGGTATAATCTAACGTGACTTCTGACGCGTAAACTGTTTGCTCTCGAGAGCCCGTTCTCGAAAAATTTATATTTAACTTTGAGTAAAAAAGTAGTAACAAGAAAGGACTGGGAAGAGTCCCGATTAAGTTTGTCATTACCATGATTTTTATCAGTTTTTAAATTCAACATTAGCGAATTTTTAAACATTATATTTTGATAGAATATACCTCAAAGCTAAAATGGGCAACTGATTTATGCATCAAACAACAGGTTTGCCTATGCTCTTCGGATTTCTGCTTGTTTTGGATTCCAATCATTATTTCAGTAATTCGTGGTTTTATCGATTCAGGCGGGGTTGCGCCGGTTATTAGTGAAATTTGAGAATTTATAACTCGAAAATGAGCTGACGAGGGCAAATGTTTTACACTTCAAGAAACATGCTCATATATGCTCTTTCTATTGATGCTCGTTTGGATTTTTTTATTATTATTACAGTAAGGGATGATTTTCCGGTTAGGTGCATATAGAGCGATAAGTGACGCTGTTATGCAACTCTTTTCAAGCTCTTCGTAGTTTTACGACCAAAAAATGGTATAAAACACGCTTATAACATCCAAAAGACCTCGAGGGCCGCATTGTAATTCTATTTCATTCAGGCAAACCGTACTGTGTGTGTGTATATATATATATATATATATATATATACACACACTCTGTAAAAAAAAAAAAAAAAAAAAAAAAAAAAAAAAGTGTATATATATATATATATATATGTATATATATATATGCACCCAGTTACAATCACGAAACTTAGCATGTGTGTAGTGTATGAAGAGATAAGCAAATGATTTAAATTTCAGAACAAAAGATCGTTTTATTAAAATGTTATGGCATGAAAAAGGTTACAAATCAGTAAGTAGAAAAGCCACCTCTTGCAGCTATACAAGCCGAAACATGGCATAGCATCGAATCAATTAGGTCACCTATATCACCTTGCGAAAGATCATGCAATAATCATTTCAACTGTGCAGTTAATTCACCAGTATTTCGGCACGGTTGCAGTTGCCTTCCTAGCTCGTCCCAGACGTGCTCTATTGGCGACAGGTCTGGTGACCTGACAAGCCATGGGAGTACGTCTTATGCTTAAAGACACTGTTGGGAGAGTTGAGCAGTATGTGGTCGAGCGTTGTCTTGTTGATAAATGGCATTTGAGCGTTTTGATAGCATAGGCAGCACCCTCGTGGCAGAAACACGGCGACACGGCGACAATGTCGCAGAAACAGAAATACTCTTGCAGAAAGATTTTACTTAAGTCAAATAAATTTTGACATTGTGTTAAAAAAAAAAAGAAAAAGAAAAGAAAAAAAAAGAGACAGAGAAAGAAAGAAACTCAAAGAATGGTTTATAAACTGTTCTGCAGAACAAATTTTCGTTTCTGCAGATACGATCGCCTCAATCCTGAATAAGGGGAGGAGATAAAGCGGGTGTAACTCACTTAGACTAGCTTTGATACGGCATTTATGGGCGATTCGGGATGCGGTGATATGATTCGGTGTATCGACACTTTTCACTGGTAACCTCTTCACATCGGAACTTCATTTTCGTGTCTCGAAACTTTGTTTTCGCGCCGCGCCTGCCTCTCGTGTTGTGTTTATTTATTGTATTGCAAAAAGATATTTTTTCGAAAGAATGTGGCTTTGCGACCATTTTCCGAATTTCATATTTCATGCATTTTCAGATTCATGCATAACAAAATAACTGCATCCACTGATTTTTTTATTTTTTATTTTTTTTTTTAATAAGTGCGTGATTGCTGCTGTACCGATTTTCATATAGTGCGACCACGTTTCATACGGCTAGCAGTGAGGCCGAGTCCTAAAGTTTAGAGGGATGCAAAATTTTCCGAGAGATAGTTATTTGGCAAACATCCAGTTATTCGGTGTTCCCTTATCGCTTGTTTTCTCTCAGTCACACCTATTTTAACACTGGACTCGTTCCATCCGCACTTGCGCAGAGGCTTCCATGGTCGCAAGAAATGTGGTTAAAGAATACATTTTCTGATTTACGCACAACAAATTAGTTTTATCTAGTGATTTTGTTTTCTTTAATGTATGCGAAGCGTGCATATGTGCGTAGTAGTAAATACACGTTTAAAAGCTGCTTTAATTTTAATGTTTGGATCTAACTATGCAATACATTTCACAAATATATACAGAAATAAGACTATGGGGAAATTTGTAACGTCTGTAGTTATACGCAAAATAAAAAATGAAGCTAAATGCTTACCTTGCTTCAAAAAATAGAAAATTAAGAAATTAATCTTAAAAATACTTTCATTTTTAGCATTTTGAATGTAGTAAAAGGTCTTAGCATTAAATGTTAATGGGTATGTTAAGTTATAAAACTGGTAACTTTTCTAATTTTTTTCTTTATTAATCATTAATTATTTTAGTTGTGATTAAAATTCTTAACTTTAAATTTTGTTGTTTAAGCATATGAAGTCGTTAAAAAAATTATTAATTTATTTTACAAAAATACTCTTAACATTAGTTTCTACAGATTGTTCATTTCATTTTTAAACCTTTTAATTTTTAAAAATTTTTTATTTCTGTAATTGAAATATTGCAACTTAATTAGTTACTTTGAATAAAAATCAAACCAAAGGTTTTGTTGAATATCTTTTTTTTTTTTTTTTTTTTTTCTTTTTTTGTAAGTAAACACTCTAAATAGAAGCGTCTTAAATTCCGACAGAAATGTGTCTGAAATACCAATTCAGGCACATAAATGCCTGAAACACTTACGCATGCGAAATTTCAGACGCATGTGCTGTCTTAAATTGAGACACGTAAGTGTCTTTTTTATAAATGAGCTGAGATAAGTGTCTGAATATGATTGATATGTCTGAAATTAAGACATATTACAGTTTAGACACATAAAATTCCAGACATTTTACAATTTAGGCACTTAAAAATTCAAACATTACAAATTTTAGACACTTAGAAATTCAGACATTTGTATTACTTAACAAATTTTCCATATGGAATCTACTTTAAGCAGCATGCATATACTGTTAAAAAAAATTTTTTTTTAAACAAATAAATTTGATATTACTTCATATAATATAAGTAGTTAACTTATTTAAAATACTTAGACGCGGAACATATTCTGCTAAAAATTAAAAAACAAAGTTAATTTTTATTTAAAGTTCTTACGTGTAATAAAACTAAAAAAATATTAAGATAAACGAAGCATGAAACTTGTAGCTAAGAAAGTGAATTCGTAACTAAACAATCTTAAACAATTTGTGCATAATTGATTTTTTTTCCGCGTTTTAAAAATTATTTTATGTTTCCCTACACTTAAAAATGTAAAAGAGCAATTTTTTTGGTTTCATGTACATTGTTTGTTTTCTTTCAAATACCAGTTAAAAAAAGAAAAAAAAAAAAAATCGTTTAAAATCCAGTCTACTATTTTTTCATATTTATTACGAATTTTACAAAAATAACTCTAAACCTCTACACATGAAATTTAAGATAATAATATGTATTAAGCTTTACTTCTTATGGACAGTTTTATTGCAAAGACATAAAACTTTGATTTGTTTTACGGATACTAGAATATATTTCATTATACAAGCTACGTACAGGGTGAGTACCGATGGCTTGATTGGGAAGAGGCTCGACTTTGAATCCGTTGATTGTCAGTACGATTCCTGGCGCGGCCAACGGGTAATATTTATGTAAAAATTATTAATGCTTTTTTTTTTTTTTTTTTTAATGTTCTAAGAGATTCTAAAATCTATTTTTCACAAGTAAACAGTATAAAACGCATCTTTTTATTTATTTATTTATGAAAAATATTCACTGTACATAGGATCAAAGATTGTGGAATTTCAGACACTTCGAGTGTGAAACGATGTGCCTTTTAAGATACTTCAAGTGTCTGAAATAAATAACACTTTTAGCATCTTAAAATTGAACACCCATTTTAGACACAATTGTGTCTGAATTTCAGACACTTGTATTTACAGTGAAAGGAATTTTATCTAATAGTAATTGTTTTGAATAAATACTAATTAAACAGCAAATGCTTTTATTTATTTATTTTTATTTACTTATTCGTATAGATATCAATATCAAATATTATTTTTAATTGATTTCTATTTATTTCATTCATGTGTAATCATTATTTTCTATTATAGATTTTATCCATGAAATTTGTTTCATTTTCCATTTCAACATTTCCTTAAAAATTAAATATTTCACTTGCCTCTATTTTTATGAAAATATTTTGACTATGCTTTGTCTATAATTGTGTTACTTAGATCTCGTATTCTGTTTTACTTTATGTATTTAAATGATGGTATAATCATACATCCTGAATTTTTTAATGTCAAATCATATTTTTTAGATTTCAGATACACATCTTTATGCTTTTTGTATAGGATAATATAAAAAATGAATCTTGTGTATTAGAATGTTACCTTTCATCTTTTTAATAATCTCAAAAACTACAAATGTTGTAAATTATTTATATTTCATTATGATATTCAGTATTCTATAGTAATTTTTACTTTTAATTTTGAGTTCTGTATTAGATTTTAAGTTGTTTCGTTTGCACCTTATGAAATAAGTGCATTTGTGTATTTAAATATATATATTTAATATTAAAAAAAGTAATGAATTTTTAAAAGTATTTGTAACATTTGTTTAATTTAGACATTTCATGATTTAAATGCCTTAAAAAATTTGTAGATTATTTTTTATATGTGTTACTGCATTGTATGGTTTGAATTCATTGAATATTTTATAAACAATATTGTATATTAATGTAAACAAAAAATCTGAAGCAATTAAGATCAATAGATTTATTTTCATCTTGCTTAAAAAAAAAAAAAAAAAAAAAAAAAAAAGAGTATTTTATATATGCATTTGTGCCTAGTTAAAATATGAATACATTGGTTATACTGAATATTATTTACTATTTAAAAATAATGTATTTTGAATTCATAAATGTTAACTTCACAAACTATTCCTGCAGAAAGATTTTGGTGTTGATGAAGCTTGTCGCAGAAAGCATAATAAATTTCTGCTACAGGGGGCAGCACAAACGGCGTTAAAATGCTGTCCACGTAACTACGAGCCGTCATAGTGCCTTGTAGGACGACTACAAGCGATCGTGTGTCCTGACAAATCATTCCCCACTCTATCACACCATGCGTAATAACTGTATACCACTCGACAACAAACGAGAAGATGTTGAAAGTGATTTAGCCGGGGTCCACTTTCTACGTCAAAAACATATGAAAATATTTGAAAAAATCGGTAATCTGATTCGTTCTGAATGTCAATTACTACTTTGAATTTTACCGTTTACCTAAAACCGTGGGGGCCGCGGTAGCCCAGTCGGTAGAGCGCCAGCCTCGTAATTGGAAGATTGTGGGTTCGGTACTCGAGTCGGCCAAAGATCGTCGTGTACACTAATGGTGGCTGATGCACGTAAAATCTGTCGTGGCCGCAATGTCCTCCATGTTCCCATAAAAAATTATACCTCTCGGGGTCACCGAAGCGGGAGAGCCATCCCTTCCGTGGAGGATCAAAATTGTGATGGCATGTCTCCGGACCACCTCTAGGGGTGTGTCCCAGACCGTCGCCAATTGCCCATCTGCTCAGCACTAGTGCGACGTAAAACCCAACCATCCATCCATCCCAAAACCGTGATAGGACAAAAAATAAAACGACCCGATTTGTGGAAGAACGTCATGGGTTTCTACATCAAGACAATGCAACGTTTCATTGTGCATTATCTGTCAAGATGTTTATAGCCCAGTATGACGCCCTAGTGTTAGACCATCTCCATTATTCACAGATCTTGCACACCATGCAGCTTTTATTTGTTTCCCAAGATCAAATCTGCACTGTTAAAAAAAATTCACCTTTGCTGCCAGAAATTCTCTGTAATTACAGAAAAATACGTTATGTCAACGTAATTTTCCCGTAATTTACGATTATTTTCTCACGTTACAGAGAATTTTTGGCAGCGAAGTTTCATTTTTTCAACGGTGTATATTAAAAGTAACAAGATTTTAGTCCGTTGAAGCCCGCACACTGTTAAAAATTTTTTTGTGAATTTACAGAGAATCTATTGGTAATTAATTATATTAAGTCTTATGTAAATTTACGGAGGATTAAAATCAGAGATTCTGTCAAAATATAGAGAAACTACACTGTAAATTAATCATAGTCTCTGTAAATTTACATAGATCAAAATATTCAAGTCTCTGTAAATTTAAATCTGTGAAACATCATAGTCTCTGTAAATCTACATATGCAAAAATATGCAAGTCTCCGTAAATTCGATCATGTAAAAGCATATAAGACTCTGTAAATTTACCTTGTAAAAATAACCACGTCTCTGTAAAATTACATATGGTAAAACATCCAAGTCTCTGTAAAATTACATACGTAAGAACATCCAAGTCTCCGTAAATTTCGTATATAATATTATGAAAATCTCAGTAAATTTATCCATGTAAAAATACCTAATATCTGAAGGCCCCACCATTGGCTGAGAAGCTCTGCTCTCAACGTTTGAAGGCGGAAGGCGCATGGTTCGATCCCAGGTTGCGATTTTCGACCTACCCATTCGGAATTTTCCGCGGATTTCTCCAAAACTTGTATAAATAAGGGATAAGACATTTTAGAAAGACCTACACTTACGGCAATCCCCACAGGTCTAGAAACCTAGCACATCCAATCGGCTTTAACTAACGCCGATTAAACATTAGTATGTTTACAAGCGTATCGAAGACACTCTAAATTGGCATATTACTTAAAATAAATTTCATTATTATTAATTTATAAGTACAAAAATATCCAACAGTAAGTTTATATTCATGAATATTGGTAAGAATCTGGTAAATAAGTTACATAAGTACAGATTCTTATACAACTTAAAGAAAAGAAACTTAAAGTTGGATGTTTTTGCACTTGTAGATTCATAGCCTTGGGATTTATTTTAAATGCGCGTCAGTTTAGAGTGTTTTGAATATAGGCTTCTAAATATACTAATATTATTGTGGTGCTAAAATCACATTGGTTACTCCAGAGTTCTAGGCCTGTATAGAATGCCTTATGTGTAGGTCATTCTAAGGTGTTCTATCCCTTATTTACAAAAGTTTTTAAGAAAACCTTTGAAAATTTCGAATGGGTAGACTGAAAATCTCAACCTGAGATCGAACTTCGCACCTCCCACCTTCAAACTTTGAGATCAGAACTCCTCGGAAATTGATGGGACAAGAAGTCCGGACTTTAGTATATATATAGACATACTATATATTTTTTATCAAAACTACATTAAAATTCAGAGGTATAAAATTGGTTAAGCTTGTATTACCTTTGGTAGGATTTGTATTGATGCGCTTTAACAGGTTTTTAACTACAATTTTTATTAATGTTGTGGTACATTTTGCATCCATTAAACTTTTAATAAAAATTTTAAAAAAGAAGCTAATTTATATTATGGTACTTCTAATAAAATGATCAGAAATAATTGCAAAATATATCATATGTTTGCTTAATATTGCTCGGTTATATTTAGTCCATACCAAAATAAAAACTTAATTCCCTCATTTAATATGACTCAATAGTGAAAGATCTCACAGGTCTAAATCTAAAATTTTGATTTGATAATTATGACATATTGATGGTTTTTGCTCGGCTGAAACCAAAACTAGATTTTACTCTATCACATACATATATTTATCAATACAAGGTGCGCTATTTTTTTCATGACTCTTCTACCAATATAAATATACGGTTACTTTTATAGTATGATTCCATGATTAATTACAATTAATCATGGAATCATACTAGAAACTACCGAAAAAGAAGGTATTGTGTCGGTAGACACCCTGTATTTGCAAAAGCTACGTGTAACAGAGGAAAATTGGCTTCATTTTCGGCTTCAGCACATTAGAAATATAGGTACACACTAAAATAAATAAATTAAATTTTGCCAACATTATATTTGTAGATCTGTGTTAACAACCTCAGTTTCTTTCATTCAAAAAATACATCCACTTTTTAAATACACTTTAAAAATAAATATTTTAACTGATATGCATATATATATTACATTTTGATTAGATATTAACTTAAAACAATTAAGAATGTAATTAAAACACTAATCGTTTAAAATTCATTATGCTCTTAAAAAGGTGTAAACTTTCTAAATTGGGGGGAAAAAAAGAAAGGAAGAAGTACTAAAAATTTGTTAGGTACACTACCTTTCCATAATGACCGCACACTTTCGATTTCAGACACTTTTTAAAGTATTTCAAGAAATGTTAAACAAATCATTTTGAAACTTCAGGGATGTGAAAGGAGGATCGGTAAAAATAATTAAAGTAAAATGAAACCCTGTAATAATTAATGCTTGAAATACGATATGGCAGTAGCATGTGATTATAGGACTCTTTCTCATTAACTTATTAAGTTTATATGTCTCTAACGCATATAATCAGGGAAATAAAGGTTTCTTTAAAAAATTGCAAAAACTTTTTCTTTTTCTTTTTTTTTTTTTTTTAGCAATAACACACAAAATATGAAAAGACTGTGCAAAGTTATTCTCTTCAAATATATTTACGATGAATGAAGAAAACAAATACTCTAAAAATTAAGTGGTGTAGAAAAAGAGGCGGTAGTAACAATTTGCCGGATTAGGTTGGCAGCTCTGGTCATAGAATAAACTGAATTTCAGCTGTTCCCCAACAAAGAAATTGTTAAGAGGGTTTTCCCAATATTTATTTACAATCACAGAAAATTGCATTACCGTTCATCGAATTAAAATAAATATGTGAGCAAAACTCCTTATACTTTAGCGTTTCTTCGAGAGAAACTGAAGACCGGTTCATTCTTTGGCGAAGAAGTTTTGAGTTTACACAATACTTGTTTGGGTTTTTATATAAGTAGTTTAATGCATTTGGCTACTGAATTATACAAGTGAAATTTAGCTAAAACTTAGTCATGCGCAGTTAAAAATTATTTAGTAAAAATGCTCACATTTCATTAGATATTTAATATTTTATTCATTCTGATTGCAGTATGTTGTATCTAATGTTGTATATTGGGTTTCCCGAATATAGCTTTGTACTGGATTTAATACCTTGCATGTTATAGCAAAAAAAAAAAAAAAAAAATGTTCGACAATTTTTTAAAGAAATCTTTATATCTCCCTGATTACATGTGGTTGAGACTTAAAAATTTATACAGAAAATGAGAATGAGCCCCATAATCATATGCTACAGCCAGACTGTATTTCGAGCATTATTTTATACTGGGTGATGCCAAATGCTCTCATTTTTCTTTAATTTTTTACTGGTCCCATTTTCACTTTTGGTACAAACAAATAACTGAACTACATGAGGTATAACATGTCTTTTACACTCCTGAAGTTTCAAGATGATTTGTTAAGTACTTTTTGAGTTATTTTAAAACGCATCTGAAATCGAAATTGTCCGGTCATTTATGGAAAGGTAGTGTATTAAATGAATTTGAATTTTTAAATACTCACATTGATTTTTATATTAGCTAAAGAAAAGAAATTACTAATTCATTTCCATATAAAGGTCTCTCTTAAAAACTAGGCATACAGTTTTGGTAGTTTATTTAAAAAGTAAATTTGTGCAACGTATTAATGAAATGCGTAACTTGTCACTTAAACCAAGACTGACAAATTTGATGCAAATTTTATTTCAAACTGTAACAAATTTTGAACATTTTTCAATATTCTGTTTTTAATAAAATTGGTTTTTAAAAGTTATTTTATTTGAAAATAAAAATTCTCATTTCAGATCAGATTTCTAATACGTTATCGTAGAACTATAGGAACGTATTAAAAGTTTGATACCTAAATAGTTTTAATTTTTATAATAATTAATTCATTACAATGTGTAGAATAATTTCCTTAATTATTGTAGTTTCTGGGATATAAATATTTTTAAATAGACGGTAAGTGGAGAGAAAATGTTCTTACGTATTAAATAGTATATAAAAGAAATATAGAGCTTTTAATATTTTTAAATATTAATTTAGGGTTCAGTGCAGATGAAACTCGGGTACTCTTTTGGTTTTCGTCACTAGTTCCATAAATTCAAATCTTTAAAATATATAACTTTTTGTTAAAAGAAACCATTAAATTATTTTAAATTCAAAAAATTTCGACTTTTTTTTTTTTTTTTTTTACGAAAACAAATTTTAAAACATTTTTTTTTTCTACAAAATAGGATCTAAAGAAGAAACAAATTCTACGCTTTTATACATGAAATCAGCATCCCGGTAATTTACTAGAATCATTGCAAAAAGCTCACTAAGAAGAAAAACATCTTTGCTGCAAAGAAAACATACAATTAAAAATAATTAAAAATAAAACATACTGAATTAGATTAAAATTAAACTTTATTTTACTAACATAACACTGATCGTATCTTTTTTTTTTTCTAAATGACATTAACAAAAGATAAATGGTGAAAAACTCTTTAACAGGATAAATATTTGGTATTTGTAAATGTCTCTAATGGGGGTATTTTAGGGCATTTTCTATTTTCATATTTCTTAGACAACTTGTTTCATTTCTTATATCAGGATCAATTTCCATTACAACTAGAAAAAAGAAAAATTATGAAAAATTACTATTGTAGGAAAACACTTCAACTATAAATTTTTAAAACAAAATCTACATCCTATGACATTTTAAGCAAATAATGAAAAGAAAGGATCGTAATTACATGGCACTAAAAAGAAAATTAAGTATACATAAGCGAATTTTAAAGTGTATCTTAAATATTATTACTTACAAACTTTGAATAAACACCATAAAATGCAATAAACTCGCAACAATTGTTTCGGGTCGAAAAAACACACGACCCTTCATCAGGCGAACAAAGTAAGCACGAGTGCTGCAGTTAAAGCGGCAAAGGTGCGTTGCCGCTTTGACTGCAGCACTCGTGCTTACTTTGTTCGCCTGATGAAGGGTCGTGTGTTTTTTCGACCCGAAACAATTGTTGCGAGTTTATTGCATTTTATGGTGTTTATTCAAAGTTTGTAAGTAATGTTTTTTATAACGCCAGTTTTGTGGTGCTTTTTTATTAAATGTATCTTAACTACTCCATCTAAATAGAATCTAATGAAAAATCATCTAAGAAAATAAAAAGAGATAAACATGGTATTTTAAATCATTAATACAGGAAAAAAATCACTTATATAATGAAATCATAAGATATTTAAGCACCATTTTATGAACGCCAGTGTAACAGGAATATTTTTGAAGAATTTTATATTAAAAACAAGTATGAATTGGATTGTATTTGGGAATAAGGCCGATTGACTGCTGTAGGTTCTAGGCCTACTTTGAAATGTCTTTATCCCCAAGAAAAGATCCCCCCCCCCGCAGTTCCTATATGAAATTTTAAAGTTTGCCCCTGAGTTCCCCCCCCCCTTTTTTTTTTCTTTTATCAAATGCCTTAAAGTTTTCAGAAATTCAGAGACATTCCCAAAGTACAAGGAGTAGAGTGGGACTTTGATAACTATATATAACGACATTTTCAAAAAATATTGAAAATAATTTAGACATTTTTAAGTAAGCCTCAATTTATTACCGAAAACCCCAACGTGGGTTGACTTTTAAGGGGTATTAGCCCATATTTACAGGAATTTCAGAGAAAACCTTGGAAAACACCGAATGACTAGGACAGCATGCGCGACTACGTATCGAATTCATCACTTCCCGTCTACCAGCTTCAAGAACAGATACTCCTGTCCCCAAGACCCACTTTTGTCTATTGGATCATTATAGTAATATGAAGTAATACATAGTTCTGCAGCAAATTATTTTTTACATAATTCAATTACGAAATATTTCCAGTTTATTAAATATATTTAAAAATTATTTTCTAAGTATTATTTGGTCTTTAATAATTACATAAACTAATATAAATGCAAATTACAGTAATTTTTTGTGGTCTTAAGCTACAGGTAAATTTTTTTAATTAATATCCTTCTTTATTTCCATTATTAATATTATGATAATTACTTAAATATTCTATCTCCAAAAATTTAAATATTTAATGAAAACACTTTCCGCTGGTGAAGCATTAACTCCACCCCTCTCCTCAAACCCCTGAAAAGAAAGAAAAGATAATTAAAAGTTATAAATTAAATAAATTAATTAATTAAAAATTGAATCACTTGATAAATAAGAATTCTCTAAAGATAAAATCTTTATTTTGTATTTCAGTTTTTAAATTTATAAAATTTTCAATATGTAAACTATTGTTTATACAATATGTAGGCGATTTATTTCAATTCTACTCAAATTCTTGCATTTTGATTTCGAAAATTCAGATAATGTTTCAGTCTTCACGTAGAAGATATAACGGTAAACATTTTTAATGGCATAGAGAGTTGTATAAAGAACATGAAAAAACTTGAAGAATATTAAAATAAAAATTGAAAACAACCGGTAGCAGATTATAAAATAATATCAGAGGTGAAAGTTTTCAGGGGCTATCTTTATTTCCAAATCCCTTCCTCCCCCCCCCCCCCCCCCACATTTCTAAATTTTTCCTTACAATGCCTTCAGAATTCTACAAATATCATTTATTATGGGAATAAATAAACATTTTAAATAATAGCCACGTAATAATAACCTTAATCTATTCTTCCAAGATTAATTTTGAATACAAATAGCAGTTTTTCGGGTTTTGTTATGTTATTTAGTTTTTCACCCTTTGAATATGGAAATAAAACTATTTATTGTCTCCTGAGAGAGTGAACTGCTCCTGAATCATCTTTAAACTGTACGACTCCATGAGTGGCCGTGCCATTCTACGCTCAGAGCTGATAAACGGGAAGTGCTGAGTTCAATCCCAGGTCTAGCTCGTCGACCTAGCTGTTCGAAGTTTTCAGTAGTTTTCTCCGAGACTCATAAAATCTGGGCTGGGCCCCCTTAAAAAACATCCCCCCCCCCTCAGAGGGCACACTACCCCAGACCTAGGACCCTCGAGTCCTAGGCCTGGGGACTCGCACATAGTTCCAAGCACTCTCTTAACTTTATAATACTCCGAATTAAAAACTGTCCAGTTATTAAAATCTTTCCCTTACAAAGAAGGAAAAGAAAAAACATGTTTAACGAAAAGTATTTCTGTCAATGCAAAAACTTGTCTGAAAGTTTTTTGACAATGTGTTATTAAGCAGAATCTATTAGCTATATTTCAGTGAAACTGTATTTTTAAATTGCAGTTGCTCCACAATCGTCTGCGTCCGCCTCCCTTCATAAACATGTAACCGCAGTCTTGGCATGCTTATGATTATGGTATATTCATCCAGGATAATTCAAAAATACAGTTGGATTTTGTACTTAAAAGTAACGTTTTATGTGGATCGGTTATTTTGAGATATAAATTAGTCCGCAACATATAACAGCCTGGATAAAATTTCGTATTAATTTAAACATTTCCTCACTCAATTTGATATACACTCTGTACTTTGAATCCTTAAATATCAAACTGTATTCTGAAAAATATTAACTTGTCAGAAAATTTAATTTGTCCCCCAACCCACCCCTCTATTACCATTGCTCGGCAACAGCAACAATAATTTTCTTTTTCTTACATTGTGGTTTTTTAACTTGTGCATATATATATAGGCATACATATACACGCGCAAGCAGATTTTCAAAATTTTCAGAAAGCAAAATTAATAACATTGGACGGTTTAGAATACACACCGTCCTCCCCTCCCTTAAAAAAAAAAAAAAAAAAAGAAAAAGAAAAAGAAAAAAAAAAAAAAAAACATTAATTAAAAAAATTGTTGGATAAAACTCCCATCTACAAAATCTTTATTTTGTATTTCGATTTTTAAATTTACTAATTTTTTTATTATTTAAACTATTAATTATATAATGTGGAAATGACTTACTTTTTCCTCAATTCCTAATATTTTGATTTAAGGTAATCTAGATTATTTTTCAGTCTTTCAGCAAATGCCAGCAAACACTTTTAATGACAGGAAGAGGCTGTAAAACGAATATATAAGAAAACATATAGAAATTTCAGACGATATTAAACTAAAAACTAGTATGATGTGGCCACCACATGACTTTCTTCTATATAATTTTACACAAAACTTATTCAATAAAAATTACTTATTAAATTATCAAATTCTTTTCAATTATAAATGCAGAAGATTTTTATCTCATAGAATTATTACTAAATGCCGAAAGATGTTTGTTTTTTTCCAAATCAAAAGAAACGACTTTTTTCCAAGTTTTTTTTCGTAAAAAGTAAAAAAAAAAAAGAAGAAAAAAAATGGATAACATTGTTTTAAATTAGCCCAAATCTATAGTTCAACCATTAGTTTTAAAGGTATTGACGAGAAGGTATTGACGAAAGATACCCATATTGAAGATTTACTTCACCTGGGGGGTACTTAACCCCCAGGGGAGAGCGATGCCCCCACATGCAAAAATTTTTCCCCTAGTTAACTACTACTATTATCAATAATTCATATTAATTTTAAAATAACTCTCCTTATGTACATTTATACGAAATTTTGTCCTATATTGTCATGTTGAAAATTTAGAAAAATGCAATAACAGCACCTGTTGAGTGATTGATCCCCAAATCTAATCAGCACCAGTTTATGTCAGGGTGCAACTAAATACCAAGTTTGTTCACATTTCATTCATTGGTTCATGAGATACAGCGTCCACAAAAAAGGGATACAGACAGACAGACAGACAGAAATTTTTTAAAAACTATCAATTCGTGTTATGGATATCCCAAAACGTAAATCCATCAAAAAATGGAGGTCGAAAATTTTCGCGAATCAAATGCTTTCTCTATATTACATGTAGAAGAAAGTAAAAATAACCGCTAATATAACTAACATAAACAGTCATTGTTTTTGTTGATTATTAAAATAGGATAAAAGATTATATAAAATTTAACTTACCTAATTATGAATTCCAAATGAAAACACAAATTGCTTTAAGTTCTTCAATACAGTCAACAACAACAAACTCTTAATGAGTAGATACGAAGATAAACATCCCGCAGAAACAATCTAATTTTCCCAAACGTTCCCTTTTTTCTCCCTTTTTACGTAATAGTACACTGCAATGAAACAAACTATTCAGTATATTTCTGCCTTCAAAACTTCTAGTTAAATAAATCTATATGTATAAATAGGTATTTATTTTAATATAAAAATAATTTTAAGGTTATGTATATATATATATAGTTTTTTTATTTAATGTACCTATCAAAATCCCTACAGGGAAAACGTTGTTTAGAAAAGGGAAATATCTGTAAATTAAGAACTGAGTTTCTTGATTCAATGCTTTTAACAGAGAACTCATGTAAATTTACGGAGAGTCTCAATACTTTTTCTGTACTTTTACAGAAATTTTTAACAGCAAACTGAGTTTCTTGATTCACTGCTCTTAACAGTGAACTCATGTACATTTACGGAGAGTCTCAATACTTTTTCTGTACTTTTACAGAAATTTTTAACAGTGCATATTCAAAGAGATCACACAAGAATACTTCTAGCACTGTCTCGAGCAATTGATGACTTGACTTTCTGTAGTCATTCGACGTCATGATGAAATTTAACCTGTAGGAGTCTTAATTTAGCCCACAAATAAAGGACTATAGCCAATCATAGTGCACTTTTCCCCCACAAACAAAGGGAAACTCCGCCTCGTCTAGTCGTCCATTGAAAATCTACATGGAACGTTGTAGAGCTAGAGGAGGGTTGTAAATTGAATGTAATATTAAATGAAAAGTGTAAATTCAAAATAAAATGTTTTGCAGTAAGTCTCGATAAGCGCTATTTCTTCTAGTCACACTTCATACAGACTGATATAAATTAATGTAATTTAAATTCTAAAATACCATGAGTCAGTCTGGTAAAAAAAAAAAAAAAAGTGTACTTTTCTATTTTCTGTTTGCTTTAACACGCATACTATATATGGTATTCTTTAAGTCAGTAGTACTATTTTCTTCTTAAGCAACAAAGATTGCCATTAAGGAAAATCTGACAAATAAAAGAATAGGGGAAATGCTATGCCCTGTTCTCGTATCCCTTTTGGAAATTACAAAATGAAAAGTATAAAATACTTGCATAGGATGATTAGATCACTCCTCTTCGCAAATAAAGTGCGTCGTCGTTTTGTTTGCAGCACTCGTGCCTACTTTGTTCACCTCACGAAGGGTCATATTTTCTTTCGACCCGAAAAAATTGTTGTGATATATTGCATTTTATGCTATTATTTCAAAGTGTTTTGATTACTAAAAGTACTCAGATTTTACACAGAAATTGCTTTATAGTACTTGCTATGCATACGATTAGTATACAGGGAACCGCAGAAGCTTAATATATCCGATATTAAGCTTTGTACTTAGTTAAAAACTCCAAAACTATTATTATTGATCGATATTACACATCTTTCATGCTTAATTCTGGAAACTGATCACATAAATTTTGTTGTAATATATTTATTATTTTGTTGCATTTTATTTTATTTTAATATTTTAATATTTTCTCCTTTTCTCCCGTAGCGTTTCATGTTACATTAAATCCAGTGTAAAGCACCAAAATTTTTAAAGTTTTTTTTTCTTTCTTCCATGTTCAGTAAAAGAAAGTGTTGGATTCATAAAATCTTTCAACTTTCGATTTTCTATGGATTTATGGATTTACATGTTTTGAATTATTCTGAACATGACTTTATCATTTTTACAAAATGACTGTCTATGTGTCTTTCTGTATATGTATTCAAAGATATTGTGAACGCTGTATTTCTTAAACTAATGGACGGAATTCAATATAAAATTATATTTGCTTGAACCTTGACTCAAAATCGTGCTTATTAGCTTTTGGTTCATGCCACTCAATATATCACTCTGTCGTAATTTTTTTTCTTTTTTTTTTTTTTCTTTTCCAACATGTCAGCATAAGGCAAAATTTCTTATAATTGTATGTAATGAGGATTATTTATTATCAATCATTTTGAAATTACAAAACATGCATTTATACTAGTAAAATTTTTGTACATGTAGAATTATGGCTTCCTTTCCCCTTCCTCACCCCCTCCGCCAGGTGGTATAAATTTTCGATATGAGTATTTTCAAACGAACATGTCAATACCTTTAAAACGAAGGCGGTAATTTAAAACAAAGTTACTATTTTTCCTTCTATCTTTCTTTCCCTTTTTTTTAAATAAATAAATTAAATAAAAATGCAAATCTTGCAAAAATGAATTTTCTAAGACGTCATCTGTAGGGCAAAAAATCGACTTTTATTCGGTATTTAGGGTATCGTACTTACCACACATTCCTGAACGGATATTCGTCTGTACTCACAACAGAAAATAATACTGATAAATAATATTCTTAATAAATAATTTGCGCTGAGTGAACTTGTGCATGAATATACAGCAGAAAGTTTTGTTATGCATCGAATATATTCTTTTTTTTTTTTTTCTTTTTCTTCTGTCAATGAGTGTTGTTTTATTTACAATGCACATTGCTAAATCCTTATTGGTAAAAATAAAAGTTATAACTTATTTCGATTCTCAACCAGTATTATGCCTATACATTTTATTTTGTTTCCTTCATGTGAAAGAGGAGTAAAATAAACAAATACATTTTTACTCGATTCTTCTTAATGTTTTCACAGAAGCATATCACAATATGCAACAATCATTGGAATAATGTCCATGCATGTGCATAAAGAAACTTGTAGATTATTTGAAATGTACGAGATAATAAATATAAAATTTATTTTTTAACAAAGCAAAAGCGTTTTAAATAAAATAATTGTAGGAACATATTTAATTGCTTGAATTTATATTAAATGTTGCTATGAGTATACCATAGGTTAATAAATTACCAATGGCGGAAAGTACAAATGTTTTGTCAATGGCCAAGTTATCTAGAATTTTAAAACCAATAAAATCCATATTTATTTTATTAATGAGCTGAAAAAGTTTTGCTTGATTTTTCCTACTTATAGGAATATCAGAAATACATTCTTTTAATTCCACTGCCCTTTTAGTTGCAGAGGAAGAAAACAAACACATTGCAATAAACTTAATTGATGACATCATAATTACAAGTGCAAAAACACTAATTGTCACTGCTTGTATACGTATTTGAAAGAAAAAGTTATAACAAGAAAAAAACATTTTTGCAAATAAAACAATGAAAGTTATTAAAATCACCGTATGAAGAGTTTGGTTAAGTGTCGCAACCAAGCTAGAAATTTTACGGTAAATTTTAAGAACAAAATGCAGATCTGTTTTAGATAATTTAAACAGATTTTTCTTAAACTCCTGCAATATTATATTTAAAACAAAGCAAAAGCAGCAGAAATAAAGAGGTATAAATTGCGTCATATAACTCCATTGACCAGTGAATATAGTCGCATATGCAAAAGTTGAACCATATTTATATACGTATCCGTAGAAGGTGCTTGAATTTATAATATTTTGCTCGAGCGTATCAATAGTTCTTGGGTTAGTAAGATAGAATGCGGTGACTAAGTGAATTAATAGATCATTACAAAATAGAAGAATGAAAGTCACGTATTTAAATGAAATTAAACTCTTGTAAGTTAAGAAATAATAAATTTCAAGCATTCGCTTTGTACATAACATTAGTTTCTTTTTCTTCATATGCAACAGAATTCTGAGCAAAATTTCAAGAATCACAACAAATGTATAAACAATGTAATCTCTACTCATTCGACCATTATAAATCATAATAAGACGATCATGTAAGATGCAAATTAGATTACCTTCAATTGTAATAAAAAGTATCATTTGGATTGCTAAGACCCCAAAAAACTTGAATCGGAATTGGTACTTGGGTAAGAAGAAAAAACCATGAATCCACATGTAAAAGTTCAGTGGAGCATAAATATTTTCGTTACACAATACTCTCTGATTTTTCCTTTTCCTAATATTGTTATTTTCTGAAGAATAAAATAATCTTTCCATTATTTTTATTTGGGAATACAAAAATGCAACATTAGTATATTACACTTTCTGTAAATTAACAGGTTTTTCAATATTTGATTAAAGTAAAATTTTTAACGTAATGTCATATCATGTTCTAAACATAATTCATTGTAATTAATGCAGGGCTTAATTTGCATTACTAAGCATGGGAACTCAATTCATATACTTCTTCTTGATATACTAGTCAGAAGACATTGGAATTCATTAATATTTGGAACCGGTGCTCAATGCACTATAAAAAATTCGAACACAATTTCCCAGTCGAAAAAGAGAAGCAAAATTAAAATCTGTCACAATATTTTTCTCGAAGAAGAAACTGACCATTGTTAAATGGTCTACGATATGAATTTTACAACACTTTGTTACGAATATGGATATGGGACTTTTTACTAGAAGAAGCGAGTTGGCTGTAAAATTTAAGGGTCAGTTCTCCAAATTTCACTGAAATTTTTTAGAGTGTACTGTATCATTTATGAAAAACCAAAATCTCCTAAAATCCTCGCTATTATTTTCTTATGAAAAATACTTACACCTGTAATATAAGTGTGCACGCAGCATTTTTCTTCTATCGATTTTCACAGCTAGTGGTTCTTTTCTTGCACTTTTCACACGATGGCCAGGAATAGTTTATATATTTTTTTTGAGCATCAAATTACAATCATAATTTGGAGTTATATTAACTAAATTGAATATAAAAAGCAGAAGTATAAAATAGTGGCGTTTGTTTCTAAATAAGAAAAGTTCATTTTAACTGGAAATTTAAATTGAAAAATAAGACTGTAGGCCTTGCAGATTTTTGTAAGGTTTATAAAGACGACTTTGAAGGTTGGAGTAAAATTTTCAATAGAATCGTTAAACGAGAAACACGTGGAAATAGAAATTCTGAAGAAAATTAAGGTGCACGCACCTTTTTATTAGAAGTTAAATCCGGCATCAAAGAAAGGTAGCCAAACCTCTGCGAATAATAAAATTGTCATGACGTGTATCCGAACTACCCGTAGCGTGACGCTCAGATATTTACAAATAATCGATTTTTCAAATTTGTTGAAAAGGAAATCCACTCAGCCTTAACTCATTACTTTGACTAATATTCACACAAAATATTATTGATTATCGATCAGTTTAATAGATTATTTTGCACTTTTAAAGAACTCTATTTCGATTAAGATACGACTTTTTGAAAAATTAACAAAATTACATTACTGCTTTATATTTTTGTAGGTGAAAGATGGAAGGAATTTTATGTAGGGCGAAGCGTGAATTTAGATAATTGTAACATTTAATGTAAATATTTATTCAGAGTCTCTGTAAATTTACAGTAATTCTTAGTTAAAAGTGAATAATCGAGATTCTCAATCTTTATTCTGTATTTTTACCTAATTTTATTATTTGACTTTTTAATTAAAATTAAAAATGACTGTTTCTACTTTAGAAAAAGCATTTTAAGTCCGAAATATATTCTCATCAATAATTAATTAAGTTAATATTAGTTTTTAAAGCGAATGTATAAAAGAAGCTTTTTAACATCTCCGTTTATTTCTCTCTGTAATTTTACATAAGACTTAAGATAATACATTACACAGAGTTTTCTGTTGTAATTTTTAACCCTTTAACGTTCACTACTTAATTTATTTTAAAAATTACTAAACTAATTTTAAAACTGGCTTTTAGACACTTAGATGATCATAAATATTTAAAAAATAAAAAATTAGCATTGTTCCTTTTCGAGAAATTTTCGGTTTGAAACATCTGTAAGTAAACCTTATTAAATTCAAAATATTTAATTTAATAAATAAATCACTTTATAAGTAAACATTATCGACAACAAGAACTCGTAAAAGTTGCATAGATCCCAACATTTCAATTTATTCTGGAGTATTTTAACCCTTTGCGGCGCAAGGTGATTCGGATGATTTAAATTACACTGCCACCGGAATTTACGAACATAATTAAAATAAAAGAAATTTTAAATTTTCATGTTAAAAAAGGAGCCTTTTCTGCTATGATATAAATGTACATTTTTGCTAAAAAATTTCCGGGATGAGTTTTTGCACTTGAGAATTAAAATTAGGTGTTCCATCAGCGGGAACACTGCGACTGAAAGGGTTAACAGTGTAACTCAACTAACAAGGGAGGGTCACCAACTGTTGAAAAGTAATTTATGGATCTTATATATAATTTTAAAGGTCTAGTTGAGTTGATTACGAAAATATCTATAATATTGGCAAATGCGCTCCTAAGCGACAGTTTTTCTCAATTAAAATTTGTAAATTACAGACTCTTCAGTAATGCATTTTGCAGAGTTTCTATCATTATAATCAATTTTGTAATAGATTCTCATTCTAAATACGACTGTACATATCTGTACTGATAAGTATAAAGGATTTAAGTCCAAAAATGTCGATTTTGAGTTAAGTACATAGTCAGACCCCCAAAAAAATTCTCTATCGATTGGTATAAAGGATTTAAATCCATGTCATTTAGTCTTTGAGAAAATCCATTGGTAAAAAAAAAAATTCAAGTAAGAAATTTAGCATTAATCTTTGTATAAAATATTTAATTCATTTTTTTCCCTTTATTAAATGAAGGTTGACAGTCACTGAACGGTATAAAGGGTATAAATCAACATAATCCCTTTTTCCTAATCGATTCTTCTGATTAGCTTTTTGTTAGTTTAACTTTATTTTTCGTCTCCTGAAAAATCAAGAATATGGACTTAAATCCTTTATACTTATCAGTACAGATATAATTAGTAAAGTATTTTGCCGTTTAAGAATTATTTTCTAGCAAGTTTAAATCTAAATACTAAACTGTACAAAAAATATAAAAAATAAAAATAAAATAAAGCAGTTGCAATTTTTATAGCAACGAATAAAATTATTACTCCGTAATTTTTTCCATTATAAATATTATATTGTAGGTTGTAATATAATTATTAATTTAAAGAATAAGAAATTTATTTTTCTATTTTTTCCCCTTATTGCTATGGCAATGTATTAAGTTTCTTTTAATAATAATCCTTCACGAAAAACGATAATGAAAACTCATACTTTGATTTTAAACTAATTTCAGGCTGATTGCGTCAATGATTTTTTTTTTTTCGTATGCATCGTACTAGGAGGCTTTCCTGCTGTAAAACCAGCCTCATTTTCTACTTTAACAGAACTATTGTTAACCGACTTTAAAAAAGGAGGAAGGTTCTCAATTCAAACAGTATGTTTTTTTTTTTGTTTGTTTGTTTGTTAGCTCATAACTTCTGCACGGATGCTCCGATTTTGACACTTTTTATTTTCTTGAAAAAGTCTTGGTCTGAAATAGGTCCCATTGTAATACCTTTACGATCTAAAGAAAATACAGGGTGCCCCAAAAAATCACTCCCAACTCTTTTAACTGCTAAACGAATGCAACTGTAGTGAAAAAATTTTTTATGTAACTATAGCAAAGTGGCCATGCAGTGCAAAGTTAAACCGCTTGAAGCGCCACCTGGTGGAAAATATCGGAGTTAGTGTTCCTATCTTGAAAATGGTTCTAGAGAAAAAAGTGAATTACAAAGTTGAAGAATATCACCGATTTAGTACAAAAAGATAGTTAAGACTTTCATGCTAGCGTTCCTATCTCGGAAACGGTTCAAGACAGGGGGGAAAAGTGAATTATAAAATTGAAGAGCATCATCGATTTAGTACGAAAAGATAGTTTAGACATTGATGCTAAAAATACAATGCTAAAAACGTGCATTTGTTTATTCGCAATTTCTTACATTATGCACACTTGAGCGACATTGCACACGTTGTAGCGTAGCTGGTGAGACATACGCTATATAGTTGTTCAAAATACGGTTACTTGATACTTTTTGTTTTGTTGTAAAGATCTTGTTCTGAAAAGTAGGTCCCATTGTAAAATCTTTACAATCTAAAGAAAATAAAGCGCAATTTGGTGAAAAACAGCGGAATTAGCGCTCCTATCTCAAAAACGGTTCAAGATGGTAGAAAAGTTAATTACGAAGATGTAGAGCATCAAATATTTATTACGAAAAGACAGTTTTTAGACATTATTGCTAAAAATAGAACGCTTAAAACGTGCAGTTGTTTGTTCACAATTTCCTACACTGTGCACACTTGAACTACATTGCACACTTTGCAGCGTAGCGGATGACACGTATTCTCTGTGGTTCAAAGTACTGTTACTGTAAGCGGTCACACCAATTAGCGCAAAGTCGTTTTCAACCAACTTCAGAAAACAGGGTGTTCTTAATTCTAGCTATGTGTTGTTGTTGGTGTTTGTAAACTTATAACTTCGTAAGAGATGTTCTAATTACCCGACTTCAAGAAGGAGGAGGTTTTCAATTCAAGGCGTATGTTTTTTTTTCTGTTTTTGTTTGTTAGCTCATAACTTCTGAACGGATGATCGGATTTTGATACTTTTGTTTTATTGTTAAGGTCTTGGTCTGAAATAGGTCCCATTGTAATACCTTTACGATCAAAAGAAAATACAGGGTGCCCAAAAAAAGTCAGTCCCGACTCTTTTAACTGGTGAACAGCTGCAGTTATAGTCATAAAAGTGGTATGTAGGTATAGTAAAATGAATATGTGCTACGCGATTCAAACGACTACAACGCCACCTGGTGGAAAATAGCGTAGTTAGCATTCCTATCTCGAAAACGGTTCAAGACAGGGGAAAAAAGTGAATTATAAAATTGCAGAGCATCATCGATTTAGTACGAAAAGATAGTTTAGACATTAATGCTAAAAGCAGAACGCTTAAAACGTGCATTTGTTTGTTTAAAATTTCCTATTTTGTGCACACTTGAACAACATTCTATATGTTGTAGCGTAGCGGGTGACAATTATGCTACAGTCGGTAACAAAAGTGTCCGAACACTAGCTAAAATTCCTATGTAAAAATAGTACACTTCATGCGGTTTTGTTAAATAAATCCTTATCGAATCATGTTCTTACACTGACTAAGAACAGGATTCGATAAGGATTTATTTAACAAAACTGTATGAAGTGTACTTTTTTTACATAGGAATTTTTGCTAGTGTTCGGACACTTTTGTTACCGACTGTATGTAAAATTCAAAGTATGGTTATTGTAAGCATTCACATCGATTAACGCATAGACGTGTTAAACCGACTTGATAAAGGTAGAGGTTCTCAATACAAACCATGCTTCTCATTGTTGTTATTGTTGAAATTTGTTAGCTTATAACTTCGTAAGAAATGATTTAATTTTAATACTTTTTTTGTTGTCGTAATGATTTTGGCCTGAAATAGGTTTCATTATGATTTCATTAAGATATAGACAAATTACAGGATACTCACAAAAGTCTGTTCTCACTCTAACTGCTGAACGCATGCAGCTACACTGGTAAAAGCAGTATGTAAGTATAGATGTTGAAACTTCTGTTCGTCTGCTGCAATGCATATTTTGCTCTTTGGTTGAACTTTACGCTGCGCAATTTCCAGCATAGCGAGCGACACGTATTCACGGTAAAGTTCAATGTATATGCCTAACAGAATTTTTGGTTAAGAATACAGCGTATCCTTTCTTTACATTTCTAAAGACTTCTTAATTTAACGTAGGGTAAGGTGGGGTAAGTGGGACCCCTTTTCGGCATAATTCGACTTTAGCTCAACATAGCACCGGATGTAATAGGCCTAACAACTTAATTTTTTTTTTGGTTCATTCTCTCATATGTTGTTACTGTACCCATGGCAACCTCTAACAAAATTGGCAAATGATGAATTAAAAAAGAAAATTATTTTGGGTAGTCATCGTGGTGACCCACTTGCCCCGCAAGGTGGGGTAAGTGCACCCCCCCCGGAATATATTTTTACACATAACTGGTAGAGATTTGGTTGGGCAAGTGGGACAATCTACATGTTTTTCTGAATCTTTGAAAAAAAATCTCTGGAGTATGTCCATTAGTTCACCCATAGCAACTTTTTCTGGCACACAAGCCTGCTAAAAGAAAAAAATGTCAAATTTTCAACTTTTTACTTTTGCATGTAGTGCAGCCTAAAAGTTAGGCCTACAAAGTTTAAACTAGCCTAAGGCAGTGTTACATGCTAGTGAACATTATATCTTCACAAATCATTGGTAAACATGTATTTTGAAAGTCTCTTGGACAATGTTGGTTCATTTAGTTTCAGCACAACATCATATAGGAATACATCATGAATATCATTAGATTCAGGGGAAAAAAGTTATTACGTATAGTTGTGTCTTTGTGCATGTATTACATGACAACTGTATCTTCATCGTTTGGACTGTCATTTAATACCAAGCCAACATACTATTTCTTTTTTTTCCCCCTTCAAACTGGACAAAGGCATAATCCCCATTTTTAAGTTCTGCGGTAGTGGGTGATAACTGATAGTTCATCTTCGGAACTTAAATCTCTACTGTTGGAGTCATCCAGAGGTAAACCCTATAAATCAGTGCATATGACTATTTTTTAACTATATAAAAGAGTTGGGGTGGGTGGCCCACTTACCCCGCCATTGTGGTGGCCCACTTACCCCAAACACGGGGCAAGTGGGCCCCCAATTTATTTTCAACCTTATTAACATCATGAGTACACGATACTACAAAATGATTCTGTGTTTTATACACTTTCAAAATATATAAAGTTTTGGTTTGTATCATGAGCGGTTTGGAAGAAAAAAAATAATTAGTACGATGGCGCGAATTACGATAGGACTGCAACTTTAAAAATCGTCACAAAAAGGCTTGTAACTTATCACACACATAAATGAAAACGACGCCATATTGTTTTCTACATCTATTGGCGTAGGTCCATAAAAATATTATAACAGATTATTTTTTGAGTCAAAAACTGGGGAAATGCCAGGGGGGTGGGGGGGTGACCCACTTACCCCACCTTACCCTATGTTCAATCAATAGATAGTTTTTTGCTCATATCCGATAAAGGCAAGGAAAGCGACACAACTTTTAAATGCAGCATTTGAGAAAAATCAACTTAAAAATAACTGAGTAGAATGAAACAGGTAACTGTCTCTCGAATGGATAACTTTCTAGATAGATATGCAACTTTTTTGTCCACATTGGGTGCATTTCATGTATTTTTCAGTGACATAAACCATTTTTTGAGTTATGTCACTTTTCTTGAAAGTTGTGATTTGTGAAACTGCCGTCGAACGTCTTCTGATGTTCTGCTACATGAATAAGTTTTCACTGAAAAGAGAAAAATAAAATCTTTTTGTAAAAACACAGAACCGACTTCAAAACGCAACAACTATTCAAACAACTAAAAAAAAAAAAAAAAAAAAAAAAAAAAAAAAAAATTGGTATGAAATGAAACTGTAAATTGCGCCTAAATGTATAAAATAATTTCCTTCGCCAAACAACCTATAACACTACAATTAATCATAACTTTTGAAGTCGGCGCAAAATTAAATAAAAATTGATACCTTTATTCAATACAAAAATCAAATCCTATTCAAAATACACATCTCACATTGTCATCTGCAAAACGCAGCCGAAAACTACTTTGATTCAAGAAAACAAATAAGATATTCGTAAGCAGCAAAAGTTGGCGAAGATGCTGGTCTGACGTTTTTGGTGAAAGAAAAATCGCAAAATTATCTGGCAAACACATTTAATTTCTTTGGGATATCATGATTATTTTGATAAAGTATATTAAGAAAATAATCAAGAATATGAAACAATATTTCGTACAATATATATTATGAAAATATATTTTTGCATTACGCTTTGATCGCCAAATCCAAAAGCCACCTAGGATGATAGTTATCAAAGTTATACCAAATTTGAAAAGGAAACTCTAACTTCGTAGAAACATAATTACCGCATTGTGAAGAATGTTCACTGTTCTAGGTAGACGCTACTAATGGACCAATTGTATACAGTGATAAAATAATAACGGAAACATGAAAATGGATCATTCGAGACAACAGCATTTTTTGATCCCGATCTAAAAACGAACCTTTAAAAACTAATTAAATTTTATTAAATTTTGCGCCGACTTCAAAAGTTATGATTAATTGTAGTGTTATAGGTTGTTTGGCGAAGGAAGTTATTTTATACTTTTAGGTGCAATTTACAGTTTCATTTCATACCAATTTTTTATTTTATTTTTATTTTTTTTTAGTTGTTTGAATAGTAGTTGCTTTTTGGAGTCGGCTCTATTTTTTTACAAAAAGATTTTATTTGAATTTCAAAATGTATCTTGCTTTTTCCCCAAACTGTCAAAATGTATCGTACAGTCGGTAACAAAAGTCTCCGAACACTAGCAAAAATTCCTATATGAAAAAGGTACACTTAATACAGTTTTGTTAAATAAATCCTTGTCGAATCCTGTTCTTAGACTGACTAAGAACAGGATTCGACAAGAATTTATTTAACAAAACTGTATTTAGTGTACTTTTTTTAGATAAGAATTTTTGCTAGTGTTCGGAGACTTTTGTTACCGACTGTATTTAACACGAGAACCCCATTTCGAAACTGATTACAGTGGTGGAAACTTTGGAAAGTACATTATTGCAAGATCTGTAATTTACAAACTTTAATCGAAAAAAACTCCCGTCAGGGAGTTGCCCATATTGTGGATATTTTTGTAATAGGCTTAGTCATACCTATTAAAGTATATAAAACATGTATAAATACCTTTTGAACAGTTTGTGACCATCTCATGTACAGTCGGTAACAAAAGTGTCCGAACACTAGCAAAAATTCCTATGTAAAAAAAGTACACTTCATACGGTTTTGTTAAATAAATCCTTGTCGAATCCTGTTCTTAGTCAGTGTAAGAACATGATTCGATAAGAATTTATTTAACAAAACCGTATGAAGTGTACTTTTTTTACATAGGAATTTTTGCTAGTGTTCGGACACTTTTGTTACCGACTGTAAGTTGAATTTGGATATATGTTTGTTTGAATCTTCCTTTGTTCTATTTAGCCTTGAAAGTAACCGGTTTTCGGTTACTTTCGATTACTTTTAAATAAAATAGAAGGTCATCACCGAACACAATTCTTCTGCAATACATGGAATTGCAATAGTTTCATCTCACATTACTGCAATCACATGTAGTGGTACGCTGCAGTAAGATTAAGTCGTCGCATTCGTGATTTCAGCCGTATTTAGCTGAGTCGCTTACCCAGGTCATTGTATTTACTGGTGTCTGGATTACACATAAAATATTTCATAAACATGCATCAAGTGCTGTGAGCGCCGATCGGGTTATTACTCTGTCGTCACATTCTGTCTTTGTTTTCGTTGAACTGTTAAGTAGAGGTTTAAAGAAAACGACGACACAATGATTGGTAGGATCATATAACCATCAACACATCATCATTTAGCCGTACCGACCAACTTAAAGATCAGAACACCTATAAAGGGTAGGAAGTGTGCAGCATTATTATTTTGGGATGTAAGTGTAGGAGGGCCTTTAAAAGGAAGGGAACCTATCGAGGTGTAAGATCTCATTGACGATGGCTTTGATGTTGTAAAGGTGTAATGATTGACAGGTTATGTTGCAGAGGAGAGTGAGATGAATTTCCTCTGGACGTCACCAGATATATCTATGCAAGTAACCAATTTTCTTTTACTTGAGGTTCCTTTCGATTACATTTTGAATAAAGAGGAGTTCATCGTTAAAAACAATTCTTTTGCAATACATGTGATTCCAGGTCGACCCAGCACCACTGCAATCGCGCGTTGTGGTATGCAATGTCAAGAGAGAATCAAAAGATTAGTGAATTCAGCGGTACTTTGCTGAGTCGGTTAACTAGGTTATAGAACTTTTTAGCTTCGCAGTTGTTTATGAAATTGTTCATAAACACGCATAAGGTGCTGTGAGCGTCGATTGGACAATTACGCTTTGGCCACATTCTGTCGTCGCTCTCGTTGAATCGCTAACTTCTTAATGATCAGTACGTCCATGATTTACCCATTCTTGCCAACACAGTTGAATGGTAGCCTTTCGACTAAAATGCCAAAAGATCCATAAATTTGGTCTTGTCCAATTGCATGCTCTCTCACAAATGGCCAGCCAATACCTTTCGCATACGCATTTGTACAGTCATCGTAAATCGACGGAACAGCATTCGATAAAATGTATGACCTAGGATCGGAATGTCTTTTATTTTACACATGATTCAGATGCTCTTTTGCAATTCTTTGTAGTTTTATGTAATCAGTCATCCGTCCCCAAAATTTAATTATTTATATATTATATCATAAGGCATTTGCACTCGTAATTACATCCACCGTAATTACCTTTACACTTCAATTTACTTAAAATGAATATTCACGGTTGATGAATTCAGGAATAAAAAATTTCTAAATTGAAAATTTCGTGGTCTATGGAGTTGTGCTACGATTATTATTGTCTCACTTGATATAGCTGCGTGTGCAGACTCGGTGACTTCGCCAACGAATATTATGTGAAAAATGCCTAGCTGGTTGTCAGCCAGGGTTGCTCAGTGGTAGAGCATCCGTGCGTTAAGCGGAGGTGCCCGGGTTCGATTCCCGGCTCTGGTATTTTTCACATACTTGGTAAATAAAAATATCAACCTTTACACTCCAATTTACTTAAAATGAATATTCACGGTTGATGAATTCATGAAAGAAAATTTCGTGGTCTATGGAGTTGTGCTACGATTATTATTGTCTCACTTGATATAGCTGCGTTTGCAGACACGGTGACTTCGCCAACGAATATTATGTGAAAAATGCCTAGCTGGTTGTCAGCCAGGGTTGCTCAGTGCTAGAGCATCCGTGCGTTAAGCGGAGGTGCCCGGGTTCGATTCCCGGCTCTGGTATTTTTCACATTGTTGGTAAATAAATATATCAACCTTTACACTCCAATTTACTTAAAATGAATATTCACGGTTGATGACTTCATGAATAAAAATTTCTAAATTGAAAATTTCGTGGTCTATGGAGTTGTGCTACAATTATTATTGTCTCACTTGATATAGCTGCGTTTGCAGACTCGGGGACTTCGCCAACGAATATTATGTGAAAAATGCCTAGCTGGTTGTCAGCCAGGATAGCTCAGTGGTAGAGCATCCGTGCGTTAAGCGGAGGTGCCCGGGTTCGATTCCCGGCTCTGGTATTTTTCACATACTTGGTAAATAAAAATATCAACCTTTACACTCCAATTTACTTAAAATGAATATTCACGGTTGGTGAATTCATGAATAAAAATTTCTAAATTGAAAATTTCGTGGTCTATGGAGTTGTACTACGATTATTATTGTCTCACTTGATATAGCTGCGTTTGCAGACTCGGTGACTTCGCCAACGAATATTATATGAAAAATGCCTAGCTGGTTGTCAGCCAGGGTAGCTCAGTGGTAGCGCATCCGTGCGTTAAGCGGAGGTGCCCGGGTTCGATTCCCGGCTCTGGTATTTTTCACATTGTTGGTAAATAAAAATATCAACCTTAACACTCCAATTTACTTAAAATGAACATTAATTCTGGTTTTGGCGGTTAATGGGTTAAAAATTGCTATTAGTATACCATAGGTTAACAAAATACCGATGGCAGAAGCTGATATTAAGTTTTATCAATATTTTTTAAACTAAGCAACGGAGTTTAAATGCAATAAAATTACACTTTTAATAGTCTGAATTTATATTAAAAGTTGCGATTAGTATACCATAGGTTAACAAATTACCGAAGGCGGAAAATATTAAGCTTTTATCAATAGTCAAGTTGTCTAGAATTTCAAAACCAATGAAATCCATATTTATTGTGTTAATAAATTGAAGAAGTTTCGCCTGGTTTCTCCTATTTATAGGAATACTACGAATAGAACTTTTTAGTGCCAGTGCACTTTTTGTCAAAGAGGAAGATAAAAGACACATTGCGAGAAAATTAATTGTTGACATAAGAATTATCAATAGATTATACCCAATTTTCACTGTAGGCATAGTACGTGGTATAAACAAAAAATTATAACAAGAAAAGAATACTTTTAAAAGTAAAATAATGAATGTTATTAAAATCACCATTTGAAGAGTTTGGTTGACAGCTGCAACCAAAGTGGATATTTTCTGGTAAGTTTTAATGACTAAATGTAGATCCGTTTTCGATAACGTAATTAGATTTTTCTTGAACTCCAGCAGCATTATGCTCAAAACGAAGCAAAAGCAGCAGAAATAAAGTGGTATAAAATGAGACATATAACTCCAGTGGCAAACAAACGCAGCCGCGTATTTTAAAATTGAACCATAGTTATATTTGTGTTGTTCGTAGAAACTGTTTGAGTCTGTGATATTTTGCTTGAACGTATCAAAAAGGTTTTCGTTAGAAAGATATAATGCGGTCATGAAGTGAATGATAATATCATTAAAGAGTAGAAGAATGGAAGTTACATATTTAAATGAAATTAAACTCTTTTGAGTTAAGAAATAGTAAATTTCAAGCATTCGCTTTGTATATGTCATTAGTTTCTTTTTCTTCATATGCAGCAGACTTCTGAGCAAAATTTCAAGAAACACAATAAATGTATACACAATGTATTCTCTACTCCGGCGACCATTACATATTATAGTAAGACGATTGTGTAAAATGTAAATGAGACTTCCTTCAAGTGTAATAAAAGTTATTAGTTGTATTGCTAAGGTAGAAATATACTTGAATCGGGATTGGGACATGGGTAGGAAAACAAAACCATGAATCCACAAGTAAAAATTCAGTGGAGCATAAACATTTTGGTTACGCAATGCCCTAAGTTTTTTCTTCTTGCTAACAGTTTTATTTTCTGAAGGATAAAATAAGTTTTCCATTATTCTTATTTGCTAATTCAAAAACATAACTAGATTCTTTTTTTTTTTTTTATAATAGTATAAATATTTTTTTAAGTTTGATAACAGTAAAAATATTTGTGTTAGTTTTAATTAATTTTATAGGATTTTTTAATTAACATACAGATTAGAAAATAGAGATTTATCATTTAAAAATAACATGCCGATAAATGTTTCTTCATAAGAAAAATTAATTCAACAAAATGATTGATATTTTGTTTTGAAAGTGTTATCGAACCATGTTTCTTCCAACCGCGGGAACCTCTATGCAAGTACTGATTCAATCAGTCCAGTGTTAAACTATTCCTTGTCGTTCAGAGAAAACATGTGATAAGGGAACACAAAGTGACCGAATGTTTACCTAATCTCAACCAGTCGGTCTATTTGGCACTCCTCCAAGCATTTTAAATCGTGTTTAGGGCTAGACGTAGGAAACTTGGCTGCACTGTACATAGTATAATGTAATATATATAACTTAAAATAATATTTATATATTTTTTTACTTTATGAGTACTATTTCCCTGCATTAAACACTTCAAGAAAAGACAAAAATTCCCCGGCAATTAATCTTTAGCCTTTATATTTCAGAATTAAATTCCTGAAAATGTACATTGCCTTAATAAAATTTATTTATTTTTTGTATTAAACTATAGAAAAACATTATTTTTTCATAGTGAGATAGTTATTAGGAAGACACTGTTACATAATAATGATGGTTGAATTCAGTATTTGATATAAATACCATATTAATGGTCACTTTTTAATCCCATTTAATGCATAGTATTTCAATAGTTAAATGTCTAATAAGTTAATCGATTAAACGTTTACGCGAGAAAATATTAAAATACGTGATTCTCAATAGCAAAAAAAAAAAAAAAAAATAAATAAATAAACGGTATTTTTAAAAATAGCCTTTTACAGATTTACAGATAATATAGACAAAGCTTGTCTATCAACCACTATATTGTTATGGACAGTTAATAAAATATACATAGTACTTATGCACAGTATTATGCACGCATACTAAAAGATGCATAAGATTTCAATGGTTAAATGTCTATTAAGTTTAACGATTAAATGTTTATGCGAGAAAACATTAAAAGACCTGATTCTCAATAGAAAAAATTATTAATTTTCTTATAAATAACGATTTATTAATATTAATATTATTATTTTATTGGAAAACAGTTATTGTTCATAAGACAGTGTTGTTTAAAATTATCGAATAATTCTGATCAGCTTGTCTAATTATCCCCTTTATTGTTATTCAGAGTTTAATTATATGGATAATATTTCATTCATTGGATGTGTATTGTGTTTGAATGAAGAATATTATTGTTCTGAGGAAAACAATTATTGTTTATAAGACAGTGTTGCATAACATTACCGAATGGATAGGGTGAAACTAGGATAAGAACTCGCTTGATAATCAAAAATGTTCATAAACGATGGGTAACTCTTCTAAATTTAGATGTGTGATATGTTAAACGATTAATTCTTCGTGTACAAGAAGAATTTGGAAGATTAAACAATTTTCGAGAAAAACATATTATTGTTCATAAAACAGTTTCGTTTAAAGTTACAAATACATAGTGTTAAAATATTTCTTACTTTTAATCAAATTCTTTAATACTGGATTATCACGATTTTCATAATGATAAGTTAGTATAAACACATTTCATTAAAAATCTTCCTATGCGTATATATTTTTTATAATCAAAGTTATATTAGTTTGATAATATTCATCACTTTCTATAAAATTTTGGGAACATTTTTAACTAAAAATATATATCAATATTATGTAATGATACCTTTTCCTATATTAGGTATATATATATATATATATATATTATATCACCGCTCTTTGTGAGTGCATATAAGCATGTAAGTCAAAATTTATTTTTAGTAAATAAAATTTCTTTATAAGTGAATTAATAATCAATTGACAATTAAACAGCGTGAATTTATAAATATGTAATCACTAATATTGCAAGGTTTGTAAAATATTTCTTATTTTGTTGTTACAAAGGGACACAAAATCCAGCATTGTGTCAATATTATGAAATGATACCGTTTCCTATATTAGCTATATATATATATATATATATATATATATATATATATATATATATATAAATTATATCATCGCTCTTTGTGAGTACATATAAGCATTTCATTTAAAGAATATAAGTTAAACTTTATTTTTATTAAATGGATTTTCTTTATAAGTGAATTAATAATCAACTAACAATTAAACAGCGTGAATTTATAAACACACAATTACTAATATTGCAAGGTTTGTAAAATATTTCTTCTTTTGTTGTTACGAGGGGACACAATATCCAGCATCGCGTCAATATTATGAAATGATACCTTTTCCTATATTAGCTATATACATATATATTATATCTTCGCTCTTTGTGAGTACATATAAGCATTTCATTTAAATAATATAAGTGAAACTTTATTTTTATTAAATACATTTTCTTTATAAGTGAATTAATAATCAATTGACAATTAAACAGAGTGAATTTATAAATATATAATCACTGATATTGCAAGATTTGTAAAATCTTTCTTCTTTGGTTGTTACGAGGGGACACAATATCCAGCATCACGTCAATATTATGAAATGATACCTTTTCTTATATTAGCTATATATATATATATATATATATATATATATATATATATATATTATATCATCGCTCTTTGTGAGTACATATAAGCATTTCATTCAAAGAATATAAGTTAAACTTCATTTTTAGTAAATAAATTTTCTTTATAAGTGAATTAATAATCAATTGACAATTAAACAGCGTGAATTTATAAACACATAATTACTAATATTGCAAGGTTTGTAAAATCTTTCTTCTTTTGTTATTACGAGGGGGCACAATATCCAGCATCGCGTCAATATTACGAAATGATACCTTTTCCTATATTAGCTATATACATATATATTATATCATCGCTCTTTGTGAGTACATATAAGCATTTCATTTAAAGAATATAAGTGAAACTTTATTTTTATTAAATACATTTTCTTTATAAGTGAATTAATAATCAATTGACAATTAAACAGCGTGAATTTATAAATATATAATCACTAATATTGCAAGGTTTGTAGAATCTTTCTTCTTTGGTTGTTACGAGGGGACACAATATCCAGCATCACGTCAACATTATGAAATGATATCTTTTCCTATAGCTATATATATATATATTATATCATCGCTCTTTGTGAGTACATATAAGCATTTCATTTAAAGAATATAAGTTAAACTTTATTTTTATTAAATACATTTTCTTAATAAGTGAATTAATAATCAATTGAAAATTAAACAGAGTGGATTTAAAAATATATATTCACCAATATTGCAAGATTTGTAAAATCTTTCTTCTTTTGTTGTTACGAAGGGACACAAAATCCAGCATCACGTCAACATTATGAAATAATACCTTTCTTATATTAGCTATATATATATATGTTACCGCTAAAGTGCAGAAATCAGTTAATCTGTAGATTAGCTAGGTAATCTGCACATTAACTAGGGTGATTCGTTAAAGTGAGGAAAATTGTTTTATTTTTCAAATTACCTAGTTAATCTGCGAATTACCTAGATAATCTGCACATTACCTACTAGGCACTAGTTAAAGTGAAAATAGGATATCTGGTGTTGTAATTTTACAGCACGCTGTGTTGTATTTGTTTTTTTCATTCGGAAAAAAATAGTTTTCTTTTCTTTTTTATTTCTTTCTTTACTAATTTTAATCTGTATGTGTTTTAATTTTTATATCTTTTAAAGTTATATTTGTTTTATTTTTTATTTATTTCATCTTTTTTATTCTGTCAATATAAGTTTGAAGATGTTATGCATTTTTAACATGAAATATAATAGTTTTAATAGCTTTCAATAAATTCTATTTTATAAATGAATGTTAGAATTGTAATACAGTAACGATTTCTTTTCAAAATAAAAATATTTAACAATTAAAAAAAAAAAATTATTAACAACTTATATTGCTATTACTATTTAAATGCTAGAAACAGTAAATTACATAAAAAATAACTAGAAATATTAAATTAGACAAATCAGAAGCATTATTTAAGAAGTACTTCAAATAATTAAAACTGCTTTAGCATTTTTTAGAATGCATGAAAATTAAAATGACAGTTTTCAATGCTTTATTAAACTATATTTTGCAGCATACATATATCTTAACACTTTTTATGTGATAAACTACAACGAAATTATCTGAAAAAGCGAACAAAATTAAAAAATAAAATAAAATAAATAAATAAAAATATAATTATGATATATAAAATATGTACAGGAAACTTGAAACTGAAAGAGAAAAAAAAAAAAATGTAATAAAATGCTAAAAAATGTACAAAAATTTCATATTAAGTATTTATTAAATGCCATAATATTTTTCAAAGTTAATAATTAATACATCTTTTTTTTTTTTCAGTAAGTAATAGTTATTTAAATTAATTTTAAAATAAATTAGTTTTAAAAAGTTATGGTTTAATAGTTTTAGTTCGGAAGGAAATAATTACTGTAATGTAAATCTAACATTCATAATTCAAAATGGAGTTTCACGAGAGACAGCTTTTAATTAAGATTAAATTTCATTAATAAAATACGGACCCTTATCAAACTTATATTGACAGAATTAAAAAAGATAGAAATAAAATCAAAATTAAAACAATTATAACTTACTTGTTACTTTAATTTTTGTGTAGTCATAATAATAAAACTAATCATGGCTTCCATCCTCCACATTCTGCGTTTGCCGTTTATCGGTTTATCATCATAGCGTAGCGGAAGTGAAGGGGTAAAAGTTTTAGTTATGTTTGAAGGTCATTCGCGTATATGTATCACATGACTGTTTGACGTCATAGTGAATGTATAAAAAACTAAGGCTCAAAACAAACATTTGAACTTTAACGATACTGAAACCGTTAATCTGCAGATTACCTAGTTAAAATGCGGAAAACACTTTATACCGCACTTTAACGGGTCATTTTAGTTAATCTGCAGATTAGCTAGGTAATCTGCAGATTAACAGATTTTGCGTTTTAACGGTAACATATATATTATATCATCGCTCTTTGTGAGTACATATAAGCATTTCATTCAAAGAATATAAGTTAAACTTCATTTTTAGTAAATAAATTTTCTTTATAAGTGAATTAATAATCAATTGACAACTAAACAGCGTGAATTTATAAACACATAATTACTAATATTGCAAGGTTTGTAAAATCTTTCTTCTTTTGTTATTACGAGGGGGCACAAAATCCAGCATCGCAAACTGCAAACAATGTTAGACAGCACTCAAATTTAATCCTATTACTTTTAGTTACGTTGTGGACTAGTTGGTTTAACACAGATTTCATTAAAATACTAGAAATAAAACAGTATTGTTAGCAACCAGTAGTTGTAAGATTTAACCCTTTTTCGACATGTTTGTAAAGGGACCGGAAGTGTAACGGTGTGTGGTCCTCATTAATTTGTGTTGCATCAGTCATGAGCAGGTTTTACAATTTAATAAAATATTGCAGCCATTCCGAAAGTAATTTATGAAAATTGTTATGGCGTGTATCTGAACTAGCCTTAGCGTGAATCTCAGACATTTGTCAATAGCCCATTGCTCAGAGCTAGTGCGAAATTTATCCACTCGGCCTCAACCTATTACTTTTATTGATACAACACAGCAACGGATTGTATTGTTAAGTAATGTAATAAAAAAAATAAAAAATGATTAAAAATATTTATTCATATTCATTATCGTATATGATAATTTTCAATATCCAAAATTTAATATTATAAGATTAGTTTTTGGAAATATGTTCTAGAATGAATTAAGTATTGATTATTAAACAATTTAATAGATTCTTTTTGTCCATTGAGAGAATTACTTTTATTAAGATAGTGATTTTTTCAGTATTTTAAGAAAATTGTTTTCGGCTTTTCATATTTTTATAGGCAGGTGGAAGGAATCCAGTAAATTTAGAATTCAATAGAATGATTAAATTTATGGGAAGTTGCCAAGACGATATATATGTTTTTTTCCATTAAGTGTTATTTTATTGGAAATATTATGAAATAAATTCACTTGAATCCAAAAATTATTTGATTTTTATCATTGCTCATAATAATTTCTATCGAATGATACACTCTCATTCAATGAGTCGCCGCTTTACTTGCAGCAATCGTGCCTACTTTGTACGCCTGACGAAGGGTCATATTACCTTTCTACCCGAAATAATTGTTGTGAGTTCTTGCACTTTATGGTATTTATTCAAAGTTTTTTTAATATTATGCTATGAGTATTCATGTTATACACAGAGATTGTTTTATAGTATTTGCTGTGCATAATGTTAGCGTTCAGGGACCCGCAAAAGACCACTATAGCCTATATTAAGCTTTTTACGTATTCAAACACTCCAAAATTGATCGTTATTTAACTTCTTTCATGTTTAATTCTAGAAATTGATTACATAAATTTTTGATGTATTTTGTTGCAATTTATTTATTATTTTGTCACATTTTTTTTTAATTTTATTATTTCCTCCTTTTCTTCTGTAGAATTTTAAAACACATTAAATCCACTGAAAAACACCATATTTTTTAAAGATTTTTTCTTTCTTCTGTGTTAAACAAAAGAAAGTATTGGATTCATCATATCTTTCAACTTCTGATTTTCTATGGTTTTACACATTTTGAGATGTCATAAATGTGATCTGATAATTTTCAGGAAATGTCTGTCTACCTGTCTTTCTGTGAACGTATAACCAAAATTTTGTGGACTCTGTATCTCATGAACTAATTGACAGAATTCAATACAAACTGATATTTCTTTGAATCTTGATTTAAGTTAGTGATGATTAGCTTTTGGTGCATGCCGCTCGGTCTTTTTTTTTTTTTTTTTTTTTTCCCTTTTTTCAAGGCAGCATAGGGCGAAATTTCGTATAAATGTACATAATGAGGATTACTTATAATTAATCATTAAGAAATTGCAAAATGTACATTTATAATAGCACAACTTTCGTGCATGTAAAATTATCGCTTCCCCTTCCCTTCCCCCGTTGCCATGTCGTGTAAATTTTGAATTTGGTTATTTTTCAAGTGAACCTGTCAATACTTTTAAAACGAACGGTTAAACCTGTAATAATCTGAAGCAAATTTGCTTTTTTTCATGAATAAAAAAAATATATAAAAATAACTAGTATGGTGTCGCCACCACATGACTTTCTTCTATATGATTTTGCACAAAATTTAATCAATACAAATTGTTTATTAAATTATCAAATTATTTTTCATTATAAATACAGAGGATTTTTATCTGACAGAATTATATCACTAAATGCCAAAAGAAAGTCATTTTTTTTTTGCAATTATCAGAAGAAATGCGATTTTTTTTTTCTAAGTTTTTTTTTTTTTTTTTTCGTTAAAAGTAAAAAAAAAAAAAATCGATAACTTTATTTTAAATTATCACAGATCTATAGTTCAAACATTCTTTTTAAAGGTACTGGCGAGATCTTTCGAAAGATACCCATATTGAAAATTTACACCCCGGAGGGGGGGGGGGGAGGGATGCGATGCCCCCACATGCACAATTTTTTTTCTAGTTAAAAACTACTATTATCAATAATTCATATTAATTTTACAATCACACGATTAAAATAACTCTCATCATGTACATGTATACGAAATTTTGTCCTATACTGCCATGTTAAAAATTTAGAAAAAGTACGATCACAGCGCCACCTGTTGATCGAATGATTCCTAAATCTAATCAGCACCAGTTTATGTAAGGGTCCAACTAAATACCAAATTTGGTTAAATTTCGTTCATTGGCTCGTGACGTGAGATACAGCGTCCACAAAATTTGTGATACACACACACAGACACACATTTTCTAAAAACAGTCAAATCGTGTTCAGGACATCCCAAAGCGTGTAAATGTTGGGAAATAGAAATAAACTGTATTAATTTTGTGCCCGATATTTTCATTTACTCAAGAATCATATTAGACATTTATCCTTATTCTAAAGAACAATTCATCTACTTGTACGTGTATAGCGGAATGTGCCGCCCCCAGTTTTTGCCCCCAGAACTGATTGTTCAGCAATTCTAATAACATCTCTCTCGCGAGCAGTGATTACAGATTGGGGATTTTGTCCCCATTTTGGAGATTTTTGAAGCTTCTGGGGATAATTTTGGGGACCAAATGTTTGTGGGTACTTTTTTGGGGAATTCTAAAATTTTTGGGGACAAATCTGGGGAAGTTCTTCAACTTTCTGTCAATGTTGGCAACGTAATGATTTATCCCTACGACTAGAGAAGAGACTTTCAATAGCTTTATTGTTGTTTGGGGATTTTTTTTCAAAAATTGCCTTCATTTGGGGAAAAATCTGAGCTTAAATGACAGAAAAATCTGTTTGATATTTTTTTTTGAAAAATTTTTTATTTTCCTTTTTTAGTAGAAATCAAGTTGGGGATTTAAAAAAAAAAAAAAAAAAAAAAAAAAAAAAAAACCCTGATTTGGGGAAATTTGAAGACTTGTTTGGGGAAATAATTTTCGACTATCTGGCATCACTGCGCGCGCGCTTTCATTTTAATATAGATGTAATGTTGCCGTATTACGAACATGTAGTTCTAATTAGCAGGGCGTTTGAAAACGCTCTTACTTATAATTATATTATATATTTACAATCAAACCAGGTATATTTACTGAAGAAAAATTAAATATTACACATAAAGGAAAAAAGTACTCCAATTAATCAAACATTTACACAAGTGAAATAATAATTTAAATTATGTTTGTCAATCTATTTTCAGCTTGATTATGAAGCACAGTTTGACGACAGATGGTGTACAGTCACCCCCCCCAAAAAAAAACGCCCCCCCCCCTTCTCCACCACCTAATTTCGCCGTAAATTATCGTAGAAACATGCGGCTGGTACCTATCGTTCTGTAATACCGTCTAGTTTTTAATGGTGTAATTAGATTTTGTTTAAGGGGTCATATAGATATTGAAGCACGTATAAACTTCATTTTTTTCAAAGACGACCCCTATTTTGGACCTCATATTCAGATTTCTGAGATCAAGGCAGTTTGGAAAATTTACCTATTTATATACCTTAGATCAGTTCTAAAGAGAGTTACACATGAAAATGTGTTAGGGGACCGTCTATACAATTAGAAAAAATAAGTCGTGATCTGCCACCCAATATACATTATTTATTAAATTTTATACCGGAAAAAAAGTTCAGAAATGTTAATTATAAAATAAAAAAACGATTACAATTCGCAGAACTTTCTATGTTAGCTTATGAATTAAAAGATTTTTATTGGTTTCAATTAATTAAACATTGAACAGTTAAATACATCACTTCATACGAAGGAAATTAAATAGCTTGAATCATATGAATCCTACAATGTTGAATTACAAAAATCTAGATACCGAGGTAAAAGAACAATAGTAATAATGATAATAATATTAATAGCGGTAAAAAAAAAAAAAAAAAAAAAAAAAAAAAGTGTTTAATATTTAAGAAAAAGAATTATCTATTTCTTAAAAGCAAAAACTGTTTTATTTAAGAGACAAAAGTTCAAGTTAAAATAAATTAAAAAAAATATATATATATATAAACAATTAAAATCTACTAACTAACAATTATTATCTACTTCTTGTTGGGTATATTTTTATTTTATACAGTAAGCCTCGCATGAAAGTGTTACTATAAAGTTTTACATTTAATTTTAGGCGTACAAACCAACAATAGATTTTTTTAAAAAAATATATAGATAACAAGATTTAAACTAAAATCTGTGAAAGGATATTTAACATTTTCGCGACCACTGACGTAGTTTCACGTCATTTTGAAATCTGTAACTCCTTCAATGGGCGTTTCTTTCACAATCTGTGTGTTACGATATTTTTTAAGAATATTCCTTATATTAATATTTATATAAACAAAATAGTATGAATGCAAATACTTTCACTAGAAAGAGTATAAATATTATGTGTATCCATATGAAAAGAAATATGGATATAGAAAGAACGGTTTCCTATTAACTAGAACGAATATTCCCCGTTCTGCAGTCGTGTACTGTACTTGAATTCTTAATTTTAAATGTGTAAAATCTATATCTTTAAAAGTAATAAGACATATTACTTTGTTTTAAATTCTTTTTTCGTGATAAATGTGACGCCAGTATTACGCCGTGATTAGAACAATAGAAAATAAATAATATTGCGCTTTGTTTCAATAATAGATTTTAAAAACTTAAAAAAAAAAAAAAAAAAAAACACTTTATTATTCAGTATTAAAAAAACATTTTATAAAAATTTTATATTTTATTATGTTATGTCATGCGATAAAATTTAAATAGCATAAACGGTAGAGTAAGCGAATGTTAAAATGTCACAACAATATTAAAACAGAAAGTTTGTTTTAAAAAATCTGATAAAAATTAATAAAAATCAATTATATTAATTTTAAAAAAAGAAAAAAACAAAAGTATTGTTCACTGCATATTGCTCTTTCAAATAATAGTCCTCGTCTTACCGCGTTTTTTTACCGTCATGACACTTAACTAGAGGTGCACGAATTCTAGAATATTCAAGTTAAAAACAAAAGACAAAAGGGACAAAATAGAATTTTAGCAGCGAGAAACTAGGAAACGTTATGTAATATTTAAGAACAAAGACTTAACATTTCAGAATCGAGTATAAACCTCTTTGCAACGGAAGCCACGCCTTTACACAGTTTTTCTAAAACTTTACATTATAAAACAAAATTATTTTACATACTTCCAATTAAATCATTTAAATTTTGTCTTCAGCATTCGATGTAGTAAATGCCATTGACATTTATGCATACCAGCGTCACATAGAGAGTCATATAAAATTACAGAAACTAGTTTTTTTAATATTGTTTCCGCAATATAGAGGCGGGGCTTAATTTCTTTTGGAATTTTTTCACAATCTCTCGCTTGCATTGCGATAATTTTATAAAAATGATCCAATTTGTATCATAAACATCGAAATGTTGCTTAGAAAACAATTAGAATAACATTAAAGTAAATTAAAATAGTTTTTCGTCAAAATATATACAGATATTTACTCACAGAGGATACAAATTATTATAAGTGACGGCCCCCTAACAACAGTAAAAAATGAAATATCACTGTAATTCAAAAAATAATGTTAAGAACGAGCTGTAAATTTGGAAACCCATGTTTTTGATGATGCCCGTTCTATTTATGCAAAAATTAACTTAGGTCATAATTCATAATTTTTTCAAATATGAAATTATTAATAATTTTCATATTAAAAAAAAAAAAAAAAATTAATCAAAAATATGCATGGAATATGTTTGGGTCACTTCATTCTATCATATTAAAAAAACAGAATTTGAATATCATAATTATTTTGGAAGATATGAATTAATGTTTGTCACATTCATTTAACATTAGCGTCCTCATAGTTTGACAGCTTATAACTCTGTGAAGAATTGAGAAAAATATATAAACTATACCATTTTCCGCGATGATTTTGTCCAAAGAATTCAAATAAATTATAAAGAATGGGGGTTATCATTTAAAAAAATGAAGTTGATGCCAGTTTTAATATGTAGACGACCCCTAAAGCAAAATCTAACTACATATTTATAAATTAGACGTTATTACAAATCGATTGGTACCAACCGCATGTTTCTACGATAATTTACGGCAAAATTAGGTGGGGGGGGGTGTTTTTTTTTTTGAGTGACTGTACATCCGAAGGGTTAGAAATCCTTTACCAGTGCCGTACTCCTTATCCAGGTAAGTGGAATCTTACCTGTTTATTAACTATTGATTATAAAAAAAAATTATAAACTAACGCTCTATAAGAAATATATGTATGTTAAGAAAGCAGCAAAACTATGCGCTACCTACACATAATTATTACTTTTTTATCTGATTATGAGACTGATCCAGTCTCTTAAAAAAATCGTATAATATAGAGCGTTATAGTAATCTAAATAATTAATAGAATATATCAGCATAGTAAATAATAAAATAATAATGCAAATATTTTGTATTACAAAAGAAAAGAAAAATATATAATTAATCTATGTGTTATAAAATGAAGTAAAATATCAACAGTATATATATATATACAATGTGTGTGTAATGAAATGAAAATCAGTATATTTATATAACATTTATATGCTTATAAGCAAACATCGAAGAAAAAAAAAAAAACTTACAACTGCTCTTCATGGTTAATTACTAAATTTGCTCTCTTTGAAATATTATTTGAATTTTTCCAAAAGTGAATATTTTATTTTGATAAAATAAAATTAAAATAACAAAATGGCAGCATCCGCAAAAGAAACTACTCTTATTGAGAAGTTAGATTCAAACAATTATGATAACTGGAAATTCAAGATAGAGATTCTCCTCACGAAGGAGGATCTCTTCCAGGTTATTATAGAAGCGCCCCCAAAACCGATAACTACCGAGTGGCGATCTAAAGATCGTAAAGCGCGCGCCATTATCAATTTGGCTATAGAGGATACACAAATGTGGAAATTTAATAGAGTACATAACTAGTACTTATAAGTTAAGGGACAAACTGTTAGCGATAGGAGAAGAAATAAATGAGCAGCACTTATCAAAGTTAATGCTGTGCTCGCTACCCCCTAGTTATGACACCCTGATCACGGCTATTAAAGCCATAAATGACGATGAATAGACAGAGTACATTAAAAGCAAATTAATAGATGAATATATTAAAAGAACAGAAAATCACAATACAAAGGCGAAAACGCGTATAAAACTCAAATTAAACGTAAAACACCACCAAGTATACATTGCAATTTTTGCTGAAAAAATTCAAGCACCCGTAGCGAATGCTGGCACTTAAATGCCAGGCCGAATCATAACCAAAGGAGTTATAATAATTTCCATAACAGCGGTAATAATCCCAGCAAGTATAAAAACAAAAATAAAACAGAACCCATAAAATAAACAGAAAACAAATTAAAAAATCTCACGTTTATCATAGATAAAACTAAGCAAAATTCTTGGGTAGTAGACAGTGGGAGCAGCAGGCATATCTGCAACGACATAAATAAATTTACAAGCTTGAAAGACAACGGAAAAGTTAGTGTTATACTAGCGAATGGGCACTCCGTAGTCTCGCAGGGTTGCAGCGACGTGAATCTTAAGGTAACTAACTCTGATAAGGAAACAAATAATATTACTTTAAAGTAGGTTTTATACATACCCAATATAGCCACAAATCTAATATCGGTAAAGAAAGCAACAGAGAATGGTTGTGTTGCCATATTTAAAAATCATGAATGTAAAATCAAATTCGGGAATAAAACGTATATAGAAGCAAACTTAACAGATAATTTATATGAAGTACAAACAAGCAAAAAATTTTCCGAAAGTGTAAGTATTGCGGCAGCTTCCGCAAATAAAAATTGTATAAAATTGTGGCATGAAAGATTAGGACATAAAAATTATCAACAAACCAAAGAGCTTGTCGATAAAAAACGTGGCAACTGGAATTGAGTTAAATAAATGTAAACATAACGAAAAAATGCGAAATCTGTATCCTTTCAAAATTGGAGGATGACGCATATCCGAAAAAGGCAAATTTCAGGGCAGAAAGACCATTAGATCTAGTTGTTTCAGATGTTTGCGGACCTTTTCAAACTTCCACAATAGGAGGGCAAAATTACTTTCTAACATTTGTAGATGATTATAGCCGTTTTACATTTACAGTCGGTAACAAAAGTGTCCGAACACTAGCAAAAATTCCTTTGTAAAAAAAGTACACTTCATACGGTTCTGTTAAATAAATCCTTATCGAATCACGTTCTTTGACTAAGAACAGCATTCGAAAAGGATTTATTTAACAAAACCGTATGAAGTGTACATGTTTTAGATAGGAATTTTTGCTAGTGTTCGGACACTTTTTTTACCGACTGTAGATACTTATTGCGAAATAAAAGTGAGGTGTTTGATAAATTTAAACAATATTATGCATTGACTTTAAACAAGTTTGGCAGAAAAATAAAAATATTGCGTACCGATAATGGCGGAGAATATACAAGTAACGAATTTGAAAACTTTCTCGCAAATGAAGGAATCGAACACCAGTTAACAATACTGCATTGTTCTCCTCAAAATGGCGTGGCGGAGAGGAAAAATAGAACATTGGTCTAAATGACCAGATGTTTGTTAAGACAGAGCGGTTTGCCAAATAAATTTTGGGTGAAGCCCTTATGACTGCTATTTATCTACAGAATAGATTGCCGACAAGTGCATGTGATAAAACACCATATGAAAAATGGAATGGAAACAAACCAAATCTCTTGGTTGTAATGCATGTGTACACTAACAAAACCAATAGAGGGAAGCTTGACAACAAGGCAAAGGAAGGAATACTTGTTAGTTATGACCTTAGAAGTAAAGTTATAGAGTATATATAGATAATAATGTTAAAATCTGTAGAACGGTAAAGTTTATGGAAACAAACACAAAAAAATAACAATCTTGAGTACATCGATGAGGAACTATTAGAAAATGATACAAATGAAAAAAAATTCTAGCGAAACAAATGATCATAAAAACAACTTCCCGGCGATACTAAGTGAAATAAATCAAGAATCAGATCAAACTGAGGATATTAATCATGTTATGACAGATCAAAAAATTATGAGAATGTCAGAAAGAGGTAACAAAGGTGTTCCACCTGATAGATTTGCTTTGTTGTCAAATACTATAAACGTAATCGAACCCAAAACCTTCCATGAAATATTACAAATAAAAAATTCCTTAGAAAGGGAAAATTGGCTAAAAGCAGCCAAAGATGAAATTACTTCGCTAAACGAAAATAATACATGGGAATTGGTAGACAATCCACCTGACACACACATAGTAGGCTCGAAATGGGCATTTAAGGCAAAATATGATGATAATGGTGAAATTCAAAAATATAAAGCTGGGCTACTAGCCAAAGGATTTAGCCAAAAGTACCGGGTAAATTATGATGAGACATTTACCCCGGTGGCGTCTCATACGACAATTAGATCCTTTTTAGTCATGGCACTATACAAAAATCTGGAATTAAATCACTTGGATGTAAAAACTGCGTTTTTACACGGTCAGCTCGAGGAAACAATTTATATGCACCAACCCGAGGGATTTATAAATCCCGGTGAAGAACACAAAGTGTGTAAATTAAACAAGGCTATTTATACGGTCTGAAACAGTCGGCCAGGGCTTGGAACTCTAAAATTAATAAAACATTAACAAAATTAAATTTCACACAAGTTTAACTGACAAATGCCTGTATAAAAGAAACAGCAATAACAAAACAGTGTACATACTAGTGTATGTAGATGACATTCTAATTACTGGAACCAAAGATGATATAAATAATATAATAGAAGAACTTAGGCGCGAATATAGTATTACCAACCTTGGGAGCGTTGATAATTATCTGGGAATCAATATAACACGACCAAACAGTAACACATTACTGATTGATCAGTCAAACAAGATTAGACAATTAATAGATTAATTTAATTTAGAAAATGCGAAGCCTACTAATACTCCCATTGATACAAATTACTTAAAAAATGAGAACGACAATTATTTACCCAACAATATTGATTACAGAAAGACAGTAGGGGCACTTCTATATATAGCCACCGTCAGACGACCCGATATTAGTGCTGCCGTCAACTTTTTATCTTGTCATAAGGAAAAGCCAAGAAAGTGTGATTGGGAAGTTGCTAAGAAAGTGATTAGATATCTGAAAACAACTATAAATTTTATACTAATGTATAACAATGATAATCCAGCAATACTAACAGAGTACGCAGACGGAGATTTTGCCAACGACCCCCAAGACCGAAAGTCTATTACGGGAAATATTTTCTTTATCGGAATAAACCCAATATATTGCGTATCACGTAAACAAAACTGTGTGAGTTTGTCAACTGCAGAGGCTGAATATATCGCCACAGGTAGCGCTGCGCAGGAGATATTTTGGGTTTTACGATTATTAGAAGATCTGGATTTAGACCAAATAAGACCAGTGACCATCTACGATGACAACCAATCAGCCATTAAGCTGAATGAATCAGATAAACATCAGGCGCGAAGCAAACATGGGGATGTGAGATATCACTTAATAAGAAAATTAAATGAAAAAAGAACAATCAGATTAGAGTATGTCCCAAGCAGCAGAATGACTGCCGATATGTTTACAAAGCCCCTACCAAGACCGGCGTTCAAAAAACTCAGAAATGAATTGAACTTAGTGGAGCATTGAAAATACCGGTCAAGTAGCGGTGTAGGGAAATAGAAATAAACTGTCATAATTTTGTGCCCGATATTTTCATTTACTCAAGAAACATATTAGACATTTATCATTACTCTAAAGAACAATTCATCTACTTGTACGTGTATAGCGGAATGTGCCGCTTCCAGTTTTTGCTCCCAGAACTGATTGTTCAGCAATTCTAATAACTTCTCTCTCTCGCGCTTTCATTTTAATATAGATGTAATGTCGCCTTATTACGAACATGTAGTTCTAATGAAAAGTTCTTTGTAAAATGTAGTTCTTTGAAAAAGCTCTTACTTATAATTATATTATATATTTACAATCAAACCATGTATATTTTCTCAAGAAAAATTAAATATTATACATAAAGGAAAAAAGCACTCCAATTAAACAAAAATTTACACAAGTGAATTAATAATTTAAATTATGTTTGTCAATCTATTTTCAGCTTGATTATGAAGCACAGTTTGACGACGGATGGTGTACATCCATTAGAAATCGTTTACCAGTGCTGTACTCCTAGAAATGGGATAATCGAATGATTTTGATAATCGAGTGATTTGCTTTCGAATGATTTTAATAATCGAATAATTTTACAATCTATTATCAATGACGAAAGCGTAGAATAAGCGTTTTGTAATTAGTTTCGGTTTCTTCGTTGCTGTCAGGTTACTCTCTCTTTATACTTTGTTTTTTCATTCACTGCAATGAAATTTTAAAGTCTAGCCATTAATAATTAAGTTTTATTTAACTTTTTAGATAGTCTTTTTTTTAATCGTTCTATAATAATTATTTTGTTCTCTCCCCCCTGTATCTCGGGGATAAAAAGTTTGTTCATGTTATCAGTAGTTCATGCTATCAGTAACTAATCTTCATATAACTAAACTAATCTTAATTTTAACGGGGATTGTGAAAACAGTTCATTTTAAAAGTAATTCACATTAACGAGGTTCGATTGTATGTGTGTGTGTGTGTATGTATGTATGTATAACTGAATCAATTGAAACACAAATTTGACAATGGTGGATTAAGTGATTTTGTTGGTTAATTGATCTATCATCAAGTTAAAAAATGGCAGCCATTTGAAAATTTCAAATTCGGATAAAAAACGCATTTTTCAAGAGATTTGCTTAAAATTCGGTATGTACATAGTTCATGTCAAGGTCTCAATCAAGATTATTAATCAACTCGATCGGGCATGGTATTTCAAAATGGCGGGCTTTTAAAATTTTCAAACTCACATAAAAAGAAAAAGTATTTATGAACTGATTTGCATATATCTCGATATATGCATAACTTATATGAAGTTCTCAACTGAACCAATTATTTAATCAACTAGATTCCTCAACTTATTTCAAAATTGTAATTACTTCAACATTTGAAACTCAGTTAAAATAAATATTTATGAACCGATTTGTCTGAAAGTCATTATGTACATAATCCACGTTCGTTGATCAGCTCGATGTACCACTTTTACTTTCTTCTATATTTAACAGAAGGAAGTATTGAAATCGAAAAAATTTCGGCTTCAGGTTTTCGATGGATTTACCCGTTTTAAGAGTTCTAGAACATGATATAACTATTTATAGAAAATTTCCGTCTGTCTCTCGCTCTGTGTGTTTGTGTGTGTGTGTGAGAGAGAGAGAGACAAAAATTTTCTGGAGTCTGTATCGCCGTAACTATTGCTCATAATTGTATACAAATTTATACGTAGATGCACCTAGACCTAAATTACGGCCTATAAGCTTTTGGTATCAACCGCTCAACACGTGGCGCTACTATACAGCAATTTCCTAAATTTAAGGAGATGCTTTATCTCAGGTTCCATTGCGTATAACACAACAAAACTTGATATAGGAAAAAGCCATTATATGACATTTTGCTCATTCAATTTGAATGCTTATCGACCAATAGGTAGCGTTTCTATACAGCGATGCCCGTAGTTTAAGGGAAAACTATATATCAAGGAACTACTGCACAGAATTGCATATAAATCTATATGTAAATACACATTGACATAGATTAATGCCTCTCAACTTTTGGCATCAACCATTCAACAGATGGCGCTGCTACACAGCGATTTACGAAAATTAAGGGAAGGCTATCTCTCAAATTCTATTGCGTATCATCAAACAAAACTTGATATGGGAGAAGGTCATTATAAGAAATTATGCTGATAGAATTTAGTTGCTTATCACCCAATAGATGGCGCTGCTATACTGAAAATTTCTTCGATAATGGGATGGCTATATCTCAGCTTTTGTGGCATATAACTGTACGAAACCTGATATATGAGATATCATTACAAAAATGCATTTTTTAAGATTCTCTTTATAGACAATAAAACTGTCTCATTTGGATATTTAGTGTTAATTTTCTCTAAGATAAAAAGCGTTTGCATTACACCAGTTAGATAATTTTAATAAATAGCTTTAATAAGTTATTTTCACTTAGTGAATTAATATAGGAAAATATCGAAAAGAGTCTATTGGTGGCCACAACATACTAATTTTCTAAATAGCGGCTACTTCAAAAGAACAAAGAAATAGAATTGAATTGTTACCATTTAATCGCACTGTTTAATTTTGCTGGGCTGCTGTCAAAAGAAAGGTATCTTAAAAGTAGTGGCATTAGTACAGTAATTTGTACTTGCAGATAACTTATTACTTCTTGTTTGCAGAACTTGCGCCTACGTTGCTCGACTAACGAACGGTCGTGGCTTTCATTTTTTTTTTTTTTTTTTTTCCGATTTGTTGCAATTATTGTCAGTTTTTTTGCATTTTAAACTATTTAAATGGCAACCTTACATGAAATTCAAGATACAAATTTGAACTTTTTGTAATTATTTATTTTTTGAGTTATGCTTTTAGCACACATATATACAAATTAAGCATTTAAAAAAATTTACTCTTATATTCATGAGGCAACAAAACGCGACGCTATTTAAAAAACAGAGCTGACAATTGAATTAAAAAAAAAAAAATCAATTTGTCTATCGTATTAGTATGATCAATTAATTTTTTATTCCTGAGCAATTTTTGTCGGCATTGCAGAATGTAGTAAAACGTTTACATTAATTACATTCGACAGAATAAATAGTTTCGCTTAAATTTGGGTAGCCCTTTATACTGTCGAAAAGTGATATATAGAGCCCCTTGTGTAATTTAGATCTATATGATATGAAAAAGGCATATTAGTTTTCAGCAATTTCAAATTATAGCCCAACATATCCAAATGCTTTTGAGTAGCTCTCCAAACAAATGATCAGTGATTTACGTACCATATTCTCCAGAAAGCGTGATTTTATTTATATAAAGAAAAAAGAAAGTATACTCATTTAAATTTTTTATTGTAAAATATAAATGTTAAATTGTAACTACTAGAAATTTCTCCCATATACGCATAATGTATTTGAAATTTAAATTATCTTTGATATCCCTGTACACGAACCATTTGTTCAACCACAATGAAAAGTTTACTGAGCATCGCTATATAACACAGATTTCGAAAAAGAAAAATTGACTTCCTGCTACAAATTTTTCTTGAGATATACTACTGCTACAAGACACACATACTAACAGGAAAAAAAAAAAAAAAAAAAAAAAAACTTTTTTTTCGATACATTGTCCCTTAAAACGTGTAAATGTAACGAAAACTCATTTTCGGAAATTTATACATTCTCTACCATGTGCAGGTAAGAGAAAGTTTAAAAATTGAGTATTATTGATTAGTACTATAAAATTTTATTATTTTATGTTGCATATTTCCAATTTTGTTTATTTTTTATTTATTTATTTATAAAGGAGTGTATATATGTATGTCTAATATCATAATAATTTGAAATTAATGTAAAAACGTTTTATTTACGTATTATATTTATAGATTCTCATAAAACCGTAATTAATGTAAAATTGTTTTATTATGTAATCTAATTATTTGAAAATATTTGAACCCTCAAATTTTTCATATAAACTTGAAAAATTCATATATGTATATATATATATATAAATCTTAATAAAAGTAAAAATTATGATTTTCCCCCCCTTAAAAAAACAAAATTTTTATTATTTTTTAAAGTATTTTTATGAATAGAAACATTACTATATCTAAATAACGCGTATTTTGAAAAACAACGGTTCACAAAATACACATAACGTGTAAAAACAACATTAGCCGAACCCACCGAATGATTCATTCGCTATAAGCAGGAAATAAATCGCTGCAAATAATCGAATTACAGAATGAGCAAGTAAATTTTTGCTGTTAAAAATCACTCGAAATAGAATAATCGAGATAATCATTAGCGCACGCCCACAAAGGTTATAAAATCATTCGCGCACGCGCATAAAGGTTATAAAATCATTCGAAAGAAAATAATCGATAAAATCATTCGCGCACGCCCATAAAGGATATGATGGCAATCGAGAGAAAAAATAATCGGAATGAAATTAACGAATGAAATGATCGAATGAAATCAACGAATGATTTTTAGATATTCGAGTTAATCGAATGATTCCAAATAATCGAGTTAATCGATTATTTCACTTGAATGACGGCACATCTCAACTTTCGCGACTGCTAACGTAGATTCACGTCATTTGAAAATCTGTAACTCTGTCAGTGGGCGTTTCTTACGTAATTTGTATGTTACTTATTTCTTAACTATGTACCCAGTGTTCATATTTTTGCAATAAAATATACTATGGATAGATATATATTATTTAGAAAGAATATAATTATAATGTATATCCATTTGTAATATAATTGCGAATACAGAAATTTTTTTCTGAAATATTTTATTTTGAGAGAATAACGCTTGTAGGAGGACTTTACTGTCAAAAAGACAAAATCCCGCGGTCGCAAAAGTGTTAATATATATTTATAAATGTTAAAGTAAATTTTAAACAATATATAAAGTTAAAATATATTTATAAAATTTTAAAGACTAAAGTGTCCTTAAAATAATAATCCTCTAACCTACAAAAATAAATAAATAAATAAATAAAATAAAATAAATAAATAAGAATAAATAAATAGAATAAAATAGAATAAAGCAATATTTGAAGTAAAAGATTAAGTTTTTAACTATGACGGCAGTTAAGAAAAAATTTTACAAGTCTATCTTGCATTTTAATTCCATTCCCTTTTTTTTTTTTATTGACAATTTTTACATACACCTATTTTTCTATTTTAAATAGTAAACCCTACCTATTTAGATAATTTTTTTCTTCTAGTGAATACTTGCAATCATCTTAATTAATAATTCCGTAGCATCATTAGCCACGCCTTTTTTTTTTTAAAACATCAGTATTAGAGTGCTCTTCGTCTTATTTGATCGTAATTGCATTTGGAGAATCTTAGTCTACAAATTAACAGGTGTGAGAAAAAGGGCGGGCTAGCAACACTACTGTATATTAATGAGGATGTTGGCAAGTATGCTAGTGTTCGTTTAAAGGATTCAAAATTTATCATCAGATGAAGTAAATACCACTTGTGTATATTTTTGTCAACTTAAAATAAGGGGTTTTACACGAATACCCAAAGTCATCTTTACTTTTCTTTTCTGTATTGTTTTCTTTTGAAGAATGATAAAAGGCGGGGCTTTAGAAAACAGGAATTCTTGATGCTAATACTTATGTCTACAAACATACTTGTCAACCATCTCATTAATAACCGTACAATTGTGAACGCCCCCTGAAAAAACGCCCCTTTTCTCACACCACTATATTTTTAGAGTTATTCTCTCGAAATGTTGTTACGATTTAATAAAACTAAAATTACTCTAAAAAATTATTGGTGTGAAAAAAAAAAAAAAAAACGCGGGTACTAAAATTTGTACGGTTCATAATGATATGATGTTTACAAATATATTTACAAGTATGTTTACAAATCATCATTTTTGTTTCGTTTCTTCGTGTTTGACGTTGTTGTTATATAATTTCACCCGTAAATAAAAAATATAAATATTTTGTTCAATTTTCTCTGTTATTTTTTAAGATTTACTTTGTTATTTCATGCAAAATTTTATAAGAGACCTAATAAGCCCCTAAACAGCTCCAGAAGAAAGATTTATTTATATCTCGAAAACTAATAACTGGAATGAGCTGCAAATTTGCACACCATATTTTTCAGCATTAGGATTCATTTTATGTAAAAAGTAATATAGGTGATAATTGATAATTTTTATGAATATGAATTTATTAAAATTTTTCAGAATTAAAATTTTTTTTCAGAATCAAAAGCAATGATGAATTATGTTTGGGTTTCTTCACTGTATCTCGTTAAAAAAAAAAAAAAAAAAAAAAAAAAAAAAAAAATCGATCAAGTTGTATTTTGTGAAGATATTAATAAAAGTTTGAAATATGAATTTAACATTAGCACCTTCAAACTTTGAATGCTTATAACTCTATAAAAAATAAGTGAAATATACAAACAATATACATTTCGCAACCCCAGGAATTCAAATATAAAATAAAAATAGTGTGTTGCCATTGAAAAAAAAAAAAAAAATCAAAGTTGGCGCGTGTTTTAATGCGTAGATGATCCAAAATTTCACTTCATATTCTAAAAGTACTAACAATTCCCAGTCGAATGATACCTATTGCATTTTTGTGCATTGATTAGCAACCAAGTTACATCGAGCGCTGTGTTTTTTATCCCGGACTGTACATTCCAAAATTTCAACAATAGTACACTCTGAGGAAGAAAGCTTCTAAGGATTACCCATCCATAGCTATCTTACTTACACACTTCGCCCTTCTTGATTCAGTGTCTCTACGAGACACTTTTATAGATAGAATACTTCAAAAAAAAAGAAAAATACCACATACTATTGTTATGAATTTAAATAATAAAAATAGCAGTTTCTTAAAATGAACGGTGTCAGTAACATTTTTTAATAATTAATTTAGTCTAATAAATCTTTATTTAAATTTGTTTAGTGATAGAACACTAATTTATATATTTTCATATTAGCATTCCTTACTTGTAATTTAAACAGGCATTCAGACTTTTATTACGAATATATTACTTCTTATATCTTTCTGTGATAAATTCGAAACAATTATCCCCCATATATATATATACATGGATACACAGGGTTTTCACTCGCCATCATTTAGGGCACTGGAAATTTTGAAGAACATTTTCCTTAAATATTTCTTACAACTATCCTTATCCCCTAATCGTGAAAAAATATTTAAGGAAAATACTGTTAAAAATACTGAAAATATATTTAAGGAAAATACTGTTACGCACACACACGTTCTAGACGTTGCTAAGGAAAAAAAAAAAAAAAAAAAAGAATCACGTAGAAGTAAAATGAAAACTCTCGGCTGGATTGCATTCAAACATTTACTTACAGAGAGTACAATTATAAACATATGATACTCCCCGAAAGTCAATAAAACAAGAAATATTACTATAACTGTAGAATTAATGATAAAGATGAGCTCTAAATTTCGAAATCCATGCTTCTGATGACGCTTATTTTATTCGTTAAAAAATTAATACAGTTATAATTCATATATTTTTGGAATATGAATTTAATAATACATTTTACAATTGAAAATATGATTTCAAAGTGAAAGTATGTATCCATAAAGTTTGACTGCTTATAACTCTATGAAAAACTGAGAGAAATACATAAACTGTATGATTGTTGGGGATAATTTGATCCTAATAATTTAATAAATTATCAAAAATGGGGTTTCCTGCGAAATAAAAAACAAAACAACAACATCAACAACAACAACAAAAAAAAAACCTTAATGCTAGTTTTAATATGCAGATGGTCCCCTAAACAAAATGAAACTGTTCAATTAAAATATAGACGCTGTTAGGTATCGACCGGCACCAGTGCATATACATGCGAGAATTTGCGGCGAAATAGTCTGGGGGAGGGGGAGGTGTTCACTTTTTTATGACTGTATATATACAGGGTGATACCTTTTTTCACCGACAAAATCAGAGGGATAACAGAAGAACTGATATGGAGTATGAATCAGCATATCAACCCTGTCTGTATCTCAAACTCCATCGTTGCTGTGAGTAGAATGTAAAAGCTAAAAAGTTATTCTATACTTTATTTCTGAAATTTCTATATATGCTACACAAAGATGAAGCGCATATTTTGAAAGAGCATCACCACGAGACATTTGCATCACCACAAGACTTTTTGCATCACAACAAGACACACAGACCAACAGCAAAAAAAAAAAAAAAAAAAAAAAAACTTTTTTTTGGATTCTTAAAACGTGTAAAAGTAACGAAAAGTCATTTTCGAAAATTTATACATTCTCTACTATATACAGGAAAGAGAAAGTTTAAAAATTGAGTGTTATTGATCATTAGTATAAAGCTAAATTTATTTTATTATTTTATGTTGCATATTCCCAATTTTGTTTATTTTTCATTTATTTATTTATCAGTGAGTGTATGTGTGTATGTCTAATATCATAATAATTTAAAATTAATGTAAAAACGCTTCATTTACGTATTATTAATATAGATTCTGATAAAACCGTAATTAATGTAAAATTATTTTATTACATAATCTTATTATTTGAAAATATTTGAACCCTGAAATTTTTCACATAAACTTGAAAAATTCATATATCTGTATATATATATATATATAAAAAAATCTTAATATAAAGCAAAAATTGTGGATATACTTTTTCCCCCTTAATAGAACAAAATTTTTATCATTTTTAAAAGTATTTTTATAAATAGGAACACTACTAAATCTAAATAACGCGTATTTTCAAAAGCAACTGTTCACGAAACACTCATAATGTGTAAAAACAACATTCGACGAACCATCCGAATGATTCCTTTGCTATAAGCAGGAAACAAATCGCTGCAAAAAATCGAAATACAGAATAAGCAAGTAAATTTTTGCTGTTAAAAATCACTCGAAATATAATAATCGAGATAATCATTTGCTCACAAGCATAAAGGTTAAAAAACCATTCCAAAGAAAATAATCGATAAAATCATTCGCGCACGCCCATAAAGGATATGAAGGCAATCCAGAGAAAAAATAATCGGAATGAAATGATCGAATGAAATGACTGAATGAAATTAACGAATGATTTTTAGATAATCGAGTTAATCGAATGATTCCATATAATCGAGTCAATCGATTGTTTCACTCGAATGACGGCACATCTCTACTTTCGCGCCGCTAACGTAGATTCAAGTCATTTGAAAATCTGTAACTCTGTCAGTGGGCGTTTCTTTCGTAATTTGTATGTTATTTATTTCTTAAGTATGTACCCAGTGCTCATATTTTTGCAATAAAATAAACTATGGATAGATATATATTGATTAGAAAGAATATAATTATAATGTATATCCATTTGTAATATAATTGCGAATACAGAAATTTTTTTCTGAAATGTTTTATTTTGAGAGAATAACGCCTGTAATAGGACTTTACTGTCAAAAAGAAAAAATCCTGCGGTCGCAAAAGGGTTAATATATATTTATAAAAGTTAAAGTATATTTAAAAAATATATAAAGTTAAAATATATTTTTAAAATTTTAAAGAATAAAGTGTCCTTAAAATAATAATCCTCCAACCTACAAAAATATATAAATAAAATAAAATAGAATAAAGCAATATATGAAGTAAAAGATTAAGTTTTTAACTATGACGGCAGTCAAGAAACAATTTTACAAGTCTGTCTTGCATTCCAATTCCATTTTTTTTTTTTTTCCTTTATTGACAATTTTTACATTCACCTATTTTTCTATTTCAAACAGTAAACCCCGCCTATTTAGATTAATTTTTTTCTTCTAGTGCATACTTGCAAATATCTTAATTAATATTCCGTAGCATCATTAGCCACGCCCTTTTTCTTTTTCTTTTTTACATCAGTATTATTTTGGAGTACTTTTGGTCTTATTTGATCGTAATTATATTTGGAGAATCTTACTCTACAAATTTCCTGGTGTGAGAAAAAGGGCGGACTAGAGACACTACTGAATATTAATGAGGATGCTGGCAAGTATGCTAGTGTTCGTTTAAAGGATTCAAAATTTATCACCAGATGAAGTAAATACCACTTGTGTATATTTTTGTCAACGTAAAATAAGGGGTATTACACTAATACTCAAAGTCACCTTTACTTTTCTTTTCTGTATTGTTTTCTTATGATGAACGATAAAAGGCGGTGCTTTAGAAAACAGGAATTCTTGATGATAATACTAATGTCTAAAAATCCTCATTTTTATTTCGTTTGTTTGTGTTTGACGTTGTTGTTATATAATTTCACCCGTAAATAAAAAATTAAAATATTTTGTTCAATTTTCTCTGTTATTTTTAAAAATTTACTTCGTTATCTCATGCAAAATTTTATAAGAGACGGCCCTTTAAACCACTCCAGAAGAAAGATTTATTTATATCTCGAAAACTAATAACTGGAATGAGCTGCAAATTTGCACACCCATGTTTTTCAGCATTAGGATTCATTTTATGTAAAAAGTAATATAGGTCATAATTCATAATTTTTATGAATATGAATTTATTAATATTTTTCAAAATTAAAAATATTTTTCAGAATCAAAAGTAATGATGAATTATGTTTGGGTTTCTTCACTGTATCTCGTAAAAAAAAAAAAAAAAAGTGATCAAGTTATATTTTGTGAAGATATTAATAAAAGTTTGAAATATGAATTTAACATTAGCACCTTCAAAATTTGAACGCTTATAACTCTGTGGAAAAATAAGTAAAATATACAACCAATATACTTTTTCGCGTTGTTGCGATCCCAGGAATTCAAATATGAAATAAAAATGGGCATTACCATTGAAAAAAGAAAAAATCAAAGTTGGTGCGCGTTTTAATATATAGACGACCCCCAATTCAAAATTTCAGGTCATTTTCTGAAACTGCTCACAATTCCCCGTCGAATGATACCTATTACATTTTTCTACATCGATTAGCAACGAAGTTACGTTGAGTGTTGCGTCCCCCCTCCCCCCCTCGATACATAACATTCTATTCGTGCTATATTTATTTTTGAAGTGAAAACTTCTTTAGGCGCGTTGAGCACTTTTGGGTGAAGAAAAATTCTTGAATTTCCGTCATCGTCAGCTGACGCTTTCCATCCTTGTATGATACAAATAATCTTATATATATTATAAATGTGAATGTCCGTGAATTTATTTAACTGAGTTTCACGCCAAAACTGCTCGACGGATTTCGATGAAATTTGTAATGGAGATAGCTTATACCCTAACTTACAAAGTTGGCTGCCTTTTATTCCGAAAAAATCTTTGTTTTTGTTATTTTTATGCATAAAATAGCAATTTTGTAAGCTAATAATAGCAAGAAATTAGCCATTTAAATTTTATTTGTAATTTAATTGTTGCCAAAAAAAATACGAGTTTTATTTTTTTTTTTTCTAACAGGAAAATAAATACATTTATCTAAACGTGAACAATAAAAAATAAATAAAATGAAAATAAATTATGCATCTCACGAAAATTGACGTCATTTTTAATTTAAAATTTATTTTACACATTGATAAAGTGCTAATATAGTTTACGATGCTAACAGGATGTTGTGTACAGGATATATGTTGTAACAGGATATATGTTGTACTAAAATCAGTTTTATTTATAGATCCTCTTGGGGGATTTTTTAAATTGTTGCGTTGAAGTACACCGAACATTTTTCGCCAAGAGGTTTAATTTAGCAACAGCGATTTTAATCTAGGTAGTTCAAGAAAAATGTAAAATTTATAAAATATTACAAAACGAAAAAAATAAACTGAAATAGTAGTCACATAAATGATCTATTTTTATCTGAGTAGATAATTTTATAGAAAAAAGTGCAGTTTTAAAAATAGAAAATTTATTTCATCAAGCACTATTTTAAACCTAAAAACCATTAATAAAATAAACAGAATATGAAGGGTTCTTATATGTTACCGAAAAGGTGTCCGATAAAACGCTTTCTATTTTTATGCAAGAAATTATACAGAAAAATAAAAAATAAATAAAAAATCGCTAATATGGCGACATAAATTCAAAAGCCGCCAAGGGAGCGATATAATAAAGTTGTGTAGCACGATAATGTTTAGTTGTTTATTTATTTTTTTATATAACAATCACTACGCTAATTTAACATACAAATAAATGAGCTGCTGTGTGTGACTGCACTTGCACGCTGTCGGGCAGAAATATTTGATTAATTCAAATTAATATTTAAATAACTAAATAAAGATATGTTTAATAGAAAGCATAGTCTTGGAGACAAACTTGGCGAGTGGGCGACCAAATTTGGTGAAAAATGATAGTTTAGGGTTCCCGATGTTTCAAAGCTCTCCGAACACGTGAACATAGACCTTGAGCTTACCAAGGGATTCTCGATCCAAAAGTTATAAGTAGGTGTGAGTTGATTTTTGTGAAAGAGTACGTAGTCACTGCGATCCAGAGTTATTCAGAGACCTATTCTGAGTCATTGCACTTTAGGGATTGAGCTCTAAGCGACTGGACATTTTTCGTGAGTGAGCGAAAATTTTTGCTCTGGTGTAGTTGATGTTATTTGCTTTACTCCTGTGGAACAAGTGACTATTTTTTGGACTGTCCCAGAACATTCATCGAATAATGACTTATACTGTACGAGTAACAGCTTCAACTGTTTCCAGAATATTCGAAGAATTAACACCAGCTATTGGAAAGTTTTCGAAAATATTTGTTTTAATAATAGTTTTGTTGTACAGATTCGAGAAGTTCAAAAAATGTTTGATATTGCCAAGGAGGTCCCATACTAAAGCTGTGACGAAAATAGTCGCCAATCGAAATATATTCAGTTACAAAGAAATCATTTAAATATAGTGTCCAGCGAAGCGGGCAAAGCCTGCTAGTGTATCATACAATTAACTTGCTAATGTGAAGTGTTAATAAATATATACTGTATATTGTTTTAAAATCTGGTGCGGCTCTACACGACTTCTCTCATCTCCGGGCACTGTCTCTATTGCAGTTAGCCCTCACAAAACCGTGAGAAAGCCCAAAGCTGCCATTTTTCTCACGTTTTTACAATCTGGTGCGGCTCTACACGACTTCTCTCATCTCCGGACACTATCTCTTAAAGATTGCAGCCGGAAACGTTGCAGTTAGACCTCACAAAACCGTGAGAATGGCCAAAGCCGTAATTTTTCTCACGTTTTTACAATCTGGTGCGGCTCTACACGACTTCTCTCATCTCCGGACACTGTCTCTATTGCAGTTAGACCTCACAAAACCGTGAGAAAGGCCAAAGCCGCCATTTTTCTCACGTTTTTACAATCTGGTGCGGCTCTACACGACTTCTCTCATCTCCGAACACTGTCTCTTAAAGATTGCAGCCGGAAACGTTGCACTTAGACTTCACAGAACCACGAGAAAGACCAAAGCCGCCGTTTTTCTCACGTTTTTAAAATCTGGTGCGGATCTACACAACTTCTCTCATCTCCGGACACTGTCTCTCAAAGATTGCAGCCGGAAACGTTGCAGTTAGACCTCACAGAACCGTGATAAAGGCCAAAGCCTCCATTTTTCTCACGTTTTTACAATCTGGTGCGGCTCTACACGACTTCTCTCATCTCCGGACACTGTCTCTATTGCAGTTAGACCTCACAAAAGAGTAAGAAAGGCCTAAGCCGCCATTTTCTCACGTTTTTACAATCTGGCGCGGCTCTACACGACTTCTCTCTTCTCTGGACGCTGTCTCTATTGCAGTTAGCGCATTAAATAAAATTGTAATATAATTTGGAAAGTGCAATTCGAGATTTCACCTGATTTACACGTTTTGAGGTGTCCTGAATGGGTTTTCTTTTGTATCTCAGCTACTAATTAAAATAATTTCATAAGTAATACATCATTAGAAAGCTTTGTTGATTTGGAATCGAACAGAAGATTACAGAAATTTCTACCGCCAGATGGCGCTGTAATATTTTCGAATTTCAATATTTCAATTTCTAATTATGATTAAATTATTTTTAATACATCATTCGAAAGATATTTTAAAGTTCTTTTATATTATCGAAAGTGAAATTCGAGATTTCACCTGATTTACACGTTTTGAGGTGTCCTGAATGGGTTATCTTTTATATCTCAGCTACTAATTAAAATAACTTCATAACTAATACATCATTAGAAAGCTTTGTTGATTTGGAATCAAACAGAAGATTACAGAAATTTCTACCGCCAGATGGCGCTGTAATATTTTAGAATTTCAATATTTCAGTTTCTAATTATGAATAACTTAATTTAATACATCATTCGAAACATGTTTTAAAGTTGTTTTATATTATCGAAAGTTTACCACCAGATTTACACGTTTTCAGGTATCCTGATTAGGTTTTCTTTTGCATCTCAGCTAATTGAGTTAGACCGTTTAAAATTGGTATACGTAGGTTAATTAGGAAGGGCTGAAAGGGTAGGAAGAAATAGGCGTGCACTGCGTGCGTTTATCGCCTAACTTGTCCGCGCGCAGCGCGCACGGGACTGCGCCGCCGAAGGCAGTGGGGACCCGGTCCGACTTTGTACCCGATGAGAAATGATTTTTGAAGTGAAAACTTCTTTAGGCGCGTTGAGCACTTTTGGGTGAACAAAAATCATGGAACTCGCGTCATTGTCACCGAACGCTTTCCATGAGCTATATGTATACTGTGTATATATGGACATAGATATACCTCCGTGCGTTATTCGTATACATTATATATATACAAAGAGTATATCTCTCCACATATATATCCATATATGTCGCGCACGGCGCGGCATGCCTCATATACATATATATATATGTATAAAATGTATGCTAATACGCCTGCTCGTTGCTTTTAAATCCACAAACACGAAGCGCTAAATTTGAAATGTTATTCAACTTTTATTGGAAATATTGCACTACACATTTTCTAATAAATTATTAGCTATAACCTATTAATATATTTTTTATTTTGGTAAAGTTAATTGAGATATACTGCTTATGTTAACTTTTTGTAACTTGTTACTTGTTATATTTACATACATAACTTGTTATATGCTATAACATTTTATGTAAAGCAACGGAATAAGCACCGCAAATTCCTAGCTTTTCTCTAACTGAAATAAACTGTATAAATGCGGATGCCAATATTTATTATTCACACTTTAAAATTAATAAAGTAGCATCTTTTGTGCTCGTATAACAATTCCCTATAGTTTTAAACATAAGAAATTATTCCTACGGTAAATAATACTACCCTAAAATTCAAAATTCAAACTGTATGAAAAAATGCAACTAACATCGTTGCTCACTATTCTATTTCTTGAATAAAAAAAACAAACCATGGATGCCCCACGCACCACATAATCTTTACATTTTAACAAATTTTTGAAGATAGCACGCGATCATATTTTACATAAAAATTAAAGCATTAAATTCATTTAACTCTATTTTTTTTCTTTGACATATTGTTCAGCACGTGAACTTACAAAAAATAGAGGATAAATAATAAACAAATTTATACAATGAAATTGAAAATGGCTCAGTTATAACTTTATTTTAGATATTTCTCAATTATGGAAAAAAATACGGACGAATCTCAGGACGAAAGAAACAAAAAGAGAAAGATTGATGACACGGCTGATGATGAAAACAGAAAAAGGGAAGAAAGGTTACAAAAAGGCAGAGAAAGGGATAAACGATATAGAGAAAAGAAAAGGAATGTGGACGCTGCTCTGGTTATCGGTGGCCTTACTGATGCCGATAAAGAAAAACGAGAAGAATGATTACGTTATAACAGAGAAATGTCTAAACGATACAGAGAGAAGAAAAAGAATGAGGTCGCTGCTCTGTCTATGGACGCTGCTCATTCTACTAGTGATTTTTCAAGTGATTCTTCTGGTTCAAAAATGAAAAAGGACAGACAAAAGCAAAACTCTAAGCGGTATCGAGATAAAATAAGAACATCAAATTTACTAACATCAAATATTTCTAACCAGAAGAATGTATCACACAGCATTCATAGTTCTCAAATAGCAGGCCCGTCCACCAGAGATGTGCCCTATGTACCTCCAGTCATTCATACTTCACAAATTGCAGGTCCGTACACCAGAGATGTGCCAAATGTACCACCAATTTTCTATAGTTCTCAAATTGAGGGTATATCGTCAAGAGATGTACCTTATAGTCCACAGATATATTCTAACAACAATTCTAACGAAAATAGAGGTCAAAGTCATCCTTCCTCTCAAGTTGTTGATCCACATCCACCTAATATTCATCTTCAAACATACTCTGCTTTTCATCAGAATTCCTCTGCTCATCGACAATTTGAAAAAGATTTTGTTGAAAATGAATTTGGTCATGCTTGTGACATTTGCGACAGACTGTGGTTTAAAAATGATTTGAAATATTTAAAGAATAATGATACAACTCGAAATATTGAATTTATAAGAACATTGCTCTCAAACATTGCTATACAGGAAATAAAAGTATGTTCGACTTGCTTTACAGCAATTAAAAAGCAACGTATCCCACCACTACCAGTTTACAATGGATTCAAATATCCACCACTTCCAGACTGTCTTAAAGACTTTCCTTTGGACTTGGTAACTGAAAGGCTTATATCCCCAAGGATTCCATTTATGCAAATTCGTAGGCTTCGGCATGTTCACGGTCAATATGGAATTTACGGGCAGGTGATAAATGTTCCAATCGAAGTAAATACAATGGTGAATCTGTTACCAAGACAAGTGGATGATGATCATGCCATAACTGTTCATATTAAAAGGAAAAAAATTCACAAATCCAGCTACGTGTATGGTATAGTCAGGAAAAGAAAAATAAAAGTCTGGTTACGATATTTAAAAAATACTCCTCTTTACAAATCCTACGGCGTTTCAGTTGACGATGGTTTTTTGAACAACAGAAATTATGACGTTGAAGATGAAATTATCTTTGATGAAGATGGTGACAATGACATTTTAGAACAAATACCCATTGATGAAAGTTTAATGGCACAGCAGCAAACATTAATGTGGAACGACGATATGTATTTTTTAGAATCGCTCCAGGAGAAGGTAGTTTTTTTATTTTTATTTTCATGCTTCTTTAATTTAAAAAAAAAAAATACAAAATATCTTTTTTTTTACTTTTGCTTTTATTTTTAGGTATTGTTCCAAAGAGTTTGCTATTTGATGAACATGCTGAAGAATTATCTTTTCCACAAATATATTTGGGGCAATTCAGAGAATTCCGTCATGGCCTATCGTTCACACCCTTCATGATGGCAACAAGTGAACTTAGGAGATCTGATAGACGAGGAGTAACCCCTCAACACTTGTTATACATGGCTATGAAAATAATGAGAATTAGAATTAAGGAGTCTCTTAATATCGCATTCAGGCATGTTGGCCAAGGCATTACAATAACTAAAGAGCAAGTACAATCTGATGATTATGTTCATGGCTGTATTGAAACTAATTTAGCATTCCTTCGCTCCATCCCGAATTCAGCATACTATTGGGCAGAAAGAAAAAGAGATCTTTTTTCCATGATTCGTCAATATGGTAAGCCAACTGTTTTCTTTACCATAAGTGCTAACGAAATTGGATGGCCTAAATTATTACAATTGCTGCATAATTTGAAAAATAATGCAGAAATATCGGCTGAAGAAGCTGGAGATTTGCATTTTATTGAGAAAAGCACTCTTATTAATGAAGATGCCGTGACATGCGCTATATACTTTAATAAGTTAGTCAATATTCTTTTAAAAATATTGCAGTCAAAAAGTTACAGTCCATTCAAAAAATACAGAATTTTGCATTATTTTAAAAGAATTGAATTTCAACATAGAGGTAGTCCACATGCGCATATTTTAGCTTGGTTAGATAATGTCCCAGAAGACGCTCTTGGCAGAGATTATAATAAAGCCATCGATCTCATAGATTTTCTAATATCAGTTTCTGCTGCAGAAGCTTCTGGTAATATCCAATTACAAACTCATAAGCATACTTTTACCTGCTATAAAGGTATAGCATCAAGACGACAACAAAAATGTAGATTTGACGCTCCCTTTATGCCAGTTAAGACAACCATGATTTTGACGCCTATGCCAGATACAGAAGATGGTTTCCAACAGTACAAGGCTAAATATAATGCAATCCGAAAAAACTTGGAAAATTACGAATACAATGGTTTTCGATCGTTTTACGATGAAAATGATATTGCTTCAGATAAAGAATATGTCAATATTATTCGAGCAGGAATTAATAGGCCACGAGTTTTTCCAAAACGCGAACCTTGTGAAAAATGGCATAATCCATTTAATCCATTCATATTTAACGTTGTCAGATCCAACACTGATTTCCAATTTATAACTGAAGAATATTCTTGTGCAGCTTACGTGGTAGAATATGTTAATAAAACTAACAGAGGTGTTAGCAATTTACAAAGAAAAATAATTGAAATAATGGATGAACATCCTGAGTTTAATTTGTTTGACATTACTAAAAATATTAGCATTAATCTTTTAAACCACACTGAGATGACGAGTCAAGAGGCTGCATGGTATTTATTGAGAGAGCCAATGTCAAAAAGTTCAACTATTATTGTCTATATACCAACCATATGGCCGGTCGAAAGGCACAGAATAAAGAAGACAATGAAAGAATTAAGTGAACTAGAAGATGATTCAACCGACATATGGAAGGAAAATTGGTTCGATAAGTATGAGAAAAGACCTGAAAATTTAGCGGATATTTCTCTTGCTCAGTTTTGTTGCTAAATATTATAAAAATAACAAGGGTGACTTATTCTAGAGAGAAGAAAAGAGTTCGAATCAAATCTTGACATCCAAAAAACATTGGAAATCTGCAGAGAGTTATGCCGTGAAAATGTTCCCGTTGATGGAGAGGAGATAAACGACGTCGTTGGTAGAATTCCTGCTGAAAATCCATTTGCTGAATTATATGACAATCCAAACGCTGATTTAAATGATGATTTACGGCTTGCGTTGTTTGATAAGCTTGGAGCAATTGCTAAAAAGAAAGAGAATATCTTACCTTATCCAGAATTTTATGCGCTTATGCGCAAAGCAAACGAGGAACAGCGAGAAATTTTGTTTCACACTATGCATCATTTAATATCAAAAAACGAGCCAATGCAAGAACCATTGCTGATATATTTAACTGGGCCAGCTGGGAGTGGTAAAACGTTTGTAATAAAAGCACTCATGGAGATTTATAATAGATTTTCTGACACAGATGGTATTTTCAACGCATACATTGCTTGTGCTTCAACTGGAAAAGCTGCTTCAGCCATAGGTGGAACAACAGTGCATAATGCTTTAAGCATATCACTCTCAAGGCTATTGCCACTCAACATCGAAAAAGCTTATCAATACAGAGCACTATTTGAGTTCGTTAAGGGTATTATCATTGACGAATTAAGCATGGTTTCAGCAGAATTATTAGAACAAATTGACGCACGTTTGAAGCAAATAACTGGCTTATTTACAAAAGCTTTTGGTGGATTGGACGTGATCCTTATCGGAGATTTGCGCCAATTACCCCCTGTAAAAGCCACGCCGATCTTCAAGCAAATAAAAAAAAAATTACGGGTGAAACAAATTGGCGAAAATTTCGTCAATTTGAACTAAAGAGGGTAATGCGCCAAGAAAATATACTCTTTTCTTCAATTTTAACAAAGATCGGTGATGGGTTCATTCTAACAGAAGAAGAATTAAATATAGTCGAATCCAGATTTGTAACTAAAGAACACGCACAATCAGTATGTCCGGAAGGAACTAGACTTATGTTTACGAATAATGGGGTTAACGAATACAACAGTTCAATTTTGAAGAGTTATGAAAATAAAACTGTTTCATTAGCAACGGATGTTTTCGTTGGTTGTCATAATACCGAGCAAGAAAATTATGTTAGGCAGAAGTTACATAAAATGAAACCAGACGAGACTGGTGGATTACCTTATGAATTAGTTCTAGTTCCTAACCGACCTTATATGATAACTATAAACATAGATGTCGCGGATGGTTTATCTAATGGCACTGTAGGAAGATTACTTCTTATAGAATCTGATGAAAATGATGAAATCATAAAACTTTGGTTCAAATTCTCAAAATCTATTGGTCAAAAACGTGCAACAAAGTCTAGAAGCGACATCGCACGCTTGAAAATCGACAAAGACGCTGTTCGAATTTCTGTTCAAACATCGTCAATACCATTCAACAAAAATAAAACTATAGTGGCAAAAAGAAAACATTTTCCATTGATTTCTGCCTTGGCAATGACAATTCACAAATCGCAAGAAGGTACTTTCGATGCTATTGTTTATGAATACAATCGTTGTCATTCAAGAGAATTGGTGTACGTTGCGTTATCAAGAGTAACTAATATAGAAGGTTTGTTCTTAGTTACTCAAGAAAACACAAGGGCGAGCTGGAAATTTCATCACGGCAGAGTAGGAAACGCACAGGTGGAAGATTCACATGCAACCAAAAATCAAATGAGATCAACAACTCATCGAGAAGACTTATTGATTGAATTGAAACGATTACGTGAAAATCCTCTACAAACCATCACCAAAACATTTCTTGATTTTATTACTAAGAATAACAGATTGTCTATTTTTTCATTCAATTGTCAAAGTTTATGTGCGCATGTAGATGATCTAGCAATTGACGCTCTTCTTAAGAAGATGAATGTGTTAATTTTATCAGAAACTCATATGGGTAACGATGAAATAATTGACATTCCGAATTTCAACTTTGTTGCGAGTTTCAGAAGAAATAATCGTCCAACAGGAGGAGTAGCTATTTATCAAAATAATAACACAGTTCATTATTGCACAAATTATATGGATGTGCATGCGAAATACACCAGCATGTTTAACACTACTGCTACTGATATCGGCGATATGTGTATATGTCGTTGCCACTCTGGTGATAATCAGTTCATTATTATGGTTTCCGTTTACATTTCTCCGGATAATTCATTGCGTGCTATACGAGACTTCTTGTATGAAAATTTATTCATTTATTCTCATGGCGCATCTGCATTGCTTCAACAAAAAATTGGGAAAAGATTCGATGATTTGCCAATGATTTTGTGTGGAGATTTCAATATAAACTTTGCAGACGATAAAAATCTACCATTAATTGAATTTTTAAATAATGAATTTGGTTTAACGATGTCAAATGATCGCAATCTTAGCACAACGAAATATAAAACTACTATTGATGCGGTCTTTACCAGACATTTAAATACATTCGAATCAAAATTGTTCGTTTCATACTTTAGCAACCATAAACCTATTGTATCAGTTTTAGAAATTGGAGATGATGCTGCTGGCGGTGATAATGGTGAAAGAGTTGTTGAAATTATGGATGAAAGTTGATTTTTCTGAAGTGTAAACTTTTTTATGTAAAATATTTGCAATAATTGTGTACGATAGCGCAATAAATGAAAATTGTATTTCACCATATACATGATAGTACTTTCTACTGATAAATAAAACAATTCATGCGAAAATATTGCCTAAACATTCTTTGGGGACTGCCGATAAAAGTGAAAACTAAGTAACCTGTGAATTGTATCGTCGAGCTGTTAGATTATTATTTTCGAATTATTTTTGGTTTATAAAGAAGTGTTTATGATCAAGGATAAAGGTTTAAATTGGTCATTAACACTTCTTTACAAACCAAAAATAATTCTAAAATAATAGTCTAATAGCTGGACGATACAATTCACAAGTTACTTAGTTTTCACTTCTATCGGCAGTTCCCAAAGACTGCTTTGATTTTTTTTTATTCACCCGATAATTAAATGCTGTAAAGGTTTTACATTTCTTTTCTCTCATTTTAAAATACTAATTGATAAAAAAAAAAAAAAAATAATAATAATAATTAATCTCTCATATAGGATGTCACCCTGTAAAGCAACAAATTATTTATTTCAGTTTTTAAAATTTATTGAAAAATGAGCAGAACATTTAATTAAACTTTTATTTATAATTTCTGTAAACCATATCTGATTGAAAATAATTTGAATATAAAATCTCTATAAGTATAAATAATAAATCAACAATAATATAATCCACTTGACAGGCTAAAATGTAACTCTGGTGAAGTTTTTATAAAATCGTTTTTATTTTGTTTGTTTATTTGTTTATTCTTTTGTTTACACGGCACTAAACAAAAATTCATTAGGATTCATAGTTTAGAAAGTTAATTTAATTATTCAAAATTTAGATGTTATTTAATATTTATCATCTGTTTATATTTAATTTAGAAATGTGCCCAGTATTTGTTTAAATTATATAATTGAGCATTCATTAAAATTTAATTCTTTAAAACTTAAATTAGATTGCTTTTTTGATTTCTATTAGAAAGATTAAAATTTTCTACATGTATATATGTTAATAATAAATTTGAAATTTCTTCCATCTCAGCTATATGTGGAATGTGCTTCATATTTTGTGAGATTTTACTTATTTTTCAAATACTTATTTAGACACCCTGTTTGACTATCATTTTTATTGTAATTATTTTTTTCCTTAAAAATATAGAATTTCAATTTTACTACTTTTATTATTATTATCATATATATGTGTAAAATGTGAATCTTTCTAGTAGAAATTATCTAAACTCTCTAATTTGTTTTAATGAATTAATTACGTAATTAAAATAAATGCTGGGCCATTACAAATCATATTTCTAAATTAAATATAAATGGATGAAAAACATTTAGTATCTAAATTTATAATAATTTAATTAACTTTCTAAACTAGAAATTCTAAAGAATTTTTATTCAGTGTTGTGTAAACAAGAAAATAAATAACATATGAACGATTTAATAAAATTTTTACCAGAGTTAACTTTTGACCTGTCAAATAGAATACGTTTCTTATTTTATTGAAATTTTATTTTTCCGACTGAGTGAAAATAATGCCTGGACCGGGAGTCGAACCCCGGATCTTTGACTTACAAGGTCAAGGCTCTACCAGTTGAGATATCCAGGCCGACAACCGGTCAGCATTACTTACTCAGACAACCTTTAGGCAGGAACATCTCTGGTCAATCATTAGACCAGAGATGTTTCTGCCTAAAGACTTCACTCAGTCGGAAAAATAAAATTTCAATAAAATATGATTTTCTTCCACTGTTGATTGTGTGATTTTAATAAAAATTGGAATACATTTCTGTTTATAAATTTATAGTTATCAATATTTCATATTCAAATTATTTACAATTTAATATGGAATACTAGAATTATAAATAAACAGTTTATTTAGATGCTCTGCTCATCTTTTAATAGATATTAAAACTGAAATTAATGATTTGTTGCTTTACAGGGTGATATCTTATATGAGAAAATATTTTTTTATTTTTACCAATTAATATTTTTAAATGAGAGAAAAACATTGCCTTCTTTAAGTCGGTAGTACCATTTTCTTCTGAAGCAACAAAAGTGCACATTAAGGAAAATATCGGAAATAAATGAATACAGGAAATGCAACGCACTGTTCTCTTTTAACTTTTGTAAATTAAAAAATAACAAATATAATTTACTTTAGCTTAGGGTGACCAGAAGGCGTCCTTTTTGGAAAAAAGTGTGTTGCTGCTTTGTTTGCAGCACTCGTGCCTACTTTGTTCACCTGACGAAGGGTCGTGTTTTCTTTCGACCCCGAACAATTGTTGTGAGTTCTTGCATTTTATGCTATTAATTCAAAGTGTTTTGACTATTATGCTAAAAGTATTGAGATTTTACACAGAGATTGCTTTATAGTATTTGCTATACATACGATTAATATACAGGGACCCGCAGAAGCTTAATATATCCTATATTAAGCTTTTTACGTATTTAAAAAGTCAAAAACTATTATTATTGATCGATATTACACATCTTTCATGCTTAATTCTGGAAACTGATCACATAAATTTTGTTGTAATTTATTTATTATTTTGTTGCATTTTATTTTATTTTAATATTTTCTCCTTTTCTCCCGTAATGTTTTAAGTTACATTCAATCCAGAATAAAACACCATAATTTTTAAAGTTTTTTTTTTTTTTTTATTTCTTCGATGTCCAGTAAAAGAAAGTGTTGGATTCATAAATTCTTTCAACTTTGGATTTTCTATGGATTTACATGTTTTGAAATATCCTGAACATGATTTGATCACTTTTACAAAATTACTGTCTATCTGTCTTCCTGTATTAAAAAATTTTGTGATCTCTTGAACTAATGGACGGAATTAAATAGAAAATTATATTTGCTTGAACCTTGAAACAAATTCGTGCTTATTAGCTTTCGGTTCATGCCACTCAACATATCGCTCTGTCGTCCTTTTTTTCTCCAACATGTCAGCATAGGGCAAAATTTCTTATAATTGCATAAAATGAAGATTATTTATTATCAGTCAGTATGAAATTACAAAACATACATTTATAACAGTAAAAGTTTTGTATGTGTAGGTAGAATTATCATAACCCTTCTCTTTCCCATTCCTTTCCATTTCCGCCGCCCGGTCGTATAAATTTTCAATATGAGCATTTTCAAACGAACTTGTCAATACCTTTAAAACGAAGGCGATAATTCAAAAGAAAAGTACTATTTTTCTTTCCTTTTCCTTTTTTTTTCTTCCCTTTTCCTTTTCCTTTTTTTTATTAATAAATAAATAAAACAAAAATAATAATCGTGCAAAAATGCATTTTCTATGACATCATCTGTAAGGAAAAAAATTGACTTTGATTCGGAATTTAGGGTATCGTATTTTATTTACCACACATTCCTGGGATACTCGTCTGACTCACCACAGAAAATAATACTGATGAATAATAATTTTAATAAATAATTTACACTGTGTGAACTTGTACATAAATATACAGCAGAAAGTTTGTTATGCCTCGAATATACTAACTTCCTTTTCTGTCAATGAGCGTTGTTCCATGTACAGTGCACATTGGTAAATCCTTATTGGTAAAATAAAAGTTATAACTTGTTTCGATACTAAACCAATGTTATGTCTATGCATTTTATTTTGTTGTCTTCATGTGAAAGAGGAATTAAATGAAAAAATGAATTTTTACTCCATTCTTCCTAATGTTTTCACTGAAGCATATCACAATGTGCAACAATCATTGGAATAATGTCCATGTATGTACATGAAGAAACTTATACATCATTTTAAATAAACGAGATAATACATATGGAATTTAATTTTTTAACAAAGCAAAAGCGTTTTAAGTAAAATAATTATAGTAACATATTTAATTACTTGAATTTATATTAAATGTTGCAATAAGTATACCATAGGTTAACAAATTACCAACGGCGGAAGGTATTAAAGTTTTATCAACGGCCATGTTATCTAGAATTTTAAAACCAATAAAATCCATGTTTATTTTATTAATGAACTGAAGAAGTTTTGCCTGATTTTTCCTACTTATAGGAATATCACAAATACATTCTTTTAATTCCACTGCCCTTTTAGTTGCAGAGGAAGAAAATAAACACATTGCAATAAACTTAGTTGACGAGATCATAATTATCAGGGCAAGAAACGCGATTGTCAGTGCTTGTGTAGGTCTTTGAAAGAAGAAGTTATAACAAGAAAAAACATATTTGCAAATAAAACAGTGAAAGTTATTAAAATCACCGTATGAAGAGTTTGGTTAAGTGTTGCAATCAAGCTGGAAATTTTACGGTAAGTTTTAACAACAAAATGCAGGTCTGCTTTAGATAATTTAATCAGATTTTTCTTAAACTCCTGCAATATTATATTTAAAACAAAGCAAAAGCAGCAGAAATAAAGAGGTATAAAATGCGTCATATAACTCCATTGACCAGTGAATATAGTCGCATATGCAAAAGTTGAACTATATTTATATACGTATCCGTAGAAGGTGCTTGAATTTATAATATCTTGTTCGAGCGTATCAAAAAATCTTGCTCTAATAAAATACAATGCGGTGACTTAATGAATATAAAAGTCATTGAAAAACAGAAGAATGAAAGTCACGTATTTAAATGAAATTAAACTCTTTTGAGTTAAGGAATAATAAATTTCAAGCATTCGCTTTGTATATAACATTAGTTTCTTTTTCTTCATATGCAGCAGAATTCTGAACAAAATTTCAAGAATCGCAACAAATGTATAAACAATGTAATCTCTACCCATACGACCATTATGTATCATAATAAGACGATCGTGTAAAATGCAAATTAGATTACCTTCAATTGTAATAAAAAGTATCACTTGGACTGCTAAGACCCCAAAAAACTTGAATTCGAATTGGAACTTGGGTGAGAAGAAAAAGCCATGAATCCATAGGTAAAAGTTTAATGGAGCATAAATATTTTCGTTATACAATACTCTCTGAATTTTCTTTTTCCTAATATTGTTATTTTTTGAAGAATAAAATAATCTTTCCATTATTTTTATTTTGTGATTCAAAAATAAAACCGTAGTATATTGTAATTTCTGTAAATTAACAGATTTTTCATTATTTGATTAAAGTAAAATTTTTAATGTAATGCCACATCAAGTTTTAAACTTCATCTATTGTAATTAATGCAGGGCTTAATTTGAATTGCCAAGCACGAGAACTCAATTCCTATATTTCTTCTTTCACTATTTTTTTTTTTTTTATATTAGACAATAAACATGACAATTAATTAATATTTGGAACCGAAGCTCATCACACTGTAAATATTTTAACACAATTTACAGTCTAAGAAGAGGAACAAAACTATGGCTCTAAATCTGTCACGATATTTTTCTCGAAAAAGAAACCGACCATTGTTAAACGTTTGACAATCTGAATTTTGAACACTTTGTTACTAATACGGGCACGAGACTTTTTGCTAGAAGAAGTGAGTTGACTATAAAATTTAACGGTCAGTTCTCCAAATTTCACTGAAAGTTTTTAGAGTGTTCTGTATAAGTTCTGAAAATCCAAATTCTAAAATCCTCACTATTCTTTTCCTATGAAAAATACATATACCTGGAACATAAGTTGGCACAAAACAGTTTTCTTTTATTAATTTTCCCAGCTATGGAGTAGTGGTTCTTTTCATTCTATCTTCACACGATGGCTAGGAAAAGTTTTTATTTATTTATGTTTTTTTTTTTTTTTTTTTTTTTTTTTTTGAGCATCAGATTACAATCATAATTTGGAGTTATATTAATTAAATTAAATATATAAAGTACAAATATAAAGTAGTGGAATATAAGCACGTTCTTTTCTAAAGAAGAAAAAAATTCGTTTTAACTGGACATTTCAATGGAAAAATGAGACTATAGGCCTTGCAGATTTTTGTAAGATTTATAAAGACAACTTTGAAAATTGGACTAAAATTATCAACAGATTCGTTAAATGAGAAAGACGTGGAAGTATAAATTTTGAAGAAAATTAGGGAGCACAGTCTTTTTTGCTAGATGTAAAACCCGGCATCAAAGAAAGATAGACAAACCTCTGCGAATAATAAAATTGTTATGACATGTATCCAAACTAGCCATAGCGTGAGGCTCAGATATTTACCAATAATCTATTGCTCAAATTTAGTGCAAATAAATCCACTCAGCCTCAACACATTACTTTGATTAATATTTACACAAAGTATTGTACTGTTGCGTGCGGTAATAATATATATGTATACATATATAATACAACTCAAAATATTTATTGTGTCTCATTACCATAATACTATTATTTCCATTATCAGATTTCATGTAATGAAACCAGTTTTCAAACATATATTTCAGGCTTAATTAGGTATTGATTATCGATCAATTTAATAGATTATTTTGCCCCTTTAAAAAACTATTTCCATTAAGATATGAATTTTTTAAAAATTGAAAAAAATACTTTTTTAAAAAATATTTTCGTAGATGAATGATGGAAGGAATTTTATATAGGGTGAAGGGTGAAGTGAGGTAATTGTAACCTCTGCTTATAACTCAACTAAGCTGAATTTGTAATATATTTGTTTGAATCTTTCTTTTGTTCCATTTAGTCTTGTGAAAATAATCTCTTTTAGATAACTTGTGGTTCCTTTCGATAACATTTTAATTAAGTAAAAACTCATCGCCGAAGATACTTCTTCTATAATACATTGTATTCCAACAGGTTCATCTGACACTACTGCAGTCGCATGTAGTGGTATGCGGCGGCAAGAGTAAGTCGACGCATTGGTATTTCAGCCGTACTTCACTGAATCGCTTATCTAGGTCATTGCATTTACTGGTGTCCAGGTTACGCATGAATTTGTTTATAAATATGCATCAAGTCTGTAAGAGCCGATCGGGTTATTATTATATCGTCACACTCTGTCATTGCTTTCGTTGAACTGGTAAGTAGCTGTTCAACTAAAGCGATGACAGAATGATCGGTATGATAATATGGCCATCAATACATCATTATTTGACCGTACCGACCAACTTAATGATAAGCACGGCCTTGAAGAGTAGGAAGTATGCAGATGGGTATTATTATGTTTTGCTATATGTGTAGGATGGTCAATAAAAGAAAGGCAGCCTTTCGAGGCGTAAAATCTCATTGACGTATGGCTTTGGCATAAAGTGTTAAACATTGTCAGGCTGTGTTGCAGACGAGAGTGAGGTGAATTTCCCTCTTTGCCCTGGATGTTTTTAACCTTAAAGTTTTTAGAATTTATATTCCCACGTGTTTCTCATTTAACATTAAAAATTTTGAGAAACTTTACTCCAGGTTTCAAAATCGCCTATATAATTCTTACAAAAACTAACAAGGCGTATAGTCTTGAATGCAGAAATTTGTTTATAGAAATTTCTAGTTAAACTGGTTGTTTTCTTATTTGGAAACAAACGCGCCAATATTCCATTACACTTCTGCTTCTTATATTTAATTTAATTAATATAACTCTAAATGATGATTGTAATTTGATGCTCAAGAGAAATATAAACTATTTCTGGTCATCATGTGAAATGTGAAAGAAAAAAACCTTAGTCAATAACAGGGAATGTCGAGGGAAGAAAAATGGTTTTTGCCAACTTATATTATAGATGTATGTATTTTCATGAAAAAGCAATAGTAAGGATTTCAGCAGATTTTGATTTTGCAGAACTGATACAGTACACTCTAAAAAATTTCAATGAAATTTCGAGAACTGACTGTTAAATTTCACGGTCATCCCAATTCTTCTAAAAAAAAAAGAAAAAAAAAATCCAGTACCGTATTTGTAACAAAGTGTTGCAAAATTCAGATTGCCGACCATTTTAAAATGGTCAGTTCCTTCTTCGAGAAAAATACCGTGACAGATTTACATTCATAACTTTATTTCTACTGTTAGAGACTAAACAATTTATAACAGTCACAGACTGGCAAAATGTGCTCAAAATTTTTATAGAGTAATGATCTCCAGTACCAAATATTAATTAATTGTCAAGTCTTTTGCCTAATATAAAAAAAAAAAAAAAATCAAAGCAGTCTTTGGGGACTGCCGATAGAAGTGAAAACTAAGTAACTTGTGAATTGTATCGTCCAGCTATTAGACTATTATTTTAGAATTATTTTTGGTTTGTTAAAGAAGTGTTAATGACCAATTTAAACCTTTATCCTTGATCATAAACACTTCTTTATAAACCAAAAATAATTCAAAAATAATAATCTAACAGCGCGACGATACAATTCACAGGTTACTTAGTTTTCACTTTTATCGGCAGTCCCCAAAGAATGTTTAGGTAATATTTTCGCATGAATTGTTTTATTTATCAGTAGAAAGTACTATCATGTATATGGTGAAATACAATTTTCATTTATTGCGCTATCGTACACAATTATTGCAAATATTTTACATAAAAAAGTTTACACTTCAGAAAAATCAACTTTCATCCATAATTTCAACAAATCTTTCACCATTATCACTGCCAGCAGCATCATCTCTAATTTCTAAAACTGATGCAATAGGTTTATGGTTGCTAAAGTATGAAACGAACAGTTTTGAATCGAATGTATTTAAATGTCTGGTAAAGACCGCATCAATAGTAGTTTTATATTTCGTTGTGCTAAGATTGCGATCATTTGACATCGTTAAACCAAATTCATTATTTAAAAATTCAATTAATGGTAGATTTTTATCGTCTGCAAAGTTTATATTGAAATCTCCACCCAAAATCATTGGCAAATCATCGAATCTTTTCCCAATTTTTACTTCCATATACAAAGTATAAGGAAGTATAGTAATCCCGATTTGCGAAATGGATTTTGTATTTCACATTGCTCGAAAACGAATGATCGCTGAATGTTGCCAATTTATACGTGTGACAGTCATGATGTCTACTTGCACACCTGCAAGTTTCGTCTTAACACGAGCTCTCGTTTTAGAGATATAAGCGACTTTACACGATTTTTCGTGACGTCTGTATGTATGTGTGTCTGTGTGTGTGTGTGTGTGTGTGTGGGTGTATGTCGCATAACTCAAAAACGGTTGGACGTAGAAAGTTGCGAATTGGTACATAGGTTTGTTATAACATCTAGTTGTGCACCTCCCTTTTTGGACTTTATATGATTTTCCGTTTTGGAGATATTTAGAAAAATTAGGTTCATAATGGGCAAAATGTATCAAAAAACGGTAATAGCTCAAAAACGGTTTGGACAAATCTTGCAATTTAAGTGACTTCTCGACTAGCTAGACATTTGAAACTTTCAGAAAAGTTCAGAACACGTTGACATGAGTCCCCCCCCAAGGCACAACTTTGACATGAGTCCCCCCCAAGGCACAACTTTGACATGAGTCCCCTCCCCAAGGCACGACTTTGACATGAGTCCCCCCCAAGTTACAACTTTGACATGAGTCCCCCCAAGGCACAACTTTGACATGAGTCCCTCCCCAAGGTACAACTTTGACATGAGTCCCCCCAAGGCACAACTTTGACATGAGTTCCCTCCCCAAGGTACAACTTTGACATGAGTCCCCCCCAAGGCACACGAGTCCCCCTCAAGGCACAACTTTGACATGAGTCCCCCCCAAGGTACAACTTTGACATGAGTCCCCCCAAGGCACAACTTTGACATGAGTCCCCCCCAAGTTACAACTTTGACATGAGTCCCCCCAAGGCACAACTTTGACATGAGTCCCCCCAAGGCACAACTTTGACATGAGTCCCCCCAATGCACAACTTTGACATGAGTCCTCCCCTAAGACACAACTTTGTCATGAGTCCCCCCCAAGGCACAACTTTGACATGAGTCCCCTCCCCAAGGCACGACTTTGACAAGAGTCCCCCCCAAGGTACAACTTTGACATGAGTCCCCCCAAGACACAGCTTTGACATGAGTCCCCCCAAGGCACGACTTTGACATGAGTCCCCTCCCCTAAGGCACAGCTTTGACATGAGTCCCCCCAAGGCACGACTTTGACATGAGTCCCCCCCAAGGCACATGAGTCCCCCCAAGGCACAGCTTTGACATGAGTCCCCCCAAGGCACAACTTTGACATGAGTCCCCCCCCAGGCACAAATTTGACATGAGTCCCCTCAAGGCACAATTTTATTTTTTATTTTTTTTTACGTATGCATGCATTTTTTTTAAATATTTTTAGCCAAATGTTTCGGCTCCAGTGACAATGTTTTTTAACATTATGTATATTTTTAAAAGTGTATAAGGAAGTCATGTGGTGCCCACATCAGATTTTTTGTTGAAGCAATGCAGATGCGCCATGAGAATAAATGAATAAATTTTCATACAAGAAGTCTCGTATAGCACGCAATGAATTATCCGGAGAAATGTAAACGGAAACCATAATAATGAACTGATTATCACCAGAGTGGCAACGACATATACACATATCGCCGATATCAGTAGCAGTAGTGTTAAACATGCTGGTGTATTTCGCATGCACATCCATATAATTTGTGCAATAATGAACTGTGTTATTATTTTGATAAATAGCTACTCCTCCTGTTGGACGATTATTTCTTTCTTAAACTCGCAACAAAGTTGAAATTCGGAATGTCAATTATTTTATCGTTACCCATATGAGTTTCTGATAAAATTAACACATTCATCTTCTTAAGAAGAGCGTCAATTGCTAGATCATCTACGTGCGCACGTAAACTTTGACAATTGAATGAAAAAATAGACAATCTGTTATTCTTAGTAATGAAATCAAGAAATGTTTTGGTGATGGTTTGTAGAGGATTTCACGTAATCGTTTCAATTCAATCAATAAGTCTTCTCGATGAGTTGTTGATCTCATTTGATTTTTGGTTGCATGTGAATCTTCCACCTGTGCGTTTCCTACTCTGCCATGATGAAATTTCCAGCTCGCCCTTGTGTTTTCTTGAGTAACTAAGAACAAACCTTCTATATTAGTTACTCTTGATAACGCAACGTACACCAATTCTCTTGAGTGACAACGATTGTATTCATAAACAATAGCATCGAAAGTACCTCCTTGCGATTTGTGAATTGTCATTGCCAAGGCAGAAATCAATGGAAAATGTTTTCTTTTTGCCACTATAGTTTTATTTTTGTTGAGTGGTATTGACGATGTTTGAACAGAAATTGGAACAGCGTCTTTGTCGATTTTCAAGCGTGCGATGTCGCTTCTAGACTTTGTTGCACGTTTTTCACCAATAGATTTTGAGAATTTGAACCAAAGTTTTATGATTTCATCATTTTCATCAGATTCTATAAGAAGTAATCTTCCTACAGTGCCATTAGATAAACCATCCGCGACATCTATGTTTATAGTTATCATATAAGGTCGGTTAGGGACTAGAACTAATTCATAAGGTAATCCACCAGTCTCGTCTGGTTTCATTTTATGTAACTTCTGCCTAACATAATTTTCTTGCTCGGCATTATGACAACCAACAAAACATCCGTTGCTAATGAAACAGTTTTATTTTCATAACTGTTCAAAATTGAACTGTTGTATTCGTTAACCCCATTATTCGTAAACATAAGTCTAGTTCCTTCCGGACATACTGATTGTGCGTGTTCTTTAGTTACAAATCTGGATTCTACTATATTTAATTCTTCTTCTGTTAGAATGAACCCATCACCGATCTTTGTTAAAATTGAAGAAAAGAGTATATTTTCTTGGCGCATTACCCTCTTTAGTTCAAATTGACGAAATTTTCGCCAATTTGTTTCACCCGTAATTTTTTTTTTATTTGCTTGAAGATCGGCGTGGCTTTTACAGGGGGTAATTGGCGCAAATCTCCGATAAGGATCCCGTCCAATTCACCAAAAGCTTTTGTAAATAAGCCAGTTATTTGCTTCAAACGTGCGTCAATTTGTTCTAATAATTCTGCTGAAACCTTGCTTAAGGGGGTCCGGGGCCCATTTTAAAAAAATTTTTACTAATTAACCCACTGATTTGAAATTTTTTTTGGTAATTAACCATGCAATGACTACACAAAAAAACCACATAAAATTTTTCTCAAACTTTAAAAAAAATTTAAAATTTAAATTTTTTTAAAAAAAGTGAGGTATTTTAAAATCGATATAACTCAAAATATTATAAACGGAATTAAAAAAAAATTTCACGTAGTTGAAGAGAAATATATTATCTTTAATTTGTCTTCGGCATTAAAAAAAATTTTCTTAAAAAAAAAGATAAAATTTTTTTTTAAAAAAATTGACAAATTTTCAACGTAATTTTTTTTTAAAGTCGCATATTTTCAAAAATAATAATTTTTTTTAAATTTATCGAAGACAAATTAAAGTAAAATATTTGAAAATGCCAAGTTTAAAATTTAAAGGCTCTATCTTTATTGGTTTTTAAGTTATATCAATTTGAAAATGAAAAATGGTGAAAAAACGCATCATGGAGAAAAATGTATTTAAAGTTACAACAACATAATCACTGCTTATAAAATCTTTAAATACCTCTTAGAAACTCCCTGATGCATAAATAACACAATTTAGAACTCTATCCTTTAATTTTAGCTTAATTTTAGCTATTTTTACTATTTTTTTTAATGTGCATTTGAATGTTTCCATAGACTCAAATAATGTTTTTCGAACCTGACGAGTCGTTATACGACTTAGCGAAGAATGATTTTTTTAAATTACTAATAAACTTTTTACTAATTAACCCACTGATTTGAAATTTTTTTTGGTAATTAACCATGCAATGACTAAACAAAAAAACACATAAAAATTTTCTCAAACTTTAAAAAAAATTTAAAATTTAATTTTTTTAAAAAAAAGTGAGGTATTTTAAAATTGATATAACTCAAAATATTATAAACGGAATTTAAAATTTTTTTCATGTAGTTGAAGAGAAATATATTATTTTTAATTTGTCTTCGGCATTAAAAAAAATTTTCTTAAAAAAAAAAAAAGATAAAAATTTTTTAACAAAAAATTGACAAATTTTCAACGTAATTTTTTTTAGTCGCATATTTTCAAAAATATTAATTTTTTTTAAATTTACCAAAGACAAATTAAAGTAAAATATTTGAAAATGCCAAGTTTAAAATTTCAAGGCTCTATCTTTATTGGTTTTTGAGTTACAGTCAACTCCCGTTAATCCGCAAATACCTCTAATCCGCAATGGATTTTTTAATGTAAACAAACAAATTTACAGCTAAGATTCTGAACGAACTAGAAACTTTTCTCTTTTTTTAATTCAAATTTTAAATTAATCTTTGCTTTCGGAAATTAATCTGCAAATTTAAATTTTTTAAGGGTTTAAAATTGGGGAGAATTGCATGAGTTTTCTTTCAAAACATTCTATTTCTGAAAAAGAAATTGCATTTTTACACAATTAGCAAGCGAAAGTTTCTGAAAAAAATTTATATATATATATATATATATATATATATTTCCAGTACTATTACATCAATGTTTAACAAATTTAAAAAGTAATCAATAAGGAATTTCCATTTCTGCACTTGAAATATAGTTTTTTTGTATTTTTTAACCAAATATGTATGCTTATATTTTATTGCTATACATTATTTGAGTATGCCTAAATTATTTAGCTTCATTATAATTGATAAGTTGAGTTAATATTGAAAAAATATTTTATTTTAAAACTTATTAGATATCTTTTCATTTTAATGTCTATTCATATATGATTAAATTAATCATAACTCACTCTAAATTTGGAAAAGAAAATGTAAACAAAGAAAATAACCTGTAATCCGCAAAATCCTATAATCCGCACCTTTGGACAAAACTTTTGCGGATTAATGAGAGTTGACTGTATATCAATTTGAAAATGAAAAATGGTGAAAAAACGCATCATGGAAACTAAACCCTTGCTAAATGCATTTATCAACTTTTGATTTTTGAATAGCATGAATGCGAAAATTAAAATTGTTGAAAAGAAGCGGTATAGATAAAAACACATTATAAATGAAAAAACAATATTAATATATGTTTAAATACCTCTTAAAAACCTCCAGATGCATAAGTAACGCCTTCCTTCAGCTTATTTTTTTGGTTGATTGTAATTTTTGCTAATTCAACTTTTTTTCTATAAGATTTAAAAGCTTCTGTTGACTTGAACAACGCCTTTCTAACATGGCGAGTCCTTATGCGTTTCAAGGAAGTTAAGGATGAATTGCCAGGTGATAAATGGCATGTTTTTAAGGCATTTATTGAAGATACCCTCATTCCATAATTGAAATCTGATATGCCCCTAGCTGCAGCAATATCTACTCGAGTTTTAGAAGTGTTAAACACTTTGGGGCAACGACTCCAAATCATGTTGTGCAAAGACTCGTTCCTATTTTGTGTTTCCCCTTTTGCACATTTTTGCAATAATACTTCTGAAGCCAATCTTTGAAAAATTGGCATCATTTTGGCAACAATTTCTTCTCTTAGAGGGGTTTTAACACTGGTTTTGTGTGCTGGAGGCTTTAGCTTCGTCGAAATCGCACGATTATAAAAGCACCATGAATTTTCTCCAGGAGGACAGGTCGAATGCTTCGGCTTTTTATCTGTTGAACTGCAGTGCTGTAAGATGGCATAAATATCTTTTTTCATGGCAATTATGTTGCCTTTATTGCGTACTATCGAGTTACGATAATAGCGCGTAATTTTTTTTATTGTGCTTTCTGACAAGCTTCCATGTTTTTTCCCTCCGAGTGTAACACCCTTTGCTTTCTCAACCTCAACAAGTTTACGCAGTGCAGCTCCCATTCTTTTGCCAACATGATTTATGCATTCTGTTTTAGTAATGAGAGTTTCTTTTCCGTATACATTCAAATCTTGCAGGTCTTTGAAAGTTTTCGAATCGCCATCTGCTATTAATTCTGTGTAGCGGAACCCAAGACTTTCGGAACGAAGCCACATCCGTTTTGCCATCTCGCTTTCCATTCCACCAGATGTTCCGTCGTAATTTTTATCACAAATTCGAGCATGTCCTTCATACCATATATGAAATTCCGGAGACTCTTTTCCAAGACTTTTTGCTGCCTGGATACAGTGGTAGCAGATTTTAGATAAAACTTCATAATCAATTACAAAACCAGAGAGGACATCAATCACACAACCAACTGCATAATTTGAAGTATGGCCGCGCTTATGCCATGTTGCATCATAGCTGACTGCAATATCTGAAATACATGTACTATTCGAACCAAGGTGAAATTGTTTTACTTTTTCTCGAATGCTTTTTAACTGTTCACATGTACTTTTTACGGTTGAAGAATGCAAATATTTTAAATGTTTAGTAAAAACTTTTGAATCCATACACGGTAAGTTCATGTTATAAGTTAACTTTTCTAATGCTGCGTGTCCTTTCCCCATCTCTGTAACTGCAACTACAGCTCTGCGGTTAATATCAAAAGAATTTTCGTTTCCTGAAACTTTATCTGAAGAACAAAATAAGAACTCAAAACTGCAATTTTTGCAAATAACTTTGAGATTTTGAGCAAATCCATTGCATTTACCAACCTGTACAATTAATGTTAGTTGATAACTTTTTTGACAACAGCACTTTGATATTACTGATTGAAAAATAGCTTGTTTTATGATGATGTAATTTTCTTCCTGACCTTCCAAGTTATTTTTTACAGGCGAGGGCATTTTTCTTCCATCTAAACGCTTTATTATTTCCAGATTTACTTTTTCAGGGGATGAAACTGATGGATTGCTTCTCTTTTTTTTCATTGCTTCAGACTTCTGAAGAGCAGATTTTCGTTTCCTGCCCATATTACAAATGTTCTTTCAAAATTTCTCAAGAAAAAAAGATATAAAAACTTAAAATACACTCCGAATTAATTTCGAAATAAGTACAAAATTCCTTACTCTTGTAAACAAAGCATTATCAATATATTTGTATCGTATTCATATCATATCAAAACGAAATATAACTTTTGAACAAGCCAGAATCACAATAATCAAGCAATCACTTTAAAATAATAATAAATCAATGTAAAAAAGTGTATAATCAATAGTAATAAATCATGTCAATGGTAAAAAAAATATTTCAAAGTAAAAATCATTACGATAATCAAATCCCAGCACGTTGTAAACAAACCCACGCCGGCACTAAACTACGAAGTTATTTCACTTCACTTCTTCTCAAAGTAGAAGTAGAAGTGTATAAATTTAAAATATAAACATATGAAATTAATCAGCGTTCAATTTAATTAATAATTGAAATATATTTCTCGAAAAAATGCGGTTAAAAATGTTTGTTTATGTTTAGCGCGGCGTTTGTTTTCAAACAGAAGGTGGGTGTTACCATAGCAACAGCTCTTTGAAACTGGAGTTGGAAAAACAGCTCAAAGCAAAATAATTATATCTTCCGTTCTAATGAAGATAGAAACATGATCTAAACGGCATTTTAAGCAGAAAAGATCATAGAATTTTTTAATAAAAAAAAAAAAAATCGAATTTTTGAAGATTTTTGAGCCCTGGACCCCCTTAATTCGTCAATGATAATACCCTTAACGAACTCAAATAGTGCTCTGTATTGATAAGCTTTTTCGATGTTGAGTGGCAATAGCCTTGAGAGTGATATGCTTAAAGCATTATGCACTGTTGTTCCACCTATGGCTGAAGCAGCTTTTCCAGTTGAAGCACAAGCAATGTATGCGTTGAAAATACCATCTGTGTCAGAAAATCTATTATAAATCTCCATGAGTGCTTTTATTACAAACGTTTTACCACTCCCAGCTGGCCCAGTTAAATATATCAGCAATGGTTCTTGCATTGGCTCGTTTTTTGATATTAAATGATGCATAGTGTGAAACAAAATTTCTCGCTGTTCCTCGTTTGCTTTGCGCATAAGCGCATAAAATTCTGGATAAGGTAAGATATTCTCTTTCTTTTTAGCAATTGCTCCAAGCTTATCAAACAACGCAAGCCGTAAATCATCATTTAAATCAGCGTTTGGATTGTCATATAATTCAGCAAATGGATTTTCAGCAGGAATTCTACCAACGACGTCGTTTATCTCCTCTCCATCAACGGGAACATTTTCACGGCATAACTCTCTGCAGATTTCCAATGTTTTTTGGATGTCAAGATTTGATTCGAACTCTTTTCTTCTCTCTAGAATAAGTCACCCTTGTTATTTTTATAATATTTAGCAACAAACTGAGCAAGAGAAATATCCGCTAAATTTTCAGGTCTTTTCTCATACTTATCGAACCAATTTTCCTTCCATATGTCGGTTGAATCATCTTCTAGTTCACTTAATTCTTTCATTGTCTTCTTTATTCTGTGCCTTTCGACCGGCCATATGGTTGGTATATAGACAATAATAGTTGAACTTTTTGACATTGGCTCTCTCAATAAATACCATGCAGCCTCTTGACTCGTCATCTCAGTGTGGTTTAAAAGATTAATGCTAATATTTTTAGTAATGTCAAACAAATTAAACTCAGGATGTTCATCCATTATTTCAATTATTTTTCTTTGTAAATTGCTAACACCTCTGTTAGTTTTATTAACATATTCTACCACGTAAGCTGCACAAGAATGTTCTTCAGTTATAAATTGGAAATCAGTGTTGGATCTGACAACGTTAAATATGAATGGATTAAATGGATTATGCCATTTTTCACAAGGTTCGCGTTTTAGAAAAACTCGTGGCCTATTAATTCCTGCTCGAATAATATTGATATATTCTTGATCTGAAGCAATATCATTTTCATCGTAAAACGATTGAAAACCATTGTATTCGTAATTTTCCAAGTTTTTTCGGATTGCATTATATTTAGCCTTGTACTGTTGGAAACCATCTTCTGTATCTGGCATAGGCGTCAAAATCATGGTTGTCTTAACTGGCATAAAGGGAGCGTCAAATCTACATTTTTGTTGTCGTCTTGATGCTATACCTTTATAGCAGGTAAAAGTATGCTTATGAGTTTGTAATTGGATATTACCAGAAGCTTCTGCAGCAGAAACTGATATTAGAAAATCTATGAGATCGATGGCTTTATTATAATCTCTGCCAAGAGCGTCTTCTGGGACATTATCTAACCAAGCTAAAATATGCGCATGTGGACTACCTCTATGTTGAAATTCAATTCTTTTAAAATAATGCAAAATTCTGTATTTTTTGAATGGACTGTAACTTTTTGACTACAATATTTTTAAAAGAATATTGACTAACTTATTAAAGTATATAGCGCATGTCACGGCATCTTCATTAATAAGAGTGCTTTTCTCAATAAAATGCAAATCTCCAGCTTCTTCAGCCGATATTTCTGCATTATTTTTCAAATTATGCAGCAATTGTAATAATTTAGGCCATCCAATTTCGTTAGCACTTATGGTAAAGAAAACAGTTGGCTTACCATATTGACGAATCATGGAAAAAAGATCTCTTTTTCTTTCTGCCCAATAGTATGCTGAATTCGGGATGGAGCGAAGGAATGCTAAATTAGTTTCAATACAGCCATGAACATAATCATCAGATTGTACTTGCTCTTTAGTTATTGTAATGCCTTGGCCAACATGCCTGAATGCGATATTAAGAGACTCCTTAATTCTAATTCTCATTATTTTCATAGCCATGTATAACAAGTGTTGAGGGGTTACTCCTCGTCTATCAGATCTCCTAAGTTCACTTGTTGCCATCATGAAGGGTGTGAACGATAGGCCATGACGGAATTCTCTGAATTGCCCCAAATATATTTGTGGAAAAGATAATTCTTCAGCATGTTCATCAAATAGCAAACTCTTTGGAACAATACCTAAAAATAAAAGCAAAAGTAAAAAAAAAAGATATTTTGTATTTTTTTTTTTTAAATTAAAGAAGCATGAAAATAAAAATAAAAAAACTACCTTCTCCTGGAGCGATTCTAAAAAATACATATCGTCGTTCCACATTAATGTTTGCTGCTGTGCCATTAAACTTTCATCAATGGGTATTTGTTCTAAAATGTCATTGTCACCATCTTCATCAAAGATAATTTCATCTTCAACGTCATAATTTCTGTTGTTCAAAAAACCATCGTCAACTGAAACGCCGTAGGATTTGTAAAGAGGAGTATTTTTTAAATATCGTAACCAGACTTTTATTTTTCTTTTCCTGACTATACCATACACGTAGCTGGATTTGTGAATTTTTTTCCTTTTAATATGAACAGTTATGGCATGATCATCATCCACTTGTCTTGGTAACAGATTCACCATTGTATTTACTTCGATTGGAACATTTATCACCTGCCCGTAAATTCCATATTGACCGTGAACATGCCGAAGCCTACGAATTTGCATAAATGGAATCCTTGGGGATATAAGCCTTTCAGTTACCCAGTCCAAAGGAAAGTCTTTAAGACAGTCTGGAAGTGGTGGATATTTGAATCCATTGTAAACTGGTAGTGGTGGGATACGTTGCTTTTTAATTGCTGTAAAGCAAGTCGAACATACTTTTATTTCCTGTATAGCAATGTTTGAGAGCAATGTTCTTATAAATTCAATATTTCGAGTTGTATCATTATTCTTTAAATATTTCAAATCATTTTTAAACCACAGTCTGTCGCAAATGTCACAAGCATGACCAAATTCATTTTCAACAAAATCTTTTTCAAATTGTCGATGAGGAGAGGAATTCTGATGAAAAGCAGAGTATGTTTGAAGATGAATATTAGGTGGATGTGGATCAACAACTTGAGAGGAAGGATGACTTTGTAGTACTCTATTTTCGTTAGAATTGTTGTTAGAATATATGTGTGGACTATAAGGTACATCTCTTGACGATATACCCTCAATTTGAGAACTATAGAAAATTGGTGGTACATTTGGCACATCTCTGGTGTACGGGACTGCAATTTGTGAAGTATGAATGACTGGAGGTACATAGGGCACATCTCTGGTGGACGGGCCTGCTATTTGAGAACTATGAATGCTGTGTGATACATTCTTCTGGTTAGAAATATTTGATGTTAGTAAATTTGATGTTCTTATTTTATCTCGATACCGCTTAGAGTTTTGCTTTTGTCTGTCCTTTTTCATTTTTGAACCAGAAGAATCACTTGAAAAATCACTAGCAGAATGAGCAGCGTCCATAGACAGAGCAGCGACCTCATTCTTTTTCTTCTCTCTGTATCGTTTAGACATTTCTCTGTTATAACGTAATCATTCTTCTCGTTTTTCTTTATCGGCATCAGTAAGGCCAACGATAACCAGAGCAGCGTCCACATTCCTTTTCTTTTCTCTATATCGTTTATCCCTTTCTCTGCCTTTTTGTAACCTTTCTTCCCTTTTTCTGTTTTCATCATCAGCCGTGTCATCAATCTTTCTCTTTTTGTTTCTTTCGTCCTGAGATTCATCCGTATTTTTTTCCATAATTGAGAAAAATCTAAAATAAAGTTATAACTGAGCCATTTTCAATTTCATTGTATAAATTTGTTTATTATTTATCCTCTATTTTTTGTAAGTTCACGTGCTGAACAATATGTCAAAGAAAAAAAAAAGAGTTAAATGAATTTAATGCTTTAATTTTTATATAAAATATGATCGCGTGCTATCTTAAAAAATTTGTTAAAATGTAAAGATTATGTGGTGCGTGGGGCATCCATGGTTTGTTTTTTTTTATTCAAGAAATAGAATAGTGAGCAACGATGTTAGTTGCATTTTTTCATACAGTTTGAATTTTGAATTTTAGGGTAGTATTATTTACCGTAGGAATAATTTCTTATGTTTAAAACTATAGGGAATTGTTATACGAGCACAAAAGATGCTACTTTATTAATTTTAAAGTGTGAATAATAAGTATTGGCATCCGCATTTATACAGTTTATTTCAGTTAGAGAAAAGCTAGGAATTTGCGGTGCTTATTCCGTTGCTTTACATAAAATGTTATAGCATGTAAAAAGTTATGTATGTAAATATAACAAGTAACAAGTTACAAAAAGTTAACATAAGCAGTATATCTCAATTAACTTTACCGAAATAAAAAATATATTAATAGGTTATAGCTAATAATTTATTAGAAAATGTGTAGTGCAATATTTCCAATAAAAGTTGAATAACATTTCAAATTTAGCGCTTCGTGTTTGTGGATTTAAAAGCAACGAGCAGGCGTATTAGCATACATTTTATACATATATATATATGTATATGAGGCATGCTGCGCCGTGCGCGACATATATGGATATATATGTGGAGAGATATACTCTTTGTATATATATAATGTATACGAATAACGCACGGAGGTATATCTATGTCCATATATACACAGTATACATATAGCTCATGGAAAGCGTTCGGTGACAATGACGCGAGTTCCATGATTTTTGTTCACCCAAAAAGTGCTCAACGCGCCTAAACAAGTTTTCACTTCAAAAATCATTTCTCATCGGGTACAAAGTCGGACCGGGTCCCCACTGCCTTCGGCGGCGCAGTCCCTTGCACGCTGCGCGCGCACAAGTTAGGCGATAAACGCGCGCAGTGCACGCCTATTTCTTCCTACCCTTTCAGCCCTTCCTAATTAACCTACGTATACCAATTTTAAACGGTCTAACTCAATTAGCTGAGATGCAAAATAAAACCTAATCAGGACACCTGAAAACGTGTAAATCTGGTGGTAAACTTTCGATAATATAAAACAACTTTAAAACATGTTTCGAATGATGTATTAAATTAAGTTATTCATAATTAGAAACTGAAATATTGAAATTCTAAAATATTACAGCGCCATCTGGCGGTAGAAATTTCTGTAATCTTCTGTTTGATTCCAAATCAACAAAGCTTTCTAATGATGTATTAGTTATGAAGTTATTTTAATTAGTAGCTGAGATATAAAAGAAAACCCATTCAGGAGACCTCAAAACGTGTAAATCAGGTGAAATCTCGAATTTCACTTTCGATAATATAAAAGAACTTTAAAATATCTTTCGAATGATGTATTAAAAATAATTTAATCATAATTAGAAATTGAAATATTGAAATTCTAAAATATTACAGCGCCATTTGGCGGTAGAAATTTCTGTAATCTTCTGTTCGATTCCAAATCAACAAAGCTTTCTAATGATGTATTACTTATGAAATTATTTTAATTAGTAGCTGAGATACAAAAGAAAACCCATTCAGGACACCTCAAAACGTGTAAATCAGGTGAAATCTCGAATTCCACTTTCCAAATTATATTACAATTTTATTTAATGCACTAACTGCAATAGAGACAGCGTCCGGAGAAGAGAGAAGTCGTGTAGAGCCGCGCCAGATTGTAAAAACGTGAGAAAATGGCGGCTTAGGCCTTTCTTACTCTTTTGTGAGGTCTAACTGCAATAGAGACAGTGTCCGGAGATGAGAGAAGTCGTGTAGAGCCGCACCAGATTGTAAAAACGTGAGAAAAATGGAGGCTTTGGCCTTTATCACGGTTCTGTGAGGTCTAACTGCAACGTTTCCGGCTGCAATCTTTGAGAGACAGTGTCCGGAGATGAGAGAAGTTGTGTAGATCCGCACCAGATTTAAAAAACGTGAGAAAAATGGCGGCTTTGGTCTTTCTCATGGTTCTGTGAAGTCTAAGTGCAACGTTTCCGGCTGCAATCTTTAAGAGACAGTGTTCGGAGATGAGAGAAGTCGTGTAGAGCCGCACCAGATTGTAAAAACGTGAGAAAAATGGCGGCTTTGGCCTTTCTCACGGTTTTGTGAGGTCTAACTGCAATAGAGACAGTGTCCGGAGATGAGAGAAGTCGTGTAGAGCCGCACCAGATTGTAAAAACGTGAGAAAAATTACGGCTTTGGCCATTCTCATGGTTTTGTGAGGTCTAACTGCAACGTTTCCGGCTGCAATCTTTAAGAGATAGTGTCCGGAGATGAGAGAAGTCGTGTAGAGCCGCACCAGATTGTAAAAACGTGAGAAAAATGGCAGCTTTGGGCTTTCTCACAGTTTTGTGAGGTCTAACTGCAATAGAGACAGTGCCCGGAGATGAGAGAAGTCGTGTAGAGCCGCACCAGATTTTAAAACAATATACAGTATATATTTATTAACACTTCACATTAGCAAGTTAATTGTATGATACACTAGCAGGCTTTGCCCGCTTCGCTGGACACTATATTTAAATGATTTCTTTGTAACTGAATATATTTCGATTGGCGACTATTTTCGTCACAGCTTTAGTATGGGACCTCCTTGGCAATATCAAACATTTTTTGAACTTCTCGAATCTGTACAACAAAACTATTATTAAAACAAATATTTTCGAAAACTGTCCAATAGCTGGTGTTAATTCTTCGAATATTCTGGAAACAGTTGAAGCTGTTACTCGTACAGTATAAGTCATTATTCGATGAATGTTCTGGGACAGTCCAAAAAATAGTCACTTGTTCCACAGGAGTAAAGCAAATAACATCAACTACACCAGAGCAAAAATTTTCGCTCACTCACGAAAAATGTCCAGTCGCTTAGAGCTCAATCCCTAAAGTGCAATGACTCAGAATAGGTCTCTGAATAACTCTGGATCGCAGTGACTACGTACTCTTTCGCAAAAATCAACTCACACCTACTTATAACTTTTGGATCGAGAATCCCTTGGTAAGCTCAAGGTCTATGTTCACGTGTTCGGAGAGCTTTGAAACATCGGGAACCCTAAACTATCATTTTTCACCAAATTTGGTCGCCCATTCGCCAAGTTTGTCTCCAAGACTATGCTTTCTATTAAACATATCTTTATTTAGTTATTTAAATATTAATTTGAATTAATCAAATATTTCTGCCCGACAGCGTGCAAGTGCAGTCACACACAGAAGCTCATTTATTTGTATGTTAAATTAGCGTAGTGATTGTTATATAAAAAAATAAATAAACAACTAAACATTATCGTGCTACACAACTTTATTATATCTCTCCCTTGGCGGCTTTTGAATTTATGTCGCCATATTAGCGATTTTTTATTTATTTTTTATTTTTTATTTTTTTGTATAATTTCTTGCATAAAAATAGAAAGCGTTTTATCGGACACCTTTTCGTTAACATATAAGAACCCTTCATATTCTGTTTATTTTATTAATGGTTTTTAGGTTTAAAATAGTGCTTGATGAAATAAATTTTCTATTTTTAAAACTGCACTTTTTTCTATAAAATTATCTACTCAGATAAAAATAGATCATTTATGTGACTACTATTTCAGTTTATTTTTTTCGTTTTGTAATATTTTATAAATTTTACATTTTTCTTGAACTACCTAGATTAAAATCGCTGTTGCTAAATTAAACCTCTTGGCGAAAAATGTTCGGTGTACTTCAACGCAACAATTTAAAAAATCCCCCAGGAGGATCTATAAATAAAACTGATTTTAGTACAACATATATCCTGTTACAACATATATCCTGTACACAACATCCTGTTAGCATCGTAAACTATATTAGCACTTTATCAATGCGTAAAATAAATTTTAAATTAAAAATGACGTCAATTTCCGTGAGATGCATAATTTATTTTTATTTTATTTATTTTTTATTGTTCACGTTTAGATAAATGTATTTATTTTCCTGTTAGAAAAAAAAAAAAAAAACTCGTATTTTTTTTTTTGGCAACAATTAAATTACAAATAAAATTTAAATGGCTAATTTCTTGCTATTATTAGCTTACAAAATTGCTATTTTATGCATAAAAATAACAAAAACAAAGATTTTTTCGGAATAAAAGGCAGCCAACTTTGTAAGTTAGGGTATAAGCTATCTCCATTACAAATTTCATCGAAATCCGTCGAGCAGTTTTGGCGTGAAACTCAGTTAAATAAATTCACGGACATTCACATTTATAATATACTAGCAGGCAACGCCCGCTTCGCTGGTCCCTATTTTTAAATGAATCACTATGATGAATTCTCAAAATTGCATTAATTTTTATCACATGAAAAAAAAGAGAAACAAAATCTGAGTAGGAAAAATGTCGCACCGGGTTCTCACTGCCTTCGGAAAAAATTCCCAAAATGCTCTAACTCTTATTTCTATTATTTTCCCACTTCGCCCCCCCCCCTCCTGTCTATCCTAATAATTTTACAAATTTGAAATATCCGCAATTGATTTGTAAGTATCAAAAACCTCTATGCACCAGTTTTGAACGATATATCTCTATTTTTATTTTTTTACCGCTGTACTCCCCCCCCCCTTCCCGCCCTCCTAATAATTTTAAAAATTCGAAAATATCCGCAATCGAATTGTAGGTATTGGAAACCTCTATGTACCAATTTTGAATGATCTAACTCTATTTTCTTTTTTTTTTCCCCTCTGCCCCCCCTTCCCGGCCCTCCTAATAACTTTATACTTTCAAAAAAATCCCCATTCGACTTGCAGGCCTCTAAAACCTATCTGTACCGATTTTGAACGGCCTAACTGTATTTCTATTTGTTTTTTACCATAGCCCCCCCCTTTACCGCCCCACCTAATAATTTTAAAAATTCGAAAGTATCCGCAATCGATTTGTAAGTATCGAAAACATCTATATACCAATTTTGAGCGATCTAACTCTATTTTTATTTTTTGGCCCCCCCCCCCCTCTCCCCTCCCCCTTTCCCGGCCCTCCTAATAACTTTACACTTTCGAAAATATCCCCATTCGACTTGCAGGCATCTAAAACTTAACTGTACCAATTTTGAACGGCCTAACTGTATTTCTATTTGTTTTTGACCATAGCCCCCCCCCTTCCCGCCCCACCTAATAATTTTAAAAATTCGAAAGTATCCGCAATCGATTTGTAAGTATCGAAAACATCTATATACCAATTTTGAACGATCTAACTCTATTTTTATTTTTTTGCCCCCCTCCCCCCCTCTCCCCTCCCCCTTTCCCGGCCCTCCTAATAACTTTACACTTTCGAAAATATCCCCATTCGACTTGCAGGCATCTAAAACCTAACTGTACCAATTTTGAACGGCCTAACTGTATTTCTATTTGTTTTTGCCCCATAGCCCCCCCTTGCCGCCCCCCCCCTTCCCGCACCTCCTAATAATTTTATAAATTCGAAAATATCCGAAATCGATTTGTAGGTATCGTAAAACCTCTATATACCAATTTTGAACGATCTAACTCTCTTTTTATTTTTTGCCCCCCCCCTCTCCCCCCCCCTGCTGCCCCACCTCGGGGCTGAATTTCTAAAATTCCAGAAATTGGTTTTTAGATATTTGCATTAGCTATATTTTAGAGCAAAAATTTCACGCATATCTATTTTTTTGATTGAGATATATAGGATTATGCGAAATCACGTTTTCACGCATGTGAAATCACGTTTTGCCCCCCCGTCCCCCTTGGGGACCGAATTTTGAAAATTCCAGAAATTGTTTTTTTGACATTTGTATTAGCTATATTTTAAAGCAAAAATTTTACGGATATCTGTTTTTTTTTTGTTTGAGATATGAAGGATTTTGTGAAATCACGTTTTACCCCCTCACCCCCCCTTGGGGGGCGAATTTTGTAAAATCGCTTCTTAGTGGATGCCTACGTCATGGAACGAACATTGTCACAAAATTTCATGTTTCTAGGTCCAGGGGTTTGGTCTGGGCGTTGATAGATCACCCCCTCACTCAGGAAGTCTTCTTTTATATATATAGATACTAGCAGGCTTTGCCCGCTTCGCTGGTCATTATATTGAAATGAATCCCCAAAACAGCATATCATTAATAATAATAAAATATCTTAAAAAAAAAAAAAAAAAAAAAAAAAATCATTGAAATCCGTCAAAATTGTCCGTTATTGTCCGTTTATTGTCCAAATCCGTTAAGTTGCCCAATGCCTTCGACAGTCCCTTACCTGCTTCTTACTCCCCCTCCCTCGCGGTTACAGTTGAAAGTTTTACAAAATCTCATCAAAGTGCATATTTCGCACACTTAATTAACACCCACACACCAAAATTCGCCATTCTTAGGTAATTTGGACGGATTTAAGCTTCAAAATGTGGTTTTTGCCCCGCCCGCCCCAAGAGGAAGGGGGGGGGGGGGTAAATTTCCAAAATTACTTTATATCGCATGTTGCATACACATACCTAACCGACACATCAAAAAATTGAGATCATGAAATTATTTAAAGCTGAGTTATGCTTTAAAACTTTTTTTTTTTTTTTAAATCTCTCCCCCCGTTCTTAAATGAGGGAATTTCGCAAAATTTCTTCATACTATGAGTTAGATACATATAATCGTCCCTTACATAAAAAATGTCCAACCTTAGATAATTTAGTGCAGCGTTACGCATGAATACGTGTTTTTGCCCCCCATTCTCCAAAGGGTGGTAGGGTGGAATTTCATAAAATCCCTTTGTAGGGTGTGTTCAGTTCGATTTCCCCGTGTGTTGAGTACCCTTCTTCCAAAACCTTTTCCCTTCCCCCCCCCCCCCCTTAAAAATCCAAAATCGCAGAAAGTAATTTTTTGTACTCAAGTCTGGTCTTTCCATCTGCAATTTCTTCACCGTTATGTAATTTGGAGCCGAGATAAACCTTCTGCCCCCCCAAGGGAGACAGGGGGGGGGGGGGGTATTTTGCAAAATTCCGTCTTAGTTGGGGGTCAGGCTCCGAAAACCAACCTGGTCACTAAAATTTGTGACCCTCTTTCCCACAGAATCGTCCTGGCAGTGTTGAGTCAGTGAATCATTGAGTTTACTCTTTTATATGTACAGATTTGTTTATATTTTTTTATGGACTACTTGGCTTAAGGTTGCTGTCAGAAAAATAGAGTCCTTGGCGAAAAATGTCCTATCTACTTCAGTATTAAAATTAAAAATATACCCAGGATTATCAACTAATAAAGCTCTTTAATAGAGATCTGAATTAGCGTTCATTTTCTTATTATTTAATTTTGATAATGACGTTATGTTGTCATGTGCCTAAGCAAATTTAATATTTATTATTTTTTTTATTATTATTCGCGTGAAATATTCTTTGGCAACAATTAAAAATTAAAATAAATTATTTTAAAGTTTTATTATAGAAGAAATATTTATATTATATACAGGGATGGAACACGGGCGCAGAATTCATACCGGAATCTGTTTAAGGAATTTCTCTACTTATGATATCGTTGATTTAAGAAGTAGAATGTTTTCGTACATTGATAGTGGTATGAATACTGCGCCCGTGTTCCATCCTTGTATATAGAAGACTAGCAGGCTTTGCCCGCTTCGCTGGACACTATATTTAAATGAATCCCCAAAACAGCTTATCATTAATAATAATAAAATATCTTTAAAAAAAAAAAATCATTGAAATCCGTCAAAATCTAATTTTAAGTTGCCCAATGCCTTCGGCAGTCCCTTACCTGCTTTTACTCCCCCTCCTTCGCGGTTACAGTTGAAAGTTTTACAACATCTCATCAAAGTGCATATTTCGCACACTTAATTAACACCCACACACACCAAAATTCGCCATTCTTAGGTAATTTGGACGGATTTAAGCTTCAAAATGTGGTTTTTGACCCGTCCGCCCCAAGAGGAAGGAAGGGGGGGGGGGGTAAATTTCCAAAATTACTTTATATTGCATGTTACATACACATACCTAACCGACACATCAAAAAATTGAGATCATGAAATTATTTAAAGCTGAGCTATGCTTTAAAACTTTTTTTTTTTTTTTAATCTCTCCCCCCGTTCTTAAAGGAGGGAAGGAGGAGGGAATTTCGCAAAATCTCTTCATACTATGAGTTAGATACATATAATCGTCCCTTACATAAAAAATGTCCAACCTTAGATAATTTAGTGCAGCGTTACGCATGAATACATGTTTTTGCCCCCCATTCTCCAAAGGGCAGTAGGGTGGAATTTCATAAAATCCCTTTGTAGTGTGTGTTCAGTTCGATTTCCTCGTGTGTTGAGTTCCCTTCTTCCAAAACCTTTTCCCTTCCCTCCCCCCCTTAAAAATCCAAAATTCCAAAATCGCAGAAAATATTTTTTTTTGTACTCAACTCTGGTCTTTCCATCTGCAATTTCTTCACCGTTGAGTAATTTGGAGCCGAGTTAAGCCTTCTGCCCCCCAAGGGAGACAGGGGGGGGGGGATTTTGCAAAATTCCGTCTTAGTTTGGGGTCAGGCTCCGAAAACCAACCTGGTCACTAAAATTTGTGACCCTCTTTCCCACAGAATAGTCATGGCAGTGTTGAGTCAGTGAATCATTGAGTTTACTCTTTTATATGTACAGGTTGCTATCACAAAAATAGAGTCCTTGGCGAAAAATAACCTATCTACATCAGTATTAAAATTAAAAATATACAAAGGATTATCAACAAATAAAGCTCTTTAATACAGATCTGAATTAGCTTTCATTTTCTTATTATTTAATTTTGGTAATGACGTCATGTTGTCATGTGCCTAAGCAAATTTAATATATATTTTTTTTTTATTATTATTATTCGCGTGAAATATTCTTTGGCAACAATTAAAAATTAAAATAAATTATTTTAAAGTTTTATTATAGAAGAAATATTTATATTATATAGAAGATTAATTAAAAATTTACATTTTTCCGGTATAAATAGTAGCCTATGTCTTACTCCAGACTATTATCTATCTCTGTACAAAATTTCATCCAGATCCGTTTAGCCGTTGTGGCGTGATTGAGTAACAAACATCCATCCAAACTTTCGCATTTATAATATTAGTATAGATTAGTTATCATGTGCATGTGTCAGATTGAGTTATTTTGCTGTCAAATTGACAAAATTTTAATTTTAAATTTCAAAACTCTGTCGTTCTTGGCGCTTATTGTATTTGGTGATCAAAAACGTAATACGAAAATATGCATGCCAGATGTATATTTTCGTATATGCATTGTACGAAATATTGTTTCATATTATTCATTACTCTCTTAATATAAGTTGTTAAAATAACCATAATTTTTGAGGAATTAAATTATGTTCGCCAAATAATTTGTCGATATTTTTTTTTTCTGCTAATTATGACCAATATCAAATCTATTCCGCTGCAACATATTAGTATCTTATATCAGATACTTTATTTAGACATTTGAAAACAAATTTGACTTCAAATTATGATAGAATATTTATCATTTTCCTTTTAATTAGTATATTAGTTGGATATTTATTCTGTAAATATCATCTTTTGAAACGAAATGTTTGTGTTTTCAATCGAATGTGGAAATTTGCCATTTTTTTTTTTCCCTAGAGTTTTGAAATTAAAAATTCAAATTTTGTCAATTTTACAACAAAAATAACTTAATCTAACGCGTGGACATGATAATTAATACATACCTGTACCTAAATATGGGGATAAAAATCGGGAAATAATTTTCCTCGATTTTTAATAATTTTTTACAAAATATCCAATGGACGTTTAACATAGGAAATATTTTTCTTGCATCCACGAACGGCCAGTGACGTCATCATTTCGCTTGCGTATTAGCACTTTATCAATGTGTAAAAGAAATTAAAAATGACGTCAATTTTTGTGAGATGCATAATTTTTTTTATAATTTTTTATCGTTCACGTTTAGATAAATGTATTTATTTTCCTGTTGAAAAAAATAAATAAATTCGGTTTTTTTTTTTTTTTTTTTTGGCAACAATTAAATTATGGATAAATTTAAATGGCTAATTTTTTGCTATTATTAGCTTACAAAATTGCTATTTTATGCATAAAAATCGCAAAAACAAATTTTTTTTTCGGAATAAAAGGTAGCCAACTTTTTAAGTTAGGGTATAAGCTATCTCCATAACAAATTTTATCGAAATCCATCGAGCAGTTTTAGCGTGAAACTCAGTCAAATAAACGGACATTCACATTTATAATATATATAAGATAAGATTATTTGTATCATACAAGGATGGAAAGCGTCAGCTGACGATGACGGAAATTCAAGAATTTTTCTTCACCCAAAAGTGCTCAACGCGCCTAAAGAAGTTTTCACTTCAAAAATCAATGAAAGGAATAAATATGGGAATTGAGTTCTTAGGAATGCAAAGTAGGGCCTGCATTATTTACAATGGATGAAATTTAGAACTTGATATTGCATTACATTTATAATTTTGTTTTAATCTAACAATGAAAGATCTATTAATTTACAGAAAATATAATATACTGCATTTACATGTTTGTATCACCAATTACAAATAATGGAAATATTATTTTATTCTTCAGAAAATAACAATATTAGGAAAAGGAAAAATCAGAGAGTATTGAGTAGCGAAAATATTTATGCTTCACTGAACTTTTACTTATAGATTCATGGCCTTTTCTTCTTCCCCAAGTTCCGATTCCATTTCAAGTTTTTTGGGGCTTTAGCAATCCAAGTGATACTTTTTATTACAATTGAAGGTAATCTAATTTGCATTTTACACGATCGTCTTATTATGATTTATAATGGTCGAATGAGTAGAGATTACATTGTTTATACATTTGTTTTGATTCTTGAAATTTTGCTCAGAATTCTGCTGCATATGAAGAAAAAGAAACTAATGTTATGTACAAAGCGAATTCTTGAAATTTACTATTTCTTAACTCAAAAGAGTTTAATTATATTTAAATACGTGACTTCCAATCCTCTGTTTTTTAATGATTTTTTTATTCACTTAATCACCGCATTGTTTATTACAAACGAAAGACTGTTTCATACGCTCGAGCAAAATATGATAAATTCAAGCACATTCTTTGAATACGTATATAAAAAGATAGTAACATATGCAAAAGTTGAACCATATTGTTCAACTTTTGCATATGCTACTATATTCACTGGTCAATGGAGTTACATGACGAATTTTATACCTCTTTATTTCTGCTGCTTTTGCTTTGCTGCTTATAATACTGCAGGAGTTTAAGAAAAATCTGGAGCGTGGGGCTGGTTTTAACAGCTTTTAGAAAATTAAATGTATTTAGGTTTTTCTGATTATAATTGCTGTTTTCCATGACATACATATTCATCTATCATATTCATCAAAAAAAATTTCGTCAGTTTTGCTAATTTTACCCCAAAAAATATTTTTTCAAAATTATTTGCCTGTTACAATTTGTTCCGGATTTGGGGCAAATTGTAAGAGATACGAAGGGACACTAACAATGAAAACGACAATAGTTCAAAATGTTTTTTGTTATTAATCATTTATTAATATAACAAAAGAGGTAATTAATAACTAATATTAAATTATAACCTTCTTGGTATAGTAATTAAGAATTATATCAAATGGATTATAATAAAGTAAAGAGAAAAATTAAATATATAATCAACATAGAAGTAGTCTTAGTCAGAGTTGAAATTAATTCATGCAAATGATATTTTGTTACTTCTCATACATTTAACGTGTGGCCACATTTTGCAAATTAAGAGGGGACAATACCTAATCCCGCGGACAGCCGTGGCCAATGTTATTTTATGGGAAAATTTGTTGCGACAATTACACATTACCTAATGTATTTTTTTTAATTCTGTTTTTGCAGTCAGAAAATTCATAACCGTTAAATGAGTTAACTCATTTTTGAAAAATTCATTTTTTTTAATTTTTACATTTTAATTTTGAGTTCAAAAATGCGATTTTTCACAAAATGCATTTTTCTCATTTTCTAGTCGAAAAATGAAATACTAAAATTTAAAAAAATCAGTTTTTGGAAAAGAAGTACTAAATTAACGCTTATGAATTTTCTAAATGTGAAAACAGAATTGAAAAATATGCATTAGGTAATGAGTAATTATGTAATCAAATTTTCCCATAGAATAACATGGGCCAAGGCTGCCGGCGAGATTAGGTATTGTCCGCTCTTAAGGATTATACATTATGCTCATTCTTCTGCATCAGAGAGGGTCGAATTTTACTCCTTTTTTTCAGGACACTCTCATTGATGAGAAATTTCTGCTATTTTTTTTTTTTTTTTCTACCACTATTCTTTATGCAATATAGGAGCAGACTGTGACTCGGATCCTTTTATGATGCGAGCTAGACTTGCATTTCCTTACTTAGCTAATCTAAGTAATGACAGAAGAAATCCCACAGAGATGGAGGACCTTGTTGTCCCAGAATATTTCTTGGAAGGTTTAACAGACGAGAGTACCAAAAGACTCTTTTAGGTAAGATTGGATGAAAAATTGGAAGAATAGAATTATACTGATGCAACTGAGTTATTAAAGCATCTTTACACGAAGCTGCAAGTGAAGCGCTAGAACAAAAAAAAAAAAAAAAAAAAGAAAGGACAAATTTCCTCAAACTTTTGGTGGGATGAGGAAATTGAAAGGACTGTACAACAGAAAAAAGAGGCCTATATTAGATGGATAAGTTCAAAAAGGGAAGAAGATAAACAGAATTACAGAACTTTTAGAAAAAACACAAAGAAATTAGTAATAGAGAAGAAGAGATCATAATGCGATAAAAAATGCAGAGAAATTGAGACATATATAGGATGAAGACGATGTATAGAGCAGGGATGGAACACGGGCGCAGAATTCATACCACTCTCAATGTAAGAAAATTTTCTACTTCTTAAATCAACGACATTATAGGTAGAGAAATTGCGTGTTCCATCCCTGATAGAGGCATGGAAGTTTTTAAGGAATAGTAGAAAGGAAAGTAGTAATTCATGGCAGGGAATATCTGTTAAAGAGTGGGAAGAACATTATAAGACTTTGCTAACAGAAACTAGAAAGGAATTTCAAATGAAAAATACAGATATTGATTCCTTGAAACAACCTATATAGTTGGAACCTGAGAAAGTTAAAAAGGCAATTAAAAAATTAAAAAATCAAAGATCAAGTAGCCCTGGTGGAGTAACAGCAGAACTGATAAAAAATGGAACAGAAAAATTGTTCAGATTAATTACACAATCATTCGAAAAATATATAATTGGAGATGAAACACCAGAAGAATGGAGGGTTGGATATTTAGCATCAATTTATAAGAAACCAGACCGACAAAAATTTGAAAATTACCGTGGCATTACTATAACAGCAACATTTAGTAGACTTTATGGACGAATTTTAAAAGAGTTTATTGAAGAAGAAATTAAAATGAAAGAAAGTGAAGAGCAAAGTGGATTTAGAGCAGGAAGATCATGTATGGATAATATATTTTGTCTTAAACAAGTTGTTGAAAAGGAAATGGCTGTGGGAAACCAAATTCACCTTTTATTTATTGATCTTAAGAAAGCATACGATAATCTCCCAATCTCAGAATTATGGAGTGTATTAAATGAAATAAACGTAAATCCAACTATCATTAGAGCGATCCAAGAACTTCATAGACAATCAAAAACGAAGATAAAAATAGGCAAAAGATTGCCAAAGGGTTTTATAACAGATAAAAGACTTAGACAGGGATGTTGTATCTCCCAAATAATTTTCAAAATTTATGTTGATAAAGCATTAAAAATTTGGAAAGAAAATTGCAGAGCAATGGGATTTAATGTAAATGGAACGTCAATCTTTACTCTACAATTCGCAGAGGACCAAGTCATAATTGCAAAAAGTAAAAGTGGTTTAGAGAAAATGACAATAAAAATTAAGGAAGAATATGAAAAATGGGGACTATACATGAACGTCAATAAGACCAAATACCTATGTATAGGAGGAGACGAGACGGACCTAAGTCTAAATAATAACATCAAAATTAAAAATTGTGATCATTATAGATACCTTGGTGTAGACGTTAATAGAGAAGGAAGAGACTCACAGGAAATTAAGAATAGAATCTGACAAGGAAGAAAAGCGGTAAAACTATTAAATTCGATTTGGTGGAGTGAGGAGTTATCTAGGACGAGAAAGTATAATATATACAACTCCATTGTAAAAAGCATATTGTTGTATGGAGCAGAGGGATGAAGAATTATGGAGACGAAAAAAAAGAAATTGGCTGCTGTTGAAATGGATGCACTAAGAAGATCATGCAGGATATCAAGAGTGGAGAGAATGAGAAATGAAAGAATCAGAGAAATGATGAAAATAAAGGAAACCATATTAGATGAGGTTCAAAAAAAGCAATTAATCTGGTTTGGTCATATTAAAAGAATGAACGATGAAAGATTACCTAAAATCGCTTTTAACTATATACTAAATCAGAAAAGAAAACGAAGCAGTCCAAGAAAGACTTGGATGGATAGCGTAAAATGATAGGGGTCTGAAAGAAGAGTGGACACATGACCGGAAGACCTGGCACAGACTTGTGCATTCTGTCAGAAGGCAACACCCGATGCCATAAACCGAACATACATACATACATACATTCTTTATGCAATATTCTCTAATTCATGATTAAATCTTGTTTATAATTCGTGATTAAATAATCACGGCACTAAAATATAAAAACACAGAAAATATTTCTGTATAAATATCAGTACAAAAACCCTTAACGGGTTAAAAGTTTGTGACGCAGCTACTTTATCACTATAAGAATTTGAAATATGGGTCTTAAAAATAATGATATCAAGTTTTAAGTGACGCTCTTCTATTAGTTAAAATATACATAGATTTTCTTATTTGATCATTCGCTTTTTTCTTTTATTTATATTTACAATGCAAACATAATATTTTTAACTTCAAGATAAGACAAATATATAAAATATACTCACTGATGCTTTTTCATTTTCATTTCAATTTCAAAATAACAGTTTTAAAAGGAATGATATAAAAATTCCAGTCACGCCTCGGTGTCATTTTAAAAGATTTGTTTTTAGATTCCATTAAAATTACCTTTGTTTTGTCTGATAAAGTATATTTACACATTCAAACAGTGCTTTTAATTTTTAAATATACTGTCAAATAATCACAATTTCACTGAGTTTGCATTATAAATAAAAATTATTTATTTCAATAAATCGATTTGTCTTTTGCGTCACGCTATCCAAAACTGTGAGTAAAATATATGTAAATGTTATTTTGTATCATAGTATCCAACTAAGTGAGAATTTCTGCAAAGAGACAGTGTGATGCAAAGAAAACATTTGACCAAATTTTACTTGCAGTTTTGGATAGCGTGACGCAAAAGACAAATCGATTTATTGAAATAAATAATTTTTATTTATAATGCAAACTCAGTGAAAGTGTGATTATTTGACAGTATATTTAAAAATTAAAAGCACTGTTTGAATGTGTAAATATACTTTATCAGACAAAACAAAGGTAATTTTAATGGAATCTAAAAACAAATCTTTTAAAATGACACCGATGCGTGACTGGAATTTTTATATCATTCCTTTTAAAACTGTTATTTTGAAATTGAAATGAAAATGAAAAAGCATCAGTGAGTATATTTTATATATTTGTCTTATCTTGAAGTTAAAAATATTATGTTTGCATTGTAAATATAAATAAAAGAAAAAAGTGAATGATCAAATAAGAAAATCTATGTATATTTTAACTAATAGAAGAGCGTCACTTAAAACTTGATATCATTATTTTTAAGACCCATATTTCAAATTCTTATAGTGATAAAGTAGCTGCGTCACAAACTTTTAACCCGTTAAGGGTTTTTGTACTGATATCATTACTTTTTAGAGGTTATTGATCAAAAAATTAAAACAAGTCGTTCCGGCTCATAGGAAGGTTAGGTTGATTTATCTTTTCTTATGAAGATGCCATCATCTTTTTTCAAAATGACAGCTACAATTTATTAATGAACTTGGTAGATTTATTAAAGAGGTGTATTTACATATGGAGTTTTAAGCAAATCGGTTCAAAAGTTATTGTGATAATTTTCAAGTGGCCACCATTTAGAAACAAAGGACAGAGTGACTGAGATGCCCAGTGAACTTATCAAAGATATTTGAATGATATGTCAACTGTGCAAATGCGATTCAAACTGATTCCATATTACAAAAGTTATTGTAATAAAAAAATTTTAAGTGGCCGCCACTTGGAAACAAAATGGTGGAGCAAGTTGCCTAGCAAACTTTTCCAAGATATTTAAACTGTATAATAACAGGAGACTTGGCGTTGGAATATTAAAACAGGAATAAACTACTACGTCAGAAACGCCAAAGAAAAATTATTGAGGTGCATACAGCTGTTTCGGTAGCCTAAAGCGTACCGTCATCAGTGCAAAAAAATAATTCTGAATCTGGAGAAGTACTCGTATATATAGGAGAGGGACCGGATTTAGTTCAACCAATAGGATTACGGAAGAGGTGGAGAGTGTGGCCAATAGGAATTAAGGAATGTGTAGCTGTGTAAACAGTAGAAAAATTAAGGAAATGTGGACTGAATGTAAAATTTCCAACAATCAGACAAATAGGGAACAGCGAAATCACAATTTACAAGGTTTTTAAAATTTTTATAAATATGAAAAGCTTCAAAGAAATCGAGTTCATGAATGGATTTAGGTCTGCAAATTATTTTAGCTGAATTAAATTTAAAATTATGATTTTCCTCCCAGCAATGTTTAGAAATAGCCGATTTATTGGTTTCTTGTTTGCGGACGTAATTCATATGTTCTTTTAGACGAAATTTAAGACTGCGTTTAGTTTGGCCAATATATGATAAACCACACTGACAGGATATACTATAAATGCCCCAAGAATTATGCATATCAATAGGATCTTTTAACTGAGAAAAGGTGAGTTTATTGGAAGGCGAAAATATTATTTTAAAATCATATTGTTTGAGAATTTTAGCTATGGTTTGACTGGTTTTAGAAAAATAGGGTAAAACAATACTGACATTAGAAGTGACTGATTTAGTAGACGAAATACGAGGGAGTTGTAATTTTTGGATAGCTTTGTCTATAATGGAAGGGTCATAACCTCTGTCAATTGCGATGGCTTTCAGGTATTTAATTTCAGATTTCAATAAAATAGGATTTGAACAAATATTAAGGGCACGGTTTACAAAAGTATAGAAAGCAGCCATTTTTTGGTTAGGTGGGTGACATGAACGCGCATGGGGAGGAAGGGAGACTGCAAAATTTTTACGATAGACAGTGGTTGAAAATCCATTTACAGTGCGAGAGACGAGGGTGTCAAGAAATGGAAGGGAGCCATTATTTTCTATTTCATATGTAAACTGGATATTACTGTCAATTGAATTTAAGGTTTCTAAGACATGGTCAATATTGTGAAGAGATGTGTCAATAAGCGTGAAGGTGTCGTCAACATAACGGGTCCAAAAAGGAAAAGATATTTTCTTAAAAAGCTTGCTTTCGAAATAGTGCATGTAAATGTCTGCGAGAATTGGGGAGAGAGGGGAACCCATGGCTAAACCTTCAGACTGACGATAGAATTTATTTTGGAAAGAAAAAGTGGTTTGTGATAAACAAATGCGTGTAAGAGAAATTAATTCTTGTATTTCAAAAGTGGTGAAATGAAACTCTTGTAATCTATTTTCGAGACAACAGAGGGCGCCACTTATTGGAACATTAGTGAAAAGAGATTTTACATCAAAAGAAACCATAGTGAGATTAGTGTGAGGGCAAAAAATTTTGCAAAAAATATTCAAAATTGCCCTCACACTAATCTCACTATGGTTTCTTTTGATGTAAAATCTCTTTTCACTAATGTTCCAATAAGTGGCGCCCTCTGTTGTCTCGAAAATAGATTACAAGAGTTTCATTTCACCACTTTTGAAATACAAGAATTAATTTCTCTTACACGCATTTGTTTATCACAAACCACTTTTTCTTTCCAAAATAAATTCTATCGTCAGTCTGAAGGTTTAGCCATGGGTTCCCCTCTCTCCCAATTCTCGCAGACATTTACATGCACTATTTCGAAAGCAAGCTTTTTAAGAAAATATCTTTTCCTTTTTGGACCCGTTATGTTGACGACACCTTCACGCTTATTGACACATCTCTTCACAATATTGACCATGTCTTAGAAACCTTAAATTCAATTGACAGTAATATCCAGTTTACATATGAAATAGAAAATAATGGCTCCCTTCCATTTCTTGACACCCTCGTCTCTCGCACTGTAAATGGATTTTCAACCACTGTCTATCGTAAAAATTTTGCAGTCTCCCTTCCTCCCCATGCGCGTTCATGTCACCCACCTAACCAAAAAATGGCTGCTTTCTATACTTTTGTAAACCGTGCCCTTAATATTTGTTCAAATCCTATTTTATTGAAATCTGAAATTAAATACCTGAAAGCCATCGCAATTGACAGAGGTTATGACCCTTCCATTATAGACAAAGCTATCCAAAAATTACAACTCCCTCGTATTTCGTCTACTAAATCAGTCACTTCTAATGTCAGTATTGTTTTACCCTATTTTTCTAAAACCAGTCAAACCATAGCTAAAATTCTCAAACAATATGATTTTAAAATAATATTTTCGCCTTCCAATAAACTCACCTTTTCTCAGTTAAAAGATCCTATTGATATGCATAATTCTTGGGGCATTTATAGTATATCCTGTCAGTGTGGTTTATCATATATTGGCCAAACTAAACGCAGTCTTAAATTTCGTCTAAAAGAACATATGAATTACGTCCGCAAACAAGAAACCAATAAATCGGCTATTTCTAAACATTGCTGGGAGGAAAATCATAATTTTAAATTTAATTCAGCTAAAATAATTTGCAGACCTAAATCCATTCATGAACTCGATTTCTTTGAAGCTTTTCATATTTATAAAAATTTTAAAAACCTTGTAAATTGTGATTTCGCTGTTCCCTATTTGTCTGATTGTTGGAAATTTTACATTCAGTCCACATTTCCTTAATTTTTCTACTGTTTACACAGCTACACATTCCTTAATTCCTATTGGTCACACTCCCCACCTCTTCCGTAATCCTATTGGTTGAACTAAATCCGGTCCCTCTCCTATATATACGAGTACTTCTCCAGATTCAGAATTATTTTTTTGCACTGATGACGGTACGCTTTAGGCTACCGAAACAGCTGTATGCACCTCAATAATTTTTCTTTGGCGTTTCTGACGTAGTAGTTTATTCCTGATTTAAACTGTATTAAATTCACTCCCCAACTTTGATCTGAATGAACCAGTTTAGTATTCTAAAAGTTATCGTTGTGGCATATTTTCAAGTAGCAGCCTGATTTCAAGTGGCTGCAACTTGGAAACTAGATAAATGTTGGAACAAAATTCATCCAAGATATTTGTGTGATAAGTTCAATGTCCAACTTAAATTGATTCAGTATTTCAAAAGATGAGAAAATTGCATATATTTCGGTAATCAGATGCAAAAATTATGTAATCAGAAAACATACGCCAAAAAAAGGCAGAAATCTCGCTGATTTTTGACTCAATATATGTATTTAACATCTGTGATATCACTTTTCAGAAATAGCACGAATTTCGTCCATTATAGCAGCGAAAATATTTGCCTATCTTTATTTAGTGAAAAAGAGAAACAATCGCTATTTGAGCAATTAGCCATGATAAAGGTAAATTTTGTTAATAAGACATGAAACGATGGATTTCGACCCAGTGGCAGAAACACCGCGACATAGTTACGGACACAGAAAAGCGGCTTGCGGACAGTTTTTGTCTGCAACTTTCGAATAACAATTCACTTAAAAAAAACTTCTGTATAAAAACTAAAACTAATACTTTTATTATTTATAATTATCTATATTGTGTTGTGTCAAACATTGCTATAAAATATTTAATTGAATGAGATGAATTGAATGAGTACACACAATTGTTTATACTATATTGTCCTGCAGTAAAATTGTATTCGTGTATTGTTGCACGATATCACCTGCTGTTACCCCCCCCCCCCAATCACCTTTCAGGCTTTTTGAGTGTAAGCCATTTTCACCACTGATTAACACAAATTTTGCAGACAGATTATGAAATTTTAAAAGCCTGTCACAGACAGCTACGAAACTTTCTGCCACTGGGGATTTCGATAATTCACTGCAAAAATATTATGTTGTTTTGTAATGAATTAACAGCTTATTTCGTACTTTGAAAGATTAAAAGTAAATGTTATCGGTTAAACGATCCCGTATTGTAGATAGACTTTTGTATTGCGTATTTCTGCAATGTATAAATAATAAAAAAAGTAATTTTATTATTGTTTTGTGAAATAATCTCATATCTCAGCAATCATTTTTTAAAAACATACAAAATTTAATAATTAGCAGTGAAATTCCAGTGGCAGAAAGTTTTGTAGCTGTGTGCGACAGGCTTTTAAAATTTCAAAATCTGTCTGCGAAATTTGCTTGTAATCAGGGATGAGAACGGCTTACACTCAAAAAGCCTGAAGCTGATAGCAGCAATCTTTGGGGGAGAGAGCTTAACAATAGTGGTGATCTCGTGCAACAATACACAAATACAATTTTACTACAGAACTATAGTAATAAACAATTATAAAATAATAAGTTGAACTCATTCAATTAAATATTTATAGCAATGTTTGACACAACACAGTATAAATAACAAAAGTATTAGTTTTAGTTTTGATACAGAAATTTTTATAAGTGAATTATGAAGTGGAGGAGAAGTTTTGGAGCAGTTTTAAAAGAAATTAGCACTTTTCTATGTCCCCGTAGAATCTTAGTAACAGGGGAAAAGAATACGCATATGCTGTCTATCAAGGGAGATATAGGCTGCTTAGGTCGCCGTTGTTAAGTACTGTTTTGTGTGTTCCTACCAAGGCACCTATATGGGGGCTCTAGAGTTCCTACCAAAGAGCATCTAAGACGTCATACATGGGTAGCGCATTGTCGCAGGCGAAAAATGTCCGTAAATTGCAGACAAAGACTGTCTGAAAGTTGTGGGCAATTTTTTTTATTAGTACAGAGACAGACAAAGAGTGTTCGAAAGTTACGGACTAATTGTTTTATTAGTGCAGACAAAAACTGTCTGCAAGCATTTATTCTGTGTCCGCGACTATGTCACCGTGTCACGGTGTTTCTGCCACTGGGGTGAAATAATAGTCTATATTAGCAATTAGTTGCTCTTGCATAATTTTAAAAAATAAGCGGTAAAATGATTGATTCCATATTTCAGCAAATTTATTGCATACATCGGATATTGTCTTTGCAAAAAAGGGCGAATTTCATTGATTAACATAGAGATAAAGCCTATTTCAGCAAACAATTAGGATTAAAATAACCTTATTAAGCAACGGCGAAATGATTGCGTGTTTCAATAATCAGCCACAAAACATCGTGAATTTCAGAAATCACCTTTGAAAAGATTTCAAATTTTATCGATTAACGCCGAATTAATATCGTATTTTAGCAATTAGTTGCACTTAAGCATAAATTTTTGACAGTTAATAGTAAAATGATCCCGTATTTCCGAATTAGGCTGCAAAATTATTGGATATTTCGGGATTCAGCTTTGAGAAAAGCATAAATTTCATAGATTAGCGGCGAAATAATTGAGTATTTGGAGATTAAACTTTATAAAGAATACGAATTTCATCGATTAGGCGCAAAATAATACAGTGAATTTTATTAGTTAGCAGAGATATAATAGCGGTATTTGGGAATTAAATGTGATTAAATGTAAATTTTAACTATAAAAATTGACAACATAGTTAGCGGTGAAAATAATCCCGTATTTTCGAAATCAGCTGCAAAATTATTGTGTATTTCAGCATTCAGCTTTGAGAACAAAGTGCAAATTACGTCTATTATCGACGAAATAATTGAGTATTTGGGACATTTAACTTAAAAAACGCAGAAACTTTATTAATTAGTGATGAAAAAAATTATGCATTTTAGCGATCAATTGTAAAATTATCGCGAATTTTGGAAATCAGTCTTGAAATATGTGAATTTTATCGATAACTGGTGAAATTATAGCATATTTTAACAAGTGGTTGTGACTATATGTATAAATATTGTTAATTTCACATTTATTTTTGCACATGCTGTGCAGTTTTTTTTTTTTTTTTTTAATAATAATGTATAGACCTTTAAAAAAAAAAAAAAAAAAAAAAAAGATGATACCTATATGTACCAGATTGAACAAATATCGAGAGAGAAAAATAGATACCTACCATTCCTTATAGAATGTGTAATTTAATTATTTATGGGGGAAAATTCTTAGGGAATCTACATATTTAAAGCCTGCAACAACTTAAAAATATTATTGTAGATTACAATTTAAAAATTTTTAAATAAAATTATCTAAAAAATAAATATTTAGAAATAATTTAAGTAAAAATTCTTAAATTGCAAATTAGAAGTATTTTGCAACAAATATTTCACTGGCTCCTAATTATTTTAATTATACTTTTATGAAATTTCAGTTCTTTTGGTCAGTAGATTTTGAGCTACACTAAAAAACTAATATCACCAAGAGATTTAAGATTGAAAAAAAAAAAAAAAAAAAAAAAAAAAAAAACATTAAAAAACTCAAAAGTCCCAATAAGTATAATTGCTAAGCATATTGACTAAATTACTTCAAATTTAGTATCCAGTTGTAAAATTTTCTCCAGGATCTAAAAGTCAAAATTGTGTATTCGTTGGAAATATAAATTTTAACATCGTTGCACACTATTCGAAAATCTGACTTCCAAACAGGGTTGTTGATTTTTTTATTTTTTTCAAAAAAATCGATTTTTTTTATTTAAATCAAGATTTAATTGATTTTTATTATGTATTCATACATTATTGTACAACATTTGTTTTTTATTATGTGTATATATATGCACAATATCCACACTATCAATCATTTTACTTAAATTATAAAAATATAAATAATATTCTATTTCTATAGAAAAAATCCATGTAGGCATTTATTACCAACATTTTTATTCAACATAATATCTTCATAATAAGAAGTAATTGTATAACAATCATAAATGCGGTAGTATGAGCCACTCAACTTCAGACTTTGACTTTGTAGCTACAATAATGTATTGAAATAAAGCAAAATTTTACTCACACTATTGAACACATAAAATAATTTTGGAAAAGGATAATTTAATAGGAAATATGACATATAACTGAAGCAATGTATTAAGAGAAAAAAATCTTTACTCATAGTTTCTAATCAAAATTTTAAAAAAAAATAAGGAATTAGGGAAGATAAAAAAAAAAAAAAAAAGATATCCTAAAAAATTTTTACTTAGGTTTAACAAATATCATTTGAATCAAGAAAATTTTTTCACACTTTACCCATTAACAATATTCATATTTTCATTACCATTTTAATACTTTCACTTTTTTTTTAAATCTTTTTTTTTACATTTAGTGGGTACAATTCATTAAAACAAGCAGTGACAGCAGCCTCGAATTGTATTTAACTGATTATATGTAGTTAAATTAAAATGTTATTATTTTTTTAAAACTTTTTGGAGCCTGCAGGGCTTTTTAAACAGTACAATGTAAACAATGCTATTATTTTTTAAATATCATATGAGCCAATGCTAAATGACATAAACTGGTATAAGAGCTAAATAAATAAGGAAATATTTTCTTTTTAAAATGTTTTTAGAAATTGCAGAAGTAGGAATTTCATAGTAAATATTAAATAATACATTGGGAAATTGAGAACTAAAAACTTTAAAATATATCCTTAAAGTGTTTGAGATAAATGAAGGCGGTAAAAACTGATAAAACCCGTTACACCATTGCACAGTAAGTATTATGCCAACCCTGTGGCAACTCGTACCGCTAAAACGCTCTAGAGTGATCCCTGGCAGCAGGAGTTGTTTATATTTAATGTCTACGGATATTCCACCTCCTTCCATGACTTAGCGGTAAGATATATCTATATAGTTTTATTTTCTTAAAACTTACAATTAGTTTTTCATAAAATGTAATTACATGTTTCGTCTGTTATGAAGAACAAAAATTTTGTCAAATATAAACAAACCAGTGTTTCCACTACAGTCGCTTTTTATGCAAAATGCTAGACAGTTATCCAAAATACGATAATTAAAGAACATGATCACACATTTATACTAAAAAATTACATTAAATTCTATAATAATAATAATAATAATAATAATAAAAATCTTTCACAAAAAAGTCACAATAGACAATTTGCACGTTTTCTGATTTTATTCTAATAGAAAATGAAAAGGTAAGAAAATAAATACATACATCTTCATTACATGAATAATAATAAATACACAATAAATACATACATTTTCTTTATTTGAAATCTAATGACAGATTTATAACAATTTTAACATCGCACTATTTACTGTATAGAGAAAACGCAGTATAATATATCGTGACGTCACTCTTTATGACAACAAACTAAAGTAATCGTTGTTTACATTTGATTTCATGCTTTACTTTGCTTCTTGAATCAGTGAAATAGGTTTTCTATGATATAATAATGACTGATATTAAAAAATTGTAGTATAAATATTGTATTATTTGTATTGTACCATTTTGCACTAATACAACAGCTAACGCTTCTCAAAAGTTATTCTTTAGCGTTCCACAGGATCCTATGAAACGAAAACATTGGACAACCGCCATGAAAAGAAAACATTTGAAAATGATGATAATGGAAAATGGTGATAATGATATTGAATGATTCTAAGATGAAAAAGAAATGCTCAGAAATCACATAAACGATTAATAATTACGAAAGTTAAAACAAATTGCTGTTTACTAACCAGGCTAACAGAATGTAAACATTGAAGCATCATAAAGTGTGACGTCAGGCAGCGTTTTGAAGTCACGTGACTTTTGGTTAATTTTAAAGTTATTTTTTAAATTAATGAGAATTTTTTTTGCATTTTTAATAAACTTTTTGAAATTTATGGGCCTAAAACTACCAGAAGAATAGGATTTTGTTCAAATCCCCCATGTGTGCAAATTCCTCATTCAGAATGAACTTTTTTCAAAAATATTGTGATTTCGGACAAATTGTGAAAATAGTTTTCAGTTGCATAAATTTGGTAAGAAATGAAATTATAAACAAACTGTCACTAAACAGTGTGAGCAATCTATTAATGATAAATAATGCAGGCCTTGAAAGTGGGTTTAATTTTTAAGATGCATTTGTACAATTAACTGCTATGGGGGAAAAAAAGAAGAAGAAAAAGAAATCTAAGTAAGAAAGCTTTTGATAAGTTTTATTTAGCTTATTTTTGGAATAGCTTTACTATAAGGCACCCATCGCTGTTGCTGATGTACATCTCACTGAATGAGTCGATTACTGCAAATCGATATTCTGAATCATTACAAAACATCAAAAATACATTTTAAGAAAATAAATTACTGTTTCACTCTGGTGCTTGTTTTGAAATTCACTGGAATAAATTAAGCATATTTTAAAGATTAATAAAATATTTAAAACAGTAATATAAATTTGAGCTACTTCACCACAAAAAAAAAAAAAAAAAAAAAAAAAAAAAAAAAAAAAATCAGAGAGCTTTCAAGCTTTAACACATAAAATTCAGCATTATAAATGATGTATAATCTAAAATAACTTAAAGATTTGCCCCAAAATTTCAAAATTACAGCCTTGCATGAATCTGAAAATGCATGAAAATCTGTACAGAAGCAATCACAAAACAAACAAAAAATAAATAAAATCACTGGATGCAGCTAATTTGTCATGCACGAATCTGAAAATTCATGCTACAGCGGTCAGTATCCCAATATTAGGACTAAAACAATATCACTGGATACCCCTAAGTCATAGCACATGAATCAGAAAATGCATAAAAAATCTGTACTACAGTGGTCACTATCCCGATATTAAAACAAAAACAAAAACAAAAAAAACCATCACTGGATACTCCTAATTCATGGCACATGAATAAAAAAATGCATGAAAATCTATACTGCATCAATTACTAGAATACACTTTTTTCCCCTAAATAATTCCATTTATTAAAAAGTAAAATAAAATAATAAAATACACTCAAAAAATTAATTTTCATACCTCAAAAACGCATTAAAAAGAAATAATTATAAGATAAAATTTTTTTTATAAACCATGTTTTAAATTTTCTGTTGAATCATATAAACGCTACTGAAGGCAGCCGGAACCCCAGCAATTGGATAAAAGTATTAAAAAAATTCCTTGCTATCGTCTTTTGAGCTATTATAAAAGTTTCAAATGGCTATCTAGCCGGGAAGTTAGTTAAAAGTTGATTGCAAGCTTTGTACTGGAAACGCTGCCGAAGGCAGCAGGGTCCCGAAGCAATTGGATAAAAATATTTAAAATAAGCATTTTTACCGTATTCTGGACTATTCCGAAAGTTTCAAATGTCAAGCTACTCGGGAAGTTAGTTAAATAAAATTTCTGTTGAATCATATAAACGCTGCCGAAGGCAGTAGGGACCTGAAAAAGTTGACTAAAAGTATTAAAAAAAAAATGTATTGCCCCCGTGATCTGAGCTATCCTGAAAGTTTCAAATGTCTAGCTAGTCGGGAAGTTAGTGAAAAATCGATTGCAAGCTCTGTACTGATAACGCTGCCGAAGGCAGCAGGAACCCGAAACAGTTGGCTAAAGGTATTAAAAAAATGTATTTTCACCGTGTTTTGAACTATCCTGAAAGTTTCAAATGGCTAGCTAGTCGGGAAGTTAGTGAAAAATCGATTGCAAGCTTTGTACTGATAACGCTGCCGAAAGCAGCAGGAACCCGAAACAGTTGGCTAAAGGTATTAAAAAAATCTATTTTCACCGTGTTCTGAACTATCCTGAAAGTTTCAAATGTCTAGCTAGTCGGGAAGTTAGTGAAAAATCGATTGCAAGTTTTGTACTGATAACGCTGCCGAAGGTAGCAGAAACCCGAAACAGTTGGTTAAAAATATTTAAAAATTGCATTTTAGCCGTGTTCTGAACTATTCTGAAAGCTTCAAATGTCTAGCTAGTTGGGAAGTTAGTTAAATAAATGTTCTGTCGTATTATATAAGCGCTGCCGAAGGCAGCGGGACCTGAAACAGTTGACTAAAATTATTAGAAAAATGTATTGTCACCGTGTTGTGAGCTGTCCTGAAAGTTTCAAATGTCTAGCTAATCGGAAAGTTAGTGAAAATTCGATTGCAAGCTTTGTACTGATAACGCTGCCGAAGGCAGCAGGAACCCGAAACAGTTGGCTAAAGGTATTAAGAAAATGCATTTTCACCGTGTTCTGAACTATTCTGAAAGTTTCAAATGTCTAATTAGTCAGGAAGTTAGTTAAATAAATTTTCTGTCGAATCATATAAGCGCTGCCGAAGGCAGTGGGACTTGAAATAGCTGACTAAAATTATTAGAAAAATGTATTGTCACCGTGTTGTGAGCTGTCCTGAAAATTTCAAATATCTAGCTAGTCGGGAAGTTAGTTAAAAATCGACTGCAAGATTTGTCCCTGACAAACACACAAATAAACCCATAAACAAACCCACAAACAAACAAGAATCGAAGTTAATAAAAACATGGTAAAATCATTCAGCTGGGCCGCATTACGATAAACGCACGCGCGCGGCTGGCACAAAAAGAAAAACAAAGTTCCAAGACAGTTAAATGAAGTACCGATACAAAAAAGTTACTATTAAAAAGTGTCGATACACTGAATCTCATCACAGCATCATGAATCGCCAACAGGTACCCTATAGTAAAGCTTAGCCTTATTTTCTTTATACTGCTTGTGCTGCATTATTATATTTAGAGTAGAGTACAGTATAAACTTGATACAGGGTTGCCACTCAAACAGGAGAATGAAATTCCCTGACTTTTAAAAGGTTTTCCAGGTATATTCTAAAGATTCCAGTCTAACCGTATATTGAGCACTGACTGTGTTGAGGGCAAAATAATTAAGGTCCCACTTGTAAACACAAAATTTACATATGACAAAAGTTGCATATAATGATAGCATTTGTCGCTTATAAGCGAAATAAGAAATTCCTTACATGAGCAAAAAAGAAGTGTGGGGATGTTTAAAAAAAATAGCAGAAGCTAATGGGGGGAAAAAAGGGGGGGGGGAAATGACCGTGCATTGGCAGATTTTTCTTTTCACTGACTTTTATAGTCAGTTTTCAAATTCCCTCACTATTCCAGGTTCTCCAGGTAGCGTGGCAACCCTGTTGATATAAAGTAGTTTTCATACTACCTTAGCTATATCCGTCAAAAACATTATAAATGATTATTATGATACACAACTAAGACATTCAGATTCATTTAAAATTTAACAATATTCAGTTATAATGTATTAATACAGTACACACAACATTTCCCAATTACCCATTACATTAGACTTGTGATGTATCTAATTAAGGCTGTACATCAGTCAGATAGCTCCCTTTCTCCCTTTCCATGTTATCATATATAGGATTTTTGTTGTTTCGTTTTACAAGGCTGTATCATTCAAAAATAAAGTTTTTCGTAATCTGTTTTTTGAAAAGAATAATACAGCTATTTTATTCCAATAAATAAATTTTGGACTGTAATCGAAGTATCTCTTAGTATCTCGATTAGTTAGGATCTCTAATCAAAACATTTAAATTTATTTTTCCAAAAATTGCTAAGCTAAAAGGTGACATATTACCAATAATAACAACATAATTAAAGTAATAATAAACCTAATAAAGAATTCGAAAACTTGTTTAATTATCATATTACAGAAAACTGAGTAACATTTTGCGGAAAAAGCGACTATAAAAAAAGTAATCAATGGTTTGTTTACAAATAACAATACCTTCGTGCAATCAGACGAAGACTATTATTACATATACGTAAAATTAAGCAAGTTTTAAGAATATAAAATTATAAAACACTTACCACTAAATCATGCAAGAAGGTGGAATTTTTGAATAAATATTTTAATTCCCGATTGAAAACCGATTGAAAATAAAAATGTAAAAAACACTGTCACACTCTTAATTTCTTTAATAAAAATTATGATTAACGCGTTCACGCAGGCGTGGTACACTGGTGGGTCACAGAAAAAGTATCCGAGCACTAGCAATGTTTGTCTAAATCATGCAAAATTTCGTATTAATTCCAATTTCTAATCAACAAATTAAACAAACACCGCGGACGGATACAGGGAAAACAATTAGCTTAGCGTCTACAGGATGTACGCATCCGTATGATGTACGCATGCGCTCCAAAGACCATGGACCATGGTATAAATTTGTGTGCATGAGGGATTTATTAAACGTTTTCGCTTTAAAAAAAATTTTAATTCATTATGAATAATGATGAAATAGAATATCTATAATTAAAGAATTCTTAATTTATTTTAAATATTATCTAAATACTTTTTTGACGAAATGGGAAATCTTAAAATTAAAATTATATTCTTCATAACAAAAATTTATTGACTGCATTCACGTTGGTCAGCCAACCAACGTGTCTTGTAAGTAAGAACCGAATTACGACATTTTCGCCGAATAAAAGCATACATTTTGGCTGAGTAATATAGTTCTATTTTCAAATCAACTTTTACAAAAAACAAGAGTTTTCCTGAAAAAAACAAAAACGTTACTCGATTCAGAAAGATCCCATTAACAACATATATTAATTATATTAAAATCGTTCGTGCGGTTTTAGAGATTTACATCCTTACATCCTTACAGTGGACACCACACATTTTCCCTTTTTGGCTTTAAATTGAGATTCAGATCTCAAAACATACTGCATGTAGGAACGTAAAATTTTCAGGATGGATTAAGACCGACGATAAAAGATTATTTTGAAAATATCAGAACAAAATATGGTATATTTGCTGAGATATTAAGTGTCGGCTTTTACAAATCTCTTTGATGTCGAACTAGGCGTATATATGAGTTCGCAGCGTTCCGTCCGTTTGTCCTTCCGCTTGCGTCACTCGAAAAACTGCCGTTTTTCATGATAGTAGTGGCAAAGAAACCAAAAAAATTCATTTCTGAAAGTTTCCTGAAAATGGGCGGAGACTCGAGCTCTGGCTATAGGCATTTTCACAAGTCACTCCTCTAATTCAGAATCTGTATCTAGAGTTAAGGACATTTTATTTATCTTTTTATCCTTTCGTTTATTTATTTGTTTGTTTCTTTTTATAATCTTTTCCTTTCTCTTTATTTTTTTGTTACTTTTTAATGATACCTTCTATTATTTTCCAAATATTTTTCTTTTGGATTATGGGTGTCTAATATTTGTTCCTTTCTAGACGATTTCAGTTGTAGCAAAATCGTATATATCTTGATCCTTTGAAGCTCTTTCAGATTTCTTTTTACAGTTCCTCATGTTAAAAAAATGCATACAATAAATAATTTGCTTGTTAACATTTAAAGTTGGATGTCTAACTGCATGAATCAAACCACAAAGGGCAAATTGTAACATGTTACAACTTGCCCCACCGTATGATTTTGGACATTTTGTTTATTTATAAATATATATATATATATAACCGTTTATACAAAAAATTAAACATGCATTTTATAACTCAACACACAGACTAACTAAATAACTATAAACACTTCTTTAAGATATAAATTAACGTAAATTTAATCAAAATTTACGAAATACATTTTTTTCCAATAACTAGCTAAAATGAAGCACATGTACAGAACCTCCCATTAACCATTTTTGCAGAACATTGATTATGCTTACCTAAAAAAGCGCGTCATTAGAATTATGTTTATCGAAATATCTAATAAAAAAATGCTACAAAATTTTTCGTAAATTGCGTGTTACTTCCTACCCCTGTGACAACTAGCCCCACGCTTCCCTACATGGCTGCCAATCGTTTCGTATTTTCGCCGCCTGTATTTCTTTATAGAAATATTTCACTCATTTAATCATAGAATACTGATGTAAAACCTTATTAAAAATTTCTGTAAAAAAAAATATATATATACCAGTATCCAAAATACAGAAAGGTTGACAGCTATGATATTATTTTTAAAAATATTTATCTTACAAGGAAACATTCAAAAGGTGTCATCTTCAAAAAGTATAGAAAAAAATATATGTGATTCTACTCTTCATAAAACAGCCGAAAATGAAAAAATTATCGGCTGAAATTAATTACAGCGACCACAAAAAATTATCAAAATTAAGCATCTTTGGCGATTTAGCGCTGTTAGGTGATACTTTTGATAGCATTGTGTACGAACAAAACAGTGTTTTGCTTTTTCGCCAAGTACTCAAAATCAATTGCCTAGCAGTGTGAAATCGCCAAATATGCTTCATTTTGATAATTTTTTATGGTCGCTGTAATTCATTTCAGCCGATAATTTTTTCATTTTCTGGTGTTTTATGAAGAGTAGAATAACATATATTTTTTTCAATACTTTTTGAAGATGACACCTTTTGAATGTTTCCTTGTTAGTTGACGCTAATAAAGGTGGAGACTGGATTATTGTAATTAATAAGTGCAATTTAGAAATTTTCATTTATCTTTCTATCTATATATATACGTTTATATATAGCTTTCAATTTACACGAGTGCTTGTGCACTGACTTCAACATAAATTTTCGCAACGCCCCAAAAACATAATTTCTAATTCCATGTACGTTCCGTAAAACGGGTACAATAGCTAGTTAATAATAAATATCAAACGATTTCTGGACAAACAAGGAAACATTCAAAAGGCGTCGTCTTCAAAAAATATTGAAAAAAATATGTGTGATTCTGCTTTTCATGAAACACCGGAAAGTGAAAAAATATCGGCTGAAGTAATTTACAGCGACCACAAAATATTATAAAAATTAAGCATATTTGGCGACTTACCGCTGTTAGGTGATAAGTTCGCAAGCACCAAGATTGCCGTGTACGAACGGAACCGTGTTTTGCTTCACCACCAAGTACTCAAAATCAGTCGCCAAACAGTGTGAAATCACCAAATGTGCTTAATTTTGATAATAATTTGTGGTCGCTGTAATTCATTTTAGCAGATAATTTTTCCCTTTCTGATGTTTTGTGCAGAGTCGAATCACATATCTTTTTTTCAATATTTTTTGAAGGTGACACATTTTGAATGTTTCCTTGTAAGTGCGAATTTGTTTCATACAATTTCGGATAAAATAATTTTAAATGCAACAAAGATATTTCCTGGTAACGTCCTATTATTTTAATTATTCCACTAAATTCTTTCCAAAAAACAGAAAAACAGAAAAAAAAAAAAAAAAAAAAACAGAATACAATTTTTTAAAAACACTTAGAAAGCCATATCTTAATAAAAGTAATTTCCTAAACAAACAAAAATAATCCATTAAATCGTTTAAAAATCAATACTTAATTCCTTCTAAAATGTATTTTCGAAAACTAATATCATTATATGAAACTTGATAATGAAAATGATTGTGTACGATAATGAATGTGAATATATATTTTTATTTTATTTTTTTTTATATTTTTACATATTTTATTACGCCACTCAAAAGTACAATCCTTTGTTGTATTGTATCGTTTGAATATCAAGATAAGTAATTGGTTGTGGCCGAAAGGATAAACTTCGCATTAGAGCTGAGTAATGAGCCAATGACAAATGTCTGAGATTCGCGCTAAGGGTGGTCCGGATACATGTAATACCTATTTTCATCAATTACTTTGGGAATGGCTGCAATGATTTATGGCATTGAACTACATGCTCATGAAATCCAGCACATGACTGTGTGAGGTAGATGTAGTGTCGATTTAAGGTCGCCGTAGGAAATCAGTACTGAAGGTAAGTATTGATCAGAGGTCTGGAAAATATAAGCCTGATCCAGCGTAGTTGGTACCGGTAGTGGTGAAATCGTAACAAAAAATAATAATATAAAAAATTTAAATTAAGCCCTGTCCTTGAATAACTAAATAAGAATAATGGAAAGATTAATTTATTCTTCAGAAAATAAAACTATTTGCAAAAAGGAAAAACTGAGGGCTTTGCGGAGCCAAAATATTCATGCTCCACTGAACTTTTACTTGTGCATTCGTGGATTTGTTTTATTACCCAAGTTCCGATTTCGATTTAAATTTTTTGGGGCCTTGGCAATACAATTAATAATTTGTATTATACTTGAAGGAAATATCATTTATATTTTACACGATCGTTATACTATGATATATAATGGTCGTCTGAGTAGACACTACATTGTTTATACATTTATTGTGATTCTTGAAATTTTGCTTAGAATTCTACTGCATATGAAGAAAAAGAAACTAATGTTATGTACAAAGCGAATGCTTGAAATGTATTATTTCTTAACTCAAAAGAGTTTGATTTCATTTAAATATGTGACTTTTATTCTTCTGCTCTTTAATGATATTATCATTCACTTTATGACCGCAACATATAATTCTAACGAAAAACTTTTTGATACATTCAAGCAAAATATGACTGATTCAAACAGTTTCTACAGATACAGATGTAAGTATGGTTCAACTTTCGGATGTGTGAGGGCGTTCGCTTGTTACTGGAGTTATATGACGCAATTTATACCACTTTATTTCTGCTGCTTTTGCTTTGTTTTGAGCATAATAATGCAGGAGTTCAAGAAAAATCTATTTAAGTTATATGAACAAGATCTAAATTTAGTTATTAAAACTTACCAGAAAATAGCCACTCTGGTTGCAACTCTCAACCAATCCCTTCACATGGTAATTTTAATAACATTCATTGTTTTACTTGGAAAAATATTTTTTTCTTGTTACAATCTTTTTATTCAAAGAAGTGCTATGTCTGCAATGAAAATTATATATTTTGTATTGGTAATTCTGATGTCATCAATTAATTTTCTCTTGATGTGTCTTTTATCTTCCTCTTTGACAAAAAGGGCACTGGAACCAAAATGTTCTATTTGTAGCATTCCTATAAACAGGAGAAATCAAGCGAAACTTCTTCAGTTTATTAACAAAATAAATATGGATTTCATTGGTTTTACAATTCTAGATAACTTGGCTATTGATAAAAGTTTAATATTTTCCGCCATCGGTACGTTGTTAACCTATGGTATATTAATCGCAACTTTTAATATAAATTCAAACTATTAAAACTGTTATTTTCGTAGCTTTTTAAACTCCGTTGCTAAAAAATATTTCTTCTTGTACATTATCTCCACTGTTATTAAGAATAGGTATTTGTCTTCATATAAAAACATAAATATTATGAGAGTATCAGAAGTTTGGAACCTAGAAACTGCACAGGATTCTTTTATTATTTTCTGTAGATTTTCACTCATTAAAATAAATGAATAAATAAATAAAAACGTGTCCATCACGTCACTTAATGTTATTATTATTATCATTGCAAAACTTATATGTCTAATTTAGTTTTACTTTTAAACATGAAACCTCGTATCTTATTACAGGGGCTTATTAACGAAGGGGAACGTACTCCTAGCCCTGAGTAGCAGCGGTCTTAAAAATACCATTTTGCATTTTTTGTCCAAAGCAAAACAATGGTATCAAAAATGCAAAATTTCATCATTTTAATCCCACATACAGGTACACCTTTTCTGTCTGGTGCTCAGTGCAATGGGGGGGGGGGGGACGGAAAGTACAGAAGTTGAACAAAATATTGTGAACACTTTCGCTTTTTTACGTTTTGTCAAATATTTTGAAAAGTTTTTTAGGACTCATCTTGAAACTTTGGTAGCGTAAAGACCATGTTATAACCTCATATTTTTCAGTAAAAGTTTTCTCATGAAAAGGAAAAGGGGACCAGTAAAAAAATAAACAAAAATCAAAATGTTTTGGATCACTTTGCAAAAGGTAATGCTTTAAATGTGTTTTGGCTGTAGCATGTGATTAGGAGGACGTTTCTCATTATCTGTATAAAATTTTATGAGGCTACCACATACATTCATGGAGATATAACGGTTTGTTTCAAAAATTGCAAAAACATTTTCCACTTTTTTAATTATAGTATGTAAGGTATTAGCCCCAATGCAAAGCCCTTTTTAGGAAATATGGCAAACTACATTAGACACAGCATATAGCAATGAAAATGAAAAAATGTTAAATATCTTACGAAATACCAGCACTTTTAATAAATTTTTAACTGCGCATGCGCAAACTTTATAAAAATTCAATTTGCATAATTTAATAGCCAAAGGTATTGAGCAACTTGTATGAAAACTCCAACAAATATCGTTTAAATTTAAAATGTTACGAGAGATAAAATAAACAGAATTTATGTCCTTCTCAAGAAAAAACAAAAGATGTTAGGGGGTTTTACCAATATTTATTTACAATCAGTTAAAACACTGTTATATCACTGGGTATTGATTGAATCAAAATAAAAATGTGAACAAAACATAGTTTAGCGTTTATTTTGAGAGAACTGAATTTCTGTTCATTCTGTTTCTCGTAACTTTTTGAATTTAAACGATATTTGTTTGAGGTTTTCATATAAGCTGCTCAATACCTTTGGCTATTAAATTATGCAAATGAAATTTTTATAAAGCTTGCCCATGTGTAGTTAAAATTTATTTAGTAAAACGGCTTGTATTTCATAAGATGTTTAACATTTTTTCATTATGATTCCTGTATGCTTTGTCTAATGCACTACGCCATATTTCCTAAAAATGACTTTGACTGGGTCTAATACCCTGCGTATTATAATTTAAAAGGTGGAAAATATTTTTGCAATTTTTAAAGATACCATTATATCTCCATGAATAGGGGAGAACCGTGTACTATGGACCATCGTGTAATACGGACCATGAGGAAATTTGTATGCTCAACATTAGATGGTGAAACCATCTCACTGCATATAGTGAATATTTTTGTTATCTAAAGCAGGAAGTGACTTGTACGTGCGTACCTGTATTTGGACGATTATGAAATTGAGTTTTCGGTTTATATGATCACTGATGTAACAAGTATGTTAAAATTAAAGTATTACTTTCTACTGTTAGGTAATTGTAATGTAATTTTCGCGTTAATAGTAGCAAACGTATTTATTTTATGAGCAATTTAGACATGCGTTTCATGGGCATCAATTTGCATAGCGATTTTTGATTGGAAACCACGTTGCTCTGTTTACGCGTGTAATATGAACCATGCTGTGTTGTGTAATATGGACCAGTGGTCCATAATAAAAACAGAGAGGTTTTTTTAATGCTCGGCGTACATATGTCGCATACTCAAAATCTTGAGGCTATAGAATAGGACAGGGAAGCAGAGGTAATCAAATTATCACTTCTTTCGCACACTACCCACTGGATATAACCTTTAGACCTCCCTTTTTTTTTGCCCATTAACTATTTTTTTTTCGTCCATTTCTACTATTCCAAAGAGATGTACAAGTGTGTGAAAGAACATGCTTGACAGTTCGTTTCACAATTCCAAGTGTGTCAACTATTGGGGAACGGGAAGGACCACTATGGACCACTTGGTCCATATTACACATACGTTCATGTAATATGGACCACCGATACGTAAATAAAATAATTATTTTCTGCAATTATTAATAGTTCCCAGAGTATCTTACCAAGTTTAAACTATGTAACTATGCAATTGTAATGAGCAGCCACCAAATTAAACCTTTTTATTTTAATAATTTAAGTTTTATGAGCATTCTTGCTTAGGGGGTCCATAATACACGGTTCTTCCCTATATATGGCAGCCTCTTAAAATTTAATACAGATAATGAGGAAAGCCATCATAGTCACATGCTACAGCCAAAACGCTTTACCTTTTACAGGGTGATCCAAAATATTTTGATTTTTGTTTAATTTTTTACTAGTCCCTTTTTCCTTTTCATGACACAACATTTACTGCAAAATATGAGGTTCTTTACAGTATCAAAGTTTCAAGGCGATTTCTTAAGAATTTTTCGCGATATTTGACAAAACGTAAAAAAGTGAAAATGGTCACATTATTTTGTCCAACACCTGTATGTGTGTTTCCGGCCTCATATGAATATTATCAGACCCTGTCTTACAGTTGAATTTAAAATCCGTATTTAATAATTATTTCCTACTTGAAAATAATATTTATAAGAGTGAATCTAGAGAATGATACAAAACGGAATGTTTGAGTGGTAAGGGGAGTATGGAACGAGTGAGAAAGCGAAAGTGTGTTTGGTGGAGCATCAGAAAGAAAAAGAAAATATTTCACAGGTAAAGAGAGCTGAAGAATTATTTGTTAAAATATGAAAAAGAATATTCTTAATTCAATGCAATAAATTTAATTTTTTTTCTTGTAAACAACTATTATATAAAAAAAAAAAATAAATAAATAAAAAATACGTGGTTGACACAAATGGTCATTTTTGGATTCATCACTCTAGAAAACAAAGTTTAGCAAAAAACTTTAAGCAGATTTTTTTTTTTTTTAATTCCTACTATAAGTTCACATTCTCCTTGTACAAATCTTGCAATTCATTTTTAACTAACTTCTCGACTAGCTAGAAATTTTAAACTTTCAGGATTGCTCAGAACACGGTGACAACACAATACTTCGAAGTCCGATTTTCGAATTTTTTATTAGTTTTCTTATAATTAGTTAAAATATGAAAATGATAACATCCTAATAGCGTTAAACTTGCCATTAAAATATTTAATTGTTGCTAAAAAAAAAAAAAAAAAAAAAAAAAAAAGGAGTTCATTTTCTTTTCACATAAAAATAAATACATTTAATTAAACGTGAACAGTAAAAAATTATAAAAAGTTAAATTATGCATCTCACAAAAATTGACGTTATTATCAATTTAAAAATTTTATGCACACTGATAAGAGCTCTATGGTTCATCAAAAAATTTAAAACATGGTATATACTTATATATATATAATTATTTTTATTTCATTTTGCACGTGTGCTTTTTTTTTGCGAATTCAAAATTATTAAAAAAAAACCTTTTTCGATAGTGTTTGTAAGTAGGAATTGACTTTAAAAAAGTTTCTTTTATATTATTGTTATTATTATTATTATTATTATTATTTTTAAGATTTGTGTAGTTATTGCACATGATAATAAGTTGTAGTAAAAAGCTCCAAAAAGCTGATACTGAATGATAAATAACAAGAAATTGCAATCAAATGCTGTTGAACGCATCAACGCTAAAGAACTATATTCAATCTCAAATTTTTGGAGTGAACGATTTTCGAAATGCCAGCAGTAATGCAATGCCAGCAGTAATGCCAGCAGTAATTTCGAAATGCAATGTAAAATCTGCAATGCGCACGGATAATTTATATGGCCGAAAAATGCCCAATAAATAAATAAATAAATATCTGATGTTTCTTTTTTTCTTTCCTTCTTTCCTTTCTTTCTTTTATTTTAATTCAATTTTTTTTTAAATATAAGGAGGAAAATCAGAAACAAAAGAAAATGATAAATAATAAGAAAAGTGGGAACTAAAGTTAGTGAGCAATTTCCAGATATCTATAATAATAAATGGAAAGGTTTGTCTGTCTGTCTGTCTGTCTGTCTGTCTGTTCTTTTATACGTTCAGCCCCTATTGAACGCAGAAGTACAAGAATTGACATACGGATGCTCTGGAGCCTTTCCGATGTTTTCCTCGAAACAGAATTTAAAAATCTTAATTAGTTTCGGAGATATTAATTAAAATGCTGACCCATATCGATCGCGAAAATGACCAAAAATCCTTATTGCTTAAAAAGAGGCATTCTATCTGCATTCAGCAGACGATTTTAACAGCTGTCTCTAACGGAAAAAAAACATGTGCAAGTCATTAATGTCACATGATCTTTAACTGGGGTTAAAAATTGCAAATTTCAAAGTGCTTCAAATTTTCTTTTTCGTACACAACACTTAATATACAACCTATTCAGCACAAAACCAACCTGCAGTTAAAATTTCATCAAATTTCATTAATAAACAAAGCAGTTACATTTTAATTGCTAATTAAATTTTATTCTAACACGTAATCTATCTTTCAATAGGCGATAGGAGTTTCCATAGCAACAAAATACGTTTGAAGGAACTAAAAAATACTTTTTCTTTTTCTTTTTATTTCCATTACCCGACTACCGTGGTATAGATTTTGGCGAAATAAAAAATATTTATTTTTCTTTTTACTTCCATTAATAAAACTACCGTAGATAATGGAATTAGAGATTTCACGTGATTTACATGTTTTATAATATCCTGATTAGGTTTTCTTTTGTATCACAGCTACTAATTAAAATAATTTCATAAGTAACACATTATTTGAAAGCTTTGTTGATTTGGAATTGAACAGTAGATTACAGAAACTTCTACCGCCAGATATTTTAAAATTTCGATATTTCAAATTCCAATTAAATTATTTTTGATACATCATTCGAAAGATATTTTAAAGTTCTTTTAAATTATCGAAAGTTTTCACCAGATTTACACGCTTTGAGGTTTCTTGAATTAGTTTTCTTTTGTATCTCAGCTACTAATTAAAATAATTTCATGAGTAATGGTATTTGAAAGCTTTGTTGACTTGATACACATTTTAAAGTACTTTTACATTATCGAAAATGGAATTCGAGATTTCACCCGATTTACACGTTTTGAGGTGTCCTGATTACGTTTTCTTTTGTATCTCAGCTACGAATTAAAATAATTTTATAAGTAATACATCATTAGAAAGCTTTTTTGATTTGGAATCGAACAGTGGATTACAGAAATTTCTACCGCCAGATGGCGCTGTAATATTTTCAAATTTCAATATTTCAATTTCTAATTATGATTAAATTATTTTTAATGCATCATTCGAAAGATATTTTAAAGTTCTTTTATATTATCGACAGTTTTCACCAGATTTACACGTTTTGAGGTCTCCTGAATTAGTTTTCTTTTGTATCTCACCTACTAATTAAAATAATTTCGTAATTAGTACATCATAAGAAAGCTTTTTTGATTTGGAATCGAACAGTGGAATACAGAAATTTGTACCGCCAGATGGCGCTGTAATATTTTAAAATTTCAATATTTCAATTTCTAATTATGATTAAATTATTTTTAATACATCATTCGAAAGATATTTTAAAGTTGTTTTATATTATCGACAGTTTTCACCAGATTTACACGTTTTGAGGTCTCCTGAATTAGTTTTCTTTTGTATCTCACCTACTAATTAAAATAATTTCGTAATTAGTACATCATAAGAAAGCTTGTTTGATTTGGAATCGAACAGTGGAATACAGAAATTTGTACCGCCAGATGGCGCTGTAATATTTTAAAATTTCAATATTTCAATTTCTAATTATGATTAAATTATTTGTAATACATCATTCGAAAGATATTTTAAAGTTCTTTTAAATTATCGAAAGTTTTCACCAGAATTACACGTTTTGAGGTGTCCTGAATGAGTTTTTTTTTTTTTTTTTTTTTTTTTTTTTTTTTTTTTTTGTATCTCAGTTATTAATTAAAAAAAGTTCATAAGTAATACATCATTTGAAAGCTTATTTTAGTTGATACAAATTTTAAAGTACTTTTACATTATCGAAAAATGGAATTCAAGATTTCACCCGATTTACACCTTTTTAGGTGTCCTGATTAGGTTTTCTTTGGAACAATAGATTACAGAAATTTCTACCGCCAGATGGCGCTGTAATATTCATCTAATATTCTAATTATGATTAAATTATTTCTAATACATCATTCGAAAGATATTTTAAAGTTTTTTTACATTATCGAAAGTGGAATTCGAGATTTCACCTGATTTACAATTTAAAGTGTCCTGATCAGGTTTTCTTTTGCATCTTAGCTAATTGAGTAAGAATAAGTAACTGGAATGGAACAATAGATTACAGAAATTTCTACCACCAGATGGCTCTGTAATATTTTTAAATTTCAATATTTCATATTCTAATTATGATTAAATTATTTCTAATACATCATTCGAAAGATATTTTAAAGTTCTTTTACATTATCGAAAGTGGAATTCAAGATTTCACCTGATTTACAATTTAAAGTGTCCTGATCAGGTTTTCTTTTGCATCTCAGCTAATTGAGTAAGACCGTTCAAAATTGGTATATGCAAGTTAATTAGGAGGGGCTGGAACGGTGGGGAAGGAATAGGCGCGCATCGCGCATGGGTTTGGGACTCGGTGCGAGTTTTTACCCGATGATAAAAGATTTTTTTTTTATTTTATTTTCTTAATAATAAAAGTTTGAGTTGAGAAGGAATATGCGTGTACAGCGCACGTATATCCTCAAGCGTGCGCGCGCAGCGCGCATGGGTCTGCGCTGCCGAAGGCGGTGGCGTCCCGGTGTGAGTTTTTACCCGATGCTAAATGATATATTTTTTAATTCCTTTTCTTGAGAATGAAAGTTTATGAGTAATAACATTGAATTTTGAGAATTCATAAGGATAGTGAAGGAATACGTGCGCGCAGCGCACGGGTCTACGCTGCCGAAGGCAGTGGGGACCCGGTGCGACATTTTTCCCGATCAGAATTTTTTTTTCCTCTTTTTTTATCACATGATACAAATTAATGCAATTTTGAGAATTCATTAATTATTGTGATTCATTTAAAAATAGTGACCAGCGAAGCGGGCGTAGCCTGCTAGTTAGAAATAAAGGACGTTGTAAAATTTGAACAATATTTTTTGAAAACGTAAAAAGATTAGTGAAATTTTAAATGAAAAATAATGTAGGAGAAGAAATGACAGTAGTGAAAGCCAAAATAATGTCCAGAATCAACAGTAATATATCCGTATATGAAAGTTCATTTCAGAGTACCTAGAACAAATCTGTTTTGTTCGTTACCTCTGACAGCAAACGATGAAAATTACATAATGTTTTAAAGGGAAAAAAAAATATCCAAAATTAATACTGGAAAAAAAAAAAAAAAAAAAAAAAAAAAGAGAGAGAGAGAGAGAGAGAGAGAGAGAAAGAAGTTAAACCAAAGTACCGGATCTGAATCGCAAGCCAATCAGAAGAGAGGATACAAAAACAAGGTTGCTTCATCAAAGTATGAAGGAATTTCGGATTGGTGAAAAGCAAAACTAAACTGAGATTTAAGAAAATAAATTCTGAACAAAAAGGGAAAATTTTGACTTAAAAAAAGGGGGGGGGGATAATTCTTCTGTAATACATTGTATTCCAACAGGTTCATCTGACACTACTGCAATCGCATGTAGTGGTATGCGGCGGCAAGAGTAAGTCGACGCATTGGTATTTCAGCCGTACTTCACTGAATCGCTTATCTAGGTCATTGCATTTACTGGTGTCCAGGTTACGCATGAATTTGTTTATAAATACGCATGAAATCTGTAAGCGCCGATCGGGTTATTATTATGTCGTCACATTCTGTCATTGCTTTCGTTGAACTGATAAGTAGCGGTTCAACTAAAGCGACGACAGAATGATCGGTATTATAATATGGCCATCAATACATCATTATTTGACCGTACCGACTAACGTAATGATAAGCTCAGCCATGAAGACTAGGAAGTATGCAGATGGGCATTATTATGTTTTGTTGTATGTGTAGGAGGGTCCATAAAAGAAAGGCAACATTTCGAGGAGTAAAATCTCATTGACGTATGGCTTTTTCATAAAGTGTTAAAGATAGTAAGGCGTGTTGCAGACGAGAGTGAGGTGAATTTCCCCCTTTGCCCTGGACGTCACCAGACACATCTATGCAAAAACTCGCTTTTTCATTACTTGCGATTCTTTTCGATTACTTTTTTATTAAAGAGGAACCCATTGTTGAAAACGATTCTTTTGCAATACATGTGATTTTAGATCGATCCGGCGCCACTGCAATCGCTCCTAGTGGTATGCAACGGCAAGAGGCAGTCGGCGCATTGGTGATTTCAGGGATACTTTCGCTAAGTCGATTATCTAGGCCATTGAACTTACTGGACTCCCGCATGAAATTGTTCATAAACGGGCATTAAGTGCTGTGAACGTCGATCGGACCATTACTTCTTCGTCACATTCTGCTGTCACTCTCGTTGAACCTCTACCTTTTTGATCATCAGTACGGCCATGATTTACATATTCTTTCCAACATTGTCGAATGGTAGCCTTTCGGCCAAAATGTCAAAAAATCCAGCAATTTGGTCATACTGCCACCTTTTGCCCAAATGTATGCCCTCTCACAAATAGCGACATCTGTTTATATCAAACGCTAAAAACCGCTGCATAGTGGTGAGCGGCCTCCTCCCGTCTTAGAATCTGCTTATACCGCTCGAATATGCATTTGTGAGGTATTGGTAGAGACCCTGTAAGTCGAAGGAGCTGAATTCGATGAAAATTATGACCTAGAATCGGAATGTCCTCCATTTTATAGCTGATGCAGATGCTTCATTGCAATGCCCTGCAGCTCCAGCTAATCTGTCATCGGCCCCCAAAATTAATTATTTATATATTCCATCGTAAGACCTTTACATTCGCAATTACATTACATTCAAATAATCCCTTCTTGCTGTATCGATTTTCTTGTTTAGAGTGTATTTAAATTAGTTTCATTATTTTTGATATATTCTTGCAATAGAAAATTTTAATTTATCATATAATTTATTTTATAACCATTTGGGAAAATCAATCTGTGTTGAAAATTACGTAAACTCAATCATTTCGACCTGAAGAAACAAACTTCATACTTTCGCCTTGTGCTTAAAATTTGAGCTAATTTTTTTATTGCAGAAATCTTTTTCCCATATACTATGTAATGATGTAATGAATATTCTAACTTTCATCAAAATTCGATAAGTACAATGGGATTTAGAAAGAGCTAAATAGTATCATTTTTAGGAAAATGATACTATTTAGGAAAAAGAAAAAAAAAATCTTAAGTTGAAATTTTTGTTGATAGGGCAGATCATTAATTGCAATAACGTCACATAAAATCTGAATTTATAACATAATACGATAAAAATTTTACAATTATATTGAATATGCACTTTCATATTTATTTGAAAACTCATTTTCTTCGATTTATTAATTTGTGAGTGCATTTTTTTCTGAAAACTTTGCGCTATTTCACAGTATAATAGTGGATATTACGAGCGAATGAATTAAAATAGTGGACAAATACACTATCACAATATCTCTTCCAACATAAAAATGTTGAAAAATTAGAAATTTAATATTTACCATTTGGATTATCTTACTTCCAAATGCTAGTTCAATGGCAATGATTTGATTCTTAATAACATCGTAAATCTTACTAGTTCTATACCTTAAAGTGTTACATCTCAAATTTTCTCTGTAAGTTGCAATTCTTCCTTTTTTTAAACTCTATACCCCTCTACAGATGGCAGCACTAATCATTATTTATTTATTCCTTCTATTCCTTCAAAAAAAAATTTTATTCTATCGAAATATGGTTTCGCTTGAAATTCACCTGACTCCTTTTCATGTTCTGAACATTATTCCCCCTTTTTTTTAAGTCAAAATTTTCCCTTTTTGTTCAGAATTCATTAACTTTTCTTAAATCTCAGTTTAGTTTTGCCTTTCACCAATCCGAAATTTCTTTCATCCTTTGAAGAAGCAATCGCGTTTTTGCATACTGTCATCTGATTGGTTTGCGATTCAGATACGATACTTAGCTCCTCTCTCTCCTTTTTTTTGGTCCTTTTTCCTTTAAAAAATTATATAATTTTCATTTTTTGCTGTCAGAGGTAACGAACAAAATAGATTAGTGTTCCAGGCACTCTGAAATGAACTTTCATATACAGATATATTGCGGTTGATTCTGGATTCTCCCATGTTAAGAAAATCGTAAATTTCTAATAACTTTCGAAGTTTTTTAATTGGAATGTTGTAAATGAATAGGGTTCTTGCCAGTATCAAAAGTAATATTTTAAAACTGGTCTGACCTTTCTGCGATCATTTGTTCGTGAGATATCGTGTAAACAGACTAACAAACTAACGGACTAACACACTAACAGACACCCTACAGACAGACACCGTACAAATTTTGTCATTTTCGGATTCCTCACACCTGAAAACGTGTAAAAAAGTAAAAAAAACCGATATCGAAAATTTTCACGATTACCTAAGTTCCCCATACCTATAGTATGATGGGGAACTAAAAATACTGTTAAAATTTTACAACGTCTTTTATTTCTAATATCTGGAAATTACTCACTAACTTTAATTCCCACTTTTCTAATTATTTATTATTATCTTTTGTTTTACATTAATTTCTGATTTTCGTCCTTACATTAATCAAAAAAAAAAAAAAAAACCCATGAGATGTTTATTTATTTATTTATTGGGCATTTTTCGGCCATATAAATTATCCTTGCGCATTGCAGATTTTACATTGCATTTATGACTGCTGGCATTTCGAAAATCGTTTATTCCAAAAATTTGAGATTGAATATAGTTCTTTAGCGTTGATGCGTTCAACAGCATTTGCTTGCAATTTATTGTTATTTATCATTCAGTATCAGCTTTTTGGAGCTTTTTACTACAACTTATTATCATGTGCAATAACTACACAAATCTTAAAAATAATAATAATAATAATAATAATAATAACAATAATATAAAAGAAACTTTTTTAAAGTCAATTCCTACTTACAAACACTATCGAAAAAGGTTTTTTTAATAATTTTGAATTCGCAAATAAAAAGCACACGTGCAAAATGAAATAAAAATAATTATATATATATATATATATATATATATATATATATATATAAGTATATACCATGTTTTAAATTTTTTGATGAACCATACAGCTCTTATCAATGTGCATACAATTTTTAAATTGATAATGACGTAAATTTTTGTGAGATGCATAATTTAACTTTACTGCACATGATTGCAGTAACTACACAAATCTTTTTTTTTTTTTTTTAAAAAAAAAGTAATATAAAAGAAAATTTAAAGTCAATTCCCACTTACAAACACTATCGAAAAAGTTTTTTTTTTATAATTTTGAATTCGGAAATAAAAAGCACGCGTGCAAAATGAAATAAAAATAATTATAAGATAAAATATATATATATATACTAGCTGACCCGACAAACGTTGTTTTGTCATATAAATTATTTCTAGAGAATATTTTGCTAGAAAAAAATAACTAACTTATTATAAGTGTGTTAGGATGTGGTATATACACTAAGCGACAAAAAAAAAGCCGCACTGCAGAAAAAATGACTTATACCTTTTTTATTCGTAATAACTTTAAAATTAATGTTTGAAACAAATGAAACTCTCTTATTTGCGTAATACCAAAGGGATGAAATGATACCTATGTACATTTTCGATTTAATAATTTGCATTATTGTACACTACGAAGTAATTTCTAAAAATGAGCATAAAACTTTCTTTTTGAACATAATGCAATAACCATACACTTTGTATTCTGTTATGATTTATTAAATGAAATAAACAAGTTATACTTTAATATATGAAATAAAACTATTTTTGTGTTAGATCTAAGCAATTTTTTATTAAAAATATGTATTCTGCATTGGGTTAATTCCACCTTTATATGGAATTATTGCTTTAATGCACAATGGCATAGTATTATACAGTGTTTTAATATAAATCTCAGAAATTTCAACGTGCAAAATATCACAAATAATTTTTTCTAGTTCAGGCAGAGTTACAGGCTGCGAATTTCGAATCCTCTCCCCTCTCCAACGCTTTTTTATTGACGAAACATTTTCGAGAGGATCACGATTAGGACTATTCTCATGCCTGGTAAAGAAGAAATTTTACTATATCTTTTGTGGGATTTAACTTAAAGTGAAAAAAGATATGATTACTTACAGAATTATAGGTTCTCATTGGAATGGATAGGAAATTTTGACAATTTGAAGTAATAAACTGACCACAGACGCCGCGTAGTAAGGTGCATTTTTAGCGTAAAATGCTGTTTACGGAAATGTCCAAGATACCTCCAAAATAGTCGGACAGGCAACATTTTTATGAAGATTGTGTTTTATTTCGAGTTAATTAATCCCTTGAGCATAATAATTTGTCCGACTGTTTGAAAAGTTATGCACCTCCGTACCATAATGTACGGAGATTGTGTCACTGTTTTAAAAGTGTGATTTTCATTATGTCGGTCATATTTTCGTTGTCAGTTCCGCTTGTTTTCTTTAGCTCGAAATAAGTTAAACTTGATTCATAAAAGAGAAACAGTTCAGCCCAATAATTAACTAATCATTTTTTTATTTTTTTAGCCATCTGAGGTCATGGTTTCCTAATTTTCTTCACAAAGAATGGAATTTTTTCAAATTTTCTGTCATTTAAACCTGCTTTGTTTAATAGTTTCTGTACTGTATTTAAAGAAATTATGCTGCTAAACACTTTTTCTGAATCTCTTTTATGTTCTAAATGTAATACAAACCGATTTTATAAGAAATGGCTTTTTAACTTACGGTCATCTCGCTTCGATGAGCAACATGGCCGCCATAAACCAAATTTCCAGTTTAAACGACCAAAAAACGTTATAACTTGCTAAAAACCGTTTTATCAATATTTCGTTAGCATTTAATTATTTTACCATCTCACGCATTAAAATATTTTTTGATTTTCACTCAAAAATTAATACGTTTTGTGGCATCGTTAACTGCCTTATTCTTATCATTTTTGAAATAATTTCTAAAATTACAATTTTCCTGACTATCGTATTTTGTTTTTAACACTGGACTGAGTACTAATGTGTATGTGGTGGACAACATAATAAAATCTGTTCGAAAATTTGCTTTTTAAACGATAAATTTGGCGGTTGTAGAAAGCGAAAAGGAAAATATCCAAGTGCGGCTTTTTTTTTGTCGCTTAGTGTAAGTGGAAGATGTATGGAGCGCTGTGAACGGTGAAGGAATATAAAAATAACAAAACACCAAACATTTCTTTTTTTAATTTATTAAAATTGATTCTTTAAAATTATATACATATCGCAACTTATAACAATATTACTAAAAAAACAATATCAATCCCTTAATGCAACAGAGTGTACAATATTTTTTGTTATCCCATCTTTCGCCAATACAAACAAACTGGGTGGTTTGCCACTCGAGAGCCACGTATAATCCTGTACTGATAAGTATAAAGGATTTAAGTCCAAAAATGTCGATTTTGAGTTAATTACATAGTCAGACTCAGAAAACAATTCTCTATCGATTGGTATAAAGGATTTAAATCCATGTCATTTAGTCTTTGAGAAAATCCATTGGTAAAAAAAGATTCAAGTCAGAAATTTAGCATTAATCTTTGGTATAAAATAAATATTTAATTCAATTATTCCCTTTATTAAATGAAGATTGACAATCACTGAATGATATAAAGCGTATAAACCAACATAATCCCTTTTTCCTAATCGATTCTGCTCATTAGCTTTTAGTTAGTTTAACTTTATTTTTCGTCTCCTGAAAAATCAAGAATATGGACTTAAATCCTTTATACTTATCAGTATAGAATTGTACATGTGAAACACATGATGTGCTCAAATCTAAGCCACAGACAGACATCGTTTGGCCCTGAGACTTATTGATAGTCATTGCAAATGCCAATCTAATTGGAAATTGAGGGCGTTTAAATTGAATTGGAACATCGGTGGGTATAATAGGAATTCGCGGTAGTAATATATTTTCACCTCGGAATTTGCCATTTAAAATGATGGCTTCGATAACATTTTTCATTAATTTTTTTTATGACTAATCGCGTGCCGTTGCACAACCGTGGTGGGTTCAAATTACGAAGCAAAATAACCGGAGATCCAACCTTCAGTTGTAAATTATGCGGTGGCATGCCTGGTAAATCCAATGAGTTTAAAAACTCTGTTGGATAATTTACAGCTTCGGTGGCATCGCAAACTGTATCATTAGATTTGTATGTCACCAAGTCTCCTGGTAACAAATGTTGTATCTTGAGATTCAATTCGTTGACGTCCACATTTTTTGCTGCTAAAGTTGCTCTTTCTGCCAGCCACTCATGATTTGTGTATCGTCTGTGTGTTCATCGGGAAATATCTGGTCAATAAGAGCATCTTGCGAATTAATGATTGTGCAGAAATCGGTCGGTAATTTTATGCATCCAGTTTCATCTGTAGTAACTTTTCCCTCGCAGATATCTAACAGTTGTTTTGAGAATGTTTCAGCGGATGGATCTTGAAGAATTTGAACGCACAAATTTACTTTCAGCTGTACTTTTTCAACATTACGCCACAATGGCGATGATTTTAAGCACACGTTGATCTCATCAGCGTATGTTGAACGCGGAATAACGGTAAGTGCTTGTCTGAAATCACCTGAAAGGAGTAACAGAGTGCCGCCAAATAGTTTGTCGTTGTTTTTTATATCTTTCAATGTCCTGTTCGACGCCTCAAGCGAATGTTTGTGTGCTATAGTGCATTCATCCCAGATAAGAATTGTACACTGTTTCAGCACTGTGGCCATGGACGATTGTTTTTTTATGTTGCACACTGCGTCTGGGTTATTTTGAATATTTAGTGGCAGTTTAAATAAGGAATGAGCTGTTCTGCCTCCATCCAATAAAGTTGCCGCAATGCCAGATGATGCAACAGCCAATGCGATGCCACTATTTGATCGTATTTCGGCGAGAATTAGCGAAATAAGGAATGTTTTGCCAGTTCCACCTGGTGCACCAAAAAAAAAAAAAAAAAAAAAAAAAAAAGAATCCACCTTGTCCTGCCGAAACTGCGAGCATGATGCGGTCGTAAATGGTTCTTTGTTCTTCATTCATTAGTGGGACATTGCGAGCAACAATCGCTGCCATTTCTACAGTATTGTATTGTAGTTCACGATTCAATTCAGTGTTTATTAAATCAGATGCATTTCGATTTGTTGAATGCATACCGAAATGACTGAGTGGTAAGTTGGCAATGATGATGCAAAGATCTTCAATAGCAATCAATGCTTCATTGTACATAGCGTCACTGAATACTATCGTTAAATAGTTGCACCGTGAACGATGATGATGCAATATATCATCAGTCATTGAATCTTTGTGATTATCCCATAATGTCTCTGCTCGGGCCGGGAAACATGTAGTCAACACTATAGCGAATAGTAGACGAATTTGTTTTGCTGTACACTTCAGTCCTACTTCAGCAAGCATACACGCCCACAGGTTGTCGTCTTCCAGCAAGCCGAGTGCAAGGCATGCATCTTTATACGTTGGATACTGTTGTCCATTCACTTTACGTAAATCTTGAAATGACAAAGGGCCGATGACATTAACCAATAACAGTCGAAGATAAAAGCACTCAGTCTGCCTTGGATTGACTGTAAATACTCGCCCCAAGGTGTTTGATTTGAATAAACCGGGACATGCATCAATCGGCGTGCCTTGCTTGCAGGGCATCCATTTTTTTGTTGGAGCCCATGTGAAATAGCGTGGTACTTCTGAATAGAGTAATGCCCGTGCAAAAGCACCGAAAGCATCCGCACGATTATACAATTCAAAAAATTCGGTGAGTGTAGTTTTTGGTGGATTTATAGCACGATCAATCGCTGTCTCGCTCGTGAAATATACGCGCTGGCCATTTTCAAGACGGACGGCTAAATGAAGAACTGCTGGATCCCGTTCATGAATTGGGAAACCAAAGATACGCCAAACAGCTTCATTGGAGCTGACGTACCGATCAATTTCGTAAAGTGTTAGTTCATCGTTGTTATTCACCGGAGGAGCATTCACATTGGTATTTTCAACTCGAAATACAGCCATATCACTGCCTTTATTCACATACTTGCAAACGTATTTGATGCTCTTCACTGAACTGCAGAACTGAACATTAATATGAGCATTGAATGTTTTGCTCAGGAGAGGCGAATATGGGACCACCCAACGGTTATCATTGTCAATGTCTATGTTGTTGACATAGATGACCGCCATAGATGATAAGATTGTCCGCCATTATCGGGATTTCTTCGACGATATATTGGATATCCGTCAACATTTGTGATCGTATCGTTAGTCAAATTTTTCGGAAAACTTTTAGTACATTTTCCATCTGCACAAATAATAATGGCCTAAAAATTCATTTTTCATTTTAACATAAAATAACTCCGTCGGATATTGACGAATTTTTTAAAAGAATATACCATTTTAATCCTCAGGCTAAAAATATTAACTTTGAAAAAATATTTTAAACACTTACGGTTAAAAATTCATTTTTCATTTCAACATTAAATAAATTCTGACATCGTGTTTACGATTCTAAAAATATTAACTTTGAAAAAATATTTTAAACACTTCGTAAGATACGGTTACGATTCTAAAAATAATAACTTTGAAAAAATATTTTAAACACTTCGTAAGATACGGTTAAAAATTCATTTTTCATTTCAACATTAAATAAATTCTGACATCATGTTTACGGACAACTCACGCCATCTAGGTGGAAAAGTTGTTGAAAGAGTTGGTTAAAAATTAATTAAAAAAGAACTAATTAAGTTACAACTTTCATTTGTAAATCTAAACCATTCTCGAATCCACCTGAAGACACACAAAAAATTTCATTAAACTCGGTCCAGCCGTTTAGGAGGAGTTCAGTGACATACACACGCACAAAAGAAATATATATATAAAGATATATATATATATATATATATATATATATATATACACTAGCAGACCCGGCCACGCGTTGCTGTGGCTAAGTTATACGTTGATAATTTGATAAGGTATATAGTATTTCCCCACAACTGATTTCGCGATTTTTTTTTTTTTTTTTTGGGGGGGGGGGCGCCGTTTTGAATGATAACGATGTCGTTCTGGATTCTTTGCAATAAAATATGGCAACCTGCGTGCTTTTATTTTAGATTTATGATTTATGATTTTATCAGTTATGATTTTTAGATTTATGATTTAGCCATAATTGCCAAACCCAGTTGTGGGGAAATACTATAGTTGTTCCTTTGATAAATATTTCAAAACTTTAAAATAAGATATCTCATGAAATATTGGGCATTTAAACTAAATACAGGTATCATTTTAAATAGAAAAAGATTTTGGAAAAGATTAATATATTTTAACGGAGTGATGAGAAGGTTTTGAGTATGTTAAAATTTTTTATAGTAAATTCAAGTTAATCAAGAGGGAAAGCATTGAGGATCAAGATAAGAAAATTGCAAGATTTTAAGATCTTTTTTAAACAATAAATATGAGTCAAAATTTAATGTAAAATACATGTATAAATCACAAATAAATGGTAAATTGATAAATTATTAAAGAAAAATAAAAGAAAAATAAGAGAAAAAATTATTTAAAGTTTCGAACATCGATCATATAGATTAGCGTTACAAAACAAATAAACAAACCTAAAATCTTCCAGACTTTTAAATAAGTTTTAAATTAAGTTTCAAAATTCAATGTTCAATAAAACAGACTTTTAAATAAGTTTTAAAATATTGAAATGGTTGCATTTTATTTAGAACTTTATATGTATAGATCACGAAATTCTTAAAGAAAACGAAGTGATACAGATTACAATAATGCAATAAAAATTGAAAAAGCAAGGTTATGTCGTAAGTAAATTTTTAACACACGTGTCACGTGAAATAAATTATAGCATATACATAATGTATCTGATATAAGATATTAACATGTTGCAGCGGAATAAATTTCATGTCTGTCATCCTTAGCGGAAAAAAAATGCCGCCAAATTATCTGGCGAACATATTTAATTACTTTCAAAAATCATGGTTATTTTAACAACTTATATTGAGAGAGTAATGTATAATATGAAACAATATTTGGCACAATACATATTACGAAAATATACATCTGGATTGTATATTTTAGTGTTACGTTTTTGATCGCCAAATTAAAAAGAAACTCCAAGGACGACAGAGTTTTGAAATTAAAAAATAATTTTTTGTCAATTTGACAGCAAAATAACTCAATCTAACGTATGCACATGATAACTAATACATATCATCTATACAAAAATATGGGTATTAAAATCGGGAAATAGTTTTCCTCGATTTTTAATAATTTTTTACAAAAATCCAATGGACGATTAACATAGGAAATATTTTTCTTGACTTCACAGACGGTCAGTGACATCACACTTCGCTAGCGTATAACTACATTAGTATTTTATCAATGTGTATAAAATCTTTAAAGTGATTATGATGTCAATTTTCGTGAGATGCATAATTTAACTTTTTATAACTTTTTAACGTTTACGTTTGATTAAATGTATTTATTTTTATGTAAAAAGAAAATAAACTCGTATTTTTTTTTTTTGGCAACAATTAAGTTTATGGAACTCGCAGATATCTTGGAGCAACTGTAACAAAGGGCTATAATTAACAAATAATTGCAATAAAATACTACTGTGACTATAAATTTTGATAAAAACTATCCTATCTCTCAAGTTGGACCAAACTGCACACAGTGTGCAAAATTTTGTTAAAATCGGATCATAAGTTTAGGAGTTTACTGCGGACAAACATCGTGACACGTATTTTTTTATATATATACAGATATACCATGTTTTAAATTTTCTGATGAGCATAAAATTTTTTAATTGATAATGACGTCAATTTTTGTGAGATGCATAATTTAACTTTTTATAATTTTTAATGTTCACGTTTAATTAAATGTATTTATTTTTATGTCAAACAAAAAAAAAAAAAAAAAAAACTCCTTTTTTTTTTTTTTTTTTTTTTTAAGCAACAATTAAATTATAGCTAACATTTTAATGGCTAGTTAAACGCTATTAGGGTGTTATTATTTTCATATTTTAATTAATTATAAGAAAACTAATAAAAAATTGTCGCCGTGTTCTGAGCAATCCTGAAAGTTTTAAATTTCTAGCTAGTCGGGAAGTTAGTTAAAAATCGATTGCAAGATTTGTACAAGGAGAGTGTAAACTTACAGTAGGAACTGAAAAAAAAAATCTGGTTAAAGTTTTTTGCTAAACTTTGTTTTCTAGAGTGATGAATCGAAAAATGACCCTTTCTGCCAACCACGTTTTTTTTTTTTTTTTTTTTTTTTTTTTGTTAAATAATAGTTGTTTACAAGAAATTTTTTTTAAATTTATTGCATTGAATTAAGAATATTCTTTTTCATATTTTAACAAATAATTCTTCAGCTCTCTTTACCTGTGAAATATTTTCTTTTTCTTTCTGATGCTCCACCAAACACACTTTCGCTTTCTCACTCGTTCCGTACTCCTCTTATCACTCAAAAGCATTCCGTTTTGTATTATTCTCTAGATTCACTCTTATAAATATTGTTTCGAAGTAGGAAATAATTATTGAATACGGATTTTAAATTCAACTGTAAGACAGGGTCTGATAATTTTCATGTGAGGCCCGAAACACACATACACGTGTTGGACAAAATAATGTGACCATTTTCACTCTTTTACGTTTTGTCAAATATCTTGAAAAGTTCTTAAGGAATCGCCTTGAAACTTTAATAATGTAAAGAACATTTTATACTTCATATTTTGTAGTAAATCTTGCGTCATGAAAAGGAAAAAGGGACTAGTAAAAAATTAAACAAAAATCAAAATATTTTGGATCACCCTGTAAAAGGTGATGCTTTAAATGCGTTTTGACTGTGGCATGTGATTATGAGGACTTTCCTCATCTGTATTAAATATTTTGAGGCTGCCATATATATTCATGGAGATATAATGGTTTCTCTAAAAATTGTAAAAACAATTTCCACTTTTTAAATTATAATATGCAGGCTATTAGACCCGGTGAAAAGTCATTGTCAGGAAATATGGCATACTACATTAGACAAAGCATATAGGAATCAGAATGAAAAAATGTTAAATATCTTACGAAATGCGAGCCTTTTTACTAAATAAATTTTAACTACGCTTGGGCATGCTTTATAAAAGTTTCATTTGCATAAGGTAATTCCGGGACAGATGCCTCACTTAAGGAAAGGGAGCTATAAAATAAATTCGGTATTAACAATGACAACGAAAATCTATGGTAAATACATAATAGATATTACTTAATAATACTAAGTAGTTTTTTTGTACCATATTGTAAATTTTCTAAAGAAAAAAATAAAATTGCCGCATTACTGCATTTGGCCATCTCTCCCAAAGTTGCGGGTGAGATGTACTACGTGGGAGAGATGTACTACCCGTAAAAAAAAAAAAAAAAAACATAATAAGAGATTTTAACAACTGTCAATAGTTTATAACAATTTTTCAGTAGTTAATAACATATGAAACGTAATATATATATATATATATATATGACCTTAGCATTAGTTTATAAAATTTTAAAATATTTAGCTACCCAGCAAAACTTATACTGGTGGGCTCGTTATGGCCTACTGCTGGCATCCTGCATTTGCCGCCGGTTGCCCCATATAACTCCAGCAGCGGGCCGTTTGTGGCTGCCAGCTGTGATGGAAGCCTAAAGAAAAATGGTCGGTGGCTCAGAAGTGGCATAAACACAGTTGGCCTTATGCAGGCTATCACCACACGGCCAACATCATGTTTTTCATGTTGTGGCCACAAATTATTAGGCCATAACCAATTTGTATGCATAGAGGGCGCTGTGATTCTTTTTCTGTTGAATTGAAATTCCCTCGCTGTCCGCCATTTCATAGGAAGTTCTTGTTCGTTGTTGTTGTCTGCGGGTGCGAAATTGAAAATCTCGTAAAAAGAATATATGAGTAAGTAATTCAATTATTAATTTGTTTTTGTATTATTTTTAAATACTATTTTTTTTTAAATGTTTGACTCTAAAGCTATTGTTGTAACAAAGGGATTTCTAGAAATATATAACAAATATCCAGTTGACCCGTTTTAGTAAATTATGATAGCCGCTAACTTTCTAGTATTTTATTATTGTTATTATTATTTATTATTATTATTTATTGATTTTTTAATTTTTGACCAAAAAACTAGTATGATGTGGCACCACAAAACTTTCTTCTATATTTTTTATTATGCAAATTCGCGTAGTGCAAATAATTTGTTAAAATCATTTTCCTGAATGCATGCAAACGATTTTCATTTTAGAACAGTGTTTCTCAATAATAATAATAATAATAATAATAAAATCAATTTTGGCCAACTTCTGAAAAAATGCTTTCTTCTTCTTCTTCTTCTTCTTCTTGTTTTTTTTTTTTTTTTTTTTAATTTATAACTTTGCTTTAATTTTCCACAAATTTAATTCAGTCATTTACTTGAAAGTTATTGATGAGTTTCTTTTGAAAAATACCAGCATTGAAAATTTATCCCCTCATGGGGAAGGGCGAGCGATTCTTCAACTTATACAAAAAAATTTTCCTAGTTTGTTGTTAGTTATTTAAATATTTATTTTTTAATTCATAATCAAAATTAAAAAAAATAATTATCATTTATTTGAAATCATTTATATAAAATTTCTTCTTATACTGTGTCATATTGAAAATTACGAAGAAGTAGAAATATAGAGCCATGTGTTGAGTGAATGATCCACAAATGTAATCGGGAAAGATTTTAATCAAGTTTGGTTAAATAACAAATTTGGTTAAATTTCGTCCATTGGTTCGTGAGATACAGCGTCCACAATTTTTTTTATACACACTTACAGAGTGAAACTTTCTAAAAATGGTCAAATCGTGTTCAGGAATCTCAAAACCCTCCATCACAGAAAATAATTTTCATAAATAATAATTTTCATATGTAATTTCTATAAACTATTATAGGAAACGAAAAAAAAAAAAAAGTGGTAGCCATAACAAACTGTTTTATTTTATTTATTTATTAATTATTATTTTTAAAATGCAAGTGAGAAAAATAATTTCACTTTTACGAAACTGAAATACTTCCCCCCTCAATTTCCCGTAACGTATAAGAATATTTTTGAGCATCACTATTAAATGAACCACAAATATCTATTTTATCATTTTTGATCGGAACCATTTCTTATTGCATCTATAAAATTTATGTTGATCTGTATTTTAGCGTTGTATAAAGATTTTTACGTGCGCTGATAAGAAATGTCTCTTTGACTGTAAAGTATCCAAATTATTTTATGAATTTTTATACTGAAACCATTTGGGTTACCTGTACAACTTTTTATGACAAGCGTCCTATAGTAAATCTCGAAAACCTGTATAACATATATGAGTTTTATGGAATTCTAAAAATATTTTTAAAATAGGTAATCGCGGATAAATTTATCAAATATTTACAGCTACAAAGACAAACGCACTCTCGTTTTTCTCCCTAATTCCGTTATCCCTTTACTCAACCGAACGATATATATATATTTTTTTTTCAGCTGAAGAATCTGCTTTCCAAACCTAATGAAAATTAATTGGCACAGGTCAAATGCTGAATATTCGCTTAAAGTTCAAATAACGTCATCTGTATAAAACTGCAAAATCATCTTTCGGTATCGCACGTGTCGGAAAATTATTCACTCAAGGACTTTGAAGAAAGTTGGGGAGAGAGTAAAGATCCCATTGGACTATCAACAACGCGAAAAAGTTCTTTGTGGCGGCCTGGTTAAGAGTGACAGCTGTGAAAATTAATTCTAAATAGCCGATTACATTTCTCAGGGATAATTTCTGTGGTTTCAAATGTGCGACTTTGAAGATAAACACAGAGAGAAAAAAAGGAAGCTGATTCATCTGCCTGCTGTTTTAAAAAGAAGGGAAAAAATTATCAACTGGGTACCATTTGATGTAGGGGAAAATAAAAATATTCAAGATTTCCTGGATACTTGAGAGTTATAATAAAAAAGCACCACAGAATTGGTGTTTAAAAGTAATAAGAGTAACCACAATAAAATGTAAGAGCTCGCAACAATCGTTTCGGATGGAAAGAAAACATGATCCTTCATCAGGCAAACGAAGTAGGCACGAGTGCGGCAAACAAAGCGCAAGCGTTGCTGCCTGCGTTTTGTTTGTAAAATTTTATGGTGTTTATTGAAAGTATTGTACATGTTACTTGAGAGTATACTCCAGTTTCTTAAGAAATCGCACCCTCGGGCGGCGTAAGCTAGTTATTAACTAAAAGGACGTTCGGAATGGAGATGTCCGTTTTTTTATTGCCGTAAATCAGAAAGTGACCTAAAATCCGGAAAAGTCCGAAATCCGGAAAGGCCACGGTCCGGACGATTCCGTATTTGAGATTTTGTACTGTAGTAATAATTAGAAAAATTTGTAAATAAACATAATCATCCCCCCCCCCCCAAAAAAAAAAAAAAAAAAAAAAAAAAGATGCATCAGTTCTTTTAGGTTGAAATAATAACACATCCCTTCGTGAGTTTAACAAAAAGCACGATTGCAGCAAATTACATTTGCTGCACTCGTGCCCACTTTGTTTCGCCTGATGAAGGGTCTTCGTGCTATTTCAACCGGAAACAATTGCTGCAATTTTTTATTATTTATTTATTATTATTATTTTTCATTTTTTAGTTTATGGTGTTTTTTACAATGCTCACTTTATAACAATTTTTGTTTCAATAATTTATAATTTTCACATGTAAAGTTACATTTATTTATATCAAAAAGCGTAACAAAGTTAAACATATTGAAATTTGAACACTTAAAAAAAAAAAAAAAAAAAAAAAAAAACATAATCTCCTTTATTCCAAAAAATGTAATATAAAGAAATATTTGCACTGAAAACAAAAAATTAAACTTTTATCATAAGGATAATGGATCAACTGACTATTTCCTATATGCTGCACTAGAAATCCTGAATTTACAACCATAGTGTAGGAATCAAATACTTGTAAATAGTATTTAAAAATGAATACGTACAAAATCAAATTAAATATTGGATGCATAGAAAAAACTGGCTGCTACTTCATCAGAAAAAAGAGAGAGGAAAACAAAAGAAAGAAAAAGAAAAAAAGCACGAATAAAATTAAAGGTATCACCAATAAAATAAATATATTAGCTATAACTAAATCACTGCTGGCCTATTAACGGCCCTCTTCACTTACCGTCTCCGGAAGTCCGAGGCAATGTTATTCTATGGGAAATTTTCTTTACAAATAACTTATTAACTAATACATATTTTTAAATTCTGCTTTCACATTCAGAAAATTCCCAACTGTTAAATTGACGGACCTTTTTAAAATGTATTTTTTTTATTTTTAATATTTTATTTTGAATTTGCAAAAGGAAAAATTTCACACATTGAAAATTCGTATTTTGCAGCTTCAAAATAAAATATAAAAAAATATTTTTTTTAAAAAAAGGTCCGTCAATTTAACAGTTGGGAATTTTCAGAATATGAAAACAGAATTTTAAAATATGTATTAGTTAATAAGTTATTTGTAAAGAAAATTTCCCATAGAATAACATTGGCTTCGGCTTCCGGCGACGATGAGTGAAGCGGGCCTTTAATGGGAAATATAAAGGACCAATGAAGACTGCCGGCAGTAATATAATTTTTTATGTTTGCCACAACTGGCCCACTGCAGGCTTCCAGCAATAACATAGAAAAATTATGTTTGCCACCAGGTAGCCCAACACTGGCCCACTAACAATTTCCAACCTAATGTCGGTTACCAACGGTGGCCCATTACCTATTTTCATCATACTGATAGCTACCAGCAGCGATCCATTCACTGGCCCACTAACTTATTTTTAACTTACTGCAGGCCGCCAACAGTGGATCGATTGAATGTGGCCTACTGACGGCCGGCGTAACATATTCCCTGCGGCAACGTTAACTTTTGCCACCGACGGGCCAGCTGCAGCTACTGCTGGCAACCAGCACTTGGCCTCATGCTGGCCGTCATCTGAGGTTTTGCTGGGTACCGTAGACAAGATGAAAAATTTAGAATAAAACACATAAGCTATTGAAAAATATTTAAAATATTGTTTTTTTAATATATGTGAAAATTTTATATTTACAGTTTAAAAAGTATAATGAAAAAATATTACGAAATATGTCAAATTTATTCAGATAATATTTTTCTTTTTCTCTTCTCTAATTTTCGCTTTCCCACAAACATTCCACAACTCCCCGTTCATTGTGCATGTTTCATGTAACCATTTATGCACTTTATGCAATTTATCCAATCTACTGTTTCTTTTGTAAAATAATAGTTCTCCTCACATTCGAGGCAATTGTTTGTAGGATCACTTTCGTCCTTTTCAGTGGGCATGTCCATCACCAGCTGTTTTGATGCTTTGCTAAATTTAACAGCGGATTTTAGCTTTTTTTCTTGGATGTGCTCTTGGGATGTAATAACTTTAGCTGACTGCATCTTTCTTTTTCGGCCTAGGTACAGGGAAAATCTAGTGCAAAATTTTTGTCGGGGAGGATGCTTGTTCAGTTGATTCAGTTTGGGAGTGTTCACCCGTCTGTTTCAATTCTTCACTTATGGAAAAGAAGTGGTTTGGAATCGCTGCTTGTTTCACAGAAAACATTCCCGTCTCCCGAAAACCATTAATAGCAGTGTCAACAGAAGCTGCCCTTTTCCAGGCTCTACCAATCAGTTCTGCAGCTTGTATTCTCCCAATGGTCCTTCCTGGAGGATTAACAATCCATTTCCTTGCTTCCTCTTTAAAGTAGTGTTTTAGTGGCTTAAAAAAAGACCGGTCAAGAGGCTGAAGAGCTTGTGTCGTATGGCTGGGTAAGCATACAATTATAATGTTATTCTTGTCCGCAAATTCCAGCAAGTCACAACAGTTTAAGTGCGATGCGTGACCGTCCGAAATTAATAGTGTCTTTTCTTGGGGTTTTCTTGGAACAAAAAAATCTTCAAGCCATCTGAAAAAAATATCTGTACTGATGTACGATGATTTTTCGTTTATGAACACCATAGATCCAGGTGGAAGACCATTAGAAAATTCTTTTTTTTTTTTTTCTCGAACGCCTCTAAAAAATTACTGAATGGGGGAGATATTGTCCTCCTGCATTGCAGCAGGCAATGACTGTAACATTTTTCCTTTCTCTGTAGACGTCAGAACATGAACATCTTTTGCCCCTTTGGTAGCCACGGCATTTCCTGGAACGTTATTTAACTGATAGACAGTTTCGTCCATATTATAAATGCTCCCCGGTCTGGTAAAGAATTCATTTTCTTCAAGCACTCTTGAGAGAATTAAAAAAAAAAAAAAATGCTTAACTCTTTCTCCATTCATGACTCCCCCCCCCTTGCTAAAGAGAGCCCCTGGGCTTGTCTAATACTTAGTTCTGGGGTTTTCTGAGAAATGATGACATCCAGGCGTACCCAGCCATTCTTGCTTCTAAATTAAATCGATGCTTGACACATAGTTTTTAAGCAAACTGAAATGCAAGGGTCCTAATTGTCTCTCTGTCAGGTGCAAATCCACATTTTTCTAAACGATGGTTGTGCTTGACGTGATGTTTTTCGTTTTCAACTCCAAACACTTCTTGTGGCTCCAAAGAACTTGTTTTGGTATTATTAGCTGTCTTTCTTCGACGACGAAATGTACGAGAAGAAATTCCATAGTACCTAGCAGCTTCAATGACACGAAATTCCTCTGCTTCGATAGTCTCCTAAGAGCCTCTTTTAAATTGTCTTCTATCCAGGTCCCACGAGCTGCTGCAGTATTTTTTCTTTTGTACACTGTAGGCATTTTTCCTGAAACAAGCAAGAAGCATTGAACAACTGCATGAACAAATACAATAATATACACTCACCGGCACAATTAACCGCCCACCTACAGTTTCGTTAGTGCCCAAGTTTGTTTACGTTATAGTTTAAATATGAAAGGTCAGGCTGACATACCTGAGCGTTTTTTGCTTTCTTATTTGGATTCAATCTACATTTTTGTGATTTCTCTTTGAGTTCCACTTCTAGTGATCACGCGAATTTGAATTTTATTTGATGAATTTTAATCTAAATTTATAGTTTCAAAAAATATTTTTAAGCTGAAAAATTTAACAATTTACAAATATTACGCATTTTATAAAAACAATGATTTTTAAAATATTAGTTTAAAATTTAAACAATTAAAATACTTTTTTCCCTGAAAATGTATCTCACCCGAATATAATCTGGGGCGTCTGTCCTTTTGGTATGGGAGAGATGCCTCAGCAGCTGTCCAAAGTACAGGACAGCAAAAATGGCGGCACAATGCCCTAAGTCGGCTGATAAACTTCTTACTAAAGCTTTTTAAGCTTATATGAAAAAAAAAATCCATTCTTATTAACTAGTGCCAGCCTTACAATGCAACATCACTCTTATAACAGAGTAGAAAAAACATGGTACTTACTTGAAATATTGTTGTGATAGCAGAAAACATAGAAATGAGTTCACATAACTTCCACAGCACACCATTCAACATCCATCTGAAATAATAATCGAACTCGCAGAGCCATCTAGTGTTGCGTTTCGAAATTACATCAAGTGGGGCATCTCTACCGGTGAGACAACTCTCCCGGAATTACCTTAATTTAATATACCAAAGGTATACGCAAGCGAAGTGTGACGTCACTGACCGACCGTGGATGCAAGAAAATGATTTCCTATGTTAATCGCCCATTGGATTTTTTGTAAAAAAAATATTAAAAATCGAGGAAAATTATTTCCCGATTTTAATCCCCATTTTTGGGTATATATGTTACCGTTAAAGTGTATAATTCAGTTATTTCATAGAATAACTAGGTATTTCATGAAATAACTAGACAAGTCAGTTAAAGTATATAATAGATAAAAAATTTCATACTTTACCTAGTTATTCTATGAAATAATTAGTTATTCTATGAAATAACTAATGACAGACCGTTAAAGTGTAAAATAAACAAATTCAAAGTTATTTTATAAATTAATTGATCATAAATTCATGTACGCAAAGTGTATAGACGTTCGCAATACTGGCTGCTGCAGAACAAAATTGTGCATAAGTTTCAGATTCATGCATTTTGAGATAGGGGTATCCAGTGATGTTTTTTTTTTTTGTTTGTTTGTTTTTCATGTACGTAAAGCGTACAGGCTTTCGCAATACTGGCTGCTGCAGTACAAAATGTACAAAATTGTGCACATGTTTCAGATTCATGCATTTTGAGATAGGGGTATCCAGTGATGTTTTTTTTTTCTCATTTACGTAAAGTGTACAGACTTTCGCAATACTGGTTGTTGCAGTACAAAATTGTGCATATGTTTCAGATTCATGCATTTTGAGATAGCGGTATCCAGTGATTTTATTTTTCATGTACGCAAAGCGTATAGACGTGCGCAATACTGGCTGCTGCAGTACAAAATTGTGCATATGTTTCAGATTCATGCTTTTTCAGATAGGGGTATCCAGTTTTTTTTTTTTCTTTTTTTTTTTTTTCCATATACGCAAAGCGTACAGACGGTCGCAATACTGGCTGCTGCAGTACAAAATTGAGCATATGTTTCAGATTCATGCATTTTGAGATAGGGGTATTCAGTGATTTTTTTTTTGGTTTTCATGCAAGCAAAGCCTACAGACGTGCCTGATACTGTCTGCTACAGCACAAAAATTTACTTAAAATGCATAAAATTTAAAAATATGCAAAATTTTGCACTGCAGCAGCCAATATCGCGCACGTCTGTACGCTTTGCGTACATGAAAACAAAACAAACCAAAAAAAAAAAAAAAAAAAAAATACATCACTGGATACTCCTATCTCAAAATGCATGAATTTGAAACATATGCACAATTTTGTACTGCAGCAGCCAGTATTACGTACGCCTGCACGCTTTGCGTACATGAAAAAAAAATCTCTGGGTACTCCTATCTCAAAGTGCATGTGTCTGAAAAATATGCAAAATTTTGTGCTGCAGCACTGCTAAAATAACCGGTAAATGTCGTAAACATTGAATAACTAATTACATTCCCCAAAATTTTGCGGGGATTATGCATAATCATTTCATACTTTAATGATCAAGTAATCGTTATTCTATAGAATACCTAGCTAAATCGTAGAATTCAATAGTTTTATATAGTTTAACTGACTTGTCTAGTTATTTCATGAAATACCTAGTTATTCTATCAAATAACGGATTCCATATTTTAACGGTAACATATATATGTATTAGTTATCATGTGCATGTGTTAGATTGAGTTATTTTGCTGTCAAATTGACAAAATTTTAATTTTAAATTTCAAAACTCTGTTGTCCTTGGTGTTTTTGTATTTGGCGCTCAAAATCGAAATACGAAAATATACATGCCAGATGTATATTTTCGTAACATTTATTGTACGAAATATTGTTTCATATTATTCATTACTCTCTTAATATAAGTTTTTAAAATAACCATGATTTTTGAAAGGAATTAAATTATGTTCTCCAGATAATTTGGCGATATTTTTTTTTTTTTTTCTGCCAAGGATGACCGATATCAAATCTATTCCGCTGCAACATATTAGTATCTTATATCAGATATTTTATTTAGACATTTGAAAAAAAAAATTGACTTCAAATTATGGTAGAATATTTATCATTTTCCTTTTAAGTATTATATTAGTTGGATATTTATTGTATAAATATCATCCTTTGAAATGAAATGTTTATGTTTTCAATCGAATATGGAAGTTTGCCATTTTTTTTTTCTTCTACAGTTTTGAAATATAAAATTCAAGTGTTATCAATTTTACAACAAAAACAACTTAATCTAACGCATGCACATGATAACTAATACATACCTATACCTAATTATGGGGATTAAAATCGGGAAATATTTTTCCTCGATTTTTAATATTTTTTTACAAAAAATGCAATGGGCGTTTAACATAGGAAATATTTTTCTTGCATCCACGAACGGCCAGTGACGTCATCACTTCGCTTGCGTATTGAGCAACTTATACGAAAACCTCAAAAAAATATCATTTAAATTCAAAATGTTACGAGAAACAGAATGAACAGAAATTTAGTTTGCTCAAAATGAAAGCTAAACTATAAGACGTTTCACTCACATTTTTATTTTAATTCAATCAATGCCCTATGATATGACAGTGTTTTCACTGATTGTAAATAAATATTGATAAAACCCCCTAACATCTTTCGTTTTTTTTTTTTTTTTTGAGAACTTAAATTCTGTTTATTCTATCTTTCGTAACGTTTTAAATTTACATGATATTTGTTGGAGTTTTCATATACCTTTGGCTATTAAATTATGCAAATGAAATTTTTATAAAGTTTGCGCATGCGCAGTTAAAAATTTAGTAAAAGTGCTGGTATTTCGTAAGATATTTAACATTTTTTCATTTTCATTGCTATATGCTGTGTCTAATGTAGTTTGCCATATTTCCTAAAAATGGCTTTGCATTGGGGCTAATACCTTACATACTACAATTAAAAAAGTGGAAATTGTTTTTGCAATTTTTTAAACAAACCGTTATATCTCCATGAATGTATGTGGTAGCCTCATAAAATTTTATACAGATAATGAGAAAAGTCCTCATAATCACATGCTACAGCCAAAACGCATTTAAAGCATTACTTTTTACAGGGTGATCCAAAACATTTTTCTTTTTCTTTTACTTTTTTACTAGTCCCCTATTCCTTTTCATGAGAAAACTTTTACTGAAAAATATGAGGTTATAACATGGTCTTTACACTATCAAAGTTTCAAGATGATTCCTAAAAACTTTTCAAGATATTTGACAAAATGTAAAAAAGAGAAAGTGTTCACATTATTTTGTCCAACTCCTGTACTTTCCGACCCCCCCCCCCCCCATTGTACTGTGCAACAGACAGTAAAGGAGTACCTGTATGTGGCATTAAAATGATGAAACTTTGCATTTTTTATACCATTTTTTGCCATTTTAGGGACAAAAAATGCAAAATGGCATTAAGACCGTTGCTACTCAGGGGTAGGAGTATGTTCCCCTTCGTTAATCAGCCCCTGCAATAAGATACGAGGTTTCATGTTTAAAAGTAAAACTAAATTAGACATATAAATTTTGCAACGATAATAATAATAACATTAAGTGACGTAATGGACATGTTTTTATTTATTTATTCATTTATTTTAATGAGTGAAAATCTACAGAAAATAATAAAAGAATCCTGTGCAGTTTTTAGGTTCCAAACTTCTGATACTCTCATAATATTTATGTTTTTATATGAAGACAAATACCTATTCTTAATAACAGTGGAGATAATGGACAAGAAGAAATATTTTTTAGCAACGGAGTTTAAAATACCACGAAAATAACAGTTTTAATAGTTTGAATTTATATTAAAAGTTGCGATTAGTATACCATAGGTTAACAACATACCGATGGCGGAAAATATTAAACTTTTATCAATAGCCAAGTTATCTAAAATTGTAAAACCAATGAAATCCATATTTATCTTGTTAATAAACTGAAGAACTTTCGCTTGATTTCTCCTATTTATAGGAATACTGCAAATAGAACTTTTTAGTTCCAGTCCTCTTTTCGTCAAAGAGGAAGAAAAAAGACACATCAAGAGAAAATTAATTGATGACATCAGAATCATCAATACTAAATATATAATTTTCATTGCAGGCATAGTACGTAGTTGAATAAAAAATTTATAACAAGAAAAAAATATTTTCCCAAGTAAAACAATGAATGTTATTAAAATTACCATGTGAAGGGACTGGTTGAGATTTGCAACCAAAGTGGCTATTTTCTGGTAAGTTTTTATAACAATATGTAGATCTGGTTCATGTAACTTAATTAGATTTTTCTTGAACTCCTGCATTATTATGTTCAAAACAAAGCAGAAGCAACAGAAATAAAGTGGTATAAAATACGTCATATAACTCCAGTGAGAAGCGAACGCCATCGCATATCCGACAGTTGAACCATCCTTATATCTGTATCTGTAAAAACTGCTCGATACAGTGATATTTTGCTTGAAAGTATCAAAATTTTTTTCGTTAGAATTATATGTTGCGGTCATAGAGTGAATGATAATATCATTAAAGAGCAGAAGAATAAAAGTCACATATTTAAAGGAAATCAAACTCTTTTAAGTTAAGAAATAATACATTTCAAGCATTCGCTTTGCATACAACATGAGTTTCTTTTTCTTCATATGCAGCAGAACTCTAAGCAAAATTTCAAGAATCACAATAAATGTATAAACAATGTAATCTCTACTCAGACGACCATTATATATCATAGTATAACGATCGTGTAAAATATAAATGAGATTTCCTTCAAGTATAATACAAATTATTAATTGTATTGCCAAGGCCCCAAAAAATTTAAATCGAAATCGGAACTTGGGTAATAAAACAAATCCACGAATGCACAAGTAAAAGTTCAGTGGAGCATAAATATTTTGGCTCCGCAAAGCCCTCAGTTTTTCATTTTTGCAAATAGTTTTATTTTCTGAAGAATAAATTAATCTTTCCATTATTCTTATTTAGTTATTCAAGGACAGGGCTTAATTTAAATTTTTTATATTATTATTTTTTGTTACGATTTCACCACTACCGGTACCAAATACGCTGGATCCAGCTTATATTTTCCAGACCTCCGATCAATACTTACCTTCAATACTGATTTCCTACGGCGACATTTATCTACCTTAACTCGACACTACATCTACCTCACACAGTCATGTGCTGGATTTCATGAGCATGTAATTCAATGCCATAAAACATTGCAGCCATTCCCAAAGTAATTGATGAAAATAGTTATTACATGTATCCGGACCATCCTTAGCGAGTATCTCAGACATTTGCCAGTGGCTCATTACTCAGCTCTAATGTGAAGTTTATCCTTTCGGCCACAACCAATTACTTATCTTGATATTCAAACGATACAATACAATAAAGGATTGTACTTTTGAGTGACGTAATAAAATATGTAAAAATATAAAAAAAAATAAAATAAAAATATATATTCACATTCATTATCGTACACAATCATTTTCATTATCAAGTTTCATATAATGATATTAGTTTTCGAAAATACATTTTAGAAGGAAATAAATATTGATTCTTAAACGATTTAGTGGATTATTTTTGTTTTTTTAGGACATTTACTTTTATTAAGATATGGCTTTCTAAGTATTTTAAGAAAATTGTATTGTGTTTTTTTTTTTTTTTTTTTTTTGTATTTTACTGGTTTGTGGAAAGAATTTAGTGGAATAATTAAAATAATAGGACGCTACCAGAATATGTCTTTGTTGCATTTAAAATTATTTTATCGGAAATATTATGAAACAAATTCGCACTTAGTCCAGAAATCGTTTGATATTTATTATTAACTAGCTATTTTACCCGTTTTACGGAACGTACATGGAAATAGAAATTATGTTTTTGGGGCGTTGAGAAAATTTATGTTGAAGTCAGTGTACAAAATTAAAAGCTAATGTATAAACGCATAGCTGCCAAGTTTTTTAATTTATTCCGGAATGTTGTTAGCCCCGCCCTTTTCTGACACCGTAATCTTTTTAGAGTAAGTTTCTTCATATTTAATCCTCGTTATATATTGAAGAATTTTTTTCTACAAATATTACGGTGTGAAAAAAGGGCGGGGCTAACAACATTCTGGAATAAATTAAAAAACGCAGCTATGTAAACGTATATACATTCATGTCCATAAATTAAGGATATTGCTAGATGCAGGAAATAAAGGTTCAGAAGCAAAACAAACATGACTTATTTATAAAACCTATATATTAAACAAAAGATCAAAAGCAAAAATTGTAGTTTATGTAGAATACCATTCACAAAAACTACGATTTTTGCTCCCTGGAGCAATTACAAAAAATATCTCCCTACCAAAAAACTTAACATTACATGGTTGGCACGGTGGTTAATACATTGTATGTCTCCCAGATGATGAAATACAGTCCGTACAACGACTAGACATGCTGAGTATTAAATTATCGATTTGATCTTGGGGAAGATTACTCTACTCAGCAAGCAATGCTCTCTGAAGTTCCAGTCAGGGCCTGATTAAGGGGAAGCTCGCTCTTTACACATTATTTATACTTACACCGTTATTTTTTAACAAATACTTTCCTCCTATAATAAACAGAAAATTTTCATTAAAAATTATTTTAAAAGAATTCTGGTGTCTAATAACGGTGAGTAAATTGGATTGTTTTACATCGTTCATTTTTTATAAAAAATATTTCCTCGTCAAAGCGTGGAATTTCTATAACACGAAGTAAAAAATAATTGTAAAAATATTGCGGTATGAGCGAGCTTCCCCCTTAATCAGGCCCTGGTTCCAGTACACATGTAGGAGGTGGTTGACGAATTACAACTCGTCTGCCAATCATGTCCCATACATGCTCTATCGAATTCAAAACAGGTGATAATGTTGGCCATTCCATACGGGTGATATCCTCATATTGTAGGCATTCGTTTACAATGTTTGTACAGTGAGGACGGGCATTGTCATCCTTAAACACAAATTCTGGGCCCATGGAACCCCTAAACAAACGTATATGTTGTTCCAGAATGATAACCCGATAAGTATGGCCTGTCATGATTCCGATTTAAACATGCAGATCTGTTCTGGAGCACAGTATGATTCCACCCCCAAACGAGCAGAACGGTGTCGTTCAATGATGTTGTCAAGTTGGTAACGGGTACCTGGTGTTACCCATATGAAAGTCCGACGTGAATCAGACTGCATGATGAACCTGTACTCGTCGGAAAACATCACACAAGCCCACCGTGCCGCTGTCCACATTGCATGTTCTCTACTCCAAGCTAACTGCTGACGACAGTGCGTTGACTTGAGCGGAACACATCTGACAGGCCTGCGAGCATATAGACTAATTTCTCCTAAACGTCTGTACACGGTTTGCCTTGAAACTGTGGTACCCGTAGCTGCAGATAGCTGACGATGCTGGTCTGCAGGTCTGATGCTGTGCTCCGTCTCCTTCTTTTGGCAGTTACTGCCAAATATCGGTCGTCATTCGGCATGGCAACTCGTGGCCGACCAGTACTGTAACGTCGACTGGCATTTCCATCATTTTGGAGTCGTTTCCAAAGCCTAGAGATGACACTTTGGACGATTCAATGTTCCTCCGGTGCTTCTATCTGAGTACGCTCACATTCCAGTCGGCCGATAATTCTACCACGTAAAAAATCATCCACATGCGTCCTTCTCTCATAACTATTCGGTTGTGGCCCTGAGCAACTTACAGAACGCTTGCCAGCAATTTTCCCTCTTTGCTCTCATTCCTTATCTACCCTTTCTTACACTTTCGTCATTGTGACGTCATATCGGCGTCATCTAACGGTTTCCTATAATTTGCATATTATTCTTGAAGATGTGTGTGGTAATTCTACAGGTGAAATTTTTGCATTAAAGATTAATTTCCGTATGATTCTGAATTATCCTTAATTTATGGACATGAATGTATATAGGTAGATAGGTAAGTGAAAATTTCTTAATTGCACATTTTAACTATAATAATCCATTCTCTACCTTTATTAACGTAGTAAGCTTCAACTAAGATAAATATTTTTAAAAATAATATCATAGCTGCCAACCGTTCTGTATTTTGGATACTGGTATTTTTTTTATATAAATTTTTAATAAGGTTTTACATCAGTGTTCTAGGATTAAATGAGTGAAATATTTATATAAAGAAGTACAGGCGGCGAAAATACGGAACGATTGGCAGCCATGTAGGGGAGCGTGGGGCTAGTTGTTACAGGAGTAGGAAGTAACACGCAATTTACGAAATATTTTGTAACATTTTTGATTAGATATTTTGATAAACATTATTCTAATGACGCGCTTTATTAGATACTAGCAACCTTTCGGTGACCAGCTGGTTCGCGATCCTTGAAAAATCCGACTTTACGAAACTCCCGCTCGGTGGCGCCTGCGTCGCCTTTTTCACGTTTCAGGTCTTACAACAGCTTAGTGACATATAGTGAAAATAGCTTAATTGAAAATTTTAATCTCAGTAAATTCCCGCTCGGTAGCGCCTGCGGCGCCCTCTTCCAGTTTCAATATCTGAAACAACCTGTTCACTCACCATGTTATGATCTTTCAAATTTTTGACTTCAGCAAAGCCCAGATCGGTGGCGACTGCGGCGCCTTATCCCGGTTTTAGAACTGTTCAATTCCAAATCAACAAACCTTTTAAATGATGTATTACTTGGGAATTTATTTTAATTAGTAGCTGAGGTACCAAAGAAAACCTAATCAGGACACCTCAAAACGTCTAAATAAGGTGAAATCTCGAATTCCACTTTCGATAATGTAACCGTACTTTAAAATGTGTATCGAATGACTTATTAAAAAAAAAAATGTAAACATAATTAGAATCTGAAATATTGAAATTTTAAAATATTACAGTGCCATGACACCTGAAAACGTGTAAGTCAGGTGAAATTTCTAATCCATTACCTACGGCAGTCGGTTAATGGAACTAAAAACAAATATTTTTACCTTAAGTGAAAAAATTAAGTGTTGCTATAGAAACTGGCATCCTCTTTCGAGACAATTTAATTTGCAATTAAAACGTAAACCTTTTGTTTATTGACCAAAATCGATGAACTTTTAACTGCAAGTTTGTTTTGTGATGTTAAGATTGTATACTAAGTGTCGTGTGCGAAAGTAAAACATTGAAGAAAGTAGAAATTTGCAATTTTTTATCCTACTCAAAATACCTCCGATTCTCAATCAGTGCCAGCTGTTTTTTTTTTTTTCGCTCCCGTCCAGAAATGCTTCCTCTATGAACGGATTGTCATGGTGACGCAACGGACGTCTGCATGATTTGATTACGGTATTCATTTTGGAATGAAGTACGGCATTTTTAATGGTTTAATGCCTAAAATTAAAAAAATTTATAACTCATTCAGTTTTTGAATTTTTCTCTCAATCTTTTGGGAATTGAATTGTGGAAGCGAGATCTACATACCAAAAAAAAATATATATATACATATATATATATATATTTATCTCTAAACGCTTTTGAGTTATAAAATGTTTTGTGAAAAAATCGATGTTTCGTAAAATCCAAAAAATATGGATCGCTCATCCGTATTTTGTTAAAATGTTTATATGGTTCGAAAGAGAATTAAATGACCTTTCCAAATATACCACTTGTTAAGAAATGGAACAAATTCGCTTTTGTACAGGGCGTTTCAAAAAGGACGATCGAGAAAAATAGAAATTTTGGACCCTTTTTAAAACTTTTTTTAAAAATATAAAAAATCCGTATTCTTCAAAAAAAAAAAAAAAAAAAATTGTACCGTAAGAATCGGCAATAAATGCTCTTTCTCGTGGTATAGGTGTATTTTCAGTATCTCCAAAAGTTCTGCAGCGATCGCTTTAGAAAAACCCGCGAAATTTTTCTCTCTCTGCTTCATCTTTTGAGGAACACGCTGAATTCTACTTGAAGGGCGGAAATTACGATCCGCTCGCTTTTTAATTAGACATTGGTCGACGTTTTAATTAATATCTCCGAAACTAATTAAAATTTTAAAATTCATTTTTCACTATGCACTCGGGCAGGCTTCTTAGCACCCGTATGTCAAATTTTGTAGTTCTGCGTTCAGTGGGGGCTGAACGTATAGATGCTCAGACAGACAGACAGACAGACATCTTCTTTTATTATTATAGATAGAAGCACAATCAATGTTCTGCAAAAATGGTTAATGGGAGGTTCTGTACATGTGCTTCATTTTAGTTAGTTAGTGGAAAAAAATGTATTTCGTAAATTTTTATTAAAGTTATGTTAATTTATATTTTAAAGAAGTGTTTATAGCTATTTATTTAGTCTGTGTGTTGAGTTATAAAATGCATGTTTAATTTTTTGTATAAATAGTTATATATATATATTTTATAAATAAACAAAATGTCCAAAATCATACGGTGGGGCATGTTGTAACATGTTACAATTTGCCCTTTGTGTTTTGATTCATGCAATTAGACATTCGAATGAAATGTTAACAAGCATATTATTTATTGTATGCATTTTTTGCATACAACTGGAAAAAGAAATCTAAAAGAGCTTTAAAGGGTCAAGATATATACGATTTTGCTTCAGCTGAAATCTTCTAGAAAGGTACAAATATTAGACACCCATTATCCAAAAGAAAAATTTTTGAAAAATAATTTGAAGAGATAATTAAAAAGTAACAAAAACATAAAAAGAAAGGAAAAGATTATAAAAAGAAACAAACAAATAAATAAACGAAAGGATAAAAATATTAATAAAATGTCCCTAATAGTCCAGTCAATAGGTATGTAAAAAAGGGCTTACCTAGCAAAAGGTGGGGTAAAAGATTTTTCTTTTTTAATTTGTACATATTAGTGTCAATATGAAAAAAGCAAGTTATCCAACATGATCGACCACGGGAGAATTTTTGTCGGCTGAAAAAACTCGAAAATTTACTACTTTTTTGTTTTTTTTTTAAATATCTCAGAAATGGCTAAATTTAGCGATATTTTTCTATTATAAAGTTTAAAGACGATTAAATTTCCTACAATTTTCTTCATTACAATTTTTTTGTAGTACTAATAGCAAGCGTGTTACATGCCTCTTGAAAGTCGGCATTTTTTCTCAAACTAATAAAATGGAACTCAAAGAAATGGGTCGGCGCATGAATGTTTATTAGAAGACGGAAAGAAAGGAAGGGACATATTCAGCTGTCTGACCTTAGGAAATGACATCTACTTCATAGTAAAGAAGGTACATTAAAAAAAAATCTGCCCCCCGCCCCTTTTACACAGAAAGCTCTCCCTTTCCTCCCGCTTCTTCTCATTCTGTAGTCCGCTGCCTCGACTGAACATCTATCTATGTTATTCAGTTCAGTTCGAACGTGCGAACGTACTGTTTCAACCCGTGAGCGTTTTCTATTATAATAACCGGAGTGTTTATTTTCGAAATCAGTTTGAATAAAGTTGAAGTAAAGATTCCGAAGAAGAAATGTTTACAAAAAATCTGTAAAAGTGCAATGCAAAACGTCAAAATGAAGAACATTAGGGTTTTTTGAAGAACCTAAAACAAATAAGAATTCACAATGCCTGTTACAAACGATACATCAAAAAAAAGTACTTGAATGCATCAGAAATGTAAAAAGTTTAGTTGCTATAAATGCTGGGTATCACAGGTTTTGTCATCAAAAACTGCATTGGAGGTCTAAAAGTGAGATGAAACGAGGATTCTACCCTGCAAGTAACACTGATGAGGCAATGGAATCAATTTACTCCTACCCTGAAAACGACTCGGAGGAGTGCCAGTCTCATAAAGTATTTGATGAATAAAATAGAGGGTGATTTTCGTCAGAACGGGTTACATCACGTCGTTGCAAAAAATATGGTGAAGTTGTTTTAATATCCGAAACTGCCAACAAGAAAGCAGTTTGCTTCCAAAATGTTGGTTATAAAATACTCAGTGAAACTGGTATAATAACAAGGACTCTGATCCTCAACAGGAAAATGTCGTACTAATTTCATCATTGGACGAGGCTGAAGAAGATGATAAGCTATTCTGAGAGCTTTTATAATTACTGCAAGACGGAGAGGAACAATTTGAGGACGATACACTTTCCTTCTACCTCTGATGACTATTGAAATTTAAGAACCCGGGCTTTTAAAATAACCACGAAAAATAAAATAAACATGCACATTATACATTAAAGTACGTTCCTTTATTTGTTTCAAGGCTAAATGAATCTCCCTATAATTTACATATAAAGTTAAATGTCTACAATTTACTTTTGTAATTCTTTGCTATTATTCTTTAAACAAGTTTGCCTATTTATGAAGTTCATTTAAAATTAAGATTGTATATTGTTATTAGCATCAGTATTAATATAGCAGTAATTAATGTTTATTACAACATTATGTATTATATCTAAATATCATTAATGTTTTATAATTTAATAAATAGTAGAATTAAAATATTTATGAATCAATGCATTGAGTTTTTGCTTATTAGCACCCTAATATTTATTCATTTACATTTATATGCAAATATTTTTAATTTCATTTATTTTTCTTTGTATGTGTTTGTGTATTATGTGTTGCAGTGGTAGAATACTGTACATTGGCAGTTATTGGAGTTGTTAGGCCAGAATTGTCAGCGCGTGGCCGGAGAGTTAGTAAAAAGGGAAAGGGAAAAATTAAAAGGGAGTAGATTTGTTATCTTTCGTCCTTAGTGAAAAAAAAAAAAAAAAAAAAAAAAAAAAGAATTTATCGCCAATTTATCTGGCGAACATATTTAATTCCTTTCAAAAATCACGATAATTTTAACAAGGTATATATTAAGAGAACAATCAAGAATATAAAACAGTATTTCTTACAACATATATTGTAAAAAATACATCTGGCGTGTATATTTCCGTATTACGTTTTTGATCAGCAAATCCAAAAATCCCAAGGACGAAAGATATCAGAGCTATACCATTAAAATTTGTTAAGCTTTCTGTAAATAAAGCTTCTAATTCTAATAATTATTGTACAGTCAGCGAAAAAAAAAAAAAAAAAAAAAAAACCGCCCCCCCCCACCTAATTTCGCCTTAAATTATCGTAGAAACATGCGACTGGTACCGATCAGTTTGTAATAACGTCTAGTTTATAATGTTATAGTTAGATTTTACTTAGGGGTCGTCTACATATTAAAACTGACATCAACTTCATTTTTTTCAATGGTAACCCCCCTTTTTTATAATTTATTTGAATTCTTTGGATCAAATCATCACGGAAAATGGTATAGTTTATATATTTCGCTCAATTTTTCATAGAGTTATAAGCTGTCAAAGTTTGGGGATGCTAATGTTAAATGAATGTGACAAACATTAAATCATATCTTCCGAGATAATTATGATATTTAAATTCTGTTTCTTTTATTCGTTAGAATGAAGTGACCCAAACATATTCCATGCAAATTTTTGCTAAAAAACATTTTTTGAATTATGAAAATTATTAATAAATTCATATTTGAAAAAATTATGAATTATGACCTATGTAAATTTTTTCACGAATAGAACGGGCATCATCAAAAACATGGGTTTCCAAATTTACAGCTTGTTCCTAACATTATTTTTTGAGTTACAGTGATATTTCATTTTTTACTGCTGTTAGGGGGGCGTCACTTGTTATAATTTGTATCCTCTGTGAGTCAATATTTCTATACATTTTAACGAAAAACTATTTTAATTTACCTTTATGTTATTATAATTGTTTTCTAAGGTACATTTCGATGTTTATTATACAAATTGGCTTATTTTTTTATAAAATTATCGCAATGCAGGGAAGAGATTGGGAAAGAATTCCAAAAGAAATGTAGCCCCGCCTCTATATTGCGGAAACAGTATTAAAAAAATTAGTTTGCATACTAGTATATGATTCTATATGTGACGCTGGTATGCATAAATGTCAATGGCATTTACTACATTGAATGCTGAAGACAAAATTTAAATGATTTAATTGGAAGTACGTAAAATAATTTTGTTTTATAATGTAAAGTTTTAGAAAAATTCTATAAAGGGGTGGCTTTCGTTGCAAAAAGGAGTTTACTCGATTCTGAAATGTTAAGTCTTTGTTCTTAAATATTACATAACTTTTTCTAGTTTCTCACTGCTAAAATTCTATTTATCCCTTTTGTCTTTTGTTTTTAACTTGAATATTCTAGGATTCGTGCATCTCAAGTTATATATCATGATTTAGAAAATGCGGTAGGACGAGGATTATTATTTGAAAGAGCAATATGCAATGAAAAATACTTTTGTTTTTGCTTTCTTTTAAATTAATATAATTAATTTTTATCAGATTTTTTTAAAACATATTTTCTGTTTTAATCTTGTTGTGACATTTTCGTATTCGTTTACTCTACCGTTTATGCTATTTAAATTTTATTGCATGACGTAACATAATAAAATATTAACTTCTTATTAAGTGTCTTTTTTTAATACCGAATAATAATAGTGGAATTTTTTTTTTTTTTTTTTAAGTTTTTAAAATCTATTATTGAAACAAAGCGCAATATTATTTATTTTCGATTATTCTAAACACGGCGTAAAACTGGTGACACATTTATCACGGAAAAAGAATTTAAAACTAAGTAATATGTCTTATAACTTTTAAAGATATAGCTTTTACGCATTTAAAATTAAGAATTCAAGTACAGTAGACGAGTGCAGAACGGGGAATATTCCTTCTAGGCAATATGAAACCGTTTTTTCTAAATCCATATTTATTTTCATATGAATATACACAATAATTATACTCTTTCTAGTAAAAGTATTTGTTTCATACTATTTTGTTTATATAAATATGAATATAAGGAATATTCTTAAGAAATATCGTAACACACAAATTGTGAAAGAAACGCCCACTGGAGGAGTTACAGATTTCCAAATGACGTTAAACTACATCAGCAGTCGCGAAAATATTAAATATCCTTTCTCAGATTTTAGTTTAAATCTTGTTATCTACATTTTTGTATATTATCTATTGTTGGTTTGTACGCCTAAAATTAAATGTAAAACTTTATAGTAACACTTTCATGCGGGGCTTACTGTATAAAATAAAAATGTACCCAACAAAAAGTAGATAATTCTTAAATATTAAACACTTTTTTTTTTTTTCTTTTAACCGCTATTAACATTATTATCATTATTACTATTATTCTTTTACCTTGTTACCTAGATTTTTGTAATTCAACATTGTATTGTAGGGTTCATATGACTCAAGCTATTTAATTTTCTTCGTATGAAGTGATGTATTTTACTATTCGATGTTTAATAAATAGAAACCAATAAAAAATTTTTACTTCATAAACTAACACAGAAAGTTTCGCAAATTAGAATCGTTTTTTATTACATAATAAACATTTCTAAACTTTATTTCCGGTGTGAAATTTAATAAATAATTTATATTGTGTGGTAGATCAAAATTTATTTTTTCTAAATGTATAGACGGTTCCCTAACACATTTTCCCGTGTAACTCTGTTTAGAATTGAAATAAAGTATATAAATAGGTAGATTTTCCGAACTGCCTTGATCCTAAAAATCGGAATATGAGGTCAAAAATAGGGGTCGTCTTTGAGAAAAATGAAGTTTATACCAGTTTTAATATTTAGATGACCCCTTAAGTAAAATCGAACTACACCATTAAAACCTAGACGTTGATGCAGACCGATAGGTACTAGCCGCATACTTCTACGATAATTTACGGCGAAATTAGGTGGGGGTGGCGTTTTTTTTTTTTTTGGCTGACTGTACATTATTCATAAGGAGTAACGCGCTTTTTTTTTTATGAAGTTGAGAAATCTGTTTATTTTCAAGAAGCTGTTACGCGCTTGCTATTACTACTACAAAAAAGGCGTAATGAAGGAAATTGTAGGAAATTTAATCCTCTTTAAACATTACAACAGAAAAATATCGCTAAATACAGCCATTTCTGAGATATTTTGAAAAAAGCTAAAAAGTTAGCTAATTTTCGAGGTTTTTCAGCCGACAAAAATTCTCCCGGGGCCGACCATGTTGGATAACTCGTTTTTGCATATTAGTATTAATATGTACAAATTAAAAAAACAAAATTTTCTACCCCACCTTTTGCAATGCAAGGTACGATGTATTTATTGACTGGACTATAACTCTAGATACAGATTCTGAATTAGAGGAGTGGCTTGTGGAAATGCCTATAGCCAGAGCTCGAGTCTCCGCCCATTTCCAGAAAACTTTCAGAAATGAATTTTTTTGGCTTCTTTGCCACTACTATATTTATCCAGAAATATTTTCTGTGTTTTTATATTATAGTGCCGTGATTATTCAATCACGAATTATAATCAAGATTTAATCAGGAATTAGAGAATATTGCATAAAGCACAGTGGTAGAATAAAAAAAAAAAAAAAAAAAATAGCAGAAATTTCTCATCAATGAGAGTGTCCTGAAAAAAGGGCGTAGAATTCGACCCTCTCTGATGCAGAAGAATGAATGGGTATAATCTTTAATTTGCAAAATGTGGACACACATTAAATGTATGAGAGGGAACAAAATATCATTCGCTTGAATTAATTTCAACTCTGACTAAGATTGACTTCTATGTTGATTATATATTTAATTTTTCTCTTTACTTTACTATAATCCATTTGATATAATACTTCGTTATTATACCAAGAAGGTTATAATTTAATATTAGTTATTAATTACCTTTTTTGTTAAATCAATAAATGATTGATAACAAAAACATTTTGAACTATTGTTGTTTTTATTGTTAGTGTCCCTTCGTATCTGTAACAATATGCCCCAAATCCGGGGCAAATTGTAACAGGCAAATAATTTTGAAAAAATATTTTTTGGGATAAAATTAGCAAAATTAACGAAATTTTTTTAATGAATATCATATATGAATATGTATGCTATGGAAAACCGTAATTATAAACAGGAAAACGTAAATACATTTAATTTTCTAAAAACTGTTAAAACCAGCCCCACGCCCCATTAATTAAACTATGAATAATAATTAAATTACCGTGCGAGAATCGTGCACAAGAGCTATTCTTCTATAAAAATATACTTCACAAATATTGTATATATATATATATATATATACTACTTTTCGTAAATATATAATTTTTCCAATACCGAGTTAAGCTGGTTTATGACATGTCTATTACTCTACGATCGAACGTAAGTTTTAACATCAGTCGTACGACCGAGATCCCAGCCTCAATGAACTAAAAAATGCTGTTAAATGCATGTATTTTTTGTAATGAGGTAACAGATGTATTATAAAAGTTACTATCCAGTTTATGATTGCTGCTTTTGCTTTATTATGCTTCTAGACTTACTTTACTAGGAAACTTGTCGTACTCCGTCAAAAAAACTAACACACGTCAAGAAATAGCAATTTTGTGGTTATGTCATTGAAAATGTGCATGAAGTGCCCCAACGTGCTTCACATTTCTGTTTCGCAGTTCATCCCCCCCCCCCCCCGAGGACAGTTGTGTTTAAATGTAAGCTAATTCATACTTTTTAATACCGTTTTTAAGTTGGTTTTTCTTAAATACTGCATTTTTTAATTGTGTCACTTCTCTTGTCGGGTTGTGATGAGTACCACTCTTAAATTTAAATTTCATATTTAAACTAGTTGGCATAGGTGAACTCTGCTCAGTTCCCCATCATATTTATGTTCTCATAAATTTCTAGTGTGAGACATATTATAATCATGTTAAAAGAAATGAATTTGACAAAAGCTTGATACAGTGACAAAACGAAATCCCCGCCTAATAGGCTATCCACCGTTCACTTCGATCTTATTCTAATCTATTAATTTATTTTATCATGGTCAATTCCGTTGTTTAGTTTTCATGCTACAATTTCCAATGCAATAATCCTCAAAATTCATATTTATGTGAAAAATTTACAATTTCACTATGTTGATAGAATCGTAAATTACGAATAATTTACTAAATTTTCCTTTTAGAATATTTGTATTCAATCATATTCAAACAAATATCATAAATATAATTTTGAAGTTGTCTAATTTTTATGATCCTCAAAATGGAAGTTTATGCTGAATTTTGCCTCATTCTGAAATGTTAAGTAAATCGTAAATTCCAAATAACTTACGAATTTTTTAAATTGGAACAATCATAGTCTATGATATTCATGCCAGTATCCTAAATAATATTTCGAAAGTGGTTTGACATCTTTACGATGAAAATATCCCTCAAGATTGACGTTTATGTGAAATTTTACTATATTCTGCCATGTTAAGAAATTCGTAAATTTCCAATAACTTAAGAAATTTTTATATTGGAAAATTCATAGTCATTAATATTCATGCCAGTGTCCTAAATAATATTTCAAAAGTAGTCTGACATATTTACGATGAAAATATTTCTCAAAATTGACGTTTATGTGAAATTTTGCCCTATACTGTCATGTTAAGAAATTCGTAAATTTCCAATAACTTGCGAAATTTTCAAAGTAGCATATTTATAGTTACTGATGTTCATTCCGGCATCAAAACTGATATTTTAAAACTGGTCTGACATTTTTACAGTAAAAAGTTTCCATTTAATACACGTTTAAGTGAATTTTTGTCCTATTCTCCCATGTTAAGAAAATCGTAAATTTCTAATAACTTACGAAGTTTTTTAATTCGAAAGTTGAAAATGAATAGGGTTCTTGCCAGTATCGAAAGTAATATTTTAATACTGGTCTGACCTCTCTGCGATCATTTGTTCGTGAGATATCGTGTACACAGACTAACAAACTAACGGACTAACACACCAACACACTAACAGACATCCTACAGACAGACACCATACAAATTTTGTCATTTTCTGATTCCTCACACTTGAAAACGTGTAAAATTAAAAAACCGAGGTCGAAAATTTTCACGATTACCTAAGTTCCCCATACCTATAGTATGATGGAGAACTAAAAAATACAAATATTGCATGTTAATATCTGTCACCAGTTTGTGTATAACCAGTTCATCAATGTCACATAAGCTAACACCTTAAAACATCTTACATTATATTAAAAGAAAAAAAAGTAATAAAAATGCAAAATCACATTTGTGGAAATTTTTTGACAACTGTGCCATTTTGGGGGAAATCAACTGCTTTTGTCGGGGAAATTGAAATTTCTATCTGGCAATACTGCATCTAGTTGTTTTATCTTTAACTAGCTGTCTTTGGTACCCACCTGGTTCCCGATCCTTGAGAAATTTGAGCGTAAGTTAGGCGCATTATCCCCGCTTTTGAACCTACAATAGCTTACTTGCTTATATTTCAAACACCTTGCAAAATTTTAATTGTAGCAAATTTCCGTTCTGTGGTGACTGCGGCGCCCCTTTGCGTTTCATGGTATGAAACAGCATGCATGCTCATCGTGTAAACAACTTTTGAAAATTCTGATCGTCACAAACTTTCAACTTGTTTGCACGTACGGTCTCCTAATCTACCCCTTGTAAGTAATGTAATCATAATTAGAATTTGAAATATTGAAATTTTAAAATATCTGCGAACAGATATTTACGACATCTACTTTTCATTTCCAATTTAAATAAGTTTTAAAAGGATTAATTACTCATGAAATTGTGCTATTTAAAAACTGAGATACAAAAGTAACACTGATTTAAAATACACTGTTATAAAAAGATTTATTTCTGTCATGGTTCTCTCCTACACTTGCTCAATTCTGGGCTAAATATCGTTAAAAATCCTTAGTACGAAATGTGAACGAAGTATCTGAATTCGAAACACTGCAAAATATAAAAGAATAAAGGCGTTTTTGTTTTTCCATAGTTATCCCCGAAACTCCTGTATGGAATTTGAACAGCTTATAGTAGTTTAAAAATCCATAATAAAAGTACTTTAAAATACCTTTGGAATGATGTATTAGAAGTAATCTAATCATAATCATAATTAGAAGTGGAGATATAGAAATTTCAAAATATTAAAGCGCTATCTGGCAACAGATTTGCGAAAGCTATTCTTCAATTCAAATTCAAATATGTTTTAAAGTTATATATTGCTTATGATATTATGTTAAATAGAAACTGAGATACAAAAGTAATATACACTTTATACCTTCGAAAATATCTGCAATTGATTCATCGGGCCTTAAAACCTATTAATACCAATTTTCAAAGCTCTAACACTTTTTTTACTTCTCTGCCCCTTTACCATTTCCCGTTCCTCCTAATAATTTGACGCTTTCGAAAATATCCGCAATCAAATTATCCGGCTTTAAAAGCTAATAATACGAAATTTTAACAGCATATCTCAATTTAAGATACAGCAAAAAATAAAATAAAATAAATAAATAAATAAAAATAAAAATGAAATAAAATAAAATAAAGTGTTAATCTTACATCGTTTTTTAGTCACGTGAGTTAGGATAATTATAATTTCCAATAAAAATGTAACTTTTCTGCTTGTTAACTTATTTTGATTTAAATTGAATTATTATTTTATCTTGTGCTGTTTAGGCTGAATATTAATTTCTGTGTACGTAAGTGAATATTTGAAAAAGTTTGAAAATTGCAATTTTCAAACTCTTTTTTTCACGTGTTTTATAGTGAGAGTACCCTCACTATAAAACACGGGACATCATCGTAGAGTTGCAATCATTTCTTTTTTCATCGCAGACAATTGCCTAGCAGCTAGAAATGAAGCATTGCCTTTTTTAAAAAATATACAAAATCCGTATTTTTCAAAAAAATCTTATACCGTAAAAATCGGTAATAAATGCTCTTTCTCGTGGTACAGGCGTATTTTCAATATCTAGAACCGTTGACAGGGATAGCTTTACAAAAACCCGCGAAATTTTCTCTCTCTGCTTTTTCTTATGAGGAACGCGCTGGAGGGTGAAAAATTCGACCGGCTCGTGTTTTGATTAGACATAGGTCGACGTTTTAATTAACATCTTCGCTAATTAGGGTCGCATCGCTTAGAAATTTGTTGCTCAGTTGAGATGAAAAAATTCTGCGTCTGTCGACACCGGTTTCGAACCGCTGCGACCGACAACCGCGGAGCTTTAGCTGTCACAGCGCGTTTTTCACAGACAAACAGACAGATGCGCACAGATAGGTAATATAAGAGAATATAATAATATATTCAATAAGAGATAATATAATATATAATAAGAGAATATAATAATATGAGAGATAATGATTTGTAAAATTAGTTTTTCACGAGAACATTTTTAAAGCTATAATCACATTGCATATCGTAAAGGACACTAAAAATATCATTATCCTTCTAATGAAAATTTTTACAGTAATATTATAATTTTCTGTGGCTATTTGTCTTTTGAAACTCGTTAATCCTTTATTTAGTAAACATTAAAAAAAAAAAAAAAAAAAAAAAAAAAAAAGGATTAAAATGTTATTGTTTTATTTTTCGATAAAAGAAGAAACACATTTTGTCACTAATTACTACCTTTTAATTTTCGTTTGTTTCTTCCTTTTTGTTACTTATTTATTTACAGTAGAGCCGCTGTTGTTCGGTTATTTGAGCCCTGATTATCCAAGTTCCGGGTTAACCGAGGTAGTCCTGAAAATGTTTTGTCCCAGTAGAGACTTGGCCTTTGACAAATTTTTCTGTACAGTACAGTACTTTTTTTTTATGTATGTATGTACAGTCAGTACAGGGATGGAATACGGGCGCAGAATTCATACCACTATCAATGTAAGAAAATTTTCTACCTCTTAAATCGACGATATTATAGGTAGAGAAACTTCTTAAACACATTCCGGTATGAATTCTGCGCCCGTGTTCCATCCCTGTCAGTAACAAAAGTATCCGAGCACCAGCAAAAATTCCCATATAAAAAAAGTAGAGTTAATAATTCATGATTTTTTTTTCTTAATAATAAAAGTAATAAATTTTGTTTACAGTTTTGTTAAATAAATTCTTGTCGAATCATGTTCTTAGACTGACTAAGAACATGATTCGACAAGGATTTATTTAACGAAACGATATTAACACTACTTTTTTTATATAGGAATTTTTGCTAGTGCTCGGATACTTTTGTTACCAACTGTACTGTACTGCATTTTTAACTAACTACATTTAAATATGTAATAGGTGCATTCTTTTACTTCATTCACCTTTTTTTCCCATTCATTTTAAACTTTACGGTATGTTTTCCCCTCGATTTACGGCAAAGTTCGTGTCATTCGAGTTTTGGATTATCCGAGGTAACCCAGGTCCACATTACCTCGGATAAGCGAAACTCTACTGTATTTATTTATAGAGAAGGGAGGGGGGGGGTCCTCATTTTAGTTTTTCCTTCTAGTTACTTTCTTTTATAATCATAAGTAGAAAATTTTGGATTCAAAATTTCCATTCAAAAAGGATGGATTTACACGTTTTGAAATGTAAAGGAACGCTATCATGTATAATTGCACAAAATTTTATGTGTAATATGCCGGTTATGTAAAACGATTAGCCGATGGCTGTTATGTTAATAAGTAGCGTTGTTGTGCTGTTTATTTTCTATTTGCAGATAGGCTTTTTTTTATCTTTTATAGCGTGTAGGTGCATCAAATTTCATATGGGAGAAGTCTATTATATATATATATATATATATATATATATATATATATATAAATAGATAAAGAAATGCACACTCGTTTTAGGTGCATACCTGTTAAGAGAGACGTTGTTATGCTTCATTTTTATTTATTTACCAGAAGGCTGTGTTTCAGCTTCTGTTGTGTACAAGCGCATAAAATTTCATGTGTGGGAGACTTTCATGAAAAAATATTCTGTTTCATTTCAAGTGTAAATAGATTGATTGACAAGTGGCGCTGCTATGAAGCTCTATCCAGGTACTTCATAGTTTTTAATTCTTCATAATTTGTCAGGTGAGTAATTCTAAAATCATAACCATGCTTATAATATAATATAAAAGAAATACATCCGTAAAAAAATTCACTTTTATTAAACAAGTTACAAATTTATCACAGTTGTTTAAGAAATGAAAAGTTTAATCCAAAAAAGCTGTGATTAAATAACAGACAACTTCATTGAATTGCACACATAAAAACAAATAATATAGTTGAAACATTTTCAGTCACATTTTCCTAAAATAGAAAATAGATACCCGAATCATAGCCTCCTAAACTAGATGCCTGTCGCGTGGCTCAGAAACTTGGCAACAGATGAAGCGGTAGACAGCGGCACCTGGTATAAATTGCGCGACTTCTTTATTCAACTGTCACCAATAATTTTAAGAAGCGATATATGATATATACAATCGATGTTTCTTTGATTCTATTCGCCTTTTATGTATATCATATCCCACTTTTAAAAATGTTTGGTGGCTGTTGAATAAAAAAGTCGCACAATCTGTACCAGGTGGCGCTGTCTACCGCTTCAACTGTTGCCAAGTTTCCGAGAAACGCGACAGGCATCTAGTTTAGGAGGCTATGCCCGAATTCAAATGGCAGGATTATTAGAACTGTAAAAATTACGAACATTTAATTTTTCAAGGAAAAATCGCTACATATACAAATAAAAGCGTTTACCAAATAAAGCCCCATATAGTAAATTATAAAATATAATTAGTATAAAAGTTAACAAACAGTATTTAGATATGCATAGAATAGATATTATGTGGAATGCAGTTCTGTTTGAAAAATAAATCGAAAATGTCGCATCTATTTAAATGTCCAAAACAATGGGCGGAGACTTCGTGCTCTGCTTGCAGCATTTTAATACTTTCATCAATTAAGCATGCCCGTGCGACTCTCAAAACGAGAATTCTCGTTTCTGACAACTTTTTTAAAAATCATTATTAAACAAAAGTTCTCGTTTTTGGATGTGAATGTGTTATGGACATGAACATAGAATAATAATAAAGGAAGAAGGAGCGTATATGTTTTGGTTTCGGTTTGTAAAATCCAGGAATGTCGGGTATAGAGTTGTAACTAATCTCATTGGTTGGCGACTTGTAGGCGAGATTTTTGAATCGTCTCGTCTCTCTGCCAATCTGTCAGCGAGACAGCACCCGCAACAAACAGCGATAAATGCGCCGAGGATGGGTGCCCTACTTCAAGGTTTTAAGCAGCAGGAGCAGCTTTCTCTGGTAATTCACTAGAATGGGTTTGTAAGCATTAGAGTATTGACGTGCTCCTTCTTCCTCTATTATTATTCTATGGGACATGAAGAAGTTTTGCTGAAAAAGAACTACCATATCTGTTTTCATAATTTTAAAAACTCGTCTTTTTCTTTCTTCGCATTCTTAATCTTTTATATTCCATACCTGCAAGCAGCTGTTTGCATGTTTAAACATAATGTTATAAAAATATGGTTAATTGTACATAAATATCTTTCATAGATACATGAGGTTGTTAGTTTTATTTTTGGTTACAGTTCATAGAAATATATTTGCTGTTGTTAATACTGCAATGTAAAGTTTTGCAACAGCTTCCAAGAACAGCAATTTTGACTGTAATTAACACTTTCGCGACCGCATGTTTTTGCCTTTTTGACGGTAAGCTCCACCTGTGGGCGTTATTCTTTCACATTACATTATTTTAAAACAATGTTTACTGTATTCATATTTATAATATAAATAAATATACGTTACAATTATACTCTTCCTAACCAAAGTATTTGTATCCATAGTGCATTGATTGCACAAATATATATATTGGGTACATTGTTAAGAGATAATGTAACCTGTGTAACCTAAAGAAACGCCCACTGGCGGAGTTACAGATTTTCAAATGACGGGAATTCACATAAGCGGTCGCGAAAGCGTTAAAAACAACAATAGTCAACAATATTAGAAACAACTGTGTACAACAATTGTGTACAATTGTGAAAACAATTGCTATTCTAAATGTACATTAGTTTTAGAATGGAAAATTGACTTCATTTTCAGTTAAAAAGAAATATAGAACATGATTAACAATATGAAATGATGAATGCAACAATAAGTGATTTTTATGAACGACCATCACATTCACATACTTGCCAACATACTAATTAATATTCCGTAGTACTGTTAGCCCCGCCTTCTTTTTCACACCAGTATCTTTTTAGAGTATTTTTCTTATTATTTAATCGCAATTGCATTTGGAGAATATTACTCTAAAAATTTACCGGTGTGAAAAAGAGGGCGGGGCTAACAAGACTACGGAATATTAATTAGGATGTTGGCAAGTATGAATTCACTGTACAGCGTTAAATGACAGAATGAGTTTTTCTTAATTTGACTTTCTTAAAAAAGCTTTTGCATTTTAAAAGCATCTTCCAGAAAGATTTGTGATTACATAAAAGAAAAAATATATGTACAAAAATGTACATAGTATGAACAGATATAGTGGGTTTTATCGAATATTATTTCAATAAACTTGTCATGATTTATCTGAAAACCCAAACTGAAGGTGTTCTTTGAACTGTGCATCCTTCTTAAGGACTTCATCTGTGAGGTCAATTAGATCTGCATTTGGAAGGGTGCCGCCATACTCCTTGGGCAAATGATCTGGTGTTAGCATAGAATGTAGACTTTTCCAGTCGTTGCCTTTATGGAAAAAGAGCTGCAATATAGAAAAAAAGAAGTTGTATAAATAACTACGTAATAAAATTAACAACAGAAAACAATATTTTATTGCCTAAGAACAATGACAGGGTGTCGACAGTGGAAATCTCCCCCTCATTCCCCCCCCCCCCACCCCCGTCGATTCTTCTACCAGTATGTCTCCTTATATTATTAAAATCTGTACGCATCTGTCTGTCTGTCTGTCTGTGAGAAATGCCTTGTCATCGCTAAAGCTCCGGCGCTAATGGTCGCATCGACTCAAAACCAGTGTCGACAGACGCAGAATTTCTTCATCTCGACATCGCAAAAATTCGCTAAGCGATGCGACCCTAATTAGCAGAGATATTAATTAAAATGTCGACCCATGTCTACCGAAAAATCACCCAGAATTCATGATTAAATGCTTGAAAAGCGACATTTTTACGGAGAAAGTGGAAAATTAATTAGAAATATCAGTCGTATTGTTACAAACAAGATACCATTGGAAAGGGCTTTTTTTTCTCAATCCTATGGTGTAAACGGCTTATCGATCGGACAATTAGATTTTTTTAAATTAACTAAACTACAAAAAAATGGTGGCAACAAATCACAAGCATTTTAACTTGGCAGACAATCTTGAACTGAAAGAAAAAACATTTGGTGTTTAATGAGGTCACGTGTTTCTGTACTGCGATTAAAAATTGCAATTTTCTATTTTCTCCAATTTTTCAAAATTCGCACATTTCAATTAGTATACAATCTTAACACCACAAAAGAAACTTGCAGTTAAAATTTCATCGATTTTGGTCAATAAACAAAATATTTACATTTTAATTGCAAATTAAATTTTATCTTTACAAGCCTGGCATTTTATCTGTCGAAAGAGGATGCCAGTTTCAAAACGACACAAATACACTTATGGTAAAAATATTTCTTTTTCTATTTACTTCCATTAACCGACAACCGTAGATAATGGAATTCGAAATTTCACCTGACTTGCACGTTTTGAGGTGTCATGGCACTGTAATAATTTAAAATTTCAATATTTAAAATTCTAATTATGTTTAATTTTTTTTTTTTTTTTTAATATGTCATTCGATACACCTTTTAAAGTACGGTTACATTATCGAAAGGGGAATTCGAGATTTCACCCGATTTACACGTTTTGAGGTCCCCTGATTAGGTTTTCTTTTGCATCGCAATAGTGGAATTCGAGATTTCAGCTTATTTACACGTTTTGAGGTCTCCTGAATTGGTTTTCTTTTGTATCTCAGCTACTAATTATAGTGTCGAAAGTGGAATTAGAGATTTCACCTGATTTACACGTTTTGAAGTGTCCTGAATGGGTTTTCTTTTGCCTCTCAGCTGCTAATAAAAATAATTTCATAAGTAATACATCATTTGAAAGCTTTGTTAATTTGGAATTGAATAGTAGATTACAGAAATTCGATATTTCGACATTTCTCCTGATTTAAACGTTTTGAGGTGTCCTGAATGGGTTTCTCTTTTGTCTCAGTTACTAACTAAAAAAATTTCATAAGTAATGCATCATTTGAAAGCTTTGTTGAGTTGGAATCGAACAGTAGATTACAGAAATTTCTACCGCCAGATGGCTCTGAATTTTTTTAAATTACAATATTTCTATTTCTAATCATGATTAATTTTTTTTTTTAATGCGTCATTCGATACACATTTTAAAGTACTTTTACATTATCAAAAATGAATTCAAGATTTCACCAGATTTACACGTTTTGAGGTCTCCTGAATCAGTTTTCTTTTGTATCTCAACTACTAATAAAACTAATTTCATAATTAATACATCATTAGAAAGCTTTGTTGATTTGGGATCGAACAGTGAAATACAGAAATTTCTACCGCCAGATGGCGCTGTAATATTTTCAAATGTCAATATTTCAATTTCTAATCATGATTAAATTATTTTTAATACATTATTCGAAAGATATTTTAAAGTTCTTTTATATTATCAAAAGTTTTCAGCAGATTTACACGTTTTGAGGCGTCCTGATTAGGTGTTCTTTTGCATCTCAGCTACTTGAGTAAGACCGTTCAAAATTGGTATACGTAGGTTTATTAGAAGGGGCTGAAAGGGTGGGGATGAAATAGGCGTGCACCGCGCGCGTATCCTTTAACTTGTGCGTGCGCAGCGCGCACGGGACTGCGCTGCCGATGGCAGTGGGGACCCGGTCCGACTTTTTAACCGATGAGAAATAATTTTTTTAACTTTCTTTTCTTAAGAATAAAAATTTGATTCGAGAAGGAATACGTGCGCGCAGCTTGCGTATACCTTCACGCGTGCGCGCGCAGCGCGCATGGGTCTGCGCTGCCGAAGGCAGCGGGGACCCGGTGTGATTTTTTACTCGATCAGAAATGATTTTTTTAGGGGGCACGAAGTGTCAGGGAAGGAATGCGGGCGTGCAGCGCGTGTATTCTCTAACTTGTGCGCGCGCAGCGCGCACGAGACTGCGCTGCCGAAGTCAGTGGGGTCCCGCGCCGACTTTGTACCCCATGAGAAATGATTTTTTTTCTTTTCTTTTCTTAAGAATAAAAATTTGATTTGAGAAGAAATATTTGCGCGCAGCGCACATAAACCTTCACACGTGCGCGCGCAGCGCGCATGGGTCTGCTCTGCCAAAGGCAGTGGGGACCCGGGACGACTTTGTACCCCATGAGAAATGATTTTTTTTCTTTTCTTTTCTTAAGAATAAAAATTTGATTTGAGAAGAAATATTTGCGCGCAGCGCACATAAACCTTCACACGTGCGCGCGCAGCGCGCATGGGTCTGCGCTGCCGAAGGCTGTGGGGACACGGTGTGAGTTTTTACCCGATCAGAAATGATTTTTTTTTTTTTGGGGGGGGGGGCACGAAGGGTCAGGGACGGAATACGCGCGCGCAGCGCGTGTATCCCTTAACTTGTGCCCGCGCAGCGCGCACGGGACTGCGCTGCCGAAGGCAGTGGGGACCCGGGACGACATTTTACCCGATGAGAAATGATTTTTTTTTTTTAATTTCTTTTCTTAAGACTAAAAGTTACTGTTGGTGATTCATTAATTATAGTAATTCATTTGAAAATACTGACCCGCTAGCGGGCGAAGCTCGCTAATTTATATAATAATTTCTTACTTAATTAATCGTGCAAACTTAATATTAAAAATTCTAAAAGAAAATACTGGTGAAATAATCAAGGAAAAAATGTCAATTGCCGACACCCTGAATTATATTGATCTAAAATAATGCCAATAAATATTTCGAATGATGTGAATTTTTATCAATTTTCCTAAACACTGTATTAAAAGCTTTTATTTAACTTATTTTATGAATGCTGATATTAATGATAGGATATTGGTGTGGTGTTTAATGCGAATTAATAGAAACTTTATTGTTGCAAACGAAGTTAATATTGATCAATATTAAATACAGTCGGACCTCGTTAGCGAGAATTACTTTTAATGTACTCTTAACGTACACTTTTCTTTTTCTTTTTTGAATATTGATAAATTAATATTTCAAAAATAGCTAGTAGCCACATAGCTAATCATAAATATGCAAAAAAAAAAAAAAAAAAAAAAAAAAGCATTTTTGATTTGGAACATCTATCTGTATGTTAACCTGGTCGAGTTCAAATAATAATCAATTTAATAAATAAATGAATAATTTTGTAAGTAAACAGTATACATTTAAAAACTCGCAGCAGTTGTTTCATACTGAAATAACAACACAACCCTTCATCAAATGAATAAACTAAACACGAATGTTTAAACGTAAAAAGTTCTTTAGACAACTATAAAATAGAACGTGGGTTTTCTTCTTCAGGTTCAAAAAACACGTATTGTTATCTTGGAGGAAAAAGCAAGAACTTTTAAACACGAATGCATCATTAAAGTAGTAAGGTACGCTTACGACTGTAAAGGAATTCTATATATAGCTTCCTATGACAACCGGTCTATGGCCTCTTAATTCTTTTTAATTTGGAGTAGTTCTATTTACCGAATGGTGAAAGCTGGTTGGTTTTAACGTCACACTAGTTCTGTGCTATGGACAATAGGCGACGGTCCGGGAGACACCTCCTAAGAATGACCCGGAGACATGCCATCACAATTTTGAGGGATGGTTTCCCCGCTTCAATAACCCCCAGATGTATAATATGGATGGGAATATGGAAGACATTGCGGCCACTACGGATTTTACGTGCACCAGCCACCATTAGTGTACACGACGGTTTTTGACCGGCTCGAGTATGGAACCCGCAATCTTCCAATTACGAGCTCGGCTATCCACCGACCGGGTTAGCGCGGCCCGAATAGTGAAGAAATTAAAGTTTAAGAACCAATTAAAAAAAAAAAAAAAAAAAAACTATTGAAAATATGTTAAACGCTTCGCTGCAGCGAAAAATAATGACCTATAAATGGTTAATGTGGTTTGTTTAGGCTGAAATTTTATTTAATTGTTAAGGTTCTTAGCTATATTTGATTTTATCCAAATTATTTACATATGCTTCAATTTACTCTCTCTGTTTTTTCTTTTGTTCAATCACCGAAAAATTAGCGTGCAATTATCTCCTCCATTAAATATTGACTTGTATCAATTAACCTTCAAAATACATTGTGTATCCAGAAGAAAAGATTCATTTATATATCTTATGAGCATAGCTGCCAAGTTTTTTAATTGATTCCGGAATGTTGTTAGCCCCGCCCTTTTCTCACACCGTAATCTTTGTAGAAAAATTTTCTTCAATATAAAATTACGATTAAATATTAAGAAAATTACTCTAAAAATATTATGGTGTGAAAAAGGGGCGGAACTAACAACATTCCGGAATAAATTAAAAAAACTTGGCAGCTATGTCTTATGAACATACTTGCCAACATACTAATTAATATTCCGTAGTATTGTTAGGCCCGCCTTTTTTTTTCACACCAGTATCTTTTTAGAGTATTTTTCTCCTTATTTAATCGCAATTGCATTTGGAGAATATTACTGTAAAAATTTACCAGTGTGAAAAAGAGGGCGGGGCTAACAATACTACGGAATATTAATTAGGATGTTCGCAAGTATGCTTATGAGACAGTTTCACAGAGTTGCAATTGAAAAACATACCAACTTACCCGTTTTCGAATTTTGTTCGTCAAAAATGGATAACACAAGTTATATAAAAACGAAAATATATGTGGAGCGTTGACGATATGGACTGATTTGTATCTGATTGGAAAGGAGCTCTGCAAATAAAACAAATATAAATTACTGTAGGATGGCAACAGAATGTGAAGAACACAATGCACTTTTAGATTTCTTTCTATTTTAATAAAAGTTTAAATATAAAATAATTTGATGGGGCGTTTGAAAAGCTTTATTTTACCCTGAATTTTTATAAAAATAGATTATTAAGTTTTAAGGTGATTATAATAGCTGCCGTATTTGAACGTTTCCGAAGGGTTTAAACATTGTTTACTGTAATTATAAAAAATGCACCACAGTACTGGCGTTTAAAAGTAATAAGCACAAATCTTTGAAAAAACACCATAAAATTTAACTCGCAAGAATTTATTCTTGTTGGAAGAAAACAGGTTCCTGTGTTAGGCAAACAAAGCAAGTACGAGTGTTGCAAATAAAATGACAAATTGGTGAAGAGCAAAAACAAATAAAACTGAATGCCAATATTAATACTGGTGTGAGCAGAATTATAAAATGAATAAAGAAAATATGTGAATAAATAAACAAATAAATAAAATTAAAAAAATCAAATCAAAACTTAATATATATATATATATACATATATATGAAAACTAAAGGAAATTTGGTTTTATTTGTTTTTACTCTTCACTAAAAACAGTCTTGTGCGTTGCCACTTTTTTTGCAGCACTCGTATCTACATTGTTTGCCTGACGAAGTGTCGTGTTTTCTTTCGACCCGACACATTTGTTGCAAGTTCTTGCATTTTATGGTGTTTATTCAAAGTTTTGTACTTATTATATTTCACTGTACTTTAAAAAGTACTTTAATCATTGTATAATGTAATATAAATGAATTACAAAGTACTTTAAAAAGATTGTACAAAATACAAAAAAAAAAAAAAAAAAAAGTATTTTAAACATTGTACATTGTACTTTAAAAGTATTTTAAATATGTACAAAGCATTTCCAAAGTAATAGAAAATTGTTTTAGAAATAATTTTAATTGTCATATATTATTTTACTACATTTTGGTGTTTTCACCTGATGTTTTATCAAAATATATTAAAATTGTTCACCATGTTTTATAGTAAAAAATTACCACCAGTTTTAATCGAAAATTACCAGAACTTTTTTAAAAGGTATATTTAATTTTTTTTTTTTTGTGTGTGTAATTTTGTAAATGAATAACGAATGCCTTTCATACCATATTCTATCTGAAACATTTTTTAGTACATATAAAAAAATATACATTAGTTTTATTATGTTAGTGAGGTCTGAAGACATTTATATCATAGCCTTCTAGCATAGATGCTTTCCGCGTGGCTCTTAAACTCAGCAATAGTTCAAGCGGTAGACAGCGCCACCTGGTACAGATTGCGCGACTTTTTTTATTCAACAGCCACTAAAAGTTTTTAAAAATGGGATTTGACATACATAAAAGGCGAATAGAATCGAAAAAAACGTCGATTATATGCATCATATATAACTTCTTAATATTATTGGTGACAGTTGAATAAAAAAGTCACGCAAGCTGTACGAGGTGGCGCTATCTACCGCTTGAACTGTGGCCAAGTTTAAGAACCACGTGGACGGCATCTAGTTTAGGAGGCTATGTTTATATATACCAACGATAAAAACGGCCGATATACGTAATTCATTTCAATTATTTTGTATATTTTTGTGCATTAACTATTTATATGTTCTGAAAAAAAGTATCTGTTAATGACAACCCTATGTGGGTACAAATTTTGACTGCTGAGTTCAAGCTGACAGATAACATAACACATGCTTGTAAATTATTTTGATAACAAACTCCAGATACATGTGCTCAGATTAAAAGTTAAAATTCTAATTATCGCATTCAGGGGATCTCAAAATGTGTAAATGTGGTACAGATCCAGTTCCAGAAATTTGACCCTTGAAGAATACTCTCTCTACTAGGGCTGGATTATTTATCAATATATCCCTAAGTATCGATATTTTTTTAATATCCCGATAACAATATTTAAGATCTAGCTCCTCCAATATATCGCTTTAACGATATTGCCGAGTGCGCACCCGAGTGAACGAAACTCGAGCGAATGAAACCCGATCAGCCAACATACAACAGCTAACGAGAGCGAAACCGGAAGAAAAAAAGCGCCGAATATCTTATTTTAATACTCATTTTCTACTTTCCTCTAATTACTCACTGATAAACTAGAAAAAATAGCCCCACGCCAAACGATTTCTATTGCAACACATATACATATACTTCCTCATCCTTCATAAACTCAAATCTAAACATCACTGCTTTAAAAAGGCCACCGCATAAAAAAAAAATAATAATAATAATAATAATAATAATAAATATTTATTGAAAGCCATCTGCTTTGATTATCCCGTGAATAAGCTGACTTCGTTCAAGGTCACGGTTCTACCCCTTCAGAAAAAATTCATCAGACATACTCCAATATCACAATACCTATAATTAGCAGGTGTGTTTACTAGGAAAGAGATTTGATATTAGTCGAAACGATATATCCCTATCCGAGATATCTATTATGGGTTCTGATATATTACACTATACTGATTTCCCAGATTCCCACTCTACATTCATGCATATCGTAGGTGATGGAAACCACAGAAAAGGCAATATGACGAATGAAAACAATATATTCTGTTTTAGCTCCTTTCCTGCTATTGGTTCATTGATATCGGTCTATTTCAAAGTGTCGATATAAAATGGCCAATAACATGCTTCAACATGTGTTTAATAAAGATCATCAAAGCCGAACTGATACAGTGATGCCAGATTGGGGATTTTGTCCCCATTTTAGGGAGTTTTGAGGCTTCTGGGGACAATTTTGGAGACCAAATGTTTGTGGGGACTTTTTTTGGGGAATTCTAAAATTTTTGGGGACAAATCTGGGGCGTTTTTCAACTTTCTGTCAATGTTGGTAACGTAATGATTTATCCCTATGTCTAGAGACTTTCAATAGCTTTATTGTTATTTGGGGATTTTTTCAAAAATTGCCTTCATTTGGGGAAAAATCTGAGCTTAAATCATAGAAAAATCTGCTTGATATTTTTTTTTTTTTTTTTGAAAAAATTTTTATTTTCCCTTTTTAGTAGAAATCAAGTTGGGGATTTTTTCGAAAAAAAAAAAAAAAAACGTGATTTGGGGAAATTTGAAGACTTGTTTGGGGAAATAATTTTCGACCATCTGGCGTCACTGAACTGATATCTATTAGAAGAGTTTTTTTGCAAATTTTCTTAGCGTTTAATAAAAAACTTCTGAAAATATAAGCAATTATGGAATGTATTTTTTTTAATATTATTTTATTATTATTAAATATTTCGATAAAATATTTTTTTTTATTAAGACTGTACATCAGTCAGATAGCTTCCTTTCTCCTTTCCCATGTTATCCAATGGGATTTTCGTTGCTTCGTTTTATAAAAATATCTCATTCAAAAATGAAGTTTTTCAAATTCTGTTTTTTGAATATAACTCTTTGAACGGGTCGCCTTTTAGCTTAGTGAGCAATTTTTCGAAAAAATTAATTTAAATATTTTATTTCAATAAGTAAATTATGGACTCTAAGTGTGGATCTCTAAGTAAAATATTTAAATTTATTTTTTCGAAAAATTGCTCACTAAGCTAAAAGACGACCTGTTCAAAGAGTAATATTCAAAAAACAGAATTCGAAAAAGTTCATTTTTGAATAAAATATTTTTATAAAACGAAGCGACAAAAATCCTATTGGATAACATGGGAAGGGAGAAAGGGTGCTATCTAACTGATATAAAATAAAGTTTTATCGTCAGTAATTTTACAGTGACAGTTTCTTTATAGAATTATATAATATTGAATAGTTTATTACTTTTTTTATGTAGCATTTATATTTCTCTTTCCATTTATTTATTTATTTATTTATTTATTTTATTTTTAAAGCCGTACATGTTAAATAAAATTGGTTTAAATGCAAAATGAGTTACTTTAAGTAACAAAATGAAACTTCAACATAATTTTGTTTAAATAATATAATTTTTATACTGACAATGTATACATAAATACACACACACACAGAGACACACACACACACATTATAATATGTAATTCAAATTTCAATTACTGTGAAACTATTACGAATGTGAATTGAACATATATATTTAAAAGATATTGTAATGATTTGGTAAGAGGATACAAAAATAAAAATGACAAGTAACTGACATTTAGGATGCATATAAGAGTTTTAAGTAAAAAATATTACTTTCTACAACCAAAAAAAGGTGTATTCAATGGCAATTCTGAACTATTTATAATGGCAATTCTGAACTAATTAAAATGATTTTCATTTTTATTTAATACCTACATCTTAAGACAATTTTTCTGAAGCTTTATTTTTAGTAGAATTATGAATTTTGATATACTTGGTACAAATAAAACACAGATCACATATTAGCTGTGTTAAAATATGATTTTAAAATAATTAAAGCTTAAAATGGGAAGAATAGAGGATAAACTATACAGAGGTATACTAAAAAGCAATAGTATAAGTTATAAGAAACACAAAACATTAATTCACTTTTTATGATTTTTTTTTTTTTTTTATGATAAAGTTATGGTAGTAATATACCAGAAAATACATGGAAAACACTCTATACTTGTATACTTTAAAATTCGTGTGCATATGTCTTTAAAAAATAACAAATGTCTATTTTTTTCTGCCTTGAAAGAAATATCGCAATATATCGCTAATATCGATATTAACTTGGTGATATATCGCGATATTTAATTTCTGATATCGTCCAGCACTACTCTCTACCATCTATTAATAAAATACCAATAAAATCAGACTTTTGCCAGAAAAGTTCACAGAATCAAAAAATTTTGCGATATCTTTATGTTTCACGCATCGTGAAAGCCAAAAATGATTTTAAAAACATTTCTGTGTGTATAAGTGTGAGGGTCGTTGTGTCTGTATGTCTGTAACGCTATTTTTGTCCGGATATCACGTAAGAATGGCTGAACGGATTCAACACTTGGCAGGTATTTGGGCCTGTACCAAACTTAAAATGATATCTATCGAATATTTCAAAATTATGATTAGATTTAGAAATTTAGGTAAAAAACGCCTGCCCATTCGCCATATTGTTTTTCTGTATTTTTCTCTATTTTTCAGCTTTGTATAAAGTTATTTGAAGTGATTCATTTATTCATTGTACTTATAAGACATCCACTTTTGCCCCAACCAAAAGGTGGGTAAGGCATTTTGCAGAGGATAAGAAAATAAACAATAATTAACCAGTTTTCGATTGTTTTACACGTTCTGAGAGGGGTAAAACACGATTTGACCATTTTTAGAAAATGTTTGTCTGCCTGTGTGTGTGTCTGTGTGTATGAAAAAATTTCGTGGTGACTTTGCACAGAACTGCATATAAATTTACATGTACATGTACCTTGACATAAATTAGTGACTACCATCTTTTGGTGCAAAACTCTCAATAGGTGGAGCTGTTTTACAGCGATTTTAGCAATTTAAGGGAAGCCTATATGTCAGGTTCTATTACATATAATCAAACAAAACTTGATATGTGAGAAGTTCATTATGAGACATTATGCTGAGTCAATTTGGATACCAATAGGTGGCGATGCTATAGTGTAATATTCCTGGAGAACGGGAAGGCTATACCTCTACTTTTGTGGCATATAACTGTACGAACTTGATATATAAGATAACCATCGTGAAAATGCATTTTCTAAAGTTATTATTTCTAGTGTATAAAATTGTCTTTTTTTTTTTAATATTTAGTGTGAGTTTTCTCTAGCAAGGAAACATTCAAAAAGTGTCGTCTTCAAAATATATTGAAAAAAATATATGTGATTCTACTTTTCATAAAACACCAGAAAGTGAAAAAATTATTGGCTGAAATGAATTAGAGCGACCACAAAAAAATATCAAAATTTAGCATATTTGGAGATTTCGCACTGTTAGGCAATTGAATTTCAGTACTTGGCGGAGAAGCAAAACACGGTTTTGTTCGTACACGGCAATCTCAGTGCTAGCAAACTTATCGCCGAACAGCGCTAAATCGCCAAAAATGCTTAATTTTAATAATTTTTTGTGGTCGCTGTAATTCATTTCAGCCTATAATTTTTTCACTTTCCGGTGTTTTATGAAGAGTGCAATCATATATATATTTTCAATGTTGTTTGAAGACGACACCTTTTGAATGTTTCCTTGTGAGTGAACTTCTCTAGGAAAATTTAGAAGAAACTCTTGTGGTGGCCATAACATGCTACTTAAAAAGAATTTTTTTTATAAATGATTCGTTCATTTAAGTTCAAAACTTAGTGGGCTGATTTTGACATATTTTCCCCAGATACATTTTTAGCAAAACCGTACCTGCATTACTTCTATAGCCATTCGAACTCTTCCAGGTGTGTCATTGACGAACTGTTGAAAGCCATAACCATCTAAGTCTAAAATGGCATGTATACCACATACTTGCGAAAAAGGATTTTCGCTTATAAACTCCAGCACCAAACAGTCCAATAAAAATACGTCTTCATATACCATTTTTGCTGGATCGTACATGCCTAAAAATAAATAATTAAAATAACAAGTATTAAAAAAACAATTATAAGAATAAATGTTGTTTAATAAGAAAAAACAGGGCTTTGTTTAAGATTGCTCTCAATAATTCAATGTCCTCTCCCCGGTAGCCAAATCTCATGTTATTTTGGGGGGAGATTTGTTATGAGAATACTCATTTTTTACTGTATATTTTAAATTCCGTTTTCATATTCAGAGAATTCACTTCCGTTAACCCCTTAACCCTTTGCGGCGCAAGACAATTCAGATCATTTAAATTATACTGCCACCGGAATTCATGAACTATATTAAACTAAAAGAAATTTTAAATTTTAAGGTTAAAAAAAAACGGCCTTTTCTGCTATGTTATAAACGTAATTTTTTTCTAAAAAATTTCCGGGATGAATTTTTGCAGCTAGATCTTAAATTTTGCGTCCTCGCAGCGAGGACGCAAAAATCGGACGTCCGAAAATCGGAACGGTGAGCAATACAAGGTGGTTCAAAAGGTCATGCCCAAACGGCACTTATGGGTGTGTCAGGTCATGAGGAGTAAGAATTATATAGGAACTGGTGGTCGGAAACGTGATCGTGACAGTGCAATTGCATCGTGACTGTCACGCTAAGAAAACATAACAAACGGTGTGAAAATGCCTTTATTTTACACAAAAATATAATCGAAGTACAAAATACAAATGAAAGAGTTACAGCTCATAACAAGTGCTCAAAATACGCCCCATTAGCCGAGATGCATGCTTCACATCGTCATTTATGTCTTTTTGCGTGCGTACAAGATGGCTAGAGCTTATCGCCCAACAGCGGGTTATAGTCGCATTTCCGACTCCTAATTACTGTGTAATTCTTACTTCTCATGAACTGGCATACTCACACTTAGCTTTTGGGTATGACCTTTTGAACCACCCTGTATATTATTACATCAACACCTCCTGCAAAGTGCTTTCTATAATCAAGTGTAAAATAATATTTTATTGTTAAATATTTGATGCTAGAATGAGACAAATGTTGGAGACGCAGTAGCTGCAAGCATAAAATGAGAATTATGCATTAATATGTTACTAACAGCTAAAATGATGCTTTAACACGTTAAGCGCCACGCGAATTATTAAAATCCATTAAAATCCCATTATGATTCCTCCTGTAATAAATAAAAATTAAGCAAATTTTTAATAAATTTTCAGTAATTATTTAAAACAATGTAAAATTTTTAGTTTTATATTCTATTTTACACTGTCAACCACCGATGGTTGACGCGGCTTTATATCATATTTGACACAGTCAGCCACCGATGGCTGACATGGTGTTCAACGTGTTAATTTCTTATTGGTACTGTTTTTACTTTCGGGGTAAAACTTTCACTGAAATGTTTGAAGTATAACATGTTCTGCACACTCATAAAGTTTCAAGATGATTCCTTCAGTACTTTTAGAGATATATCACAAAATGTCCAGAATCTAGAATGGCTGACATGGCGATCAACGTGGTAATATAATTTGGGGCTTTTCGAAAAGCTTAACACCAAATCGTGATGCTTACCGCTTATATTTGCACCCTCTGCAATACCACTATTGGGTTCAACCATAGCACGAAATTTTAACAGTGCTGAAATTTAGCTCCATACACTAAGGCAATGAATTGAAATACAAGGAAAATCCATATTAGCGAAGTATTGAAAAAGATATAACATTTTCCTACATCCAATTCGCGTATCAGATTTATCAATTTTGCACCTGAAGTTTTAATTACACTGCTCGGCATGAAAATTACCTCTAACAACATTTCATCATAATATTATGTAAAATGACCTCCTGAATCCGAATATGGCCACCATTTTGCCCAATCAGACACCATTTTCTATATACACCCCCTCTCTCATTTTTATCATTGTTTTGTAATTTTATACCCATCAGTTTGATTTGGAGAGGAACGATGATTATTTTAACCTTTAAATGTCTTCTGACCTGAGGAGCTACAGAGGTAGAAAGTTCTAAAACACGAACATTTTTAGTAAGGGGGATATTTGAGGGGATTTCTGTCCAGAAAAAAAAAAAAATCAATAAAACAATCAGTTTCTGTTTCTTTCTTTCTTTCTTTTTTTTTTTTTTTTCGCAATATTTCTCTTATTTTTTACATATTCCAGCTTCCAGTTTGCCATTTTCTTACCAAAACACCCCAAATAGTAATAATTATACAATGAAAAATTTTCCAAAATGTTGGTGAATGGAGTAGAGTCTCAAATGCCTCGCAAGAAAGTGTGACTGATTCACTGTACGAAGTTTGCTTTCAATAACTCCAAAGTTAAATGTTTTGGGTAGTAAAACATGAACCGTAAAATCTCCTGATTTGACACGGGTTAAAGGTCACTGCTCTTATCATTGTAGTCGTCAGTCGTTATCTACCATTAGTACACGTTTTGCGATAAGAGAGGGAACTTTATGGCGTTCTCGACGGTGCTGATCTTCTGTGGTGATATTTAACACGTGTCAAAGGACGTGTCTGTTCATGTTTTACTGCCCAAAAACATTTAACGTGGGAGTTATTGAAAGCAAATGTCGTACAGTGATTCAGTCAAACTTTCTAGTGAGGGCTTTGAGACTTTACTCCACTCACCAACATTTTGAAAAAATTTTGACGGTATAATTCTTATTATTTGGGCTGATTTGGTAAGAAAATGGCAAACTGGAAGCTGGAATATGTAAAAAATAAGAGAAATATTGCGAAAAAAAAAAAAAAAAAGAAAGAAAAAAAGAAACAGAAACTGATTGTTTTTTTTTTCTTTTGTTTTCTGAGCACAAATCCCCTCAATTTTCCTCCTTTCTACAAATGTTTCTGTTTTAGAACTTTCTACCTCTGTAACTCCTCAGGTCGGAAGACATTTTTAACAGTTAAAATAATCATCGTTCCTCTCCAAATCAAACTGATGGGTATGAAATTACCAAACAATGATAAAAATGAGGGAGGAGGGTGTATCTAGAAAACGGTGGGTTATTGGGCAAAATGGTGGTTATATTCGGATTCAGGAGGTCATTTTACATAAGATTCTGCAAGAATGGTATCAGATCTCGATTTTTTTTTTTTTTTTTTCTACAGAGCAGCGTTACCAGACAAAGTTATGTTTTAGCTATTGTCTCTTATAAGTATATCTTTATCTGTTTATTAAATTTTCTGGTGTAAAAAATATTTATATTACTTGTATATAATACAAAAGGAATTACAGTAATTAAAAGGAAAAATGTAAACACATTTAAATTTTTTATCTAATGACGGTAATTTAAAGTACCATTAGCATAAAAAGCGTATAAAATCGAATTTATGAAAAAAATGTCATTTATAAGAATAGAACGTATATACCTCTCATTAATGTCACTACATGGTGCTAGACGCTACATGCAGCCGTTTTTGTTTAAGATAGGATTTTATAGAATGCTGTTCCTATTCTCGCTTGGGATTTTTCTCGATCTTCGCAATTAATACCCCACTAAAAATTATCTTGAGATAATCTTAAAAAATTTCAACTTTCTACAGAAATATTAAAAATATCTAAATAAATTTTGCAGATTTAGATTTATCACCAAAATAACCACAGATTTTTTTACGACGTTTTATAGGCATTATAAAGATTTTGTTTCATAATTAAAATAACTTCAGATTTTTTGAAGTTTTAACACGAACACTTTTATTATTTTAGGTATGAGCAAAAAGTTAAAATTAAATCTGAAAAATAACTGTAGAACTTTTGTGGGCATTTTGAAACATAAACAGCTTTAGTACGTACGTGTTTGTGCGGTGTGTGAATTATGATAATCCATTTCTTTGCTTTTATTAAAATTTAGATAAATAAAAAACAATGACCATATGACCATTGAATTACAACTCAACTCGAAGATGTGATCAGGTAAAAATAAAAAATGTTTGTTTACTAACAGCAAGCGTGCTGGCGATGGCGTTAGGGAAAAATGGCGATTAGCGTAGTTGCTCGATTGTATTTTATTAAAAATATTTTGTGTTTCATGTGTTGTGTAAATGTTTATTACATTTGCATTCATAAGATTTAGTATTTAATATGTTGTATAAACTATTAAAATTCAGTATTATTCATGAATTTTCAGTTTTATGTGAAAAAAAGTAAACAGATATTTTACAATATTTATGTCTTGCATAATTTTTATTGTTGAGCAAATTTCTTGCAAAAATTTATCTACAATATTCATTATAGGTTTAATTGAAGTATGAATCATGCTTGTTTTACCTTATTAAGGTGAAATATGCAATAATACACACAGGTATTTCCGTGGAAACTTCTAAAATATAATACTTGGTTTTCATCGCCAACATTCCGTAGTTTGAAAATATGGATTTTTAACCATAAGTGAGAATTTTTTTTTGATAAAGATGAATGCTAATGCTTAATGTTGAAATAAATAGTACATAACTGTATTTTGAAGGTCTAAAATTTAGTTTTATTCATGAATTTTCAGTATATTTTCAAAAAATGTAAACAAAACACTTTCAAAATTTTATGTTTGTAAAAATTTGTAATGTTGAGCAAATTATTTGTTAACATATGGTAAAAATGTTCATATAGGCATATTTGAAGTGCAATTCATGATTATTTTGCCTTATTCAGATGAAATATAGAATAATACAGGTATTTTCATGGGAATTAAGCCATTAGTAAGAAATCTTTTAGTTAAAAATGGATTTTGTTATTCACTTTTGAAATACATGTACAAATTTTATAAACAATTTAAATTCAGTTTTTTGTGAAATAAAAGTGAACAGATATTTTACTATGTTTTGCACAATTTTGAATGTTGAACAAATTTCTTTTAACGCTTCGCAAAAATGAGCAATTATTGGTAATTTTTATTGTAAATATAATGTAAAAAGTTTAAAATGTGTTTACTTAGGTGAATATAATGTTCCTTTTGTGCATTGAAGTATAAGAATGCAGAATAAGGGGCTTTTGAAGGAAATTTTTGAGAAATTAGTTTTCGGGTTTCGTCGTAGAATGTCGCCAGGAAGTGAAAACTCATGTAATCTCATATTCAAAGATTTATATATTTAAAAGCTTTTTTTTTTTTTGCTCCATTTTAAAGAAAATAATAGATAAAAGTATGAAGTAAATATAATTTGCATTTTGACTATGAATTTTTTGTTTTTTTGTGATACAAATGTGAAAAACAATTTCCTTTTAGAGCTTCGCAAAAATGAGCAATTATTGGTAATTTTTATTGTAAGTATAATGTAAAAAGTTTAAAATGTGTTTACTTTAGGTGAATATAATGTTCCTTTTGTGCATTGAAGTATAAGAATGCAGAATAAGGGGCTTTTGAGGGAAATTTATGAGAAATTAGTTTTTGGATTTCGCCGTACAATGTCGCCTGGACGTTAAAACTCATATAATCTCATATTCAAAAATTTATATATTTAAAAGCTTTTTTTTTGGCTCCATTTTAAAGAAAATAATAGATAAAAGTATAAAGTAAATATAAATTGCATTTTGACTATGAATTTCTGTTTTTTTGTGAAACAAATGTGAAAAACAATTTCCTTTTAGCGGTTCGCAAAAATGAGCAATTATTGGTAATTTTTATTGTAAATATAATGTAAAAAGTTTAAAATGTGTTTACTTTAGGTGAATATAATGTTCCTTTTGTGTATTGAAGTATAAGTATGCAGAATAAGGGGTTTTGAGGGAAATTTTTGAGAAATTAGTTTTTGGATTTCGCCGTACAATGTCGCCTGGACGTTAAAACTCATATAATCTCATATTCAAAAATTTATATATTTAAAAGCTTTTTTTTTTGGCTCCATTTTAAAGAAAATAATAGATAAAAGTATAAAGTAATTATAAATTGCATTTTGACTATGAATTTTTTGTTTTTTTGTGAAACAAATGTGAAAAACAATTTCCTTTTAGCGCTTCTCAAAAATGAGCAATTATTGGTAATTTTTATTGTAAATATAATGTAAAAAGTTTAAAATGTGTTTACTTTAGGTGAATATAATGTTCCTATTGTGCATTGAAGTATAAGTATGCAGAATAAGGGGCCTTTGAGGGAAATTTATGAGAAATTAGTTTTTGGATTTCGCCGTACAATGTCGCCTGGACGTTAAAACTCATATAATCTCATATTCAAAAATTTATATATTTAAAAGCTTTTTTTTTTTGGCTCCATTTTAAAGAAAATAATAGATAAAAGTATAAAGCAATTATAAATTGCATTTTGACTATGAATTTTTTGTTTTTTTTTTGTGAAACAATTGTGAAAAACAATTTCCTTTTATCGCTTCGCAAAAATGAGCAATTATTGGTAATTTTTATTGTAAATATAATGTAAAAAGTTTAAAATGTGTTTACTTTAGGTGAATATAATGTTCCTATTGTGCATTGAAGTATAAGTATGCAGAATAAGGGGCCTTTGAGGGAAATTTATGAGAAATTAGTTTTTGGATTTCGCCGTACAATGTCGCCTGGACGTTAAAACTCATATAATCTCATATTCAAAAATTTATATATTTAAAAGCTTTTTTTTTTTGCTCCATTTTAAAGAAAATAATAGATAAAAGTATAAAGCAATTATAAATTGCATTTTGACTATGAATTTTTTTTTTTTTTTTTGTGAAACAATTGTGAAAAACAATTTCCTTTTAGCGCTTCGCAAAAATGAGCAATTATTGGTAATTTTTATTGTAAATATAATGTAAAAAGTTTAAAATGTGTTTACTTTAGGTGAATATAATGTTCCTTACGTGCATTGAAGTATAAGTATGCAGAATAAGGCGTTTTTGAGGGAAATTTTTGAGAAATTAGTTTTCGGATTTCGCCGTACAATGTTGCATGGATGTTAAAACTCATATAATCTCATATTCAAAAATTTATATATTTAAAAGCTTTTTTTTTTGGCTCCATTTTAAAGAAAATAATAGATAAAAGTATAAAGTAAATATAAATTGCATTTTGACTATGAATTTCTGTTTTTTTGTGAAACAAATGTGAAAAACAATTTCCTTTTAGCGCTTCGCAAAAATGAGCAATTATTGGTAATTTTTATTGTAAATATAATGTAAAAAGTTTAAAATGTGTTTACTTTAGGTGAATATAATGTTCCTATTGTGCATTGAAGTATAAGTATGCTGAATAAGGGGCTTTTGAGGGAAATTTATGAGAAATTAGTTTTTGGATTTCGCCGTACAATGTCGCCTGGACGTTAAAACTCATATAATCTCATATTCAAAAATTTATATATTTAAAAGCTTTTTTTTTTGCTCCATTTTAAAGAAAATAATAGATAAAAGTATAAAGTAATTACAAATTGCATTTTGACTATGAATTTTTTGTTTTTTTTGTGAAACAATTTTGAAAAACAATTTCCTTTTAGCGCTTCTCAAAAATGAGCAATTATTGGTAATTTTTATTGTAAATATAATGTAAAAAGTTTAAAATTTGTTTACTTTAGGTGAATATAATGTTCCTTTTGTGCATTGAAGTATAAGTATGCAGAATAAGGGGTTTTTGAGGAAATTTTTAAGAAATTAGTTTTCGTATTTCGCGGTACAATATCGTCCTAACGTAAAGTCTCATATCTCATATTAAAAAATTTATATATTTGAAAGCTTTTTTTTTGGCTCCATTTTAAAGAAAATAATAGATAAAAGTATAAAGTAGTTACAGATTGCATTTTCAGTATGATTTTTTTTTCGTTTTTGTTTTTTGTGAAACAAATGTGAAAAAAAATTTCTTTTAGCGCTTCGCAAAAATTAGCAGTTAATGGTAAGTTTTGTTGTAAATATACAGTAAAAGGTTTGAAAATGTTTTCACTTCAGATGAATTTCATGTTCCTTTTGTGCATTGAAATATAAATAAGCAAAATATGGTGCTTTTTATAAAAATTTTTAACAAATTCGGTTTCACATTTCGAGATACTGTGTCGATCGAAAGCTAAAAACTGATATGAGCTCATATTCAAAAATTGATACATTAAAAAAAAATTTTTTGCTTCATTTTAAAGAAAATAGCAGGTAGCATTATTAAATAGATATAAATTGGAGTTTGATTAGTATATATATATTTTTTTAATTAGCAGGGTTTTTTTTTTTGTAAACATACAGTAAACCACTTTCACGGCATGTTTTGTTTAAGTAAATTACATGTTTCTTTTGTGCACATAGATGTATAAATATGCATAATAAGGTGATTTTTATAAAGATCAAAATAAAAGCATTGGCATAAGTTTTTAAACAGACACACACACATACAAAATAGTCTGAATTGTGTAGAACATGTCTCATAGTAACATATAGGGATTAAAACTCATTTAGAATGATGAATATGTCAATTGTTTGTGATACTTTTTATTAATTACTTTCAAAAATTTCATGATTTTATTTTTATTACAAAGCTATTTTTTTTTGTTGTTTAAGCATTTTTAATGTAGTTATATAACTAAATTTTTGCTAATAACTATTAATGTTTTTGAAAAATTCTTTTCCTTTTTGTTATGAGTGTAAATAAAATCAGATTTTCTAAGATTTTTTTTTTTTTTTTTTTTTCAATTTTAAATCTAGCTTAAAAATATATAAATAAAACAAGTTAAATTTTGAATGTATAACTTATTTAACGGCTTTTTAAACGTTTTGATTAACTGATAACTTTTAATTAATTTTACAATTTATATTTTATCTTTTATTGTATAAACAGATCTGAATCATTCGTCTGTTATTTTTCATAATAAAAAATTTCAAAAAAAGAAAAAATTCATGACAATTTAATTATATTTTATTCTGAATATCGAGCACCGTTTTTAAAAAGCTTTTTTAACTAATATATAAGCGGATAGAATGTTAAATAAAAAATAAATTAACTAAAATTTGTATTTTATTATTTATTTATTTATATTTCTTGTGATTATTTACCATGTATGTGAAAAATTGCAGATTTTCTGTAGATTTTACTAAAACCTCTTAAAAATATCTTTAAAAATATAATCTGCAGAATATCTTAAGTTATTTGGCCCACTTTTAAGCCTATATATTTTGAAAAAAATCTTAAGATTATATTCTGTAAATTTTCTTCAGAAATATGAAGAAAATCTGCAGAATATGTAGGCTTAAGAAGTGGGCCAAATAACTTAAGATGTTCTGTAGATTTTTTTTAAAGATTAATTTAAGATTATTTTTAGTGGGGTAATCTCTCTTCACAATTAATAATTGTTATAATCAATTCCTATATTCAAGAATCCACTACCAATCTTAGAAAAAATGTAAGAAACATAAAAAGTAAAAAAATTTGTAAACCCTTTTCTAATTTGCTAATATATTTTTTTACCTTTATGTACCAATGGTAACAACACCAACTCCCCACTAAATCCTTATTAACCCGTTAGTAGTCGCTATAGACAGTGCCACCTATTTCAGATTGCGCACTTTTTATTTAACTCTCACCAATAATTTTAAGAAAGGATGTGATCGACGTTTCTTGGATTTTATTCGCTTTTTATATGTATCAAATGTCACTTCTAAACATTTTTGGTGGCTATGAATGAAAAAAATCTGTCAACACTGTAGGATGGACGGCAAATCAACCAACTAGCGACTACTTACGGGTTAACCCTTTGAAGGTCCTATTTCATTTCACTCCTCTGGTCAGGGTTGCCAATTTTAGGCACTATTTCATTACCATGTTTTTATTAACTTCTAATCTTGTTTGTTTGTCCGTTAGAAATCTTGCAGTCGATTTTTAATTAACTTTCTTACTAGCTAGACATTTGAAACTTTTAGAATAGTTCAGAATCTGATGACAACACAATACTTCGAAGCCCGAATTTCGAAATCTTTATTAGCTTTCTTTTAATTAATTAAAATATGAAAATACTAACCTCCTAATAGCTTTAAAAATAGCCATTAAAATATAAGTTATAATTTAATTGTTGCCAAAAGAAAAAAAAAAATTACGAGTTCATTTTCTTTCGACATAAAAATAAATACATTTAATTAAAAGCGAACATTAAAAATTTAAAAAATTTAAAATAGGCATCTCACAAAAATTGACACCATTATCACTTTAAAATTTTATACACATTGATAAGTGCTAATGTAGTTCTATAGTTATGATTCATCAGAAAATTTAATAACATGGTATATAAAAAGTTCTTTTTTTATCTTATAATTATTCAATATCCACCACTAAATTTTAAATGTAACGGTTGCTTAATTGTTTAGTAGGTTATTCGTCTATTATATATATATACTAGCCGCCTTCGGCGACCAGCTGGTTCGCGATCCCTGAAAAATCTGACTTTACGAAACTCCCGCTCGCTGGCACCTGCGGCGCCTTTTACCGTTTCAGGTCTAATAACAGCTTATCGATAAATCGTGAAAATAGCTAATTGAAAGCGCAGTAAATTCCCATGCGGTAGCGCCTTCGGCGCCCTGTTCCCTTTTCAATATCTGAAACAGCCTGTTCGCTCACCATGTTATGATCTTTCAAATTTCTGACTTTAGCTAAGTCCCGCTCGGTGGCGCCTGCGGCGCCGTATAACATTTTTTTAAAAGATTTGCGTCTGACTTATCTGTGGTTTTCTCCAAAACTTGCTTAATTCCGGGGTATATATCGTTAAAAATTATTAGTACGAAATGTGAGCGAAAATCTGAATTTGAAACTCTGTAAAATATAAAAGAATAAAAATTTTCTGGTTTTTCCGTAGTTTTCTCCGAAAGTTTCGTACAGAATTTGAACTTCTTATATCATTTTAATAGTCTGCAATAAAAATACTTTAAAATATCTTTTGAATGATGTATTATGTATTACAATAATGAATATCTATGATATATTTTAGACTCAAAATGGCTAATCTATCAAGGGCGATTAACGTTTTATATTGAAATCCATCTAAAATTTAAGAATTCCAGAACTGCTTTTTTACGACCGAATTCATAAAAAAAAAGGAAAAAAAAAAAACAATGTTATTCTGTCAAAAGTAACTCATTAACAGATGAAATTGGTGAATGGTGTCATTAACAGATGAAATAAAAATGAATTTAAATAAATATAATATGTCTATTTATTTTATTTTTAAAGCTATACTTTAGATTTTTTTAACTGTATACAGATGAGCCATAATGACGGGCAATTTCGAAGTTCTGCTTTTGATCGATTTTAAATTGAAAAAATTCAAAAACTGCTTTTTTTATTTCCAGTATACTTTGTCACGTGGGCGAAAAACTTTTTCCCGACCTCTAGCACCTGGCACTGAAGAATCTTATTCTCTCTTCTCTGTCAAGGTCAGTTGCAAGAGGTTCAGAAACGTCGATTCAGAATTTCATCGAAAACTGCCGCGATACTGAAAATTAAAAAAATTATAACTCATTCAGTTTTTGAAATTTTCTCTCAATCTTTTGGGTATTCAATTGCTGAAGCGAGATCTATATATATATATAAAAAAATTATTTATCTTTAAACGCTTTTGAGTTATAAAATGTTTTGTGAAAAAATCGATGTTTCGTAAAATCTAAAAATGTGGATCGCTAATCCGTATTTTGTAAAAATGTTTATATGGTTCGAAAGAGGATTAAATGTCCTTTCCAAATATATCAGTTGTTAAGAAATGGAACAGTTACTCGGTCGTACAGGGCGTTTAAAAAAAGACAATCGAGAAAAAGAGAAATTTTCGACCCTTTTTAAAACTTTTTTTTAAAATATAGAAAATCCGCATTTTTTTTTTTAAATTGTACCGTAAGAATCGGTAATAAATGCTCTTTCTCGTGGTACAGGTATATTTTCGATATTTCCAACAGATCGGAAGCGATCGCTTTAGAAAAACACCCGAAATTTTCCTCTCTCTGCTTTCTCTTTTGAGGAACACGCTGAAGGGCAAAAATTACGATCCGCTCGCTTTTTAATTAGGCATTGGTCGACGCTTTAATTAATATCTCCAGAACTAATTAAAATTTTTAAACTCTGTTTTCACTATCAACTCGGGAAGGCTTCTGAGCACCCGTATGTCAAATTTTATACTTCTGCGTTCAATAGGGGCTGAACATATAGATGCACAGACAAACAGACAAACATCTTCTTTTATTATTATAGAAGATATATGTATATATATATCTATATATCTATATATATATAAAATATTATGCCTCAAAATTATTGGTGGTATTTGAATAAAAGAGTCCCTACACTGTTTAGAGCGCTTTAGAGAGTGATGGTCGGCAAAGGGTTAATTACTATAATGTGATGACATGAATAATTTTTTCTGCACATATTTTTAAGAAGTGTTCTTAAGTAACTAAAAATATACGCTTCAAATACATTTTTTATCTGTTTCATAATCAGGTAGAATAAGGGTTAAAGTAAATTTCAACTTACCTCTTTTGAGGATGACGATAATACTGTTATCAGGTGCTCTGCAGGGACAAGCTATAAAATGGCCTGTTTTCAAGGCTGTTTTTGCTGCAGTTGGATAGAAGTCTCTAAAGATATGGTTATACGTCTTTCTTACACTGTAATACTTTTGAATACGTTCAACGGCTTTTTTTATGTTGAACTTTGCAACTCGTAGAAACCTCAATAGGAATTCGTCATCCAATCGAGGTTTAAAATTTTGGATTTCTGTAAAAAGTACAATACGTATATATAAAATAAATTAAAATTTTTATATTTTAACAACTTTCTTTTTTTCCACTTTAGTGATACAAAATAAACGTGGATAGTGTAAAATACATTTATTTAAAAATGAACTAAGGGGTAAATCATTTGGAAAAAGTGTAAAAAAAAAAAAAAAAAATATCAATATAAATTCCAGAATATTTTTGTTTTTTAACTTTTAATGGACTAAAATGAAAATTTACCCCCTTTAAAATAAATTTGGTTCTGGTTAAATAAATTATTTATTGGTCTATGAAAGATAATGCATTTAACCCATTAACCGCCAAAACTAGAAATAATGATTTTTTTTCTAAATACAAACAGTAATACTCATTATTTTGATCATATATAACAATAATTTAAAATCAAATTATTAAAATTAGTCTTATCTTACTAAATACAGGGTGTTGTACAACCAGTGGAATAAGAGTATAGAATGAATACAAATAAATGCCTATGGAAATTTCCTTGAGAGAGCTTAAAACAGCAAAAACTACAGATGACTTCAAAAGTAATTATTTTATTATGAAACTTTTTATTTATTTATTTATTTATTTATTTATTTATTTATTTTTTTTTTTTTTACCAGTTATGTAAATTTATTCAACTAAGAAGATTTTCAAAAGTTCTGGATTGATTATAGTGCTTCAAATTTAAAATTTATTTTTAAATATAAAATTATTTTTCAGATCAAATTTTTTTGTAATAAAATAAACATCTATCTTTTCCTTACTTAAAAACATTACTTAATATAAAATATCTTTTTTAGTTAACTGTTAAACGCAATTACATCTGGTGTTGCGTTCACGCAACACCAGCGAAAAATGGGTTAAACTGCTATAAAAGCATCGTGAGCGTTAACAGAGGGCCATTGGAATAAATCAAAGGTCAAAGGAAAAATAACTTTCTCATATTACGGGATGCGTTTCGTTAAATGTGAAAACGTATAAAAGTGATTTAATTATGTGTTTTTTAGCGAGGTTTAATAATTACAATCCGTATTATAGTAAAAAAAAAAAAAAAAAGTAAATTTCTCATGCTCACTTATAAATTATGATATTTTTAATATTACAAAATTTAATTGTAGTAAAAATAAGAGTGAGTCAGAGAATGATTGAATGATTGATCGAATGTTATTTAAAAACAAGAAACTAAAATTATGCCTCATCCATAAATTATAACACATTTTTCCCATATTACTTTATATAGTTTTAGTATCCAGGTGATAACAGGAATGGATCATTGGCGTAGAACTTATAACACTATAAATGAAACGAAATTTTCTTCTTGCTAAAAAACGATAAAGCAGAGAATTTTTTTTAACAAATGTTGGTATGAGTTCTGTGTTCACAGTGTTCCATTTCTGGAATAACTGACAAGTAAACCTTCTCTCCTTTGATACCGGTTTTCCGGAAACCTATATATTTTCTGAAAGCTTATGCCACAAGTAGAAAAACTGTGAAATCTTAGGGGCAGAGGGATAAGCGTTTAGGAGTTATAGGACATAAAAAGTTGGAAGGATGACACCAAAAGTCGCAAAAATGTTCGTTTCACGTATTTATATGAACTAATAATATGGTAAGAAGGTGGAGGTATCATTATAAAGGAAGAAACAACTCGTTGAAAAGAAACAGTATACGTTGGGATACTTGCTACTGACTTCAAACGAAGTCCATTACGAGAGACAATCAATGTACAATTCACCAAATAAACAGTGAGACGGGCAGAAAGACAGTTCACAATGGGCACATTTTACAAAAGCGATAGCCGCACATTTGCAAACTCATCATATGTCAATGAATTGAAGCAGTAATCCATTGGCGCAATCCACATTCCAGGTTTGTCGTCCAAGTATCTGGTTTTATAAAAAGCGTACTTAATCAAGTTCTTGAAACGAGGAGCATTGAACTGATATAGGGAAAAAAGACTGCAGGGCCAGAAAACTATCGCGGTTCCAGATGTGCTCATGTGTCTCGATAATAATTTTTTCCATTATGTAAAGAACAAAAGATTTCTAGTGTCTGAAAAAATGAATATCCAGAGGCTAAATCTTTCCTGTACATCCTTCAGGTGCCAATTCTTTTTGTAGGACTTTACCATCAAGTACTTCGGAAGCAGACAATGCATGATCTTTGTTAGAACACCATGAATCCACTAAAAGCAGAATTTTCTTCCTGTCATTACCCATACTTGACCAAAATATGTCATGACAGAAGTGGAGACTGTGACTTTTGCGACGAGCATTGCTGTTCCTTATAGACACCATCATCTTCGAAGTCCATATCCTCGTCCGTTCTTCTCCATCGCCTCTAGCAAATCCAAATGTCCGGATCCCTTCCACAATCTCCATATCATTTTCCAGGAGAATAATTATGTGTTTTATCATCTCCGATTCCTGGATGTTCGGAGACCGATTACTTGTTCCGAATCGGGAGACCAAGGCCACCACAAAGACTATAGTATCCATATAATAAGAAGCAATGTAAGAAGAAGACATACAATACGTTAGTACTTGACAGCAATATACGGGAACATACAAGGAATAGAGACGTTTTTATGGGAATATGTCCCTCTATACACACTTTACTGATACTTTGTGGGCCCTGTATCTCCTAAACGCTTGTCCCTCTGCCCCTAAGATTTCACAGTTTTTATACTTGTGACATAAGTTTTCAGAAAATATATGGGTTTCCGGAAAACCGGTATCAAAGGAGAGAAGGTTTACTTGTGAGTGAATTATAAATATTGTGACGAATTTGTAAACAATAATGGTTACTGTTATGTAATCACATTCAACCGTTTAGATGCCAATGTTCCCAATTGGGAACACCAAATTAAAACTTATTTAAAAAATTAAATTGCACCAATATTGACCGGAAAAAACTAGCAGACATATTTTAAAAGATCACGTGATTTTTTAGAATAGAAACAGCATTCCTATCATTAGTTGGTAACTGTATAAAAAATCTTAAAAATGATCATTTTCATATTTTTTTCTGCAGAGTACAACTAAAAGAACTGCATAAAAGTTTGAAAGTATTCGATGCTTCTGAAAATCAATTGGTATATTTTAAAAACTCTTATTACTAAAAAGGACATCAAATTTGATAATATTAAACAGATGATATTAATAATCTGTAATATTAATCTTAGATCTAATAATATTAATAATCATTATTTATGATAATTACTATTTATGTGTATATATTTTTTTCTATTTAAATGATTAATATCTCTTAAATAAAGCATTATAAGGTATATGCAAAAAACTAATGAAAAATATACCTAGATCTACATTCGGCCTCTAAACGGTTAAAGAGGCTTGGTTAATTTTCTGCGTTTCTGTCTTCATTTGGCTTCAAAACAACGAAAGCATTTTCCTTTAAAAAACTGTTAAAAAGTTTCACCAGGGCAGATAACGGCCTTGGCGACAAATTTGGCGAAATTATTGCCCCTTGGCGACTTTAGCGAAAAAAATCCTTACTGTGGATATATCGATTAGCTAAGCTCTAAATCGAATATTTCGCGAAGTATGAGAGCATTCTTAAATATACGAGGCCATATCTGTACTGATAAGTATAAAGGATTTAAGTCCATATTCTTGATTTTTCAGGAGACGAAAAATAAAGTCAAACTAACTAAAAACTAATCAGAAGATTCGATTAGGAAAAAGGGATTATGTCGATTTATACCCTTTATACCGTTCAGTGATTCTCAACCTTCATTTAATAAAGGGGAAAAATTGAATTAAATATTTTATACCAAAGATTAATGCTAAATTTCTGACTTGAATCTTTTTTTACCAATAGATTTTCTCAAAGACTAAATGACATGGATTTAAATCCTTTATATCAATCGATAGAGAATTTTTTTTCTGAGCCTATGTACTTAACTAAAAATTGACATTTTTGGACTTAAATCCTGTATACTTATCAGAACAGATATAAAAGGATCTCATTCCGATACCGGGACAGTTTTAAGCGAAGTCATTGTGGTATAGAAAGCTCTGCTTGACCAGTCCTCTGCTATTGATTACAGCTTATATGCTGTGTGTTTTGCTTATGGTACAGTTTATGCTGCGATTTTATGTTGTCAGTTACTATTTAAGCTGTGTTTTCTGGCGAAACTGAAGTTGATACTTGGTTGACAGACCAGTAATCTTCTGTTAACAACCTTTTAAGCCTCTCCAATACCTGTCATTCATGAACAAATCACGAACCACGAGTATGCAACAATATATACAGGATGTTCCAAAAGTCCTACACTCCTTTCCTAACTCGAAAACGAGTAGTAATTTTGAAAAATGGTGAACACGTATTTAATGAATTCGAGAGGGACCTCTTCTGGTAAAAAAAGTTTGGGCCGCTAGGGAGGGCAACTTTAAAATTTCGAATAGGAAGGTATGTTTTGTGATACATCCCTGGAAACGTCTCTTCAAGACAATGAATTTAATATAAATAGTTTCATCCTACGATGATTATTAAAGGAGATACATAAGAATTTAGACTTTTGAAATGTAGATTTTATACTTATGTATCCCCTTTAATAATCCCTGCAGGTCAAAACTATTTATACCAAATTCATTTTCTTGAAGAGACGTTCCCAGGGACGTATCACAATGCATACTTTGCCCAAAAATGTTTGGGCCCGGGCAAGGGGGTGGTAGGATTGCCGCTAGGAAATGCAACTTTAAAATTTCTAATGAGAAGGTATGCCTTGTGATACATCCCGAGAAACATCTCTTCAAGACAATGAATTTAGTATAAATAGTTTTGTTCTGCAGTGATTATTAAAGAGGATACATAAGTATAAAATCCACATTTCAAAAGTCTAGAATCTCGTGTATCTCCTTTAATAATTATCGTTGGGCAAAATTATGTATATCAAATTGATTGTTTTGAAGAGACGTTTCCAGAAATGTATCACAAGACAGACCTTCCTGTTTGAAATTTTAAAGTTGCCCTCCCTAGCGGTTCCCTGCCCCCCCCCCCTCCCTCGGGCCCAAACATTTTTCATCAAAAGGAGGTCTCTCTCGAATTCATTAAATACATGTTTCGCCATTTTTCAAAATTTCGACTCATTTTAGAGTTAGGAAGGGGGTGTGGGACTTTTGGAACACCCTGTATATATGTACATACAGGGTGATTCAGAGGTTATGGTACAAACTTGGAGGGGAGGTAGAGAACATCACAAGGATTCAGAATTATCTAGGAACCCATGTCCTTAAACGTCATTTTGAATCTTTAAGAACCGGGTGATTTTGCGCGGATATGGGCGCGGCTTTCTAACGTTGTACTTATTTTAGAAAGAGTTTTCACATGCTAATGTTTAATTAAATAAATTCTGTTTTTATTCAATGTATTACATCGTAGCGATTAAAATAATAAAAACAGTGTGTATGATTTTGTGAAATAATGAAGCATGCAAGATTTTAAAATTTACGCAGTAGGCGGATTTAGTAGAACACAGTAGCCTATAACATCCAGTATATTAAGGTAAAAGTTTTTTTTTTTAATTGCAAGAGCATTTGATTATATATCATTGACGAAAGAAATTAAATACTTACGTAGCAGTTTTTTTCTCATAGCTTCCACTCCTCTGACACGTGCATCCGGAGTTTCTCCGATAGAGCTTCTCCGATATCTCAGAACTATGTCCTCGACTGCTCGTTCGAAAAAATTTGTAGCAACCATTTTCTTTCATAAAAGTGGTTTTGATCTTCAAAATCTGTAATAAAAGAAAATAAAACTTGATAAATACTAATGTTTAGATATAGTCAGTAAAAAAAAAAAAAAAAAACTTCATATTATTACACTGTTAAAAATTTGGTTGCTTGATTAAACTAAAACTTAGTGCTATAGTAGCTACAACGTACAAGGTTCAACCAAAATTTCGTACCACATTATCTGAAACCATAAGATGATGAAACCTTCTGCAATGAATTACAGTTTTTTTTTTTTTTTTTTTCTTAAAAAGAGCACAACACCATGGTAAAAGGCTCTACATCTTATAGTTGCATCTATTGTAGTTTTCCACCAACCAAGCACTAAATCATGGTAGAAGATTTTTCTATACTAGTGGATCTGCAGATCAGGAGCCTCAACGTCCTATTTACATCAGACATTATTCAATAGGTCATTTTTATTTATTTCTTATTATATAATCGTACTAGCAGGCTACGCCCGCTTCGCTGGTCACTATTTTTAAATGAATCACAATAATTAATGAATTCTCAAAATTGCATTAATTTTTATCATGTGATAAAAAAAGAAAAAAAAAATCTGATCAGGAAAAATGTCGCACCGGGTCCCCACTGCCTTCGGCAGCGTAGACCCGTGCACTGCGCGCAAGTATTCCTTCACCATCCTTATGACTTCTCAAAATTCCATGTTATTACTCATAAACTTTCATTCTCAAGAAAAGGAATTAAAAAATATATCATTTAGCATCGGGTAAAAACTCACACCGGGACGCCACTGCCTTCGGCAGCGCAGACCCATGCGCGCTGCGCGCGCACGTTTGAGGATATACGTGCGCTGTACACGCATATTCCTTCTCAACTCAAACTTTTATTAAGAAAATTAAATTAAAAAAAAATCTTTTATCATCGGGTAAAAACTCGCACCGGGTCCCAAACCCATGCGCGCTGCGCGCCTATTCCTTCCCCACCGTTCCAGCCCCTCCTAATTAACTTGCATATACCAATTTTGAACGGTCTTACTCAATTAGCTGAGATGCAAAAGAAAACCTGATCAGGACACTTTAAATTGTAAATCAGGTGAAATCTCGAATTCCACTTTCGATAATGTAAAAGAACTTTAAAATATCTTTCGAACGATGTATTAAAAATAATTTAATCATAATTAGAATATGAAATATTGAAATTAAAAATATTACAGCGCCATCTGGCGGTAGAAATTTCTGTAATCTATTGTTCCATTCCAGATCAACAAAGCTTTCAAATGATGTATTACTCATGAAATTATTTTAATTAGTAGATGAGATACAAAAGAAAACCTAATCAGGACACCTCAAAACGTGTAAATCGGGTGAAATCTCGAATTCCATTTTCGATAATGCAAAAGTACTTTAAAATGTGTATCAACTAAAATAAGCTTTCAAATGATGTATTACTTATGAATTTTTTTAATTAATAATTGAGATACAAAAAAAAACTGATTCAGGGCACCTCAAAACGTGTAAATCTGGTGAAAACTTTCATTAATTTAAAAGAACTTTAAAATATCTTTCGAATGCTGTATTAAAAATAATTTAATCATAATTAGAAATTGAAATATTGAAATTTTAAAATATTACAGCGCCATCTGGCGGTACAAATTTCTGTATTCCACTGTTCGAAAAGCTTTCTAATGATGTATTACTTACGAAATTATTTTAATTAGTAGCTGAGATACAAAAGAAAACTAAATCAGGAGACCTCAAAACGTGTAAATCTGGTGAAAACTGTCGATAATATAAAAGAACTTTAAAATATCTTTCGAATGATGCATTAAAAATAATTTAATCATAATTAGAAATTGAAATATTGAAATTTGAATGTATTACAGCGCCATCTGGCGGTAGAAATTTCTGTAATCCACTGTTCGATTCCAAATCAAAAAAAGCTTTCTAATGATCTATTACTTATAAAATTATTTTAATTAGTAGCTGAGATAAAAAAAAAAAACCTAATCAGGACACCTCAAAACGTGTAAATCGGGTGAAATCTCGAATTCCATTTTCGATAATGTAAAAGTACTTTAAAATGTGTATCAAGTCAACAAAGCTTTCAAATGATGTATTACTTATGAAATTTTTTTAAATTAATTTCTGAGATATAAAAGAAAACTGATTCAGGACACCTCAAAACGTGTAAATCTGGTGAAAACTTTCGATAATTTAAAAGAACTTTAAAATATCTTTCGAATGATGTATTCAAAATAATTTAATCATAATTAGAAATTGAAATAATGAAATATTGAAATTATAACAAATAATTAGCAATAAATTAAAATTGCGACTATAATTTGAGATTTAAACTATCCTATCTCTCAAGTTGGATCGAACTGCACATGGTGTGCGAATTTTATTATAATCGGTTAAGTGGTTTAGGAGTCCATTGAGGACAAACATTGTGACACGAGATTTATATATATTAAGATATATTGATTCGATCGACTTGTTACCATAATCAGATACATTCCTGAGGGGGGTTGCCGCCCCCCTCAACTTCCCGCTATGTCTCTATTTGCATATCTTATAAAGTGTTACGGAATTGTAAATAATTGCATTTATTTTTGTATCAATTCTTTCAAAGAAGTTTAGTAAAGTTAATAAAATGCTAACTTTGTGCATTTTTAGTCGTTTTAGCGTTAAAATAGCCTAATTTTCCCTTAAAAACACTTAAAAAAGCTCCAATAAGGGAAGAAATGGATTTGGCGCCAAATTTGGCAACTGTTTCCCTCCTTGGCGATTTTTTTTGGGCGACCTTTGCGAGAAAATCCTTATTAGGGATATACCAAATATAGAAGCTTTAATCTCATTATGATATACGAGAATTTTCCAGAACAGTCTGTGTTGGATAGAAAAGTATAAAAGGAGCATTTTTACGCCAAGGCAGTCAGTCTCGGATCTGTGTCAGTTTCGTGAAATGCTTGCTTTGCTTTGAGCCTCTTTAGATGAGACCTTCTTTATGTGTTATTGCTAAATAGTTTGTACCGTTGTTTTGCTGTTAACGGCTGTTGTTTAAGCTGTGATTACTGGTTGAATTGAAGTTGATACTTGGTTTATAGACCTGTATTTTTCTGGAACTTCCTGTGAATACATCACTGAATTTTTGCAAGTTTTGCCTTTCATTCTCGGACAACTTACGGACCCCCAAGTACGCAACAATATGTATTCTTAATAAACGACGGTCTTGTATTATTTCCCTGAAATTCATAAATACCAAATTTCATAACTACCAAATTTCATACAAAAAAAAAAAATTACATAGCATATCGGAAATATTTTGCGTAACCTTTAAACTAATTTCCAATTCTATGCCCACAATTATCAACAAGAAAACATGCTTTTAAAATTCTAACATAAATTCATTATATTTGATGGGGTGTAACCATGTTAAAATAAACTTTTAAGAAATATCGACTATAGACCGTAATAGTACGAAATTATTTTATATATCCCGGTAAAGTAGTCACAGTCATTATAAACGCCAATAATAAGAATAAACTTAATTAATTATAACTCATTAATTTTTCAAACTAATTTGACATTATTTGGATGATTAGAGTACATACTCGGAATTATTTTATGTGGTCCCATAAATTATTTAGTCTATACATAACCTTTTTTAAGAGTAAACATAATTTTAAGCATCTTTATAATGTATGTTAATTTTATTAAGTTCAATGCAACATAAACGCATTAAAGTGCGCTCTTAAATAAAAGTTTGTCCATAGGCTCTAATGCTACGAAATTCTTTTGCGTGTCTCTGTAAACAAACCATAAACATTCTATACACCTGTAAAAACTATTCAGCTTACTTTGCGTTTAAAATTAATAATTGTTCCAAATTTAACATCGTTTGGATGACTACGTGACATTGTCAGAACAATTTTGTAAGGTCCTGTACATTAATTAGAAAGCTTAAGAGCACATATTTTCTTCAAACAACATAGGTTAAACATCTTACTCAAGTACGCTAGTTTAATTTTCTTGATTGCAAAGTAAAGATGTTAAAATGCGTTTAAACGCAATTCACCTCATACGCCGTAATGTGAAGTATTTTGGCGTGTCCCTGTATACAATCCATAAAAAGTATAGGCCTAAAAAAATAAATAACTATTTCTATACCGAGCCTGAATATATGTGTCAATTTGCAAATCAATCGGAGAATTTTTGCGGCCGCTATTGCGGTACATACAAATTCTTCCCATAGGCCGTAATGATAAAAAAAATTTGGCGTGTCCCTGTACACGAACTACAAATGGAATGCACACCCAAAACTATACAGCTAATTTCGTGGGGATCATGAACATGTGTACCAAATTTCAAGTCAATAGCGTGATATTTGCGGCCGCTATCGCACGACAGACAGACAGACAGACGGAACACAAAATCCTTTTGAGTCTCAACAGAGGCCCTCCACTGACGTTTCGGTAAAAATTCGAAGTCAATAGCTTGATTTTTGCGGTGGCTATCGCGGTACATACAGATTCTTCCCATAGGCCGTAATAATAGAATGACTTTGGCGTGTCCCTGTACACGAACTGCAAATGGAATACACACCTAAAACTATACAGCTAATTCCGTTGGGCTCATGAATATGTGTACCAAATTGCAAGTCAATAGCGTGATTTTTGTGGCCGCTATCGCGATACATACAAATTTCTCCCATAAGCAGTAATGATAAGAAAAACTTTGGCGTGTCCCTGTATACGAACTACAAATGGAATATATACCAAAAACTATACAGCTGATTTCGTGGAGCTCATGAACATGTGTACCAAATTTCAAGTCAATAGCGCTATTTTTGCGGCCACTACCGCGATACATACAGATTCCTCCCTTAGGCCGTAATGATAAGAAAAACTTTGGCGTGTCCCTGTATACGAACTACAAATGGAATACATACCAAAAACTATGCAGCTAATTTTGTGGGGATCATAAACATGTGTACCAAATTTCAAGTCAATAGCGTGATATTTGCGGCCGCTATCACACGACAGACAGACAGACAGACGGACCACAAAATCCTGTTGAGTCTCAACAGAGGCCTTCCACTGACGTTTCGGCAAAAATTGGAAGTCAATAGCTTGATTTTTGCGGTGGCTATCGCGGTACATACAGATTCTTCCCATAGGCCGCAATGATAGAATGACTTTGGCATGTCCCTGTACACGAACTACAAATGGAATACACACCTAAAACTATACAGCTAATTCCGTTCGGCTCATGAATATGTGTACCAAATTGCAAGTCAATAGCGTGATTTTTGTGGCCGCTATCGCAATACATACAAATTCCTCCCTTAGGCCGTAATGATAAGAAAAACTTTGGCGTGTCCCTGTATACGAACTACAAATGGAATATATACCAAAAACTATACAGCTAATTTCGTGGAGCTCATGAACATGTGTACCAAATTTCAAGTCAATAGCGCTATTTTTGCGGCCGCTATCACGATACGTACAAATTCCTCCCGTAGGCCGTAATGATAAGAAAAACTTTGGCGTGTCCCTGTATACGAACTACAAATGGAATACATACCAAAAACTATACAGCTAATTTCGTGGGGCTCTTGAACATGTGTACCAAATTTCAAGTCAATAGCGCTAATTTTGCGGCCGCTATCGCGATACGTACAAATTCCTCCCATAGGCCGTAATGATAAGAAAAACTTTGGCGTGTCCCTGTATACGAACTACAAATGGAATAGATACCAAAAACTATACAGCTAATTTCGTGGGGCTCATGAACATGTGTACTAAATTTCAAGTCAATAGCGCTAATTTTGCGGCCGCTATCGCGATACGTACAAATTCCTCCCATAGGCCGTAATGATAAGAAAAATTTTGGCGTGTCCCTGTATACGAACTACAAATGGAATACATACCAAAAACTATACAGCTAATTTCGTGGGGGTCATGAACATGTGTACCAAATTTCAAGTCAATAGCTCTAATTTTGCGGCCGCTATCGCGCGACAGACAGACAGACACAGCCGAAAACCGTTTTGAGTCTCAACAGAGGGCCTCCACTGACGTTTCGGCAATTATGGTTTCAACTACTGTAGTGCCAAGTTTCTATTAAACAAAATACTAAATCATGGTAGAAGATTTTTGTTATGTTATGGTTCAGTTACTGTAGTGCCAAAATTTGCATCAACCAGCACCAAGTCATGGTAGGAGATTTTTCTATATTATGATTCCAACTATTGTAGAAGATTTTCCTGTATCCCTTTAGTTAGAGGAAATGACTTTCGTGATTAATAAGATTTTTCCCCTTAGTACAGTGTGGACCCAAATCATCCTATCAACTAGGGGAAACTAAAATAACTTTCAATTTCTACCAAAAAAGTTTCAGGTCGTGAAGGTTTATTATGGTTCAGTTACTGTAGTACCAAGTTTTATTTCAACCAAGCACCAAATCATGGTAGGTGATTTTGCTGTATTTTTCAGCTACTGTAATACCAAATTTTAGTTCAAACTAGCGAGAAATTTTAAAAAGTGTATATCATTCACAATTCAATTAAAAAAGAAGTAGCTTATGAATTTTATTTGAATTTTCTTTTTCTTTTTTCTAATCTATTCTTTCTTTCTTTCCTTTTTTTTTTTTTTTTTTTTTTCTTTTTTAATTAAGGTAAACGCACTAGTAGTGGACCCTGTACCAAAATTGGACACTTTTAATTTTAAACTCGGAAAATAAGCTACCTAAAAATTCTGAAGATTCGAGCAATGTCCAGGAAGGGAGTTAATGTGCTTTACTGTTAAACCTTTTAACAAAGAATAATTCCGGCCATTAGTTTTAAAATAATGTTAGTTTAACTAAAAAAATTTGCACTTTTTGTGACTTTGCCGTTTTCTTCTTATCACTTTGAATAAGGAAATGAAATTTTATTTGCTCGCTCTCTGCTTATTTTTAAATGATTTCTTCTACCTTTTGCTTTCATATGACTAAAATAAGTATGCAGAATTCATTTATTGTGCTATTTTTACTTCCTTATACAAAGTATGAGGAAGTATAGTAATCCCGATTTGCGAAATGAATTTTGCATTTCACATTGCTCGAAAACGAATGATCGCTGAATGTTGCCAATTTATACGTGTGACTGTCATGATGTCTAGTTGTACACCTACAAGTGTCGTCTTAACACGAGCTCTCGTTTCAGAGATATAAGGGACTTTACACGATTTTTCGTGACATCTGTATGTATGTGTGTCTGTGTGTGTGTGTGAGTATGTCGCATAACTCAAAAACGGTTGGACGTAGAAAGTTGCGAATTGGTACATAGGTTTGTTATAACATCTAGTTGTGCACCTCCCTTTTTGGACTTTGTATGATTTTCCGCTTTGGGGATATTTAGGAAAATTAGGTTCATAAAGGCCAAAATGTATCAAAGAAAGGTAATAAATCAAAAACGGTTTGGACAAATCTTGCAATTTAACTGACTTCCCGACTACCTAGACATTTGAAACTTTCAGAAAAGTTCAGAACACGTTGACAATGCATTGTTAAAAATATTTTTAGCCGATTGTTTCTAATACCTACTGCCTTCAGCAGCGTTTATGTGATTCAACAGAAAATTTATTTAACTAACTTCTCGACTAGCTAGACATTTGAGACAAGATCAGAACACGGTGAAAATGCATTTTTTTAATACTTTTAGCCAACTGTTTAGGGTCCCTGCTGTCTTCGGCAGCGTTACCAGTACAAATCTTGCAATCGATTTTTAACTAACTTCCCGACTAGCTAGACATTTGAAACTTTGAGAATAGTTCAGAACAGGGTGAAAATACATTTTTTTAATACTTTTAGCCAATTTTTTCGAGTTCCTGCTGCCTTCGTCAGCGTTACCAGTACAAATCTTGCATCGGTTTTTAACTAACTTTCAGAAAAGCTCAGAACACGGTGATAATTCATTTTTTTAAATATATTTAGCCAACTGTTTCGGGTCCAATGACAATGTTTTTTAACATTAGGTATATTTCTAAAAGTGAATAAGGAAGTCATGTGGTGCCCACATCAGATTTTTAAAATCTTGTATTAACACATAGTATTTTTATGGGTGGCCACTACTGGTGGCCAAAATTGTCATCATGACTAATAGTGGACAGCCCTGTCCACTACTGGCTCATGTGACTTTTAATGCCAGATCCAGTAGTAGAAAAAATTCTGTAATCTAGCAATTTTAGTTTTGAATTTTAAAGCAAAAATTCAAAGGGGTCCACTACTGGTACAAAAAAAGGTCCACTACTGGGTTTTTAGTGTGTCCACTACTGGCTCATTTTAAGCTCTTCAGATTTTTGATTTTTTACATATATAAATGCTACAATTAGCAATTTTCATAATACAGTTGTGTTAAGTAAGAGTTAGTAAAGGTCTGAAATATTAACTATTTTTTGAAACTCTAAAATTTAGGAAATTACACAAAAAATTGCCGGAAAATGTCCTTAAAGTGTCCACTACTGGTGCGTTTACCTTATTATTTAATTATACTTTTCCATTTCAGTATTGCCACTTCCTGCGTAATAAATCGCCATACTTTTTCACCATAGTCAGCCTGCGTACTGTACAATTTACGGTATTCACTATTCACAAATGCCTGATGTAAAGCTAAATTTATAGCAACAATGCTATATGTTCAGAAAATTTCGTTTTAATACATCGCAATTACAATTAATTTTCTAGACGTTTTGTCGGATATCTGAAGAGGTACTTCATAGATTCTCTAGAACTTCAGGTATGTAAAGAACATGTATACATTCCTGCAAAGTTTTTGTCCGAAGTAAAAAAAAAAAAAAAAAAAAAAAAAAGAACCAGTAAAAAATTTAAGAAGATTAAGAAATATTCGTTGTCATTTTACAAATAATAATAATAATAATAATAATAATAATAATTAAAAGGCTTTCTAGCCATTAGCATAATTTTGTAATGCTTCTTTTAATTATATATATACGTTCATTTGTATGATAATAGTACAAATATTCAAAGCTATATAGGTTTATTTGGCAGCATCGAAAATTCAAATATAATTCAAATATATATTCGAAAATCATATATCGTGAAAATTCAGAGAAATATCAAAGATAAAATTAGTGAAATTGAAGTACTCCCAAAGAGAAATAAACTAATAAAGGGATTTAATCCAAATTATTTTTCTGAATTAATTTACACTTTGTTGCAATTAAGTTTTTAAAAATGGAAAATTAGATAAATCCCTTATCATTTTAACTTCATTTTAAAAACAACTATTGTTGAAGTCATTAAGTCGATGATATATTTCTTAATTTGTACAGTATTTGCGTGAGATTTTTTATAAAACTCTGTACATTTGATTAATAAATTATGCAAATGAAGTTTCGTTAACGCTTGCGTATGCACAGTAAAATTTTACTCACTAAACTGCTCATATTTCCTAAATTTTTAACACGTTAGCGCACAGTGTCCTCATTTGAGGACAGCTAATAAAATGACACTTTTTTTTTTTTTTTTTTTTTTTGTGATTTCTTGGAATGATTTCTGCTTTTTAGTGAAGTTTATAGTGTCACTCTAAATGATCCTTGAAATTTTTATGTGCCTACTATTAATTATTATTTCATAATTTGGATAGTCATTTTATGATTTTTCATTCGTCGCACATACATTTGCTTTTTGCGCAGATATACTAATTTAAATCATGTTGAGTAATAATATAGATTATAATACTTTACTTTCGAGATCTTTGTCAACATATAATAAGAAATTAATCTGTTATCTCAATGTTTATTCTATCTCGAAATTTTCTCGCTAGAACACTAAACGTCAATGAATGAGGATAGGCTTTAAATTTAAAACTATCAGAAGAATTGTTTAAGTTAATATACTTTACTGTCAGTTGGCTATATTAATTTAGAAGTGAAATAATCAGCTAATAATATTTTGCAAAATTGATTCGGTCATTAACGGGTTAATATATTTTTATTCTGATTGCAGCATATTGCATACTTGCCAACCATCTCATTAATAACCGTACAATTGTTAACGCCCCCTGAAAAAACGCCCCTTTTCTAACACCACTATATTTTTAGAGTAATTCTCTCCAAATGTTGTTAGGATTAAATAAGACTAAAGTTACTCTAAACAGTGTGAAAAAAAAGGCAGATACTAAAAATTGTACGGTTCATAATGAGATGGTTGGCAAGTATGATATTGTCTTTCTCTACTATAGTTTGTCACGTTTTCTGATAATAATATTATATTAATTTAAAAACCTTGCATGTTATAAAAAAAAAAGTTACAGAATGTTTTCAATGTTGTTTAAGAAGCCTTTATATCGCTATGAAAGTATGTGCTACTGTCATAAAAATAAACATAAATAATTAAACAAAACATCGCAATCAGATGGTACACTTGCAATGTATTTCAAGAAATGATGTTAAAGGGTGAATCCAAAAAATATTTTTCTTCGTTTATTTTATTTATGTTTATATTATTATTATTATTATTTTTTTTTGTTACTGCTTTTCTAGAGTATCCAACTTTTATAATTTACTTCGGAGCATTGTTAGTCACGCCTCTTTTTAAAACGCTTTTATTAGCTTCACCTGTATGTATGTTTGTATGTAACCATTCTGGGAACAAACAAAAAATCTATATTGAAAAAAAAAAAAAAAAAAAGACTTTCTCTACGTGAACACTGCGGCTGTGAGGTAAAGCTCCGCGCTACGAACCTAATGGTCTAGCGTTCGAGCCCAGTCAAGGGAGATTTAAAAAAATGGTTTTTGTTTAATTCTAAATTATTTTAATTAAAGATTTAAATGTATGTAAATATTATGGTGTGTCACTCACACGATTTTCTCTTACCCTGCATTTTAATACTAAGATAGATATTTTGTGCTTTTTAGTTCACATTTCTATAAATGCGTGTTCTTTAATTTTTTTAAACTTATAATATTATTCATATTTTATGAATTGTAATTTTTTTAGTAGTTATATGTTGGAGAAAATTATTCTACAAATCAGGTGGTGTGAATTAAAGGCGAGACTAAAGATGCTCTGCAATAAATTATAAAAGTGCACAACTTCGCTCTCCTTTTTGCCTTCAGACAAAACTTTCCCTGGGATATATACAGGTTCTTCACATTTTTGAAATACTATAATAATCTATCAAGTATTTCTTCAGATATTCGACAAAACGTCTAAAATTGACATAGCTGCCAATATTTTAATTTATTCCGGAGTAATTTTAGCCCCGCCTCTATTTCGTACCATTTATTTTTAAAAAGCATAGCCTCCCTATCGCGTTACGCTTAAACTTGGCAACAGTTGAAGCGGTAGACAGCGGCACCTGGGACACATTGAGCGACTATTTTATTCAACAGCCACCAATAATTTTTAAAAGTGTGATTTGATATAGAGAAAAGGCGAATAGAAACAAAGAACGTCGATAATATATATTATATATCATTTCTTAAAATTATTGGTAACAATTGAATAAAAAAGTCACGAAATCTGTACCAGGTGGTGCTGTCTACAGCTTTAAGTGTTGCCAAGTTTACGAGCAACGCGACAGGCATCTAGTTTAGGAGGCTATGTTAAAAAGTAATTTTTTCCTTATTTTATCAAAGTTATTTATTGAAGAAAATTTTTCTATAAATAAAGTGGTGCGATATAAAGGCGGGGCTAAAAGTACTCCGGAATAAATTAAAATATTGGCAGCTATGAATCGATATTTTCGAAATATTTATTGGTAGCCAGCATTGTATTTCAATGAATTCAACACTGCTTTGACTTTTCATTTGTGCACAGTAAATTATTTGTATGGTTTTAGTCAGTTAACACACACGCAAAGAAAAAAAAAAAAAAAACAATGAAAGAATATATTTTAACAGGAAATAATTATCGAATCGTTATCACAATTGTTTTTTGCAACATGAAAGAGAATAGAAAGTTATTTCCTGTATTTTTATTTAAAAAAACATTATACCAAGAAATATTTACATAAATTTCTTTCCTTTAATTTTTTCTGATTGTTAAATTGTTATAGCTTTCGAATAAAAGTTATTGATGAACGTTGAAATACTTTTTAAAATAATTTTATAATAATTAAAAATCTATGAAAATAAATGTTATCGATTATGTTTATGAACAATATCAATATGAAAGATACATTTTAATATTTCTTAGCAGATATACATTATTTCATATTCGTCAAAACGATTTTATCAAGCTTTTTTCCTTTTTTTTTTTTTTTTTTTAATAAAAAAGTAAAAGTTTGCATTTTCAAAAACATATACGACTTTACGATAACATAATCATATGATAAAACAGATTACCATTGTTTCCACTCCATAAGCAAAAATATAGTTACTGATAAGTAACCACACAACAGGCAACGTGATAAAAATGATAAGAATGATCTAGAAAACGAATTTACCTGTATTTTTGACTTCCGGTAATCGATAAAATTGATAATAAAAATAGATTTCTACTGTCAATAAAGGATAGCCCAGTAGATGTGGCACGTTAATTTCCTACTTACATTTAGAGATGTAAAAAACCCGGGAATATTGCTTCTGGGGAATAAACATGGGAATTTTCGGGTTTAACCCTTTAAGGTTCACTACTTAATTTATTTAAAAAATTACTAAACTAATTTTAAAAATGGCTTTTAGCCACATAGCTGATCATAAATATTTAAAAAATAAAAAATTAGCATTGTTCCTTTTCGAGAAATTTTCGGTTTGAAACAACTGTAAGTAAACCTTATTAAATTCAAATAATATTTAATTTAATAAATAAATCACTTTATAAGTAAACATTATCGACAACAACAACTCGTAAAAGTTGCATAGATCCCAACATTTCAATCTATTCCAGAGTATTTTAACCCTTTACGGGGCAAGATAATTCTGGTCATTTAAATTACACTACCACCGGAATTTACGAACATAATTATAATAGAAGAAATTTTAAATATTTCATGTTGAAAAAAGGGCGTTTTCTGCTTTGTTATAAATGTAAATTTTTGCTAAAAAATTTCCGGGATGAGTTTTTGCACTTGAGAATTAAAATTAGGTGTTCCACGTAGTGGAACACTTAGCGGCAAAGGGTTAAACTGGGAATTTTGGGAACTTTGGAAACTTTGATGGGAAGAAACTAATATTCAATGTTTAGATTTAATTTGACTTCTTTTAAGAGCACCAGACATTTTTATTCTATAATATTTGCGTAAATAAAAGTGATATCAACAATTATGTGATTATTTTACAGAAAATTGTAAAAAAATAAACACTTACGTTAGTGACAATAATAAATGATGAAGTTTTGTCTGTCTATTTAAATAACTTTAGAAATTTTTTCTTTTTCTTTCATTTTTTTTTTTTTTTTTTTATGAATACCATAATAAAATATGTTATAAAAAATAATTAAATTAAATTAAATTATGATAAGAATACTTTAAAATTATTAAATTTTATTATAATTCATCGAACAAAATTTCACATTAGTTGATGAAATTTTGTTATATTCAGTCAAAGAGCACGGCGAACAAAATCGAACATGAGTTCTTCGGTTATTAAGAATTCAAGCAATAATTTTTTAATGCATTAAACCAATACATAAAATATTCAATAGCTAATAATTAATAATTTGGCTGTAATTTCTTTCTTCATTTATTTTTTGCATATTAATATTGCTGAAATTTTAATTGAAATAATATTTTCCAGTGTAATATTATTGATTGTTTTAGTAAATGCAGAATATTCTGAAGCATTTTTGTTTTCTCTTTGAAATAAAATGTTAAAGATATACAACTGAAACATGCGATTGCGATAAAAAAGAAAAAAAAAAAAAAAAAAAAAAAAAGACACGTTATATTGAACTTAACGTGTATAGAGTCAAAACTAAAATATAAATATACGGCAATAACAGAGAATAAGTCTGTTAATTAATGAAATTTGAGTCTCGTACTTTTTTAATTTATAGACGTTAGAAGCACTATTTAAAATTTGAAAGATCATAAAAACCATCTGAATGTGAGATAACATTTTGAAATGCCTTAGAACATCTCTAATCTCAGAAAAAAAAAAAGCTAAATTCGCAACTTTTGAAAACTTCGAAAAACTTTCAAAAACTTCGAACTTTCAAAATTCCCTTCCCAAAAAACCAGGTTTATTCCCTGGTTTAAACCCGGGTTTTTTCCCCGCTCACATCTCTACTTACATTTGGCCATCGTCTAAGTTAATTATTTTTACTATGAATATACTTTACCTTATTATAGAAATACATGATAACAAATAGAGAGATGACAACATTTTGATTTATTCCGGAGCATTTTCAGCTCCGTCTTCATTTCATACCACTTTTTTCTTAAGAGTATTTTTTTTCCCCTTCCTAATTGTATTGTAGCTATATACTGGTGAAAAATATTTTATAAATAAAATGGTACGATTTAAAGGCGGGGCTAAAAATGCTCCGGGATAAATTAAAATGTTGGCAACTATGAAAATATATGTTTATGAACTGAACAGTTTGCTTATTTTAATGAAAACGCCTCTAAATTTAGATTTGAATATTCTAAATTTAACTTATCTATGGAAAAAATATACAAAATTAAAATTATTGCCGAAACGTCAGTGGAGGCCCTACATTGAGACTCAAAACGGTTTTGGGCTGTGTCTGTCTGTCTGTCAGTCTGTCTGTCTGTCTGTCTGTCGCGCGATAGCAGCCGCAAAATTAGCGCTATTGACTTGAAATTTGGTACACATGTTCATGAGCCCCATGAAATTAGCTGTATAGTTTTTGGTATGTATTCCATTTGTAGTTCGTATACAGGGACAAGCCAAAGTTTTTCTTATCATTACGGCCTATGGGAGGAATTTGTACGTATCGCGATAGCGGCCGCAAAAATAGCGCTATTGACTTGAAATTTGGTACACATGTTCATGAGCCCCACGAAATTAGCTGTATAGTTTTTGGTATGTATTCCATTTGTAGTTCGTATACAGGGACACGCCAAAGTTTTTCTTATTATTACGGCTTATGGGAGGAATTTGTATGTATCGCGGTAGTGGCCGCAAAAATAGCGCTATTGACTTGAAATTTGGTACACATGTTCATGAGCTCCACGAAATCAGCTGTATAGTTTTTGGTATGTATTCCATTTGTAGTTCGTATACAGGGACACGCCAAAGTTTTTCTTATCATTACGGCCTAAGGGAGGAATTTGTATGTATTGCGATAGCGGCCACAAAAATCACGCTATTGACTTGCAATTTGGTACACATATTCATGAGCCCAGCGAAATTAGCTGTATAGTTTTAGGTGTGTATTCCATTTGTAGTTCGTGTACAGGGACATGCCAAAGTCATTTTATCATTACGGGCTATGGGAAGAATCTGTATGTACCGCGATAGCCACCGCAAAAATCAAGCTATTGACTTCCAATTTTTGCAGAAACGTCAGTGGAAGGCCTCTGTTGAGACTCAACAGGATTTTGTGTTCCGTTTGTCCGTCTGTCTGTCGTGTGATAGCGGCCGCAAATATCACGCTATTGACTTGAAATTTGGTACACATGTTCATGATCCCCACAAAATTAGCTGCATAGTTTTTGGTATGTATTCCATTTGTAGTTCGTATACAGGGACATGCCAAAGTTTTTCTTATCATTACTGCCTAAGGGAGGAATTTGTATGTATCGCGATAGCGGCCACAAAAATCACGCTATTAACTTGCAATTTGGTACACATATTCATGAGCCCAACGGAATTAGCTGTATAGTTTTAGGTGTGTATTCCATTTGTAGTTCGTGTACAGGGACACGCCAAAGTCATTCTATTATTACGGCCTATGGGAAGAATCTGTATGTACCGCGATAGCCACCGCAAAAATCAAGCTATTGACTTCCAATTTTTACCGAAACGTCAGTGGAGGGCCTCTGTTGAGACTCAAAAGGATATTGTGTTCCGTCTATCCGTCTGTCTGTCTGTCTGTCGTGCGATAGCGGCCGCAAATATCACGCTATTGACTTGAAATTTGGTACACATGTTCATGATCCCCACGAAATTAGCTGTATAGTTTTGGGTGTGCATTCCATTTGCAGTTCGTGTACAGGGACACGCCAAATTTTTTTTAGCATTACGGCCTATGGGAAGAATTTGTATGTACCGCAATAGCGGCCGCAAAAATTCTCCGATTGATTTGCAAATTGACACATATATTCAGCCTGGTATAGAAATAGCTATTTATTTTTTTAGGCCTATACTTTTTATGGATTGTATGGATTGTAGACAGGGACACGCCAAAATACTTCACATTACGGCGTATGAGGTGAATTGCGTTTAAACGCATTTTAACATCTTTACTTTGCAATCAAGAAAATTAAACTAGCGTACATGAGTAAGATGTTTAACTTATGTTGTTTGAAGAAAATATGTGCTCTTAAGCTTTCTAATTAATGTACAGGACCTTACAAAATTGTTCTGACAATGTCACGTAGTCATCCAAACGATGTTAAATTTGGAACAATTATTAATTTTAAACGCAAAGTAAGCTGAATAGTTTTTACAGGTGTATAGAATGTTTATGGTTTGTTTACAGAGACACGCAAAAGAATTTCGTAGCATTAGAGCCTATGGACAAACTTTTATTTAAGAGCGCACTTTAATGCGTTTATGCTGCATTGAACTTAATAAAATTATCACACATTATAAAGATGCTTAAAATTATGTTTACTCTTAAAAAAGGTTATGTATAGACTAAATAATTTATGGGACCACACAAAATAATTCTGAGTATGTACTGTAATCATTCGAATGATGTCAAATTAGTTTGAAAAATTAATGAGTTATAATTAATTAAGTTTATTCTTATTATTGGCGTTTATAATGACTGTGGCTACTTTTCCGTGATATATAAAATAATTTCGTACTATTACGGTCTATAGTCGATATTTCTTAAAAGTTTATTTTAACATGGTTACACCCGATCAATTATAATGAATTTATGTTAGAATTTTAAAAGCATGTTTTCTTGTTGATAATTATGGGCATAGAATTGGAAATTAGTTTAAAGGTTACGCAAAATATTTCCGATATGCTATGTAATTTCTTTTTTGTATGAAATTTGGTAGTTATGAAATTTGGTATTTATGAATTTCAGGGAAATAATACAAGACCGTCGTTCATTAAGAATACATATTTTTGCGTACTTGGGGGTCCGTAAGTTGTCCGAGAATGAAAGGCAAAACCTGCAAAAATTCAGTGATGTATTCACAGGAAGTTCCAGAAAAATACAGGTCTATAAACCAAGTATCAGCTTCAATTCAACCAGTAAACACAGCTTAAACAACAGCCGTTAACAGCAAAACAACGGTACAAACTATTTAGCAATAACACATAAAGAAAGTCTCATCTAAAGAGGCTCAAAGCAAAGCAAGAATTTCACGAAACTGACACAGATCTGAGACTGACTGCCTTGGCGAAAAAATGCTCCTTTTATACTTTTCTATCGAACACAGACTGTTCTGGAAAATTCTCGTATCTCATAATGAGATTAGAGCTTCCATATTTGGTATATCCCTAATAAGGATTTTCTCGCAAAGGTCGCCAAAAAAATCGCCAAGGAGGGAAACAGTCGCCAAATTTGGCGCCAAATCCATTACTTCCCTTATTGGAACTTTTTTAAATGTTTTTAAGGGAAAATTAGGCTATTTTAACGCTAAAACGATTGAAAATGCACAAAGTTAGCATTTTATTAACTTTACTAAACTTCTTTGAAAGAATAGATACAACAAAAAGTGCAATTATTTACAATTCCGTAACACTTTATAAAATATGCAAATAGAGACATAGCGGGGGTTGAGGGGGGCGGCAGCCCCCCATAGGAATGTATCTGATTATGGTAACAAGTCGATCGAATCAATATATACTATTATATAATAAGGAATAAATAAAAATGACCTATTGAATAATGTCTGATGTAAATAGGACGTTGAGGCTCCTGATCTGCAGATCCACTAGTTTATGTTATTACAATAGAAGAGGTAATGGAATTATTTCCTTTTTACCTATTTTATTGCATGTTACATATTTGAATTAAAATATTCCAGATTTCTGTAATTTAGAATTAGCAAAATTTATTAAATATACATATATTTATGTGATTACAATAGTAATGAATAGATTGTCTTTTCTAATTTAAATGCAATTTTCTCATGTACATTTTTGTCTTAAATAATTTACACTTCTACAGATTGATACCGTTTAAAATATCTAAATCAAAATTGCGAAGAAGAAAATAGGCTGAACATGAAAATGTATGTGATTACAATGTACAATGCAAATTTAAAAATCAAAAACAGAAATAAGACTAAATAAAATGAAATTTATTATTATCTTACCACTGCCATAATGTAATTCTTATGGTAAATCTTATGTAAAATAGAAAATTTATTTAAGAATGCTTCATGTATACATATACATGTGTATGTGCAGGTGTGTTAGTTATGGTCAATGTGATTAATAGGTAATTATTAAAAACAACCGGCTATTATTAATAATAACTAAATAAGCCGGTTAATGTGAGTAATTTGTGAGAATTTATCACACTGACCGGTTTTTATTAATAATTACTAATTAAATTTGGTTAAAGTGAATAAATTTTAAGAATTTATTACATTAACGTTTATTATTAATAATTACCAAAAAAGTTTGTTCAAATAATGTGGTCAGAAGAAATAAATTGTCTTAACAGTTTTCCTGTAAGAGCAAATATATACGTCGTAAAAGCATATAAAAGTTTACATGGCAATTTAAAAGATAACATAGCAAGTTAAATAAAGTTTACATAGCAAGTTAAAAAGAAAGTAAGAAATAAAAAAGACAGAGCCGTGTTTTGAAACACCAGTTTTAAAACTGACCTGAATAATCAGGATGACAGTAAATTTTCCTGTAATAATTAAGTAATATAGTAGAATCTCGCTTATCCGAGGTAATGTGGACCGAGAGTATCCCGGATTATTGAAAACACGGATAATACGGACTCTGTCGTAAATCGAGGGAGAAACATGCAGGAGAAATTTTACATTACAAACTCAGTTTAAAATGGATGAAAATGCAGTCAGTGAAAGAAAATAATATATATTTAAATGCAGGCAGTTAAAAATGCAATACAGTACATACATATATAAATAATAAAACACAAGGGGATTCATACCACTATCAATGTAAGAAAATTTTCTACTAAATCAACGATATTATAGGTAGAAAAATTTCTTAAACAGATTCCGGTATGAATTCTGCGCCCGTGTTCCATCCCTGTACTGTATAATAAAATTTGTCAAAGTTGTCTACGCCATTTGTCAAAACCCACCAACTCCTCAAAGGCGTGGCCGTTTCGGAACTACATAGGTTAATCCGAATTACCGCAGTTTTATTGTACATACAAAAGGAAACCTAAAAAACGGTTACACCGAAATTTGGCAAATTCATTTGTTTACCGAAAATAAATAATTACACAAGAAAATATATAAAAAAAAGTGAGTTTATATGATGCATACTTGCCAACATACTAATTAATATTTCGTAGTACTGTGAGCCACGCCTTCTTTTTCCCACCAGTATCTTTTTAGAATGTTTTTCTATATATTTAATCGTAAATGCATTTGGAGACTATTATCCTAAAAATTTACTGGTGTGAAAAAGAAAGGAGACACAAATAACACTACGGAATATTAATTAGGATGTTGGCAAGTATGATAATGAGTTCGAAGATCTGTAGAGCAGGGATGGAACACGGGCGCAGAATTCATACCACTATCAATGTATGAAAAATGTCTACTTCTTAAATCAACGATATTATAGGTAGAGAAATTTCTTAAACAGATTCCGGTATGAATTCTGCGCCCGTGTTCAATCCCTGGTAGAGCCATTTTTAAAAGAACTCACTGACAAAATCTGAAACTGGCATACTCATACAGGACGCCTATCAAATTTCTCGAACAAACCAACTAATACATATGAAAGAACATCTAAGATGGTGTTTTATGGTAATTTTGAAAAAAGAAAAATCTTTAGAGTTATGTTTGCAGATATGAAGGCGGGGTTAAAAATGCTCCAGTATAAAACAAAATCTTTCCAAATATAAATAAACAGCAATAGAAGTTGAAGTTTATACGTTAGGTTTTGAATCACACTGTATCTATATATTACATATATCCCCTACAGTAACTCAAAATAAGAAAAAGTAGTTTGTGTGCTACACGAGGTCATTCTTTTTACTCTTGTTTTCAATTTTGTCATAATTTTTATGATTTTTAATAGTTTTTTGAAATATTATGTAATTTATTCGCAAATTTAATGAAAAAATATCTTCTTTTTTTTTTTTTTTTTTTTTATGAAACTTCATTGAGAAACTTCGTGGCGAATCAAAGATCTAGATTATATTATGGCTCTTAGCTTCATACATATCTCACTGGATAATAGCATACTTGCCAACATACTAATTAATAGTCCGTAGTACTGTTAATCACATCTTTTTTTTCACACCAGTATCTTTTAGTTCCCCATCATACTATAGGTATGGGGAACTTAGGCAATCGTGAAAATTTTCGACCTCGGTTTTTTGACTTTTCTACACGTTTTCAGCTGTGAGAAATCCGAAAATGACAAAATTTCTATGGTGTCTGTCTGTAGGGTGTCTGTTAGTGTGTTAGTCTGTTAGTGGGTCAGTCCGTTAGTTTGTTAGTCTGTGTACACGATATCTCAAGAACAAATTGTCGCAGAGAGGTCAGATTACTTTTAAAATATTACTTTCAACACTGGCAAGAACCCTATTCATATGCAACATTCGAATTTAAAAACTTCGTAAGTTATTAGAAATTTACGATTTTCTTAACATGGGAGAATAGGACAAAAATTCACTTAAACGTGCATTAAATGGAAACTTTTTACTGTAAAAAGATCAGACCAGTTTTAAATATCAGTTTTGATGCCTGAATGAACATCAGTAACTATAAATGTGCTACTTTGAAAATTTCGCAAGTTATTGGAAATTTACGAATTTCTTAACATGGCAGTATAGGGAAAAATTTCACATAAACGTCAATTTTGAGAGATATTTTCATCGTAAAGATGTCAGACTACTTTTGAAATATTATTTAGGACACTGGCATGAATATTAATGACTATGAATTTTCAAATATAAAAATTTCGTAAGTTATTTGAAATTTACGAATTTCTTAACATGGCAGAAGAGAGCAAAATTTTACATAAACGTCAATTTTGAGGGATATTTTCTTCGTAAAGATGTCAAACCACTTTCGAAATATTATTTAGGATACTGGCATGAATATCATAGACTATGATTTTTCCAATTAAAAAATTCGTAAGTTATTTGGAATTTACGATTTACTTAACATGTCAGAATAAGGCAAAATTGAGCACAAACTTCCATTTTGAGGATCCTAAATACATTAGACAACTTCAAAATTACGTTTATGCTATTTGTTTGAACATAATTGAATACAAATATTCTACTAGGAAAATTTCGTAAAATATTCGTAATTTAGGATTTTATCAACACAGCGGAATTTTAAATTTTTCATATAAATATGAATTTTGAGGATTATTGCATTGGAAATAGTAGCATGAAAACTAAACAACGGAATTGACCCTGATAAAATAAATTAATAGATTAGAATAAGATAAATATATCGAAGTGAACGGTGGATAGCCTATTAGGCGGGGATTTCATTCTTTCACTGTATCAAGCTTTGGTCAAATTCATTTATTTTAACATGATTATAATATGTCTCGCACTAGAAATTTCTGAGAACATAAATATGATGGGGAACTGAGCAGAGTCCACCTATGCCAACTAGTTTAGAGTATTTTTCTACTTATTTAATCGTAATTGTATTTGAAGACTATTACTCTAAAAGTTTAAAGGTGTGAAAAAAAAGGAGGGACTAACATCACTACGGAATATTAATTAGGACGTTGACAAGTATGATAATAGTCATTTTCATACATTAATAGTAATATAATTAAATATTTACATAAATTAATACATAAACGTTTTCTTCCCATATATATATATTCCCTTAAACTGTGAAAATCGTATAGAAGCCCCACTTGTTGTGCAACTGATACCAAAAGTTCACAGGCACTAACTAATATTAAGGTGAAGCTACATTTGAATTTATATGCAATTCTGTGCAGTAGTTCCTGAGATATAGCCTTCTCTGAAATTGCAGACATTACTGCACGGCAACGCGACCTATTGAGCCATTAGCACCAAAAGTTGATAGGCACTAATTTATGTCAAAGTGCAACTACACATAAATTTATATGCAATTCTCAGCAGTAATTCTTGAGATACGTTTGGAAACACACTCGCACAGACACACAGACAGACATTTTCTAAAAAGTATCAAATCGTGTTCTGGATCTCTCAAAACGTGTAAATCCATCGTAAAGCGGAAATTGAAATTTTTTATGAATCCAATACTTTCATCTATTGAATGTGAAAGAAAGAAAAAAATATATTCGACTATTTTAAATTTAGATTTTTTACTAATTGTTATTCAACTGCGATCATCTCTATTCACTGAACCGTGACCATTTATTGTATGGTAATTTTATATTCAAAACAGGGAAAAAAATCCCGACACATGTAAATTGGAATTAATACTCTGATAAATGTTTTTAACATACACAAATTGTGTTAAATTCTAATGACGTAAAGAAGATTTTTATCTAGTTTTGATATCACAGTTGCCATTAAGATGATTTTTGAAGTTCATATAAAGGTTAGATAATTTTCTTCAGCGTTTTCTGGAGTGTGTGCGAATAAGCACGTGTAGGTACGCGTGCATTTCTTGAAACATCATATTCAAAATTTTTATCGTAATCAATGATCAAGAACGGGTTTTGTATGTTTTTACTTTTTTTCATTATTCAATAAAGGAAGTAGTGGATTTGTAAATATTATATATATATATTTTTTTAAAATAGATTTACAGTTTTGAGAGATTCATAACACGATTTGACAAATTTTAAGATGTCTGTCTGTTTGTGTGTGTGTGTGACAAATATTTTGTGACAGCTGTAGCTTTAGAATTAAAGCGCAGAATTTCATACGAATTTATATGTACTTGCATTTTTGCATAAATTACTTTCTATCATCTTCCGTTGCAAATGGTCCAACAGACGGCGCTGTCACTTTTTTTTTTCTTTTCCATAATTTATATGGTAGTATAGTACAGGATATCGTATAAATGTGCATAATGGTAACTGTTTTTCGCTAATCACTGTGAAATAAAATAAAATAAAATAATATTTATAACAGCAGCAATCAATTAGGATTTATTATCATTATTATTATTATTTATCTTGGAGCATTGTCCCCCCCGCCCACCCCGCTTCTGAAGATGTGTAAAGTTTCAAAGTGAGTTTTTTTTTTTTTTTTTTTTTTTTTTCCTTTAAGAATTCGTTAATATTTTTAAATGAATGGTTGATCCATAGATTTATATTAATTTAAAATAAAGTTTTTTTTTTTTTTTTTGTTGTTAATATCTTAAAAAAAAAAAGAAAGAAAGAAAGAAAGAAAGAAAGAAAAGGAAATTGAAGAGGGGCGCCGGGGGGGGGGGTGATGTCATTTCCTTACATGTCGGCACAAACTTGACTTTCATTTGACATTTAATGTTATACTTCTCTGATATGAAAATCGTCTAAATACCTCACGGTAAATAATTTTATTAAATAAAAATTTTGATAAATAATTTATCTTTCATGAACGTGTGAAAATGTAGAAGAAAGTTTTGTGATAGCCACAATATACTAGTTTTCAGGTTTATTCCACGTGAAATTCCACATATGGTCTGAAATTTGACAGTTTAGAAATTAATGTTTTTTGCAACAATGGTTATCAATCAAGTTATTAAAAAAAAATAAATAAATAAATACAAAAAATGAACCTAAATTTCTAATATTTAACACTTTTAGTTTATGAGCTACCCCTTAAAAATTTAAAAAAAAAATCAGAAATTCGGGGTCATTTTGACATCTTTAAATAGACATAGTCCAAAAATCATTTGACACACAGAACATAATATTGGTGTTATTCTCTTTCATATATTTTTTTCTCTTTAAATTACTATACATAAGGCATACATGCCAACATACTAATTAATATTCCGTAGTATTGTTAGCCCCGATTTCTTTTTTTCACACCTGTATCTTTTTAGAGTATCTTTCTCCTTATTTAATCGCAATTGCATTTGGAGAATACTACTCTAAAAATTTACCAGTGTGAAAAAAAGGGCGGGGCTAACAACACTACGGAATATTAATTAGGATGTTGGCAAGTATGCATAAAGTATTCAAAATTGAAAAAAGTATTTAATTTGTAGAATTTCAAAAATATTTCTTTTATTTAATTCATATATATGAATATAGTATGATATTAATCTCATGCATCGTGAACATATGGATTATTTATTTTTATTTTTTCAATTTATAACAAAATTTATTATTATGACTTAAACTTTCATTTATTTTTCTTTCTTTACAGGTAGCTTTGGCTGACTTTAATAAAAGTTAAGTAAAACTTTTTATTTACAATCATAATTATGCGGTTTTTTTTTTTTTTTTTTTTTTCGTTTCCCTTTTCCAATTTTAAAGTTTTAAAAACAAAAACTGGGAAATTGTAACTCAGCTTTGTGCTAATAGTCCGTGGAGCAAGAGCTGCTATCGTTCAGGTTCGTTTGCCAAGTCAAGCAACTAAGTGAATGTTTGCACATGGGTTTAACATGATATTTATTTGAAAACTTTACAATGTTCCCAATAGGCATTTGCACATAAATATTTTATACTTAATTCTGTCTATTTGTTCGTCTGAGTGTGCTTCCACACTTTAACTCTCGTAAGTATTCATGGATTTAGTATATGTTATTCAAGTTCACTAGAGAATGCTCCCTATTGAAAATAAAGTAAACAGTACATTTGATTTGTGTACAGGGACATCCGAAAGAATTCCAAAGTACTGCATTCTATCAGAGGTATTTTTATGAACCATGTTTTAACACATTCGCGACCGCTGACGTGAATTCCCGTCATTTGAAAAATCTGTAACTCCGCCAGTGGGCGTTTCTTTAGGTTACATATGTTACATTATTTCTTAACATTATACCCATTATTCACATTTGTGCAATTAATGAATTATGGATACAAACACTTTGATTAGAAAGAGTATAATCGTAATGTATATTAATTTATATTTTCTATATGAATACAGAAAACATTAATTTAAAATAATGTAATATAAAAGAATGACGCCCACAGGTGGAGTTTATTGTCAAAAAGACAAAAACATGCGGTCAGGAAAGTGTTAATACCTTTACTTTACACAAATCTTAAAGAAATTGAAATATGTTATTCAAGGCCACTATCGGATGTTTTCTATTGCAAGTGGAGTAAGTACCACAAATGGTTTATGTACAGGGACATTCGAAACAATTCCAAACCATTATGTTCTGTGAGAGGTATTTCTATTTTAAAATGTGACACAGCACTTGTTCAAATGCAATTGTTTTCAATTTATATGTTTCCTTTCCGGTTTGAAAAAATACATTACAACTCTTGTTTTGGACAACATTGACTTTACTAAAGAAGCTTCAGATGGTAGAAAGTACTGCACATAATATCAGTGGCATTGTGATACAAAGTAGCTATCGTTCAGAAGTTTAGTTTTAAGAATAATTTTTGTGAAATATACTGATTTTTTATGACAATTTCAGAGTCTTAAAAATCTAAATATAGGCGAAACTGAAAACAGATACCCAGATTTCACTGAAATGTAACATAAAACATATTAAAGCATTTTTTATTAATTTTAAGCCAAAATTGTGACACGAGAGACATTTGAAAGAAAGGAAAATCGTTAAAAAACACATTAAGAGAAAACAGCATTTAAATTGAATTTCACCAGTTATCATTATTTATCAGTCAAACATTTTAGAAAGCTATATATTTTAAACTGTATGTTTTTTACTATTGTTTTAACAAAATTAAAGTATTTTAAAAGTTAAAAATATATATATGATCAATCTCCGCCGACTATACCTCTTGCTTATCTTTTTTTTTTTTTTTTTTTTTACAGTTTAAAGGGCATTTAACCATATCATTATTTTTTTCAAACCCTTGTAATTTTTGAAAACATCAACTTAGAAGCATGCGGTTTGTTGCATATTGTTCAGAATTAGTTATAGAAAATAAATGTATCTCGCGAATCAATAATAGTCTTATACCATTAACTATACTAACAAATGACACTAGTCGTGATATTTCTGTTGTTAAATTATTTCGTATTTTTAAATGATTTACATTTGAAAGATTAGAAAAGAAAGCGAAAATGTTAATGGCAGAATAATTAAAATTAATTTCAATGAAATTCTATTATTTCACATCAACATTAACTTGAAAGTAAATTAGACACCACAATTCAGTCTTAAAAAAAAAGTAATAACGAATAAATGAATAAATAAATAAAATCTATACAATATTTCTTTAACGTGGACCAATTGCGATTATATTTTGTAGAAACGATACGATAGTGGCAATAATATACTCGAGGATTTAAAAAAAAAAAAGACGATATTTGTCTGATAACTATATAAAAAAAAATTATTATTATTATTAAATTAATTTTTTTTTTAAATAACTAAAATATGATGGATGGTTGGATTTTACGTCGCACTAGTGCTGCGCAGATGGGCAATTGGCGACGGTCTGGGACACGCCCCTAGAGGTGGTCCACTAAAATATGAATACCTAATTTAATGAATATCTAAGAAGCCACATTTTAGTTAAGTAAATAAATATATAAACAAAAATATACTTGCAGCTGTTTTATTATTAGTGATTATTGGCGTTTGAATGAGTTAAAATCAAAACACAACTCTTAATCGCGCAATGATAAAATTACTTTCAATAAAATTCAATTAATTGTAGCATATTAAAATAATATGATTACTTAGATGTTCAATAAAAAGTAACGAGTACTTTACTTTTTAATGAATAAGCAAATATACTTCATTTAAGTAAAATATGAATTTCAAAACATGCTTTAAATTTGTATTATTAGCATATGAAATACTTCAAAATAAAACATACCTGTTAACCGAACGATAAATGCCGGAATGATGATACGGTCTTTCAAATTTTACTAGGCAGATTACGCTGACCTTGAATTACTGACACAGCTGTGACGCCGTGTTTTGAATGGATAGGGTGAAAACATATTACGTAATCGAGAAACGGAAACACCATGCAAAAGTTAGCTGCAGACTACAAATTAGTTTCTCCGTTTAGGATGCAAATTGTTAGATTACAGACTTTCCAGGCATTTCTAAATTGTTATGGTTCATATTAAGACCACGTTTCGACAATGTGATACTTTATAAAAATCGGTAAAAATATAAACACAATTTTTCTTTCATTTTATTGTTATATTATGGTGTATAATTTTATGGCATCTGTATATGTAAGTCAAAATATCTGATGCTATTTTCAAAATAAACATATTTGCACTCATAAAGGAAAAGATAAAAAAGAGAGAGAGCAAGAGCCATTCCTTAGATAAATAATTTTTTTAAGGGATTTTAATGCCGTAGATAATGGGATGTATTGAATTTGGTAAAAAAAATCAACATCGAATTTTCAACTGATTTACATGTTTTAAGGTCTCCTGAGTTTAAAAAAGTGGTTTTAGGCAATTGCTCAGTGTATGTGTATTGTGTATGTATGTGTATGTATGTGGGGAATCTTCTGACTATAATATCTCCTAAACTAATAAAGCTAGAACGACGAAACTTCAGAATTGAGTTAGGACTGGTGTACAGATGGATTTTTCAATTTTTTTCTGAATATTGAAAAACCGGAAATGGGATATACGAAACCGGAAGTTGAATCGTAAGTCCGTATCTCAAAAACGGCTCTAACGATTTTCTTCAAAGTGTCTATATAAAAACCCTACTAAACGTCCTTTCGTATGTAGCAGTTGCTTAATTCGTGAAATTTGGTAGGCGTCCTGCATAAGTAGGTCACTTTGACGTCTCGCAAGTGCATTCTTTTAAAAACGGCTGGACGGATTTTCTTCAAACTCGCCTTATTAACTCTCTTTTAGATATCCTTTCGTATGCAATTGTTATTTTCCGGTCAACAATTGAGTTTAACACGTTTTGGCTAAAGTCGGTATCTCAAAACGGCTCTAACGATTTTCTTGAAAATTGCTACATAAATCTCTTTTTAGATATTATTTTTCATGTATCACGTGAAAGTATCATGTACAGGAAAAAATTAACAGTTATCCTAATTGGTAGGTCAGCTTCAGATCTCGGAATTGGGTATTTAAAAAGTAGCTCTTAAAAAAAAAAAAAAAAAAAAAAAAAAAAAACGAAAAACTCGCAATGTCAGCTTTGTTTTATACGGTTTTACACATGTGTCACTTTTCCCTTGCAGAAAAATTGTTAGTTGCTTACTTCCATTACCCACAAAATAGTGGTTAATGGAAGTCGTGTAGTTGTTACACAGTACACACCAGGTTTTTTTTTTTTTTTTTTCCAGAAGAAATAAAATATTTTTCTTTAATAGCCGCAAAATGTTTGGGGGTTCTAAGGGGCTTACCTTAAAAGCAGTACTGGCAAATCTGGGGACATTTTTATTCAATATATACCATTAAATTTTAATTGTAAGTGTTGCCGCTTGGAAGATAAATCGTCTATTATGTATATCAAATATCACTTTTTAAAATTATTGGTTATTATTGACTAAAAAAGCCCCTAAATTTGACAACACTACTCAAAAGATAACTCCTATCGTTTCAAGGGAATGGTAGACAATCAAAATCAGTCTTTGTAAATTTTATTTTACAATTAGTTTTGTAAATTTCCATACATGACATTGAAATGTATAGTAATTATATGTTTAATGTTCACTACTTAATTTATTTAAAAATTACTAAACTAATTTTTAAAATGGCTTTTAGACACATAACTGATCATAAATATTTTAAAAATAAAAAAATTGCATTGTTCCTTTTCGAGAAATTTTTGGTTTGAAACATCTGTAAGCTAACCTTATTAAATTCAAATAATATTTAATTTAATAAATAAAACACTTTGCAAATAAACATTATCGACTACAATAACTCGTAAAAGTTGTTTCAGGTGAAAATAATAGTCCAGCTCTTCATTAAATGAAAAAAAAAAACTCGACATGAGGGCATCATCAAACCAGCAATTCGCACTCGCGCACACTAAGAAACATCAAGTGACTTATGCATTTAGCTTCCTTTGAAGCAATTTTTGTTAAATTTTGGAATTGTGCTGCTATCTACCGAACAGAAAAGGAACAAAAGTTTAAAACCTGATTAAAACAAGGGGAAAATGAAAGGGAAAAAAAAAAACCTACTGCATAAAAAATGTTAAATTATATCAAATGTTTTGTTTCGCTGCGAAACCAATGAACTTTAAAGGGTTAAATAAAACTAATTAAAATATCTGGTAAGTATTAAAATTTAAATAATAAATATTTAAAATTTTAATATTTTAAAAAATTACTTAAATGATTTATGCGATTGAATTTTTTAAAATTTCAATCGATTTTACATTATTACAATTTATTAATAATTGTAAACACTATGAAAACCCGTGCGAAATGTTCGCCCTTTATTTCTTTTCTTATTTACATTTAGAATTTGAAACTCATAAATATTATATCAATCAGGTCCTGATTACCCAATAGGCACGAGAAGCATGTGCTTCCCCTGGAAATTTTTGAAAAGGCCCCAAATTAAGCAAAAAAATGGGCCGCGAATTGTAAGCTTGTGGTCTAAAAGCATTGTCTGATTATAAAACGTCACAGTCCTACCTGACTGCATATATATGCTAATAAAGCTTTTACACATTCATTTATAATGGAATAATTTCATATATTGTGGTGAATATAGGCTTTTACCAGTTTATATCTTGGTACAAAAATGAAGTGAATTTGCTTGTCTATGTTTTAAACGAATTGTCCTCAATTCCAGGTAACTACAAAATTTAATGAAAAATTTATAAATTTTTCAATATGTTTGTATGAGTCTTTAGACAAAGAAGTCAGTGGGGGCCCCCAAATGGATTTGTGCTTCCCCTCAATTGTTAGGTTAATCGGGCCCTGATATCAATTTCCCCATCCAATTTGAACTGTAATTCATCAGAAGTCAAATTATTATTCGAACCAAGTTAATATTTGACAGGGACGAGGAGCCGCTCTCCACTCTAGAACCATAGCCTCCTTAACTTGGCGTAGTAGCCTGTCGCGTAGCTCGGAAACATAGCAACAGTTAAAGCGGTAGAGAACGTCACCTGGTACAGATTACCCGATTTTTTTATTTAACTGCCACCAATAACTTTAAAAAGTGATATATGATTTATATAATCCACGTTTCTTCGATTCAGTTTCCTTTTTTTTTTATATTAGGGGGACCGGAAAATAATGTCGTTTTGAATTAAAATACTGACATCGGAAATTTATCCTGGATAAAATTTAAGATATTCTTAGGCAACTTATAAGATTGTTATTTGTAAAGTACCATATAAACACTGTTAAACAAAAATTTGCGGTTTCATTTTATTAATTCAAAACGACATTATTTTCCGCCCCCCCCCCCTTATATATATCATAACCCTCTATTAAAAATTTTTGGTGGCTGTTGAATAAAAAAGTCATGCAATCTGCACCAGGTGGCGCTATCTACCGTTTCAACTGTTGCCAAGTTTTCGAGCAACGCGACAGGCATCTAGTTTAGGAGGCTATGCTAGAAGCAGTGTCGAGCGAGAACCGAATTAATATTGTGTGATAATGTGCACAAAATCATTCAAAGAAAGGTATCAAAATAAAATTCGTCATTGATTGCCCAATTCTCGTACTTTTCCTGGCAGTACTGTTTTAGTATAAGAATCTCATGACGACTTTTAATTTTTTGTTGCCACACTGGTGATTACTTATTTATTCATTTTAGCATAATTTGTTGTTAAAAAAAATAATGCAGTGAAACTTTAATAATTCGAACTTGTTTAATTCGAAATTCTGGATAATTCGAATATTTTACACGGTCCCTTGAATTTTGTATTAAAATAATGTTAAAAATTCGTGGATAATTCGAATTTTATTTTGGATAATTCGAATTTTTCATACGATTACCTTTAAAATATTACAGTAAAATTTGTTCCTTAGATTTTTCTCATCTGAAGTGCAATATCTATTTAAACAGTCTTTCAATAGAAGGATAAGGAAATACAAGGGAAGCCCCTAGCTAGTGCACCAGAAGATATGGTGCATATATATGAACCTCGAGTTTTGTGAATTGAAAGTCATGTGTAATGTAGAAGAATCTATTTTTGTATTAGGTCTTTGCATAAATTCGTGCGGTTTTTTATTGCTTCATTTCATAAAAATACATCAAATCAAATGACAATTTTTAATCAAAATATTCCCCATTACTTTCCCCATTACCCTTTTACCTTTGCCCATTTTTCGGGTAACAAAATGTATACCACGGCGATAGAAGCCGTGGTGGCAATAAATGATCCGCGTCTGCACGAACTTTTGCAACGACCTAATATTATGTCATATGCTATGACACAAAGATTCTACTTAAAAAAGAAATCCAAAATATTTTACTATTTTTTAAAAAGTGTTGAATAATTAAGCTCGTAAAAAATATTGATTTAATGAGGGGGGGGGGGGGTATAGGGGTAACGTAGCTGTATTTTTAGATATAAAGTTTACAAGTTAAATCTTTGATTGTAGAGTTTTAATTTTTTTAATTTATCACTTTTTCCTTTTACGACAAAATAGTATATGTAATTCGAATTTTTGGATATTTCGAATTTTTCTCTGGTACCTTCAACTTCGAATTATCCAAGTTCTACTGTAATACTTGTTTTGATTGTACTTTTTATTATTACGTTGTTTAGTCAATATATGACAATAATTCATATTCTGTTTATATCTTTTACGTATTGCAAGCTTTAAAATGACGTTCGCAAAGATTGTAAAGATCTCATCAGACAAATTTCGTTATTTTTTCAGATTAAATCACTGAACTAAGTCTGCGGGCCTATATATATATTTGTCCTCGCATATTTCATTCATTACGTCACTATCATATCCTTCCGACAAAATTTAATCGTAATTGGTCCATGTTAGTGAAATATTATATAGATGTTTGTGCATTAATTAGGGGATTGACTGATAAGGCCATTTTTCAAAAATATTTTTATGTTTGAATGCTAAACATTTGCATGAAATTTCAGCAATTTGTAATTACAGTAAGTATCAGTAAAATTATTTGCTAATCTAGATTCACAGATCTGATTTTTTAGGCATATTCAGTATATAAATATATGGGTCATTCTCCGAAAAGTGGGCTTTAAAAAAAAAAAAAAAAAAGTTACCCCAAATAAAATTGCTCCATTTTTTTTTTTTTTTTTGTGTGTGTGTGTGTGCATGTACACATACTTTATAGTTAATAAAAAATAATATAAACCAAACTGCATCTGATAATTTTTTGAAATAGTATTATTTTCATTAATTAGAAAAATGAGGAAATGATTGTGAGGGAATGACAAATTTCTTCTAGAAACTAATTTATACAAATATGATTAGATTTAGTTGTATTTTCAAACACTAAATATTTATTAAAACATATTTTTATTACTATAACTAGCAGGCTTTGCCCGCTTCGCTGGTCACTAAATTTAAAGGAAACTCTTTTCTATATAGCTTTATAAAAATAAAATAAAATACTAAAATTGCTCAAAAGCTCGCTTCGGATCCCTGCTGCCTTCGGTAGCGATTTGGTCATCCGCTAAAACTCTGGCGCTTGTCCCTATTACCTGAGACAATGGTTTACCAATAGGCTTCTATTAAGTCCTTATTAGATAACAGTTTCGAAATAGATAGTATCGAAAAAAAAATGAAGTATCCCCTTTATATTTGAATCCCAGTTACATATGAACAACACTATACGTGGTGCACATAATATTTGATTTTACGTTATTTCCTATGTTTATTTTGTTTATCCCCGATCAACCATAAAAATGATAAAAATTTCACACTAAATATTATAATATGCTATGACCGGCTACGTCTGTTGCATGAGACAATTAATTTTTTGTGGTTATATATAATTCATGGTTTGTAAGCATGATCATAGTAACGCCTTAATATAGCTCTCTTTGGCGACTTTTGAATTTTTGTCACCATTTTAGATTTAATCCCTTGTAAAAATAAGACTTAATACCTTGTAACAATATTCTATGAGCGATATTTCTGCCATATTTTAGACAACTAAACTTTTAATGGTTATATATATTTCCCATTAAACATACTTTTATTTTCATTTATTTATTTAAATATTGATGAAATTTGAACTTCAATTTGGTCTAGTGTTGTACAGGCTGTATACTATATGTTTGTGTTTGTGAAAGAAAATTTAAAAAAAAATTCAAAACTGCAATTTTTAATCCCACTTTTAAAAAAACATGTGACTTAATCAGTAGCACATTTAAAAAATTTTTCCAAACGGTTTCCATGCAATCTCCTTCTCTTGCCACCTAAAATACATACATTAGTTAATTTTAAAAAATCTAACTGTCCGATCGATAAGCTGTTTAATCCGTTGGATTCACAAAAATTCCATCTTTCATTTGGTATCTTATTTGTAACGATACGACTGATATTTCTAATTTTTACTTTCTTCTATATGTAATATAGAGAAAGTATTGGATTCGCGAAAATTTTCGACCTCCATTTTTTGACGGATCTACACGTTTTGGGATGTCCTGAACACGAATTGATAGTTTTTAGAAAATGTTTGTCTGTGCGTCTGTCTGTCTGTCTGTCTGTCTGTCTGTGTGCCTGTATCATTTTTTTGTGGACGCTGTATCTCACGAACCAATGAATGAAATTTAACCAAACTTGGTATTTAGTTGCACCCTGACATGAACTGGTGCCCGTTAGATTTGGGGATCAATAGCTCAACAGGTGGCGCTGTGATCGCATTTTATGAAAATTTTTAACATGGCAGCATAGGACAAAATTCTGTATAAATGGGCATAATGAGAGTTATTTTAAACTTGTGATTGTAAAATTAATATGAATTATTGATAATAGTAGTAGTAAACTAGGAAAAAAAATTGTGCATGGGGGGCATCGGTTCCCCCCCCTGGGGGGGAGTATCCCCCCGGCGGGGTTAAATTTTGAAGATGGGTATCATTCGAAAGATCTCGTCAATACCTTTAAAACGAATGGTTGAACCATAAGTCTGTGATAATTTAAAACAAAGTTATCGATTTTTTTTTACTTTTAACAAAAAAAAAAAAAAAAAAAAAAAAAAAAAAAAATCCGTATTTTTTTTTTTTTTTTTTTAAACGAAATTTTACCAAACTTGGTATTTAGTTGGTCCCCGACATAAACTGGTGCTGATTATATTTGGGGACCAATAGCTCAACAGGAGGCGCTGTGATAGCATTTTATCTAAATTTTTAACATGGCAGAATAGGACAAAAATTCGTATAAATGTGCGTAATAAGAGTTATTTTACACTTGTGATTGTAAAATTAATATGAATTATTGATAATAGTAGTACGTAACTAGGAAAAAAATTTTGTGCATGGGGGGCATCGCTTCCCCCCTGGGGGGAAGTACCTCCCCCGTGGGGGGTAAATTTTGAAGATGGGTATCATTCGAAAGATCTCGTCAATACCTTTAAAACGAATGGTTGAACTATAAATCTGTGATAATTTAAAACAAAGTTATCGATTTTTTTTTAAATATTGTTAATGATTGAATATGTATAGGAAAATATAGAAGAAAGTCTTGTGGTGGCCACAACATACTAGTTTTAATTTACTTTCCTCATTTTAAATAAATGTAATTTTTATTGTTCACGTTTTTTTTTTTTTTTTTTTTTTTTTTTCTGTCGAAAAAATAATGATAATTTTTTTGGCAACAATTAAATTAAGGAATAAAATTAAATATTTTAAATAAATAATTTTTATTGTTCACGTTTTTTTTTTTTTTTTTTTCTGTCCAAAAAATAATGATAATTTTTTTTTTTGGCAACAATTAAATTATTAAGGATTAAAATTAAATGGCCAATTTATCAGTAATTAGAAGGTTTTTATTTTAACATTTTAATTAATTAAAAGAAAACTAAAACAAAATTCGAAAATCGGGCTTCGAGGTGCATCAGGAGAGGTCATTACGAACCACCATGCAAATTTTTGTAGCTCAGCCATCAGCCGTTTTCTTAAAAAGCTCTGGAAACCATACACAGTGACACACACACAAACATCTTATTTTATTATATGTACTAGCAGGCTTTGCCCGCTTCGCTGGTCACTAAATTTAAAGGAAACTCTTTTCTATATAGCTTTATGAAAATAAAATAAAATACTAAAATTGCTCAAAAGCTCGCTTCGGATCCCTGCTGCCTTCGGTAGCGATTCGGTAGCTGGTCATCCGCTAAAACTCGGGCGCTTGTCCCTATTACCTGAGACAATGGTTTACTAATAGGTTTCCATTAAGTCCTTATTAGATTTCAGTTTCGAAATAGATAGTATCGAAAAAAAATATAGTATCCCCTTTATATTTGAATCCCAGTTACATGTGAACACTATACGTGGTAAACATAATATTTGCTTTTACGTTATTTCCTATGTTTATTTTTTTTTATCCCCGATCAACCATAAAAATGATAGTAATTTCACGCTAAATATTATAATATGCTATGACCGGCTACGTCTGTTGCATGAGACAATTTTTTGTGGTTATATATAATTCATGGTTTGTAAGCATGATCATAGTACCGCCTTAATATTCTTTGGCGCCTTTTGAATTTTTGTCACCATTTTAGATTTAATCCCTTGTAAAAATAAGACTTAATACCTTGTAACAATATGCTATGAGCGCTATTTCTGCCATATTTTAGACAACTAAACTTTTAATGGTTACATATATTTCCCATTAAACATATTTTTATTTTCATCTTTTTATTTAAATATTGATGAAATTTGAACTTCAATTTGGTCTAGTGTTGTACAGGCTGTATACTAAATGTTTGTGTTTGTGAAAGAAAGTTAAAAAAAAATTCAAAACTGCAATTTTTAATCCCACTTAAAAAAAAAAAAAAAAACATGTGACTTAATTAGTAGCACATTTAAAAAAAAATTCCAAACGGTTTCCAACGAGATATATAAATTAGAGTGCTGATTCAATGGATGAAGGATTAACTTTCCGTGGTTCAAGATGAATCACGTGACATGCTCGAATAGGTTGCTGTGTTTGGCCCTTTATCGCTATTTTGGCATTTAAAATATCAGTTCGACAAATTATCATTATTATTGGGTAATATGACAGTCCTATGACCGAAATAAATTGTTTTTAAAATAATTTTACACATATTTCACATTTTAATAAATAATAAAATACCTTTAATTTCATCGTTTCCCAACAAAGTTTAAAAGTGTTTATAAAAGAAAATTTAAACTTTTAAAGAGCTAAATTTAACAACAAATAATAATTTTTCAACTATTTTTAAACATTTTGTCGGTTAAAGTTCAACTACACGAAATAAAAGAGAAGTAAAATCAAAATCAAAATGATTTAGGACAAAAGAATATTAAACTACGCAAGTAAACAAAAAAATTGGCGTTTATGACTTATTCGAAGAACAATCTCCAAACCGTTGCCATAGAAATTTACTGAAAATAAGCTGTTACCAAGGGAACCACCGAATGCGCAAGTGCAAGGAGAGCATGTCACATGACTCATCTTGGACCTTCTCAAGGGTTACCATTTATCACTCTACTTTATATATCTCGTTGACGGTTTCCATACAAGCTCCTGCTGTTGCCACCTAAAATACATACATTAGTTAATTTAAAAAAATCTAATTGTCCGATCGATAAGCTGTTTAATCCGTTGGATTTAACGATACGACTGATATTTCTAATTTTTTTTCTAATTTTTTTAATTTACTTTCCTCATTTTAAATAAATGTAATTTTTATTGTTCACGGTTTTTTTCTGTCGAAAAAATAATGATCTTTTTTTTGGCAACAATTAAATTAAGGATTAAAATTAAATATTTTAAGTAAATGTAATTTTTATTGTTCACGTTTTTTTTTTTCTGTCGATAAAATAATGATTTTTTTTTTTTTTTTTTGGCAACAATTAAATTAATGATTAAAATTAAATGGCCAATTTATCAGTAATTAGAAGGTTTTTATGTTAACATTTTAATTAATAAAAAGAAAACTAAAACAAAATTCGAAAATCCGGCTTCGAGGTGCATCAGGGGAGGTCATTACGAACCACCATGCAAATTTTTGTAGCTCAGCCATCAGCCGTTTTCTTAAAACTCTCTGGAAACACATACAGTGATACACACACATCTTATTTTATTATATGTACTAGCAGGCTTTGCCCGCTTCGCTGGTCACTAAATTTAAAGGAAACTCTTTTCTATATAGCTTTATGAAAATAAAATAAAATACTAAAATTGCTCAAAAGCTCGCTTCGGATCCCTGCTGCCTTCGGTAGCGATTCGGTAGCTGGTCATCCGCTAAAACTCGGGCGCTTGTCCCTATTACCTGAGACAATGGTTTACTAATAGGTTTCCATTAGGTCCTCATTAGATTTCAGTTTCGAAATAGATAGTACCGAAAAAAAATATAGTATCCCCTTTATATTTGAATCCCAGTTACATATGAACACTATACGTGGTGCACATAATATTTGCTTTTACGTTATTTCCTATGTTTATTTTGTTTATCCCCGATCAACCATAAAAATGATAGCAATTTCACGCTAAATATTATAATATGCTATGACCGGCTACGTCTGTTGCATGAGACAATTTTTTGTGGTTATATATAATTCATGGTTTGTAAGCATGATCATAGTACCGCCTTAATATTCTTTGGCGCCTTTTGAATTTTTGTCACCATTTTAGATTTAATCCCTTGTAAAAATAAGACTTAATACCTTGTAACAATATGCTATGAGCGCTATTTCTGCCATATTTTAGACAACTAAACTTTTAATGGTTACATATATTTCCCATTAAACATATTTTTATTTTCATCTTTTTATTTAAATATTGATGAAATTTGAACTTCAATTTGGTCTAGTGTTGGTACAGGCTGTATACTATATGTTTGTGTTTGTGAAAGAAAGTTAAAAAAAATTTCAAAACTGCAATTTTTAATCCCTTAAAAAAAAAAAAAAACACGTGACTTAATTAGTAGCACATTTAAAAAAAAAAAATCCAAACGGTTTCCAACGAGATATATAAATTAGAGTGCTGATTCAATGGATGAAGGATTAACTTTCCGTGGTTCAAGATGAATCACGTAACATGCTCGAATAGGTTGCTGTGTTTGGCCCTTTATCGCTATTTTGGCATTTAAAATATCAGTTCGACAAATTATCATTATTATTGGGTAACATGACAGTCCTATGACCGAAATAAATTGTTTTTAAAATAATTTTACACATATTTCACATTTTAATAAATAATAAAATACTTTTAATTTCATCGTTTCCCAACAAAGTTTAAAAGTGTTTATAAAAGAAAATTTAAACTTTTAAAGAGCTAAATTTAACAACAAATAATAATTTTTCAACTATTTTTAAACATTTTGTCGGTTGAAGTTCAACTACACGAAATAAAAGAGAAGTAAAATCAAAATCAAAATGATTTAGAACAAAAGAATATTAAACTACGCAAGTAAACAAAAAAATGGGCGTTTATGACTTATTCGAAGAACAATCTCCAAACCGTTGCCATAGAAATTTACTGAAAATAAGCTGTTACCAAGGGAACCACCGAATGCGCCGGTGCAAGGAGAGCATGTCACATGACTCATCTTGGACCTTCTCAAGGGTTACCATTTATCACTCTACTTTATATATCTCGTTGACGGTTTCCATACAATCTCCTGCTGTTGCCACCTAAAATACATACATTAGTTAATTTTAAAAAATCTAATTGTCCGATCGATAAGCTGTTTAATCCGTTGGATTTAACGATACGACTGATATTTCTAATTTTTACTTTCTCTTACCCATAAGGTAGAGAAAGTATTGTTTTAGGCTCAAATTTTCGAATGCGAGATTTTGTTATATTTACACGTTTTGAGGTCCTCTGAATACGAAAATCATGTTTTTAGCAAATGGTCTGTGTGTGTGTGTGTGTGTCTGTGTGTCTGTGTGTCTGTGTGTGTGTCTGTGTGTCTGTCTGTTTTCAGCATATCTCAAAAACAAATTATGGCAGAAAGTTCAAACTTGGTATTCTAAATGTGTATCATATAGGGATGCTACAGTAAGCTTTTCGTTAAGATCAAGCAAATGGTTCGTGTACAGGGACAATCAAGAGAATTCTAATACATTACGTCTATAGGGGAAATTGCAGGAAAATAGAGTTTAACATCTATAGACTGCACTAAACCAAATGAAACAAATATGTGTTTTTTGTAATAGAGACAGTTAACTGGGAAAATTTTTTTGTGTATGTAGGAGCCTCGCCTCCCCCCCTGGGGGGGAAGTCCCCCCTCGAGGGGAGTAAATTTTCATGATGGGTATCTTTCAAAAGAGCTCGAAAATACCTTTAAAACGAATGGTTCAACCATCGATCTGCGATAATTTAAAACAAAGTTATCGATTTTTTTTTACTTTTAACGAAAAAAAAAAAAAAAACAGAAAAAAAATCGTACTTTTTTTTTTATATTGAGAATAAAATGGACTTTTTTTTTTTGGATATTTGGTGTTAAACTACTTTTCTAATATGGAAATCGTCTGCATTATCATAAAAGATAATTTTTTTAAATAATAATTTAAATAAATTATTTTTTAAAAACAGAATTATTTTTTAATAACTGAATTAAATTCTATATAAATGTAGGTGCATTAATGAAACGGGGGGTTGAGGGGGGCGGTAGCCCCCCTCACACAGAACTAATTATCATATAAAACTCTTCCGAAGCCTCATTTGAATTGTTTAATGTAGGTTTGCATTGCAGTACTCGTTATCTTACCTCTTAAACTCCAACCTGCATTTATAGTATTAATTTTCAGGGTAAGAGAAAGTCGTGTGAGTGACACACCAGATTATTTTAATTTACTTTCCTCATTTTAAATAAATGTAATTTTTATTGTTCACGGTTTTTTTCTGTCGAAAAAATAATGATCTTTTTTTTTTTTTTTTTTTTGGCAACAATTAAATTAAGGATTAAAATTAAATATTTTAAGTAAATGTAATTTTTATTGTTCACGTTTTTTTTTTTTTTCTGTCGATAAAATAATGATAATTTTTTTTGGCAACAATTAAATTAATGATTAACATTAAATGGCCAATTTATCAGTAATTAGAAGGTTTTTATATTAACATTTTAATTAATTAAAAGAAAACTAAAACAAAATTCGAAAATCCGGCTTCGAGGTGCATCAGGGGAGGTCATTACGAACCACCATGCAAATTTTTGTAGCTCAGCCATCAGCCGTTTTCTTAAAACTCTCTGGAAACACATACAGTGACACACACACATCTTATTTTATTATATGTACTAGCAGGCTTTGCCCGCTTCGCTGGTCACTAAATTTAAAGGAAACTCTTTTCTGTATAGCTTTATGAAAATAAAATAAAATACTAAAATTGCTCAAAAGCTCGCTTCGGATCCCTGCTGCCTTCGGTAGCGATTCGGTAGCTGGTCATCCGCTAAAACTCGGGCGCTTGTCCCTATTACCTGAGACAATGGTTTACTAATAGGTTTCCATTAAGTCCTTATTAGATTTCAGTTTCGAAATAGATAGTATCGAAAAAAAATATAGTATCCCCTTTATATTTGAATCCCAGTTACATATGAACACTATACGTGGTGCACATAATATTTGCTTTTACGTTATTTCCTATGTTTATTTTGTTTATCCCCGATCAACCATAAAAATGATAGCAATTTCACGCTAAATATTATAATATGCTATGACCGGCTACGTCTGTTGCATGAGACAATTTTTTGTGGTTATATATAATTCATGGTTTGTAAGCATGATCATAGTACCGCCTTAATATTCTTTGGCGCCTTTTGAATTTTTGTCACCATTTTAGATTTAATCCCTTGTAAAAATAAGACTTAATACCTTGTAACAATATGCTATGAGCGCTATTTCTGCCATATTTTAGACAACTAAACTTTTAATGGTTACATATATTTCCCATTAAACATATTTTTATTTTCATCTTTTTATTTAAATATTGATGAAATTTGAACTTCAATTTGGTCTAGTGTTGTACAGGCTGTATACTATATGTTTGTGTTTGTGAAAGAAAGTTAAAAAAAAATTCAAAACTGCAATTTTTAATCCCACTTAAAAAAAAAAAAAAAAAAAAAAAAAAAAAAAATGTGACTTAATTAGTAGCACATTTAAAAAAAAATTCCAAACGGTTTCCAACGAGATATATAAATTAGAGTGCTGTTTCAATGGATGAATGATTAACTTTCCGTGGTTCAAGATGAATCACATGACATGCTCGAATAGGTTGCTGTGTTTGGCCCTTTATAGCTATTTTGGCAATTAAAATATCAGTTCGACAAATTATCATTATTATTGGGTAACATGACAGTCCTATGACCGAAATAAATTGTTTTTAAAATAATTTTACACATATTTCACATTTTAATAAATAATAAAATACCTTGAATTTCATCGTTTCCCAACAAAGTTTAAAAGTGTTTATAAAAGAAAAGTTAAACTTTTAAAGAGCTAAATTTAACAACAAATAATAATTTTTCAACTATTTTTAAACATTTTGTCGGTTAAATTTCAACTACACGAAATAAAAGAGAAGTAAAATCAAAATCAAAATGCTTTAGAATAAAAGAATATTAAACTACGCAAATAAACAAAAAAATTGGCGTTTATGACTTATTCGAAGAACAATCTCCAAACCGTTGCCATAGAAATTTACTGAAAATAAGCTGTTACCAAGGCAACCACCGAATGCGCAGGTGCAAGGAGAGCGTGTCACATGACTCATCTTGGACCATCTCAAGGGTTACCATTTATCACTCTACTTTATATATCTCGTTCACGGAGTAATAAGACTATTACTCCGTGATCTCGTTGACGGTTTCCATACAATGTCCTGCTGTTGCCACCTACAATACATACATTAGTCAATTTTAAAAAATATAATTGTCCGATCGATAAGCTGTTTAATCCGTTGGATTTAACGATACGACTGATATTTCAATTTTTTTTTTCAAATTTTTACTTTCTTCTATCTTCAATAGAAGAAAGTATTGGATTCGTAAAAATTTTCGATTTCGGGTTTTTGATGGATTTACACGTTTTGAGAGGTGTAGAACACGATTTTACCATTTTTAGAAAATGTCTGTCTGTCTGTCTGTCTGTCTGTGTGTGTGTGTGTGACAAAATTTTGTGGCAACTGTATCTCTGGAATTACTGCACAGAATTTCATACAAATTGGTATGTAGTTGCACCTTGACATAAATTAGTGCCTATCAACTTTTGGTAAAAATCGTCTTACAGGTTGCGTTGCCATCCCGCTTTTTCTAAATTTTCAACAGGGTGATAAAGGCAAAATTTTTCAAGATGGGTATCTTTCGAAAGGTCTCGTCAGTACCTTTAAAACGAATGGTTGAACTATAAATCTGTGATAATTTAAAACAAAGTTATCGATTTTTTTACTTTTTACGAAAAAAAAACTTAGAAAAAAAATCTTTTTTTTTTTTTTTTTTTTTTTCTCCCCTTAATTTTATCAAACTCCCACGGTTTCCGTGTTCTGACAAACTTAAACTAATTTTTGCTTTTTTCCCCTGATTTTGTCAAAGTCCTACGGTTTCCGTGTCTTGACAAACTTTAACATATTTTTGCATTTTTCCCCTAATTTTGTCAAAGTTCCACGGTTTCCGTGTTTTGACAAACTTTGACAAAATTTTGGGTAAAATGTGAAAATTATTCTAAATTTGTCAAAACACGGAAACCGTGGGACTTTGACAAAATTGGGGGGAAAATGCAAAAATTTGTTTAAGTTTGTCAGAACACGGAAACCGTGGGAGTTTGATAGAATTAAGGGGAGAGGGAAAAAAAAAAGTGGGACTTTGACAAAATTTTGGGTAAAATGTGAAAATTTGTTTAAGTCCCACTTTTTTTTTTCCCTCTCCCCTTAATTCTATCAAACTCCCACGGTTTCCGTGTTCTGACAAACTTAAACTAATTTTTGCTTTTTTCCCCTAATTTTGTCAAAGTCCCGCGGTTTCCGTGTTTTGACAAACTTAGAATAATTTTCATATTTTACCCAAAATTTTGTCAAAGTCCCACTTTTTTTTTTTTTTTTTTTTTTTTTAATTATTGTTGCTGAGTGAATTTGTATAGGAAAAGATAGAAGAAAGTCATGTGGTGGCCACAACATACTAGTTTTAATTTACTTTCCTCATTTTAAATAAATGTAATTTTTATTGTTCACGGTTTTTTTCTGTCGAAAAAATAATGATCTTTTTTTTTTTTTTTTTTTGCAACAATTAAATTAAGGATTAAAATTAAATATTTTAAGTAAATGTAATTTTTATTGTTCACGTTTTTTTTTCTGTCGATAAAATAATGATAATTTTTTTTTGGCAACAATTAAATTAATGATTAAAATTAAATGGCCAATTTATCAGTAATTAGAAGGTTTTTATATTAACATTTTAATTAATTAAAACAAAATTAAAACAAAATTCGAAAATCCGGCTTCGAGGTGCATCAGGGGAGGTCATTACGAACCACCATGCAAATTTTTGTAGCTCAGCCATCAGCCGTTTTCTTAAAACTCTCTGGAAACACATACAGTGACACACACACATCTTATTTTATTATATGTATAGATAGATAGATAGATAGATAGATAACATAAAAAAGCAAATTTGATTTCTTTTAGTTAACTTTATAATGAATGAGGGAATGACGTATAATAAAAATACTGTATTTCAATCTAACGTTTGAGAGCCTTATGCAACTCATTGTAAAAAGTTTCGAACAGAACACAAAATGGCTTTTTACTTTGCTGCTATACAAATTAAATTTGACTTGTATAAAGCACGTGCTGCCATTAATTTAGTAAGTAGGGGTGTAATTATAGTTTGATGAGGGAATGATATTTAATACCAGGGACAACAATAAAGTGTGTTCTAATTTCTTTTATTGCATAATATATAAATGTAGTATAAGGGATAAATATTTATTAAAATATGTTTAATAAATTTTCAATTAAAATAATCTAAATATACGTGCTTTAATACCATAGAAACCATTTTATTTACTTGCATGTGTGAATGGGGACACAGTGAGGGAATGATATATTGCATTTCAAAAAATATTTTTAAATTATATTTAAATTCCAGTAACCGAATAATTACAGTTTATATGCATAACTAATTAATATTGATAGTTCTGACAGCTTTTTGTTTTTGTGATTTTAAAAATATGCCCACAAGATTACTGGGACATGAAATGACCACTTTTCAGAGAATTACTGATATACATATATAAATTACAGCGGTAGTGAACTATTAAGAAGGAAAAATGGAGAGGAATGCTTGCTGTGCTTTCAGCAAACAACACAAAAGCAAAGTGAAAAATTCTTTCTTAAGAAATCACTCACATGGTTTAATACAAAATACCCTTTCTTATAAATTGCAATTCTTGGGGACATTTTTTCATTTTTCATTTAAATATAAATGATAAATAATGAAAGTGTTAGTGTTTTCATGTGAGCTATGCAATAGCAATGGGGATCTTGCGAAGCATTTATTTACCTACCAAGCTCAAGGTAGCCCATTTGGTTCTGCTATTAATCCTCGTATCTTCTTGAAGTCAAGTTGCAGCACCCCGCAAAGGCCAGAAACCCTGCAGATTTTTGTGCCCCGTGCTACCAAAAACCTACAGAGGAAAACTCCCTGTGATAGTAGTGAAGGATAATACCAGCTGGAATACACACTTTAAAAACGCATGGAGAGACTTATGATTCTATGAATATAAAAATGTCAACGACCTTTCAATGCCGTTAAGTAACAACGAACTTAAAAATAAAAAAAAAAAGACATGCGATGAGGAAAAAATTGCTTTGAACCGTAAAAAAAAAGTAAAATATATATATATATATATTTTTTTTAAGGAATGGTTTTATCACAGCCTCCTTAACTAGATGCCTGTCTCGTAGCTCGGAAACTAGGCAACAGTTGAAGCGGTAGACAGCGCCATCTGGTACAGATTGTGCTACTATTTTATTCAACAGCTACCAAAAATCTTTAAAAGAGGGATATGATATATATAAGAGGCGAATAGAATCGAAGAAACGTCGATTATATGTATAGTGTATTCCTTATTAAATTATTGGTGACAATTGAATAAACAAGTCCCATAATCTGTACTAGGTGGCGCTGTCTACCGCTTCAACTGTTGCCTAGTTTCCGAGCTACGCGACAGGCATCTAGTTAAGGAGGCTATGGTTTTATAGAGGTGCCTCAAAACATGGAAAATTGTAATCCGCTTTAAGAAAAAAATCTGGAGTGACTCCATTCGAGTTTCTGAATATTAAGCAATGAACGGTAGCATAAATAAATTAAAGTGGGACAAGTAGTTAAATAAGCAAAAGTGAAAAATACATTAGATAGGTTGAGTATTTTCCCCCATTGTTTAATTTTACGCTATTGCATGTCATATAATTTTAGCCCATAGATAATAATAATGTAGAATTTTTCGCTCGTCCCTGTAAAAATCTATAAGAGCTAGATTCACCAAAGCCTATGTAATTCGCGCTACGGTAATCTATAACATGAGTATAAAATAAACATTCAGCTCAATCAAATAAGGCGTTTAAACGCTACCACACCTTGAAAAATTTGGCCCCCACAAGGCCATAATGATAAAGAATTTTTTTTTTTTTTTTTTTTTTTTGTATCCCTGTACAGTGATGTCAGACTTTACGACATTTTTTTTCATAAGTTAGCAACAAATTTTTAGAAGTGATATTTGATATTATAAAAGATAAATCGAATCAAACAGTCGTCTGTCATTTATATCGAATATTACTTCTTAAAATTACTGGTGAATATTGAAAAAACAATTCGCAAAGTCTAGCAACACTGTCCCTGTAAAGAAACTATACCTGCTAGATTCTCCCAAATCAATAGGGTTCGTGCCATGGTAACATACAACATATGTATCAAATTTCATCTTATTTGAACAAAGCGTTTAGGCGTTATCGTGTTCATTCACACACACACGTGCACGCACGCACACATACATACATCATTGTAAATAATTATAAGATTTAAAAAAAAAAAAAAAAAAAAACTTTTTATATACCTTGTTTTTAAATTTCCTGATGAATCATTAATAAAATTTGCGAGGATAAAAAAATAATATTTAGGCAATATTTAAGCACGCGGACTCAATTCAGTGAAATAATAATAATGAAAAAAAAAAGTTGGTTTTAAAAATAAAATATTACTCCTTTTAGAACAACGTATATTAGCATCGTGAACTACATTAGCACTTATATATGTGTATAAAATTCTTAAAGTGATAATGACGTCAATTTTTGTGAGATGCATAATTTAACTTTTTATAATTTTTTAATGTTCACGTTGAATTAAATGTATTTATTTTTATATCGAAAGAAAATGAACTCGTATTTTTTTTTTTTTTTTTCTGGCAACAATTAAATTATAGCTAATATTTTAATGGCTATTTTATTGCTATTAACCCTTTAACGTTCACTACTTAATTTATTTTAAAAATTACTAAACTAATTTTAAAAATGACTTTTAGACAAATAGCTGATCATAAATATTCAAAAAATAAAAAATTAGCATTGTTCCTTTTCGAGAAATTTTCGGTTTGAAACATCTGTAAGTAAACCTTATTAAATTCAAATAATACATAATTTAATAAATAAATCACTTAAAAAGTAAACATTTTCGACAACAAAAACTCGTAAATGTTGCATAGATCCCAACATTTTAATTTATTCCGGAGTATTTTAACCCTTTGCAGAGCAAGGTAATTCGGAACATTTAAATTAGACTGCCACCGGAATTTACAAACATAATTGAAATACAAGACATTTTAAATTTTCACGTTAAAAAAAGGGCATTTTCTGCTATGGTATAAATGTAAATTTTTATTAAAAAAATTTCCGGGATGAGTTTTTGCACTTGAGAATTAAAATTAGGTGGAACACCATCAGCGGGAACACTGCGACTGAAAGGGTTAAGAGCTTATCATTTTCATATTTTAATTAATTAAAAGAAAACTATTCCAAAGTTAGAAAATCTGACTTCGAAGTATTGTGTTGTCACCGGGTTCTGAGCTACTGTGAAAGTTTAAATGTCTAGCTAGTAGGGAAGTTAGTTAAAAATAGATTGCAAGATTTGTACCGGACAAACAAACAAAAATACAAACAAATAAACAAGAATAGAAGTTAATAAAAACATGGTAAAATAAGGTAAAATAGCAAAAATAAACTCAGGGGACCTCAAAATATATAAAAATACCAAAATCTCAAACTCAAATTTTCGATATGATTACGATACTTTCCTTACATATATATATGTTTGGAAAGTAAAAATAAATAAATTCAGTTTGAAAAGCATTCAAAGTTCAACAGTTTCTTTGAGATGGGGAGAAAGCTTTTACTTTGTCAGTTTTGAACGTTTTTCAAATTTTATTTTGAACAACATTTTTTCAAAATTTTGCTAATTTTGCACTTTTTAGGACGCTTCTATATAAAAACATTTTATTTTTAAAATCTTTTCATTTTTTTTCTTTTTTTTTTACTTTTCTTTTTAGCTTCTTAATCAAGTAGAAAACTGATTTTATGTTTGTTAGTTGATTTTTGATTAATTTAATTTACTTCAAATTCGATCAAATTTGCATAATATTTTCTTATACATCTCGACAGTTTTTATTTAATTTTTCTAAAGTCAAAATTACATAATTAGTTGCTAGGAATATCATATCGTGGCAAATTACGAAGTCTTTCTAATTTTTCGAGAGCTTTTTTATCACAAACCTCTTCATAACTAAATGGCACACCAGCGGCCGGGAAGTTCTGTCTTCAAAAGCTGGTAGACGTGAGGTGCCGGATTCGATCCCAGGACGCACGCGTTGGCCTAGCCGTTCGGAGTTTTGTGTGGTTTTCTCCGAAACTTGCATAAATACTGGCTAGGACCCATTATAAAGACTCCCATGGAGGGCAACTCCTTTAGGCCTAGGACATTAATACAGTCAACTGGCCTTAATCCTAACCATGCGCGTAGCCAGCCCGGGCACCCCCCCGCTCACGCACACACATTCCGTATATTTAACAAAAACATATTGAAAAAAAAAAAAAAAAAAAAAGATTTGAAGGTTTAAAAAAAAAATTGTTATTACTAATACCAATGATTCTATGCAATAGAAAGACACTTTCTTAAACATGGTGGTAATGGTAAAATATATTTAAAAGAATAATCTAAATATCCAAATTTATTTGCACATTTCTTACAAAAATTTGCAAAGTAATTTTTATTGGTAAACAAAAAAAAAAAATGAAATTAATAGTTTGTTTTTTCTTCAAGGAAAAGCAGGAAAAGAGGCGATAAAATGATTTAGTTTATTTAAACTCGTGGCTTTAACGGAGAGTCAAGTTTTTATTACGCTTTTATTAGCTTCACCTGTATGTATGTTTATATGAATATATGTTTGTAACCGCTCTGGGAGCAAACAAAAAATCTATATTGTAAAAAATACGTTCCCTACGTGAACACCGTGGCGTTGAGGTAAAGCTCCGCGCTACGAATCTAAAGGTCTAGCGTTCGATCCCCGTCAGGGAAGATTTTTTAAAAATGGTTTTTGCTTAATTCTAAGTTATTTTAATTAAGATTTAAATGTATGTAAATATTATGGTGTGTCACTCACACGATTTTCTCTTACCCTGAATTTTAATACTAAGATAGATATTTTGTGCTTTTTAGTTCACATTTCTATAAAAGCGTGTTCTTTAATTTTTTAAAACTATAATATTATTTTGTCGTTTCTTTTTAATGAGCAGTTTTTTTAAAAACTTCCTCTTACCCATACATGTTGGAGAATGTAATGTTTTGCGGTCCAGTTTTTGAATATGAAATAGTTTTTACAATAGTATGTCTTGAGGTCCGCTCAATTGTATAACCAGATTCTTGTGGTTAGTCTGCATGGGCATAACTCAAAAGCAGGTATTGGCAGGAAGTCTAAAAATCGTATTCAATTTATATCATAATGATCCGTATGCTATGACATGCAAAGAGTTCAAATACATTATTGTTTAAGTACAAAATTTCTAGTTGGTACATAACAACAACATTTTTAAAGTGAACTAAACATAATGAAACTAACATATTCTATCGATACAAAATAATTTTCGTATAAAAGATTGTAAAAAAAGTTAGGTTCCATTAAAAGCATTCATACCAAATTATATTGCGTCCAGTAAAAACGTTTAAAAATGATAATTACTTTCCCTTACCATGAGTTACAGAAAGTATTATTTACGGGGTCGAATTTTCGAAACTAAATATTTGCGACAATTTCAGGTTTTGAAGTTCTTTGAATACAAAAATAATTTTTTTAGTAATTTTTTATTTGAATGCATGTCTGGTATCAATAATTTAGCGGGTAAATTTTTTCCGATTACACTGGTCTGCGAAATCGTACTTTTTAAATTTTTTATGTACTGCGTTGGGTGTCTCTAATGTGTTTTGATAATCTGAATTAAGAAATGATTATTTTTTTTTTCTATCACGCAAGAAATTTTCACAAAGTAAGGATGAAAATCGGAAGAATTCGTCTAGAAGTTTTTACAAAATTCGAAACAATTTATATAAAAAATGCATTGAAATAGGCTATTATTTACACATTATCTTTTAAATGTATTTATTCACATCGAATCTCCCTTTAGAGTATTTTACCTTGTGCAAGGCTTGAGGGTCTTGTGGGGGAAGTGATTCTCTATGCAACATGCAACAATATTCTGCTAACATGTTAAAAATGTATCGTCTCTGATACCCGCTTTCCATTTCTTTGATGTTTTGATGAAACAGCTCTCCTTGTTCTTCACTCCCATCACCCAAATTTTAATGGAAATAATTTAGATGGGAGTCGAAAAAAATGGAGCTTTAAGCTCAAACAATTCCTCTTTTTTTTTTTTTTTTTTTTTTTTTCAAAACTGTACATGAAGGAAATTTTTAAATAGGTTTTCCTTAAACAGCATCCAAAAAAATATTCGAAAAAAAAAATCAACCTGAAGGAAAAAATTTCTTCGTCGGCCTGTCTTATTTGCTATTTTTTTTTTAAAAAAAGACAACACTGGAAAGTTCAAATTAGTATTGCAAATCATACCATAAGCAGAATTTTCTTGAAAAATTTACTGTGGTTAAAAGTTCTTTGAATCATTTTAAAAATATTTTTAATTTAAGCCTTAAATGTTTTAAGAATGCAGGTAGAGTAATCAAACAGAGGGCTTTGAAGGATATAATTAGACATACTTTCCCTTCACAAAAATACATGCCAAACAAAATTGTTTCTAAAACAATTTTCAACTTTTTTAAAGCACCTCAGAAATGGTCGGTCAAGTATACAATATCTTATTTTTGTAACTAAATACCACATTTTATTTATTTATTTAATTTTTTTTTTACCTTATTTAAAAGCTGTCACTCAAATTTAATAATAATAAAACATATTATAATCGTTTGCATTACTTTTGAACTTTGACAAACGATTTATTGCTGAAAATAAATTATGTATTTATGAACAGATGATTTTGTATTTGTAATTAATAAAGAAAGAAAATTATTAAAATATGGCTACAGTGTAAATATTTATTCGGATTCCTTCTTCTTATGCGATTTTATAAAACAATTTCCTCTTTCCTGAAAATCTTGGATCTGGAGAAGGTGGTGTATCTATTAAAACTGTATTGAATGACTAATAGAGAAACGAAAAACTGTTCTGGAATCATATGCAAAAATGTGAAGGATTTGATAATTATTCCAACCAAAGAAAAAGAGAGTGGTTTGAAGAGTAAGCTCAAGACAACACAGAAAATAAAAACATCAAAGAAAGGTATGCGCAAAATATGCTCCATTATTTAGTCTTTTAATTTTTTAAATAGCAAAGGCGTTTATTTGTGTGGGTAGAAAAATTCCGACATTATCTCATGATGATTTTTCCTGCTATTTTATTAATGAATGTTTTTGGATTCGATTATGTATGCAATTTTGAATTGTGGTGTTTTCTAGACAATATTTTCGGCTGATGGCCAGTGTCGGATAGTGAGACACCCCTCTAGCTTTTTATCTGTCCTCCATTTTGATACATTTACTTTGCGGGGATTTTCAATGCAATTTTATTGGTATGTGTCCCTTTTAATGTTTTCTTTTACTTTATGCAATTTTTTATGGAATTCTTATGTACAGTGACAGTGGTAATTCGTAAATTTATTTGGCTAATGGTCAGCGCTTGGGCCGGTCTGTGGCGAGTTTCTACACTTTCCCCGATTCGGTACATTTATTTAATGCTGATTTTATTTTTTGCGACTTTTACACACATCACATTTTTATATTATGGTACACACAATAGTTTATTACAATCTTATTAATAAGTATCACTTTAATTTTATAGCGATCACAGTATCCGTTTGTACTATTCTGTTTGAAACTAACATCACAACTACAACAATGCAACAATGTTTTAAAATATAGAAAATAAATGTTATTCATGAATATGGGAACGAATAAAATAATAATTTTTAAAAAGTAGCTACATATTTAATTAATATATATATAATATATATATATATATATATATATATATATTAATATATATAGGTAAGGTTCATAATTTGAAACTGGTAAAATAAAAGAAATGATATGAGATTATAAATAAAGTAACATATCATTATAATTCTACTTTATCACTTTGTGTGCGCAATTTAAGTTCCATAGTATAAGTTTTTCCGTAGTTTAGTTTTTAGGTTTTCGTTTATAACTTAAGGCTTAAGATTTTTATTTAACCTTTTAACGTTCATTGGTTTCGTACTGAAACCAAATATTCGACACCATTTAATATTTTTTATGCAACATTCTTTCCTTGTTTCAATCAGTTTTCAAACTTCTGTTCCTTTTCTGTTAGACGGATAGCGGCACTACTCTGAAAGTCCAAACTTTATCAAATGATATTTCAAAGGAAACCAAATGCACCGATTTACGCTACCGAAACTGCAGTCTGCATTTAACATTTTTTTACATTGACATTTTTAACGTTGTGTAAATGTTGATATTTCTGTTCTCCGTCAAGTCTAGTTATTTATTCTAGGAGAAAGTTACTTAATTTATATGTTAAAACGTACATGTGTTAACTTGTGTAACTTTTATACATGTGTTAAAACGCACACATGCATACATATGCGCACTATGTTCATAATGTATTCATATTGTAACTTTTAGTTTAAAATTTGGGCACCCCCCCGCTCCGAAAGCTGGCTACGCCTATGCTAACACCATATTATCTTCATAACTAAAAATCTTTCGATGAGTAGATGAGTCGAGAAAGTCTTATTTGGGGGAAATTATATATATTAGAGTTTCAATTATTTATTTATTTTTCAAGCTGACAACAATTTTCCAAAGTTTTCCTTAGAACACTAAGGAAGCAGTTATGAAGATTCCATGAAGTTTCTAGACATTTCAAGAGGCTTTCATGAAGATTCTACACTAAATTCATATTAAAGAAAATTTATGACGTACAAACTGATTTAATATAAAAGCATTCCAAAAAGAACTCTAGCCTGTCTATAAGGAAATATATCGTGGTAACAAAATTTTTCAGTTAATGAGTCATGCAGATAAATGACTTAGGTTAATTTTATCGCAGTTCGATGTGATATTTTAGAATTAAATTTAATGGAGAATATTACTACAGAATATGCTATTTTTGATGCAGTTCAATATAATTTTAAATGATATACTTCTGAATTGTTTTAACATAAAAAAAATAAAAAGACAGAGCTCGAACTCCCCACCTTCTTTTTTTTTTTTTTTTTCAAGGACACTTTCAGGTATGAGAAATTTTCACCTTTTTTGCTACCACTATTTTTATACATTAATCTCTACTCTATTTAACCCTTTCAGGGGCGGTGATGCCACTACAGCATCACCTAATTTTAATTTTCAACTGCAAAAACTTATCCCGGATTTTTTTTAGCAAAATTTTACTTTTATAACATCACAGAAAATGTTTTCCATTCTTTTTATTTTAATTTTGTTCGTGAATTCCGGTGGCAGTGTAATTTAAATGATCCCAATTACCTTGTACCGGAAAGGGTTAATCAAGACACATTACTACAAAAATACGGTAAAGATTTTTGTATAAAAATAGTAATTTTAAAAAAAAAAAAAAAAAAAAAAAAAAAAAACAGAACTTTGTTATTCCTCCCCAGCTACTAACATTTTAATTTATTCCGGATTATCTTTAATTCCTCTTTTATTTCACACGACATAAAAATATTCTCCAATATATAACTTCGCTAAAATTTGGTAAAATTAACTTAAAAAAAAAAAAAAAAAAAAATGTTGTGTGAAATATAAAGGCAGAACTAAAAATACTCCAGAATAGATTAAAATGTTGGAAACGATTTAAAATATCTCGTTTATATTTTTCTTTATGGTGAGAAGATACATTATAAATAGCTGACAACATTTTAATTTATACCGAAGTAATTTTAGCCCCGCCTGTAGAATAATTCTCTCCAATATATAACTACAATAAAATAAGAAAAAATACTCTTAAAAAGGAAAAAAGGCGGGGCTAAAAGTACTCCGGAATAAAAATGTTGGCAGCTATGCAATATATTATGAATCATTTGTAGTGTGAGAAATTTTCGCTTGATTCGCAGAATTAATTTTTAAACTAGAATTACAGACATGCAAACATTTTAATTTATTCCAGAGAATTGGTAGTACCCGCCTTTTATTTACTCTACTTTCCTTGAACGGTATTTTTCTTCTTATTTAATTGCAATTACATATTGTTGAAAATCTCTTGAGAAATAAAGTGGTTTGGAAAAGTGTTAGCAATGCTCTGGAAGAAATTAACCCTTTGCGCTCGGTATTTTCCGTAAGACACGCTTTTTGGCGTTCCTTTAAAACGTCACACGTATAGTTTCTAAACTTACTAACTTTTGGCTACCGAAAAATTGTAATAATTTGTTTTACTTTACTTCATCATTAAATAAAATAAATCTTTCTGTTAAAATTTTCTGGAAGCCGAATTGTAGACTATAGTTACACATTTTAGAAAAACAACATTTTATTTGCAGAGGAACACCTTAAGGCGTGGCTCGATTTTTTAATGTTCCCTCAGAAGGGACATACGAGCGATAAGGGTTAAAATGTTAGCATGTCTGATATTAGTCACATACGTGCCAACCCAACTCGGAAGATTGCTAGACCAGCCCCTTTCCGCCTATTTTTTCACGCCAGTCTTTTTTTTTTTTTTTAGAGTACTTTTCTTTTTATTTAATCGTAAATGTATTTGAAGAGAATGACTCTAAAAATTAAGTGGTGTACAAAAAGAGGCGGAAACTAACAATCTCTAGTGTTAGGTTGGCAAGTATGTAGTCACTAAAACTCGCATCTTGCGTGCGCATTTATTTGCAAATAGTATTTTATAATAAGTTTGATTTTACGATATGATAAGAAAACTCATTAGAATTTTAACAGGAGTTTCTAAATCTCGCTAGCAAAGGGAACTAGAATTTATAAGGATGACAAGGAACTATTTTTACTAGACCCACAATTTATTTTCTAGATGACAATAGCAGTTTTTTTTTTTGTGTGTGTGTAGAAGAAAATAGGTTAACCCGTTAGTAGTTGCTATAAACAACGCCACTTGGTACAGATTGCGAACTTTTTATTCAACTCTCACCAATAATTTTAAGAAGTGATATAATCGACGTTTCTTCGATTTTATTCGCCTTTTATGTATATCAAATGTCACTTCTAAAAATTTTTGGTGGCTATTGAATAAAAATTCTGGCAACATTGAAGGATGGGCGGCAATTAGACTGACTAGCGACTACTAACGGGTTAATATGGCACACAGTATCTTTTTGAACATTTGAATTCATTATAATGAAGCTAAAATATTTTAGATCATTGTGGAATCGAATATTGCAGGGATCTGCGCGGTCACTTTTTTTAATATCACTATTTTTATAAAGCAATATTAGTATTATTTAATCGAAGAAACTACTGCATATCTTCGACTGAATAATACAGATATTGCTTTATAAAAATAGAGGTACAAAAAAGTGACAGTGCCGACCCCTGCTACTGCAAATTTTGAAATGTTCTCAATATGCTTTGATGGTTTTATAGTATAATAAATAGAGTTTACATGCAACATTTTTAGTTAAGAAAAAAAAAACTTCTTGCCGGGTAATGTGGAATACTTATGAAGAGAAATATGAAATACCCATTTCTTTGAACCTTTCAGGGGCGGAGATGCCACTACAGTATCACCTAATTTTAATTTTCAACTGCAAAAACTCACCGCGGAAATGTTTTAGCAAAATTTTACTTTTATAACATAGCAGAAAAGGACGTCAGTTTCTTTTCTTTTAATTTTGTTCGTGAATTCTGGTGAAAGTGTAATTTAAATGATCCCAATTACATTGCGCCACAAAGGGTTAAAGAACTAGTATGATGTGACCACCACAATACTTTCTTCTATATAATTTTACACAAAATTCAGGTAATACAAATTATTTATTAAATTATAAAGTTATTTTCCATGAAAAATGCAGACTATTTTTATCTGACAGTATTATAATACTACCACTAACATGAAGTGCTGAAAGAAAATCAATTTTTTGCGAATGTCAGAAAGAATACGATTTTTTTTTTCCCGTTAAAAAATGAAAAAAAAAATCGATAGCTTTGTTTTAAAGTATCACATATCTATGTCTCAACCATCCGTTTTAAAGACATTGAGGAGATCTTTCTAAAGATATACCCAAATTGAAAATTGATACCGCCCGGAAGGTACTTCCTTCAGGAGGGAAAGCGATGCTCCCACATACACAAACTTTTTTCTCTAGTCTACTACTACTGTTATAAATAATTCATATTAATTTTACAATCACCTGTTAAAAATAAATCTCATTACACTAAATATTGTCCTATGCTGCCATGTTAAAAATTTAGAAAAAATGGGATCACTGCGCCACCTGTTGAGCGATGAATCCCCTAAATCTAATCAGCACCAGTTTAAGTCAGGGTCCACTAAATCCCAAATTTAATTAAATTTCGTTCATTGGTTCGTGAGATAGTACTCACAAAAATTGTAGTACACAGAGAACGACAAACTGACAGACCAACTAAAAACAATCAAATCGTGTTCAGGACATCCTAAAACATGTAAATTTATCAAAAACTGGTGTTCGAAAATTTTCATGAATCCAATACTTTCTCTTTCTTTCTGTATATAGAAGATCGTAATAATACGGAATATGGTAGTATTTTCGCAGAAAATCAAGTATAATTACAATATAAACATTTTATTTTGAAATTATATTCAAGATAAACAGCGTTCAAAAAATTATCAGAATTCAAATTTTACAAAAATCGCAAACAATATGGAAAAGTTGATATTCAATATTATCCAAATCGCCATTTTGGAAAATAAATCAATCTCAATTACCCGTTGGCAGAAATAAGTTCATGGGAATCAAACAATTAACTAACTCAACTCCCCTTACCGGAAATAACATTAAGTTTTTCACCAATTTTACTGCTTCGTAGATAGATTATTCAATTGATAATTTTATATCCAAAAAAAAAAAAAAAAAAAAGATCCTGAATAATGATAAACGAAACCAAAGAAACTGCATGAGACAAAAATGACTCTTCTCATAGCTAGTGATGCCGATTGGGGATTTTGTCCCCATTTTGGGATTTTTGAGGCTTCTGGGGACAATTTTTGGGACTTTTTTGGGGACAAATCTGGGGAGCTCTTCAATTTTCTGTCAATGTTGGCAACGTAATGATTTATCCCTACGACTAGAGACTTTCAACAGCTTTATTGTTATTTGGGGATTTTTTTCAAAAATTACCTTCATTTGGGGAAAAAAATCTGAGCTTAAATCATAGAAAAATCTGCTTGATTTTTTTTTTTTTTTTTTTTTTTTTAGTAGAAATCAAGTTGGGGATTTTTTCGAAAAAAACCCCTGATTCGAGGAAATTTGAAGACCTGTTTGGGGAAATAATTTTCGACCATCTGGCATCACTGCTTCTCACTGACACAAGGGGAACTACCGTTCATATTTGAGGCCTAATGAAGGCGTTTGACGTGCTTCCGATAGAACTGACTAGTGCTTGAATAAAGGACATTTATTTTCTTTCTTTCTTTTTTTTTTTTTTTTTTTTTTTCAACTAATTTTATAAGACTGTATGTGGGGTAAAAATCATCGAAAATTGGTATTGATTTTGCATACAACTCTGCATAGTTGAAATTTCAATAATATATATATATATATATATATATATATATATATATATTTCAGTGAAGCACCAGTCGATATTATTTTGCAAATGTTTGTAAAATTTCAATCAGGTCGATGCGCTAGTTTTTGAGAAATCGCGTCCACCACTTTTCTGAAGGGCCTCCAGAAACCAAGAACCATCGGCTGAATTTTTCAAAAAAAATTGATGAAAATTCCATAAAATGTTGCTTAAATGTTCTTTTATATGCTCAAAATTTTGAATAAAAGTTTTATTTATAATATTACAATAATAATAAATAAATAAATAAAATAAATAAATAAAAAGAGAAAATATGATTTTTTTTTTTAACCCTTCGACACCTGTGTAGCCCTTTAAAAAATGTTCTGCAACTACAACTTAACATTTCTGCCAATTTTATATCTTGCAAGAACAGAATTATCAATAACAAGGAAGAAATTATGAGTATAACTTGCGTGCTTGAAGATTAACATAATTGTTGGTAATGAAAAAATAACAATTGGAAAAAGCAATGTTTCAGCTATTTTTCTTCCATTTTTTATTTTTAGCTTGATTTTCCTTTTAGACAGCCATTACCCACCCAATCACGTGTATAAGCATGTGGTTTTGAAAACGATTAAAGTAATAATACCCCATTGACGTATTTTATCCTCATTACGAGTTTCGTTTGCAGGAAGTAACTGCCGTAATAAAATGTATTTGAAGAAATAGCATTTACCTTTGAAAAATTGAAATTCCTGTTAACCCGTTAGTAGTCACTAGTTGAACGATTCGCCGCCCATCTCTTCAGTGTTTATTCAACAGCCACCAAAAATTTTTACAAGTGGCATTTGATATACAAAATCGACGATTATTCGAGTCAATCCGCCTTTATCTATATCAAATGCCACTTCTAAAAATTTTGGGTGGCTAGGCTATTGAATAAACACTTGGTCGGCGAATCGACTAACTAGCGACTGCTAATGGGTTAATGTATGTTCATCAAATTCATCTGAAAAATTATGATAGTTTAAAATGCATTTACAAGGAAACATTCAAAAGGTGTCATCGTCATCTTCAAAAAGTATTGAAAAAAATATATGTGATTCTACTCTTCATAACACACCAGAAAATGAAAAAAATATCGGCTGAAATTAATTACAGCGATCACAAAAAATCATCAAAATTAAGCATATTTGGCGATTTCCCACTGCTAGGCGATTGATTTTGAATACTTGGCGGAAAAGCAAAACACGGTTCTGTTCGTACACGGCCATCTCGGTGCTAGCAAACGTATCCCCTAAGAGCCCTAAATCGCCAAATATGTTTAATTTTGATAGTTTTTTGTGGTCACTGTAATTCATTTCAGCCGATATTTTTTTCATTTTCTGGTGTTTTATGAAGAGTAGAATCACATATATATTTTTTTTTTCAATATTTTTTAAAGATAACACCTTTTGAATGTTTCCTTGTTAGTAAATAATAATAAAAAAAAAATCATGATCAGTTTAAATTAATCAAAATTCTGCGAAACATTGAGATAGTTTATAAAATAATTAATTGTAATTCTTTTTAGTAAGCTGCCCACATAGTTATGCGATGTAAATGATAGTGATGATAAAACGACATTAAAAATTATTATTATCATTATTTTAGCAGTTATCTTCTTCTTCTTTTTTTTTTCGTTTAAACAGTCATTACCTTTGCATTACGTGGATCCAAGATTTATTAATCTATTAAGTAGTGTTGTTAGTACCTGCCTCTTTTTCATACTTTTTTTTTTTTTAGAACGGAGAACTATTAATTTTAATCTGGAGTTTTTGTAGATCAGTTTTGTGTAACACCAAAATAAATTAGAAATATCAGTCCTATCGTTACAAATTCGGTGCCAAATAAAAGGGGCGATTTTTCTGAAACCAGGGGTGCAAACAGTTTTTCGACACGAGAACTAAAGTATGAAATTTAGGTGACAACATTTCATTTTAATTCATTTCAGTCATTTAAAAAAGTGTATGGCCCCGGTTTTACGGTCAAAAAATGAAATAAAAATAAATAAATAAATAAAGATAAAAATTTTACAGATTGAAATTATTAGTCCTCCGTACTAAACTAAATTCTGTCTTTGACAAAATTTTTAATTATAATAATAATAATTATTATTATTATTATTTCCGGATAAGTTTTATTCCTATTAAATTGCAATTATATATTAAAGAAAATTACTCTAAAAAAATTTGGTGCGAAAAAATGGTGGGTACTAGCAACTCTACGGAAAAAATTAAAAAAAATTGCAGTTAAGACAAAATTATGAACTTTTATAATTTTTTCTGAGTATTGTTAGGCTCATCTTTTTTTTTTACCACATGTTAGACGCATATTTTTTTTTACCACATTTTTTTTTTTTCCAGAGTTATTTTATTTTATTTTTTTTTAATCGTAGTTAGGTATTAGAATAATATATATATATATATATATATATAAATAATATATATAGTGGTGTGAAATAAAGAGGAGCCAAAAAATGCTCCGACATAAATTATAACTGTTGGCAACTCTTCTGTGATACTTGGAGAAATAATTTGTTTACAAATACTATAAAGAACTTTTATATATCAGTTAGTTTAATATAATGAATATCTGGTAACATTATAATTTATTCCGGAATATTGTTAATACCTGCCTTGTTTTCAACACTATTTTTAAAAAGCGTTTTTCTTCTTATTTCCTCGTAACCAAATATCGTATATACAAAAATAAATAAATAAAATCACAAGCAAAGTTGTATGAAAATAAGGTGAGTGCTAATACAGGATTGTTATAAACTCGCCATTTTCCCCTGATTCTTACACCAGTATATTTATGTGATCCCCCCCCCTTTTTTTTTTTTTTTTTAAATTAATTAATCATGAACATTTACTATTAAAAATTCTGAAAGAGAAATACTGGTGGAAGAATCAGGAGAAAAAAAAATGTGGCCTCTCACCACTCTGTAAAACAGAATTCCGGAATTAATTATAAATATAACCAGGTATACATAAACCTGCCCACATTCTAATTAATACTTCATAGCATTGTTAATATCCACTTTTTTTTTTACACAAGTTTATTTAGAGAGTATTATTTTTCTTGTTTAATCACAATTACTTATAGAGAATATTCCCCCCCCCCAAAAAAAAAAAAAAAAAAAAAAAAAAATGGAAAAATGAGCGGGTAATAGCAAAAATACAACGGAATAATAATTAGGATGTTGGCAGGTATGTAGGTATGTAATAATAATAAGAATAAAGTATGATAAATTAAATGACAGTTGATTTAAAGAGATCAAATTACTGAAAAATAATTGAAAAATATATATACAACTAGAAATCATTTTAATGGGATGAAATAATTGTGTCGTTGATGATAAAATGTCGTTAAAAATTGAAAAAAAAAATTTTAATTTTGTTTTCTTTCTTCCTTTTCTTTATCAGTTATCTTTTCCTTTAATTTGCCATTTCTATTTTGTCACCCGTATATCTATACGGTCTTGAACAGGTTTTTTTTTTTTATTTTTTTATTTTTTTTTTCCAATAATAATAATGAGAAATAATTTGTTTACATAAGGATTGCCTCTTATTTAAAAGGGGGGGGGGGGGGAGGAAAGTGAAAATAAAGAAATCGTTTAGTATGATGTAAGAGGGAAAAGACTAAGAAACTGAGGATAAATTAAGTTTCTATTAGGTCAGCAATAATAATAATAATAATAATAATAAAAGAAACTAGTATGTTGTGGCCACCACATGACTTTCTTCTATATTTTCCTATATAAATTCACTCAGTAAAAATAATTTATTAGAATTATTATTTAAAAATAATTATCTTCCATGATAATGCAGACGATTTACATATTAAAGAAGTAGTATAACACTAAATATCCAAAAAAAGTCTTTTTTATTCTCAATATTAAATTAAATAAAAAAATTTACGATTTTATTTCTAAGTTTTCTTCCCCCCCGCAGGGGGGAAGCGATGCCTCCACATGCACAAATTTTTTTTCGTAGTTAACTACTACTATTATCAATAATTCACATTAATTTTACAATCAATCACAAGTTAAAAATAACTCTCATTATGTGCATTTATACGAAATTTTGTCCTATACTGTCATGTTAAAAATTTAGAAAAAATGCTATTACAGCGCCACCTGTAGAGCGAATGATCCCCAAATCTAATCAGCGCCAGTTTATGTCAGGATCCAACTAAATACCAAGTTTGGTTAAATTTCGTTAATTGGTTCGTGAGTTACAGCGTCCACAAAATTCGTGATACACACACACAGAGACAGACACACACAGAGACACACACACAGACATTTGATCTCTCTCTGCTTATTTTTAACAGATTTCTTCTAACTTTTGCTATCATATGACTATAATAAGTATGCAGAATTCTTTTCATTTACTGTTTTTACTTTCTTCTATATGTAATATAGAGAAAGTATTGGATTCGTGAAAATTTTCGACTTCCGTTTTTTGATGGATTTACACGTTTTGGGATGTCCTGAACACGAATTGATAGTTTTTAGAAAATGTCTGTCTGTCTGTGTGTATCACGATTTTTGTGGACACTGTATCTCACGAACCAATGAATTAAATTTAACCAAACTTGGTATTTAGTTGTACCCTAACATAAACTGGTGCGGATTAGATTTGGGGATCAATTGCCACGCAGTTTTTCTAAACTTCTAACACGGCAGTATAGATCGTTATCGATTTTTTTTTTTTTTTACTTTTAACGAAAAATAACTTTTTTTTTTTTTAATATTGAGAGTAAAATGGACTTTTTTTGGATATTTAGTGTTACACTACTTCTCTAATATGGAAATCGTCTGCATTATCATGGAAAATATTTTTTTTAACTGACAATTTTAATGAATTATTTTTACTGAGTGAATTTGTATAGGAAAATATAGAAGAAAGTCATGTGATGGCCACAACATACTTGTTTAAATCTTGTATTAACACATAGTATTTTTATGGGTGTCCACTACTGGTACCAAAACATGTCATCATGGCCATTGGTGGTTAACCCTGTTCACTACTGGCTCGTGTGATTTTTAAGATCAGATCCAGTATTGGACACCATTTTGTAATCTGCCAATTTTTGAGTTGAATTCAGTGTTTTTAAACGTCATTCTAAAGCTACGAATTTAGCAATTTTCACCGGTCTGGGACTCACTCCTATGGGGGGGGGGAGAGTAAGGAGACATGCTATCACAATTTTGATCTTCTACGGAGAAGGTGGATCCCAGGCTTTCCAAAATTTAGAAAACTGAACAAAATGGATCTTGGGACATTTTAATTTTTTTATTTTAATTTCTTTTTTTGGGTTCAATATCGGACTTGTTGGTTAAGTTCGATTTCCTTTGAAACATCGTCATTGAATTAGCATAACTGCGGTCAGTATTTAGAGGGTTGAGCATGAGTGAATTTTAAGTCGCACTAGTGCTACACTGAGGGCACTTAACGACGGTCTGAATTTCGTCCCTAAAAATAGTCCGGAGACATTTGATAACCCTCAAAAAATTAACTTTGATGGGAACATGGAAAACATTGCGGCCACGAGGAGAAAATTGTGATGGGATGTATCCTGTCAAGCCTTGTTAGTGATTCATAGGCTGTCTCCAATAATCAATAGAGTAGCACTAGAGCGACGTAAAATTCACTCAAATTTCAGTCCTACATGTTGGCCCCAACCGGGATTCATGTATGTGAGGACAAACTGTTAAAATGGGTCTCTTCTCCCCAAGACATACAAACGTTTGGTCACCTTAATTTTAAAGCAAAAATTCAAAGGAGTAACAAAATTCAAAGGGGTAACAAATTTCTGGAACAAAAAAGGGGCCACTGCTGGGGTTTTAGTGTGTCCACTACTGGCTCATTTTAAGCTCTCAGGATTTTTTTTATTTTTTACATATGTAAATGCTACAATTAGCAATTTGCATAATACTGTCGTGTTAAGAAAGAGTTAGTAAAGGTGTGAAATATTAATTACTTTTTAAAACTCTAAAATTTAGTTAATTACACAAAAAATAGCTGGAAAATGTCCTTAAAGTGTCCACTACTGGTGCGTTTATCTTATATCGAAAAAAAAAAAAAATATTTTTTAAATCTACGATTATTAGTAGATGAAAGTAATAAATTGTACTCCTTAACTGTTTGGAGAACAATGTTATGAAAACATCTAAATAATATTTCTCTCAATTGTTTGTTAAAAATATCGTTTTCAATTTTAATGGTATTTTTTACTTTATAGATATAAATAATTTTTTGTGTGTGAGCAAAACAAAATTCTGTAAATCTCAGAGTTAAACATTACACATTAAAGACTTGTTAATTTGTCATTTTCTGAGATGAAATGATTGCAACCCTGACGATAAAATGCCATTAAAACATAACAAAGTTTTATCACTTTCCTGATCGATTATCTTTTCCTTTAAACAGTCATTATCATTCATTCACGTGGCTAGTAATCCAGGACGCCGTGTGTTGGTGCGACCCGGATTTCAACACCACACTTCTTCCTACCAGCTAAGAGCAGACCCTCTCAACCACCGGTGGCCTACAAGAGCTTAAAAAAAGGCAAAATATGATTGCATATTCATGTAGATCAATAATAATCATCGAATCCGAAAATATAAAAAAAAAAATGATTGATTATATTGGATGTAGGAAGCATCGGATGCCAAATCCATGCATCTTCGTGTGCATAATATCAGCACTCGATTATCACACTTGCAGTTATATGAAGCCCGCTCCCTCCCTATCTCCAATCCGTTCCATACAAAATGTTTAAAAAGTAAATGTCATATTCAAAATTAAAAGTAATGTAATTAAGAAAGTAATAAGCATGACTTCCTACCATTATCATGAAGTCAAACCTCTTTGTAGAAAAGCCAAATTAACTCGATTGAGCATGAAATTGTTAAGCAATATACTTTTTCTTCCCCAGAAATAGTAAATTGATTTTTACTTTCTCTTACCCATAAGGTAGAGAAAGTATTGTTTTTGGGTCAAATTTTCGAATGCGAGATTTTGTTATATTTACACGTTTTGAGGTCCCCTGAATACGAAAATCATGTTTTTAGCAAATGGTCTGTGTGTATGTCTCTGTGTGTGTGTGTGTGTGTGTGTGTGTGTGCGTGTGTCTGTGTGTGTGTGTGTCTGTTATCAGCATATCTCAAAAACAAATTATCGCAGAAAGTTCAAACTTGGTATTCTAAATGTGTATCATATAGGGATGCTACAGTAAGCTTTTTGTTAAGATCAAGCAATTGGTTCGTGTACAGGGACAATCAAGAGAATTCTAATGCATTACGTCTATGGGGGAAATTGCATGTAAGTAGAGCTTAACGTCTATAGACTGCACTAAACCAAATGAAACGAATATATATTTTTTGTAATAGAGATAGTTAACTGTGGAAAAATTTTTGTGTATGTAGGAGCCTCGCCTCCCCACCTGGCGGGGGAAGTCCCCCCTCGAGGGGAGTAAATTTTCATGATGGGTATCTTTCAAAAGAGCTCGCCAATACCTTTAAAACGAATGGTTGAACCATCGATATGCGACAATTTAAAACAAAGTTATTGATATTTTTTACTTTTAACGAAAAAAAAAAAAAAAAAAACTTAGAAAAAAAAATCGCATTTTTTTTTTTTTTTTTAATATTGAGAATAAAATGGGCTTTTTTTAGATATTTGGTGTTATACTACTTCTCTAATATGGAAATCGTCTGCAGTATCATAAAAGATATATTTTTTTAAATTATAATATTAATAAATTATTTTTTAAAAAGAGAATTATTTTTTAATAACCGAATTAAATTCTATATAAATGTAGGTGCATTAATGAAACGGGGGGTTGAGGGGGGCGGTAGCCCCCCTGACACAGAACTAATTATCATATAAAACTCTTCAGAAGCCTAATATGAATTGTTTAACGCAGGTTTACATAACAGTACTCGTTATCTTACCTTTTAATCTGCAACCTGTATTTATAGTATTAAATTTCAGAGTGAGAGAAAGTCGTGTGGGTGACACACCAGATTATTTCCCTGATAAAAGTGTCAGCCGGCTTTTTGAAGCGACTTTTATAGGTATCATAATTTTTTTTCCTAAACAAATTTTTGTTCTTTTAAAGTAATAACTTTAGCTTTGTAAGAGCAATGAAATAGTCACGCAATCGGTAATTGGCGACGATCTAAGATTCAACCCGAGGGATATTCTGCATTTCGAATGTTGGCACTGAAAAGTATTGAAAAATTATGATGCAAGATAATTGTTGTTTCATTCATACCTACGAACACTCTGATTAATATTTCGCAGTGTTGCTAGTAACTTTTTTTTTTTTTTTTTTTTTTTACTCTGGGAAATTTAAAGAACGAAATTCTGTAAATGGAATTTCGATTAAATAAGAAGAAAAATACTTTCAATTATAACTACTGTTGAATAAAATGGCGAGACTAACAATACTACGGAATATTAATTAGCTTGTTAGAAGATATAATTTTATTTCCTTTTTTCATACTTGCCAACATCCTAATTAATATTCCGTAGTGTTGTAAGTCCCGCCCTTTTTTTTCAAACCAGTAAATTTTTAAAGTAATATTATACAAAATGCAACTATGATTAAATGAGAAGAAAAATACTCTAAAAATATACTGGTGTGAAAAAGGCGGCGGCTAACAATACTACGGAACATTAATTAGTATGTTGGCAAGTGTATTTATTGTACGAAAGTTTTACATTAAAATAATGTATAAATTTTAAATAATAAATATTGCAATTTTGAGGCCCCAGTTTTTTTTTCTTTCTTTTTTTACTGTAGGCAAGGGCCTTAAGTACCTATGGATTTAGTAAGGCCTGCATAATATCATCAGAAAAATAACGGTATGGGAAAATCAGGAATTTAATTGTCTGCTAGAAGTTGAATTATGAAAATAATGAAGTTAAAGTACAATATATATATATATATATATATATATATAACTTATATAGAAACAGAAAATAATAAAAATTATTGAGTTTATAAGATATGCAAACGCAATTTATTTGTAAGAATTAAAAATGTCAAAAACAGAATTAAACACTCAAAAAAAGTTAAGGTATTGATGGAACGCTTTTGTATCCTTTAGAAAGCGTTTTCACAAATTGTTCCCTTTATTTATTTACATATTTATATATCTACCTTTTCTTTTAAACATACTGCCAGTCTTTTCAACTTTTTGATTAATCATTATTTTATACGGCATTATATTTTATTCAATGAAATTTCCGATGTGAAATGAATGCGCCTGACCCGTCTGGCGATGGCAACACTGCTTCAGGCGCATTCATTTCATGCCGGAAATTTCATTAAATAGAATGTATCGTCGTATAAAAATAACGTTCAATAAAAAAAGTCGCAAAGTCTGTCAGATATGCGTGCACTCTTCAACGTGCTACGAAATTTATAGTAGAAAAATAATTTTATGCAAGTTCTGGTGTCAAACAATGATTTAAACAAAAGGAATTTTAAAAATTAAGAAGCAAAAAGAAATAAAAATAACAAAAAGTAAAGACAAAGCAAAAGACTTAAAAAAAGAAGAAAAAAAAAAAAAAAAAAAAAAAAACAGAAAGAAAGGAAAGGTCATGTGAGCAATTTTCAGAAATTTGATATGAAAGGCGTTAAGAAAGTTTATTAACAATGTTGTTGGGATTTCCGAAGACGTTAATTGTTGTATACAAATCCAAATGAAAAGGACAAATAGGGATTAAGAAAAAGAACCATTTTCTTTACGGAAGCCACAATAATAATAATAATAATAATAATAATAATAATAATAATAATAATAAAATAAATAACCATGAAACCAGCAAGGGAAGCAATGGAATATCAGGATTTTGTTGATTATCAATTGTCTGTTTATGAATTGCTGCGTGTTTTATTGTTATTATTATTACTGTTGTTGTCATTAATTTTATTGTTGCTAGTAGTAAGCCGGGCAGTCTGTGCTACGGAAGTGACGTCACGAGGGGGCGTGGCACCTGTCAATCAAAGGGGGGGTAAACCGGAAGTGGGGGTAAAAGGAAATCACGTGTGTAGGTGGACGAGGGTGGAGAACGAAACTTTTTTTACCGGTGGCAACGACTTTGGAGGTTGAGTGGTTTTTCTCCTGGTTGTGAAGGGGGGGAGGAAAGGGGGGAGGAAGTGTCACGTGAACATGGATGACGAAGTTTTGGAGGATGAGTGGTTATCCTCCTGATGGAGAGGGGGGAGGAAATTTTTATGCGTTGTCTTGGAGGATGGATACGATGACGTCATTTTTTGTGTTGGGACACGGTTAGACGTGAAATGGCAACGGTGACGTCACTCTTGTGCTGAAGGAAGGTTCACGAACTGATATTTTGAATGTAGCAACACCTTGTCAGCCATAAGAAGGCGTGGCCCGTTGAATTTTCTAAATGGAAGTTGGCAACATCATGCGAACCAATCAGTAGCTCTTGAAGTGACATCATAGATATTTCGTCCAATACCCGTTGATTTTAAAGATAAGATTTCTGTATAAATATCTTGACTCAAGAAGAGATTGTCACATTTCACTCTGACATTGTTCCTGTTTCGACTATAGCTTAGCACGATGGAAGACGGTCTTAACATCACCCTCCAGGAAAATGTGTTTGCTTCTCCAGAGGAAATTTTCGAAAAACTGGAAAGAGAAATTGTTTATCTCCCTGAAGAGCTGTCTCGAATAAAGATTAAAAATAAATCTTATACTATTTCGCGGAAGATTGCTGCTTTTGGAGACCCTGATTTATCTTATACTTTTTCAGGACTGACACTAATCAGCCAGCCTTGGCCTCCTTTGCTTCTTGAAATAAAAAGTCTTATTGAAACTATGATGGGTGTCAATTTTAATTTCGTGTTGATAAATCGGTACGAGGATGGAAATGCCTGTATTGGTCAACATAAAGATGATGAAGCCGACTTAGAGGAAAACCACCCTATCTGTTCCCTAAGCTTTGGAGAAACACGTACTATGATTTTTAAAAGACCCAATTATCAGGATAAAAAAGTGGAATTAAAGTCAAACTCGCTTTTGGTTATGAATCCCCCAACAAATAAATTCTGGAGCCATGGAATTCCAAAGGAGAAGAAATACACTGGTGTGCGTGTTAATCTAACTTTCCGTATGATGAAAATACCTGGACATAACAAGCGGAAACATGTTCAAACAGAAGAAAGATGCAAGAAAATAAAAGAAGACCGAACTAAAGTAAGTTTTCTGTCTTTTAAAAAACATTTTCCCTTTGAATAAAGTAGTATACACTTTCTTTTAATACTAAAAATCTTATTTATTAATGATTTCTTTTTATTACTTTTTTCAGGAACAAATGTTTGCAGAAAATGAGGAAGAAGAATGGACTGATTCTTTGGATATGAAATACCTAGGTGGAGAAAATTTCCTTACAGTCAATCATTATATCGGAAAAACTCGAGTGCACATCAGGAGATATGTTAAAGGAGAAAACGGCGAGTTACATGCAACGAAAGACGGAGTTTCTTTATCACCCAAAGTATGGTATTCTTTGTGTAAGAAAGTAAATGCTATTTTAAATCATAAGTCATCGGATAAGGTATTTATTATAGACAGAGATTTATGCATTTCGAAACAAATGAAGAATAATCAAGAATTTTTTGTTTTCCAAAGATTATTTCAAAGAAAAAATTTAAGCATGCAGTTTTTATCTGAATATGTTGTGCTTAGCGGTGCTGAGTTAGGAAAGCTTTATGACAACAAGTATTTAATAACAGATCGCGTGAAACAAGCGCTGATCGCTTACACTTTATCCTATTGCATTGGAAAAGAACTCGATAATCCAAATTTACAGTTGAAACCCGTGGAGAACCCTGATGCATTTTTAGAACTTCTTGTTTCACTTCAAAATTGTCTTGCTGCCGCTATTACAATAAAAATTACAGAACTTATAAATTGTTGTGGCTGTCGAGATTCATATGAAGCCAGTTTTATGCATGACTGTTTAACGAAAAGTCGATCTGAAAAATGGTCAGAATATTTTTACCAAGCATTGTTCTCGATAAATTGGAGTGATGTAGCCAGAGATATAGTTCATAAAAATTTAAATATTGATTTCCAAGCAGTATTAGGAGTAGAAGAATTTTTTCCTTCTTTAGATGTAGAAAAAACATTTGAAGCTGTTGAAAAAATGTATGTTGGTGAAGAAAATGAAGAAGAACTTATTTTTAACAAATTATTGTTTTCTTGTAATTGATTCTTTATTATGTAAATTTTAATGTAAATAAATGTTGGTTATTATAGAATTTTTTTGTGTGTGACTTTTTTATATTTACCACATAGAAAATATTTAAGGTTTTTGTGAGTATATAAATACTGGGTTATACGTTTCGTTTGAATCATTATGAATATAAGTGTTCGGCTAGATCACAACTACTGTTGTAATGGAGACAGTTCTGAATCAGACGTATCGGAATCCAGAACATCCCGCCAGTTTCGGTGGTGTCAGTGCTTTACAGCGTGCTTTAAAAGGTCGCGTAAAAGTCAAAGACATAAAGAAATGGCTGCAAACGAAAGATTCGTATACTTTACACAAGCCTTTGAAGCACAAATTCCCGAGAAATCGTGTCATAGTAGGTGGTATAAACGAGCAGTTTCAATCTGATTTAGTCGACATGCAATCTTTGGCTGAATTTAATGACGGTTATAAATATTTACTGACGTGTATTGATATTTTATCAAAGTATGCTTGGGCCCTCCCTTTAAAAGATAAGAGTTCTGCGAGTGTTAAAAACGCGCTCGAAAAAATATTTTCGGAACGCACCCCCGAATCATTGCAAACAGACGCTGGGAAAGAATTCACAGGCAAAGCCGTACAAAAATTCTTAAAAGCAAGAAATGTTCATTTTTTCACAACAAATAATGCAACCAAAGCTTCGGTGGTCGAACGTTTTAATCGCACACTCAAAACTAAAATGTGGAAATATTTTACTGAAATGAATACAAAGCGATACATCGATGTCATAGATAAACTAGTGCGCAGTTATAATCATACCTGGCATCGTAGTATTAAAACAGAACCTGCTTCGGTCACGTTTCAAAACGAACAGAAAGTGTGGCAGACCTTATACGGACAACCACTTGTTCAAAATCCTATTCCTTCAGATTTGAAGATTGGAGATACTGTTCGCATCAGCCGAGAAAAATTACGATTTGAAAAAGGTTACGAACAAAATTGGACAAGGGAAATTTTTACGATTCACAAAATTATACCTCGCGTGCCAGTCGTCTTTAAACTGAAAGATTTAGCAGGAGAGAACATAAAAGGAACTTTTTATAAACAAGAGTTACAAAAAATTTCAGACTCGGGTTTTTATCCAGTAGAAAAAGTTTTAAAGAAAAGGAAACGTCGTGGTAAACTGGAATACTTTGTAAAGTTTCAGGGTTATCCCGAAAAATTCAACGCATGGGTTCACGATGTCAAAATGATATAAATAGGCCCCCTTTTTTACTTACCTTTCATTTCAAACTACGATGTCGTTCTACATCACACTGATTAGCGACAGCTCAATGAGCTTTTTTCCACATAATAAAATATCTCAATTTACAACTCAATTACCCAATCCAATCAACTTGAACGGAGAATGGGAAATGGCTCTGGTCGATTTTATTTACCCACATACGTGGTATAACGTTCGAGCCGATAACAACCTTTTTGGTTTTGATTTGGGTGATGGAAAAATGCAAGGTAGACGTATCCCCCCAGGCTATTATGAAACGATACCAGATCTTATTAAAGGTATGACTTTAGCATCGCATAAAGATAAAATCGAGTTTAAATTTCACCCAGTTACAAAAAGAGTAAAGATTACGACAGATGAAAAATCAAAAGTTGTTCTTTATGAAGGTCTTGCAGAATTATTAGGATTTGATCCAGGAGAATACACGGGGTTTCAACAAAGCCCTTTTGTGGCCGATCCAAAAATTACTTTTCCCGTCATGTACGTGTACTGTGACCTTGTCGAACCTCAAATCGTAGGGGATGTGCAAGCCCCTCTGTTAAAAATTGTGACTGTGCAAGGAAATGATGGTGAAATCCAAAATGTCCATTATCCGAGACCGTTTTATTTACCAGTGATACGTCAACATTTCCAGACGGTACAAATTGATATAAGACTTCATTCTGGAAGTTTAGTGCCTTTTGAGCGAGGTAAAGTGTTCGTAACGTTGCATTTTCGTTTGAGGCAAATACTATAAAAGGGCTGATCGTTTTAAAAAAGGTATCATTTTCCTTTTCGTTTGCGATAAAGAAAGGTCAACAAGATGTTGGTGCCTTATACGTGTTGCACAAAAAAATTTGAGGACTATTATGAAGGACAAACAGGAAAAGGTTTGCCTTACTATCGAGGAACTGTTTTGCAAAGAGGATACGGCATTGGTGGATTTTTTGCTAAACTTTTCCGCAGCGCTTTGCCATTTTTGATAAGTGGCGCCAAAACAGTAGGAAAAGAAGCTTTACGTACAGGTACTATGGTAGCGAGCGATGTCTTATCTGGAGAAAACTTTAAATCTTCTCTCAAAACACGAACAAAAGAAACTGGAAAGAAATTAGCAAGAAAAGCAGTTGAAAAAGCAGACGAGATGATTGGCCGCGGAAAGCTTAAAAGGAAACGCAAACCGGCCAAACGTGTCATTCCATCGAAAGCACGCAAGGTGATAGGACGTGATATTTTTGACTGATAATATTCAACATGTCTTTTCTTTTAAAAGATTCCCCAGAGTGTGCTAAATCAGAACTGGAATTGTTTTCTTTACCACCCACACAAACCGTTATTGAAAGATGTCAATGGGTTGAATTTCACCCGCTTGCCAATGTTTCAGACGGAGGACCCGTAGAATTTAATATTTCTGGAAGCGGCGAAGAGTATCTGGATTTGTCGCAAACTCTGCTGTACGTCAAAGTAAAAATTTTAGCTAAGGATGGCAAGACCCTATCTGTAAATGATAAAGTGGGACCCGTCAATCTATTTTTACATTCCATGTTTTCTCAAGTTGATATTAGCCTAAACGAAAGACTCGTTTCCTCCAGTAACAATACTTATCCTTATAGAGCCATCATAGAGAAGCTACTGAATCACGGGTACGATGCAAAAACCTCTCATCTTTCATCGGAATTATTTTTTAAAGATACTGCTGATCGGATGAATGTTGTGGATCCTGGCGATGCATCTCCTAATGAAGGATTTAGTAAACGAGCCGAGATGTTTAAACTCAGTGCCCCAGTTGATATGATTGGAAGATTACATTTGGATATGTTTCACCAAGAAAGACTTCTGCTTAACATGGTGGATGTTAAAATTAAACTTATCCGCAGTAAACCGGAGTTTTGTTTGCTAGCGGCTACCGAGGAATTTAAAGTTTCCTTGGAACACGCCTCTTTGTTTGTCCGAAAAGTACGAGTCAGTCCTGGTGTTGTTTTAGGACATGCTAAGAGTTTAGAAAAAACAACTGCCAAATATCCTATTAACAGGGTGATCTGCAAAGCATACTCCATTCCTACTGGTAACATGAGTTTTGTTCAAGATAATATTTTTACGGGTCAGATGCCCAATCGCATCGTGATCGCTTGTGTGGATAATGATGCATTTAACGGCAGCTATAAAAAGTCCCCCTTCGAGTTCAAGCATTACAATATCAATTTCATTGGCGTCTATATAGATGGTCAACCTGTTCCTCATAATCCTCTTCAACCAGACTTTGAAAACCAGTTATTTATCCGAGCTTATCAAAACTTGTTTACGAATGCAGAAAACAAAGGTCTCTATTTGTCCAGATCAGAGTTTTCACAAGGATATTCATTATTCTGTTTTGAATTGTCACCTGATTTGTGTGATGGTTCACACCTCAATCTTATTCGTCACAGCAATTTAAGATTAGAAATTAAATTTGGCACCACTTTGGTACAAACAGTTTCCTTGATAGTATATGCAGAATTTGAAAATTTAATCGAAATCAACAAATCTCGAAATATTTTGTATGATTTTGGAAACTAATGAATTCTTCGCAAATTCATGCAATTTTATCTCGCGATCCTGCTTCTGCGAGATATTTTGTGGGTGTTTTTCCTTCAGACAAAATACCCGTTATTCGCACATTTCCTTGTGCTTTAGTGATTAATACAGATAAACATGATGAAAAGGGAACCCATTGGTTGGCAATTTACATTCAAGACAAAAAGACTATTGATTTTTTCGACTCTTACGGATTACCTCCCGAAACCTATGGAGAAGACATAACAAGGTTTGTTAACCAGTATCTCAGAATTCAGTGGAACAAAATGACGATTCAGAGTTTAACATCCAACGTCTGTGGACAATACTGTATCTTCTTTATTGTAAAACGATGTCAAGGACTTTGTATGAATTCTATTGTAAATGTACTGTCTAGAAAGAAGAATGATTTTCGAATGTATCAGTTTGTCAAAAAAAGATATGGTGTAAATATGATTTTTAAAAAATAAATATTTTTTTTTTTCTGATTTTGCGTCTGTGTTTTTTTTTTTTTTACAATTGTCTATACATATTTTAGTGCAATAAGTCTGATTTTTTTTTTTTTTTTTTTTTTTTTTTTAATTCACTAAGATTATTTTTGTTTAAAAATCTTAAACTATAAATTAGAAATTTTCAGATATTCTTTTTCATTTGCAAAATGGAATTCCTCAAGTTAGTACATCCTTCGACATGTCTTATCAGTGGACCGACAGGTTCAGGCAAGACTGTATTTGTCAAAAAGTTAATCGATTTTAAATATTTTCATCCCATGCCGTCCAGTATAATATATTGTTATGGAAGCTACCAGCCTCTATTCAATTCAATGAAAGGTGTACATTTTGAAGAAGGTTTACCTTCTAACCTTAGTTCTCTTCAAGATGCTTTAATTATTATTGATGATTTGATGTCAGAGTTAGCCAGTGATCCGCGTTTGAGCAAGCTTTTCACAAAAGGGAGTCATCACCGAAATCTTTCAGTCATCTTTATAACGCAGAATATATTTCATCAAGGTAAAGAAATGCGAAACATTAATTTAAATTCGCATTATTTGGTTCTGTACAAAAATCCTCGAGATAAGAGCCAAGTCATGCATTTGGCCAGACAAATGTTTCCTGGTAAATCCAAGGCTTTTCAAGAAGTTTTTAATGATGCCACCGCATTACCTTACAGTTACTTATTCGTCGATTTAAGACCCGATTCTTGCGACAGCTTACGCATGCGCACAAAAATATTTCCAGGAGATATACATTACGCATATGAGCTACGATAAGTTATTTGTCTAGTGAGCGTCATCCGATGAACATGTCTTCCGCAGTGGTTGAATTTGAAGGCTTTCAGATAAATGCCAGCGATTATGTTATAAAAGAACTCGCCTTTTATGCAGTAGATCATGGATATCATGCCCGATGGAGTTTTCTTCCTCCGTACCCTTGGGGCCAGTTATCTCTCAAAAAAAGAAAGACCTTTTCCTGGCTAACTCGTTACCTACATGGATTGCGATGGGACAGTGGTGATTTACCGTATTCAGCATTAGAGCCTATACTTTTATCTTTGTTTATTTCTTTTGAAACGATTTATACCAAAGGTTTAGAAAAAACTAAGTTTTTGGAACGACTTTCCGGACGACAGATTTTGAATCTGAATGATTTCAGTTGCCCTAAAATAGACCATTTAATCATTTCAAATGTAATTTGTCCCTGTCACACATTCTCTTTTAAAAAGTGTGCATTGACGAAAGCTGTTTCTTACGGAATACATATAAAGGAGAGATTAGCCACATTATTCACCATTTGTGCTCAGGATGTCGACGGTGGAACATCTCAAACTGCTGAGCAAAACCAAGCAAAAAGCAGCCTTTCTTAAAAAGTGCCCTAATAGTATTATAAAAGGCGTCTGTGAATGCGCCTTAAATCTTTTAAAGGGCAATATACCTGTCACCGTTCGTCAGAAGAATAGACTAACACCGTATAAAAGGACATTACGACGACTGGGCGATAAAAAAGTGCCTTTGTTTAAGAAAAGAAGACTCCTTGTTCAAAAAGGAGAAGGTTTCTTATCTGTACTCATACCTGCTGCAGTGTCAGTTCTTAGCACGTTGATCAATGGAGTTCGCTCGTAAGTTCAGACTTGTTCCAGCCGACAGAGATCAAGAGTTTGCCGACGACCATTTAAGTGAATTAGACACAGAAATTCAAACAATATTAAAAAGAAAGATAGAGGATGAAGAAAAGGCAAAGTTATATATCCAGGCTTTGCAGAAATATGTTACTTTTCCAGATGTTAACAAACCCCCTATAGATCAGCTAAGTGAACAATCTGACGTAAATAAATTCGATCTAGAAAATGAAATCTTAAAATCTGCTCCAGTAAGACATAAAAAATCTGCTGCAAAGATCATTGAATTTTTAAAACAACATGAAATTTTCTCGGCAGAAAACAAAGAATTGAAAATAGATGATCAGATCCTACCCGGATCAGATGCGGTCGAACTCATAAATTTTTTGCTAAGAGACAGAACTCAAACGCCTGTTGCTTTTTCAGAATTCATGAAAATTCTTGATAAGAATCATTTTCCTCTAGAACTTGTAAAAAATAAACATTTAAAAAGCAAGAAAACTATATATGCTAGACCAGAACCTAAAAATGTAAAACGAAAATCGCCTTTCCAAGTCAATTTACCAAATTCTTTACTCACATCTGCTGATCAAAAAGGAAAAGGATACCGAATCAAACCGAAGACTGTTTATACAAGACCTATTGTCAAAGAAACAAACAAAAATTTACTTCCTTTACCTATGTCATGGTTGAAAATGTATAAATAAACCTTTGCATTTTGAATGTATTTTTTATAAGTTCAGTAAATTTTTTTTATTTGAAAATTATCTATGTGTGTTGTGTGATTTTTTTTTTTTTTTTTTTTTACTAAAGAAAAAAAGCAATCATATATAAAAAAAAAACAAGATTTTTATTTAAATATATTTTTCTATTTACAATATCAGATACATACATTTTTTTTTCTATTTACAATATCAGATACATACATTTTTTTTCTATTTACAATATCAGATACATATAGTATTTTAAAATTTACAAAATGGAAATATCTTCTTGAGGAGGAATCAACAAAGAAGCCTGTAAAAGAAAATAAAAATTAATTAGGTTACAATATTTTCGAAAAACATAATAATATTATATATTTTTTAGAAGTATGAAAAAATCTTACCACAAAACTTTAATAGCCATACGGCAGGGTGGTCAAATCCGGTTGAATCACACGTTTATCATAAACCACCCTGTACAGTTTCGTCTCTTCTTTGTTGATGACTTTTCTCTTTTTGACATCTCTTGTGATCTTTGAGGGATTGTGCAGTGCAATAGTTTTAGTGGGATTCATCTCTTTCACTAATTCACGTACAGTTAGGAAATTGAGTCTCTGTGAATTTATAAAGTTCAGAGTGAAGCCTCTTACTTTGCAGACCGTCTTGCCACTGTGGGTTTGATATGCATAGTTTTTGGGGCCACCTAAAAATATAAAATATAAGTATATATAAAACATAAGTATATATTGAAAAAAATTATACAGAAATATAGGAACGTTCATTTTCATACAGTATAAAAAAATTGCTTACCTGATACGAATGTTGATATCGTATCACCATCCAGTTCGTCGGTGAATTCTCCAAGAAAGTTACCGAGGGGCGGATCATTCACACCATTACTGGCGTAAATAATCGAATCTGTATCGTGGTACAGAACACTGCCTCCTAACTTATCCATCTCACTATACAGCTTGAGACGAGCCCAAGCTGTAGTAAAAGCTGCGATGAATACATTAGTGGAAGTGTCCTGCTCCACGAAATCCTTGGCAACTTTCATCTGGATGGCTGCTATCTCTGGTGTGGGGAGAAATACATCTTTGATCTAGAAAAGAAAAAAATAATAATTAAAATCATATAAGCAAAAAAAAAAAAGCAGAGAAAAAAAATATTGATATTTGTCATACCTCTTTGGTAGGATCATTTAATAACTTGTTGAAGTTACTGAGATCATTAACAAAGGTCAGCTGGTCTTTGTTGATGTTCATTCCCCACCTGAAAGGAAAAAAATGATATTATTATTTTAAGTAGGATTTATTATTTTTAGATAAATCAAGAAATAAATGGATTATGTAGAATAAAAAAGTGATAAACTCACCTTCCCCAAAAACTATTTAGTGCTAATTTTGCTACTTGTCGGCGCCCGGGGTTTTTACTGATGGATGCCGGATCGAGCTTTATACCTTCACGCTCTTCATACTGGCGAATATATTCAGTCTTTTGGTCCTCAGTCACACATTCTGTCGGCCAACCACTGCTTTCTTGTTTGATCTTCAGAAACTGATCAATGAAGGATCTGAACAGTTGATCAGATCTTTCTTGAAAGTGGTAGACCTCATAGATCTAAAGTAAAAGAAAAACATATTAGCAAACTAAAAAAGAAAAGAAAACATGTTTACATTAGAAAACAAAAAAGTACTTACATGTGTGATTTGGTACCCTTTTTTCTTCGCCAACTTCACCTCCTCGCTTACCCATGTACCGACAAGAGCCCGCTCGTCGTCGGTATGGGTGCAAGGACTTTGCTGAAGGTTTTCTGCACAGGTCCGGCATAGAGGAAACATCAGTTTCTTCTGACATCGGTAGGGGAGCACTGGCAGGTAGAGTCCGCGTGGAGGAATCACTCGGCACTGGACGATACCGAAGTAATCCTCCACATCCCCGAAACCTTCAGTGATTATGGTGGGATGACCAACGGGATACGTGCAATACTTGTTTACCTAAATATAATAAAAAAAATAATCATATACGAGAAAAAAAGTACAAAAGTACATGTCAAAGAAACGTAAGTAAATATTACAGTAAATGAACTTAAAAAAACTTACCCAAGGGTACAACGAGGTAAAATCCACGTATTTGATGTTACCCTCGTGATATAACTTGACCGCGTTGGTCCTTCCTCCAAAAAAGGCGTCTCTAGGATTCAGCCGATCCTGAAGCGCATGCGTCTCCAAGAAAGCTTTCAGTTCCGGGGATTCTCTCTTTAACTGTTGAAAGGTATGCTCCCACATTTCGATGACAGTGTATCCTCGGGCACGTAGCTTCTGGACACTCTCCTCCGTCTGCTGTCTGAGGGATGCCATGGTCACGCACTTCAGTGGATGGGTGACGTCACCATTGTAGCACGTGCTACAGCCGTGGAAGAAACAACCCTAGAAATAAAATATATAATTTTAAAAAAAGATGAATGCATAAATATATAATTAAAATAGTGAACACCTAAATATATAGAAAAATGAATAGAAAAAATATGGGTTACCTGATATTGGTAAATGGTGTTGGTTTGTTGGCAGTAACCATCTACCGAAACTCCGGCAATTTTTCGCTCTCCTGTTCCATTGAGAGCGTGCTGGATATGAATTCCTTGCGAAAAGGCTTCAAAATCCAGCCACCGGATAGAGTCAGAGCTGAAATTCGTCCTGTTGACGTAGCCGTGTACAGGAACCATGGCAATAGTATCGGGCTGGATGTGGTTGCTTCGGAATGCAGCCATGCATACGGACGCAATCGTGACATACCTAAAAAAGAAAAAAAGGTGTATTAAAAAGAGACATGGATTAAAATTAAAGTTTTGTTATTTAAAATAAATAAATATTTACCGAAACGGATCCACATCGGCAATTTCCATAAATTGAGCCCGAAACTCGAGACAGCTCCGGCGAAGAATGTCGACGTCTGATCTGAAAAATAAATAAATATTTTTAAAAAACTTTTTTAAAACACAAACAAACATATCTTATCTTATTCATCTAAACATATCTTAATTTTTAAAAAAAGAATACGTACCTGCAATAAGAAAGCATTTCTGCTTGGAAGTCGAACACGTCCCCCTTGTGTTCTTCATGCCAGGACAGGAAAGCTTGTCTCGCTGCGGGTGCCATCGTGTCAGGGCTGTAGAAACGGGGTTCGGGCAGTGGACCAACATAGGATTGGTTCTCCCGAGTGTTAAAAAGGTGAGGAAAATACCCCTTTTTTAACTCGGAGAGACCGAAGCTGCTGGGCAAACGAGACAGGGCCATCGGAAGAAAATTCAGAGAGTCAATGATGGAGATATTCAGTGAACTTAGCCGGATGGACATCAATTTTCCCCCGCATGGAATGACGTCTGGTGTACTGCCCTGTCTCAGCATCCACTCCATGATGAATTGACCATCGAACCTGAAATTAGAGAAAAAAGCATTGTTCATTATACAAATATTAAAATCAAATACATGTAGGCTAAAATAATTATATACAGATTAAACACTTACCCCTTCATATTATGAGCTATTGCAGTATAGCCCTTGTGTCGAGGCATGAACAGCCATGTGCAAAAATCGGCACAGGCTGTGTAGCCTTCGAACACTTCCTCCCTGCCGTCAGCATACTGCGCCACTGCAAAGTTGACTTCGTGTGTGCCCGAAGACTGATCGGTTTCGAAATCGAAAAAGATCAGTTTATCACTGGAAGTCTTAGGGCTCACTTTTTTCAGGTAACACTGATGTTCGGCTGTTACCACGTACTGACAGCAAGAAGGGCACTTGGCAGTCCCGCAAACGTGGAATTCTCTTTTACAATCTCGTCGGCGAATAATTTTGCAGCACTGTCTGCATTGATAGACCTGCAAAAAGAAGAAAAAAACATTAGTACACACTTACGTTAAAACTATAATATATTCTCTTATAAAAAAAATAGTTTCATTTACCTCATTACAGATGGAAAGTTCTTGGTTTCCTGTCAAGGCCTTGTGTGCTGCAAAACATTCACTGGAGCGGCAGAGACGATCGCAGTCCTGGCATCTTTGTTGTTGACCCGGACGACAGTCAGTTTTCTGACAAATGTAGCAGGCATCTGGACATTGGTGTTCATGTGCGCGTTTGTAAGGGACATCACACTGCTCGCAGTAATATGAGCTTTCGAAAAAGGCCTTGAGGGACTTCACGACATCATAATGGCCGTCGTGAAGCCATAAGTTGATGCGTTTGTCTTGTGGTCTCGGAGCACCCTTGTATACAACCTATAAAAACAAAAAAATACATATGAGTACACTGTTCTGAACAAAACAATATATAATATAAGACAACAAATTTTCAAAAAATAAACTTACTCGATTGCAATTGTCGGATGAGAGTACGGCAATCTGTATATTGAGGTGCTCTTCAAATTGGGCAATTTCTCGAAACGTGCAAGGGCCTAGGGGGACTCTGGCATCTGCATGCAGTTGCCGTGCGCGTTTCATGAGGGCGGGTCTGTTCGGATTTCGCATGGCGTTGATGGCAGTCTTGTCTTTCTCCAAATGGGCTTTCGCAAACACGATGGCTTTGGCACAACAGAGGCCTTCTTCGTCAGATGGAATTGGGAGAATACATTGCTTCTCTAGCCGATCCACTGCTATGTTGGCGATTTTCCGACGGGGGGCTCCAGCACCCACAGGGTTGATGATAGTGATGACGTTCACCAGAAATCCGGCATCTAACTGAATCTGGTCCTTAGACTGAAGGACCTTCAGGACAGCGGCCATGATTTTTTCTACAGTAAGCTCACGAACGGGCATAATTCTGGTTGAAATGGGCTTGTCCAGTCCCTCAGCCCGTATGCAGACACGGATTAAGTCGGTGGTAGCTAAGCCTTCCGTCGCACGGCGAATGAGGATCTCAAAGAGTTCGCGCACAGCGTCTACCGCAGCTGTCATAGGCACATCTCGCACGTCAGCAGGAAGTCTGTCCGGGTCAACGCGGGCTTCATAATGAATTTCCTCGGCTTGGAATTTGACATTTCGGCGTCTGAGACTCTCTCTGAGAACAATGGCTTGCTCCAACTGAAAAAAAAAAGAAAAAAGGGTAAGACACGGTATACGAAAATCAGTAAAAAAGGAAAAAAAGAAAAAAAAACTTACGCGAGAAGTCTGGTCGCCAGCAATATAAGCAGGTCCGTCACCAATCGGCTGGGCAGAGTTCTAGAAAAAAAAAGTTAGACATATATTGAAATGTTAAGCGTATATTATAAAACAGACGTAAATAAAAATTAAAAAAAAAGCTTACTTCAAATCCGGAACCCACACGATAGTACAGCGGCAAAGGCATCGGATTTTCCGCAAAAACTTGGGACGGTGTACCAAACACCAGCTCGTTCTCCATGAATATTTGAGAACATTCGCTGACATTGTCGTCTTCAGCTTCTAAAAACTCTTGCGACAAATCCCCTAGTAACTGAAAAATAAAATCATTAGGTATGTTTATTTTCTGCAAAAATAATAACATAATTATATTTTATGAACAATGCATACTTACTTCGTCATCTTCCGACAGCATCGGATATTCTGTGTCCTCAAAGAGAACTTGGCTATTACTTCTCTTCATTTTTTTTCTCTAAGAAAAAAATTATCTGCAATTCACAAGATAAAAAAAATATGCAAGCGAACGAGAGAGAGAGGGCGCTTTCTTGGACTGAATCAACAAGAAGTGATTATGGATTGAATTCTCCCTTATTTATACCCCAGAGTAACGCAGTGACCTCCTTTTCTAGTCCCCCCCATTGGTTTTTCTCCGTCACGTGATGAACCTGACTAGACACCCGCTTTCGAAGTGGAAGAATCCACTCCCGCATTGGTTCTAAATAGTCACGTGACGATCCTGCCAAACCACCCCTCTGTTCGCAGTGGCACAAACCCGTTGCACGAAGGGTGAAAAGTGATTTTGGTTCGTCGCTGTCACGTGACCGCCTACGTAGCGAAAGAATGGGGTGGGGGAATTTTCCCTCTCTATTGTTAGACATATATGGGAGATAAAATGTTTTTTTTGGCAAGTCCACCATAGCCGAGCGGCCTAAATCATTCGTCTGTGACACAGGATATCGGGAGTTCGATTCTGGCTCTGGGAGAAGCTCGTTTTTTAAAAAATATTAGCTGCATAATAATTAAAATAAAAGTTTAATAATGAAATAATTTCAGATTAAAAACTAAAAATAATTAATTAAATAAAAATATTTAAAAATCAATAAAAATAATTAAAATTAAAAATAAATTGAGTTTCATAATAAAAAATTTCCTATCCCGGCAAGATGACGTCATCTCTTCCAAGAGAACGCGAAAAAATTTCCTACCCCATTTCCTCCCCCCAGCACAAGAGTGACGTCACCGTTGCCATTTCACGTCTAACCGTGTCCCAACACGAAAAAATGACGTCATCGTATCCATCCTCCAAGACAACGCATAAAAATTTCCTCCCCCTCTCCATCAGGAGGATAACCACTCATCCTCCAAAACTTCGTCATCCATGTTCACGTGACACTTCCTCCCCCCTTTCCTCCCCCCCTTCACAACCAGGAGAAAAACCACTCAACCTCCAAAGTCGTTGCCACCGGTAAAAAAAGTTTCGTTCTCCACCCTCGTCCACCTACACACGTGATTTCCTTTTCCCCCCACTTCCGGTTTACCCCCCTTTGATTGACAGGTGCCACGCCCCCTCGTGACGTCACTTCCGTAGCACAGACTGCCCGGCTTACTACTGTTGCTGTGTTTCCTTAAAAAATTCTTTTCCCTTTTGAGGTATAACAATGCTCCAATTACCATCGCAAAATATTTATTTTACTTTTATTTTATTTTATTTCATTGGAACAGCTTTTTTACACAACACTTCCCAATAAAATTAAAAAGTGTTTATGACTTCGATTTGTCTGTTCATCTGTCTATTTCTCTATTTATCCATCCGCGTGCTACCTTCCGTAAATATTCTTAGAATGCCTTGAAACTAATATATATGTTATAAAACTAATATTATGCTATAACAAAAATATAATATATAAATATATACTATAATATATAAATAATATACTGTCGGACAAATTAATGTGAACAATTTCGCTTTTTTACATTTTGTCGAATATCTTGATAAGTACTTACCATGTGTTTCTTCGATTTTAGGACTAAAGAAGACATGTTTTTCCTCATATTTTTCAGCAAAAGTTGTGTCCTGAAAAGGAAAAGGGGGGCCAGTAAAAATATAACCAAAAATCAAAATGTTTTGGATCACCCTGTAAAAAGTAATGCTTTAAATGTGTTTTGTCTGTAGCATGTGATTAAGAAGATTTTTCCCATTACCTGCATAAAATTTTATGAGGGTACCACCAAAATAATAATAATAATAATAATAATAATAATAATAAAATTCTAAACAGCATGTTACTCAGAAAAGTATGTTTTAGGATTTGAACCAGCGTTCCCTACTTTTATAATTTATTCACAATCATTTTTAGTCCCGCCTCTTTTTCATACCGGAAATTTTGAAAAATTATTTTCTTCTTATTTAATCGTTGTTACATATTAAAGAGAAATAGTCTACTAAATTTCTGGTGCGGAAAAGAAGGCGGGGTTAAAAATGATTGTGAATAAATTATAAAAGTTGGGAACGTTGATTTGAACTAATATTACAAGTTTGTATATGATATAGTTTAATAGTTATGTGGTATCAAATTAATCGTATTGAAAAATTTCTGGAAATTTCGACGCATTTCTAACTTCGTAACTCCAGAATATGAACAAATTTTAAGATATTTTTATAAAAGTAGTTCAAAACCTGGATAATAATACTGCAAACATGTATACCAAATTTTTATAATTTTTGAAGTAAAAGTGTAGGAGATATCGTGTTTTGTGGTAAGTCGCATACATAGAAAATGCAAAATGGAGAAAAAGCAAAATACGTAATTTGAAAACTAAATACATCAAAATTTTGCTTATCAGACTTTAATATACACCTGCTTTATATGTAACATCTTCTTGGCTTTTATATTTAGATATTGTATTCTTACTGGAGGCTTTTAATATTTTTCTATGCCTTTATGCGTGTTTCTTTTAGAACGTCATTTCTCGAGTTCTATTTACTGTATAGAAACAAATTTCAAACAGATATTTAAAACTAAAGGTTTCAAGATTATTCCTCGATGAAAATTGAAAAAAGTGTTTTTTGATGAAAATCGTGTATCAAAGGTGTACATATACCTTAAATTAATTGGTTATTTATCTTATGATTGGTGCTTTAGTTCTGTATCAGATATCCAGGCTTTAATTAAACTGCAAGATTTGATCACAGCAAAGGAGCTAACATTTTAATTTATTCCGGAGAAATTTTTATTCCCACCTTTATTTCATACCACTTTTATTTTAAGAGTAATTTTTTTCTAATTTTATTAAAGAAAAAAATTAATTTTATTAAAGCTATTATTTTTTATTTACACATTGAAGAAAAATATTTTATAAATAATTATAAGATTAACAAAAAACTTTTTATATACCATGCTTTTAAATTTACTGTTAAATCTTAGCTATAGAACAACATTAGCAATTTATCAATGTGTATAAAATATTTTAAGTGATAATGACGTCAATTTTTGTATTTTTGTGAGATACATAATTTAACTTTTTACAATTTTTTAACGTTCACGTTTAATTTAATGTATTTATTTTTATTTCGAAAGAAAATGAACTCGTAAATTTTTTTGGCAACAATTAAATTATACCTAATATTTTAATGTTTTTTTTTTTTTTTTTTTTTTTTTTTTTAAAGCTATTAGTAGGTTATTTTTTTCATATTTAAATTAATTAAAAGAAAACTAATCAAAAATTCGGAAATAGGGCTTCGAAGTATTGTGTTGTCATCGGGTTTCGAGCTATTCTGAAAGTTTCAAACGTTCAGCTAGTAGGGAAATTAGTTAAAAATCGATTGTAAAATTTGTACCGGACAAACAAGAATAGAAGTTAATAAAAATATGGTAATAATGTGGTAGGGGAATGTCTCCTGTTAAGGCCATTCTCTTCTTATGGACACCCCAAAATATCTCTTAACAGAAAGCAAGTATTCTTTAACGACATTTCTTGCGACCATGGAAGCCTCTGCGCAAGTGCGGATTGAACGAGTCCAGTGTTAAAATAGGGGTGACTGAGAGAAAACTAGCGATAAGGGAACACCGAATAACTGGATGTTTGCCAAATAACTATCTCTCGGCCAATTTTGCATCCCTCCAAACTTTTGGACTCGACCTCACTACTAGTCGTAGTGAACGTGGTCGCACTATATGGTGGATTTGAACGTTGTCAGACTTACATTGGAATAGTACGTAGCTTTTGTGCTAGCACCGAAGGGAATAGACGCATTTGCTTAGTAAGTGTAAGCATCGCATATATATATATATATATATGGAAAAAAGAAAAAAGCAATACAAAAGTAATTTGTGAATATTTTCAGAATGCGATAAATCGAAGTGAATTAATTCAAAAATGTAAGTGTAACGTGTATTCATGCAGTATATTCATTATACTTTGTGTTGCAATATCGAATTCAGCTAAAATTTGGATCGGAAATTGCATTTTCTATCATTATAAAAATGCCTGCCATTCCCCGTTTTGGGCACCTTCATGTAACTAGTCGTGATCACATTTTATTTTTTCATTTAAAGCGTGTGTTTGACTTACAAATTGTCAAATATGGTTGTTATGTCAATACAGCATATATTTTATTAGTGTTTTTATGTATTTTTATGCATTTCTAACCATGCCAACCACGGAAAATCAACTGATCCAAAATAAATGGATTTTAATGCGCTAGTTAAAGCCATTTAGGATTGCTTAGCAGATAAGAAGTCCATAAAATCGACTGCTAAAGAATATGGGATTCCTCGTAGTATCTGTGTCCCTCCAGAAGAAGCCTGGAAAAAGTAAGGCAACTCCACTTGTCAAACTGCTGGCCAATTGCGCTAAAAATAGTAACATCCACAATCTGATAATGATGTCCATTTCTGCATTATCTGCTTGGAGCACCTGGAACCATGCCTAACAAGATCCAACTCAATCAAATGCAGCAAGTGGTGCATTTAAAGCCGGGTGTATTTCATCTGGTGCATTTGAGCTGTGCCAATATACATGCAAATTATTTTACTTCCAAGCATTGTTGTTCTGATTTGGAGGACGAAGAAGATTACGAATAAAATTGGGAAAATGCCATTTTCTCTTGTTATTTTGGCCACTGAATCCTTACAAAATGAATAAATTTTGTTATTTTCTGTATTTATGGTGGTTTTTCTTATTATATTCCCATTTTCAGCGTATTTTTCAAGAGTGCCCGCAACCGAGTACACAATTATTTTTGGCCAAAAATAATCGCTACACAAAATTTGTGATATAATTTTTCTGGTTGAAGGAATCGATACAATTACTTTATCAAACGTTAACTAAGTGTTCTAGCTTTCCATTGGTATTCATATGTTTGCATAATATTTACTCTATCAAAAGTTATGTCAAAATCAAAACTGTGCCCACAACCGGAGACGTTCCCCTACGTAGGAAAAGCGCGGCTATAAATGCTTCAGAATAAATGAAAATGATGGTATCTATGTCACAGACACTTACGAAAAACGTTTCTATTATTAAATTTTATTCCTTTATCTCTTACAGGTTCTCACGTATTAAAGTGACTTACTGTAAAATGAAGCTTATAGGGACAATTTATGAATCATTTCCATTACCAATTTTGAAAAGATTTTCCTTAAACTATTATAAAATATTAATTGTATGTCTTTTATTTTGAAATCAGCTATGAATAATTCAATTTAACTTAATATCAAAGAGAATAAAAACTAGAAAAACTATCCGATAAATACCTTTTTTCGATAATAAGATTTGAAACAATGCAAAATTGCAACTTTAAAGAAATAATGCATTAAAAAAAATGGAGGGGGGTGGTGATTCTCATGTGGAAAAAAAGAAAAAGAAAAAAAACTTCATGGTTCATTACAGCTAGACAATACTTGGGCCTTTAAAGAGTTATTCAGGAAAAAAAAAATAGCATTAGTGCACTTGAAATAGCTATTCTTTTCAAAACAATTTTTTCAAGGTTGTATTCTGAATGTATAGCCTTAGCCTCCTTTAGTAGGCCATGACTTTTAGTAGGCTTAGCTTTAGGAGGCTATGGTATAGCTCAGGATACATAGACTTTGCGTTTAATAATTGTGAATTTCACAAAAGCAAAATAATCAAAAATAATTATTTCATATTTAATTGCAAAAAATTACCTAAACCTAACACAAATTTTCTAAATTGGACGGCGAGTGGAATATTTGCATTTAGAAATATTTTTTCCTCAACTTAATAAATTATTTAGTAATTTGTAGCTCTTTTTTTATTTTGCAAACTCTAATCTTAATACACCAGTTATTATCTATTTTTTTTTTAAATTTAAAATCCAAAAAAGAAATTTGGTCTTCAGAGATATCAGAAGACCAAAGCTGAAATCTATCCTTCCGATCTTGTCTTAAACCGTACGGACTCTGAAGGCCAAACTTCTTTTCTGGATTTAAAAATTAAAAAAATAGATAATAACTGGTTTATTGGGATTTGTGATAAAAGACAAGATTTGAACTTTAAAGTTTGTAATTTAACAAATTGTTTCTCCTGTATAAGTCATAAATTTTTTAACTAGTTGGCATAGGTGGACTCTGCTCAGTTCCCCATCATATTTATGTTCTCATAAATTTCTAGTGCGACACTTATTATAATCATGTTAAGAGAAATGAATTTGACCAAAGCTTGATACTGTGACAGAATGAAATCCCCGCCTAATAGGCTATCCACCGTTCACTTCGATATATTTATCTTATCCTAATCTATTAATTTATTTTATCAGGATCAATTGTGTTGTTCAGTTTTCATGCTACTACTTCCAATGCAATAATCCTCAAAATTCATATTTATATGAAAATTTTACAATTTCGCTATGTTGATAAAATCGTAAATTACGAATAATTTACGAAATTTTCCTATTAGAACATTTGCATTCAATCATGTTCAAACAAATATCATAAATGTAATTTTGAAGTTGTCTAAAGTATTTAGGATCCTCAAAATGGAAGTTTATGCTAAATTTTGCCTTATTCTGACATCTTAAGTAAATCGTAAATTCCAAATAACTTATGAATTTTTTAAATTGGAAAAATCATAGTCTATGATATTCATGCCAGTATCCAAAATAATATTTAAAAAGTGGTTTGACATCTTTACGATGAAAATATCCTTCAAGATTGACGTTTATGTGAAATTTTGCTCTATTCTGCCATTTTAAGAAATTCGTAAATTTCCAATAACTTACGAAATTTTTATATTCGAAAATTCATAGTCATTGATATTCATGCCAGTGTCCTAAACAATATTTCAAAAGTAGTCTGACATCTTTACGATGAAAATATCTCTCAAAATTGACGTTTATGTGGAATTTTGCCCTATACTGCCATGTTAAGAAATTCGTAAAGTTCCAATAACTTGCGAAATTTTCAAAGTAGTATATTTATAGTTCCTAATGTTCATTCCGGCATCAAAACTGATATTTTAATTTTGGTCTGATATTTTTACAGTAAAAGGTTTCCATTTAATGCACGTTTAAGTGAAATTTTGTCCTATTCTCCCATGTTAAGAAAATCGTAAATTTCTCATAACTTACGAATTTTTTTAATTTGAATGTTGCAAATGAATAGGGTTCTTGCCAGTATCGAAAGTAATATTTTAAAACTGATCTGACCTCTCTGCGATCATTTGTTCGTGAGATATCGTGTTAACAGACTAACAAACTACCGAACTAACACACTAACGGACTAACGCACTAACAGACACCCTACAGATAGACACCATACAGATTTTGTCATTTTCGGATTCCTCACACCTGAAAACGTATAAAAAAGTCAAAAAACCGAGGTCGAAATTTTTCACGATTACCTAAGTTCCCCACACTAGTATGATGGGGAACTAAAAATATTATGTTCACCCAAATAAACAGAATTAAAATGATTTGCAATAACAATTTAGACCTGAATCTGGCTATGAAAAATCTCAAAAACATACTAACTATTTACTGCTATCCTGTTATTTTAATCAATAAACATTTCAGTATTCTTGATGACAATCCCACTTAAGTTTAATAAAGAAGCATCAATAAACTGGCGTTGTAAAAATATTACTTACAAACTTTGAATAAACACCATACAATGCAATAAACTCGCAACAATTGTTTCGGGTCGAAAAAACACACGACCCTTCATCAGGCGAATAAAGTAAGCACGAGTGCTGCAGTCAAAGCGGCAACGCACAAAATCGTTTACAATGAAAAGAAAACTTTATAAAGTAGAAAATAAATATAGCTACTGGTGTGAATAGAATTGTACAAGAAGACAAGAAAAAAAAAATTAAAATAAATGAGTGAGATTAAACATAAGACAAACTAAGGATAACAAAAATTAAACGAAAATCTAAGTTACGTGAGTAATTTCCAAGCATCAGAGAAGAAAGGAGTGGAAGAAATATCATTAACAAGATTTTTCGAATTTTTTAATATGTAAAATGCTTCATGAATATCCAAATGGGAGGAACAGACAGGAGATGAGGTTATGTTAGTTTTGGAAAAATCAAAACGATCTTCTGTCAAACGATCTCATCTCCTGTCTGTTCCTCCCATTTGGATATTCATGAAGCACTTTACATATTAAAAAATTCGAAAAATCTTGTTAATGATATTTCTTCCACTCCTTTCTTCTCTGATGCTTGGAAATTACTCACGTAACTTAGATTTTCGTTTAATTTTTGTTATCCTTAGTTTGTCTTATGTTTAATCTCACTCATTTATTTTAATTTTTTTTTTTCTTGTCTTCTTGTACAATTCTATTCACACCAGTAGCTATATTTATTTTCTACTTTATAAAGTTTTCTTTTCATTGTAAACGATTTTGTGCGTTGCCGCTTTGACTGCAGCACTCGTGCTTACTTTATTCGCCTGATGAAGGGTCGTGTGTTTTTTCGACCCGAAACAATTGTTGCGAGTTTATTGCATTGTATGGTGTTTATTCAAAGTTTGTAAGTAATAAATCCCACTTAAGGTTTGTTGTTCCATTTTGAGCGACATTTAAGTGCTGGTAAGTGACCCTATTAGCTGAAACGGGATCTGTGTTTATAATGGGAGGTGATTTTCAATTTTCCATATTCTGACTATTCCAGTTTGTCCATGTATGTATTTATATATTCTTGTATTATTTATATTCTTGTATTTTATATTGATGTATTACATTTTGTTCTTTACTTCTGAATTTAATTGCTTTTTATTCATTGTATTAATTAAAATTCGTTTGCTGTATGGTCTTGCTTCCATTTGTGAGAAGTTGGGAGCTAGAAACGTGTTTTTTGGCTAAATTACCAGCGTTTCGTCAGAAACTTCTCACATTCCCTACATGGGGGAGCTCCCTGGTGAAGGCCCTCATGTGTTTTGGGATTAAATTTTCATCTGGCTTTGAATATTTTGCATATATATATATATATATATATATATATATATATATAGAGAGAGAGAGAGAGAGAGAGAATATAAACATATATATAATGGAAAATTTGTCATTATGATAACTTTTGAAATAATGGACCAGATCGAACCAAAATCAGACATTAAATTTATCTTACAAATACCTTGGATGAACTTGAAGTGGTTTGGTGGCAAAATAAAACCAGTGGCAGTGGAATTGATTAGAAAAACTTTGAAATCGTAAATGATACATAATCGCCTGAAACATGAAATGATGTTTTGCGCGATTTAAATGTATTTATCTATTTTTTTTTTTTTTTAAGTAAAAAGTGGTATAAAAAATAGTGATTCATTATTTTAAAAGTTCATTTGACCAATAAAACAGGTAAAGCCTGCTTATAGTAAAACAGGAGTTGTCGGACTTAAAATATTTCTAAAAATTTCTGATTGTAGAGCTTATATAAATATTTTTTGAAAATAGTACAATTTTGTAACAATTATTTAAAAAAAAAAAAAAAAAAAAAAAAAAAAAAAGATAAATAAAACTTATTTCTGTTCTTAATAAATGTATTAACTAATAATATAAATAACTAGCAGGCTTTGCCCGCTTCGCTGAACATTAAACTTAAATGAAGTCTCAAAATACCATATATTTATTAATAACCTAAGTTCTCGCTGTGATTGGTAGGTTTTCTCGCTCGCAAATTAAGGACTCTGGGTCTCCACTATCTTCGGCACAACTTACTCACTTCGAAGTTTTGCAAAATCCCACTAATGTACATAATGCGTACACTTAATCAATATCCGCGCAAAAAAATTCGCCATTCTAAGATAATTCAAAGCGAATTCAAACGGAAAAACATGTTTTTACACATGTTTATTGGGAACAACTTCAGTATAACCCCACAACGATATTTGTCGATTTTTTTGTTGACGCTTATGGCTAAATCATAAATCCTATACGATAAATGATAAAATCATAATCTAAATCATAAAATCATAATCTAAATCATAAGATCAAAAATCCAAAATAAACAACATATTAGGCTGCATATTATATCGCAAACAGTCCAGAACGACATCGTTATCCTTCAAAACGGCGCCAAAGAAAAATCGGCAAATTCAGCTGTGGGGTTATACTAAAGTTATACCGTTTATTGCCCTCCGACTCCGAGAAGGTGTGTGTGTGTGGGGGGGGGGGATTTCGAATTTCGTGAAATCCAGTTACAATAAGTGCCGGATGCAAACGAACAATTTACGCACCAAATTTCGTGACCACAGAAGTCTTTAATAGAAAATATTATAAATAAATAAATACAAAAAGCACAGCTTTAGTATGGGAACCCTTTGGTGACTTTAAATATTTTAAGCCATTTCTGCGATGAACTGAATTGGCTATCTCAATTGTGCAATTAAAGATCTTGGCGAGAAACGTCCGAGCTACTTCGGTTCCGAATTTCAAATTTTGCCAAAGGGATCCAATACTAAAGCTGTTCCATATCGAATCTGGTTTGAAAACGGAAAAAGGGTAAAATAAATTAGAAATATCAGACCTATATTTATAAATTTGATACCGAATGAAAGGGGCGATTTTGCTGAATCCAGGAGTTCAAACAGTTTTTCGATGCGACAATTAGATTTTAAAAAAATAACTAAAGTATGAAATTTCAGTGGCAACGGAAAAACGGATAAAATGAAAAATAAATTAGAAATATCAGACTTATTGTTACAAATTCAGTACCAAATGAAAGAGGTGATTTTTCTGAATCCTGGGGTGTAAACAGTTTTTCGATACGACAATTAGATTTTTTAAAATTAACTAAAGTATGAAAATTAGATGGCAGCACTTCATTTCAATCTTTTCATAATTTGTAGTGCGAATCCCGCGAATACAAAAGTCTTTAACTTAAAAAATTATTTTTATATTTTATTTTTCCATTCAAAGCATTTTAGTGAAAAAATATTTATGGCGCATGCGCAGGCGTTTTTTACCCACAATTTAAACACTAATCATAATTTTGAAAATTTCTATAGATATAATTTCAAGTTGGGTGAAGACCTAAGTTTCTGCCAAGCGACGTTGAATTCCGTCTAGTCGTTCTCGAGTGATGCCCGGACAAACGTGTTTTAGTCTTTTACCCCCTAGGGGGGGAACGGGGGAGAATTTCTGAAAAGTTGATAGATATAATTTTAAGTTGGGTGAAGACCTAAATTCCTGCCAAGCGCCGTTGAATTCCGTCCAGCCGTTCTCATGTGATGCCCGGACAAAAAAAGCGACATTCGGACACGATGACACACACACACACACACACACACACACAGGCAAAATTTTCTGAAGTCATTTTCGGCTTTCATGGGGTGTAAAACGTGAAGATGTCGCAAAAATTTTCGATTCCGACAAATTTACAGACAAAACTCTGATTTTATTAATATAGATAACCATAATAATAATAATAATAAAGTACACGTTCAGTGACAAAAAAAATCTTATAAAATCTTTAAATCTGATAATTTTGTAAGGAAACTTACGCTAAATATATTATATAAAAATGTTTCAGGGAAATTAAATTAAAAGTATGATTATTATTTTAAATTATCGTTATTTAAGACTAAGTTAATAAGCCTAAATACTTCCTGATAGATATCACAGACAAAGTAAAAATACGGCTTTAGATATTTTATTTCGCGAAAGAATAGCATCACACTGAAATTCTGATAAGCAGTAATTTTCCTTGTCAATAAAAAGTAGTTTGAAAAATTTGTAATGTCGCACTAGAATAATTTCATATGATATAAAAGTGAGATAGTAAGATTATAGAAATAAAAAGCTTTTAAGTGTATTGTAAATTTTATGGTTACTTAAACAAAGCAAAAGTGAAAACGGAAATTATTGTAAAATAACATATTTTTGGTCGAGTAAGGAAAATTGAAAATGCACTCCTGTGCACAAATGTTTAATAAGATTTACAAGAGAACTTTCCACTTTCTTCTATATTCAATAGAAGAAAGTATTGGATTAAAAAAAATTTCCGATTTTCGATGAATTTACCAGTTTTGAGACAAAACAACGTAATATTGGTGATTGTTGATATAAAATTATGTTTCTTACCTGTTTTTTTTTTTTTTTTTTTTGTTTTTTTTTTTTTGTTTGTTTGTTTGTTTTCTCTCTCTTTATCTTTGAGGAGTTTTAAATTATTTTCATGTCTTATGGGTGATTTTGGGCATAGAGTGCTGTACATTTTTTGCAAATTGCATGCAACACACACTACCCATTTAAAAAAATGTCTGTCTGTGTGTGTGAGATAAATTTTTGTGACGACTGTATCTCAAGAACTACTGCACAAAATTGCATATAAATTTATATATAGATGTGCCTTGAGATAAATTAGGGTCTATCAACTTTTGGTGCTAATCGCTCAACAGATGGTCCTGCTATACAGTGATTTTCGAAATTTAAGGGAAGTCTATATCTTAGGTTCTATCGCATATAATCAAAACATAATTTTATCTACGGGAGAAGGTTATTATGAGACATTATGATGATTCAATTTGGATGCATATCGGCTTATAAGAGGCGTTTCTATACTGCAATTTTCGTCGAGAACGGCAAGGCAGTATCTCAACGTCAATAGCATATAATTGTACGGAGCTTGATTTGTGAGATAATCATTGTGAAAAAGAATTTTTTAAGATGTTATTTATAGACGATAAAACTGTCTTCACTGTAAAAAATAAGTATATATTGTCTCAAAATAGCACCCAAACAATATATACTAAAATTTGAAAACCCATGTACTCATTTTTGAATACATTGACATGTCAAACATGGGGATATTAGTATTCTTATTTGTCAACCTCATTTTTGAGCATATCATTATACTCAAATATAAGCACATGGGTTTTCAAATTTAAGTATATATTGTTTCGGGGCTCTTTTGAGACAATATATACTTATTTTTAAGAATCTATTTTTACTGTGTTTCTTTGGACATTTAGTATAAGTTTTCTCTAAGATGAAAATCGTTTGCATTTATCATGGTAGCTAACTTTAATAAATAACAGTTTTAATAAATTATTTGTAGTGAGTGAATTTGTATAGAGAATGAAGAAAATATTGAGGTGGCCAAAACCTACTAGTTTTTTTTTTTTTTTTTTTTTTTTTTTAATGCTATTATTATTATTATAAATTATCCACTCGATAACTCAAACTTTGGATATATAACAAACAAGATATTACTCATACGTATATATTTTAATGACGATTTGGTTGCGGCAGTAAATAAGGAGGCAACATAAAATGAGTAACATTTATTTTAATTTATAAGAATTTAGCATACTTTTTATTCTTAGTATTTAGAGTGTTGAACAAAATTTAATGCTGCAATCTGATAAGTTGACAAAATATTGTAAAAAATATATATCAGAATTAAAATGTGAATAAAATGTGAAATATGTCATTTAATTCTGCAATCTGATAAGCTGACAAAATATTGTAAAAAAAATATATCAGAATTAAAATGTGAATAAAATGTGAAATATGTCATGAAATATGAACATTTATATAAAATGTATTTTAACTGCGCAAGTGCGAATCTTAATAGCCTTTCATTAATTTGTTTTGATTAATTATTTGATTGTTTATATTCGATTAATTATTTTATTAAAATTTGGTTTCGACAATGAATAGGGGTTAAGAACATGGCAACGAATATTAATATAGAGCGTGTACAATTTTCAGGTGTGCCTGTATAAGAACAGTATACCGAAGTAAAAAACTGCACAACTGATGATCATGAAACTGACTATTAATTTCAGGAATCTTGCATGGTATTTTGTAATGTGATAGGTAAAATATAATTTTATTACAGTATACATAACCTATTTCTTTTCATTTATAAATATGTATGTGTATTTAAATAATTAGGAGCAAATTATGTAATAAGTGCAATTGTACATTGATTTATAATAAAAATTACAATTGTTGAATATCTTCTTCAAAAAAATAAATTTTAATTAATACTTGTAATTAAAAAAATGACTTTTGATATCAGTTGGCCCATAAAATTCCATGGATTATAATGACATAAATTACGAATAAAATCACCTATGAAACCATCTGAGAATTTTTGCTGTCATCTAATCAGTACATGATAAAGATTGAAAGAAACCTTATGAAAAAAAATCTGGTGTGTAACAGCCACACGACTTCCATTACCCAGTACTACACACATTATAAACATTTTATATACATTTTTGATTTAAATAAGAAACAAAATTGCTCTATCCGTCAAATATGTTATTTAAAATAATTATAAAAATAATAATGGGCGGACCTGAAATTGAGCTATTTATACAGGACGCCTATCAATTTTCCTGAACTAACCAACTATATCATTCGAAAGGACATCTAATAGAGTGTTTATATAGCAAGTTTGAAAAAAAATCGTTAGAGCCGTTTTTGAGATACGGACTTACGGTCCCACTTCCAGTTTCCGATGTCCCACTTCCGGTTAAACTCAATTATTGACAGGAAAACAATAATTACATACAAAAGCATATTTAAAAGTGAGTTAAAATGGCGAGTTTGAAAAAAATCCGTACAACCGTTTTTAAAGGAACGCCTTTGCGAGGCCTGAAATTGAGCTATTTATACAGGACGCCTATCAATTTTCCTGAACTAACCAACAATATCATTCGAAAGGACATCTAATAGAGTGTTTATATAGCAAGTTTGAAGAAAATCGTTAGAGCCGTTTTTGAGATATGGACTTACGGTCCCACTTCCGGTTTCCGATGTCCCACTTCCGGTTTTTCAATTTTCACCAAAATTTGGAAATTTCATCTGTACACCAGACGTATTTCAATTCTAAAGTTTCGTAGCTCTATCTTTATTAGTTTCTAAGCTATAATAGCCAGAAGATTCTCCACATACATACACACACACACACACACACACACACATACATACACACTGACCAATTGCCAAAAACCACTTTTTTGGACTCAGGGGACCTTAAAACGTGTAAATCAGGTGAAAACCAGATATCGAATTTTCAGACCGAATACAATACTTCCATTACCTACGGTAGTAGGGTAATGGAAGTAAAAAAGAAAGAAAGAAAGAAAAGAAAAGAAATGAATAGGGTGGCCATAATTATAGTTGGCCTATTCAGAGCACTCTGTAACTGTAACTAAAATTCAGATTGAGTCGAAAATGTGTATATAGACATTTCAAAGGATGAGTTCAAAGGTTCTAATAAATAAATAAATAAATAAATTAAAATTAAAGTAAATTAAAAATAAAATTTCACAAATTTCCATTCCGAGGGGACATCTATTAAAATACAAACAAGCTGCCAATTTTAATACAAACATTTTTGTTACAGATTTAATTGCTATTTGTTACAAGTTATAGGCTGTTTATCGATGAAGATCATATTGTTTAATGTGGGCCTCATCATTAAGTTGTAAAATCTCAGTCGATTGGACATTGGACGTTTATTTGACATTTAATGAGATCCATAGTCACATTGATTTTCGTCGCGATTGCTCCATATTGTTTTACAGAAATTCACAGAAATACATGCACACAACATTGTTGAAGACATAGGACAGCACAAACATCCATGCCCATACCGAGATTCGAACTCGGAACCTGGGAACCCAGAAGGCAGCGCCCTGCCGACCAAATCGCAGCCGATGAACAGTGTATTCAACAGCTGATCGCAGATGGTCGCCAGTGATCCTCTGCACATGCAACACTATACGTTCCTCCAAGTCAGCCAAAGTTACATCTCTTTTAAAAACCAAACTCTTTAAATGGCCCCATAACCAAAAATCCGAAAGATTAAGATCGCAGGAACGGGCCGGCCAAGGAGTGGAAAATTAAGGGTAATCACGCTGTCATTTGTAAAATTTTGCAACAAAAACCTTTGCAAAATGTAAGAATAACAGTTTTAAATATCGTATGCACTGTAAAAATTTTGCCTTTTTTGTTGCCAGAAATTCTCTGTAATTTGAGAAAATACGCGCAATTTACGAAAAAAAAATACGTTGTCAGAACATATTTTCTCAAATTACAGAGAATTTCTGGCAACAAAAAAGGCAAATTTTTTACAGTGTGGTTTGAAGATGTTAAAATAGACCACAGTTATTTATTACATAACTTTTCAAGCATTTGGACTGTAATGCTTGTTTGTATTTTGATGTATGTCTCCTCAGAGCGGAAATTTTTAACAGTTTATTTTCATTTCATTTTATTTCATTTTATTTTATTTTTTACAGAACCTTTGAGTGCATCCTTCGAAATGTCTGCATACAAATTTTCGACTCAATCCGCATTTTAGTTACAGCTGCAGAGTTCTCTGAATATGTGTGGGCACATATTTTAAGTCCTTTTCAATAACAAGTGATAAACTATGTAAAAAAAAAAAAAAGACCTTGAATTTAATTATGTATTATTTTTCTATTACATCTGTAATTTTCAACCGAATTTAGGGATTTTTGGGCTGCCAATTCGTAATCATTATCTACGGCCATTTTTTATCTTTGCCAAAATCGGTTAAAATTCACGACTTTTAAAATAAGGTTTTTTTGTGCTCTAATTTAATGTGAGTTTAGAGTTGGTAGAATGACAGTTCCTAAATTTAAAAATATTTAATCCATGCAGCCTGAAAGAAAAAAAATACACCTTAATAAATTCAAAAAATTCTCTAATTTTCAGTCGAATTTAGTGGTTTTTGAACTGTGAACTCTTAATCACTATTAATAGCCAATTTTTAACTTTTATCAAAATCGGTTTTAAATTTAGGAGGGTTTTTTTAATATACTTTTTATACATTAATCCAAAAATAAAGCATGTGACTAATTTGAAACATAAAAAGAAGAATTGGAAGTTCGCAAATTCTAATTGTCTAAGTTCAACTGGAAACATAGCATTATAAAATTGCAATGCGAATTGCGACTAAGAAATTTTAATTTAGTTAATTAAAAAAGAAAATCTATCTAAGAGATTTTCAGCAAAGATTTCTAAAATCCACCTAGATTAAATCAGCAAAGAATGAGAACGAAGAATAGTTAGTAAAACAATTCACCAAAGAGACATACACACGCCAAACAAAGCAACAAGATTTCCAAAATTGATTCAATTATCAATTTCAACAATAGCACTGACGCCAATCCACTGTACAACAATACCTGTTGAAAATTGAAATAGGGCCGTGTAATTAGACTCTGATGAAAATAAGGTTGACTCTAGGACAATATTCAAGGTGAAAAAAGAGAACCCTGTAATGAACAATAATGACCCATCAAGTGCAGTAGAAGCCAAGCAACAGACACAAGATCACCAAAACCACAAAGACCAATAAGAATGAACAATTTTTCTATGTAGGAGAAGTTCAGAAAGGTGAAAAAAAAATCAGGGGATGAAATACACATATTTAAAGAAAACAAATTTAATTTTTAACAGCCCACAAAACAAACGATACAACAAACCAACTTAATCAAATCCCAACAGAAAAACTCAAACTAAGTCGAAATCCACACACACACACACACACAAAAAAAAAAAAACAAGAAAGGAAGAAAGGAGGCAAGCGGCAAGACATGTGACTATATATATAAAAGGAAACGCATTTTAAATCGGCGCATTCGTTTAGAAGCTACAATGCTGCAATCAGACAGACACACAGAGAAATGTTTGAAACTTTATGACATTTATAATATAGTAGGGGTTAGAAAAACATATATTTAATTAAAATGCTATTTTATCAACAATTTTCTCTGTTTAAAAGAATACATTAAACAATTCATACCGGATCAATTAAAAAAAATTTCATAAAATGTTAACTATAAAGGTCAAACAAGAACTTAGATGATTAATTTTTTCTACCAAGCATATAATAAAACAATCAATTTTGACTCAAATATCTTTTGCTTTCATAATTTGAATGTATTAAAATTGGTTTAATGGAAAATTAACAAAATTAATTCAGGTGAAAGTTTTTTGTTTGCATAAAAGTAACTTTGATAATATATTATCGATAAAGTTTTTATAATGAAAATAAATTAACAATACATTAGAATCAATCATTATATATTATCAAAATAGCTTTGACGTAGACAGATTAATTTAAATATATTATATATATATATATATATTTGAAGCGCAAATTAATCTATAATTAATTTATTTTGCTTGAGAACGGTGTTTTTGTTTTATAATTTAGTAGTTAAAAGGTTTTTGACGAGAACCAATGTTTCTTAAAAGAAATTTTACATTCACTTACATTCTATTACTATTTTTTTCTCTGCATCTTGACAAAATATTGGAATATTATGATACTATGCAAGATATTCAGTGATATTTAAGAAAAGATTTAAGTTGAAAAAAAAAAAAAACTTTACATTCACTTACATTCTATTACTATTTTTTTCTCTGCATCTTGACAAAATGTTGGAATATTATGATACTATGCAAGATATTCAGTGATATTTAAGAAAAAATTTAAGTTGAAAAAAAAAAAACTGCATTCACTTACATTCTATTACTATTTTTTTCTCTGCATCTTGACAAAATATTGGAATATTATGATACTATGCAAGATATTCAGTGATATTTAAGAAAAAATTTAAGTTGAAAAAAAAAAAAAAAACTTTACATTCACTTACATTCTATTAGTATTTTTTTTTCCTGCATCTTGACAAAATATTGAAATATTATGATACTATGCAAGATATTCAGTAATATTTAAGAAAAGATTTAAATTGAAAAAAAAAAACTTTACAAAGTACATCTACAGATTTTAATAAGTAGATAATTTGTTATGAACTGTTGTTTGTGATGAAAGCTGTCCATTCAATTTAAAATCTATATTTTTCTTCAAATATTTGGAATTTTATTGTCCAGACATTTTTGAAAATATACTTTCTCATTTATTTCTTGTATAACCAAGCTTAGTTCCCGAGATAGTTAAATCGCTGGTTGTTTCAAGAATCAGACATAATTAAAAAAACAATCTGTGAAACGCAATTTCTAACGATTGAAAATATCCAAAGAACAGAAAAAAAGTTATGAAAATTCACAATATCTGAAAAACAAATATTAATTTTAACATTAAAGCAGGTTTTTTAATTTTTGTTATGGACAAATTTATTGCAAAATGTTATATTAAAATTAATTAAACTCAATAAAAAGTCTTTTTTTTTTAAACATATCTTGTGAACTTTTTTGATAGCATAATCTTTCTATTAATGAGAACGTAAATGGGTGTCACGTGATACTTTTTTTGCAAAATTAAACTCTTTGTTAATCAAAGAAATATCACAACTTATTTATTAAGATGTCTTTTTAGAAGTCTAAAGTACAAAATGAAACCAAGAATATAAATATTTTAAAATTTAAATAATATTCAGATTTAAATTTGGCACTGCGATTTACATTACAACAAATAAATAAATAAATAATTCAAATTTTGTCGATTAATGAAATAAAATAATTTGAACTTTTTATTTTTTGTTAAAAAAAAAAAAAAAAAAGGTGGAATACAACACATTTCTAAGTTATTACCTATAGAGAAGTAATGTTATTTTAATAGCAATTAATTATTGAATTTTTATTTTACCTATGACTCATATTACACCGTTGTGTAACTCGAACTATTTTCCCTGCTTAAATCTGTGTAGTAAGTAGACAGAAATATTTAAAAAGATTAACAATGTGTAGCCAAATTCTAATTTGTAAGCTTTAATTAATCAATAGAATATACAAAAGAAAGTTAAGCCACTTATTTAAGTGGTTAAACAGTAATTTCTATATTATGCGGAAATTGCTACAGTAGAAAAAGAGCAATACTGTAACTTTATTAGCATTGTTAAAAAAAAAAAAAAGAAAAATTGTGGAATACAACACATTTTTAAGTTACTATCTATAGAGAAGTAATGTTATTTTAATAGCAATAAATTGTTGAATTTTTATTTTACTTATGACTCATGTTACACCTTTGTGTAACTCGAACTATTTTCCCTGCTTAAATCTGTGTAGTAAGTAGACAGAAATATTTAAAAAGATTAACAGAGTGTAGCGAAATTCTAATTTGTAAACTTAAATTAATCTATAGAATATACAAAAGAAAGTTAAGCCACTTATTTTTGCGGTTAAACAGTAATTTCTATATTATGCGGCAATTGCTACGGTAGAAAAACAGCAATACTGTAACATTATTAGCATTGTTAAAAAAAAAAAAAAAAAAAAAAAAATGTGGAATACAATACATTTCTAAGTTATTATCTATAGAGAAGTAATGTTATTTTAATAGCAATTAATTATTGATTTTTTATTTTACCTATGACTCATATTACACCGTTGTGTAACTCGAAATATTTTCCCTGCTTAAATCTGTGTAGTAAGTAGACAGAAATATTTAAAAAGATTAACAAAGTGTAGCCAAATTCTAATTTGTAAACTTTAATTAATCTATAGAATATACAAAAGAAAGTTAAGCCACTTATTTAAGTGGTTAAACAGTAATTTCTATATTATGCGGAAATTGCTACATTAGAAAAAGAGCAATACTGTAACTTTATTAGCATTGTTAAAAAAAAAAAAAAAAAAAAAAAAAGTTTTGATTTGACGTTAAATCGAGTTTTCAACCTTATAACCAGATTGGTTAAGAACAATATTTCATTTTGGATATAATGTTTATAATTTAGAGGTGAAATTTAAACTAATTTAAAATTACAAATCTAAAATGAAAATATCAAAAAATAATTCACAAGTTGTTCGATTTCATTACAAAAAACGGAAAAAAATCCTACATTTAGGAGACAGTTTTTCGTCCATTAACGTTTTTTTCTGGATACACGGAATAGGTTTCACTACAAATTTCAAGTGGACTTTAAAATCTGCTTCACTTCTTGTTATTTCTGTGTTTCTTGTCATCATATTTGAAGGTAACAATATTTATGCTATGATTGCCCACTATCGGAGTATTCACAAAGAAGGATTAAATAAAAAATCTTGTTTTCTTTATTCACTTTTTATTCTCGAAACCATGCTTCGATTAACTTTATATACTAACAGAAGAAAATTTAATACATTAAATAAACGATTATTGAAAATATATGCATCTCTAACTTCAAGAAGATTAACTAAATTCAAATATATAACAATTTTTGTTCTTATCATAAATGATATCTTCGATGTTTTCATGATTGTAGCGTTATTTAGCGATGAAAACCTTTCTCACATTTTGATAAATTTAGGCGATAATTACACGTATGGTTTTATAAAATCTCCGCATTCTACGCCTGCATTTTATGTATCTTTACTCATAAGTGATTGGGCTGTCATGACATATTTTGTGCCGATATATTTCTGCTGCTTTTGTTACATCTTCAAAAGGGTTATATGTGCTTTTAATTCAAAAATAACAGTTAAATCAAAAGCTGATTTTGATTTTGTGCACAAAACTTATTCTAAAATTTATCGTTTGATTTGTACCGCAAATCAAGCATTTCACACTACGCTTCTAATAACATTTACGGCTCTTCTTGCTAAAGTATTTCATGCTTGTTATTATGTAATTTTTAAAAATGAAAAGAGAACGGTGCATCGTATCGTACCCATTCTTCTTTTTGCTAAATTCGCATTAATGTGCTTCTTTTCTGCTTCAGTAAAAAATGTTGCTTCGGACTTAAAGGAAGCCATATATAGTACATGTGTTAAAGCAAATAGAAAGTTTAAAAGCCTGCATTTCTTCAGCAAATTGAATAATGAATTTTTACGATTTAAATTATTTGGTAGCATCGTTATAGATAATTACCTTATTTTATCTTCGACTGGTACTCTGGTAACATACGGTATGCTCATTGCTACGTTTAGCGTCAACTACAATGATTAAAAACAAAACATCCCACCTTGTTTCCGTGACTTTACAATTAATTCAATGGACTTTATTCGTGTAACATCATAAAACACTTGGAGCCGCGGTAGCCCAGTCGGTAGAGCGCCAGGCTCATAATTGGAAGATTGCAGGTTCGGTACTCGAGCCTTCCAAACACCGCCGTGTACACTAATGGTTGCTGGTGCACGTAAAATCTGTCGTGTCAGCAATGTTCTCCATGTTCCCATCAAAATTATGCCTATGGGGGTCACCGAAGCGAGAGAACCATCCCTTCCGTGAAGGATCAGAGTTGTGATGGCGTGTCTCCGAAACACCTCTAAGGGTGAGTCCCAGACCGTTGCCAATTGTCCATTGCACAGCACTAGTGCTGTAACGCACTAAGTTCAAACTCTTACGAATATATTAAATAGCCTATCGATATTGAGCCATCTTCCCTATCTTTTAAAAATAATATAGATGGCGCTGTTGCCATTCTTGGCAAAATATCTAATGATATTTTGCCAATCCATAAAGTGAAGTGAAAAAATTTTATTTTCAGAAGTCAGTCAGAAGTTAATCAGTTCTTGCTAAAAGATGTAGCTGTTTTCGTATTAGTTGCGAGTGGCCATGGGCCACAGACAGTGTCCTGTATGGAGTTATAGTCGTCTTATGTAGGCTACACAAATTAACTAGATTATGATGCGACAAAAGCTGAAAATTAATGAAGTGTATTTCGGGTTATGCCATGTATACTATAAGATTATATTTAGGTGCACCATGCGGTCTGTACATAATCTTCAAATGGTATACAGAGCAGCAAATGCTTAAGCTTTCTATTGTTAGTGGAAGTACTTTACCACATATTTTACCATTTCCAGGAAAGCTGCTCAGGAATTGAAATGAATTCCTCATAGACATATGGTAATTAATGTATCTTTTTAAACGAAATACTCATCGCTTGGTTTTTGTATATTTACACGTTCTGAGGCCGAAGTTTACCGAAGACAAGTTTTTTAACGTTTGATCTTTGTCTGTGTCTCTTAGAACAACTTAAAAACAAATAATTTCAGGAGATTCAATAGTTGTATTTTCAAGTTAATATAAGGTTGTTGCTGGAAATTTTGATCAAGACTGATAAGTTTCAAGGAATGCTGCATGTGAAAGTTGTCTATATAATTTTAAGTGAATTTTTAATTTTAATAACAGATTTAAATTCTATATAAATGTAGGTGCAGTAATGAAACAGGGGTTGAGGGGGCGGTATCCCCCTCACACAGAACTAATTATTATATAAAACTCGGTCGAAGCCTAATTTGAATTGTTTTAACATAGGTTTGCACAACAGTACTCTTTATCTTACCTCTTAATCTCCAACCTGTATTTATAGTATTAAATTTCAGAGTAAGAGAAAGAATTAAATAAAATAATGATTTAAATGATAATAATAATAATATTAATAATAATTTAAATGATCCGATTTACCTTGTACCGCAAAGGATTAAGATATATGTCATTGCGCTACTTCAATCCTATCAGGCAATTATGTTTTTGAAGAGCTTAATATCACTCCCAATTTTTAATATTTTATTTTTATTTGTTTATTTTAAAAATAAATAGTTAGGCATATTTTCAAATGTATGAAAGAGCAATACTTCGCTATTTATAACTACTTCACTCGGGCCTATTTTATTCACCTAATTAATAACCATGGAATCATTTCGACATTAAAACTTTTATTATTATTATTATTATTTTATTTATTTATTTATTTATTGTAATTTTGTAAATTAAATTTTAAAAGTTCTTTATTTACTTTTTTCAACCCCTGTTCTTCATTGCTATAATAATTGCATATAATAATTATATGTTTTAAAATCTCTCACCCCCCCTCCCCTTGTTGTCTCTCTCTCTCTCTCTCTCTCTTGTTTGTTTAAGATAAGTCTGTTTATTTATTTATTTATTTTTTTTTTCAATTTATTAAAATAATTAATTATGCTAGAAAGATTTTAGATAACATTTAGTAAAATGACAGAAGAATTAGAATTGAAGGATGAAGAATGTAAGTAGACATTATATTAGGAAAAAAACGCACCAGTCGTTTCTACTCAAAATAACCCATCATCAGGAAAAGATATGTTGACTACAAGTTCAGCATGTCATCGATGAAATGTAGTAGCGTGAAAACAGTATTTCAGCAAATTCTTGAAGACGACAACTGAGTTAAAAACTATGCTTACCATACAGTGAAAATTAGAGATAGAAGTTTGTTTGAAATGCAAAAATTTCAATTTTTAAAAAGTGTCGTTCTTTCTGTCATTTTATAAATATCAAAATTCCTATGTTCATATATGTTTTTTAATATATAAAAAATATAAAAAATGGATGTTTAAGAATATTTTAGGCTACAAAATTTCTTTTCAATAGTGGGGTTTCCCGATTATCAAGAAAATCATTAGAAAATAAAGTTTGAATAATTTAGACAACAGTAAAATAAATTCAGACAATCGGGCTCACATTAAAATAATAATAATAATAATCTGCACGATTTTATCAGTTATTACTACGCATATTTTACTCTTTATTATTATTATTATTATTATTATTTTAAATAAAGTGCCCAGAAAACATAAAATTGCTTTATAAATTTACACATCTAATAATTTTCCTGTTAAAGCAAACTTATACATACGTCGTCACGATATGACAAAGAGAGTTTACATAGCGAATTAAGAAAAAAAAATCGTTAGAGTAGTTTTTTGAAGCACTCATTTCCAATATTTGTAATTGCTTCCACCTAATAAGAACTCTTGGCAATTTTCCTGTGGTAATCAAGTATTACATGCTAAAGTGCAAGTAAAGAGAGATTTATGTAGCAAATTTGAAAAAAGTTAGAGCCGTGTTTGAGATATCAGCTGTCAGTCCCACAGTTAATTTTCATCAAAACTTAGTAAACCCACCTTTTCACCGTGAACTAACAATTACACACGAAATAATATTTTAAAATGAATTAATATAGCGAATGTGAAGAAAATCCATAAAGCTGTTTTTAAAAGAAAGCACTTGTGATACATAAAATTTACATATTTTTATAGGACATTTATCGATTTCCCTGAACTAGCACATTCAAAAGGACACCCGAAACAAAGTTTCTATAACTTTGAAGGAAATCGCCAGTTTTTGAAATATAGCCAATTCTAAATTTCCAGTTTTCAACAAAAGTTGGAAAAAATCATCTGTGCACTATACCTGTCTTAATTCAGAAGTTCTTCGTTCTTTATTAGTTTTGTAGATATAATAGTGAGAAAATTTCCAGAAACATAGCATACAATATACAGTACAGACATACAAACACACAGACCAATTGTCAAAAGCCACTTTTCTGACTCAGGAGATCTTAAAATATATAAATCAAGTGAAAACTCGATATCAAAATTTTTGACCGAATACAATGCTTCCATTACCTACGGTATTCGGTTTATGGAAATTAATAATAATATTAATATTAATAATTAGTTAGCACAAATTCTAGCATAATTGAGATAAATATCATTATTTTACTGAATTTTTTTTCAATAGCGTACTTCAAATAACTTGAATCTATAAGCTTTTAAAAAATAAATAAATATACTTTTTTTATAGTCCTGTAAGAAGCAGAAGTTGCACTCCATGAATCTTTATGCAATTCATGCAACGATGACATATATTACACCTATAAACTTTTAGCTGTATACTTACATTAATTTTCGTTTAAAAATAATTGATGAATTGACCCTTTATTTTGCAAACACTGTTTGTTCCTCATGAACTTGGATAAACAGATCGCCTTCCTGCCCAAAACGCTGAGGCAGCAACAGCAACTATCAGTTACATTTTGTTGTTTTTATGAAAGAAGTGCAGATGGTTTTCTGATTTAATGTGTAGTTAGAGATATAAAAAGTGTTTCCAATTAAAAATAGTAAAATAAATGTTTATGGTTCATTTATTAGTGATGCACAAAAGTATTTTTATCTGTTATGGGAAATTGCTAGGAAACTTTCCAGTTTCGTAAAAGTGAAATTATATTAAAATAATAATAATAATAACAAATAATAAATAAATAAAATAAAATAGTTTATTAGGGCTACCATTTTTTTTTATTATAATAGTTTATAGAAATTACATATTAAAATTATTATTTATTTAAATTGTTTTCTATGATGGAGGCAGGCAATTTTCATTTCAAACAATTTTCATTTCATACACTAAATTTCGAAAGAAATTAATTTCATACCAAGATCTTAGAAAATAATTTTATTATTATTTTTATATTTTTAAGTGTTTTACTTTCTTTTATATATATATATATATATATATATATATATATATATATATATTATATGTATAAGAAGAAGAAAAATTTTGACATCCTGTTTTCGATGTATTTCCATGGTTTGAGATTCCTGAACACGATTTGATCATTTTTAGGAAGTTTTTCTCTGAAAGTGTGTATAAAAAAAATGTGAACGCTGTATCTCACAAAACAATGGACGAAATTTAACCAAACTTGATATGGTCAGGCCTTTATTGAAATCGTTCCCGATTACATTTATGCGTCATTCACTCAACGCATGGCTCTATATTTCTACATCTTCGTAATTTTCAATATGACACAGTATAGGAGGAGAATTCATATAAATGTACCAATGATAATTATTTTTTTTAATTTTTAATATGAAATAAAAAATAAATATTTAAGTAACTAACAACCAACCAAGATTTTTTTTTTTTTTTTTTTAAAGATGAGGAATCGCTTGTCTTTCCCCATGAGGGGGTAAATTTTGAATGCTGGTATTTTTCAAAAGAAACTCTTCAATACCTTTCAAGTAAATCACTGAACCTTTGTGGTAAATTAAAACAAAGTTATAAATTATTTTCAATTAAAAAAAAAAAAAGAAAAGATAATTGACGAATTCTTTTTAAGGGTACCCATACTGGAAGCTTACTCTATCTGGGTATACTTCTCCCTCAGGGGTGGAGGAAGCGATGTTTGTACATGTACTAATAAATAAATAAATAAATAAATAAAAAGTAGGAGAAGTAAACTTTTTGGACTACTATTATTTCATAATTTTTTCAGCACACACAGAAAGACAGACAGACAATTTTTCAAATTATGTTCATCAGAACAACCCAAACGTATAAAATCTATCGAAAACCCGACCTCAAAATTTTTTCCGAATCTAACGTTTTCTTCTTAAATGTACTGAAAGAAGAAGAAAAAATGAATAAATAAAACATAAACGTAACTTAAAAATTAAAACATATTTATAATTACTCTAATAACTTTCTCCCGCCCATATAATATAAATAGATAAATTAAAATCCATAATATTTATTTTATTAAATCAATTAAAATAATAATAACAATAAAAAAAAATACAACTAGAAAGTTAACGATCACCATAATTTACTTAAAACAGATCAACTGGATATTTCCTGTAAATTTCTAGAAATCCTTTTGTTATAGTAATGGCTTTAAATCAAACACTTTAAGAAATAGTATTTAAAATATAACACAAAATCAAATTAATAATTGAATTACTTACTCATATATTCTTTTTACTGCATGCAACAACTTTCAATCTCGAAGCGTCATCCGCAGACTGCAATAACGAACAACAAACTTCGTATGAAATGGCATGGCGGACAGAGAGGGAATTTCAAATCAACAGAAAATGAAACACAACGCCCTCTATGCATACAAATTGGTTATGGCATAATAATTTGTGGCCACAACATTAAAAACATGATGTTGGCTGTGTGCTGATAGCCTGCATAAGGCCAACTGTGTTTATGCCACTTCTGGGCCACCGACCATTTTTCTTTAGGCCTCCATAACTGCTGGCAGCCATAAACGACTCACTGCTGGAGTTATATAGGGCAACTGGCAACTGATGGCAAGTGCAGGATGCCAGCTGTAGGCCACAACGAGCCCACCAGTATAAATTTTGCTGGGTGCTTAGCATGAAAATTGCCCCCAACACCATTTTGGCAAATTCTTATATAAAATGACCTACTAGTTCCGAATATGACGTCCATTTTGCCCTATCACCCACCGTTTTTTGAAGACGGCCCCTATTTTTATCAGTTTTCGGTGATTTTGTGGCTATAAATTTGATTTTTAGGGGTGGAGGGTTTTTTTAACTGTTAAATATCTTCTGAGGGGCTACAGAGTTGGAAAATTCTAAAACATGAACATTTGCGGGAAGGGGAAAATTTAGGGGGGGGGGATGATTTGTTATTGAAATTATGTATTACATTTCTTATATATATTTTTTTAAATCTATTATTAACATTATTAAATAAACATTATATACATATATTTAAGTGTTAAATTAATTCTTTTTCATTCTCCAAATCAAATTCATGGTCATAAAATTACCGAACAGTGATAAAAATTGAGGGAGGGGTGGTGTTTCTAAAGAACGGTGGGTGACTAAGCAAAACGGAAGTCATATTCGGATTCAGGAGGTCATTTTACATAAAAACCAGCAAGAATAGTATTTGTATTTTGGTATTCAAGTGTCTATAATGCTAGTTTGATTCTTAAAAACCAATGATTTGAATTAATGTTTAGTGAATAAATGTTTGTTGATATTTTAGCATCTTGATTTCTGTTTTTTTTTTTTTTTTTTTTTTTTCAGTGCAATGTGATTATTGAAAGTTTAAGAAATATCTTCTTCTGCATTTTCGTATTCAAGTGTCTGTAGTGCTAGTTTGGCTCTTAAAAACCAATGATTTAAATTAATGTTTAGTGAATAAATGTTTGTTGATATTTCAGCATCTTGATTTCTGATTTTTTTTTTTTTCTTCAGCGCAATGTGATTATTGAAAGTTTAAGAAATATCTTCTGTATTTTGTTATTCAAGTGTCTATAGTGCTAGTTTGGTTCCTAAAAACCAATGATTTAAATTAATGTTTAGTGAATAAATGATTGTTGATATTTTAGCATCTTGATTTCTGATTTTTTTTTTTTAATGTGATTATTGAAAGTTTAAGAAATATCTTCTGTATTTTGGTATTCAAGTGTCTATAGTGCTAGTTTGATTTTTAAAAATCAATGACTTAAATTAATGTTTAGTGAATAAATGTTTGTTGATATTTTAGCATCTTGATTTCTGATTTTTTTTTTTTATGTGATTATTGAAAGTTTAAGAAATATCTTCTGTATTTTGGTATTCAAGTGTCTGTAGTGCTAGTTTGGTTCTTAAAAACCAATGATTTAAATTAATGTTTAGTGAATAAATGTTTGTTGATATTTTAGCATCTTGACTTCTGATTTATTTTACTTTTTTTTTTTTTTTTTTTTCAGCGCAATGTGATTATTGAAAGTTTAAGAAATATCTTCTGTATTTTGGTATTCAAGTGTCTATAGTGCTAGTTTGGTTCTTAAAAACCAATGATTTAAATTAAGGTTTAGTGAGTAAATGTTTGTTGATATTTTAGCATCTTGATTTCTGATTTTTTTTTTCTTTTAATAACGAGATCAGGTTTTGTTGTTAGTATTAAGAATTAAAGTTGTAAGCAACAAATATAAACAATCTTCAAATGTAATTTTAATTCTTTAAAATATCTTCAAAGTTTTATTTCAGATTATATTCTATTAAAGATTATTCTTATAACTTAATAAAGTAAAATAACTTATTATCCTATTCTTTTGAAACTAAATTATAAATTTAATTTGATAATTGCATCAATCTAATTCATCGTTCTCATGATAAGCAAATGACAATTTTAAGTGTAGAGAAAAAGTAAGAATCTGTGTTTTAATGTGAAATTAAGTATTTTTTAACTACGTTTTTTGAGATCATGGGAGCTTCTGCTATAGTCTCCTTAACTAGATGCCTGTCGCGTAGCTCGGAAATTAGGCAACAGTTGAAGCGGTTGACAGCGCCACCTGGTACAGATTGCACTACTTTTTTATTCAACAGCCACCAAAAACTTTTAAAAGTGAGATATGATATACATAAAAGGCGAATAGAATCGAAGAAACGTCGATTATATATATGATGTAACACTTCTATAAATTATTGGTGACAGTTGAATAACCAAATCCCATAATCTGTACTAGGTGGCGCTGTCTACTGCTTCAACTGTTGTCTAGTTTCCGAGCTACGCGACAGGCATCTAGTTAAGGAGACTATGCTTCTGCGCAAGTGCTGACTCAGCGAGTCCATTGTTAAAATAGGAATGATAACTTTTTTGTGAATGAGAGAAAATAGCGATAAGGGAACGCTGGAAGAATAAATATTTATTAAATCTCAACCTGTTAGTCAATTTCACACCACTCCAAGCCTTTAGAAACGTCCTTAAAGCTAGAAACGAGAAATGAAGTTACAGAATACGAAGTGTGGCTATTAAATAACGAGACTATTTCTGCTACAGATGAACTACCTATGCGCCAAATGCGAACGACCGACAGCTGTGCAGCGTAAAGTCTTCTCTTTCGATTGCAGTTCTTCCCGTGTTTGTAGAGAAATCAGTCTGGCCGTAACCTTCGTTTCTGTAAGAGGTGTTTGTTTCGTTTTGCCGAAAAGTGTAAAAGTAGAGCAACGAATTGTCGTGAAATTCCACTTGAAACTTGGTAAAATCGCTAGTGAAACTTATCTTTTATTAAAACAAGTTTATGGCGATGAATGTTTATCACGTGTGCGAGTTTATGAGTGGTTCAACCGTTTCCAAGATGGCTGAGAAGACTTTGGAGATGATGACCGAAATTCAAAGCGATGATGATCCTTTTTTTTCGACATTCATGGTATTGTGTACCTTCACTGGGTTTCTGAATGTCAAATTATTAATCAACATTTAATAAAATTAAACATAATTTATGCGTCTCATTAATATATTAAAACCAATGTAACATTTAAAATGAGATAAAAAATACAAAAATTTAAAATTTATAAATACATTTTAATTAAAAACATTAAAACATAAGACAGACGTTTCGGCTAGAACACTAGCCCTCCTCAGTGTCAAACATACAAGCACAAACAACATTTACAAAAATTCATAATACATCATAGCAAGATTAAATATTCAGGAGGAATAGCTTTAGCCTCGTTCAAGGCAGAAGGCCGTTCAAGGCTCGTCTACATATATCGGTGAAATTGGCAGAACAGGTGAAATTAGATTAAAGGAACATAAACGCTCATTTAAAACAGGAGATTTAAAATCAAAACTCGTAATCCATTCTCTCAATAGTGATCATATTCCAGATTTTGAAAACTTTAAAATTTTAGCTTCTAATATAAATATCTATGAATTCCGTATTTTTCTAGAGGGCGCTTTTACCAAAATGCAACATTCTGCTTTGAACGAGGCTAAAGCTATTCCTCCTGAATATTTCTGTACTGATAAGTATAAAGGATTTAAGTCCATATTCTTGATTTTTCAGGAGACGAAAAATAAAGTTAAACTAACTAAAAACAAATCAGAAGAATCGATTAGTAAAAAGGGATTAGGTTGATTTATACCCTTTATACCATTCAGTGATTGTCAACCTTCATTTAATAACGGGAAAAAATTGAATTAAATATTTTATACCATACATGAATGGTAAATTTCTGACTTGAACCTTTTTTTACCAATGGATTTTCTCAAAGACTAAATGACATAGACTTAAATCCTTTATACCAATCGATTGAGAATTTTTTTCTGAGTCTGACTATGTACTTAACTCAAAATCGATATTTTTGGACTTAAATCCTTTATACTTATCAGTACAGATTTAATCTTGCCATGATGTATTATGAATTTTTGTAAATGTTGTTTGTGCTTGTATGTATGACACTGAGGAGGGCTAGTGTTCTAGCCGAAACGTCTGTCTTATGTTTTAATGTTTTTAATTAAAATGTATTTATAAAGTTTTAAATTTTTGTATTTTTTATCTCATTTTAAATGTTACATTGGTTTTATTAATCAACATTACTATCTTGAGGTGCTTGCTCATCTCCGTGAAGGGGTAAGGAAAAAACGTCCCGAATTGTGGAAGAATAAGTCATGGGTTCTCCATCAAGACAACGCGCCGGCTCACACGTCATTGTCTGTTAAGGCGTTTCTAGCCAAATACATTATCCCAGTTTTAGACCATCCGCTTTATTCGCCTGACCTGGCCCCATGCGACTTTGATCCGTTCCCCAAAGTTAAATCTGCATTAAAAGGAACAAGATTTGAGTCAGTTAAAGCTGTGAAATAAAAAGCGGCACGCCTCATGCAGGAGCTCACAGGACAAGACTTCCAGCACTGTTTCGAACAATGGAAAATTCGCATGGAGCATTGTAGGGATAGAGGAGGGGTGTATATTGAAGGTGATAATAACTAAATATGTGTAAATTTAAAATAAAATGTTTTACAGCAATAGTCTCGTTATTTAATAGCCCAACCTCGTATCATTAATAGCACCAGTAAATAAATACGAAATAAATTATCATAATATGTAATTTTAACACGGTGATTTCAAGAGTCGTAAAACTATAGGGAAAATTAGCAGTCGCCACTTGAAGAAAAAAAAAATGAGCACTAAAATTCTTGCAATTTTCTGGCTAACTGCAGCATTGTTTAAAATAAATAAATAAAAATAAATAAATAAATAAAAATAAATAAATAAAAAATAAAAACTTGCATTGTTCATTTTCTTACCATTGATTGATTTTCGGCCATATCCTTTATATTTAAGATGCATAGTAACTACTAGTAAGAAGGCTTTGTACCCTTTATTGTTTATTAGAACTAAGGGCCTATTAGTCTCAATCTGGGATTTTTGCGTTGTCGTTTTCGATAGTTGGACATTTGTCGAAATCTAAAACCTATCGAAAATATAATTGAATAATTTGAAAGCGATGTTATAATTTGAAAAAAAAAAAAACTAAAGTCCTCCGTCCTAAACTAAATTCTGCTTTTGCCAGAATTTCATCAAAATCTTTTTTATTATTATTATTGAAAGAAAAAGAAAAGAAAATTAATAATAATCAGTATCATTACAAGCGATATCGAAAAAGTTTTTTTTTATATAACAATAATTTGTATCTGCAGCAAGCAATATACTCACCAAATTAGAAATTCAGAATTAAGAGATTGCCATAATTTTAGAAATCAACTTCTGTCTTTTGCGTACTAGTCTGTGAGGTGTCCATTATCGAAAAAAATGTGTACTTAATTTCAATTAATATCAATCAACAGGTGGCGCTGCTATAACTCACTTTCTGTGATTTTTAGAATGATTATATCTCAGCATTTAGAGGTTAAAATTGCACAGAACTGCAAACGTGTAAACGTTATTGTGAGAAGCTAGAATTAAATAATTGTTCATTTTAATCAGCAGGTGGCGCAGTTTCATAGAGTGTTATAGAAAAAAAAAAAATATTTCTAATGGTTGAAATATATAAGTCCAATTTTATTTTCTCCAATATAAAGGAAACGCTTATCTTGGTGAGATATCAAAGGGAAAACGATAATATCTGGAATATTACAAATTGTATTAAAAATTGGATATCGGAAAATTTCAGGAATTCGATATTTATTTTGTTATGAAGTGAAGTGAAGAAAGAAATGCATTTTAGAAAAAAAAAAAAAAATCTGATTTACTAAAAGCTAGTATTCAATATTTGATATCGTTTTAACAACTTCTCATTTAATCAGCGAAGTGTATCTTATATGAAAAATACAGCAGAAGATACGATAGGAATTTATATATGCTAATTAAATCATAATGCACTTAAAAATATAATGGAAAAAACACTTCAAATTATTTGATAACAAATCGATATTTATTTTAAAAATTCGCGGAAAACCACTTTGACAAATTTGTTTGAAGAATTGCCATTAAAAGATGAAATACCATTTTTACCAATAACAAACCTCTTTCTTGTTAATTGTTTTAATAAACAAACAAATGTTGAGAAAAAATGGGCTTCTTTGAAAAAGAAAGATTAATCAATATACTATGATTATTATTATATTTTTTTTAAGTGAATTTTAAACGCGAACTTTAAAATTTAGTGCATGTTAATGATTTTTATTTTTCCAACAATACAGTTTGTGAAATATTAGAGTCAACTGAAATAATCCTTGTTGTTACAACATTAATTTTGAGGAAAATTCTAGCTGATACAGGAACTTACAATTGCCAGTATCATTCAAAGAAACAAATTTACAAACATTAGGATATAAGAAATGGCTCAGCTCAAAAGGGTTGACTCTGCACAAAACTAAGAATTTTTTGTGTAGAATTAATATAGTTTAATTCTTTTTAAATCTACTGCCATTGGTAATTGAATTTATGACTTGACTACGTATTAATTACTATAAATAATTACCTTATATAGTTACTAAATTATTTAGTTGAGATTCTAACTTGAAATATTTGCGTGTAAGTTTGTTCTTTAAGATGGAAGTTGTAAGAGATTTGAAGATACTTGTTGTTGAATAATTTTTTATTTATACGTTAACTTAATGATTAAGATTTTGAGTACAAAAACTCATTGGCATTTAATACAGCAATAAATATTCAAATAGGTAGAGAAATGGTATAAATATGCATTAAAATATATAATAAGCTTATGCATGGCGCTATCTAAAATTCATATTCATAGCTGCCAACATTTTTAACTTTTAAATCAGAATTTACACCAGTATTTTTAAATGAAATATGTTATATATATATTCGACGATTTATATTACCGAAAAAAGCTATAAAAATTTTCCGGTTTGAATCCCTTGAAAAACGGGAGACTTGACACCTATGCATATATTGTAGAGAAACGTATATATTTTCAATTTTATATTATTTAAAAAATAAAAAAAAGTAAGATAGCACTAATTGTGTCAAAGTCATTGCAAGAATTTTACATGATTGAAAGTCACGTGGTATTGTAATTTAGTCTCTCATAAGTGTAAAAGAATTTTGATGCTTCAACACAATAAAACCAAAATTTAATGATCATCTATCGTTGTTATGAAATTCTACAATTGAAGCGCCAAAGTTAATAAATAATTATAAATTAGTTAGTTGAACATTTTTAATGCAGAAAATTGATACATTACATATAAATCCCTAATGCACTGTTAAAAATTTCTGTAAATTTAATGTAAATATTTATCCAGAGTCTCTGTAAATTTACAGTAATTTTTAGTTAAAAGTGAATAATCGAGATTCCCAATCTTTATTCTGTATTTTTACCTAATTTTATTATTTAATTTTTTAATTAAAATTAAAAATGACTGTTTCTTCTTTAGAAAAATCATTCTAAGTTCGAAATATGTTCTTACCAATAATTAATTAAATTAATATTAGTTATTAAAACGAATGTAAAAGATAAGTTTTTTAATTAAGATAAGTTTTTTAAGTATCTCCGTTTATTTTTCTCTGTTATTTTACGTAAGACATAAGATAATAGATTACACGGAGTTTTCTGTTGAAATTTTTAACCGTGTGGATTGTATTGTTATAATTACAGAGTTCGTGTAATATCAAGTTCGACTGAAATATTCTTTAAATTGCTACAATACTTTTAAAAATTCCTGGAAATACCCTAATTTAGAACTTCTAAAACTGTTTACAGAAACAGGTTTCCAAACGTAGGCACAAAACTCGGCCCACCTCAATACGTTGGCAGCTTACCTGAAAACTAAAAACCTTTTTAACTCTCATAAGTTTTGCAATATAAATTTCTTGGCGATTTTACCTTAGTACAGGGTGACAAGAAATAACTTGGACACACATGATACATTATAACTTTAATGCTAATGAAAATATCACGACCAAACTTCAATAAATATAAATACATTATTTTGTCTATTATATTTACAAATTTTCAAAGTGGCTACCTTCAGCCTTAATACAGAGCTTTAAACGTGTCACTAAATTTTTGGCTATGGGCCCGCAACTCACTTACTTATATTTTTTCCCATTCCTTGCATAAGAATTCCTTTAGGGATGCCAAAGTTTTATGAGGTTTAGCACACACCCTTGTCTAAAAGATGGACCAAACTGAATAATCCATTGGATTCAAATCTGGGGAATACGGTGGCCATTCTTGAGCTCCAATGAAGTCAGGAAAATTTTTCTTGCACCAATTTTGAGTACCTTCAGCTCTGTGTGCAGGTGCGGAATCCTGTTGGAAGGTCCCTCTTTTATTTCCAAAGAACTTTTGCGACCAAGGTAGGACAACATCTTCCAAAATGAGTTTGCGATAGTGGTAGTTACAGATATTTGGTTTGAAACTTCGTCCAAGTTATTTCTTGTCACCCTGTAAATCGCACTTATACTCTAGATTTTTTTCCCTCAAGCTTAAACAATATTAATCGCAGAGCTTCGAAACATGAATTTTCTGGAACGAATAATTTCATGCTAATGTCATCACTTCACCAAGAAATTCACCAAATTCATTATCAAGTTTCTTTCAGTTGGTGAAATATTAATGGTTTTCGACGTAAGTGATTTTTATGCCATTATGTAATCTGAAGATATAAAACGTTTTACTACTGTATTTATGTAATAATACCACCATTTTGGGTGTTTAATAACATATAAAGGTAATTCATTAGTCATTTTTTTCGATAACGCCTATATTATATAATCAATCCCAATAATTTTCTAATATCAAAGGACAAGAATGATGTATATGAGGAAGAAGAGCGAAATTAACAGTAGTAATTAATTCAGAGAAGAAAACAACAAATATGCCATAATAGCGAAAAGAATGGAAAATAGCAAGTAGTTCAAAGAACTACAAAGAAAGAACATTTTATTTTAATAAGTCTCCATCATCTCAGAAAAAGTTTTCAATATATCATTTAAGAGAAATACTGCTTTAATGTTTCATACCTTTGCAGATTTCTTCTATCAAAATCTTAGTTTTATGAAATGAAATTTGATTTGTAAAATTAAATGAATCTGAAAAATAAATTTTGTTAGAACGGCTGTGTTTTTCAGTGTTTTTCATAAGGAAAAAATAGCTTCACTTCTACCAAACTGCTTCAATGTTTCATACCATTGCAGATTTCTTCTATCAAAATCTTAGTTTTATAAAATGAAATTTGACAGTTAAAAATGAATTTTTTGTAGAATTAAATGAATCTGAAAAATAAACTTTGTTAGAACGGCTGTGTTTTTCATAAGGAAAAAAATAACTTCACTGCTACCAAACTGCTTCAATGTTTCATACCTTTGCAGATTTCTTCTATCAAAATCTTAGTTTTATAAAATGAAATTTGACGATTAAAAATGAATTTTTTGTAGAATTAAATGAATCTGAAAAATAAACTTTGTTATAAAGGCTTTGTTTTTCAGTGTTCTTCATGAGGAAAAAATAGCTTCACTGCTACCAAACTGCTTCAATGTTTTATACCTTTGCAGATTTCTTAAATCAAAATCTTAGCTTTATAAAATGAAATTTGACGATTAAAAATGAATTTTTTGTAGAATTAAATGAATCTGAAAAAAAAACTTTTTTTAGAACGGCTGTGTTTTTCAGTGTTCTTCATAAGGAAAAAATAGCTTCACTGCTACCAAACTGCTTCAATGTTTTGTACTTTTGCAGATTTCTTAAATCAAAATCTCATTTTTATAAAATGAAATTTGACGATTAAAAATGAATTTTTTGTAGAATTAAATGAATCTGAAAAATAAACTTTGTCGGCTGTGTTTTTCAGTGTTTTTTCATAAGGAAAAAATAGCTTCACTGCTACCAAACTGCTTCAATGTTTCATACCTTTGCAGATTTTTTAAATCAAAATCTTAGTTTTATAAAATGAAATTTGACGATTAAAAATGAATTTTTTGTAGAATTAAATGAATCTGAAAAATAAACTTTGTTAGAACGTCTGTTTTTCAGTGTTCTTTATAAGGAAAAAATAGCTTCACTGCTACCAAACTGCTTCAATGTTTTATACTTTTGCAGATTTCTTAAATCAAAATCTTAGTTTTATAAAATGAAATTTGACGATTAAAAATGAATTTTTGTAAAATTAAATGAATCTGAAAAAAAAACTTTGTTAGAACGACTGTGTTTTTCAGTGTTTTTTCATAAGGAAAAAATAGCTTCACTGCTACCAAACTGCTTCAATGTTTCATACCTTTGCAGATTTTTTAAATCAAAATCTTAGTTTTATAAAATGAAATTTGACGATTAAAAAATGAATTTTTTGTAGAATTAAATGAATCTGAAAAATAAACTTTGTTAGAACGGCTGTGTTTTTCATAAGGAAAAAATAGCTTCACTGCTACTAAACTGCTTCAATGTTTCATACTTTTGCAGATTTCTTCTATCAAAATCTTAAATTTATAAAATGAAATTTGACGATTAAAAATGAATTTTTTGAAGAATTAAATTAATCTGAAAAATAAACTTTGTTAGAACGGCTGTGTTTTTCAGTGTTTTTCATAAGGAAAAAATAGCTTCACTGCTACCAAAATGCTTCATTGTTTCATATCTTAGTTTTATAAAATGAAATTTGACGATTAAAAATGAATTTTTGTAAAATTAAATGAATCTGAAAAATAAACTTTGTTAGAACGGCTGTGTTTTTCAGTGTTTTTCATAAGGAAAAAATAGCTTCACTGCTACCAAACTGCTTCAATATTTCATACCTTTGCAGATTTCTTCTATCAAAATCTTAGTTTTATAAAATGAAATTTGACGATTAAAAATAATTTTTTGTAGAATTAAATGAATCTGAAAAATAAACTTAGTTAGAACGGCTGTGTTTTTCAGTGTTCTTCATAAGGAAAAAATAGCTTCACTGCTACCAAACTGCATAAATGTTTCATACCTTTGCAGATTTCTTAAATCAAAATCTTAGTTTTATAAAATGAAATTTGACGATTAAAAATGAATTTTTTGTAGAATTAAATTAATCTGAAAAATAAACTTTGTTAGAACGGCTGTGTTTTTCGGTGTTCTTCATAAGGAAAAAATAGCATTTTATTTTTTTACGATTTATCACTACGCGACCAAAGTGTTACAATTAAATAAAACAACAGATAAACCTCATAAATTCTAAAGTCATTAAACCTATGAGTGATATTATACTTTTGAGGATTATTACTGTTAGAGATGAAAAGATTTTGTTTTACTTCAAAAATTAAGAGATTTAGTGAAAATCTAAATGCAAAAATAATACGCGAAGGAAAAAAGGCTTTTGCTCCAATTAACATTTATTTAATAATTCATGGGTTTGGTTTCGTACCAAAATTTAAGAAGACGTTGAAATGGATTTTATCATTAACAGGAATTATAATTCTTTTCTTTATCTATGAAGGCAATCTCATTTACATAATACTTTCTCGTTTTAGTCTTGCTTTTAATGAAAAAAGCAGAGATTTCGTAGTATTTTCATTCGTTTTAATGTTTGAAATATTACTCAGAATATTATTTCATACCAAGAGGAAATTTTTACATTTACAGACTAAAAGAATTCTTAAGATATATTATACCCTTCATCAAAGGAATTTACTATCGTTCAAGTACAGTACATTTTTAATTTTGATTCTAAATGATATTGTTAGCATATTTATGGGATTAATGTATTTCTCTAAAGAAAGAATATTCGATTATATGGGAGATAATTACTTTTACGGATATATACCTCCTCCCTATTCCACACCAGCAACTTACGTGTCTGCTGTTGTATGTCAAATGAGTTTTATGACACATTTTATTCCAATTTATTTCTGCAGTTTTTGCTTTGTGTTTAAAATAATATTTCGTAAACTGAAAAATTCATTTGCCGTTTTGAATGATGCAAATTATTATCTTATCTACCAAAGTTACCGTGATATAACTTCTACGATATCAGCTCTGAATCAAGCTTTTCATAATCTGATTTTAATAACATTTATTGTTTTATTTGGAAAAATCTTTTATTCATGTTATATTCTAGTTTTCGTACCAAATACCCATGCATTAATCACTCTATATCATGCTGTTGCACTTTTATTATCATCGACTAATTTTATCACAATGTGTTTATTTTCCTCAGCTTTAACAAACACTGCACAATAATTGAAAAATGCTATATGGGATATTCCCATACACATTAGAAGAAAACCAGAAAATGTTGAATTCATTAATGAATTGAGAACAGATATCATCGGTTTTAAAATTCTAGATACCCTGTACATAAACAAAAGTCTGATCTTTGCCGCTGCTGGTAATCTTTTAACTTATGGTATATTAGTCGCAACATTCAATATTCATTCAAATAGTTAAACATTCTCACTACATTATTAGTCGGTAAAGCGCCGGCCTCGTAATTGGAAGATTGCGGGTTCGGTACTCGAGCCGGCCAAAGACCGTCGTGTACATTAATGGTGACTGGTGCACGTAAAATCTGTCGCGGCCGCAGTGTCCTCCATGTTCCCATCAAAAATTATACCTCTGGGGGGTCACCGAAGCGGGAGAGCCATCCCTTCCGCGGAGGATCAAAATTATGATGGCATGTCTCTGGATCACCTCTAAGGGTGTGTTCCAGACCGTCGTCAATCACTCATCTGCGCAGCACTAGTGCGACGTAAAACCCAACCATCCAACCATCCATTCCACTATATTATTTGCATTTTTTGTTATCAAACACTAAAAATGTATGTATGAAGGCAGTATATATATATATATATATACTGCCTTCATCTAAAATTAATAAGAAATTATTTTCTGAATTCCTATACTAGAAATGTAGGTTTCCCAGTTATGTGCAGAAGGTAAACAAATAATCTGGATAAACGAAATGTTCGAGAATTTCTAGTCTGTATTTTTCTAGATGATGAAATTATATTATAAATATTATGAATCTTTTGTATTGTTTCCCAGAATTGGGTCATAAACCAAGATTACTGAAACTCAAATCTTGTGTTCGCATTTATTTTCAGAGACTTTATGAATGAGATAGACTACGATAATATAAGAAGAAGCTCTAGAATTCTAATATGGGATTTTAGAATTCGTTAGCAAAGGGAACTAGAATTTATAAGGAGGACATGGAACTATTGTTACTAAAACCACAGTTTAGTTTCTAGATGTGAATCACAGAAATTTGTCTCAGTGAAAGAACATTTTATTGGAATTTATTTATTTTTTACTGCTTTGGTGAGATTCCTGAAAAGTATAGAATGTTATATTTCCATACGATTCAGAAGAAAATCATAATTTAATTCCTTAATAAAATCAAAACAGATATTAATAGCATTTAAATTATACGCTACTTGTACAGTTAAAAAAAAAAAAAAATTGTCTTACACCTTACAAACGGTACAGTAAACGAATGCAAAAATGTCACAACAAGATTAAAACAGAAAATTTGTTTTAAAAAATCTTATAAAAATAAATAAATATTAATTATATTAATTTAAAAAAGGAAATAAAAGTATTGTTCACTGCGTATTGCTCTTTCAAACAATAATCCTCACCTTATTGCGTTTCCTAAATCGTGACATTTAACTTGAGGTGCACGAACCCTACAATATTCATGTATATATATAAAAAAATAGAATAACAGGGTTAAAATAGAATTTTAGCTCTGAGAAACTAGTAAAAGTTATGTAATATTTAAGAACAAAAGCTTAACATTTCAGGATCGGGTATATTCAATTTTGCAACGTAAGCCACGCCATTACACAATTTTCTAAAACTTTACATTATAAAACAATATTATTTTACATATTTGCAGTTAAATCATTTAAATTTTCTTTTTAGCATTCGATGTAGTAAATGCCATTGATATTTATACATACCAGCGTCACATATAGAGTCAAATACGAATATGCAAACTAGTTTTTTTAATATTGTTTCCGGCGGGGAGAGGCGGGGGCTTCATTACTTTTGGAATTCTTTCACAATCTATCACCTGCATTGCGATAATTTTATAGAAATAAGCCAATTTGTATAATAAACATCGAAATGTTACTTAGGAAATAATTAGAATGACATAAAGATAAATTAAAATAGTTTTTCACCAAAATATATACAGATATTTACTCACAGAAGATACAAATCATAACAAGTGACGGCCCCCTAACGGCAGTAAAAAATGAAATATCACTGTAACTCAAAAAACAATGTTAAGAACGAGCTGTAAATTTGGAAACCCACGTTTTTGATGATACCCGTTCTATTCGTGCATAAATTAACATAGGTCACAATTAATAATTTTTTCAAATATGAATTTATTAATAATTTTCATAATTCAAAGTGATTTTTTTTTTTTCAAAAATATGCATAGAGTATGTTTGGGTCACTTCATTCTAACGCATACAATAAATAAATAAATAAATAAAAATAAAAAAACAGAATTTGAATATAATAATTTTTTGGGAAGATATGAATTGGTGTTTCTCAAATTCATTTAACATTAGCATCCCCATACTTTGACAGCTTATAACGCTATGAAAGTTGAGCAATGTATCGTTGAGCAGTGTATATTCCTTAAATCGTTATATTGTTGTATTTCGATGCACATATGCTCAAATTTTCACCAATTTAAGAAAGTATTTTCTAATGTTTTCCAAAAACTATTTATAACTTTCACGAACCTGCTAAGGCAAAGCAAAAAAACGTGTATTACAATTGAAATTTTGAATTCTAATCAAAGCGCGATAAGATTTTTGCTTGTTTAAAGTTATTCTCAATGAAGCGATTGCAATTCTTCGCTAAAATGTAGCAACTTCCGCCAAATACGTCGTTTGCTCTCGAATCACCTTAGAAAAGATAACCCTGCTCTTGAACGAACGTCCGCCATGTTTGTTCAATGTCCAGTCTCTCTCTCTATGGAGGGTCCCTAAGTTGAAGCGGTAGACAGCGCTACCTGGTACAGATTGCGCGACTTTTCTATTCAACTTTCACCGATAATTTTAAAAACTGGTATAGGATATATATAATCGACATTTCTTCGCTTCTGTTAGCCTTTCATGTGTATCATATCCCACTTTTAAAAACTTTTGGTGGCTGTTGAATAAAAAAGTGGCGCAATCTACCAGGAGGCACTGTCTACCGCTTCAACTATTGCCAAGTTTCCGAGCCCCGCTACAGGCATCTAGTTTAAGAGGCTATGCAGAGCCTGATTAAGGGGGAAGCACACATTATTTATACTTACACCATTATTTTTTAACAAATACTTTCCTCCTATAATAAACAGAAAATTCTCATTAAAAATTAATTTAAAAGAATTCTGGTGTCTAATAACGGTGAGTAAATTGGATTGTTTTACACCGTTCATTTTTTATAAAAAATATTTCCTCGTCAAAGCGTGGAATTTATATGACATGAAGTAAAAAATAGTTGTAAAAATATTCCGGTGAGATCGGATATAATGTGTGTTTCCCCCTTAATCAGGCTCTGAGGCTATGGTTAACATATAAGTGGTATTAAAAAAAGGCGGGGCGAAAAATACTCCATAATAAATTAACACATTGGCGACCGCCTGCTTTTGTGTTTTTGACAATAAAGTCCACGTGTGGGCACTGTTCTCCTATGTTACAATATTTCAGAACAAAATTTTCCGTATTCACATTTATATTACAAATGGATATACATTATAATTATTTTCTTTTAATCAAAGTATTTGTATACATAGTATATTTCATTGTAAAAATATGAATATTTGGTGTATACTTAAAAAATAAATAACTTACACATTACGAAAGAAACTCCCACTGGCGGAGTTACAGAATTTCAAATGACGTGAATCTACGTCAGCCTATGCTTAATCACTATTCTCTCATCGACTGCTTCGAAGCATGTGCTGGCGTTGCAATCTACCAACTGTTTGTAATAAGAAGTGTTGTCAATACGCTATGTGTGAGCCCAACTCTAAACGTCTTCAGCTTCTGACATACGTGTAACACATAAGCTTATGACAATAAAAACAATCCGCTTCTGGAAACAGATTTTACTTGAAGGGATACTAGTAATGCAATTACAGAAGCGTGATATTTAGCCAGAGTTTGTAACTTTTTTAATTCATTCACGAGCATTTTTAGCAACGCCTTCTTTTCGTACCAGAAATTTTATAGATAATTTTTCTTTAATATGTGACAACGATTAAATAAGAAGAAAATCATTTTTTAAAATTTCCGGTATGAAGAAGAGGCGAGGGTAAAAATGCTCGTGAATAAATTATAAAAGCTGGGAACTCTAAATTTAGCTTATAATCACATTTCATTTACCACTATTTATTAAATTTCTTCTGGTATAAAAGTTTACAATTATTTATGTTTTTACTTTGTATTCGATAAAAAATAGAGAAAAAAGTTAAGTTTATTCAGCAAAATACATAAATAAATAAATCAAAAAAAAAAAAAAAAAAAACTACTAACTTTTGACACATATCATCGTATAAATTTGTAACGTGTGATGATCGATTGGTAAAAAAAGGTCTACTTATAATTGCTATACTTAAATTTTTTTCTTAAAGTTTCGTATTGCAAGAGAAAGATACACAAAGGCCATTTCTTATTCCATATTCGAATTCCTGCCATCCTATGAAATGTTTGTAAAAAGCAGGCTTTGTATAGCCAGAAAAAAAAAAAAAAACCTACCCCTACCTAATTTCGCCGTAATTTGTCGTAGAAGTATGCGGCTGGTGCCAATCGACTTGTAATAACGTCTAGTTTATAATGGCATAGGTATATTTTGCTTAGGGGGTCGTCTACGTATTAAAACAGGCATCAGCATAATTTTTTCAATAGTAACCCCCATTTTTTATAATTTATTTGAATTATTTGGATCAAATCATCGCGGAAAATGGTATAGTTTATATATTTTGCTCAATTCTTCACAGAGTTATAAGCTGTCAAAGAATGAGGATGCTAATGTTGAATGTGACAAACATTAATTCATATCTTCCTACAAAATTATTATATTCTAATTCTGTTTTTTTAATTTTTATTTTATGCGTTACAATAAAGTGACTCAAAGATATTCCAATCATATTTTTGATAAAAAAAAAAAAAAAAAAAAAAAAAAAACATTTTTTGAATTATGAAAATTATTAAATAATTGATATTTGAAAAAATTATGAATTATGACCTATGTTAAGTTTGGCGCGAATAGAACGGGCATCATCAAAAACATGGGTTTCCAAATTTACAGCTCGTTCCTAACATTATTTTTTGAATTACAGTGATATTTCATTTTTACTTTCCGAACACTATAGTGAGGAAAGTATTGTAATCATGTCAAAAATCCGAATTCGAGATTTTGATGTTTCTATACGTTTTGAGGTCCCCTGAGTCCGTTTTCGCTATTTTTACGATGATGTATGTATGTGTGTGTGTATGTGTGTATGTATGTGTGTATGTCTGTGAGTGAACACGCTAGCGTCTAAACGCTTTGTTCGATTAACCTGAAAGTTGGTACGCATATTGTAAGTCACCATAGTACGAACCCTATAGATTTTGGTGAATCTAGCACTTATAGTTTTTTTACAGGGACACAAAGAAAAATTCTTTATCATTATGGCCTATGGGAGCAAAATCTTAAAAGTGCGATAGCATCTAAACGCCTTATTCAGTTGAGCAAAAAATTTATACACATATTATAGGTCACAAATACTCAATCTGTATAGATTTTGGAGAATCTAGCACTTATAGTTTTTTTACAGGGACACAAAGAAAAATTCTTTATCATTATGCCTATGGGTTAAAATTTTTAAAAGTTTGATAGCGTCTAAACGCCTTATTAATCTGAGCAAAAACTTTGTACACATGTTATTAATCACAGTTGAACTAACTGTATAGATTTTGGTGAATCTAGCACTTACAGTTTTTTTACAGGGACACAAAGAAAAATTCTTTATCATTATGGCCTATGGGACTAAATTTTTAAAAGTACGATAGCATCTAAACGCCTTATTGAATTGAGCTGAAAATTTATATGAGTATTATAAATCACTGTTGCACTAACTATAAGCATTTTGGTGAATCTAGCATTTATAGGTTTTTACAGGGACACATTATGATCTATGGGCTCAAAGTTCAGTAGCGTTAAATAAAACATCGTGTAATAGATGGAGAAAAATACTCAAACACTCTATTATGGTTTTCTCTCTTTTGTTTGTTTAACAACTCCTCTTTCTTTACTTTATGTACAAAACTGTTAATTACTCAATGTTCGGAAAGTCGAGTGGAGTCACTCCAGATTTTTTACTTCTGTTAGGGGAGCGTCGCTTGTTATAATTTATATTCTCTGTGAGTAAATATCTCAGGGATGGAACACGGGCGCAGAATTCATACCACTATCAATGTAAGAAAATTTTCTACTTCTTAAATCAACGATATTATAGGTAGAGAAAATTCTTAAACGGATTCCGGTATGAATTCTGCGCCCGTGTTCCATCCCTGATATCTGTATATATTCTGACGAGAGACTATTTTAATTTACCTTTATGTTATTCTTATTGTTTTCGAAGCAACATTTCGATGTTTATTATACAAATTGGCTTATTTTTATAAAATTACTGACATGCTGGCGAGCGATTCTGAAAGAATTCCAAAAGAAATAAAGCCCTGCCTATACATCGCTAAAACAATATTAAATATAAAAAAAATATGGTTCTTTATATGACGCTGGTATGCATAAATGTCAATGGCATTTATTACGTCGAATTCTGAAGACAAAACTTAAATGATTTAATTGCAAATATGTAAAATAATTTTGTTTTAGAATGTAAAGTTTTAGAAAAATATGTAAAGGCGTGGTTTACGTTGCAAGAAGGAATATACCCGATTCTGAAATGTCAAGTCTTTCTTCTGAAATATTATACATGACATTTCCTTGTTTCTAACTGCGGAAATTTTATTTTAACCCTGTTGTTCTTTTTTTTTTTTTTTCTTGTACTTGAATATTGTAGGGTTCGTACACCTCAAGTTAAATGTCATGATTTAGGAAACGCGGTAAGGCGAGGAATATTGTTTGAAAGAGCAGTACGCAATTAACAACCTTTTTTTTTTTTTTTTTTTTTTTTTTTTTTTATTATTATAATTAATATTTCGAAAATTTTATAAGATTTTTTAAAATCGAATTTTCTTTTTTAATTCTGTTGTGACATTTACTGTATCGTTTGTAAGCTTTATGTTATTTAAATTTTATCGCATGAGGTAACATAATAAAATATTAAATTTTTATTAACTTTTTTTAAATACAAAATCAAATAGTGGATTTTTTTTTTTTAGTTTATAAAATCTAATATTGAAACAAAGCGCAATAATTTTTATTTTCGATTACTCTAATCACAACGTTAAACTCACATTTATTATGTAAAAAGAATTGAAACAAAGTAATATGTCTTATTACTTTTAAAGGTATAGATCTTACACATTTAAAATTAAGAATTCAAGTACAGTTGACGATTGCATAACGGGGGATATTCGTTCTGGGCATTAAGAAACCGTTTTATGTGGAGCATATCTTAACAGACCAATTTTTGCAAATTCAGTCCAATACTGAAAAGTTTTATTTTAATTTATTTTGTTGTTTTGTTTTGTTTTTTATTGTATTCTAAATAAAATTTCGATGTTTACTATACGAATTAATCTATTTTTGTAAAATTAATGCATTCCAGGCGGGAAATTTTAATGGCATTCCAAAAGAACAATAAACCCCACCCTCTGGCTTTTTCTGAAACAATAATTTACTTTAAAAAATGTTTCTTGTTCCATAACTTTAGTTTGTTTGACTCTTTATAGAACTCTAGCATATATAAACGAGTGAAATTTACCGTTTCGATTGTTGATGACAAAATTTTAGTTATTTTATCATGAATTTGTTAAATAATTTGATGTTTTAGAGAAACGTATAAAGGCGTGACCTATTACTCAAAATAGGAATGATTTTAAACAGTATCTCTTTTTACTGCATCTTAAATATCCTTTCTCAGATTTTAGTTTAAATCTTGTTACATATATTTTTGTATATTGTATATTGTAAGTTTGTACGCCTCAAATTAAATGTAAAACTATATAGTAACACTTTCATGCCGGGCTTACAGTATAAAATAAAAATATACCCAACAGAAGTAGATATATATATATTCTTAAATATTAAACCCTTCTCAATTAAATCAAATTCTCTAAAATTTTGTCTCGTACTCCACTTATTATACGATCTCTAACAAGACTTTCAAGGAGATTTCGAAATTCACAAGAACTACTTAGTTTCTTCAGCGATGGTAAAAATTCATCGAACTTTTCTCCTTCTTCTTGGATTCTTGAGAAAAATATGTGTCGATCAACACTTTCATTAGATTTCCGCAAACAAAAATTTTCAAAAGCTTCAACAATTTTATTAACGTCAAGTTTGTCATCTTCCGAAAAATCGAAAGTGTTAAACTTATCTATACAGGGATTTCCTGTGTATAATCCGCAGATCAGGTAAGTCAGTTCTGCACCAGAAATTATAATTAGCAAACGAGGTTCTATTTGTACGAGATGTTTCTTCAAAATAATACAGATTTTGCGTTAAACAAAATTTCTGGTGGAGGAATGACATACTTTATCTGCGGATTATACGCAGAAAATTACGGTAGCTTCTTCACCAATCACATGTAAAAATACATTAACTCGAACTTCTGCTTAATTTTATTTATTCCTGACGCTTTAACAAATATATCATACATTTGTTTGAATTTTTTCTAATTTTCACTTAAGTTTCCATCAAAACCTAGCGACTGAGGTGGCTTTAGACCTTCCATTGTTTGCTTGCCAATTAATATCTCCGGAGCACACTTTTCATATATATATTTACGTACATAATTTCAATAATTGCTATTCGCAGCAAACTCATTGCATTATATAATATTTTTAATCGTGACTGCACCATGTTATATATACTATCTAGTGTAATGTAGTAAAATAAAAATATAATTCAATTAGAAGGAGACATAACTTCAATGAAGTGCTCAGAACAGAACTAAATTGAGAACAACAACTGTAGTGTTACCAGATACAAACTTATAACTATTACTCATAATATTAAAATCATGTTAGGTTACAGTTAACATATTTGACAGTTAGTACCCATCTTTTTTTCCTAACAGTCATTTTTTAGAGTATTTTAATTTTTTTAAATTTTTAATTACAGTAATTTTCTGCGTATAATCCGCAGATCAGGTAAGTCAGTTCTGCACCAGAAGTTATAATTAGCAAACGAGGTTCTATATGTACGAGCTGTTTCTTCAAAACAATACAGATTTTGTGTTAAACAAAATTTCTGGTGAAGGAATGACATACTTTATCTGCGGATTATACACAGAAAATTACGGTACGTTTGGAGAATGTTACTTTAAAAATAAAGGAGCGTGTAAACAGATGCGGGTATTAACAATTCTACGGCATATTAATTAGGATGTTGACAGGTATGATGTTACCAGGTGTGTAATTATCAAGTGAAAAGTTGGCAACTGTGCAATAATAATGCATCATTGTTATCACTACTTAATATTTTAAATACGGCTATTTATTTCTAGTAATGGTATACAAAAATATCTTTGCAATTAAGATTGGTTTAAGAAAAGAAATCCACTTAGCTTATTAGACAAAAGTAATTTGAATTTTATTCTTTTATATAGCAATGAGAAATACGCTTACCACCAGAACTCAGAGTCCCCGCCCTTTTTTTCAGACACTTCAGAGACGACAAATTTCCGTCGTTTTTGCTACCAAGTACCACTATTCTTTTTTCAATAATCTATATGACATTTAAACACGGCACGTTACTATAAAAATTATTGTTTCTGTATAAAAATAGTGGTAGCAAAAAATGTGAAGATTTCTCGTTTCTGACGGTGTCTTAAAAAAGGCAGAGACTTCGACCTCTGGTGGACTGCAATCAAAGCAGCTTTGATTGCAGTACTCGTGCCTACTGTGTTCACCTGATGAAGGGTCGTGCGTTCTTTTGACTCGAAACAATTGTTGCGAGTTTATTGCATATTATGTTGTTTATTCAAAGTTGTACTTATTACGAATGTGGAATGTTATAATTTCAAAATACTACTCGTTTCTAAAATATTTCTCTTTTTTCTTCGAAGATATTATGTTGAGAACATTTCAATTTATTCCGGAGCATTTTTAGCCTGGTATTTATTGCATACCACGATTTTTTTAAGAGTAAATGTTTCTTACTTTATCACCGCTATATATTATAGAAAGATATTCTAAAGCTAAAATGAGGCGAAACAGCGACGAACATAAAAACCAGAGCCTCCTTAAGTAGATGCCTGTCGCGTAGCTCGGAAACTAGGCAACAGTTGAAACGGTAGACAGCGCCACCTAGTACGGATTATGGGACTTTTTTATTCAACTGTCACCAATAATTTAACGAAGTGATACACTATATATAAAATCGGTGTTTCTTCGATTCTGTTCGCTTTTTATGTATATCATATCCCGCTTTTAAAAATTTTTGGTGGCTATTGAATAGAAAAGTCGCGCAATCTGTACCAGGTGGCGCTGTCTACCGTTTCAACTGATGCCTAGATTCCGAGCTACTCGACAGGCATCTAGTTAAGGAGGCTATGATAAAAACGCTCCAAGATAAAATAAAATGTTGCAACTACTCATCTGTAACTTTTAGTGTACGCTTCGTTTCTAATAGAAATTTAAAAATATCATTTTTAAAATTGTATAATGCTTCCTCCGACAGTTGCTATTTTTGTGTAAGAGCGTGTGACTTATATTTAGAATGTGGTGCCTAATCTTACATATATATGCGTTATTTAAATTTTAAAGAATATAAAAAGCTGTATTATTTTTGTTAAACTTGTAAAACAGAAAAAAAAAATACGTGTGACACTGCCGCGGTAAAGCTATTGCATAGCATTTTTTATCAACTTATGCAATTATAATTATTTATTTATTTTATTTATGCAGTATTTTTTTTTCTTTGATATTAATTCAAGTTTTTTCTTTGATATTAATTCAAGTTACACTTTTTGAGTGTGGTGACCGATAAGAAAACAAATTTTTTTCTTTTATTGAATAAATGAGAAGTTAATATTGTTTAAAATATTTTTATTATCTTACAAGGTAGGTATCGAAAACCTCGATGTACCAAATTTGAATGATCTAACTCTATTTTTTTTTGCCCCTCTGCCCCCCCGGCCCTTCTAATAACTTTACACTTTCAAAAATATCCCCATTCGATTTACAGGCCTCTAAAACCTATCTGTACCAATTTTCAATGGCCTAACTGTATTTCTATTTGTTTTTGCCCATAGCCTCCCCTTACCGCCCCACCCTCTTACCGCCCCTCCTAATAATTTTACAAATTCGAAAATATCCGCAATTGATTTGTAAGTATCGAAAACCTCTATATACCAATTTTGAACGATCTAACTGTATATTTATTTTTTTGCCTACCCCTCTCCCCTCCCCCCTTCTCGCCCCTCCTAATAACTTTACATTTTCGAAAATATCCCCATTCGACTTGCAGGCCTCTTAAGCCTATCTGTACCAATTTTGAACGGCCTAACTGTATTTCTATTTGTTTTTGCCCCATAGCCCTCCTTACCGCCCTACCCCCCTACCCGCCCCTCCTAATAATTTTACAAATTCAAAATCATCCGCAATCGATTTGTAAGTATCGAAAACCTCTATGTACCAATTTTGAACGATCTGACACTAGTTTTATTTTTTTGCCCCCCCCTCCCCTCCCCCCTTCTCGCCCCTCCTAATAACTTTACACAATCGAAAATATCCCCATTCGACTTGCAGGCCTCTTAAACCTATCTGTACCAAATTTGAACGGCCTAACTGTATTTCTATTTGTTTTTATCCCATAGCCCCCCTTACCGCCCCACCCCCCTACCCGCCTCTCCTAATAATTTTACAAATTCAAAATCATGCGCAATCGATTTGTAAGTATCGAAAACCTCTATGTACCAATTTTGAACTATCTGACACTATTTTTATTTTTTGCCTACCTCCCTCCCCTCCCCCCTTCTCGCCTCTCCTAATAACTTTACACAATCGAAAATATCCCCATTCGACTTGCAGGCCTCTTAAACCTATCTGTACCAATTTTGAACAGCCTAACTGTATTTCTATTTGTTTTTGCCCCATAGCCCCCCCTTACCGCCCCACCCCTACCCGCCCCTCCTAATAATTTCACAAATTCAAAAATATCCGCAATCGATTTGTAAGTATCGAAAACCCCTATGTACCAATTTTGAACGATCTGACACTATTTTTATTTTCCCCCTCCCCCTCCCCTCCCCCCTTCTTGCCCCTCCTAATAACTTTACGCAATCGAAAATATCCCCATTCGACTTGCAGTCCTTTAAAACCTATCTGTACCAATTTTGAACAGCCTAACTGTATTTCTATTTGTTTTTGCTCCATAGCCCCCCCCTTGCTGCCCCACCTGGGGGCTGAATTTCTAAAATTTCAGAAATTGGTTTTTAGATAGTTGCATTAGCTATATTTTAGAGCAAAAATTTCACGTTTATCTATTTTTTTTTTTGTTTGAGATATATAGGATTATGCGAAATCACGTTTTACGCATGTGAAATCACGTTTTGCCCCCCCCCCCCCCCGCCCCCCTTGGGGACCGAATTTCAAAAATTCCAGAAACCTATTTTTAGACATTTCTATTAGCTATATTTTAAAGCAAAAATTTTAGGGATATCAGTTTTTTTGTTTGAGAAATGAAGGATTTTGTGAAATTACGTTTTGCCCCCCTCCCCCCCCCCTTCGGGGGCGAATTTTGTAAATTCGCTTGCGGCGTTGTCTTTCTCGGGTCGTAAACATTAAGCGTGCCCAATTTGGTCCCGCTCGGTGAAACGGCCTAGGTTTCTATAGCGGACAGACACACAGACACACACACAGACAGACAGTCTCTGCTCCTTTATATATATATATATATGAAGAATGAATATATATATATATATATACATACATACATATTGAGGATCTAAATTGAGAATTTAAACTATATGAGTGTGTGTGTGTGTGTGTTTGTGTGTATAAAAGAGGGCTACTTTTAAGATAGCTCATTTTAATATAAAAAATTTAGGTTATTTTTATAGCAGTATTATATATAAATTAAAAAAAAAGTTTTAAAAATACTGCATTTGTGATAATAATAAAATGTATGTATATAGAGTTCTCACTCATTTTCTTTCACTATTCTTTCATCACTTTCTTCATTAATAAATGCACTTTGTTTATTCATATTTAAAACACTTTATACACAAATTTTACGCGTACAGCTATTCCCTGTTGTACATAGATGATAGATACCTATACACCTATATACTTTCTCACAAACAGCTGCTTACGTATTCGTCCGATTTCGGAGCAGCTCGTCTCGATCCGTGCGAGCTTTGTACAGTCGTACGTCTGCCGAAGTCTGCCGAACTGTGTTAGGTTTATTTTCGTTACGGAATTTCTTGATTCGGTCGCCGCGCTCGAAGCCCGCGATAAAAGCTATGCAATAGCTTAAAAAAAAAAAAAAAAAAAAAAAAGAATTGAGAAGGAAAATCATACGTTATGCAAGGTTTGGGTAACTTAAGGAAATGCAGGAACTCATGGCAATTAAATATTAATTTTCCCTAAAGAAATAGAAGTTATGTTTATCTAACAACTTTATGGAGAATAAATATTTTTTCTGTTTATTAAATACCTGATATTTGGTCTCTGAAGTTTCTTTAGAGTACAAAATCTATTATCGGAAAAAAAAAAGTCTAATATCCGATTTATGCGGAAAAATCACAGTGTTGCCAAAGTTAGGGAAAATTTTATTCAACTACAACCAATAATTTTGAGATCTGATATTTTATATATATATGTGTGGTGATTAATATTTGCAGGATTGGAGGATTAATATTATTTATATACCATTAAATTGGGATAATGCCAATGTTGCATATTTGATATACATAATAGATTAGAGATTCGAGATGGATGAGTGCAAATTATTCGGGGTTTTAAATCCCATAACTTTGCAAAGCTAGATGATGATATCAGACGGAAATAAGGATCATCATGATGGCATAAGAAAAAAATAAAAAATAAAAGGGAAAATAAAAGAAGGGGAAGGACATAGTAGATTATTAATCTTCGAAGTAATTAGGCAACAGTTACAGTTAAAATTTATTGGGGGATATTGTATGAAAAAGTCCTTAAATTTGGCAACACTGCATGATACACTAATCACATTCATTATGACAAGGCCATCTGTGGCCGAGTGGATATGTCACCACCAGGGGCGTAGCGTGAAAAATTGATTGGGGGGGGGGATACCCGACGTTTGGCGCCCTTTCGTATTCCTCATCTGAAAATGCCACCCACATACTTTCAAGAGTGTTGCCATCTTTGGGATCGAGGGCACAGGCCCTCTCGTCGGTTAATACGTGCCCCCCCCTCTCCTTCGGGGCATATTCCTAAAATATGCCAAGGGAAAAAAAGCTTTTTTCCCCCTCCATTTAGCAGCTTTTTTTTTTTTTTTTTTTAGACATCTTTGGAGCATTCAAAATTTTTTCAGCGAATCTATATATTAATACGCAGACATGAAATTTCTCTTACATTTTTAGCCTACTTTCAATAAAAGGAAGTGCTTACAAGTAGTATCGTTCGAAAGATATGGTTAATGTGCTTTGCAGAAATATATACATATATATATATTCTCGTATGAGACTAAGCAAAAGTATCTTTCTTAGGACAACCAGAGTATTGGTTTGAGACAAAGTAGAACAATTGCAAAAGATTTTTTTCAACAAATTTAAAAGATATTACATTATAATTCAGGTAAAACATAAAACTTTCAAAATAAATTTTAAGAAATGAAAATAGTAACTGTTGCTAAGGAAAGCAACTTTATATTTTTAGAGTGGACGATACCTAATCTCGCCGACAGTTACTCTGTGGGAAAGTTTGATTTCATGATTACTCATTACATAATGTATATTTAAATTCTGTTTTCACATTAAGAAAATTTACAATCGTTTATTTATTTATTTATTTTTATTTTTAATGTAATTCTAAGTTCAAAAACCTGAATCAATATGTGCATTTTTCTCTTTCTTTCTTTCTTTCTTTTTTTTTTTTTACCGCAAAATGAAATATTAAAAATTTATCAATTTTTGGAAAATGAGTAAGAAAAACATAAGCCTTACACATTTGTTCTGATCCGTCTAGTCTTTCGAAAGAAATTAATTACTTCTTGAAATCGCTTGCTCTTTCTCGAGGCTATAATCCCTCTATTAATAATAAAGCTTTATATAAATTCAAGAATCCTAAACGTTCTGATACCAAATTGAACGATCACAGTCTCATTCCAGTTGTTTTACCTTTTTATTTATTACTTTCTTTTAAAATTTCTAAAATTCTCTCACCGTTTGGTTTTAAAGTCATTTAAAAACCCGTCAACAAAATTCAATTATCTTCTCTTAAAGATCCCATTCCTACTGAAAACCGTTCTGGCATTTATTTAGTCCTATGTTCGTCGTACAATTTAGTTTATATTGATCAAACTAAAAGGCGTTTGCAATATAGAATAAATGAGCACTGTCAAAATGTTCGTAATGAAGAGATCTCTAAATCTTCCATTGCTTCCCACTGCTGGGTTCATGGCCATCGTTTTGATTTTTCTAAAACTAACATAATTTCATCTCCTGTCTTCTCTTCCCATTTGAATATCCATGAAGTTTTTTACATATTTAAAAATTCGAAAAATCTTGTTAATGATATTTGTTCCACTCCGTTCTTGTCTGATGCTATGAAATTTCTCACATAAGTTCGATTTTCGGTTAATTTTGATATTTTTTAAATTTTTAGATTTTGTTCCTTTTTTTTAATTTAATTTATTTATTTATTTATTTTATTTCATAATTCTGTAATGCTGACTCTAGGCTAATTTGGCAGGGTGCCCTTTTAAACATTTTTTAGCACCCTGTAGCCCTTTTTTAACATATTTTTGCAACTGGCGGCCCTTTTAAAAATATTTTTTAGCACCCTGTAGCCCTTTTTCAACATATTTTTATAACACGCAATTTACGAAATATTTTGTAACATTTTTGATCAGGTATTTTGATAAACATAATTCTAATGACGCGCTTTATTAGGTAAGCACAATCAGTGTTCTGCAAAAATGGCTAAAGAGAATTTCTGTACATGTGCTTCATTTTAGCTAGTTTGTAGAAAAAAAAAAATGTATTTCGTAAATTTTGATTAAAGTTATGTTAATTTGTATTTTAAAGAAGTGTTTATATCTAGTTATTCAATCTGTGCGATGAGTTATAAAATGCATGTTTAATTTTTTTGTATGAATCATTATGATTTTTTTTTTTTTTTTTTTTTTTTTTTTGTATGAGTAAACAAAATGTCCAAAATCATACGATGGGGCAAGTTGCAACATGTTACAAAATCGCCCTTTGTGTTTTGAATTATGGAGTTAGACATTCTACTTTAAATGTTAACAAGCAAATTAGTTATTGTCAGGGACCGATTTACCCACTTGGAGGCCCGGGGCACTCATGTTCCCCGGGCCCCTTTTCCTCGTACTTTAATATTATAACAAACAAAACAAACCACATATTTTTGATTCACGCGTCCAAAAATTCTCTCCACTTTTCATTTTATTGGTAAGAGTAAGGCTTAACTAGATCCAATGCTTGTCTATCGGATCAATGTACATCGCGCTCGTGTATCTGTACTGCGGTACGTGCCTCGATTTAACTAGCTTTAGTAAGAGTTTGGAATGCCGTATCGCAGGGATGGAACACGGGCGCAGAATTCATACCGGAATGTGTTTAAGAAATTTCTCTACCTATAATATCGTCGATTTAAGAGGTAGAAAATTTTCTTACATTCATAGTGGTATGAATTCTGCGCCCGTGTTCCATCCCTGCGTATCGGTAATATGCAGTTGTATTTGTGTTTAGTGAAAGTACTGCAACTTTTTGATGAGCTGATAGTTTCCTTGAAAGATAATAACGCCGATTCATAAAACAGCGCTGCAATACTTCCCCATCCATTGATGAAAAAACAAAAAAACAACGATCATTATTGAAAAATTTGGAAATCTTTCATTTTAACTATTTTTTTAAATGTATGATGGAATTTCTTGGAGGCCCCCTCAGTGTGAGGGCCCAGGGCACGTGCCCCGAATGCCCTGCCTTAAATCAGGCACTGGTTATTGTATGCTTTTTTTTTAACATGAGGAACTATGAAAAGAAATCTGAAAGATCTTCAAACGGTCAAGATATACATGATTTGGCTAAGGCTGAAATCTTCGAGAAAGGTACAAGTATTACACATCCATCACCCCCCCCCCCCCAAAAAAAAAAAAAAAAAAAAAAAAAATGAAAAAAAAAATGAAAAAAAAAATTAAGATATAATTAAAAAGTAATACAAACATAAAAAAGAAAGAATGTAAAGAGAAAGGAAAAGATTGTAGGAAGAAACAAACAAATAGATAAATAAATAAACGAAAGGATAATATTTATTGAATTTTTTTTTTAGACTGAGTGAAAATAATGCCTGGACCGGGAGTCGAACTCCGGATCTTTGACTTACAAGGTCAAGGCTCTACCAATTGAGCTATCCAGGCCGACAACCGATCCACATTACTCACTCAGACAACCTTTTTTTTAGGCAGAAACAATCTGGTCTATCATTTAGATAGCTCAACAGAAATAAGCCGCAGGTAATGGAAAACACCATTAAACAATGGGAGAAAGGAATACATTTTTTATTAAAATCACACAATCAACTGTGGAAGAAAATCATATTTATTGAAATTTTTTTTCAATAAATATGATTTTCTTCCACAGTTGATTGTGTGATTTTAATAAAAATTGTATTCTTTTCTCCCATTGTTGAAAGGATAATAATATAAATAAAATGTATAAAACTCCAAATACAGATTCTGAATTAGAAGAGTAGCTTGTGAAGATGCTTACAGCCAGAGCTCGAAGTCTACGCCCATTTTCAGGAAACTTTCAGAAATGAAAAATTTTTGGCTTCTTTGCCACTACTATATTTATACAGAAATATTTTCTGTGATTTTATATTATAGTGCCGTGATTATTTAATCACAATTTAATAACGAATTAGAAAATATTCCATAAAAATACTGTTAGAAAAAAGCAGAAATTTACTATACGAAACTTTAAGAAAAATTTTAAGTATAGCAGTTATAAATAAGAAAGCACCACAGAAATGGCGTTGCAAAATAATACTTACAAAACTTTGAATAAACACCAAAAAATGCATAAAATTTGCAACAATTGTTTCGAGTCGAAACAGCACACGACACTTCGTCAGGCAAACAATGTAGGCACGAGTACAGCATTCAAAGCAATAACGCACCTAATTGTGAAAAGAATTATAAAATAAACAAAGAAAATAAATAAATAAGATTTAAAAAAATATAGCAAGGTCTAAAAATCTAAGAAATATTAAAATTAAACGAAAAACCAAATTACATGAATAATTTCCAAGCATTAGAGAAAAATGAAGTGGAAGGAATATCATTATGAAGATTTTTCGAACTTTGAAATATGTAAAAAGCTTCATGGATATCTAAGTGGGAAGAACAGACAGGGGATGTTATTATGTTAGTTTTGGAAAAATCAAAACGATGACCATGAGCCCAGCAGTGGGAAGCAATAGAAGATTTGGAAATCTCTTCATTACGATCATTCCGACGGAGCTCATTTATTCTGTACTTCAAACGTCCCCTAATTTGTCCAATATAACCTAAATTGCATGACGAACACGTAATTAAATAAATGCCACAGCGGTTTTCAGTAGGAATGGGATCTTTAAGAGAAGATAATTTAATTTTCTTGACGGGTTTGTGAATGACTTTAAAACCAAAGGGTGAAAGAATTTTAGAGCTTTTAAAAGAAAGTGCAGAAGAAAAAAGAGTAAAATAACAGGGATGTGAGTGTGATCGTTCGATTTCTGAACAGAACGTTTAGGATTCTTAAATTTATATAAATCTTTATCAATAATAGAGGGGTTATAGCCTCGAGAAAGAGCAAGATATTTTAAATAATTAATTTCTTTCGAAGGATTAGACGGATCAGAACAAATGTGTGAGGCACGAAAAACGTAAGTATAACATACTTGCCAACATACTAATTAATATTCTGTAGTATCGTTAGCTCCGCCTTCTTTTTCACACCGGTATCTTTTTAGAGTATTTTTTCTCTTATTTAATCGTAATTGCATTAGGAGAATATTACTCTAAAAATTTATTGGTGTGAGAAAAAGGGCGAGACAAAGAAGTCTACGGAATATTAATTAGGATGTTGGCAAGTATGGTATAAAAGCAGGTATTTTCTGTTGAGGGGGGTGGTTAGAGAGAGCATGCGGCGGGAAAGAGACAGAGAATGGTTTTCTAAAAACATTAGTTGTGAAACGATCCTTGTCTTTAGTCACAAAAACGTCAAGAAAAAAAAAAGAGCAATCCTTTTCAAAGTCAAAAGTGAACTGAATGCATGGGTCAATTGAATTGCCCAAAGAAAGTAAACTGGACGAATCGACATCAGGGGAAACAAGGACGAAAATGTCGTCCACATACCTAAACCAGTGAGGAAATTTATATACACCGAAGAGTTTTTCTTCAGAATAGTACATATAAATGTCGCAAAGCAAAGGAGAGAGAGGGCTGCCCATTTACATACGCTCATTTTGGGAATAATAAGTACCATTAAAGACGAAGGCAGTTTGCCTGATACACAAATGGACTAAATTAACAAGCTCCTCAATTGTAATAGAAGAATAATTTAATTCACGTAATCTTCTCTCTCAACAAACCAGAGCACCTTGAACAGGAACATTAGTAAAAAGAGATTTAACATCCAAAGAAATCATAGTATAGTTAGAGGGGGAGATGCATTTAAGTTCGTCCACAAAGTCATACGAGTTTTTTATAGTATGAAGGTTAGTAGAAGTTAAATGAGAAAGATAAAGTATTCAAAGTTTTGTAAGTATTATAGCAGTTATAACTAGAACTTTTTTTTTACCAATCGATCGTTGCCCGCCACAAATTTATACGATAATATGTGTCGAGATTAGCAGGGTATTTTTATTTTATTTATTTAGTTTGCTGATTATACATAATTTTTTTCTGTATTTTTTATCGAATACAAGGTAAACAGTAAAATAATTTTAAACTTTTATACCAGAAGCAATTTAAAAAATAGTAATAAATAAAATGTGATTTAGAGCAAGAGCTTTGTCGCATCGTCGCATCATAGAGTGGAATAGACGTTTCATGTAAAATCTGCTGCCAGAGCGGATTGGTTTTGTTTTCATAAGCTGATTTGTTACACGTAAATACTTCTGGGTATGTTTGTAATAATGTACAGTCACTCAAAAAAAAAAAAACGCCACCCCCCCACCTAATTTCGCCGTAAATTATCGTAGAAACATGCGGCTGGTACCTATCGATCTGTAATAACGTCTAGTTTTTAATGGTGTAGTTAGATTTTGCTTAAGGGGTCATCTACATATTGAAACACGTATGAACTTCATTTTTTTCAATGACGAGCCCTATTTTTGACCTCATATTCAGATTTCTGAGATCAAGGCAGTTCGGAAAACATACCTATTTATATACATTAAATCAATTTTAAAGAGAGTTACACGTGAAAGTGTGTTAGGGGACCGTCTATACATTTAGAAAAAGTAGATCATGATCTACCACCAAATATACATTATTTATTAAATTTCACACCGGAAAAAATGTTCAGAAATTTTAATTATAAAATAAAAAACGATTCAAATTCGCAGAACTTTCTGTCTTAGATTATGAATTAAAAGATTTTTATTGGTTTGAATTAATTAAACATTGAATAGTTAAATACATCACTTCATACGAAGAAAATTAAATAGTTTGAATCATATGAACCCTACAATGTTGAATTACAAAAATCTAGATACCGAGATAAAAGAACAATAGTAATAATGTTAATAGCGGTTAAAAGGAAAAAAAAAGTGTTTGATATTTAAGAAAAAAAAATTAAGAAAAAGTTAAAATACATTTAAAAAACAAAAAACAAAATATATATAAACAATTAAAATCAACTAACTAACAATTATTATCTACTTCTTGTTGGGTATTTTTTATTTTATACAGTAAGCCTCTCATGAAAGTGTTACTATAAAGTTTTACATTTAATTTTAGGCGTACAAAACAACAATAGATAATATAAAAAGATTTAGATAACAAGATTTAAACTAAAATCTGAGAAAGGATATTTAACATATTCGCGACCACTGACGTAGTTTCACGTCATTCTGAATTCTGTAACTCCTTCAGTGAGCGTTTCTTTCACAATTTGTGTGTTACGATATTTCTTAAGAATATTCCTTATATTCATATTTATATAAACAAAATAGTATGAATACAAATACTTTCACTAGAAAGAGTATAATTATTATGTATATCCATATGAAAAGAAATATGGATATAGAAAGAACGGTTTCCTATTACCAAGAACGAATATTCCCCATTCTGCAGTCGTCTACTGTACTTGAATTCTTAATTTTAAATGTGTAAAATCTATATCTTTAAAAGTAATAAGACATGTTACTTTGTTTTAAATTGTTTTTCCGTGATAAATGTGACGCCAGTTTTACGCCGTGATTAGAACAATAGAAAATAAATAATATTGCGCTTTGTTTCAATAATAGATTTTAAAAACTTAAAAAAAAAAAAAAAAACTCTTTATTATTCAGTATTAAAAAAACATTTAATACAAATTTTATATTTTATTATGTTACGTTATGCGATAAAATTTAAATAGCATAAACGGTAGAGTAAGCGAATGCGATAATGTCACAACAAGATTAAAACAGAAAAGTTGTTCTAAAAAATCTGATAAAAATTAATAAAAAAGAATTATATTAATTTAAAAAAAGGAAAAAACAAAAGTATTGTTCATTGCGTATTGCTCTTTCAAATAATAGTCCTCGTCTTACCGCGTTTTTTTACCGTCATGATACTTAACTTGAGGTGCACGAATCCTAGAAGATTCAAGTTAAAAACAAAAGACAAAAGGGACAGAATAGAATTTTAGCAGCGAGAAACTAGGAAACGCTATGTAATATTTAAAAACAAAGACTTAACATTTCAGAATCGAGTATAAACCTCTTTGCAACAGAAGCCACGCCCTTACATAGTTTTTCTAAAACTTTACATTATAAAACAAAATTATTTTACATACTTCCAATTAAATCATTTAAATTTTGTCTTCAGCATTCGATGTAGTAAATACCATTGACATTTATGCATACCAGCGTCACATAGAGACTCATATACGAATACAGAAACTAGTTTTTTTTAATATTAATTCCGCAATATAGAGGCGTGGCTTCATTTCTTTTGGAATTTTTTCACAATCTCTCGCTTGCATTGCGATAATTTTATAAAAATGATCCAATTTGTATCATAAACATCGAAATGTTGCTTAGAAAACAATTAGAATAACATTAAGGTAAATTAAAATAGTTTTTCGTCAAAATATATACAGATATTTACTCGCAGAGGATACAAATTATTATAAGTGGCGCCCCCCTAACAACAGTAAAAAATGAAATATCACTGTAACTCAAAAAATAATGTTAAGAACGAGCTGTAAATTTGGAAACCCATGTTTTTGATGATGCCCGTTCTATTTATGCAAAAATTAACATAGGTCATAATTCATAATTTTTTCAAATATGAAATTATTAATAATTTTCATATTTCAAAAAAAAAATTTTAATCAAAAATACGCATGGAATATGTTTGGGTCACTTAATTCTATCATATAAAAAAAACAGAATTTGAATATCATAATTATTATGGAAGATATGAATTAATGTTTGTCACATTCATTTAACATTAGCGCCCTCATAGTTTGACAGCTTATAACTCTGTGAAGAATTGAGCAAAATATATAAACTATACCATTTTCCGCGATGATTTTGTCCAAAGAATTCAAATAAATTATAAAACATGGGGGTTACCTTTGAAAAAAATGAAGTTGATGCCAGTTTTAATATGTAGACGACCCCTAAAGCAAAATCTAACTATATCATTATAAACTAGACGTTATTACAAATCGATTGGTACCAACCACAAGCTTCTACAAAAATTTACGGCGAAATTAGGTGGGGGGTGGCGTTTTTTTTTTGGGGTGACTGTACCATGAGTGTACAGGTTATTGCATAAAAATAGTGGTAGTAATAAATTCAAAATATTTGTATTCCTAAGAGTGTCCCGAAAAATAGGCAGAGTGTATGACCCTTGTATATATCATACTGGCCAACATTCAAATTAATATTCCGTAGCGCTGTTAGTCCCACACTTTTTTCACACCAGTAAATTTTGAGAGTAATATTCTAGAAATGCAATTTCAATTAACACTTTCGCGACCGCATGTTTTTGTCTTTTTCACATTGAGGTCCGCCTGTGGGCGTTATTTTCTTCAGTTGGAATATTTCAGAACAAAATTTCCCTTATTCACATTTATATTTCAACTGGACATACATTATAGTTATACTCTTTCTAATCAAAGCATTTATATCCATAGTATATTGGTAGTACAAATATGAATATTGGGTATATTTTTAATAAATAAATAACACACAAATTTTGAAAGAAACGCCCACTGGTAGAGTTAGAGATTTTCGAATGACGTGAATCTACGTCAGCGGTCGCGAAAGTAAGAAAAATGGCATTCTCAAAGATTATTGGTGTGAAAAAAGACGTGGCTTACAGTACTTCAGAGTATTAGTTAGGATGTTGACAACTATTAAATATATATATATATATATATATATATATATATAATGCATAATTTTTTAAACTTTTTGTTAACCTAAAATAATTATTATGCTGTGAATGGTAATTTGAATGTAGAATTAATAATATAGATTTGCCACTTATTATTATTTAGTTCGTAATTATTTTAGAAACCGCATTTTTCTCACAACACAATTTTTAAAAAGATTTTTTTTTTTTTTCCTTTTTAATTGTTAGTACATATTGTAGAAAATTGCTCTATAAACATAGGGTTTGGAAAAAAAAAAAATAAAAAAAAATAAAATAGGCTGGTCCCAGCACTTTTGCTAATATATATATATATATATATATATATATATATATATATATATATACCGGGGGATTCAAAATAGATGTTACATCGATTATCTCGTAAACTAAGAAAGATAGAAACATACTTCCAACTACAAAATTAGTGCAAATTATGAGTACATTTCAGATATGGCCTTTTTTTTGTACAAGGGGCAGTATACATATTAAAATACGAAATTTAATTTCTACACGGTCCTTCCTATCATATGACTTATATTTAGAAAAATATTCTCCTCATTCTAAGAAGAAAAAAATTCATATCTCTAAGTCAAAATCTCGCAGAGTTATTGCATTTTGAAAAAGATGACTTATACCACTTTATTTTGAATTTTGGCTTCTATTTTTCGACGCCAACGGGCTTACTTTAGGGGGCTATCTATGACATGAGAAAAATTTAAAAAGATCCTTCCTTTTAAAATAGCAACTACAATCATTCATACACATGAAATCAGCAGTTTTAAGAACTTAATGCAAATTTACATTATTCCGTACTGCTAAAAAAATTAATAGTTAAATTTCTTAAGGGGTCTCCTGCAAATTAAAACACGTTAAGAGAGGAAGAAAATTAAAAGACTAGCAAAACAGTCTTATAGTTAATAGTTCATTAACAGTTCACTATAGTTAAGAGGTCCGATAGTTAACAGTTCACTATCGGATGTTCCTTATTGAAATTGGAGTGAATATCTCTGCTCAGCTTGTGTACAGGGACACCCGAAAGTATGCATTGTGTTTTGTGAGAGGTATTTGAATAATTAATACCTTTAATTTATGTATATATTAATAAAATTGAAGTATGTTATTAAAGTTTTTTATTGGATATTTTCTATAGAAAATGGAGATCACCACCATCACTGGTTTGTATACAGGGACACCAGAAATTATTCCAAAGCATTGCGTTTTATGAAAGATATTTCTGTAAATCAAATTTTAATTACTTTGCATAAATTTTAATGAAATTGAAATATGTTATTCATATGCACAAAAGAATGCTTTCTATAGTGTGCAGTATGATTAGCATTAGATTTACAGGGCACACAAAAATATTCAGTTACGTTAAGGGTTATTATTGGACATCTGCTGGAATTGCCTTTTCGTTTAAATTAAACGTTTTCTAACAATTCTTAACTGTGAATATGATTTCAATTTACTTTTTTTTTTTTTTTTTCTTTTTTTTGTCTGACTCTCCATCTGTCTATCTGTCCGTCTGCCCAGCGTCAGTAAATAATTTCAGAAATTTTAAAAAGTGATATATGTTTTTCAGGTTTACTATGGAATATTCCCTATTTAAAATGTCCTTAATAGGCCCTCTACAATTGGTTTATGTTCAAGAACGCGCAAAAAATGCCAATGCATTGCGTTTTCGGACAGACATTCTTATAAATTACATTTAAATAACTTCCTACTGCAAAAATCCAAAAGAAATTCATATTTATTGTTAATATTCTAAAATAATGTTTTAGTTTTGTATAGAATATGATATGGTATTAATGTATAATTCTGTTATTAATTTCCTTGAAACTTGCAAATTTTGATCAACTTTTCAAGTGGCAAGTAGATATGGAATCCAAAGTACCAAGTGTGAATTTCCTGAAGTTATTTGTTGTTAAAGTATGCTGATAATTCGTATATATACAGATCAACCTCTGAAAATTTGACTTTCGTATTCAGGAGGCCTCAAAACGCAATATTATACAGAAAAAATCGATCTCCAAAAACTACTTTGTTTACAATATAGATATGAGAAATTAATTTTCCATTCTGTGTCAGCAGTGTTCTTTGACATAAAAAAATGCAGCAAAGCACTTACATCAACTATATTTAATAAAAAAAAAAATTACCTTAATTTTGGGTAGCCCTGTATATTGTCTATAAACTATATACACATGACTTTGTGTACGTAAATTTAGTGGTATATGTAAAACACGTAACACAAAATGAAATACACTTCCAGCAGCTCCCAAGTATAGCTCCAATGTATCCAAATACTCTGAGTAACCCTGTAAATGAATGATAAATGATTGCTATACCACAATCCACACGAAACATGCTTTTATGCGTATAAAAAATCTGTTCTTTTCATTTTGTTTAGGGCAGCCTGTAGATGTCACACAGTACATATGAGAAATTTCCGCTCACAGACGTAATGTATTTGAATTCTTTTGGATGACCCTGTACACAACCCTTTGTTTGATCGCAACAAATAACTTAGTGTAGCATCGCAATATGATACGGATTTTGAATATCGAATTTGGACTTCCTGCTACTATTTGTTCTTGAGATATGCTAATAACACACACACAGAGAGAGAGAGAGGGAGAGAGAGAGAGAGAAAGAGAGACCAACCGCTAAAAACATGATTTTTTAATTCAGAAGATCTGAAAACGGGCAAATACAACAAAAGCTAATTTTCAGAAATTTGACTCAAAAACAATACTTTCTCTATACCATGTATATGGGTAAGAGGATGTACAAAGGAAAAGAAAGAAAAATGAATTTGAAAATTTCCTTTTAGTACATAAGTTATTCAAAAATTTTATTTATTAAATTATCAATGAGTATTCTCGTGTGTATTCACTAGGGGAAAGAGAGACATTACAGGTTAAAATAACCGTCTTTCCCTGAATGATTTTTTTTTTCCCAAACGCTGATCAACCTATGCCTTATTACAAAAGCTATAGTAATTACAATTTCTCACTTTTGATACAACCCTTTAAGACTTGGCGAAAAATGCTAGAATTTTCAAATTGCAATAACTCAGCGAAATTTTCACTTAGAAACATGATTTTTTTTATTTTTCTTCATAGACTGAGGAGAATATTTTTCTAAATATAAGTCATGTGATAGGAGGGGCCGTATAAAAATTAAATTTCGTATTTAATGTGTATACAGCCCCTTGTACAAAAAAAATGCCATACCTGAAATCTACTCTTAATTTGCACCAATTTTGTAATTGGAAGTATCTTTCTATCTTTCTTAGTTTATGAGATAATCGCTGTAACATCTATTTTGAATCACACGGTATATATATATATATATATATATATATATATATATATATATGCATGTATTGAATTGAATTTTTTTTCATGGCAAATGTAGAATGTTATCATTTTAATATTACGAGTTTCCACAGTTTCCAACTTAACATCTTTTGGATATCGTAAAAATTTAGTAGAAATATATATATATATAAATCCTTTTTTAGCCTTGCCTTTATTTAAAACCACTTTTTAATTTTTTTCGAGCAAATTTTTCTTTCTTTATCGTCGTTATATATTGGAGAAAAATATTCTAAAAATAAAGTGATGTGAAATATAGGCAAGGCTAAAAATGCTCCGGTAAAATTAAAATATTGAAAACTGTGCATCTATAACTCTCATCGTGCATTTTTCTGAAAATGTATTAATTCTAAGAAAAATTTTAGAAATATTGTTATTTAAATCATGTAATTCTTCTCCGACAGATGCCATTTTTGTAAAGAGCACGCGACTTATATTTAGAGTGTGGGGCTAATCGTATATAAACGTGGTGTGTTCAAAAAGTATCGAACCTTTAGTTACCAAAAATACATTTATTAATATGGAAATCCCAAAACTATTCCCTTTCAAGTACTATTCCCTTTCATTTTAGTAATACAGACTTCGCCCAGCGTTCCTGTCATTGTTAAGAACTCCTGGGGAGCACAGCTTTTGGAATGGGATGCAACCGTGCCGTCGCTCTTCACTCAAATCTCGACTCTTTTAGCGGGTTTTTCAGCTTGGGATATAGTCAAAACTCACAGGAAGCCATGTCGGCGAGTAGGGAGGCTGACGAACAACAGAAATGATGCGTTTAGCGATTAAATTCTGAATCAAATACGCAGAATGAACAGACGCGTTATCATGATGTAGCTTCCAAGTTTTCGTTACCCACAAATCCGGTCGTTTGCACCTCACAGCGTCACGAAGGCGGCATAGGACCACCTGGTAGCACTCTTTTGTGATAGTTTCGCCATAGGAAAAATATTCATGATATACCACACCGTATAAGTCAAGAAAAGTAGTCAACATGTTCACTGGTGTGCGGCCATCTCTGAAACGTTTGCATCACTCTTTTATGCGTAAGGTGCCATTGTCTTGAAAGCCTGTTGAATATTATGAATGGTGTATGCTCGGGTATCGCCAAGCTTTTAATAAAATTTGATGCAATGTCGTTGCTCAAGTTTTCCTCGCATTTTACAAAAGCTAAAATCCGACAACTACTCACTACATGTCTTCATTTATTGGCCGACTGACAGCTACTGACGCTTTCTGTGGGCGGGAAAATATTCACGACTGAGCATGAATGTCCCATTTACATCTACATTGAAGAAAGTCTCCCTTTCTTCATTGGTTTAGAAAAAATAATGTTCGATAATTTTGAGCACACCTCGTGTATGTGTATATATATATATATATTCGTTATCTAAATTTTAACTAATATAAAAAAGCTATATCATTTTTGTTAAACTTGTAAAAAGAAATTTAAGTTATAAACGTTTTATATTTCAGAAGAAAAAAAGTGAAATGAGAAGGGAAAATCATTCATTATGCAAGGTTTGTGTAGCTTAAGAAAATTTAAGAACTCACAGGAATTAAATATTAATTTTAATTTAAGAAATGGAACCCATGATTATTAAACAACTTTAAGAAGAATTTTTTTTTATTGTCAGTGATGCCAGTGTTGCCAAATTTGATGACTCTTTTATTCAACTACCACCAAGAATTTTGAGATGTGATATTTGATATAGAAATTAAATGATTAATCATTGGTTTTTTTGTCAATTCCGGACGGGCAGTAGTGTTGCCTGATTGAGGATTTTGTCCCTATTTTGGGGACTTTTTAGGTTTTGGGGGACAATTTTCAGGACTGAATGTTTGTGAGGTGTTTCGAGGGGATTTTTAAAATTTTCGGGGAGAGGAATTTTTCAACTGTTTTTTATTTATTTTAGCCTACCTGTTAAGTTTACAGTATTGCCAACTGTAGGAATTTGTTCCTCGCGTAGGGACTTTTAATAGTTATTTTTAGCATGTAGGGGCTTTTGAAAGTACTCTTTCTCCCCCAGGACATCCTCAGCACTAAAGTACTTTATGCAGATTTGAAATTTTAACTACTAGTATGTACCTAAAAGTTTTTTTTTTTTTTTTTTTTTTTGTGTGTGTGTGTGTGTATGGGAACTTTCTTTTTTCAAAAATAAGCGAAAAAAAAAAATTGTTTTTTTAATAGAAATTGAGTTGAGGATTTTTTTTTCCACCTGATTTGGGAAATTTGAAAGCCTGTTTGTGGAAATTGACTGTCGATCATCCGGTTACCCTAGTACTAACCCGTTAGTAGTCGCTAGTTGGTCGATTCGCCGTCCATCCCTTCAGTGTTTATTCAACAGCCGCCAAAAATTTTTAGAAGTGGCATTTGATATACATAAAAGGCGAATCGACTCGAATAATCGTCGATTACGTATATCAAATGCCACTTCTAAAATATTTTGGTGGCTGTTGAACGAACACTGAAAGAATGGGCGGCGAATCGACCAACTAGCGACTATTAACGGGCTAAGAACACTAAAACTCAAGCAACTAATCATAAATTAGAAAGCAATAGCCCCCAAATTGAAATTAGTAAGCTTGATTCCTTATTTAATACCATTACTCATAATAAATTTGAAATTCTTGAAGAAAAAGTTTTTTTTTTTTTTTTTTTTATCATTCGTGCCACTAGATGGCTCCACGAAAATCACCCATAAAACTGGCCTAAGAAAACTAAGAAAAATCCTAAAATTTTCTAGTTTAAAGGCAGATTTATTGCCGTAAAATTTAGTAATAGAAAACAACTGTTAAAAATCTTTGAAAAAATCCATAGGTCATTGTAACTTTATTGCAATGCCTTCTGCAGATTTTTAAAAAATCCGTCCAGACTTTCCTGAAGCCCATGATATCATTGCTTGGAAACTTGATGAAATGAAAATACAGTATTACTTGAGGAATGATAGGGCTTCCGCGCCCCTAAAAGCTGTTATCCCGGGAATTCCCCTTGAAACAAATGAATTAGATGTTGAAGACTCGCTTACCGAATTATGTTTCGAAGTTCTTGAAATCAATCGTGTAGTCAGCATCAAAACCAAGCAACCATTTCCTGCGTACAAATCCATCTGTCTAACACTGACAATAGTAAGACTATTTTTCAACTCAGTAAATTACTCTGTTATAGGATTATTGTCGAATAATACCGCAACCCAACCAGAACTTTACAATGTTTTAAATGCCATCTATATTTTCATCGCACAAAAATTTGCCACCTGAAAGTATTCGACCACCTGTATGTGTTCGACGCTCGGATTATCTTCTGACTAAAGACTGTAATCTAAGTCGCGAAAAATAGCAGAACCGAAATGTTACAATTTGGATGTGACCACTTAGCTAATTTCCGAGGTTGTCCTACATTTGAGGAAAATAAAAATCGATCCCATATTGTAAAGACAAGCCATCCCGAGAGCCCTACCAGGGTACCGCCCACTAACCAATCCAATTTCTCTTATGCCAAGATAGCCACTTCTCTCTCCACGAGGAATCCACGCAATATCTCTAACTTTAATCTTAATCAATTAAATGAACTCAATAATATTTTAAACGAAATCACTATTGCATTAAACGTAAGAAACTTTTTCGAACTCCTAAATATACTTAAATTTGTGCTCTTTAAAATGAAAAAAAAACTCAAGATTCCATGACTAAAATTTCCATCCTTTCGGAAATCCTTGGAAACACGTTTCAGTCCTTCCTTAATTGGAAGACTGTCTGCTATCTCAAATAAAGTTGCAATGACTGTTAGCCTCTTTTTAACATCTGGTAGCCTTCCTTAGGCCTTGCTTTTTTTTTTTTTTTCATCACCAGGCATCAAAAACCTGTCTGCTTCTTACATCTGTTACCGTAGGTGCGGGACGTTGATCCCAGGGAGTCCACATACGTATATCATCATCATCATCACGAGTTATTAGGCAGTACCTACGGTGATCGAGGCCATCGCTTACCTCCACCTGAAGTTGTTGAAGCATGATGTGGTATTGCATAATCAAGCAAGGTCAGGTTTCTTGACAGGAGTGAGCTCTAGAACAGGGCTGGCCAGCCCGAGGCCCGCGGGCCGCATGTGGCCCGCCGTGTAAGGTTCTGCGGCCCGCAACAGAATTCACAAATTTTCTAATTTTACATTTTCGTTTAAAATATCTAAAATTAAAAATTGTTTTCTGATTTTTTTAATGAAAATACTGTTTAAGGTAGCTAAAGAAACAAAAATCGCTCTGATTGATGTTAATAAAATTTTACCAGATCAATATATGATTCCTACTATTACACTTATGAATATATAATCATAAGTTTTTGACTTTTTTATAATTATTTTGTGAAAAAAGACATATTTAATATTCATATTTTCTGTTTTAGATCCTCACGAGCCCACCGAAAAAAAAATTACTTTATGTATATGGTTCATGCATTTATACAATGCGGGCCACCTGAATAAAATAGATTTCCAATGCGGCACGCCATGTATTTTGAGTTGGACAGGCCTGCTCTAGAAGAACTCAATGTGACGATATAATGAAAAAAAAAAACATGCCAGCCTGAAAAGAGGCAGCAAACTGAAGGGGGAGGGGATAGAAGAGATCTAACAGCTATAAGGTACATGATGAAGTTCCAAAACAATATATATATATGTATATATACATTTTTTTTTCTTGTTTTCCTTTAATTAACGTAATTGGATCACACACGGTCCCGCCTCAGGGTCCCCTAGGTCTGTCACAGAAGAGTTCTGCCTTGAAAATGACACCTTTGGACCTACCTGAGTATAGAACTGCATATTTTCCTGAATTTGCCTAACAATTTAAACTTAAAAAGTTCAGATATCCTCGAATGTGTCTTCGAGGTAAATAGGCAATCGTTACAGTTAAAATTTAGTGTCTGATATTGTATAAAAATAGATCCTTAAATTCGGAAACACTGCACGATGCACTAATCTCATTTATTATGGCAATTTATTTTTTAAAATAATAGAGTAATGTAATACAGTGGAACCTGTCTAAAGTGACCACCCTAGAGACCGGCTAAAATGGTCACTATACGCAGGTGGTCACTTTATAAAGTCTCTTTAAAATTGGAAGATGGTCACTTTAGTCAGGAAAATGGTCACTTTACTCAGGTGGTCAGTTTACCAAGGTGGTCACTTTTACAGGTTCCACTGTATAACATTATGAATTTTGAAAATTTAGGTGATTGCTTTACAGCAACTTGCATGCAAAAGAAATAGGCATAATTTTTTTATCATTTTAGATATAAATATAGTTATTCTTATTCACATTACGCTATAATTTATTTTCCATTTAACATTTCCTTACTTTTTTTCAGTTGTTTTATGAGCGAATAAAATACTTTTCCGAAATGATCTTAATGTAACATCTCTAAATTTATCGAGGAATCCCTAATATATTTCCGTTTGTTACTCTATCAAGAATTAATAAAAAGTATATGAACTATTCATTTTAACTATGGTACCTATGGTAACTATAGTAAACTATTCATTTTAACTTATTCATGGTACTTATTGTCCTTATTTTTGTATACCACTATTTTTTATAGCAATTTTTGTCGTAAATTAGAATGTTATAGTAAGAGAAAAGTAGTGAAACAGTCCTTTCAAAAAGGTATGTTTGAACGAAGTCTGCTTTTTTCAAACATTTCATAGGATGGAAGGAGTTGGAATAAGAAATGGGCTTTGTGCATGTTTTCCTTACTATACGAAACTTTAAGAAAAAATTTAAGTATAGCAGTTGTAACTAGACCTTTTTTTACCAATCGATCGTCAACCGCCACAAATTTATACGATAATATGTGTCAAAGTTAGTAGGGTATTTTTATTTTATTTATTTATTTATTTTGCTGATTATACATAATTTTTTTCTGTATTTTTTATCGAATACAAGCATACTTGCCAACATCCTAATTAATATTGCGTAGTGTTGTTAGTCCCGCCCTTTTTCTCACACCAGTAAATTCGTAAAGTCTCTAAATGAAATTGCGATTCAATAAGAAGAAAATATTTAAAAAATATACTGATGTAAAAAAGAAGGCGGGGCTACCGCTACTACGGAATATTAACCCTCGCTTTCCCAAGATCAAGGCGTTACTGCAGCAAAATTGCTTTCAGGTGCCGCTTGGCACATTTGTCGAAAATTACCAGCACCGCGCCTTTTTTGTATCGTTTAGAAGTTGCAACATTCCACTGGCTACGCTTGCTATCTCCCGCGAATTAGCGTACTTTTTGAATGAGCGTCCTTAACTAAATTTCAACTTCAAAATGGGGTCAAAATGACCCAATCTTCGGAAAGCGAGGGTTAATTAGGGTGTTGGCAAGCATGAATACAAGGTAAAAATATAAAATAATTTTTAACTTTTATACCAGAAGCAATTCAATAAATAGCAATATATAAAACGGGATTTTAAGCAAAATCTCTGTTTTCTTAACATTCCAGTATCGATATTTCAAGTAAAATGTGCTTCCAGGAGCAGATTGGTTTGTTAACATGCGCTGATGTGTTACCCGTATGTCAAAAGTGGAAGAGGTTTAGAGGTGTCCGTTGGGCTAACACATAGAGTATTGTCAACACTTATTACAAACAGTTGGTAGATTGCAACGCAAGCACAAGCTTCGAAGCAGTCGATGAGATAATAGTGAATAAGCATAGGTGCCAGCATTTTAATTTATTGGGGGTATTTTTCGCCTCGCCTTTTTTTCATACCACTTATTTTTAAGGATAATTATTTATTTATTTATTTCCGAAGATATAAATTGAAGAATATTTTTCTATAAGTAAAATGGTGCGGAACAAAAATACTCCGGATTGAATTAAAATAGTGGCATCTATAGATTAAGTATGTAACACGCCTAGCCTCTACCTCGCTTACTGAAGAAAAGGAATCCTAGATGTTCGCGATCGAAAACAAAAAAGTTGTGCATCCAAACTTATTTTTGGTCATTTATTTCCTTTGAATATTTGCCTAGATGGTGTAAAGATTTGCCTTCACGACTCTAACAGAGTTGAGCTTCGGTTCGAATTCGTCCGGACAAGGCATGGGTGTCTTGTCCCTGTTATCGATAGCGATGACTAGCCATTAGGTGCCCCTTCACAAATAGCCATCAATTCGGTGATACCGCGGCCAGGTCTTTGTCCCAAATTCATTCAATTCTACCAAATTTTTATTAATATATCTTAATGTAACTGAATATTTTTCTGTGGCTCTATAAATCTAATGCTAATCATACAATAATCTATAGAAAACATTCTTTTGCGCATATGAATAACATATTTCAATTTCATTAAGCTTTGTGTAAAGTGAAATTATTAAAATTTGGTTTATAGAAATACTTCTCATAGAACGCAACGCTTTGGAATATTTTCGAGTATCCCTGTACACAAACCAGTGCTGGTATTTATTCCATTTAAAATAAAAAACATCCGATATTAAACTTGAATAACATATATTTCAATTTCATTAAGATTTGTGTTTGTGTACAGTAAAATTATTAAAATATGCTTTATAGAAATACCTCCCACAGATTACAGTGCTTCGGAATACTTTCGAGTGTCTCTGTACACAAAGCAGTAGAGGCATTCACTCCATTTTCAGTATGGAACATTCGATAGTGAACTTGAATGACATATATCAGTTTCAAAAAATTCCATAAATATTTACCGGAGTTAGAGCTAGGGCGCGAACAGACAGACAAACCGAAGTCATTAACATTTTTCAACCCTGCTGGAAAGTTTTTAAAAACCGTTACTGAAAATTGCTGTCAAATATTTAGTGTTATTTGATCTTCTGAGAAAAGGGGAAAAAATATATCAGCTATGACAACTACAATTCATTCACGATTAATTTAATCATGATTAATTTTGTCATGATTAACAGTTAATAATTTGCTGCAACTAATATATTAATCACGAATAATTTAATCCTGAATAACAGTTAGTCGTCTGCTTCTCGAATAATTTAATCATGATTGAATTTTTATTTGCAGCAAATGACTGAAATATTAATCATGATTAATTTTGTCATGATTAACAGTTAATAATTTGCTGCAACTAATATATTAATCACGAATAATTTAATCTGAATAACAGTTAGTCGTCTGCTTCTCGAATAATTAAATCATGATTGAATTTTTATTTGCAGCAAATGACTGAAATATTAATCACGATTGATTTAATCACGATTAATTTATTCGCAACTAACGGTTAGTTGTCTGTTTTTGGAATAATTTAATCACGATTGAATTTTCAGTTGCGGCAAATGAATGACCGTTAGTTGTGATGAAATTAATCGTGATTAAATTTTTAGTCAACTAATTAGTTGATTGAAAATTTAATCGACTGGTGCCCAACACTGGAAGGGGGAGGAGCGAAGAGACAAAAATATAGAAATAAGAGTTAGAGCGATGAAAATTAGTAATATTGGGTTTTAAGGCCCGATAAATCGGTTGCGGATAATTTCGAATTTGTAAAGTTATTAGGAGGGGCGGGCAAATAGGGGCGGATGGGTAAAAAAATAAAAATAGAGTTAGATCGTTCAAAATTGGTACATAGAGGTTTTTTATACCTACAAATCGATTTTGGATATTTTAGAATGTGCAAAATTATTAGGATAAAAGGGTAGGGGGAGGGGTGAAGGTGCAAAAATATAGAAATAACAGTTAGAGCGTTGAAAATTAGTATTATTGGGTGTTAAGGCCCGATAAGTCGAATGCGGATATTTTCAAAAGTGTAGAATTATTACGAGGATCGGACGCAAGGGCAAAGATAAAGAAATTCAAATAGAACGTTGGAAATTAGTATTATTAGGTTTAAAGCTCGAGAAAACGATTGCGGGTATTTTTGAAAGTGTAAAATACCGTAATTTTCTGTGTATAATCCGCAGATAAAATATGTCATTCTTCCACCAGAAATTTTGTTTAACACAAAAATCTATATTATTTTGAAGAAACAGCTCGTACAAATAGAACCTCGTTTGCTAATTAAAATTTCTGGTGCAGAACTGACTTACCTGACCTGCGGATTACACGCAGAATATTACTGTTATTAGGAGGGGCGGGAACAGCGGGCGAAGGAACAAGTGCGCGTGTATACGCTGCTGCAGTCAGTGGAGGCCCAGACCAATTATTCCACCGATGAGAGAAGATATATATATATATATATTTTTTTTTTTTTATAGTTATGTTTTTCCCTTACGATAATATAGCGATTTATTAGAAGTGTCGAACATAAATGCGAGCGCGCAGCGCACGATGGCCTGCGATGCCTAAGGCAGTGTGGGGACCCAGTGCGACATTTTTCTCGATCAGAATTTTATAGTGATTCATTAAGAGTGTCGAACATAAATGCGCGCACGCTGCGCACAATGGTCTGCGCTGCCGAAGGCAGTGGGGACACGGTGCAACATTTTTCCCGATCAGTTTTTTTTTTTTTTTTATCTCTTTTTTTCACATGATAAAAACTAATGCAATTTTGAGAATTCGTTAATTATATTCATTCATTTAAAAATAGTGACCAGCAAAGCGGGCGTAGCCTGTTAGTATATTAATCCATTAATGGGAATAATTCTGTAAAAAGGCAGACCAATTTTATTAAAGAGGTTAATAATCAATACAAAAAATCATTATGCAACAAATTTTACAAAGGTTTTTTTTCTTTCGTTTCTTTTTATAAAATTGGATAATGGAAACAATTATGTAGGATGATAAGAATGAATCAATAATAATTTATCAGTAATAGTATTTTCAAATTTTTGTTATATTTTCTGTTACATCCCGCCCACGTACATTTTTTTATTTATCGTTTTTAAGTTTTAATAAAGACGATGGGCATAAATTTAGGTAGTAAGCGTTTGCAGTTTGCGACGTTAGATTTTGTTCAATATTGTGTTGTCTAAAGTGAAGAGACATTCGAGTTTTGTTGTTGTATTAGAAATTTACTTATTATAATTTAGTTAGTGTTCATTAACTAAATTAATGTGACTTAATATTTAGTGTGTGTTACTGAAGTGAGATATTAACTTGAAACCATTCAAAAATTTGGTATATTAAAACAATACACCCGATTTGGAAAGTGTATACATATATATGTTAATATTGATGCATTTAATGCTTAAATACTTTCGTACAAATTTGCAGAAAGCAACGATTATTTGGAAAATACCCATGATTTTGATTCTAAAAAGTGTATGCTTAGCTATCAACTCTTCTGCTTGTCTTCGGAAACTTCATAGTAATCTTCTATAAAAAATTTTAGTTCATTTAACTTTAGAAAATAAATGTGACAGATTTCCTTTCAAAACAGTAATGTGATTTAACCCTTTGCGGCGCAAGGTAATTTGGATAATTTAAATCACACTGCTACCAGAATTCACGAATAAAATTAAATTAAAAGCAATATTAAATTATAAACAACGGCCTTTTTTGCTACGTTATAAACGTAAATTTTTGCTAAAGAAAAATTCCGGGAGGAATTTTCGTAGCTGTAGCTAAATAATTGCGTCCTGGCAGACAAGACAGCGCGCCACAAAGGGTTAAATATTCAAAAGATGGTAGTTATATATATATATATGTATAAGAAGATTATAATTGACTGAAATTTAATAGCACTAACTTATTGGATTTCTATTACTTTCCGACCCGTACAATTTTTTATTTACGGTTTTTAGGTTTTATTATTGTCAAATTTTTAGATGAACTGAACTCTTTGATAGTCCAGTTATAATCCTTTTGATTAAAAGAAAGAAGTGGTTTCTCACAATAAAACAGGTAATGGCATATAGCATTATCTTATGAACAATAATTGTTTTGCTTTAAAGTTTTGTGATACACAATCATTGAACGACCATCGCATATTATCCATTGCGTAGTACTAGTGTGACACTAAACCCAATCAACCAACCAACCAACCATGCACATTCATTAAATTCTTTACCTTATGACACTTAATTAAAAAATGCTTTTCACATATGGCTATTTACTGCTGATGAATTTGGTATTTTTAAATAATACTAATATTAGTTGTAGTATATTTAAGTAATCAGTATTATTATGTGAACTCTATGTAACAATCTTAAGAATAACGGTGTTTTACCTTTCAAGCATATAAATGTTTTCCGTATCTTCTCGTATTAAAAAAGCACATCGTATTATGAAAATATGTTCTTCTCACGAATGATTATGTAATTTTAATATCTATAGAAATTTTCCCCATGAAAATTTACTCTGTTTTCTCGATACGATAATTATAATGAACGAAAATTACAACAGAGTAGAACTCGATTGCAACGTCATCCAAAGGACTGAAAATGTTTTAGGCTGTATTACCAAGTAACTTAATAACCGAATCTGTTTTTAAAGCTAGCTAAATCACTTCGTTCATCCGAAATGATAAAAAAAATTAGGACACGCATATCATTTTCTCAACGAAAGAATCAGTCTCATTAAAAGTATTTAAGAATAGGTATGATGTTTATCAGTATCAAAATCGCACATGATAAACATAATGTGTTCATTTCTTTGTTAAATACAATTTTTTTTTAAGAGTAATATAAAAAAGTAATTCTTATATTTGTGGTTTCTTCTTCTTGAAAGGAAAGAAGAGTGATTAAATATGCAATTATTTTTTACTTTAAAATCTATCTCATATGACGTTATATGCGAGATATGTTAACATTAAAATCTATGAATGATTGTGTGGGACAAATATTTTTCCCGTTATAAGTAAGTTGACGATTTAATCCCTGGAGCTTATGATCGAGTTTAACTGTATTTCTTTGAAGAATTCATTGATTTTGTAATTCTTTGCTACTAAGAAAATTCCTTTTTTATGAGTATTTTTTATTTATTTATTTAATGAGGAAATATTTTTCTATATAGTTATTTCTCGCTTTCAATCTTTCTTTTAGTTTTAGTAAGTTCTTTAAAAGTAATTTAAAACATGCAAATTAATTATTTACACTTTTGTTTTAATGAATATGAAAAGGATGGTCCTCAACTCCATTTTTAACGGCCAAAAATGTATACGTGATTAAATGAAGATGATTCAGGTAAAAATTTAATTTATTTAATTAGAACTTGAAATTGAGGTGGAAATTGTACTTTATACATAAAATTAAGTACCGCTTAATTCAACTCTAAATAGATCTTAAACATAAAGAATCAATAATTTAACTTCCACCAAGACTTTCTCTATTAACTGGTAATTTTACGTGAGAAGTACAATACCTTCATTTTTACAACGACTAATCATCAAAGGTTTACATAGCATAGTTGAACTCACAGTTTAAAAGTACGATCAAATAACACGGCCCCAAGATCATAAAAAAAAGCACACTTCCTCAATTCAGAAGTTTCATTCTAAAGAAATAGGCTGGAGAACGATTCACTTCATTTTTCCTGAAACATCCATTCTAAAAATACGATATCCAATAGAATACAAAAAGTTTTGCAACTTTCCTTTATCTCGTTCTGTATCTCCATTGAATTCAAAAGCTAAGCTAAATTCGAACAACTGGTATCATTCTTTTACACGAAACCAACTGTTCCATGCTCAACCTTACCTCTTCATAGACACCATCGCTAGCCAACGCTAGATACAATTGGTCACTTTATCACTCCCAACTTAACTCTTCATGGATAATTAAATGCAATATTGAGCTTTAAAACCCGAAAGAGAAGGCGTGAGGCCTAACAGAAGTTTCATTCTAAAGAAATATGCTGGAGAACGATTCACTTCATTTTCCCTGAAACATCCATTCTAAAAATACGATATCCAATAGAATACAAAAAGTTTTGCAACTTTCCTTTATCTCGTTCTGTATCTCCATTGAATCCAAACGCTAAGCTAAATTCGAACAACTGGTATCATTCTTTTACACCAAACCAACTGTTCCATGCTCAACCTTGCCTCTTCATAGACACCATCGCCAACCAACGCTAGATCCAATTGGTCACTTTATCACTCCCAACTTAACACTTCATGGACAATTAGATGCGATATTGAGCTCTTAAACCCGAAAGAGAAGGCGTGAGGCCTAACACCTTACAGACATTAAAAAAGATATTTTTAAAGATAGCTTTTCTTATATTTATATTCTTTAATCTTTAAAGAAAAATAATGGAAAGGTTATTTCATTCTTCAGAAAATGAAAACATTTGCAAAAAACAAAAACAGAGAGCACTGCGTAGCGAAAATATCGATGCTCCACTGAACTTTTATTTGTGGATTCATGGATTTATTTTCATACCCAAATTCAAATTTCAGTTCAAATATTTTGCAACATTAGCAATACAGTTAATACTTTGGATTACATTTGAAGGTAATCTCATTTACATTTTGTATGTTCGTCTTAAATTTATATATTTTAAAGAGTGGAGTCGAGATTACATTGTTTTGACATTTGTTATAATGCTTGAATTTTGGATTAGAATACTGCTGCATATAAAGAAAAAGAAATTACGCTTGTACACGAAGCGGATGCTTAAAATCTATTATCTTTTAAACAAAAAGAGTTTAATTTCTTTAAAATATGTGATGTGCATTATTCTGGTTTTTGATAATGTTATTATTCAATTAATGTCGGCATTGTATCTTTCAAGTGAAAAACTTTCTGGGACATTCGGACAAAATACCACAAATTCAAGAACTTTCTACGGATACGGATTTAAATCTAATTCCACTGCCGCCTACTTTAATATCATATATAACTGGAGTTTTGTGACGCATTTTATATCAATTTACTTCTGCTACATTTGCTTTATTCTCAAGAAAATACTGCAGGAGTTTAAGAAGAAACAAAGCAGTTTAGAAAATACAGATGTATATTTTATTCTTAAAACTTACCATAGTATTTCCACATTGGTTTCAGATCTCAACAAAGTTCTTCAACCATTGATTTTATTAACTTTCATAACCTTCTTTGCAAAAATATTTAATTCTTGTTATAAATTTGTGTTTCGCGTGGGTTTAATACCTGCATTCAAAATCGGGTATTTTGCGTTCATATTTATACCATCATCAATTAATTTTATTGCTATGTGCTTATTTTCTTCGTCTTTGACAGAAAATGCTCTAGAGCTGAAAACTTCTCTTTGTGATATCCCTATAAGAAAAAGAAATCAAGCAAAAATTCTTCAATTCATCAATAAAGTAAACGTGGACTTCATAGGTTTTAAAATTCTAGGTAATTTGGTTGTTCATAAGAGTTTAATACTGGCCGCCGTCGGTAATTTGTTAACATATGGTATACTAATCGCAACATTTAGTATAAATTCAAACAATTAACGGGTATTATTTTTCATTTAAAAACTCACTTGGTTGTGAAAATATATATATATAACAGGTGTCCTATAAGATTGTAGACATTTTAAAAATTCATACAAATTGAAGGAATTGGTAGATTTGAACGTGGCTTGTGAAAAGTTATTCTTATGAAGGGAAATTATTATTATTATTATTACTAGCCGCCTTCGGCGACCAGCTGTTTCGCGATCCTTGAAAAGTTCGACTTTACGAAACTCCCGCTTGGTGGCGCCTTTTTCCCATTTCAGGTCCTTCAACAGCTCATTGACATATAGTGAAAATAACTTTATTGAAAAATTTAATCGCAGTAAATTACCACTCTGTAGCGCCTGCGGCGCCCTCTTCTCGTTTCAATATCTGAAACAGTCTGTTGGCTCATCGTGTTACGATCTTTCAAAATTCTGACTTCAGCAAAGTCCAGCTCGGTGGCACCTGCGGCACCTTATCCTTGTTTTGGAACTTACAACAGCTTCCACGCTCATACCACAAATGCATTTGAAATTTTTAACCGTAGCAAATTTTCGTTCTGTAGCGACTAAGGCACCGCTTTACGTTTCACGATTTGAAATAGCCTGTTCGCTCACCATATAAAGGACCTTGACAATTCTGATCGTGGCAAATCCGGAACCCGGTGGGGCCTACGGTCTCCCAATCTTCTCCCTATAAGTAATTTACTGATAATCAGAATCGGAGATATTGAATTATTAAAATGACAAAGCGCCCTCTGGCGACAGGGATTTGCAATATGCACTCCTCAATTTCAGTTTAAAAGGCTTAAAATGATATTTTACCTATGAAATTATGTGAATTAGATGCTGAGATACAAAGGTAATATAAACATTGTTATAGCAAAATTTGTGTCTGATTTTTTCGTTTTTTTTTTCTTTGAAACTTGCGTGTTAAAAATCCTTAATACGAAATGTGAACGGAGTATCGGAATTCGTAAGCCTGCATCATAATTAGAATTGGAGATATTGTAATAAAGGTGTTCTGGCTTTTCTGTGGTTTTCTCTGAAACTCCCGTACGGAATTTAACGGCTTACATCAGTTTAAAATTTCCGTAATATTTCAAATGATGTATTATAAGTAGAATTCTGGATATTGAATTGTTAAAATATCAAAGCGCCTCTGGCGACAGAATTTTGCAACACATACTCATCAATAACTTTTTAAATGATAATTCAAATAACTTTTTAAATGATGCATTACTTATGAAATTATGTTAATTAGAAGCTGAGATACAAAGCTAATATAGACATTTTTATAAAAAGGTTTGTGTCCGACTTATCCATGGTTTTCTCCGAAACTTGCATAATTTCGAGCAATATAACGTTAAAAATTCTTAGTACGATATGTGAGCAGAAATTGGAATTCGAATCTCTGCAAAATATTAAAGAATAAAGGTGTTTTGAGTGTTCCGTGGGTTTTCTCCGAAACTCCCGTTCCTTTTCTACATCTTTGCCTCTTCGCTCTCCCCACCCCCACCTCCTTTCCGTCGATAATAATAATTTTACACTCGAAAATATCCGCAATCGATTTACCTTGCCTTAAAATCTAAATATACCAACCAATTTCAAACGCTGTAACTCCTTTTTTTTTTTTTATTGCTCCTTTTTCCCCTCCCTCAAGCCCTCCCTAATAATCGTACTCTTTCCAAAATATTCACAATTGAATTATCGGGCATTAAAACCAAATACTACGAATTTTCAAAAAATTAAAAAGAAAACTTCATCTTTTTCCAATTAATATGTCATTTTTTTATTTATTCATATTTTTTCATGAAAATTGAACAGTAGCTTTATAATATGCTAAGCCGAATATTTATTCAAATGTAAGGTAAATGAAAATTTGAAAAAGTTTGAAAATTGTAATTTCCCCCCCCCCCAGTATAAAGCACGTGATATCTTAATTGATTACAACCATTTCCGTTTTCATCACAGACAGTCGTCTGCCTGTTGCCAACTAAATTTCATACTTTAGTTAATTTAAAAAAATCTAATTGATGTATCGATAAGCCGCTTGCACTCTTAGATTCGGAAAAAATTCCTCTTTCATTTGGTACCAAATTTATAACGATCGGACTAATATTTCTAATTTATCTTCCATATTTTTTCTGCTTTTAACTCCGTTAAAATATCTATTTTTATGCAATCGCGGTGAATTCTCAGTGATTGAGATCGCTTTTTGATTAGACATAGGTCTATATTTTAATTAATATCTCCGCAACTAATTTTAAATTCTGTTTTCACTATCCCCTCGGAAAGGCTTCTAGGTACCCGTATGTCAAATTTTATACTTCTGCGTTCAGTAGGGGCTGAACGTATAGATGCTCAGACAGACAGAGAGACAGACAGACAGACAGACAGACATCTTCTTTTATTATTATAGATTATTATTTTATTTATTTATTTATTTTGGTAAAGAAAAAAATAATAGTTAAAATTTTCGTCAACAGAATGCGCTGTTCGGGAGGAAATCACAAATTTCCATGAAAAACTATATTTTATTTCATGCAAATTTTTACATGCATATAAATTACATTCCATGTATTCGCTTTCACTCACTCTACAGTTTCACAAACGAGTTATAACATTGTTAATAACAGCTTCAGTTGGTAATTCTTAACCCAAGGAAAACATTTTCCAAAAAAAAAAAAAAAAAAAAGAAAAAAAAAGAAAGAAAGAAAGAAAGAAAGAAAAGGAAAGAAAAGAAAAGAAAACGCTTTATCCACCAAGTCAATATCGCAATTAAAACGTCATGTATGCACAAGTAAGAAACAAAATACGAAATAAGTTGTGATAATCGCAAAACCGTGCAATTTATAGGACTCTGATTTGCATATTTCTCGTTACGCGTCCATGTAGCGCCCTCTATAAACGAAAAATTTAACTAATTCTTTTTCCTTTACGGGGAAAAAAAAAAAAAAAAAAAAACCTTCACGAGAATAACTTTTTTGCAAACCGCGTTCAATTTTGCCAATCACTTCAATACTTATGAATTTTTAAAATGTCTACAGACTTATGGGGCATCCGGTATATATATTGCTTTTTATATTTTAAAGATAATGCATATTTCGCCTAGTGCAAAACGCCTAGATTACTCTTTAAAGAATTACTAATTTGTAGAACATCATAAAAATTTACCATAGCACAAAATTATTAGGGAGGCAGATGAGAGGGGAGGAGCGGGGGCAAAGATTAAAAAATATAAAAAGGATTTACTGCTTTGAAAAATCGCTTATTAAGGTTTTTGAGGGGTAAGTAATCCATTGTGCATACTTTTGAAAGTGTAAAATTATAAGGAAGGGGGATTATAAAATAAGTCTACGGCTTAGAAAATAGGTGTTATCAGGTTTTCAAAGGTGAGAAATCGTTTGCGCATACTCTCGAAAGTGTAGAATTATTAGGGGACAAATACGGAAAAATTTAAAAGTTATAAAACACAGCTATGGCCTTCAAAAGTCGTGATTTGTGGTTTTTGGAATAGATGAGGAATCGGCTGGGCATACTTACGCATACTTGCCAACATCGTCATTAATATTCCGTACTGACATTAGTCCCGCCCTTTTTCTCACACCAATAACGTTTTAGAGCAATATTTCCCAAATAAAACTGCGATATAATAAGAAAGAAAATGCTGTAAAATAATACTGGTGTGAAAAAGAAGGCGGGTCTAACAATACTACGGAATATTAATTAGGATGTTGGCAAGTATGGTAAATGCATTAAGAGAGAAGCAGTTGTAACTTGTAAGGGGAAAAAAATATATAAAATAGAGCAACGGCTTTAAAAAATTTTGTTATTATGGTTTATGGGAGTGGAAATTGATTTTGCATACTTTCGAGAGTGTAAAGTAATTACGATGGTAGATGTAGAGCAAAAATGTAAAAAAATTATAAAATAGTGCTACGGTCTTGAATATTGGCATTTTCAGGTTTTTGATAGTTGGAAATTGATTGCGCATCGCTTCCAAAGTGTAAAAGTAATACGGGGAGTTAGTGTGCGTAGTGCACGTGGGTATGCGATGCCGCTAAGAGCGCTTTCACACTGACCGACACGACAGCGACTAAATCGGCTGATAAATAATGCAACGATTGGAACAATATCGTGTCGGATAGTACACTGCTTTTACACTACACCGATATCGGTTCTACAAAACGGGAACTTTTCTTTTCTTTCCATTCCGAGATTGTGCTGTGCTAGCACGCATTCAAATATAGCTCCTCCGTATATCAAATTGCGGTTGTCATATTTATCATATCGCATCGCCGTTGAAAAAATAAGTAAATAAAAAGGGTGGTGGAGGAAATTAACTGGCGGTATGCATGATATAAAATCAAGATACGTGGAAGATTATTTTACATACCTTTCGGAAAACTACAAGAGATCCTGCGAAATATTTTAATTATTTTTACATTAGTGAAGGAACTTTTACTGATAATTTATGTTTTTAATCAAAAATAATTATAGATTTATATAACAAGACAAATATATTAAAAACATCAGAAAATTAATATTTTACTTTACCTTTTTTCTTTTTCTTTCTTTCTTTTTTTAATTTAAATTCATGAAAATGTTTAATAAATGAGACATCAGACCCCAAAAATGATATAAATTCACGCAAGTTTATCAACTTAATCAAGTTATAATTTCAAAACAATGTAACACTTGGTACATTTGAATTATAGGAATACAACTTTTCTTTTTAAATACAAAATATATTTATTAAATAAATTAATTAGAAAAATATTTACACATTTTCATACTGTTAACAATTTATTATTTATTTATTAGTTAATATATAGTTACATAGTTAATTTATTTATTAAATCTTTTTTTTTTTTTTTTTTTTTAAGAAGCATTGCTCCTTTATATTAAATAACCTTAAGAAGGGGGGGGGGAGAAACTGTATGTCTCAACAAGATTTTTCTTATACATATATATATATATATAAATACAATTGAATCACATTTTTAAAATCACGCTTTGTTTTATTTATACGAGCTATTTTTTGAAAATAGGATGAAGACTAGGTGAAAATATTTTTTCTTTTTAATTTTTTCTAGTTGTTTCTTATAATTCTGATAAAGCTTTATATACACACTTCCCTCTAAATAAGGGACAGCTTTGGGACCAGGTATTTTACCTTTATATAGAGGTGTACCTCATTCAGAGGTTGCATTTCTTAATAAGCTTAATTGTTATTAATCAATCATTTTTACATAATATTTAGTGGCTTAAAAAGTGTATTTGATATTATATTACAATTTATCAATATAAAATTAACAACAAACTCTGCTATATTGGCAATTTATATAATAATTTAAGTACTTTTAAGTATGCTTACCAAAAATAGAGACATGTTATAGAATAACAAATTTAGAAAAACTTATTTTATTTGCAACAAACAGTTGGAAAAAATCCTTTTTTTTTCTCTCTCTCTCTTTCAATCTTTTTTCTTTTCTTCCCCAAAGAAATGATTTCCAAATAAACTTTTAATGTAACATTGATAAAATGGGTAAAATACTAAAACCAGCTAACAAAACTAACAAAAAAAAAAAAAAAAAAAAAAAAAAAAAGATTAATCAATTAAAATTCCACCTCTTCTGAAAATTGTAAATTCTCATTTTCAGGTAAATCTTGCATTTGCTTGTAACCCCCCCCCCTCCCCACTTTCTTGTATTTCACTGCAACCTTAAATTTCAGTAGATTTATGCCCATTGTCTATTGTACATACAATTCTCAATTACTCTTTAATTATACATACAATTCTCACAAATGATCTCATACTTTTAGCACTTTCAATAACCTTTATCTCCCCCCCCCTCTCCAATTGTTTAAGTGACACCCATCAAAGAGATTAATATAAATCTGCTTCATTCGTTATCTCAAATCTGAATTCTTTAAAAAATGACTAGCTTTTTTTAAACTGGAAAAGTTTCTAAAACTATCTTCTTCAGATAATGGAAGAAATTTCCTTAGATATGGAAATTTTAATATTTAAAAAAAATGCCCTTTTTTATAAGTAGTATCCCATAATTAGAGATTCCTTAGAGGAGGTACGGGCATAGGACAACTCCGCCGAAGCATAGGACAACTCCGCCGAAAAATTTATCAGCTGTTTCCCCCAGCAGGACAACTCCGCCGCATTCCTTTCTGCCGTTTTCTCTCGATAGGACAATTCCGCCGAATGAGGGGGGAAGGCATTACCTTTGGCGAAATAAAAGTTGGCGAGAATGCTAAAACTTCAGGCATTCAACTTTTGTTAAAAATAAATACACAAAAGAATGGTAATAATCTATATATTAATTCGCAAACATGAAATTTGTTGTACGTTTTTAACATATTAATTATGAGGGTAGAGGATTGAAAGTAGCATTGTTAGAAAGATATGGTTAATGAGAATTTAAGGGAAAAGAAAATCTCTTATTAGAATCTCAAAGAGGCATTCAAAAGTACCTTTATTTTTATGCACTTTTTCATTTTATACACGTAATATTTTGTATTAAATTTTTTTATGGAAGAAAGTTGTTCAATTTGTCAATTTCTTAAAATTCAATAAAAAGTATAGGCACAGTAATTTGTATAGATGTAACTTCCCTATATTTTCAACTACAGATTTTTCATTTTATAAGGCAGCAACCTTAGAGTGTTAGAAATGCTTATTGACTAAACGAATGCAAAACCGTAATTTAATACTATTGAACATGGAGGCAAATTAAAAAAAAAAAAAAAAAAAAAAAAAGATTTAATTTATGATTTATTAGTTTATTATTATTATTATTTATTCATTTATTTATGATGTAATTTTTTTTTTTTTTTTTTTTTTTTTGGGGGGGGGGGTGATTTACGTCAGCTATAATTGGAAAATATTTTTTTTTTTTTTACATTAAACGTAATGCATTCTAATTAACTGAAACTTGATTACTTATTTTTAAAAAGTGTATTT